>JAQISU010001238.1:24041701-25376911 GCA_029339505.1 Unio delphinus
CGTTTCCCCGCAACTTTCGAGGAGGTGGAATTGCGGTCATCAGAAAGAATTCCATAATACAATGTCTTAAGTATAACACAACCTTCAATTTCTGTCAGACATTGTTTTAGCTAGTCCACACAACACTTACACTGGAACAAAGGTAAGTCCATTTTGTCTGTCTCTACCGCCCTCCTCCTAGTAGAAAAAGCAAGCAGACTGAATCTCTCTTTTTGGAACAGTTTCAGAATCTTCTGGAGTATGGAAATTCGATAGGTGGCAACCTGATTATTCTTGGAGATTTCAACTTTTGCTTCCTGGAATCCCATGCACACCAAAACCCTGTTTTCAAATTTATTCCGAGACAAGGTACAAATCATTAGAGATAAGCTTGGCAATACAATTTTAATTGAATCGTCGTCACCATACAATTGCTATACAGAATTTCAGCGACAACCGTTATCATCATTTGAACCTGTCTCTAGTCTATGGATTTAGTACGGGCAATCGTGACGAAGAGTGAACCAAAGTCATGTGAACTTGATCCAATTCCAACATCACTGCTGCTTCAATGCTTAGACCCAATATTGCCTTCACTAACTGATGTTATTAATATCTCTCTCTCTCATCGAGGGAATTCCCATCATTTTTCAAAACTGCCCTCGTAAAGCCTCTGCTGAAGAAACCAACACTCAACCATAACAATTTTAAGAACTACCCCCTAATTTCTAGTTTCCCGTTCATATGGGGAAAAAATCTTAGCAAACGTTGTTCTAACCCAACTTATATCTTATTTGAATTCAAACAGTCTTTTTAGCAATATACAGTCTGCATATCACCCTTGCCACAGTACTGATACTATTCTTTTGAAAGTATTTAATGACATTCTTTCTCCTTTGTATAGTGGAAAGATTACAGTTCTTGCCCTCTTTGATTTATCTGCAGCATTTGACACACTAGATCATGATATATTACTTCACCGTCTCCAGCATATGTTTGGCATTCAGAATATAGCCTTACAGTGGTTCAAGTCCTACTTAGTAAAAAAGGACACAAATTGTATTTGCAAATGGAATAAACTCCAGTCCAGTTGATCTCTGTTGTTTTGTTCCACAGGGGTCTGTTATTGGGCCTGTTCTCGTCATTCTATACATTCAGCCGCTCTCAAGTGTCATATATCCAGTATCTCACCAATTAAAATCTAGCCACCTAACTGAAGTTGATGTGACAATCGAAGGAGCGGAGAGCTGCATTTCTAATGTGAAATCATGGATGACATGAAACAAGCTGCAAATGAATGAAGCAGCAGAGGGGGCGAACAGACCAACTTTTTATAGGCATCGATTCGGCAAACCGAGGCTTCAACGTAAATCGTAAAAAAAAGGCGTCCACGGGGTAAACCGAGGTCTCCTCGAAATCGTAAAAAAGGACGCCAATGTCGTTGTCGCGCCCCCTCTGCTGATATGAGTTAACAATTCTTGTTAGAATTTCACAAACAGACTAATTTGTAGGACCTCACCTCGTAAATCAATCAGATTATTGGACTGGTCAGTGAGTTTGAAGTTAATTCTCGTTAAAGAATCATTATGACATCGCATATAGACTGGATTGGTTGGATCCTCAATGATTAGAAATCCTGGAGGAGCAGTTGGAGCAAATGAGTATAAAATACATCTCTGCTGAGCTTGATTTGATCGCTCGAGATTTATTTGATAGCTTCCTTCGATAACATCACATACTAAATTCAATGCAATCACCAAGGATATATTCACATTTTGAGGAGCGATATGTCTACCACCACCATCTGGGTCATTATTATGTCTGAGGATTGTTGTTTGTGATTCTGGCAATTTCTTCCATGCACCGTGAATTTTATTAAAACCGGTACCGATCGCGTTGTTAAGTTTTGTTTGTAGCTCAGGTGCGTTATATCCGGGCAACTTAAACGCGTGGATATCTTCAACGCGTATGTTATATTGTTTTTCAAATTCTTCTTCCGCGCCAACAGGGAGTCTATCTTTTACAGCGGATATTACTCGTTCATTAAACACCTTTATGTCGGTGATAATTTTATTGCATGTTTCTACGACGCTGATAAATTCATCTCGGGTGAGGATACCAGACTCAAGAGATACCAACAGCAACGATAAATCATTAATGAACGCTGAGAAATTTTCAGCGATGTAGGGTTTGTTGGGTGTATCATATTTTGTCATCGGGGTATCTAGGAAGAAACAAAGGATGATCAGCAAGTCTTAATGGGTCATTACTACCTTGTTTTAGCATAGATGTAAAAAAAAAGTCACCCCGGTATTATCGTCATCGCGATAACTTTTCGTTGGATTGTCAGATTTTTGTTTATCGGTAATATAATCAGATTTTTTCGGTTCAGGTGGTATATAAACGGTTTCTCCCCGAGGTGGTATTTCAGGCCACCCTAACACGGTTCTGATTGAACTCTGATAGATATCTACGGAATACCCGGGCGAGTTTATCTCGATGGCAGATGATAGCGTCGGCTCGTGAACCGTTCTAGCGATGGAGTCCCGTCTTCTTTATTCTTATACGCGAAGACCAAAGAATTATTCGGTTGTTGACCACCAAATGCTACCGACCTAATATTAGGCCAACTGTGATACACTCGTAGTTTTGCTAGCGCTATCTCCTTCACGGGAATCGGAATAGGGAAATTCACACTGAATTCAGGATTGGTTGGTGTTATTGATATCATGCTTGTTTTCACCGGGGTTGTGTTCTCCGATACCTGTCGAATCGGTTCGGTATTTATTACTATCCGTTCAAGTAGGTATTGCGGGGTTGCCATTGTTATTATTATTGTCGCGATCTAATTCTAACATATTTGACTCGTACAACTGAACCATTCTCGAAAACTCATCCTCGGTTATTGTCGTGTCGTCGACCGACTATGAAATCAACGATGATAATTGCGAATGTGCATGAAATACCGCAGCATATCTAACAGTGTAATCGTGTAGTTTTTCTTGAAACACGATGATATTTTTTTTTTTTGCTATCGGGTTGGCACCGCAGCTATACAAACCGGAATAACAGCCGGAGAGGTCATTGTAACTGATGATATAGTAATACCAGCGCCGGCAACTACACCAGACAGCGAGTACACAGTTACATCGATGGCAGTGATTCTTCGCCGGTATTTTTTAATTTTTATTCGGTACTTCTCAGAAAGAGTTTTGAGTTTCGTTTGAAATTCCTTGACGGTGTCATAGCGGTATTGTGATGCCATGCGTTTTTCAAATCATTTACGATTTCATTTGAAACCGCTAGCGGTTTAATTGTTTACTTAAATCCGCTATGAATTCCACGTACCATCTTCCTGAAACCCTAGCCAAATATTTATCAGTGGATTCTATTGTGAATTGTTTTAGTTTTATCCTTGTCAATGATCGTTAATATCATATTGTTGACCACAGATGAACTCGATGATGATATATTAAATTGAGTCGATGTCACTAGTGTTAATCGATAAATACCTTTGATGGCCGCAGTGATATGTAAAATGTTGTTTGTAGGTGTCCACGCAAATGATCCGTGTTGAATGGTGTATACTACGTTATTGGTTTTCTCATGAGGAATTTTTTTTTTCAAGTATTGTTATCATCTTCGGCATATCATCCCTGATAATATCGTTGGTCGATTTAATATCAGCGTTGATAGCTTCTTTTCGCTGATTAATCGCTGTTATTTTATCGAGCTTCGTGATAATATCAGCGAGATCCATTTTAATATCATCGGGTTTCACGTTTTTACCAAAAAAATTCATCGACGGCGTCATCAGTCTTTTTAAAATTTTTACGTAAATTACCAAATTGAACTACATGAGCGTCATACTCTGATTTTGCTAAATTATCGATAGCGGGTTTTACGTGTATGATATGCAACTTGGGTTGCGAACGTGAATTATTTATCGGGTTCGATGGTATCAATTTTATCCTGCATTATTTGATTAAATCTAATTATATGATCGTTGTAGTCTGATTGTAGTTTTTGTTGGGCATCCACGAGCGTTGAAACAAGTATACCCGGTTTGAGTTTACCCTGATCGGAAAATACCGCAAGCGCATTTTCCGTTGCGTCTCGTTGTTTAACTAAAATATCATCAAAGGATATATTACTCGTTTTCAATTTACCCTGACGATCTTGGAATACAACTATTTCATTGGGATCAACACTTGCTAAGTTCAACATCTCGGCTATTTCATCTTCGATTATTTTTTTTTATATCACCGGTTGCAGTGTCACCGGGTTCGGGTTTCTTCAGCGTTGATAGAGGTCTTCCCCAAATATCAATCATGTTATTGTAAAACTAATTACTTCTCTAAAATCTTCGTTGACGACTTTGTCGTTGCCAGCGATTACTCGTGTATTCATTTACGACCTGATGCGGTGGTTTCCGGATGTTGAAATAGCGTCAAGGACATTCAATACTTCGTTGCCGCATATTGGTGGGTCATTCATTTGTTGTGTTGGTAGCGTAGAATACCAATGAGGGGTGTTTAAACGGTTTATATAACGCATTAATTCCTTCGGCGGCGCTAACTCATATGAATCGAAATAGACGATTGCACGTGGATCAATCGCGTATGCAACCCAGTGAGTTCCAGGTCCGATGCTGTTATCGAGATTGATGATACCGGTTTCAACGCTGTTTGGTTGTGCCGGCAACTGATCTTTCATAAAGACGCCTCTGAAGGTTTTAATCGCGAGTTTATTAGCAGCATAGAGAAAATCAAAATTTGACATCGGTTTTAATAAACCGGTCCTAGTCTCAGACCGCTTCCTTTGTACCATGAATGCGGGGTTCCTGGTAGTCTTAGACCTTTTCCTCGTTTCTTTTTTATGCCCGCTCCCGGTTGCTTTCTTTAGTGCCATTCCTGCCGCGGTACCAACGGGCCCTAACGCCGCCACTTTAGCCACCGCTGGGGCCGCTGCCGCAATCAACGCTGGAATCGCGGCTAACAACGGGAATATACCACCTGATTTTATCATGTTGCTGATCGCTTTCGCAGAAAGAGTGATCTGAACGCCCTTTTAATTTTTGAGCGCATCACTGAAATGTTTTATCTGACGAGTTGTCAGCAATAATTTATTCTGACCACCAGTCATCTGATCGGGTTTCAGCGTTATTGTGGTTCCACATTTTTTAGCTGATTCGGAATGTAATTGTCTAATCTGACCGGGGGTTAACGCAACGCTAATATGACTATATGACATTATACAATAACAGATTGATCTAATTGTTACATGTTTTCTACTGGTGCATCTATCACTCTCATTCGTCCACCAACACCTTCGAGTAGCATTGATTTGTCGCTGAGAATGACAACAACCGCTCTGTATTCGGGGATAACACCACGAAGCACAGTAGCTCTAAAATGTATATCAACGACGAATTGTCTTGTTAAATTAAGATGTTCCAATGAAAAGTAATAGATCGGATAAAGGGTACTAAAATCATGTTGTGATATTTGTAGACCGGTATCAACGTTTTGATCGCGTCCCATATATGAAAACAGGTAATGATACACGCGTACAATATGGTTTTGACCGTAATTAAGTTGTATATCCTCGGATGGTTCCTGCTGTCCGTTTATTCTCAGCGAGACATCAGTAACACCTAATCGATCAAATATCATATGGCTGAGGAGTTGATTGCCAACTCGAGTGTTATCCTGTAACGCAATAAATATATGACGCGGAGCTGAAACACCTTGTTTTGATGCCATGTTCCACGTAAATGTACCGTTAACAGTTGATTGTACAATATCTGTTGTTGTTGTTAGCCAACTTAGTAATGATTTTCTTCCTTTATCCATAAATGATAGTAATCGTTCTTCTGCGGTGATTAATGGAGTCAGTACTGGCATCCACAGTGTTAGTTTTTGTTAAAACAACTTTACCGGGATCATTAAGTGGATTTGCAGGATCCGTTGGAATCCTCCAAACTGCGTCATTATCAGTACCCTTTCGCACGAGTGCTACTGTATGCTTTGCTCCATATAGATAACTTTTCGGACATTTCTACAGAATCCAAATATATGATGCAGTGGAATCGCGCATGAAAATGATCTACGCCGCCCTTCCAACGTTGACATGCGTGTTGCAGCTTCTAGATTAAAATTCTCATTAGTACTTATAATCATATTCTCAACATCAGCATCAGCAGTACGAGCATTATTTCTTGGTCGTCCTACACCAAATTGATTTTTTCCAGTATTATTTTTAGCATCCTTTGCAAACATCATAGAAGGACCTGCCGATCTTGTATAATCATCGGAATATCTTGCTAGCCCTATTATTGTTGTGGCCACATCAACATCACGTTCTATCGACTCAATTTCTTTTCCATCAATCAGATATCTTGCACTCTCAAATGCGCCATGATGCCATTATTGACAAAACCGACTTGAGCATCAGCTGGATACGGTGCTGGTACAGCAGGAGTATCAGCACCTGTTACAAGTTCTCCTTCTACTTCGATAAATGCTTCACATGGTAGAAAGTATTTATTGGTATCATGGACTTGAAGTTCAATTCTTGATCGAATATCTGGCTGTGTTGCATGATAGGAATAGTATTGATAATCACGTACTGAATCCTTCTTGAGCACTGAGGCGTCCATATCAAACGCTGTATCAGTTGACTGTTTGAACATTTTATTATATATTCTCGTTGATTTATCAAGGTCTAAATTATCGTCGTTGACCTAGTGCTGTTAGTTTATCCCGAGCGGCTGAAAATGCCCTCCCGGCAAGATCTCCAACAGCGCTAATACCCTTATCACGAATAACATCAATGGCTTTCATTGATAGTTGTTTTGCTAGCGGCGCTACTTTTGGGGCCATTCTTGCAAATATCCATGCAATGGTATCACCGAGACCATCACCATAGTACACGCGCCGAACAGGCAATCGTGAGTTTATTACATAGACGCGGGTTGGTTTATCATGGTTGTAGTGTATGAACATTCTTATTTAAATGATATTTATCTAATCGCTGTGATAACCATGATGCTCAACTATCTCGATATGTCTCTATGTCCATGATACCACCTTGAAATAACCGCCTACAGATATCAGCTGCTTCATTAATTACTTCGGGTGAGTTATTTCCAGCTCGTTTCCCTCCGATGAGTATTTCTAATCGCGCTATATCGCTGAGAATATTACCAGGACAACTAACTAGACCACTACCTGATACCCCCCTTGGACCACTGGAAAATCCCTTCCCATCTGTTACGCCTTGCGCATCATCATCATCATCTCAATCAGATGGTATATACAACGGTTCAGGTGGTGGCTGTTGTTGAGGTTCTTCTTGTTTTTTTCCGTCTTCGTGTTTGTTTTAGTGTTAGGCACTTTCTTTCTTGTTGTCGTTTTTCTATTTGTTGTTGTCGTTCTTCTATTTGTTGTCTATCATAATCGCTGATTTCTTTTTAAAATTCTTTATACCCTATCTCACTCTTATCCAAGCGATCAATATTTTTGTTTATTTTATACAACCAATCATACAACTATCACGTGGTAGTATATCATCTTTATACTCGTCCGATAAAAACTCTTTTTTTGAGTGATAGCTGTTAGCAGCAAAGTCACCAAAGGCGTGATAATCCTTTTGTTTTAATAATTCAAATTGTTTTATTAGTGTTCTAGCCGGTTCGGTAAATTTAGTCACTAAAGAAAGACTGACTTTTTTTAACAACATCACTCTGTGGTTGTTTGTCTTCAGCTATCTGTTTTAAGAAAGGAAGTATACCTTTTTTCTATCCTGTTCGTCAACAGTCTCTCCTAAAATAACTCTCTCAGTGGTGGCAGTGATGGGTTTAAACAATTGTTCCGTATCAGCAAAAAAGTCAGTCTGAAGACTCTGTCTAGCTTGTTGTTTATTTCTGAGTCGCGTACTGGTATATACTTTTGAATCGCAGCCAGTCTCTGACGCGCCAGTCTGGTAGTTAATGCTTCATTGGTCATTATTGAAATCGTAAAACAATTTTCCAATTTGAATTTCAATCAAAGATTTTCCAGAGATTTCAATCTAAATGTAATGATGAAGTCACCAAAAAAAAAAAATGATTGGAGCATCGAAGATTTTTAGTGGAAAAGTCTCAAGAAATCCCATACAAATTCGAGTCTGTGACCCAACCAAGTGGCACAACTGTGAAATAATATCAATGAAAATTTCATTGAAAAGTTGATTTTCTCTAATTGAAATCCGTGGTTTTTTACCCAACGGTTTTTTTAGTCGTTGTTGGTCATTTTATGGCCATTTTGGTGATTTGTTTGACTATTTTGGCCATTTTTGGCCATTTTTAGTTGTTGTTCGATGAAAATTTCATTGAAAAGTTGATTTTCTCTAAATGAAATCAGGGGGGGTTTTGCCCTCCAAAAACGACCAAAATCAGTCAAAATCAGACAATAAATGGCCAAAATCAGTCAAAAATCGACTAATACCAATAAAAAAACGACAAAAAAAAATGTATTTCAGAATTAACGAATAAAAAAAAATATTTTACTATGATATTTTACAACTTCATGGTACTAAAACACATTCATTGATAGACACCAGTATAGCATTTCACCGCTATTGTTGAGTAAAACCACCTTGTTCTAGTTGAACGCACACACCCGTCCATTGTGTTACCTGTTCGACTGGTATTTATACATGTCGATGTAGTGCTTGCATTGATTGTATACCTGTTCAACAGGCGCGTATTAAAGCATTGTATAAATGCGTAGTAGGCTCATTTCTGTATCAGGACATAGTCGGGATGTAGGGGAAAATGGCGGACGTGAAGTGTTTTCATTGATTTTCAGTATACTCGGCCGAAGGAGGATTTTGGTGTTGACTGATCAGTGCTCTCATACTTCTAATTTTCGAATTGACCTTCCTTTTAGTTTCATACTCCCGGCCCAGTTCCCTTCTTACCCTTTCCACGATAGTACATAACGGGACAAACACGCTAACACCTTCACAGAATACAAGAGAGTCACGGATAGAATTCTGGATTCGTTTTATCTGTGCATTCTTCTTTGAAAGGACATATTTGTTATTCATAGTAGTGAGTTCAATATCCTGAAAGTCGGACATAATTTGATCACAGTTTAAACCATCTGATAATTGTATTTTTCGAGATTTCAACTCTGAAATTTCAGTTATGATTTCATTCATATTTTCAGAGTTCATATTATATATAATTATATATATTTCTAATATAAAAAAAACCAAAATATTTGGGGGTCAGTTTTGACCCGTTGTTTAGACAGCACAATGCCATTACCGCGTTTTGTTAGGGGGTTTTCTAGGCACTACGAAAATACTTAACTAAGGACAGCACAATGCCATTACCCCGTTTTGTTAGGGAGGTTTCCAGGCACTACGAATATACTTAATTAAGGACGGCACAATGCCATTACCCCGTTTTGTTAGCGAGGTTTCTAGGCACAATTAAAACCCCATTTGGAACCCCTTCGGTGTATTCACAGCGAAGGCGCCCAGAGGTTACATATACGACAATACATCTCATGAAACATTCCCCTGCGAGTTGGTCTAATTCGCCAAATAGCGGGTTAGACCAACAAGAGTATATATTTGATGAATGGACGGCACATTACAACCCCAAGTCGTGTTTTTATGGCGATTGTACACAATGAATGGATGGCACATTACAACCCCAATCGAGTTTATGACGATTGTACATAATGAATGGACTGCACATATACCCCCAATTCGAGTTTATATGGCGATTGTACACACAATGACGTCAATGGCGTGGTATGACAATGGATGGATGATAAAGGACAGCATAAACAATATATTATAGGATGATTAATGACAATGGATGACGGGCATTTCTACGCTCAAGCGCAAAAACAAACATACAAAATCAACCTAGTTTAAATGAAAAATTCATACCACGTGACGGTGCGGTTTGGTTTTGCGCTTGAACTTCGAGCTAAAGCCCAATTATATAGAGAGATTATATAACACAGATGAGAAAGTCAAACAGGAAGAGGTGTGACATCTATACCTTTCACGTACTTGATAATGATTATTGACAATGCTGAATCAGAACCGAATACTTGAAAAAAAAAACACTAAATAAAGAATACAATTGTTTGTAAACACTTCGTATTTGATTCGTTTTCCTACAAAAAACAGATGATTGATTATCTCCGCTGAGAATCATTACAATTATAACCAGCCAATCAAAAATCAGATGACACAACCATTGAGATCCGTAACTCTTTCATAAGCCGTACACATACCTGTGCAAGTTATTTCCCTTGGTGTAATATATAATAGTATAAAACATGAAAATTATACATAAAGGAATTGAATTTTTTGTCCGGTTGTCTTGGAGACAGCCGTCATGGTTATTCCTTCTGCAACAAATCGTACTGAGGGTCTAAAAATGTTGAAATAGCTACCGGCTTCATACATTGATTGAAATATTATTTCTTCATTAGTTGCCGTATTAAATGATTTTACAGGTCTCACTGCAATTGTTTTACAAGTACCAGTTCCTCCTCGTTTGATGTTTTCACTTTGTGTAACAACTCGTAAATTATTCAAAGAATTATCAGTCTTAATACTATTTATATGATCAATAACAAAACCATCCTCGATCAGTCCGTTATATACTTCATACACGAAACGATGATTAAGATATATTTTCTTCCCAGCGTTAAACATCAAATACCCCGTATTAGTTACAAAACTAACTGGGTTCTTCAGTATGCGGTGTCTGATAATACCATCACGGGATGCTTCGTAGTTGGGAATCACGGGATGCGGTTGAAATTCTTGGTCCATTTATATACTAAATACTTTTTGTCTAATTAATTATTTGGTTGAATGATAAAACTGCTTGGAAATCTATCAACGTAGTCTTGAGGTGTTCTTATAACTCTGTCAAGGACACAATCAGAGGTAGAGTCATCGATGGAATCTTTGATGGAGTTCTTAGTTCGTTTATCATAATAACGCTTCAACTCTCTATATCGTTTACCACCCCTACCCCGCATCGTAGGCAGGCTAAAGGGCCAAGACTCCCCCTACGAAAACTTTGCATATGATATCCACAGAACACCTTTCTGCATGATTTGTTACACGGGGTTACTGATCCAATCATGAGCCATTTGCAATGATTCATAATATAGTATATTTCTTATTTAAATACTTGTTTTAATTATAGCATGAAGGAGTTCGAGAGATTATCAAAAATTACGCCTTGGAAAAATGCTAAATTTAATCTCGATAGAGTCTCTGATAAACCAAAGAGTCTAATAGACGATAGAACCATGTTGGGTATAATTCGTGATTGTTTTAATGAATTCAAGCGCGATAGAGCATCTCACTGTTGGTCAACATTTCGAATTGATGGTAGCGTTGATGATACCATGAATGACGAAAGAGAAGCCAAGATAAGTTTACATCTTGGGCGAGAAAGGTATTTTTTTAGAGTGAAATTCATTATCCGCTTGGAAGACCAAGATTGGATTATCAGGGGTAAATTTGAACAAATCTTGAAGGATAAAAAAAACTATCACTGTGAGTCAAGATTCCAAACCAGAAATTCTGACTGGAATTGACAAACCATACTACGAGAGATCCTATCCTGCAACAGCAGTTGTTTATGGGATATATCCGTTAAATGATAAACCGAGTATTGATAAACTAAAACCCATGAAATATTATTCAAGAATAAATTGTGTAGCAGAACGAATAATAGAACACGTCACAAATGCGTTGCGTGGAAACAAATTCACTGATCTAAGACGCAAAAAAATAAATGAATGGGAACTAACAGTGAAGGAGCGTGGGATAACAATTCAAAATGTGGTAGAGTGAGAACGAATACTAAAATTTCCAATATCGGTAAAGACGATAACAGGAGAAGTATTATATGAACCGAAATATAAATTGAGAGGAGCTCCAATCAAAAGTATTGACCGTAACGAACACTCGTGGACACCTGCAGTAACAATATTTCCGCGAGATAGAACAATAAAATATATACCCACGGAGTTCTCTCCGGAATTCTCCCCAGAGGAGAAACTATTTGATTGTATTTACCAGCTGAGTAAAAACGATCTTGTGTCAGTGTGGTTACTGAAAACTTCGAGGGCAGATTCGATCAATTTGTAAGACCAAACGGAGAATTATACCATACTGAAGCCCTCCATGACGCGATGAAAAAACTAGCTAGTAGTTTTTCAACGGAACACGACGAACAATTATTAACAAATTGTTTTACAATTCCGTCAGTTGCAGCTAATTTTGCGAGAAAGAAAAACACGTGGAAACCAACAAGAGCTGAATTTCTATCAGATATGAAATCAAGTTGTGTGGATTATGGTCATGCTGAATTATGGAATACAAAATATGACCCTAAAACTATTATCTCGATTGATATGCTTGCGTGTTATCCCGAGAGTCTTCTCGGGTACGGAGAATGCGCTTAGTACTTCAAGCGATTTGGACATCCCACACACGAGATGCCCCGTGTTGCTATTAATGGGTCACTGCCTGATTTTGATTTAACCGGAGCCGCTCGTGTGGTATCATTTGAATTGGCTACAGGGCTTCATCCGTGCTGTTATGTTTGGATTGGTAGACATATATCTGAAAAACACTGGATGCCAATAGTGCTATTTACGGTATATGATTGATTCTAAAATGCTGATATCAATGATTGTCAGTGAAGTGATTATATCATATCGAGCGCAGACTGAAGTCTGGTTACCACAACCTAATCTAGATAGTATAATCAGAGAAAATAAAAAACAATTCCCGTCCCTCGACGAAGAAAATATCATGAAATGGTCCAAACATCTATTTGAAGTTAGAAATAAAGACGCAAAAGAACTCGGAAGAAGAATAATCGGTAAATTCACAGAGGGTGGAAAGTACGACAATACAAGATATTCTTCACGGTTGATTATAGATAGCGTCGAATACGACTTTATAATCGCGGATGTAACATCTAAGGGTATATACGTAAATCGTAAAAGCGCATTTTAAATAGCATTATTTTCTGTGACTCTCTGTCAGTACTTCAGTCGCTACACCATAGAAAACTGGATAATCCATTACTAGTCGATATTCTCGTCAAAAACTCTGAGCTTAGTAAGTCCTACAACATAGTATACTGTTGGCTACCTAGCCATATTGGTATTAGAGGTAATGAAGAAGCAGACCGGGCTGCTAAGATGGCTCTATCCCAAGAACCATCGGATTTTAAATTACCTTTTACTGATTTTAAACCTTGTATCAAAAAGTACTTACGACAGAAGTGGCAGGCGTCATGGGATGATGCAGTCAATAACAAACTTCATGCCATCAAACCAACCCTGGGAGAATGGACTCCTTCCTACAGAACTATCCGTAGGGAGGAGGTTGTCATTGCAAGAATCAGAATCGGTCATACATACATTACCCACTCCCACATACTGAAAGGTGAAGATCCACCAGAGTGCGTTTCTTGCAATGAGCATTCACTGTTAAACACTTTATGACCGAGTGTTCCGACCTGCAACATACGCGTGTTAAATACTATAATGTACATGACATGAAGGAACTTTTTGATACAATACAAATCACTTGTATTTTAGATTTCCTAAAGGAAGTAAATCTCTATTTTAAACTATGACTTGTATGCCATCACCTAGAATATTTTTATCTAATGCAAATGTCACCTTTTATTTACAACATCTTATCATCAACATACACCATTTACATCTCCCGTTGATTGGGAAGCTTCATATTTTCCTGTTACCAGCATCTTACCATTTTATATTTAACTATGTTTTTTTTAATATATATATATCGCTGGCCGATGTTAAACCTTTCTTGTTTTTGAACATCTAACCTATTGTATGGCGCTAAATAGCTTAAAAGTGCTGGTGCGCCGTTAAAATTCAAGTAAACAATAAACGTAAATCGTAAAGACGCTTTCTTGTCCGATGGAACCAAATTGGGTACAATTGTTACTTACATGGATGGATACAGTCTTCAGTGTACACATTTGAGGGGGTCTATGCTGGCTTATGCTTCTATTAATCTATTTTCGATGATAAATGGATTTCCTGACACCGCAGTTAGAGTAGCCACTGATTAATTTTACATAAACGTGAAATACAGCGAAGCGGTGGCCGAATTCACAAATTCCGACGAGAGTTGGGGATCTTGGAGAATTAAGTGGGAAATGCTGCATGATTATTCCAAGTCAGCAGATGTTACGATTGAAGATAAATACTTGAAAAATAACCAGATATCAGAACTATCTAATGCACCGTCGATATCTGATCCAATATGTAGATATAAAACAGTTTATTTAAACGGCTGTTGCGGGTCAGGAAAGATGACTCATTCGATTGAATTATTTCGTGGGAAAAATCCAACAAACATGACTGTGCTAACACCAACCCACAAACTTGAAAGAGAGATGAAACAACGAGGAGTTAATGCTTGCACTTATCACAGTTTCTTTCGATGGAAAGGAGACGAATGGACTCCTGATCGAATGGGTGAGAAATTTATTCATGAAGTCATCATTTGGGACGAGATATGCACGGTGTCGTTAGATGTATTACAAAGATTTCTCGATTGGTTGTTACTGAAAAATACAAGCGTGATAATGTGCAGCAATCATGGTCAACCACCACCATTTGTCGGTTTGTCTCCACATGATTGGCTGAAGATTTTTGTAGATTACTATGAAGAAATTAATATTGATCATAGAGCACTTGATGAACAATTACGCGAGTTCAAGAAACTAATCAGATTACAACCGGATAGAATCCAATGTGAAATAGCGCGTGAAATAATTTCGGAAACCCCATTAAAAGATTTCTGGGAAACGTAGAGACCAAACAATTTGATAGTAGCAAGTAGAAAGATAGTCAGAGACACACTTCAGATGAAGTTATTTGAATTGCATAAAGAAAAATTTTCAACACTTCCAACGCCGCTGTGTTATAGGCCTTCGGATATACGGCGACAAAATATCGAAGTTGATATTCCTGGGTAGCGTGAAAAGCAGATTCTCGTGCTAAATGATATTGTGCTGGTTGATATCAGCGTCGTCGAAAATGCATTGCGCGCTGATAAATCTCCATGGACGCTAGGTTACGCAGCTACGATACATTCTTCACAGGGATTAACTATATCCGATACAGTTGTTTGGGTTATAGATAATCACATCGAGTGGTCAAATTTAGATTACTTGGCGGTGTCCAGAGTACGAAGAATAAATCAACTTCGAAGAGTTGTTCTAGACGCTAATGACACTACAATAAGTGATATTCAGCGATGATATAATCAGAAAAAAAACTCTCTGGTTATAAACAAGAGGATAAAAAAATAAACGAGAATTTGATATTGATGCTGAATTAATAACCACGTTGAAACAACAACAGAATAATCACTGCGCGAGTTGCAATTGTATAATGAGTTGGTGTTGGTCGGATAAAGATCCTCGCCAATTTACCGTAGACAGAAAGAATAGCAGCGTAGGTCATACCAACGATAACGTGATGCTGACCTGTCTTGAGTGCAACAGACGCAGAGGCGCTAGTTAAGACTACGCGGTGGTAATTGAGTATTACTAGTTGTAATCGTAGTCAAGTCATCTGTGCCAGTACGCGCCTTACATTTCACACAATATAGATCCATAATATATTTATGTTATATGGATATGAATGTAATTGATTATTCATCAACACTAGAACCAGAACCCGTAAAACATCATGTTATGTTACCAAACTCTATTCGAATGATTATCATTGGGCCTTCAGTGAGCGGTAAAACACAGTTGTTAATTGATATGATAATTAGATGGATGAAATGGGACAAGTTGTAATTAGTGGCACCGACCGTAGATGATCAACTATGTTACCGGGTGTTAAAAGATTACAACGAAAGAGCAATAGAGACGGCCAGCAAGCTTATAACCGAGACCGAGGAAGCACAGAGTACTAATAATACCGATGGAAGTATTAACAATTTAGTCGCATACGATGATGACTACGAAAGTGCTGAAGAGATTGTCAACGTTGGCGGTGTAATTAGATTTATGACCGATATCGAAGAAGCACAAAGCATTGATGATATCGATGGAAGTATTAACAATTTAGTCGCATACGATGATGTCATGTTAGACAATCAAAAAAACCCTGCCAGGATATTTTCCCGAGGCAGATATAAAAAACCGACGTGATATACGCCACTCAACGATACATTCAAATCATAAAAGGGATCAGAGATAACTGCAATTTGTTATGTATGTTTAACGGAGTTAACAATCATACATTACGAAATATTTGGCAAACTTGGTGCAGCGATATGGATTTTAATCAATTTAAAAATTTCTTTAGTCATGCTCAGTCAATCCCACATGGATTTGTGACGATAAATTTGTCAGATCCTCGGACGCGATATCGTGTCGGACTTGATAAAATATTCGGTTAACCCATAGCAGCAATGGGGGCGCGACAGCGACATTGGCGTCCTTTTTTTACGATTTCGAGGAGACCTCGGTTTACCCCGTGGACGCCTTTTTTTTACGATTTACGTGGAAGCCTCGGTTTGCCGAATCGACGCCTATAAAAAGTTGATCTGTTTGCCCCCTCTGCTGCTAATGATGATAAAACTAATGCCATTCTGATCACAATACAAAGACTTTCTCATTCACACCCCAAACAATAAATATCGGCAACACCAATATTAAATTCACACAGTCAGTACGAAATCTAGGTATTACTCTGGACAGTACTCTCAAATTGCACCAACATGTCATGAACATATACAAGGCTGCATTTCTTGAGCTGAGACGCTTCAGCTCCATTCGCAAATATGTTTCAGTGATTCCACTAAAACACTTTTGTATTCATTACTACTTTCAAGACTTGCACGATCAATTGTTGTTGTTGTTGTATGGTTGAACGCCATTTTTAGCACACGATAGGCTATACATGGCGGCCAGTATTGTTGGTGGAGGAAGAACCCGGGAAAACCCCCAGAAAGAACCAACGACCCAGGAGAAGCTACTGGCAAGCTTTCTCAGATAACTACATTACCCGAATCTTAGACTCGAAGCCACGCAGACAGAGGTGAGATGTCAGTGATCCGTAACGGAGAGCGCTTTGGACCATTCGGGGTCCCTTTCACGATCAAAGCACACCTCCCTTCTGTTCTGTACCCTTCACTGACTATTCATTCGATCCAGAATTAAGCACAAAATTTGTTCTCTGTGCTACGTTTTACTGAGGGACTCTAGTCGAACATACCTATCTGGTCTCGCCATATGTACACAACAGCAAGATACTTACGCTCCTCTTCTGACAATCCTATACTCATCATTCCCATTATGAAAACGAAGTCATATTGACAACGTTCTTTTGCATACCAGGGCCCAGCAACGTGGAATGAATTTCCCACTGAAATTAGACACACACACACAATGATTCCCTTCATTAGTGCTCTTAAAACTCACCCTTGCTGACTGTAATAACAGACTTAAAGACATAATAATGTTTCCTACTTTAAATAGTTCAAGTATTTGTTATGTTTATTAATTTCATAGTGTTTTATGGTAGTCATATCATTATAGAGCTTCTAAAGATTAGGTTGTTAATATAGTTGTAGTAGTTGTTGTAGTGTTTAACGCCATGTTTCAGCACAAGATAGATTATACATGACGGTCTGTATTAATGGCGGAGGAAGAAGCCGGGAAGACCCCCTGAAAGAACCGCCGTCCCACGAGGAGCTACTGGCAAGCTTTCTCACATACCCACATTGATCGAATCTGAGACTCGAACCCACGCAGACAGGGGTGAGATGGCAGTGATCCGTAACGAAGAGCGCTTTAGAGCACTCGGCCACTAGGTCCACTTCTAAAGATTAGGCGCATACAAAGTCCTCATTACTATTATTCTACCAGTATGAAATGACCGTGTGAAAGAACTGTACGAATATGCATGAAATACTCTAGTGACGTCATAATGGTAAATCTTGCCATTGGCCAAATTCGCCAAACTTGAGCTTAATTTAAATATATTCAAGGCTATGTAAGAAGGAAGAATTATAACTTAAAAGATACACTTGCAAATAAATTGTAAAAATTTGACCAGTATGAATTCTTGAAGCAAATTTAAATATGCTACAGTTCCCAAAAGGCTGCCAATTTTTATTGATGTGAACCATAGTCAAATTAATACATGCAATCAATAGTAGTCAAAATAATACATGCAATCAATAGTAGTCAAATTAATACATGCAATCAATAGTAGTCAAATTAATACATGCAATCAATAGTAGTCAAATTAATACATGCAATCAATAGTAGTCAAATTAATACATGCAATCAATAGTAGTCAAATTAATACATGCAATCAATAGTGTTTAAAAGGATTCGATTAAGGAGTAAGTACTTTCAGCATGCAAGGTCCCTAAACGTCTTTTTGAATTAAATTCGCGATTTGAGATCCAGCGTGCCATAGCCATAAAAAGGTGTGTGGTATAGTTAATGTATAGGATAAGATTTTAGACGTAGAACATTTTTAATATTCAGATTCTAAACTTTATGTTCGTTAAATGATATTATTTAATTGTATGTTTTCGTTTAACTTTGCTCAGATCATGATTTTAAAAAGTTACAATTAACTCGTTACTAAAAATAAAATTGGTAATCTGATCTACAAACCTATCTAAAGACTATCTACAAACCTATCTGTAGACCTAAAGATGTTATGAGAGTTATTTAAACAATATTTGAATGTTATACTGCAACGATGTCAACTCGTTTTTTTTATGATCAGTTTGGCTTTAAAAGCAACATTCTCGTCTTAAGCCTATATACTTTTAAGGAAACTATAAACTATTATAGTAAAGATGATAGCCATGTTTTTGCGTGATTTGTTTTAGACGCCAGTAAGGTATTTTATAGGGTCAGTAAGTAAACACTTAAAAAAAAAAGTTGCTTGACATTCAATAACTCATTCAGACCACGTTCGAATCGGAAAATTATCGACCTTTTCAGTCACTGACGGATATGTCCGATTTATGTTCGGATCGTCTGTTTTGAAACTCCTTTTTTTTTTGTTGTTGTTGCGAAAGTAGGAAAGGAACCAGACAACTTGTGCCCTAACGTGACGTCACCCGCCATGGATACATCAAATATGGCGGATCAACAATAATATAACCAGTGACAGTGTAGCAAGCAATGGGATAAATAAAACCAAAGCAGACGCCATTATTCGAAACTATTACCCACGTTTTGGGATTAAATAAAATATGTAAGTTATTTTGAAAATGCAGGAAATGTATACTACAAGTAGGTGTATGACATTGACGAAAAAGTGATAAAAGACGGTAAATGCACATCACATTGGGTATGATTGGGAGCTGGAGAAACTTATGGTTTATTGTTTTGACGTGCCTTGTATTTTTATTATATTGGCGCTTGTTCGCTTTCACACATAATCTCTACACAAAAAGGTTACTCAGTATTGAAAGATAAATTTTGGTGACCAGGTAGTATTTATATGGTCTCGTTTTTTAAAAAAAAAAATTGTTTCTGTACTGCATAAAACATGCAGGTCGCGTACATTGGGCATTTGGTTTCGATTATTTTAGTAATTGGTGCTGCTATTTTTTTTAGAATTTAATCACATATACCTTTAAATGACGATTATACAATTTATTTGCATCATCATACATCCATATTCCAATGGGAGATTATTATTTTCATGCCCCAGGAAATACAGTAAAAATAAATTTTCAAGAATGTGAATATTTTTTAAGGTGTGATCCATTAAAAACCAGGTTCAGTGTATTGCATTGTGATGTAACAATGAAAGTTGCTCATGTTTAAAACATTATACTATCCTGTCACAGTTTATCACATACCTAATGTTCTTATTTCTCGACTTAATTTTGTACATTGCAAATGTTCATAGCACTTTTTTGGTCTGAAAGATCATTTAAGGGGCAGAACAGTCAAAAAAAATGAGATATACTAAGGTGAAATTGTATTATTATTCAATTTTAGAACAACAATGTATGTTTAATTTAATTTAAGTAAATTTGTCAATGTTACATGCAGACATACACTTTAGAAGCTGAACAAATATCTTTTATTTCTAAGAAATGAAGGTGTAATCGAGGGTGGAGAAGGTGACAAAAACTTTTTATTGAAAGTTTAGGAAAACAGTATTAGAAAGTTGATTTTTCATCTCCTCAATGATCCTTTATTCTATCAGAGATATTAGTTAACAGAACAGTGTTGTAACAGATTAGAGAATTGTTTTTTGTACTTGGAAACTGGTCACATTGCAGGTTTTCTAATAAAATTATTGCATTTATACCCAAAAACATTGAAAAAAGAGAAATGTGTTCCATTTATATTAGATTAAGAGAATCTGTGTTGGGGTTTCCTACAAGTCAAGGTGTTACATTATTCATCTGTCCATGAGGTTCTGCAGTTTAGATAACAGATTCAAGACAGTGTTATTCATCAGGCATTATTATTGCTTTTCACTACATATAAAGTTCATCAGGTGTTGTATTTTTTTAAAATTACAATCTGAATAAATAGGTAGAATCTAGATACATGTATATAAAAAGGGGGAAAAACATTGAAAAAGTTATAATTGTTAGGCTTTGTAAGTATTAAGCAATTAACGTCTCAAGCCATGTGCTATTGTTGTTCAAAATACAGTATTGTATATTTATACAAATATGTTAAGGCAATAGGGCAACATGTTAAGCCAAAGTAACCAAGATCTGCAAATGATAAAATAGAAACATAAAATCATTTGATAATATTATTGTAATACCAATAGAAACATAAAATCATTTGATAATATTATTGTATTACCAATAGAACCATAAAATCATTTGATAATATTATTGTAAAATCATTTGATAATATTATTGTATTACCACATTTTATTGATAGGTATCATAATTACTATCATTTATACAGATAACTTTTAACTTTTGTAAGTTCAAATTTTGAAAAAGATTTATGGTTGGCAATGGTATGATACTTTACAATACACTTTACAATACTGGGTACAGGCTTCCATACAATTCTGACTAAGTGTTGTGTGATGCAACAGATTTCTAATTCGTGATAATCTTGGAATTTGTTTTTTCTCATGGAAATATGGCAAGTGTTGTTATTAATAGTGCAATATGTGATAGACTCTTGATAGAAATCTTGTGGAATAGCATATAGACAGGTGAATGTACCACTCTGATTGGTAAGTGCAGGAATTTTCTTTTGTTTACAATTTTTTTATTCAACTTGCACTGCTTGGTTGTGTTTGACAAAGTTTGAAGATGGCATGTCTTTGATATAACACATTTCTAGTTGTTATGGTCTTTATGGTAACTTTTAAAAGAGTTTTGATTTTTCATTTTTTTTTAGTCATTGATGTTTATGATCTTAGCACATGGAACAGTGTTTTTTGGTCATAGTTCATTCCAAACAGCATAACGAATTGGATCCTCGTTTTTACTCAGCTAATTTGTAGGTCATAAAATGTAGCATACAGTATCTAATTCATTTTACATAAAATGTACCGGTAGCATACAGTATCTAATTCATTTTACATAAAATGTAGCATACAGTATCTAATTTATTTTACATAAAATGTAGCATGCAGTATCTAATTCATTTTACATAAAATGTAGCATACAGTATCTAATTCATTTTACATAAAATGTAGCATACAGTATCTAATTCATTTTACATAAAATGTAGCATACAGTATCTAATTCATTTTACATAAAATGTAGCATACAGTATCTAATTCATTTTACATAAAATGTAGCATACAGTATCTAATTCATTTTACATAAAATGTAGCATACAATATCTAATTCATTTTACATAAAATGTAGCATACAGTATCTAATTCATTTTACATAAAATGTAGCATACAGTATCTAATTCATTTTACATAAAATGTAACATACAGTATTTAATTCATTTTACATAAAATGTAGCATACAGTATCTAATTCATTTTACATAATATGTAACATACAGTATCTAATTCATTTTACATAAAATGTAGCATACAGTATCTAATTCATTTTACATAAAATGTAACATACAGTATCTAATTCATTTTACATAAAATGTAGCATACAGTATCTAATTCATTTTACATAAAATGTAGCATACAGTATCTAATTCATTTTACATAAAATGTAGCATACAGTATCTAATTCATTTTACATAAAATGTAGCATACAGTATCTAATTCTTTTACATAAAATGTAGCATACAGTATCTAATTCATTTTACATAAAATGTAACATACAGTATCTAATTCATTTTACATAAAATGTAGCATACAGTATCTAATTCATTTTACATAAAATGTAGCATACAGTATCCAATTCATTTTACATAAAATGTAGCATACAGTATCTAATTCATTTTACATAAAATGTAGCATACAGTATCTAATTCATTTCACATAAAATGTAGCATACAGTATCTAATTCATTTCACATAAAATGTAGCATACAGTATCTAATTCATTTCACATAAAATGTAGCATACAGTATCTAATTCATTTCACATAAAATGTAGCATACAGTATTTAATTCATTTCACATAAAATGTAGCATACAGTATCTAATTCATTTTACATAAAATGTAGCATACAGTATCTAATTCATTTTACATAAAATGTAGCATACAGTATCTAATTCATTTTACATAAAATGTAGCATACAGTATCTAATTCATTTTACATAAAATGTAGCATACAGTATCTAATTCATTTTACATAAAATGTAGCATACAGTATCTAATTCATTTTACATAAAATGTAGCATACAGTATCTAATTCATTTTACATAAAATGTAACATACAGTATTTAATTCATTTTACATAAAATGTAACATACAGTATTTAATTCATTTTACATAAAATGTAGCATACAGTATCTAATTCATTTTACATAAAATTTAATTCATTTTACATAAAATGTAACATACAGTATCTAATTCATTTTACATAAAATGTAGCATACAGTATCTAATTCATTTTACATAAAATGTAGCATACAGTATCTAATTCATTTTACATAAAATGTAGCATACAGTATCTAATTCATTTTACATAAAATGTAGCATACAGTATCTAATTCATTTTACATAAAATGTAGCATACAGTATCTAATTCATTTTACATAAAATGTAGCATACAGTATCTAATTCATTTTACATAAAATGTAGCATACAGTATCTAATTCATTTTACATAAAATGTAGCATACAGTATCTAATTCATTTTACATAAAATACTTAAAAGCTAATTAGGAAGCTACATTTAATAGAGATGACATGAAAATGTCCTTAGTTCAATTTACACCTATGATAAATTCAACATTGAGTCTGTTATGAAATATAGGTTCAAGCATAATACCAAATAGCTCAACTTCGCACGTGTGTGTGTGTGTGTGTGTGTGTGTGTGTGTGTGTGTGTGTGTGTGTGTGTGTGTTCTCCAAAGTTGGAGAGACCATTAGTTGCTATGTGTTTTTGTGTTATATATCTGTTGTTAATGTTGCTTGATTTTAGAACAACTGTGTCAGTCACAGCACAAAAGAACAAGGGTTTCTTCTTTTTAAAGTAGATATTTCTGTCACATGGGTGAGAAGATTGTTGTTAAAATCTTACAATTAATCAAGGTTGATTCTCAAAACCTAGGTTTCTTAGTTGATTTGAATCATTTTAAAAATGAATCACATATTTCAAATAAAATTCATTTCTGTAGGCATTGGTTATTATTAGATACCTAATTGTTATCGTATGTGATACAGAAAAATGTTCAGACCATCACAGTTTTTAAAATGTTATAGGTCATGAAAGTTCATATTTTGAACATATAGTAGAAACTAAGAACAACAAAATAGGAAAATCTTTGAAAATGAAATCACTTTATCTTTACAATATTTTACTTAACAATTTTACAACTTTTCCAGTGATAAAAATATGTAGGAGAAACATTGCTGTTTTCTTGGATCATGGCCTTGTCAATAACACATGCTGTTAGTGATGCAAGCAGTGGTCATGGCAAAATTTTGGACATAGAAGATGGTGAACCCCTAAGCAAGCAGCTGACCATCCTTGTTGAACGTCGCCAGGCTGAGGAAAAGCGCAAATCCAGGCACCACTGGAGTTTACTGAGAGATGCAATAAAAAATATCACAGAGAAAGTAAAGGTATCTGACATAAGGGAGACAATCATCAACCATGGGATTCATCTTCAGAGGAAACTTAATCATACCAAGAACATTAAAGAGGCCATTTTCTTGGAAGACAAAAAGGTGAATTAGTTTCATTTGGTCATCATTAACTTTAATCCATAGGTGTTGATTAAAACAAAATATTTTGTAATATGTAATAAAATGTTTACATTAAATTAGTTGTGGCACCAACATAGGTATTTTTTTAATCATTTAGCAATTTGTTTCAATAAATTGCAGCATAGATCATGATTAAAATTATCATTACCTACTAATTACAGCATTAATCAGGATTAAGATTATCATTACCTACTAATTACAGCATTAATCATGATGAAGATTATCATTTCCTACCAATTACAGCATAAATCATGATGAAGATTATCATTGCCTACTAATTACATCATAAATCAGGATTAAGATTATCAATGTAGTAATTACAGCATAAATCACAAAGATTGTCATTACCTCCTAATTACAGCATAAATCATGAATAAGATTATCATTACCTAATAATTACAGCATAAATCAGGATGAAGATTATCATTAACTACTAATTACAGCATAAACCAGGATTAAGATTATCAATGTAGTAATTACAGCATAAATCAGGATGAAGATCATCATTATGTACTAAGTAAAACATAAATCAGGATTAAGATTATCATTAGCTACTAATTACAGAATAAATGAAGATGAAGATTGTCATTAGCTACTAATTACATCATACATCATTATGAAGATTATCTTTACCTAATAATTACAGCATTAATCAGGACTAAGATTATCATTACACTTAAACTAAAGCTATCATCATCATCATCATCATCATCATCATCATCAATTCTTATTTCAAGATTCTTTTGATAGGGATTATTGTACTTTACAGGGTTTTTCTTTAAATTGATGTCCTGAGTGTCTTGTGAGGAATGCTTTTCAAAACATAGCAGCACGTCCCAAGATGATTTCAAACAGTTAGCTACTCATCTTATTAGTGTAAAGAGAAATCCTGTCATGTGTGGAATTCATTGCAATGCTATGACATTGTATATGTTATGACATTGTATATGTTATGACATTATATATGTTATGACATTGTATATGTTATGACATTGTATATGTTATGATATTGTATATGTTATGATATTGTACTATGTTACTCAACATACTCTGTAATCATTCATATTTCATAGGAATATTTGACATTAGATGGACAAGATGTACACCTGTTTTATGAGGATGGTCGCCGTAAAGAAAGCAAGATCCTGGAAGAACCCATGGACCATATTTCCTACTGCTCTCAAACAAATCAGTATATTGGGTGGCAAACAGATGGAGATGAAATATTTGTGAGTCAAAATCTATTTTACAAGAAGAATTAATAATAATAATTAATAATAATAATACTAATATGAATAATTAATAATAATATAAATAATAATAATTAATAATACTACTACTAATAATTAATAATATTAATTAATACTACTACTACTAATAATAATAATTAATACTACTACTACTACTAATAATAATAATAATAACAATAATTAATAATACTAATACTAATAATTAATAATATTAATAATAATTAATAATACTTATATGAATAATTAATAATAATATAAATAATAATAATTAATAATATTAAAAATATTAATTAATACTACTACTAATAATTAATAATTAATACTACTACAACTAATTAATACTATTACTAATAATACTAATACTAATAATATTAATAATAATAATAATTAATAATAATAATAATAATACTAATATGAATAATTAATAATAATATAAATAATAATAATTATTAATAATAATAATAATAATAATTAATAATACTAATACTAAAAATTAATAATATTAATAAGAATAATTAATAATAATTAATAATAATAATAATAATAATTAATAATAATAATAATAGTAATAATAATTAATAATACTGCTAATAATAATTAATAATGATACTGCTACTACTAATAATAATTAATATATTAATAATAATAATTAATAATACTAATACTAATAATCAATAATATTAATAATAATAATTAATAAGAATAATAAGAATAATAATACTACTACTAATAATAATTAATAATACTACTAATAATAATTAATAATGCTACTACTACTACTAATACTAATACTAATAATTAATAATACTAATAATACTAATAAATAATAATAATAATAATAATAATAATAATACTTAATAAAACTGATAAGAATAAAGAATAATAATACTAAAAATAATAATTAATAATACTACTACTAATAAATAATAAAAATAATAATAATAATAATAATAATAATAATAATAATAATAATAATAATAATAATAATAATACTTAATAATACTGATAAGAATAATAAATAATAATAATTAATAATGATACTACTACTACTACTACTACTACTACTACTACTAATCATAATAATAAAGATGATTTTGTATGGCACCTTATCTTTATAAGCTGTGAGTACTAGAAACCACCTATTACATAAAAAGAATATATAATTACATGATTACAAAAAAAACCCACCATGAAATTAGAAAACAGAAAACATGCTGAAAATATTTAAGATAAGGAAATGTTATTAGGTCTTTAAGTCTGTTCTTGCAGTCAAAATAGGTGAGTTTTAAGAGTGCTTTTGAATGAGATCACTGTGTAGACAATTCATTCCTTGTTGTTGGTTCCTGGTATGCAAAAGAACCTTGTCCATTGGAAATGTTGTCATTCAAAATAATTGATTATCATAATTACCAAAGCACTATTTCCATTGGCCTTTGTGTTCTGTTTCGTAACTTGAACATCTTTATTGTGTTTTATGTTCAGACAACAGAAGTATGTTTCAGGTTATAGTCGATTTCTTTCTATCAGTAAAGTTGAGATTTAAGTAGACCAATTTCTTAATACATGTATAATGGCTACACGCTTTAGAGGATGAAAATTTGTACTAATTTTTATGCTAATCCCTTCAGAAAAAATAATTACACAGTCACACAGTTAAGTGCATTTGAAAAGAAGTAAAAATTTCACTCATAATATTTACACTGTTTAGTGCTTTGTCATAAATATTTATTTATAATTCCTTTACAGAAATTTAAATTGTAACTCTTGCCAAATTAATTAGGATTGATATTATGTAATATTTGATTTTTTAAAACATTATTAACTGTTGCCAGATTAATTAGGTTTAATATTTAATGCTTGCAAAATTCATTAATTTTAATATTTAACTCTTGCCAGATTAATTAGGTTTAATAGTATTAACTCTTGCCAGATTAATTAGGTTTAATAGTATTAATTCTTGCTAAATTAATTAGGTTTAATATTTAAATCATGCCAGATTAATTAGGTTTAATATTTTACTCTTGCTAAATTAATTAGGTTTTTTATTTAACTCATGCCAGGTTAATTAGGTTTAATATTTAACTCTTGTCAGACTATTTAGGTTTAATATTGTTAACTCTTTTCAGATTAATTTGGTTTAATAGTATTACTCTTGCCAGATTTATTAGGTTTAATAACACACAATACATAGGTTAATTTACACTTTATTGTACATATTAAATAATCTTTGGCATAACGGGGGCAAGTCCTGTCACAGCACACTGCACCAGCCCAGCTCTGAATTTTTTCTTGTTGAAAAGGAATGACTTGGGAACTTGTGGGAGTTAGAGGGTTTTGAAGCATGTCCGACACCTGTATGTGGAGCCTAAAGGGCTGATACGAGGTATATAGGGACCTGATAACCGAAACTCGGCAAGTCTGATCCTGAGGACCCCATGACAACAAACATTAACCTTGACTCCGTACATGCACCGTAGGAAGCTGGTATGAAGTATATATGTGCATAATAGTTGAGTATATATAAGTACTGACACAAATTGGGGTCAAGAAGCCAAGTTGTGAAATGCATGAAACTTGGCAGTGCCCCTCGGGAAGAGAGACTTGTGAGAGTTAGAGGGTTGTGCAGAGTGTCCGACGCCTGTATATGGAGCCTAAAGGGCTGATATGAGGTGTGTGGAGACATACAACCAAAACTAGTCAAGTCTGATCCTAAGGATTGCCGTGGTAACAAGCATGAGCCAATATTCCATACATAACCATGGGAAGCCAGCATGAAGCATATGGCCAACTAGTTGGTTATACAAAATAGACAAATTGCTTCAAGCAAAGTTGAATGCATGAACTTGGGCAATGTGCCTGAAAACAGAGCTGGAGCAGTATGCTATGAAAGAAATGCCCCAAAGAAAACAACATGGTGGGTGGAGGGGAGGCGGTTGGTTCTTTTTACAGATAATTTAGTGTAATGCTAGCACTGAAAGGCACATCTTTGTTGCATCCAAGCCACTGTATCACTGCCTCAAACCAGCTGATGAATGTTAGATCATGTGTTCTAATTCTGTCATCTGATTGGTTCAACATGAACATATCTAAAATTAGTAACTCACCTCATGTTTGGCAGAACCACCACAGACAAAGAGGGGCCCAAACAAGGGGCCAGGTTAGAATGCATTGTGCGTTATTCAAACTATATCTAACCAATTAAATTACAATTTAATATTATTACTCTCACCAGATTAATTTGGTTTAATATTTAACTCTTGTCAGAGTTTTTAGGTTTAATATTGTTAACTCTTACTAGATTAATTAGGTTTAATATTTAACTCTTACTAGATTAATTAGGTTTAATATTTAACTCTTACTAGATTAATTAGGTTTAATATTTAACTCTTACTAGATTAATTTGGTTTAATATTTAACTCTTGTCAGAGTTTTTAGGTTTAATATTGTTAACTCTTACTAGATTAATTAGGTTTAATATTTAACTCTTACTAGATTTATTTGGTTTAATATTTAACTCTTACTAGATTAATTTGGTTTAATATTTAACTCTATTCAGATTATTTAGGTTTAATATTAACTCTTACTAGATTAATTAGGTTTAATATTTAACTCTATTCAGATTATTTAGGTTTAATATTGTTAACTTTTGCCAGATTAATTTGGTTCACTCTTGATCAGTTTATTTTCTTTTCAGTATTTTAATTAAACTTTGTCAGACATTGATTGATGCAAAATAATTTGGATTTCAATTAATCAATATTTTTAAAACTATTCCAATAAAATTCCTGTTTTTTTTCCAGCTGATGGATGAGACTTTTGAAATTATTTCCCAGTCAAGAGTGCCATCAAAAATCATTGTTGCTGGCTATAACCAGAATATAAATGAATTTGTCACAGTGGGACCAGGCTATTTAGTGGTAAGTTTTGTAATGTTTGTTTCTTAACTAAAAGTGGCAGTAAAATTCTTACTGACACCAAACAAATTTGTCACAGTGGAACCAGGCTATTCAGTGTTAAGTTTTGTAATGTTTGTTTCTTAACTAAAAGTGGCAGTAAAATTCTTACTGACACCAACCAAATTTGTTATGTCAGATATCATCCTATAGGATTACCAAATCTGGTCAAGCCAAACGTGACTGAGTGAGTTTCATATGATTTATGTACTTCCTAATGGCTATTTCATCAATGACTCACATTAACACCACACTAATGGCTATTTCATCAATGACTCACATTAACACCACACTAATGGCTATTTCATCAATGACTCACATTAACACCACACTAATGGCTATTTCATCAATGACTCACATTAACACCACACTAATGGCTATTTCATCAATGACTCACATTAACACCACACTAATGGCTATTTCATCAATGACACACATTAACACCACAATAATGGCTATTTCATCAATGACTCACATTAACACCACACCAGACATAAGAATTTTCATCTCAGTTATACAAGTGAATGAACGAAATCCTTGAATGGCTTTACAACTCTATTTTCATTGCACACACACATTAAAGTCTTTAGCATACATGAAATTATCTAAGATTGGTGAATTCATATGGATAATTGTAACTCATATCAACTAAAGTAATGCATGAAAACAGATTTGTCAAACTTAAATAAAGAAGACCATTGTACTGATTTAGATAGATGAACTCAACACAGTTATACTCATATAAATAAAATTGATCTATGAATCTAAACAAATAAATTCATGCAAATCATTACATTGGTATCAATGAATTACATGAGATTATCGCAAATACCTTGTGCTTTCAAAGAGTTGCTTGCTCTATCTCCGAATTGTCCGTCGACTTTTCAGACATCTGGTCCCTTTTGCAAATCTTCTACTAAAGAATTTCTTCTAAATTCAATCTTGGAGTCTTCTATATTTTCACTCTTGCAGTAAAAATTGTAGACTGGTTAGATATTTCTATATTTTCACTGGCTAGATATTTCGATGGATCTTATTTAAGACTAAGAAAGTTTGTGTGGGAAACACGCCCCTTATTTAGCATAACCAGTCAGGATTAAATAATGTCTACTGCCTTTTATAAGTAGGTGTCAAAATTTGTGGTCAGCCTGACTTCTAGATTTCCATATAACTGATTCTAGAAGAACTCAATTCTGACAGTTATGATATAAAATCAAAGTTAACCTTCCATTTTCTAGGCTGTCTGATGGTTAAACAAATGAAGGCTTAATTAAGAATCAATTCCTCTCCTGACACAGAACTTAGAAATCACTGCGGTATAGCAATTTAACAATTAACAAGCAATTGTCCCTATAAATCTAATTAAATTGTTTTGTTGCCCAAATTAATGTGCTTCTTATAGATCAACAGAAACGTGCATCAATATATTTACCCACAATGTCTTGCTGAACATTATCGTGACTTTTTAAACACGCCCCTAATTTATGTCAGAATGTCCATTATGTTTTTCATCACCAGCTACAAATTATACCTCTGTCCAAAACATTAGAACACATTTACTTACCCCAAACAAATGGAAAATTTTGCTATGTTTGATACTTATTATTTGACATTTGACTAAATATTTTTGTTAGAAATTTGGGCTGATGTGTATACTGGACTCATTGAGTTTACTTTAGGAAATAATCGTATCACAGAATAATCACCACAGGATTATGTGGCTTTATTTTCAGCCATGGGCTTTTCGTTATGGTGCACGCCATCTGATTCCTAGGAAGATGTGTAAGACTGGATTCAATGAGAACAACTGTTTCTCGAACATGGTGCTCGAATCAACAGCAAGCCGATCCCAAAAACTATTCCTCTCATGTAACACTGGAATTGCTGTAAGATTTACTGGGTTTTCAAAATCTTCAAAAACCTTTTTATTTTTTATCATGTACTACTGCTTTTTCTATTGTATACATTGTATGTGTTTGTCTAAAAGAAGTAAAAGAAGAAGAGAAGAACAATGACTGTCTCTGTTTATCTTTGTCTATCTCTCTCTCTCTCTCTCTCTCTTTCTCTATACATACTTATATATATATATATATATATACTGGATCTAGCAAGATATATAGCATGGATTAATTAAGATAATTGAGCAAAACTGAGAGTACAACATTAACTTTAAAGGCGAAATTACAAAACAGATATAAACAAAACAAGCAATAAACACTGAAGAAAACTTTTAATTTACTTAACTTTACATGATAATGGATCTAATAAGAGTATTTCAGAACTTAAAGTTGCACCTTATTGGTTTGAACTATTATGATAAAATGGCCATAGTTTCTTGTCTAATGAGCAGTTTTGTTAGAAAAGGAAGATATTAATTGTAAACATTATTGTATGACATGAAATTTAGACGTATATATCTGGTACCATTTTCACATGTGTGTAATAAACAACAATTTGCAATCTACATAGACCAATAGATGGTTTTATAAACCGAACCAAATTCCAGCTTCAATCTGGGAAATTGTTTCCCTACCACAGTTACAGTGTAGCTAATAAGTATTTATCCCTTCATACAAATTCCAAATCCTACATTGCTCAGTCCACACAGACTTGTAAATTTGGACAGATATAGTCATCACTTGCAAGGGCAGCATTTAATCCTTGCCACTTTTATAGACCAGAAGAACTAATGGGATGGACTATTTTCCATAGTCAGTTATCCAATGTCCATCCATCTATTAGAACAAGTTCTTGGATATTTGCTGCTTTCAGGATTGCCATGAAACTTATGTTTGTTCTAAATGAAAACATTGCTGCACAGACATTCAGTATATTGTTATCATTACACAATGGAAATTCAAATTGACAATTAGTTAGGACTTCACATGACGTCTAGTTGGTGATATATGAAAATGCTGTCCATTATGGTCAGTACAAGGGGTGCCCATCCTCAGTTATTGCCCCTCTTCCAAGTTTTATGGTTATATTGACATTATATTCTTGTGACATCTCATTAGTCTAAATGCCTTGTAGAAATCCAGTATGGTTATATTGGCATTGGATTCTTGTGACATCTCATTAGTCTAAATGCCTTGTAGAAATCCAATATGGTTATATTGGCAATGGATTCTTGTGACATCTCATTAGTCTAAATGCCTTGTAGACATCCAGTATGGTTATATTGGCAATGGATTCTTGTGACATCTCATTCTAAATGAAAGGGGGCCTTGTAGACATCCAATATGGTTAATTGGCATTGGATTCTTGTGACATCTCGTTAGTCTAAATGCCTTGTAGACATCCAGTATGGTTATATTATAATTATATTCTTGTGACATCTCATTAGTCTAAATGCCTTGTAGACATCCAGTATGGTTATATTGGCATTGGATTCTTGTGATGTCTCATTAGTCTAAATGCCTTGTAGACATCCAGTATGGTTATATTGGAATTATATTCTTGTGACATCTCATTAGTCAAAATGCCTTGTAGACATCCAGTATGGTTATATTGGCATTGGATTCTTGTGATGTCTCATTAGTCTAAATGAAAGGGGGCCTTGTAGACATCCAATATGGCTACCACAATTAACATATTGAAAAGTGTGAAACAAATTTTTCTGAATATATGGTACTTTTGGCATGGTGTTTAACCAAAAGTATTCTGATGGTGATGAGTTTTTCTGAATGACAATGGTGCCAATCTTACATCCAGTTTGACTCCCACAATGCCAATTTGAAAATCTTACCACATAAGAATATCAGAAATGATTTTAGTACTCAGCAGTTAAAAAGAAGAATTGGTCTTATCTTGAATTCCTGGAGAAATTTTCAGTTGGTAGAGGGTCAGTCCCATTGAGGGAGTATTGTTAGGATAATAATGAACATAATGAGGGGAAGGGATACGATGTGACTGTGTGCATATAAACAGGCATGCAGGTTACCTACTACTATAACAACTGCATTGAAATGAAATAGAGACAAAACGACATCGACAAAATTCTCTTAATTATGAAAATCTTAAGTAATAACAGTGTATTAACATTTTGTTTCATAAGAATCCTCATTAGACTTCATCATGTTAATTACACTGCTAAGTCTCCTACAAATAGTATATAGATTTAATATTACACTGATCAATACAGTTATCCAACTTACTAAAGATTTTTGCACGTGCAGAGCAAAGTAGAGTTTGACATTTGTAAGGTGTGATGGTGTTTAATACTTCTGAACTAGATTGTAATTATGTTATGTAATTATGTTATGTTTGGTAATTATGTTATGTTAGGTAACTATGTTAGGTAATTATGTTATGTTATGTAATTATGTTTGGTAATTATGTTATGTTAGGTAATTATGTTATGCTAGGTAATTACATTAATTATGTTTGGTAATTATGTTATGTTAGGTAATTATGTTATGTTAGGTAATTATGTTATGTTAGGTAATTATGTTAGTAATTATGTTTGGTAATTATGTTAGGTAATTATTTTAGGTAATTATTTTTGGTAATTACTTTCCATGACGACTGAATATGATTCATAAATTAGTCAAATCCTGACTAAAGATCTACTGTTGAATAGACAGTAGCATATACTCTGATGTCATGCATGTTCTATGATTGCAGTTCTAGGTCTATGCTGATTGTATTTGGGCATGCATGATGCATAACCAATATGGGCATACATGATACATAACCAATATGGGCATACATGATACATAGCCATTATGGGCATGTATGATACATAACCAATAATGTCATGCATGATACATAACCAATATGGACATGCATGATACATAAGCAATATGGACATGCATGATACATAGCCAATATGGGCATACATGATACATAACCAATATGGGCATACATGATACATATCCATTATGGGCATGTATGATACATAACCAATAATGTCATGCATGATACATAACCAATATGGACATGCATGATACATAGCCAGTATGGACATGCATGATACATAACCAATATGGACATGCATGATACATAGCCAATATGGGCATGCATCATACATAGCCAATAATGGCATGTATGATAATAAACGATATGGACATACATGATACATAGCTATTATGGGCATGTATGATACATACCCAATATGGGCATGCATGATACATAACCAATATGGGCATGCATCATACATAGCCAATAATGGCATGCATGATAATAAACAATATGGGCATGCATCAGACATAGCCAATATGGGCATACGTGATACATAAACAATATGGGCATGCATGATACATAGCCAGTATGGGCATACATGATACATAACCGATATGGTCATACATGATACATAGCCAATATGGGCATTCATGATACATAACCAATATCGACATACATGATACATAGCCATTATGGGCTTGTATGATACATAACCAATATGGGCATGCATGATACATAACCAATATGGGCATGCATCATACATAGCCAATAATGGCATGTATGATAAAAAACAATATGGACATACATGATACATAGCCATTATGGGCATGTATGATACATAACCAATATGGGCATGCATGATACATAACCAATATGGGCATGCATCATACATAGACAATAATGGCATGCATGATAATAAACAATATGGGCATGCATCAGACATAGCCAATATGGGCATACGTGATACATAAACAATATGGGCATGCATGATACATAGCCAGTATGGGCATACATGATACATAACCAATATTGGCATGCATCATACATACCCAATAATGGCATGCATGATACATAAACAATATGGGCTTGCATCATACATAGCCAATATGGGCATACATGATACATAACCAATATGGGCATACATGATATATAGACAATAATGGCATGCATCATACATACTCAGTTTGGGCATGCATGATACATAGCTAATATGGGCATGCATGATACATAGCCATTATGGGCATACATGATACATAGTTAATATGGGCATGCATGATAAATAACCAGTATGGGCATACATCATACATAGCCATTATGGGCATGCATCTTACATAGCCAATATGTGCATACATGATAAATAACCAATATGGGCATGTACCATACATAGCCAATATGGACATACATGATACTTAGCCATTATGGGCGTACATGATACATAACCAATATGGGCATACATGATACATAACCAATATGGGCATACATGATACATAGCCAATATGGGCATACATGATACATAACCAATATGGGCATACATGATACATAGCCATTATGGGCATGTATGATACATAACCAATATGGGCATGCATGATACATAACCAATATGGGCATGCATGATACATAGCCAATATGGGCATACATGATACATAACCAATATGGGCATCCATGATACATAGCCATTGTGGGCATGTATGATACATAACCAATATGGGCATGCATGATACATAACCAATATGGGCATATATGATTCATAACCAATATGGGCATACATGATACATAGCCATTATGGGCATGTATGATACATAACCAATATGGGCATGCATGATACATAACCAATATGGGCATACATGATACATAACCAATATGGGCATACATGATACATAATCAATATGGGCATACATGATACATAGCCAATATGGGCATACATTATACATAGCCAATATGGGCATACATGATACATAACCAATATGGGCATACATGATACATAGCCATTATGGGCATGTATGATACATAACCAATATGGGCATGCATGATACATAACCAATATGGGCATATATGATTCATAACCAATATGGGCATACATGATACATAGCCATTATGGGCATGTATGATACATAACCAATATGGGCATGCATGATACATAACCAATATGAGCATACATGATACATAGCCAAAATGGTAATTATATACATTTCTTTGGTGTGTCTTTGTAGGTGTTTAATGTGTTTGAAGGTAAACTACTGGCACATAAGAAGAATCTACATGAGAGAGCCATTACAGCCATAACATTCTTTAATCCACTCAAATATCTTGTGTCGGGTTCTGTGGATGGTACTAGTGAGTGTCGATGACTTTTTAAGTTCAGTACAAACATAGTCGGGAATATTTTCTCCCAAATTTTGAATCCTTTTTCCAGATTTAAGTGCATCTCTTTATTGTATTACTGTATTTTATATATTGCTTTTACCCTTTAATTTTTGTACACAATCCAGATATAAAATAATAATTATTTAAATGTATCATATTTTTAATACATAGCAGTTTGTATTTTTTTGAAAATCCTTTCAATTATTATGCAAGAAAATTCTGGTAAGAAGATTTAAGTTTGTGAAAAAGATTAAAAATACTGTATTGCCATTTTGTTTTTACAAAATTTAATGATAATATAATCATGATCTTGTACAATTAAGGTTTTTATGGATGTTTTATTGTTTTGATATTTTTTTTTTTTTTTTTTTTTTTTTTTAACCTTTTACTTTGATTTGTTAAAATTAAGTTGGTTCCCACTTGTTTGCTTAAAAATATGCAGAGGTGTGAGGTTTATTGTTTTACTTAGTGTATGATATAAAATACACTTGGCACATGATCGAGACAAGTGGAGAGAACTGGTCAAATGTTCAGCAGCACAGTGTCTCAATGACCACACTAGGTCAAGAGACTGATGATGATGATGATGATATAAAAAGTGATTAACTTTTACTTTTTAAGTGAGGCTTCAAATAATAAAACAATTGATTAAGATGTTAAAGAATCACCATTTATGATTGCTCAGAAAGGTGTCACAATGTGTCATAAAGGAAGATAGACAGTTCCAAAAGGACTGTACTAATGTGATTGTCGCAGAATAGAAACCTAGTGGATTTTGGATTAAATGAATAACTCAAACACAATGTGTGAAAGATGGAAATGTATGAACTTAATTAGTAAAAAAAATATATGAAGTATAATTACAATGATTCTCACTCTATTCAAACATTTACACAATGAAAAGTAAACCAAACATATTATTTCTATCTGATATACAGATTCAAGAAACCTCAGTTTCAAATAATAGTATGCACTGTAAAATATTCACATAATTTCATTTATAAACTAGGATTGAGATTCAAACAATCTCAAGTTTTCAAATATGTTTCAAATGTTCTGCACTGTTAGCGAGATTTACAAATCTCCGGGAATACAATTAAGATTCAAAATAATTTCATGTAAATAAAAATGTACCAATTGAAACAACAATGCTTCTTTACCCTTGTACAGTCGCACGATTCATACAATGATAAACCACACAGTTTCACCACGTCCCTTGGGTTGGCCCACACTTGTATTGGCCGCTCGCACCCTTCATGGATTCACCACATATACAGTCATACGTATACATGTACAGTCATATGTATACATGTACAGTCACATGTATACATGTACACACAGCATTCAGCACCCTTGTATTAGCTATGTCTACAGTCGTGGCTCCACCACATGTACAGACATACGTACATACATATAGACAGCTGAAGATAGCTCTACACGTCAGCTAAATTCGTCACCAGCTAAAACGTCAGATAAACTCATCAGCTAAGCTCATCACACTCATTAGACTCGTTGCTACAATAAAACCAAACTGGTAATAATAATCAGTTCTGAAAAATGCTAATACATTAAACTCTTAATAGCAACTTGAAATTCACAGTACACAACATTTCAAATCTGCGTTGTAATAAATGAATCATTACACAATATGACAATACAAACTCAATAAACTTCACATATCAAATGAAATATAAATTTAACACTCACCCCTATGGCTATAGAATAAAATGGAGATACGTGCACTCCTCGACAAGATACAGAATGTGTCGGTTATAAATCGATCTTGCTTAAATTCATAGGACAGTGAGTAATGTTCAGGGTAAAATACCTGTGCATATCATAATTATAATGTCCCTCGCCGCAAGTAATTCTGGTGAGATATATGTTGGTTGCATTGCTTGTCTGCAAAAACACCTGTTCACCCTTGATAATGTTGTATGCATGCACAATGAAAAATAGTCAAATATTTCTTAGGCATAACCCAGTTACTTTTTTGTCTAATTATGTGACAGTGATATCAAACACTAAAAAGACTAATGACTACATTGTGTCATAAAGGAAGATATTGAGTTCCAAAATGACTGTTCTAAGGACTACACATTTTCAAGGTCATAATACATGTTTAACTTATGTTTCAGTCAAGGTCTGGGACAGTAAATGGCATGTAAAGATGGTGTTTGTGGGACACAGGAACAGGGTGTGTGCCCTGGACATCTACCCACAGGGGTCAGCCATTGTTTCAGCCAGTCTAGATTGCACCATTAGGGTCTGGAACCTGGACACCTGTGATGAAGTGGACAGGTAAGATACCTCTTCATCACTACCATATTCTGGACACATGTAGTTAGGTGGACAGGTACATAATTAGAAGATTACGGATATACATAGGTGATCTACACTAGTTACCTTAAAATAAACAGCAAAAGCTTTTGCAAATTTTAGAAATTTTAAAATGTTGAAGTAATTATTAATATGTAAATAATATATTCAAGATACATGAATGTGCTGATGAAAATAATTTTCAGTGTTTCATCTTTTTCTACAGTTAAGTAGCCATCCCTATTTCTTATCCAACGGCTTTTATTTATAATTTGAATTGAGATTTTCCTATCCAATGGCATTATTTATAATTTGAATTGAGATTTTCCTATCCAATGGCTTTATTTATAATATGAATTGAGATTTTCCTATCCAATGGCTTTATTTATAATTTGAATTGAGATTTTCCTATCCAATGGCTTTATTTATAATTTGAATTGAGATTGCAGTACTTATCCACTGGCTTTATTTATAATTTGAATTGAGATTTTCCTATCCAATGGCTTTATTTATAATTTGAATCGAGATTTTCCTATCCAATGGCTTTATTTATAATTTGAATTGAGATTGCAGTACTTATCCACTGGCTTTATTTATAATTTGAATTGAGATTTTCCTATCCAATAGCTTTATTTATAATTTGAATTGAGATTGCAGTATGATTTACAATGTAAATTGAGATTTCTGTATGAAATACAGTGTGAATTGAGATTGCAGTATGATTTACAATATGAATTGAGATTGCTGTATGATTTACAATATGAATTGAGATTGCTGTATGATTTACAATATGAATTGAGATTGCTGTACGATTTACAATATGAATTGAGATTGCTGTACGATTTACAATATGAATTGAGACTGATGTATGATTTACAATATGAATTGAGATTGCTGTATGATTTACAATATGAATTGAGATTGCTGTATGATTTACAATATGAATTGAGATTGCTGTATGATTTACAATATGAATTGAGATTGCTGTACGATTTACAATATGAATTGAGATTGCTGTATGATTTACAATATGAATTGAGATTGCAGTATGATTTACAATATGAATTGAGATTGCTGTATGATTTACAATATGAATTGAGATTGCTGTATTATTTACAATATGAATTGAGTTTGCAGAATGATTTATAATGTGTTATGAGTTTAGGCTCTAATAAACGGCAACAAAGAAAGAATGAAACCAACAAGCTTTGTAAAATTTACCACATATATGTCCCTGGATAAAGATTGTACACATGGAAAAAAACTTTAAAAAAAAATCAAATCCAAAAATAATCAAAGAATAATCCATGAATTAAATTACAAAAGTCCTAGTAATGAAATGTTCTAATAGATTCAAGTTCAAGTCCTGTTGTCTGGAAAATCCAAGATGGAAGATGATGACATATGCTGAAGTCTTTTTGTGGTTATCTACAGTTCCTTTTAGAAACAATATTTAACACTCTGATGTTGGAAAATTGAATAAAATTTGATAAACTCTCTTTGTCCAGGAATTCTATATGAGCATATCAAATATTTTCAGAGATATGAATTAATCCTTTCAAATCCATGTGAACTCAAGAAAAGTTAACATTGATTCAAAAATTGGCTACAACAAAAGGAAATGACTTGAAATCAGATGTAAAAGCCCAAAACTAACAATATTTTACTAAAACAAAGATTATATTGTATTCTAATACTCAGTTATGAAAAAAATCCCCAAATTGTGAAATCAAGAGAGAAAAAAAAAAGGGGGGGAGGAGTCACATGATCATTTAAATCACATACTCCTAACCTGATTCTGATGAGAACCAAACATTTTTACTTTTAAAATAAATTATTGTTTACTTCTTAATTCAATTGTCCCATCATGACCTTGACAACAACCAACATTTTAAAATAAAACTAGAAACTGTTTGCATGGTTGTCACTAATCTTGAATCAAAGTCAGGATATAGGTAAACATTACTTGTTTACCAAAGAATAATTCAGGCTGACCAATTTTCTGAAAAAACATCATCTCTAGTGAATAATTCAGGCTGACCAATTTTCTGAAAAAACATCATCTCTAGTGAATAATTCAGGCTGACCAATTTTCTGAAAAAACATCATCTCTAGTGAATAATTCAGGCTGACCAATTTTCTGAAAAAACATCATCTCTAGTGAATAATTCAGGCTGACCAATTTTCTCAAAAAACCTCATCTCTAGTGAATAAGTTTACATTACAATAGCATGTAATGAATTTTTGTTTTTTAAACTGAATAAATACTTCATACATTTTTTTATGGCCGCCTTATTGGTGTGATTTTATCATATTTACAGGGCAGTTTTAGAGGAGCCTGTGTATGCCCTGAAGACAACGCTGGACATTGATATTTTCCACACTTTCAGTGGCAAGCAGGTCCACCTGTGGAAGCTGCAGCATCTCTATCACCTCCATACCTCAGTAGGGTCAGTCATCTGGAATGATCCTTAACAGTTCTTTTCATCTTTCTTTCCATTTTTCTTTCATCACTTCTCTAATGAAGTTCGTTATTTATTTTCCTTCATTTTTTTTCTATTGTGGGTAGCAGGCTAGATTTGTAATTGCAACAGTGCAGGTTTGAATCCTGTCGGTATTTGACTTGGGTTTTTTGACTGGTTTGTGTAATGGCATCATCACTAAATGCTGTAGAAAGGCAGTATTTTCATGAGTTTGAAATTTCATGGGTAAAAATATATATTTATGGGTACTTAAATTTGTGGATAAAAAAAATATTGCTTATATCACTGTACAACTTTACTAGTATACCAACATTCATTTCATGTGCATTCAAACAGTCGACTTCTTTTTCCATACATGTTTGAGCTAACACATTTATCACCACTACTGTAATTTTAATTAATTAGGTTTTCAGATGTTTTTTTAAGCCCGCTATCAAAACATAAGTTCTCAATAGTTAGGAATTAGGCGCTTGAACAAAGCCAGTGACTGTAAACCTGGGAAGTTTGCCAACATTGCTGCATGGGAGTCCCATTTTGCAGTGTGACTTTGACCTGATGGTAAAAAATTGAATCATAAAGTTTGGGTGAATCGCAGTATTATTAATGCATGTACGGTGATGACTTTGCAGTATATACAACTTCATGAGTGTTATTCAGCACAGGTGATTGATCAGTAAATAGACTGGAGGACATGTAGATGTTCACTGAGGTCAGATCAAAACATCCACCTATAAGCCAGTTCATGCAAAGTGACAAAATAGCATTTCAAGACTGAAATGGTCTATGAGATAACAGGACTAATCATTCTCTAGATTGTTCAGTTGTCGGCTAGTTGTGTAAACATATATTTATGAAAACATATATTTATTAATGGGAATATTTTTTTTAGGGAAATAAAGGTCAGAGATAGTGAGTAAAACTGCTTTTATTACTATACTTTATATCAGGCAGAGTCTTTATAACCTTAAATGACTTTTCATATTAAATTTTACATTCAAAGAAAATTGTAATCAGTCAGTCAGTTTACTTCCTCATGTATGTACTTATTGTAAGTATATTTCACATTCATAGCACTAATGTAGTATTAGAAACAAAGAAACAAAAGATGCTTTTCCATTGCTTATGATGGGGTTAATGTTGACCTGCTTGATATTTCATTGTGACTTTAAACTCATGGTCTGGCGCAACCATGAAAGTCATGAAATTATGCTGTACAATGTCTGACACTTGGGACACTATGAATTTAAAGTGTCTTTATGCTGTACAATGTCTGAAACTTGGGACACTATGAATTTAAAGTGTCTTTATGCTGTACATAGTCAAACCCAACCAAAACATTATTTAATGAAATCCATCGTATTTGTTATAATACATCTTATTAGTTGTAATGAAATCCATTGCATTAGCTATAATTAAAAATAAATAAAACACCCTGTATTTGTTATAGTGAATACAGTGTATTTGTTATAGTGAATACAGTATATTAGTTATAGTGAATACAGTGTATTAGTTACAGTGAATACAGTGTGTTAGTTACAGTGAATACAGTGTATTAGTTATAGTGCAATTTAGTATATTAGTTATAGTGAATACAGTGTATTAGTTATAGTGAATACAGTGTGTTAGTTCTAGTGAATACAGTGTATTAGTTACAGTGAATACAGTGTATTAGTTATAGTGAATACAGTGTATTAGTTATAGTGAATACAATGTATTAGTTACAGTGAATACAGTGTATTAGTTATAGTGAATCCAGTGTATTAGTTATAGTGAATACAGTGTATTAGTTATAGTGAATACAGTGTGTTAGTTCTAGTGAATACAGTGTATTAGTTACAGTGAATACAGTGTATTAGTTATAGTGAATACAGTGTATTAGTTATAGTGAATACAGTGTATTAGTTACAGTGAATACAGTGTATTAGTTATAGTGAATCCAGTGTATTTGTTATAGTGAATACTGTGTATTAGTTATAGTGAATACAGTGTTAGTCATAGTGAATACAGTGTATTAGTTACAGTGAATACAGTGTATTAGTTATAGTGAATACAGTGTATTAGTTACAGTGAATACAGTGTGTTAGTTATAGTGAAGACAGTGTATTAGTTATAGTGCAATCTAGTGTATTAGTTATAGTGAATACAGTGTATTAGTTATAGTGAATACAGTGTATTAGTTAAAGTGAATACAGTGTGTTAGTTATAGTGAATACAGTGTATTAGTTAAAGTGAATACAGTATGTTAGTTATAGTGAATACAGTGTATTAGTTACATTGAATACATTGTGTTAGTTATAGTGAATACAGTGTATTAGTTACAGTGAATACAGTGTATTAGTTATAGTGAATACAGTGTATTAGTTATAGTGAATACAGTGTATTAGTTATAGTGAATACAGGGTATTTTATTAATGAAATTCTGTGTATTAGTTATATTGAAATCCTGTGTATTAATTATAATGAAATACAGTGTATTAGTTATAATGAAGTCCAGTGTATTTTTCATAATGACATCATTATTTATAATGAAACACTGTATTTGTTATGATGCAGTGCAGTGCATTAATTATAATGAAATCCCATGGATTAGCTATAACGAAAACCATTGCGTTAGTTGTAATGAACTCCACTGTATTAGTTGTAAGTTCAGAAGCACTGGGACTATCTGTGTGTGTATGTGTGTCAGGTTTTGATTATTAACGTTGCTTTAAGAATTTTAATGATGTTGCTATGATGTCAGCCGTGTGACAATTTATAGTGATGTCTAGCACTGGGGCATCATGCCACAATACGTATCATCATGTCCCACCAGTCACATTATCCTAACACCAGACCAGTCTGTCCTAACACTAACCTCTTAATGCTGAGTGCCAAGTGAGGCAGCTGCTAGCATCATTTGTATGTCTTAGGTATGACTTAGCCGGGGTTCAAACCCATGATCTCTCACATCAGATTCAGATACTTATAATATTTGGACCGTAATATGATTCACTACTGTTCAAGGTATCAGTCAGTCTTGCATATTCTTGAGGGACTAAAGTTTTACAAGGATGAATTAGATAACTTTCTTACAGATATAGTTTTTGCTTCATCATAGAATGTTGTGCAAATATCAATTTAGGAATAAATGTTTTGTATTTTCTTTGTCATGATACCATACACATAATTCATCACAGTATGTTAATAAGTATTGCTTTACTACAGTCATCGAGTGGTGAAAATCAAGCATACAACCCACCCCAATTACTCCATGAGGACAGTGCTTGTAAGCCGTGATGCCAGTGTCAGAATAATAACTCCATCTACTGGTGATATCATCACGACATTGTTGCTTGACCCTGCTAGGGTTTTGATGGATGTAGCTTATTCTATTGAGGAAGGTAAATAATTAATGAAACATATTATTAGTTGTAAGATTGAATTAGATGCTGTATTGGCAAGCCTCTTAAATTCAACAAAAAGCACGTTTATTCAGAATAATAGAAGGAACAATATATAAGAACATGTACAAACCCTATACATTGGCCCATTACTATTCAGTGTGGCCAGGCTTTTCAAATAACATTTCCCTACTCAGTGACCAATCAAATAACATTTCCCTGCTCAGTGACCAATCAAATAACATTTCCCTGCTCAGTGACCAATCAAATAACATTTCTCTGCTCCGTGACCAATCAAATAACATTTCCCTGCTCAGTGACCAATCAAATAACATTTCCCTGCTCAGTGACCAATCAAAAAACAATGGATTCTTGTATTACCACACAGTCATTTCTAAAGAGCCATGCCCATTTGCTTCAGCATCCATTTTGGTATGATGATGTTCAGAAGATAATCAATCTCAAAAGCAATCTATCACACTTTGCAGACCAGCCTTCATTGAAGCAACTACCACAGTATGATTGAATCAAATCAATGATTCATGCCAAAGAATATCCTGTAAGACATAAATATTAATAGCCTTTCCCAATTTTCTGATGAATTTCACATATGTGTAACATGGTATGCAACATAACACAGTTACCTCCCTTTCACCCCCATGCCCCAGCTGATGACATATTTGGCGGGATTGGGATGGCCCTATGTTTCTCCATCTGTATAAACTGGAAGTCCATTTTTGACACATAACTGCTTGGAACTTTAATAGTGATAAAAGACCCTAGTCCAGCATGGTTTTCATGGCCTTTTATTACCAATTTTAACAGAGCATACACACTTTTTGATGATAATCACAGTGATATGCTTTGGATTTGTTTCTTGTTTTCGTTGAAAGCATGCAGAGTAGCTCAGCACTCACTTACACACTGCCATAGTTGTATTTAATAATAATCAATGCTCACTTACAATGCCATAGTTGTATTTAATAATCAATGCTCACTTACAATGCCATAGTTGTATTTAATAATCAATGCTCACTTACACACTGCCATTGTAGTATCTAATAATCAACACTCACTTACACACTGCCTTTGTAGTATCTAATAATCAACACTCACTTACACACTGCCATTGTTGTACCTAATAATCAACACTTACACAATGCCTTAGTTGTATCTAATAATCAACACTCACACACTGCCATAGTTGTATCTAATAATCAACACTCACTCACACACTGCCATAGTTGTATCTAATAATCAACACTCACTTACACACTGCCATAGTTGTATCTAATAATCAACACTCACTTATACACTGCCTTAGTTGTATTTAATAATCAGTACTCACTTACACTGCCTTAGTTGTATCTAATAATCAACACTCACTTACAATGCCATTGTTGTATCAAATAATCAACACTCACTTATACACTGCCTTAGTTGTATTAAATAATCAACATTGTGCAAGATGTAGATATGGTGTCACTGTTGACTAATGACTTAAGGATCCCTGCCTCTTTTTTGTAGAGCACTGAGTAATACCAAGGCTTCAGATTTTGTACCTAAATCTTGATTTCGTCTCCATTAATTTTACATTTTTGGTAGTTGTTATTGTTGCAGTGTTTAATGCCATTTTTCAGCACACAAGAAGCTACTGGCAAGCTTTCTCAGAGACCCACATTGGCCTAATCTGATACTCGAACCCACACAGACGTGAAATGCCAGTGATCCATAATAAAGAGTGCTTTAGACCACTCAACCACTCATTTTTGGTAGTATATGTACAGTTGCAACTCAAGGTCAGAAAAACTATGAACTTATTTATCTCTCTCCTGACTCACAGGTACATTGCTGGGGATATTTTATTTAAATGTATCAATACCTGATCTCTAATCTACAATATTGGGGGATGTTGTTTTATTTGAATAATGTTTCTATCCCAGATCATTCAGCTACAGTATTTGAGTATGTTTTATTTGATTGATGTATCAACCCCTGATCTCACAGCTACAGTATTTGGGTATGTTTTATTTGATTGATGTATCTACCCCTGACCTCACAGCTTCAATATTTGGGTATGTTTTTTTTTTGAATGATGTATCAACCCCTGATCTCACAGCTACAGTATTTGGGTATGTTTTATTTCATCAATGTATCAACCCCTGATCTCACAGCTACAGTATTTGGGTATGTTTTATTTGATTGATGTATCAACCCCTGATCTCACAGCTACAGTATTTGGGTATGTTTTATTTGATTGATGTATCACTCCTGATCTCACAGCTATGGTATTCAGGCATGTTTTAAAAAAATGATGTTTCTATTTCTGAACTAAAATTGATCACAATCCTATTACTGTTTCTTGTTTTTCAGAGACCATGTTTACATTGATGGGGAATGGTGACATCCTGAAGATCAAGACAAACACCAACCCCTGTCAGGTGGTTATGGAGTGGCCCTATAAAGATCGTTTGGAAGGTAGATGGTTCAGTATACTTTAATTTCATTAATCATTGGAATGCATACCCAGCTGAGAGTACCAGGTTTTCTGATAAATTGCATGCAGCCAATATTAAATAACATAGACCCAGATCTTCCATTACATAATGCACCAGCATATCATGGTCAATGATGTTTGTTCTACATGGACCCAGATCTTCCATTACATAATGCACCAGCATATCATTGTCAATGATATTTGTTCTACATGGACCCAGATCTTCCATTACATAATGCACCAGCATATCATGGTCAATGATGTTTGTTCTACATGGACCCAGATCTTCCTTTACATATTGCACCAGTATATGATGGTCTATGATATTTGTTCTACATGGACCCAGATCATCCATTACATATTGCACCAGTATATGATGGTCTATGATATTTGTTCTACATGGACCCAGATCTTCCTTTACATATTGCACCAGCATATCATGGTCAATGATGTTTGTTCTACATGGACCCAGGTCTTCCTTTACATATTGCACCAGTATATGATGGTCTATGATATTTGTTCTACATGGACCCAGATCATCCATTACATATTGCACCAGTATATGATGGTCTATGATATTTGTTCTACATGGACCCAGATCTTCCTTTACATATTGCACCAGTATATGATGGTCTATGATATTTGTTCTACATGGACCCAGATCTTCCTTTACATATTGCACCAGTATATCATGGTCTATGATATTTGTTCTACATGGACCCAGATCTTCCTTTACATATTGCACCAGTATATCATGGTCTATGATATTTGTTCTACATGGACCCAGATCTTCCATTACATATTGCACCAGTATATCATGGTCTATGATATTTGTTCTACATGGACCCAGATCTTCCATTACATATTGCACCAGTATATCATGGTCAATGATATTTGTTCTACATGGACCCAGATCTTCCATTACATATTGCACCAGTATATCATGGTCTATGGTATTTGTTCTACATGGACCCAGATCTTCCATTACATATTGCACCAGTATATCATGGTCTATGATATTTGTTCTACATGGAACCAGATCTTCCATTACATATTGCACCAGTATATCATGGTCTATGGTATTTGTTCTACATGGACCCAGATCTTTCATTACATATTGCACCAGTATATCATGGTCTATGATATTTGTTCTACATGGACCCAGATCTTCCATTATATACTACACCAATTTAGCAGCCTTTATAATGTTTGTTTTACATGGGAACCCTGCTATAATGTAATAACCGATAGCTGTGTTATGTACAAATTCTCTAATGTAGTAGATGGGATTAATAACTGATAGCTGTGTTATGTACAAATTCTCTAATGTAGTAGATGGGATTAATAACTGATAGCTGTGTTATGTACAAATTCTCTAATGTAGTAGATGGGATTAATAACTGATAGCTGTGTTATGTACAAATTCCCTAATGTGTTAATTTGTTCAGTGAGCACTTATTAACTGACATGAATGCTTTAAAAAAAATAATTCCTCACAACTATCAACTTTGATTATAGATTCCCAAAGGCTGATATGAAATGAAACTTGACCTGTGACCTGTGTAGGCTGATGTTACTAATGTCTTGTTTACCTCATAGAATCATCACAAAAATTCTAAATAGGCAAAACTCCACAACCCCCAATCATAACCATGACAAAAATCATTTCACAATATAAACGTATATAACACTTACAACCGGATGTAAATTGGCTAAGCATGCTTTCTTTTGAAGACAACCAATGTGATCGGAATAATTTGAGATACTGAAATAAATTACATGTCGTGGTACCCATTTCTTTGTGTATTTGACAAGTGGAGTCTGTAATCTTCACAAATGTTATGAATATTTAATTACTTATGCAACTATTATTATTTGACAAAGTACATGAGGATCTTTTTTTTAGATGGATATTCATCTGAGAGTAGTGGAACAAAATACTTATCATTCTTTTAATTTTTAAGTACTTTTTGATTGCTTAGTCAAAGTTTATTTATCTTTTTAAACACTCAAACATTTCACAAGTAACAATTCTAAAAATAATTAGAACTTATTATGTAGACTTACATATGCTATTTCATAATATGCTGGCAGGTCAGGATCTTTGCACTTCATGGTTGATCAAGTGGTATGTATGGAAACTTTTGATAATTTAGACATTTCATTTAATCCTTACTTGATGAAATGATAGAAGCACACAGTGTGTGATTTTTTTTCCCCACTCATTTAATTCACGGTACTGTCAAATGTACCTAGGAACAAATGACACCTCAAATCCAAATTACTAATATTAGACATGTTTTAGAACCCTAAAAGTATTACTGAAACTTAAAACATTGAGATGTAGTAAATGTAATGGATGACAGATTCATAGGTTTAGCATTTTGCATAGCAGATATTTCTTGTTCCTAACACTGAAGGTCCAATCTTCATCATTTCAGAGAGCTGTAGCTACTTGTTGGTGTATGAATATGTAGTGGAGATAAGCCTGAAGACAGATAGCTGGAGTACTCTGAAACGTGGCATGGCAACTAAAAGCCTTAAGTCAGGAGATGGGGCTGTTCCGACCAACTGCAACCGCACACTACTTTTTGGCGGCAGGAAAGATGGCCATATTTGTGTCTTCAACTGGGACACAGGGGAGGTGGATTTCAAGATGGATGTAAGTTTGAAGTGTATATTTCAATAGTGATAGTTGGGTTATAGTAGATCAAGTTTTATCAAGCGGAATCTCCATATCTAAATGTTGCTATTTGGAAACTGCATGTAGGATAGCTGAAGTAATGTGATATTCATCTTTCTCTGTATTGTTGGTCTTTTCATTGTTTTTCTATTAATGCATAGGTTTTTGAATATGATAATTTGAACAATTAGAATTTCAGTAAAATGTTTGATATCTCAAACAGTGTTGAACATTTCCTTAAGTTTGAATATATCAGCACTATTTTAAAAATAAAATGGATTCTACATTTATATGTTAAAGTAAAAGAGCCATTTTGGATTCTTCCAATTGTATCTGCCTCTGACAAAGTATTGACATTGTCTGAGATATTGCAAGTAAGATATAAATCTCAAAAATAGGAAAAATTATGAAAATTTTAGTGAAACTGGGGACAGGTCTTAAGATACCATTGCTTAGATTAATCTGGTTGTGTGGTATTGATATTGGTTAGTTTCTTGGTATGGGGCTTGTTATGTGGTGTTGATATGTAGCTTTGTAAACAATACCCCTGGTTAGATTTATCTGCATGATGTGTGGTTATGTGGCTTGGTATACAATATTCAAGATCAGATTTATCCAGTTTGATATGGAGCTTGGTATAAAATACTCATGGTTAGATTTATCTGGTTGGTGTGTTGGTATGTAGCTGTGTATACAATATTTGTGGTTAGGTTTATCTGGTTGGTGTCTTGGTATTCAGCTGTGTATAAAATATTCATGGTTAGATTGATCTAGTTGGTTTCTTGGTATGGAGCTGTGTATAAAATATCCATGGTTAGATTGATCTAGTTGGTGTCTTGGTATAGAGCTGTGTATACAATATTTGTGGTTAGATTGATCTGGTTGGTGTCTTGGTATGGAGCTGTCAATAAATTATTCATGGTTAGATTTATCTAGTTGGTGTCTTGGGATTTGGCTGTGTATAAAATATCCATGGTTTGATTTATCTGCTTGGTGTCTTGGCATGGAGCTGTGTATACAATATTTGTGGTTAGATTGATCTGGTTGGTGTCTTGGTATGGAGCTGTCAATAAATTATTCATGGTTAGATTTATCTATTTGGTGTCTTGGGATTTGGCTGTGTATAAAATATCCATGGTTTGATTTATCTGCTTGGTGTATTATTTATGACATGAACACATAAGAACCTTCATTTTTAATATCTTTGGACATTTCCTAATTAGTGTCATACTGTTTATGATATTCTTGGAATTTATACATTGCAAGTTATGTTTAGTTCTGTCACATTGTTTGATTTTATGTTTTGTTGAAATAAGTTGATGTTTTGGAAAATTAAATGCTTGCTGTGTTTACATTGTTTTGTTACTTAAGAAACAGGGAAAGGGAGGTGGAATGAAAAATAATGTTATACGCTTTCTTATAGCCGAACTCCAAAGCTTTGACTTTTTGAAATTGCTGATCAAGTTCTCTGATCTTACAGTATGTGGAAATACATTGCTAATGCAGTCCATTGCCAGGTTACCGTTTATGAACATTGTAACTCAGAGAAAATGCCCAATGCAAATATTTAGAAATTAATATATAGTAATATGAATGAAATTAAAGTATCAAGTCTATCCTTTTATCAGAGAGGTACATTGTAAGTCATCTGTTGTTTTTTTGGTACATACTGAATATGCTTATAATCTGACTTTACAGAAATTCTATTCTGAAAAATTTTAAGTTGAGGTTATAAAGTAAGTAGATTGTTGATTAAATCAGGCCTGAGTTTTTAAATTCCATTTCCACTTGATAACTTTGAAGGAGTCATTGGGTGGAAAGCAAATTTTGTATGAAGCTTTATATTAAAAAACCCAGGCCAATTATTTAGACCTTAACCAGGCTTGATATTGACATTTTATTCAAAAGAGCTAGGCCAATTATTTAGATCTTAGCCAGGCTTGATATTGACATTTTATTCAAAAGAGCTAGGCCAATTATTTAGACCTTAGCCGGGCTTGATATTGACATTTTATTCAAAAGAGCTAGGCCAATTATTTAGACCTTAGCTAGGCTTGATATTGACATTTTATTCAAAAGAGCTAGGCCAAGCATTGAGATCTATGTTATTCAAATTGTCAAGACCAAGCTTGATATTCACATTTTATTAAAGAGATCAAGCATTTAGACCTAGGTCAAGCTTGACATTTACATTTTATTCAATAGACCTGGATCAAGTGTTTAGACCTATGCCAATCTTGACATTTGCATTTTATTCAATAGACCTGGATCAAGTGTTTAGACCTATGCCAATCTTGACATTTGCGTTTTATTCATTAGACCTGGATCAAGCATTTTGACCTTGACCAAGCTTGACATTTGCATTTTATTTTAAATACATAGGCGACGCTTGAGATTTGCATTTTATTCATAAAACCTAGACCAAGTTTGATTTTCACTTTGTATTTAAAAGACCTAGGCCAAGCTTGATATCCACTTATATTGTAAAATATTCAACAGATGTGTTGCCTTTTAGGCATGCTGAATTGATATGTCTTGAACCAAGATTTCTTTAAGTAATACATCTTAGCAGAGGCTATCTGGTCATCTGGACACATTTCTAGTTTAAAATTGAAATGAATCAGAATTATATTGTGTTGTTTAATAGTTCTGCAGAAAATAGACAGTCGACTATCATCAGTGATATGTGGAGGAGGCAAAGACACTATCTGTAAAAGTTGTTCCAATGATGTGAGGAGTAGTCAAGGAAGCCTTTCTAGGGAACATAATTATACTTCTGAAAATATGAATAAGTGAATGAAAATAATTCAAACTGCAAGATGTTGAAAAATTTTACTATGACCTTATGAGATTTAAGTATTTTCCTCATTTTGGACTATTGGTCTTTTGTGATGGACTGTTGCTAAAATATGATAGACTGTTGCTACAATATGATCGACTGTTGCTATAATATGATGGTCTGTTGCTATAATATGATGACCTGTTGCTATACTATGATGGAGTGTTGCTATAATATGATGGAGTGTTGCTATGATATGATGGAGTATTACTATAATATGATGGAGTGTTGCTATAACATGATGGAGTGTTGCTATAATATGATGGAGTGTTGCTATAATATGATGGAGTATTTCAATCATATGATTTGATTATTGCTATAATATGATGAACTGCTGCTGTACTATGATGGACTGTTGCTATATTATGATGGAATGTTGCTATAGTATGATGGATATTGCTATAATATGATGGATATTGCTATATGATATACTGTTGTTATGATATGATGGAGTATTGCTATAATATGATGGATATTGCTATATGATATACTGTTGTTATGATATGATGGAGTGTTGCTATAATAAAATGGAGTATTACAATAATATGATGGAGTGTTGCTATGATATGATTTGATTATTGCTATAATATGATGTAGTATTGCTATAACATGATGGAGTATTACAATAATATGATGGAGTGTTGCTATGATATGATTTGATTATTGCTATAATATGATGAACTGCTGCTGTACTATGATGGCCTGTTGCTATATTATGATCGAATGTTGCTATAATATGATGGAATAATGCTATAATATGATGGCCTGTTGCTATGATATGATGGGATATTGCTATATGATATACTGTTGCTATGATATGATGGAGTTTTGCTATAATATGATGGGCTGTTGCTATACTATGATGGACTGTTACTATTATATGATGGAATGTTGCTATAATATGATGAAATATTGCTATATGATGGACTGTTGCTATGATATGATGGAATATTGCTATATGATGGAATGTTGCTATAATATGATGAAATATTGCTATATGATGGACTGTTGCTATGATATGATGGAATATTGCTATATGATGGAATGTTGCTATAATATGATGAAATATTGCTATATGATGGACTGTTGCTATGATATGATGGAATATTGATCACATGCAGTGAACTCTTCTTATGTGATGGGCTATTTCCTTTTCCTTCAGGTGTAACACCTAAAAATACATGGAATGAAGCCAGTGTTAGCTTTTTTACAGTAATTCTTTTATATTCTTGATAAAAATTGGCCACTTTAAAAACTGTTTTAATGTGGATATATGTAAATATACAGTAACTAGACTGTTGAGTAAGTCATATTTATTTGTCTTCATTTATGTCTAGATTTATGGATTTAATGTCTAGTGCCCTTCTCTAATTTGCCTTCATTTATGTGTAGATTTATGGATTTAATGTCTAGTGCCCTTCTCTAATTTGCCTTCATTTATGTCTAGATTTATGGATTTAATGTCTAGTGCCCTTCTCTACTATTTTGGGCAATAGTCACAAGACCTAACTCCCATATCACACATATGAAGACTAACAAATATTGTTGTTACTATAGGATTTAGTCATAATATTTATATGTGATCAATTTAGCTTAGACAAAGCAAATATCTAGGCCTCATATCATAAAGAAAGAGTCAGCATTGCTATTGTGCCAATGAGTAACAGCCATAATTGATTACAAGCACCAGCTGGGATGTTAGCCTTTAATGAACTGGTGTCCCAACAGAAAGGAATGATATTCTCAATAGTTTCACAGCTTGGAAAACAACTGGAATAAACTTTGCTAATTCAAACCATTAATTACAAGCTAGGGAAGACTGAAGGAAAACAACTGGAATAAGCTTTGCTAATACAAACCATTAATTACAAGCTAGGGAAGACTGAAGAGGAAGATATTTCCTAATAAAACATACAGACTGTGAAAATGTGTGACAATAGTATTTGAGCTTACTTTTATGTGTAATTTGTTCCAGGCACATGGCAGCAAAGGAGTTGTCAGCATGATTGCAAACTCTAAGGTGGATCAGCTGATTTCTGCTGGGAAAGGTAAAATATAGTCAATCATAAGATGTCTGACATTATTTCACTTTGTATAGTATACCCTAATTGATCTAAAAATATTTAAACCCTTCAATTTTCAAAACACACATTTTCAAAATATTTAGCAGTTATACTTTCAATTCAAGTACTAACATAATCTCTCCATAGCTCATTTCTTAGATGTCTTACTAATAACATAATCTCTCCATAGCTCATTTCTTAGATGTCTTACTAATAACATAATCTCTCCATAGCTCATTTCTTAGATGTCTTACTAATAACATAATCTCTCCATAGCTCATTTCTTAATTGTCTTACTAATAACATAATCTCTCCATAGCTCATTTATTAGATGTCTTACTAATAACATAATCTCTCCATAGCTCATTTCTTAATTGTCTTACTAATAACATAATCTCTCCATAGCTCATTTCTTAATTGTCTTACTAATAACATAATCTCTCCATAGCTCATTTCTTAGTTGTCTTACTAATAACATAATCTCTCCATAGCTCATTTCTTAGATGTCTTACTAATAACATAATCTCTCCATAGCTCATTTCTTAGTTGTCTTACTAATCTCTCCATAGCTCATTTCTTAGTTGTCTTACTAATAACATAATCTCTCCATAGCTCATTTCTTAGATGTCTTACTAATAACATAATCTCTCCATAGCTCATTTCTTAGTTGTCTTACTAATAACATAATCTCTCCATAGCTCATTTCTTAGTTGTCTTACTAATAACATAATCTCTCCATAGCTCATTTCTTAGATGTCTTACTTATAACATAATCTCTCCATAGCTCATTTCTTAGATGTCTTACTAATAACATAATCTCTCCATAGCTCATTTCTTAATTGTCTTACTAATAACATAATCTCTCCATAGCTCATTTATTAGATGTCTTACTAATAACATAATCTCTCCATAGCTCATTTCTTAATTGTCTTACTAATAACATAATCTCTCCATAGCTCATTTCTTAGATGTCTTACTAATAACATAATCTCTCCATAGCTCATTTCTTAGATGTCTTACTAATAACATAATCTCTCCATAGCTCATTTCTTAGTTGTCTTACTAATCTCTCCATAGCTCATTTCTTAGTTGTCTTACTAATAACATAATCTCTCCATAGCTCATTTCTTAGATGTCTTACTAATAACATAATCTCTCCATAGCTCATTTCTTAGATGTCTTACTAATAACATAATCTCTCCATAGCTCATTTCTTAGTTGTCTTACTAATAACATAATCTCTCCATAGCTCATTTCTTAGTTGTCTTACTAATAACATAATCTCTCCATAGCTCATTTCTTAGATGTCTTACTTATAACATAATCTCTCCATAGCTCATTTCTTAGATGTCTTACTAATAACATAATCTCTCCATAGCTCATTTCTTAATTGTCTTACTAATAACATAATCTCTCCATAGCTCATTTATTAGATGTCTTACTAATAACATAATCTCTCCATAGCTCATTTCTTAATTGTCTTACTAATAACATAATCTCTCCATAGCTCATTTCTTAGATGTCTTACTAATAACATAATCTCTCCATAGCTCATTTCTTAGTTGTCTTACTAATAACATAATCTCTCCATAGCTCATTTATTAGATGTCTTACTAATAACATAATCTCTCCATAGCTCATTTCTTAGTTGTCTTACTAATCTCTCCATAGCTCATTTATTAGATGTCTTACTAATAACATAATCTCTCCATAGCTCATTTCTTAGTTGTCTTACTAATAACATAATCTCTCCATAGCTCATTTCTTAGATGTCTTACTAATAACATAATCTCTCCATAGCTCATTTCTTAGTTGTCTTACTAATCTCTCCATAGCTCATTTCTTAGTTGTCTTACTAATAACATAATCTCTCCATAGCTCATTTCTTAGATGTCTTACTAATAACATAATCTCTCCATAGCTCATTTCTTAGATGTCTTACTAATAACATAATCTCTCCATAGCTCATTTCTTAGTTGTCTTACTAATAACATAATCTCTCCATAGCTCATTTCTTAATTGTCTTACTAATAACATAATCTCTCCATAGCTCATTTCTTAATTGTCTTACTAATAACATAATCTCTCCATAGCTCATTTCTTAGTTGTCTTACTAATAACATAATCTCTCCATAGCTCATTTCTTAATTGTCTTACTAATAACATAATCTCTCCATAGCTCATTTCTTAGATGTCTTACTAATAACATAATCTCTCCATAGCTCATTTCTTAGATGTCTTACTAATAACATAATCTCTCCATAGCTCATTTCTTAGTTGTCTTATGGTGAAGTTGACTAGAGCAACTGAGGAAATTACTCAATTTGTATTAGCAACCACACACTTGTACATGCTAGAAATTTAAAAGAGTCTAATATTTTTATTCTATTTTTGTAGTCCTGTGATAAAAATTGCTTATTTTATGCTAGGTCACAATGGATTTTGAAAGAAAAATAAATTCCCTGGAGTGGTATAATATAAATACACTGCTCCATGATTAGACATCAATAACATTATTAACAGGACATTTGAAGCTATTTTTAGATGCTACATGGTCTAGTAGTAAGTATGTAGACATACCAAGTTCAAATCCTACAATGTGCATACTTTTTATCAAGTTCAATTCCTAAAATGTGCATACTTTTTACCAAGTTCAAATCCTAAAATGTGCATACTTTTTTACCAATTTCAAATCCTACAATGCACATACTTTTTACCAATTTCAAATCATCCTACAATGTGCATACTTTTTACCAATTTCAAATCATCCTACAATGTGCATAGTTTTTACCAATTTCAAATCATCCTACAAACAATGTGCATACTTTTTACCAATTTCAAATCATCCTACAATGTGCATACTTTTTATCAAGTTCAGTTCCTAAAATGTGCATACTTTTTTTTTTTACCAATTTCAAATCCTACAATGCACATACTTTTTACCAATTTCAAATCATCCTACAATGTGCATACTATTTACCAATTTCAAATCATCCTACAATGTGCATACTATTTACCAATTTCAAATCATCCTACAATGTGCATACTTTTTACCAAGTTCAAATCCTACAATGTGCATACTATTTTACCAAGTTCAAATCCTACAATGTGCATACTTTTTGCCAAGTTCAATCTACAGTGTGCATACTTATTTCTTCAGTTATATTTTAATGTGTTTAATTGGGATGAGAATTATGTAACTACTGATATATTCTGTGCAATTATACATAGCAGAAATAAATCGGACATTATCTTGGCCTACATTAAACTGCTTCTTCAGGTTTTTATTTATCTGGGTAACCAGTATGTTTGAGCATAAAACAAAAAGAAAATTTGCTTATGCCAAATGAATAATGGATATATTCATTTCATGGGTGTAAAGCTTTTCCAATGATGAAAATGCTGTTTTTCACCAACTTGATGAATGAACTATAGCCATTATTTGCTCATATCAAGCAAACATTCTCTCTTTATTCAATAAATTATTTTTTTTAAAAAATAGCTATATGTATATTTGTTAAAGTGACATTTGGTTACTATGCTAAAATCAGTTACTCATAATAATTCATTTTAAAATCAGCTTTCTAGAATGTCTAACTTAAATACTTGCTTGTCACAATGGAGTACTTTGAAATACTCTTATGGTAAATTACATAATCACACTGAAAAACTAGTTAAATTCTTATCACATGAAATACTCACATATCACATTGAAATACTCACTTATCACCTGAAATACTCATTCATGACACTAAAATACTCATCACACTGAAATACTCATTTATCACTCTTAAATACTCACTTATCACATGAAATACTCATTACACTGAAATACTCACATATCACATTGAAATACTCACTTATCACATTGAAATACTTATCACATGAAATACTTATCACTCTGAAATACTCACTTATCACATTGAAATACTCACTTATCACATGAAATACTTATCACTCTGAAATATTCACTTATCACATTGAAATACTAACTTATCACTCTGAAATACTAACTTATTACACTGAAATACTCACTTGTTCCACTGAAATTGATCACTTATCAAAGTGAAATTTTTATCACATGAAATATTCACTTATCACACTGAAATACTCATTTATCACTATGAAATACTAACATATCACTCTGAAATACTTATCACAATGAAATACTCACTTATCACATAAAAAAACTTATAACTAAGAAATACTTATCAATTTGAAATACTTATCATACAAAATACTCACTTATCACACTGAAACACTCACTTTTCACTATAAAATATACACTTATCAAATGGAAATATCATTTATCAGACTCAAATACGTATCATACTAAAATATGAAATACTCACTAAGCACACTAAAATACTCACTTATCACTGAAATACATAATGTTAGCAACCCCTACAACATATGTCAATGGAAGTAATGCATTTTCAGAATTTTAAGACATCATGATTGATTTTTGCTTTTATTGAAGGTAGGTTTTGCTTTAAATCTTGTATTAATCAAACCTCTCAGGTAAGCAATAGCATGTACCAAAGAAATATCATTGCTAATCAGTTATCATTAGTTGAGCATAGGATGATGGGTAATTTCTTCCAGCAATCAATAATTGAGGTGTTTGAAGTTATCAGCAGTGCTTGTGATACTTAACAGTGATAATTCTCTGTGAACTTGCTGACTTTGATGCAGTATGTATTTTGTACAAAAACATCAATATACACATACATTAAAGAAACTAACCTTAATTTGATAGTTCAGTTGAATATAGTGGCTCACTTCCCATATTGTAGGCTGCTTAAATAATGTGTTAGAATTGTCTCATACTGCCATTTGCCAGTTGATTGCTAATACAAGTTTGGGATCCAGTTTAGAAACGCATTAAATTGTATATCAATTCTGGTAATGAAATCATCTCAGCTTTATTCAAAGAATAGCCAAACAAATTCTTTCTTTATATCTGAAATGCCCAAATTATAACCAAAATCACTCACTGTGATGACTTTGAGAATGCCTAGCTTTCATTGCCAAAATGCCATTCTCTTCTGGTCAAAGAATAATTGAACCAATTGTGGTGCTTGTGGTCTGGTACCAAAACGTACATTAAATAAGTCATGCAAATAATTGCATCACAATGCATATAAATTCCAATAATATAAAACAGACTTGAACTGTAAGTAATATTCAATGTTGTGTTATTACTTAAAATAATATTTTCAGTTGATAGATCTGTGACTGCTTTGTGTGCAGGTACTAACTACAAGGGACTACTTTTCTGACCATGATTTTAAATAAAGTGATATGCTCTCAGAATGTTTTAGGATGAAGATGTTTCATCTCGAAGTAAAATAATTTGGTTTAAATGAATGGCTTAGACTTCATTATTATTGACTGCAACATAATAAATAGAGAAGTGCAGCACACCTATTCTTTTATGATTATACTCAGAAATGACAAGGCTATATCCAAAACTGACAAGGCTATATCCAAAAATGAACCCATCTCCAGAATTGGCTGGATGCCTGGTATTATCATTTGGGAAATGAAAGAAGGCCATACACCTGGTTTATCATTCAAGAAATGAAAATAGGCCACAGAGATATCGCATCTACATATTAGATAAAATTCTATGTCGTAGAAAAATAGGCCAGAGATATGGCATCTACATATTAGATAAAATTCTATGTTGTAGAAAAATAGGCCAGAGATATGGCATCTACATATTAGATAAAATTCTATGTTGTAGAAAAATAGGCCAGAGATATGGCATCTACATATTAGATAAAATTCTATGTTGTAGAAAAATCTTTGAATGTGGTCAGCTAGTGACAGGAATAAATGTATGATCAATTGCAAATTATTCCATATTATTTATAACAAGAATGTTTCCTTACAAAAGAAATGTTCCCAGTTAGTATATTTGTAATGCCCATAGCTGGATACAGAGTTATTTCAGCATTAGTTTATTTTCATCACTTTGATGGTCAAGTAAGAGAAAATATTGTCCAAGAAATTAAATTCTTTGTTCAGTTTTAATGAGTCAACCACAAAAAAGTATGATACATGTAGTTTTTCCAAACATTAAAACTATTCCTGTATCGCGGATATTTGAAAATAGCTTGTATCATGGTATTGCCTGAATCACCAGTTGTAACAAGCTGACTTGTGTAACAAAGAGGAATATTTTCAGACAACATCATCAAGGTGTGGAGGGTCTACCCATTTGCCCATGAGGCACTGGCCCCACTGATGTCCTTTTACTGTGCCCACCTTCCCCAGCATATGACCATGATCAAGACCAATCTGTGTGTAGCTTTTCAGGACCACTCCACCGCCACCTTCAGCATCGTCATCTACAACCTCAAGGACAGAAGTATGTATTGATACACAGCTGTGACATGTGTTAATACCTTGATACACAGCTGTGACATGTGTTAATACCTTGATACACAGCTGTGACATGTGTTAATACCTTGATACACAGCTGTGACATGTGTTAATACCTTGATACACAGCTGTGACATGTTAATACCTTGAATGGATTTGGTTTTCAAGAATTTTTTAAACTTGCCAATTATTGTCTACCATATATATTTGCTTATTAATTGAGTCCAACAGAAAACTACATAGACCCAGATCTGCCATTGCATTATATATTGGGTGATCTGGGTCTATTCAGTTTGTTAGGATTAATCTGAACAACAAAAAACATAGACACTGATGACATTATGTGATGGCAAGATAGCGTCTTTGTTATTTTCTGGACCAGATTTAGAACCAAGTATAAATGATATTTGTATTACATTTATTATCTAAGATATGTAATGTAGGAGATCAATTTCTATTTATTTTACTTTTGTTTTTAAGAAAGAAGTATAGTTTCTGATTTGATCACAGGTCTGAATGTTTACAGTCAGGTTAGCATTATACATAGATAACTATGGTCATTCCAGCATCAAGAATAGTTATTATAATGTCTGAGAAACCTTACTTTGTATAAACAAATCAAAATTGAATGAGTTGTTATACTTTCTTGTTCTTTGTGCTGTAATAAAGTGATAGTTTGACAAAGAAAAGTGGAGTAATGAGACTAGACTGTATTTTACCTGACTGATATTTGATCACAGTCATTAAGGTATCTTCATTTGATGCCTGGATATTGATAGATTCACTTTATGTGTCAAAGGCGACTCACTGACATCAAAGTTTAATGTCTATTGCACCTCTCCATCAATAACTTTCAACCAATGGGATCCAAAGACATGATGCATAAACAAAACCTGTATATAAGGGTGGAGTAGTTTGGTTGATAGTTGGGATTGGGGATGGCTATAGTTAGGATTTAGGCAGGAGCTACACTTGGTCATTGGGTTGGGGCTATAGTTAGGCTTGGGGGGGGGGGGCTATAGTTGGGCTTGGGGTGGGAGCTATGACAGAACTAAAAAAATTTAATACTGTACATCCAGTCAGTTTTTTTTAACACTGGACATCCAGTCTGACGGAGCTAAGATTTTATAATACTGGACATCCAGTCTGACAGAACTAAGATTTTGAATACTGGACATCCAGTCTGACAGAACTAAGATTTTGAATACTGGACATCCAGTCTGTCAGAACTAAGATTTTGAATACTGGACATCCAGTCTGACCAAACTAAGATTTTGTAATACTGGACATCCACCATGACAGAGCTAAGATTTTGAATACTGGACATCCAGTCTGTCAGAACTAAAAACTTTTAACACTGCACATCTGGTCTGACATAACTAAGATTTTGTAATACTGGACATCCACCATGACAGAGCTAAGATTTTGTAATACTGGACATCCACCATGACAAAGCTAAGATTTTGAATACTGGACATCCAGTCTGACAGAACTATGATTTTTGAATACTGTACATCCAGTCTGACAGAACTATGATTTTTGAATACTGTACATCTGGTCTGACTGAACTATGATTTTTGAATATTGTACATCCAGTCTGACAGAACTATGATTTTTGAATACTGTACATCTGGTCTGACCGAACTATGATTTTTGAATACTGTACATCCACTCTGACAGAACTATGATTTTTGAATACTGTACATCTGGTCTGACCGAACTAATATTTAGTAATACTGGACATCCAGTCTGGCCGAACTAAGATTTTTGAATCCTATACATCTGGTCTAACAGAACTAAGATTTTTGAATCCTGTACATCTGGTCTAACAGAACTAAGATTTTTGAATACTGGACATCCAGTCTGACTGTACTATGATTTTCGAATACTGGACATCCACTATGACAGAACTAAGATTTTTTAATTGAGGACAACCACTATGACAGAACTAAGATTTTTTAATTGAGGACATCCACTCCCACAGAAATGAGATTTTTTAATAGTGGATATTCACTCTGATATATATTTGCTATATTTTGCAATCTTTAATTTCTTAAATTTTGTCTTCAAAGAAATAATATTGGATCCCTAGATGGTATTGCATTATAGGCATGCTTACAAGTTATCTCATAGAAAATTAATAAGGGGTTGGAGTAAAGAAAAAGCATGATATTGCATTATAGGCATGCTTACAAGTTATCTCATAGAAAATTAATAAGGGGTTGGAGTAATGAAAAAGCATGGTATTGCATTATAGGCATGCATGCAAGTCATCTCATAGAAAATTAATAAGGGGTTGGAGTAAAGAAAAAGCATGGTATTGCATTATAGGCATGCACGCAAGTTATCTCATAGAAAATTAATAAGGGGTTGGAGTAATGAAAAAGCATGGTATTGCATTATAGGCATGCTTACAAGTTATCTCATAGAAAATTAATAAGGGGTTGGAGTAAAGAAAAAGCATGGTATTGCATTATAGGCATGCACGCAAGTTATCTCATAGAAAATTAATAAGGGGTTGGAGTAATGAAAAAGCATGGTATTGCATTATAGGCATGCATGCAAGTTATCTCATAGAAAATTAATAAGGGGTTGGAGTAATGAAAAAGCATGGTATTGCATTATAGGCATGCTTACAAGTTATCTCATAGAAAATTAATAAGGGGTTGGAGTAATGAAAAAGCATGGTATGGCATTATATTGTTGCACTTCTGTAACCCATATCTGTAATGACACTGTATTTGTATGTTATAAGTATACATACAGAAAGAGGTAGATTGAATTACAATGGACTATTTTGTGATTTCTTTATGCCATTCATTCCAATTTTACTTTGCTTCTAATGAAATGGGTATTACAATCTATATAGCAAATATCCTAATTATCCATAATAATGATTTCTATATATGTATTAGAATAAAAAGAAATATGTAAATTATCACATTTCAGATCTCAAATCACACTTATTTTCTTGTTAGTAAAATACTTAAGATTTAAATAATGATATGCTGTTATTTATCTTTAGTTTGATTAGAAGAAAATCTACAGTTTGGTTGGATTAGAAGGAAATCCACAGTTTGAATGGATTAGAGTGAAATCCACAGTTTGGTTGGATTAGAGGGAAATCCAGTTTGGTTGGATTAGTGGGAAATCCATAGTTCGGTTGGATTAGAGGGAAATCCAGTTTGGATGGATTAGTGGGAAATCCACAGATTGGTTGGATTAGAGGGAAATCCACAGTTTGGTTGGATTAGAGGGAAATCCAGTTTTGGTTAGATTACAGGGAAATCCACAGTTTGGATGGATTTGTGGGAAATCCACAGTTTGGTTGGATTAGTGGGAAATCCAGTTTTGGTTGGATTAGAGGGAAATCCACAGTTTGGTTGGATTAGTGGGAAATCCAGTTTTGGTTGGATTAGAGGGAAATCCACAGTTTGGTTGGATTAGTGGGAAATCCACAGTTTAGCTGGATTAGAGGGAAATCTACAGTTTGGTTGGATTAGAGGGAAATCTACAGTTTGGTAAGATCGCACATGGTTGAACTTTTAATATTATGTGTACAAGCAGGCCTGGTAATTATATATTCCTGAAGATCATTGTACATGTAGTATATAAGTTATACAGTATCCAGCACTTCGGTTTGAGAATACAGAAAATAGGTGTAATATAAATCAAGTCAAATGGAGTTTGAGAGTTATGCTGGAGTTTGGACAGATTGTATTAAACACCATTTTCTCATAAATAGCCCTGTAACATTTTTGTAATTTTTTTTCTTCCAACAATGGTATTTTGATAAATTGTTGAAATGTGATAAATGAGTTTACATCAATATAGCAGTGTTAAAAAAGTTGTCACTTTCAGGTATTTTTTAATATTTTTCAATGGCCGAACTTGTTTTTTATCCATATTTAATTCATGATATGGTTTATGGAATACGAATTGAAATATTTTTTTCAGGTAACGCAATTTATTTGATTGGTTTCTTTGCATTTTTATTCCAATTAGTTCATGTTGAATGTATCACAATCATGCTAGCTTGATCACATGTGATAACAAGAAATTTGGAATATCGGTATACTTGTGGAATCCTTTTAATATTCTGTTCAGTTCAATCTATAATAATAAATATCTTAGGATTGGGTAACATTCAGCATTAGATACATAAACCTGAATATATGATGAGAAACAAAGATTACTCATCAATGTAAACTAGAAAGCATAATATATATATATATATATATATATATATATATATATATATATATATATATATATATATATTTGACTGCTTTTATAGTTTTTGCAACTGGGGATTTGAAGAAAGATGCTCTAGAAGCAGCCAGTAAGTTCATATTACCCAAAAATCCTGCAACTATTTGGGGATATAATGCACTATTTCACCTTTAATTTTTCTATTATCATTAACAATTGTTAATTTTAGTTATACCAGTAGCATTTAGAATTTAATTAACTTTGAAATATCCACATTTGGTAACCTATTTTCTTTTTCTAAATTTTTTTTGTTGAAACTAACAGTTTTTATAAAAATTTAGAATCCTACACTAACTCAGGTTGGTACTTTTTTTCCAACAGCACATAGGTTATTTTAATAGTAACTATCAGATTCTTATCTTAAATCCAGTATTCATTATTGATTCATATTCATCCATCTTGTATTCTATTTACTTTTCATTGCTGTCATTTTCATTTTGTTGCAGTTTATCAGTATTGTTTATTGAGCACTTAATGAATAGGCAGTACTTGTAATCTGTTACAGTAAAACATTAATTATCCTAGGCAGTACTTGTAATCTGTTACAGTAAAACATCAATTATCCTAGGCAGTACTTGTAATCTGTTACAGTAAAACATCAATTATCCTAGGCAGTACTTGTAATCTGTTACAGTAAAACATCAATTATCCTAGGCAGTACTTGTAATCTGTTACAGTAAAACATCAATTATCCATTTGCATATTTAAGGACAAGGATTATTTAGCAAATTTTCATGTGTTCATGAGTGAGTATCCCGAGGTGAAATTTATGGACCATCAATCATTTGTATGTTCCAAGTATCATTTGTATGGACCATGAATCATTTCTAAGGATAAAAAATCATGTGCATGATCCCTGAATAATTTGTAAGGACAATAAATCATTTGTATGGTCTATGAATCATTTGCTTGGACCATGTATCATTTTGACCATGAATCATTTGTATGAACCATTAATCATTTGTATGGACAATAAGTCCTTTGTATGGTCCATGAATCATAAATCATTTGTAAAGGTCCATAAATCATTTAAAAAGACCATAAATAATTTGCATTGACATTATTTTTAAGGCGCATAAATCATTTGTATGTCCATAAATCATTCACAGGACCATAAATCATTTGTATCATTCATAAATCATTCATACTGACAATAAATCTTTTGAATGGATCATAACTCATTTTTATGTCCATAAATTGTTTGAAAGGACCATCAATCATTTGTATGGTCCGTAAATCAAAATGTAAGGACCATAAATCATTCATAATGATCATAAATCATTTGTTAGGACCATGAATCATTTTTAGGGACCATAAATTATTCATAAGGATCATAACTCATTTTTATGTCCATAAATAATTTGAAAGCACCATCAATCATTTGTATGGTCCATAAATCATATGTAAGGACCATAAATCATTTATAATGATCATAAATCTTTTGAAAGGACCATCAATCATTTGTACATTCCATGTATCATTTGCAAGGACCATGAATATTTTTTAAGGATAAAAAATCATGTGCATGGTCCCTCAATCATTTGTATTGACCATGAATCATTTGTAAGGACTAGGAATTATTTTGTAAGGACCATACATCATTTGTATTGATCATGAATCATTTTTATAGCAAGAGGCCACTATATTTATATCATATTTTGGAAATTCAAAATAGATCATCATTTTAGTAGTAAAATTGAAAGCATATGGATTTTTTTATGTTTAACAGTACTTTTATATGTGTAATTACTGTTTTATTTTTTAGCTTTTATGTAGATAGGTGATATGGTATATATGTTTGTCCAATGTCCAGGACTGGTTATTTTTTTTTTCAATTGTAGAAAGTAATGTATTGGCAGATAGACTAATCCTAGTATACATATTATTACATTTTTGGATCCTCTCAGAGGAAATCATGGATCAAAAACAGAAGTGTAAGTATAGATCTTTAAGTTACAGATTAGACAATGCCCTAATCCAACCTTAGTTGAGGTCATTGCATGTGGATTGCTAAATGTTTCACACTGTCATGTATCATTGTCATAAACCTGCTTATGTCAGTCATACTTTTCTTATTGGTAAATGTGTATGAGTATAGAAAAAAGACCAGTGTTCTATTACTGTATTGCACAGTAGTCATAATATTATGAGGAAAAAAATTTGCATTACAGCATTTTTACTTTATTTGTCACAGTAATATCAAGACCAAGATTACACTCATGGAAAAATCCATTTTTGACCCTGCTGGACATTACCAACACTTCCTTGTCACAAGTGACAAATATGTATCAAATGGTTTGTGCTTATGCTGATGATACAGCTGATCATGGAAAACATGTTACTCTGCAGTAGTGTCCAGTACACAGCTGATCATGGAAAACATGCTACTCTGCAGTAGTGTCCAGTACACAGCTAATCATGGAAAACATGCTACTCTGCAGTAGTGTCCAGTACACAGCTAATCATGGAAAACATGCTACTCTGCAGTAGTGTCCAGTACACAGCTAATCATGGAAAACATGCTACTCTGTAGTAGTGTCCAGTACACAGCTGATCATGGAAAACATGCTACTCTGCAGTAGTGTCCAGTATGCAGCTAATCATGGAAAACATGTTACTCTGCAGTAGTGTCCAGTACACAGCTGATCATGGAAAACATGTTACTCTGCAGTAGTGTCCAGTACACAGCTGATCATGGAAAACATGCTACTCTGCAGTAGTGTCCAGTACACAGCTGATCATGGAAAACATGTTACTCTGCAGTAGTGTCCAGTACACAGCTAATCATGGAAAACATGTTACTCTGCAGTAGTGTCCAGTACACAGCTGATCATGGAAAACATGCTACTCTGCAGTAGTGTCCAGTACACAGCTAATCATGGAAAACATGCTACTCTGCAGTAGTGTCCAGTATTGTGTATTTACATTGTCCAGAAAAAGTCAGGATGTATCTCATGTATACAATACTAAGAATATGTCATCATTGCCTTTTATTATGCAAAATCCAGTGTAATTGTAATATGTGATATTCATTAGTAAATGTGAATTTCAATTTTGTTCTCTTATTTTAGTTTACAGTGTGTTAAGTAGGCATGTATTGATTATTTGTTGACATGATTAACTTTTGTACACATTGCCAATATAAAAGTATGACAGCCATTAATATTTACAAACAAACGCTGATGGGGTATTTTACATCAGATTAACACTGTAAATGTTTTGCCTTTTTTAACTGTACACATGTCCTTCTTATGGTAGATACCTCCCCAGTTAGACTTAGAGAATTCCTACTCCCTCTAATAAATATAAATACCTGCTAATCTGTACTCTGTACATTTTTGCTATTTTGTCACAAGAGATCCCCCTTTTATGAGGACAGCTTTTCACTGCAGAAGCATTGGTCTCATGAGATGGTGGACCAATGTAGTTTCTTACAGGTGAATTTACTTCATGTGAGTGATGTTTTGGTTTGTAAGGTTGCATTTTTGTTATAATATGTCACGTTTAGATTTTATTGCTTGAGGTTTTTCATCTGTACTAAGTATTTTGTACTATAAATAGAATTGTTTGACCATAACTCTTTGACCTTATTAACTGTGGAAATAAGAATTTATGTTTTTGTGATATACAATGCAGATGCTTTGAATGTGAAATTTGAAGACTAGATAGGATTGTGCTGTGGTTGCATTTTTTGGATTAAAATCCTAATTCTAAGATCTTTTATTTTGCAGTTTAATTAAACATAACTATAGCATATGAAAGGTAGACTTTGTTATTCTGTAAGTGGTCAGTATGGCCTCAGTACATTATAATATCCTGTGAGTGGTCAGTATGGCCTTAGTACATTTTAAAATCCTGTGAGTGGTCAGTATAGTCTTAGTACATTATAAAATCCTGTGAGTGGTCAGTATGGCCTCAGTACATTATAAAATCCTGTGAGTGGTCAGTATGCCCTCAGTACATTATAAAATCCCATGAGTGGTCGGTATGCCCTCAGTACATTATAAAATCCTGTGAGTGGTCAGTATGGCCTCAGTACATTATAAAATCCTGTGAGTGGTCAGTATGCTCTCAGTACATTATAAAATCCTGTGAGTGCTCAGTATGCCCTCAGTACATTATAAAATCCCGTGCGTGGTCAGTATGGCCTCAGTACATTATAAAATCCCGTGAGTGGTCAGTATGCCGTCAGTACATTATAAAATCCTGTGAGTGGTCAGTATGGCCTCAGTACATTATAAAATCCTGTGAGTTTTCAGTATTTCCTTAGTACATTATAAAATCTTGCATAGGATGCTGTACATTCAACCATCACAATTACTGGATATTACTACTCAAATGTTTTTTGAACCAGTCTGTATGGTACTTATATAAATTGTATTTTTATCCTTAATTGGTAAATAATTGATAGCTGAGTTCTCTGTAATGAGACTTGTTGACAGATCAACCTTGCAATGAACAAATGTTTGAGACAGAAAAATTTAGTCAAATTCTTTTTATAATCAAGTATCAATCAATAATTTTACAGTCGCCTAGAAGGATAATGCTATTTTTACATCCATTTTGTTGTACTAGAGTATGCTGGTTCAGTGTTTTAAAATCTTGATAATATCCACACACACAATGCATGATATTTTACATTTCCGTATGATTACATGGTGATAATATCCACACACACAATGCATGATATTTTACATTTCCATATGATTACATGGTGATAATATCCACACACACAATGCATGATATTTTACATTTCCATATGATTACATGGTGATAATATCCACACACACAATGCATGATATTTTACATTTCCATATGATTACATGGTGATAATATCCACTCATACAATGCATGATATTTTACGTTTCCATATGATTACATGGTGATAATATCCACACACACAATGCATGATATTTTACATTTCCATATGATTACATGGTGATAATATCCACTCATACAATGCATGATATTTTACATTTCCATATGATTACATGGTGATAATATCCACACACACAATGCATGATATTTTACATTTCCATATGATTACATGGTGATAATATCCACTCATACAATGCTCCATATGATTACATGGTGATAATATCCACACACACAATGCATGATATTTTACATTTCCATATGATTACATGGTGATAATATCCACACATACAATGCATGATATTTTACATTTCCATATGATTACATGGTGATAATATCCACACATACAATGCATGATATTTTACATTTCCATATGATTACATGGTGATAATATCCACACACACAATGCATGATATTTTACATTTCCATATGATTACATGGTGATAATATCCACACACACAATGCATGATATTTTACATTTCCGTATGATTACATGGTGATAATATCCACACACACAATGCATGATATTTTACATTTCCGTATGATTACATGGTGATAATATCCACACACACAATGCATGATATTTTACATTTCCATATGATTACATGGTGATAATATCCACACACACAATGCATGATATTTTACATTTCCATATGATTACATGGTGATAATATCCACACACACAATGCATGATATTTTACATTTCCATATGATTACATGGTGATAATATCCACACATACAATGCATGATATTTTACATTTCCATATGATTACATGGTGATAATATCCACACACACAATGCATGATATTTTACATTTCCATATGATTACATGGTGATAATATCCACACACACAATGCATGATATTTTACATTTCCATATGATTACATGGTGATAATATCCACACACACACAATGCATGATATTTTACATTTCCATATGATTACATGGTGATAATATCCACACACACAATGCATGATATTTTACATTTCCATATGATTACATGGTGATAATATCCACACACACAATGCATGATATTTTACATTTCCATATGATTACATGGTGATAATATCCACACACACAATGCATGATATTTTACATTTCCATATGATTACATGGTGATAATATCCACACACACAATGCATGATATTTTACATTTCCATATGATTACATGGTGATAATATCCACACACACAATGCATGATATTTTACATTTCCATATGATTACATGGTGATAATATCCACACACACAATGCATGATATTTTACATTTCCATATGATTACATGGTGATAATATCCACACACACAATGCATGATATTTTACATTTCCATATGATTACATGGTGATAGTATCCACACACACAATGCATGATATTTTACATTTCCATATGATTACATGGTGATAATATCCACACACACAATGCATGATATTTTACATTTCCATATGATTACATGGTGATAATATCCACACACACAATGCATGATATTTTACATTTCCATATGATTACATGGTGATAATATCCACACATACAATGCATGATATTTTACATTTCCATATGATTACAAGGAGTAATGGTCAAGTAAAGCATAGGATGAAAATTCTTAATGCTTGATTCTTTGTACAAGTTGTGTTGATGAAATTATCCTTGCTGTTACATATAACCACTAAGGCTCTTTAGGTTTTACAAATAATTTTAGTCTACTTTTGAATATGAAACTTGTATTTTCCTTTAAAATCAACTTGTATTTTTCTTTAAACTCAACTTGTATTTTCTTTAAAATCAGTAGTGTTCTGATAGAGACAGCTAAATCGGAGTTATTTTTTGTGATGTATGTGAGTTAGATAACCCCATATCTTCACTTATCAGATGCGTTCAGAGTTGAAAGATTTGAGGGTTGGATGATTTAAAAATGAATCTGAGCTGGAAATTTTTTGATCATTCTGTAGTTTTTAAAAGACACGTTTTAATAATAATTGAAAGTGTTTTGAAGTATATTTTCTCCGTCTCCATATGCTTGTATATCTACTCATGTTTATGACATTTCTTGCAGACCGGTTTGACCACAAGCCTGATGATGATCATGTGGACTCTATTACTGGACTGACCAGCTGTCCCAGGATGAAGCTGTATGCATCATCAAGTATTGATGGCACTATCCGAATCTGGAATGAGGAAAACATACTCATCAGGTTTATTAACAGAGCTAGTCTCTGCACTAATTTGTATAAAGCAAAGGCTAAAACTTCCGACATACTTCAGGTCAGCTGTGGATTGCTGCATTAAGTTTTTTTTATTTGTTTTGCTTGTAGAGGTTTGGTTGCCTCTCCCAATATATGCTTATGTCATGCAAAGAAAAATGCAATTTTAATTATTTTAGTGTAAAAATTCCAAAATTGTTTTTGTTCATGTTTACCAGTCTGTCTGTTAATGGTTTATTTCTATGTGATATCTTGATTTTTTTTTTTCCGTACATACTTTCACCAACTTTTGTTGGTAGGTTGACCAAAATAATGAACAATATATATTGAAATCTAAAAGTCAATGGTCCAGGTTGCTGTAATCACAGAAGTAACATGGTTTTCATTTGATAACTTTAGTTTCGCTTTACATCAAACATTACAAAATGAATACAATGATCAATTTCAATCTGGAGGTCAGAGGTCAGAGTAATTGGCTCACCAAATTATGGTGGTTTTCTGGCAGTAAAGTTGAGTTCTGTTTCATATGTCTTAGTCAAACTTTGCAGATGATGAGCTGCCCTGTATTATACAGAAAAGCCCACTCAATGGGGGGTCAAAGGTCAAGGGCACTGTGGCTATCAATGTAATATTGTTTACATACAGTAATTTGATTTATGCATCACATATTGTTGTCAAATCTTCTACACATGTTGCCCTAAATAAGTTAATAACCCTAATGATGTTTACACTTAAATATCAAAACCTATGTTTACTGCAAATCCAGAGGGGCCGAATGATCTAAAGCGTTGTCCGTTACGGATCACTGTCGTCTCACCTCTGTCTGCGTGGGTTCGAATCTCAGATTTGGCTAATATAGTTATGTGAGAAAGCTTGCTAGTAGCTTCTCGTGGGTCGGTGGTTCTTTCCGCGGGTTTTCCCGGGTTCTTCTTCCACCAATAATACTGGCCGCCATATATAGCCTATCATGTGCTGAAAAATGGCTTTAAACCCTATGAAAAATAACTATAAAAACTGCAAATCCAGAAAATAATTTTTGCTTAATTTCATTTTAGTTCAGCAGAATATATCTTTAACAGAATGAATGAGTATGTTATGATGTTAGCATCAAGGTTGCAGACACCATGACCCAAAACAAGATGGAGTATTTTGTATGACATTTGTGGTACTCTTGTTTTCATTTGGCAGATACAGAATGTTTCCAGATACAGAATGTTTCCAGATACAGAATGTTTCCAGATGGTTTTAATCAAATTCATGAAATGTTTCACAGCACCTGGATCCATGAATGAGAATTGATTCTTGATAAAAGATTATTACAGTTAAACAATACCATGCAGAATACATTCAATATAGTTTTATTTATTAGACCAATGAAGAATAATTAAAAAATTAATTATTTCAGGTTGTTAAAAATTAAGACAGTACCATACAGTGTGGATTTCTGCAGTTCACGGGGTGACCTCCTTGTTGGTATAGGAAACCATCTGTATAAGATACCGTATCATGCTTGTAAGTTTAATAATTATCATATACAGCAATAAATATGAGCAATACATGTTTACAATGCAATTATTCTTAATAATTATCATATACAGCAATGAATATGGGCAATACATGTTTACAATGCAATTATTCTTAATAATTATGATGTAGAATTAAACAGCAATAAATATGGGAAATACATGTTTACAATGCAATTATTATTAATAATTATCATATACAGCAATAAATATGGGCAATACATGTTTACAATGCAATTAATCTTAATAATTATCATATACAGCAATGAATATGGGAAATACATGTTTACAATGCAATTATTCTTAATAATTATCATATACAGCAATGAATATGGGAAATACATGTTTACAAGGCAATTATTCTTAATAATTATGATGTAGAATTAAACAGCAATAAATATGGGCAATACATGTTTACAATGCAATTATTCTTAATAATTATCATATACAGCAATGAATATGGGAAATACATGTTTACAATGCAATTATTCTTAATAATTATTATATACAGCAATAAATATGGGCAATACATGTTTACAATGCAATTATTCTTAATAATTATTATATACAGCAATGAATATGGGCAATACATGTTTACAATGCAATTATTCTTAATAATTATTATATACAGCAATGAATATGGGCAATACATGTTTACAATGCAATTATTCTTAATAATTATTATATACAGCAATAAATATGGGCAATACATGTTTACAATGCAATTATTCTTAATAATTATTATATACAGCAATAAATATGGGCAATACATGTTTACAATGCAATTATTCTTAATAATTATGATGTAGAATTAAACAGCAATAAATATGAGCAATACATGTTTACAATGCAATTATTCTTAATAATTATCATATACAGCAATGAATATGGGAAATACATGTTTACAATGCAATTATTCTTAATAATTATCATATACAGCAATAAATATGGGAAATACATGTTTACAATGCAATTATTATTAATAATTATCATATACAGCAATAAATATGGGAAATACATGTTTACAATGCAATTATTATTAATAATTATCATATACAGCAATAAATATGGGAAATACATGTTTACAATGCAATTATTCTTAATAATTATCATATACAGCAATGAATATGGGCAATACATGTTTACAATGCAATTATTCTTAATAATTATTTATTTAGAATTAAACAGCAATAAATATGGGCAATACATGTTTACAATGCAATTATTCTTAATAATTATCATATACAGCAATGAATATGGGAAATACATGTTTACAATGCAATTATTCTTAATAATTATCATATACAGCAATGAATATGGGTAATACATGTTTACAATGCAATTATTCTTAATAATTATGATGTAGAATTATACAGCAATAAATATGGGCAATACATGTTTACAATGCAATTATTCTTAATAATTATGATGTAGAATTATACAGCAATAAATATGAGCAATACATGTTTACAATGCAATTATTCTTAATAATTATCATATACAGCAATAAATATGGGAAATACATGTTTACAATGCAATTATTCTTAATAAGTATCATATACAGCAATGAATATGGGAAATACATGTTTACAATGCAATTATTCTTAATAATTATGATGTAGAATTAAACAGCAATAAATATGAGCAATACATGTTTACAATGCAATTATTTTTAATAATTATCATATTCAGCAATGAATATGGGCAATACATGTTTACAGTGCAATTATTCTTAATAATTATGATGTAGAATTATACAGCAATAAATATGGGAAATACATGTTTACAATGCAATTATTCCTAATAATTATGATGTAGAATTATACAGCAATAAATATGGGCAATACATGTTTACAATGCAATTATTCTTAATAATTATCATATACAGCAGTGAATATGGGCAATACATGTTTACAATGCAATTATTATTAATAATTATGATGTAGAATTATACAGCAATAAATATGAGCAATACATGTTTACAATACAATTATTCTTAATAATTATCATATACAGCAGTGAATATGGGCAATACATGTTTACAATGCAATTATTATTAATAATTATGATGGAGAATTATACAGCAATAAATATGGGAAATAACTGTTTACAATGCAATTATTCTTAATAATTATCATATACAGCAATGAATATGGGCAATACATGTTTACAATGCAATTATTCTTAATAATTATGATGTAGAATTATACAGCAATAAATATGAGAAATACATGTATACAATGCAATTATTCCTAATAATTCACAAGTACTTATGACATTGGCACTTAAAAACAATAACAATGATTTCCATGATTTTAGACAGCGTTATGTTTAACATTATTGATTGATGAATGTGTATTATCTCGTATAGATATAAAAATATTAATTCAGCTTTTAATTTCCAGTTTTGTAGTCGATAAAAATAAAATACTTATGTAGGTATTTTCATAAATGAATACACTTTGCCAGCTGTAATAGTTAACATATCCACATGACATGACATTGTAATGGATACAATGTAAATGTTACATGATATTACAGTGGATGAAATTGTCATGTGACATGATATTACATCAGACAAAATGGTCATGTGACATGACATTGTAATGGATACAATGTAAATGTTACATGATAGCACAATGGGTGAAATTGTCATGTGACATGACCCCCTACAGTTAAATTTAACTTATGATGTGAATGATGTGTACAAATAAACCTAAATTTTAAATTGTTCCAGACAGAACATGGGTAGCTGTGGCATTCATCATATCTAACTGATAATTTATTAGTGTGTTATTTTCAGTAATACATGAAGTGAAATAATGAGAAGTATTAGTGATATATTTCTTACACATATAATAAAAGAAAATAAATGATGGCTTCACATGGTGATGATGATAATTTTATGTTCATTAATAATTCATTTTAACATTTTGTTAAGATAATTAGCATATGAGTGTTTAAACTAAATGATAATATAGAAATAGATTGGCAAGTATATGAAACTAAACATTCAAGTATAGGAAACTAAACATTCAAGTATAGGAAACTAAACATGCATGTATATGAAACTAAACATTCAAGTATAGGAAACTAAACATGCATGTATATGAAACTAAACATTCAAGTATATGAAACTAAACATTCAAGTATAGGAAACTAAACATGCATGTATATGAAACTAAACATTCAAGTATAGGAAACTAAACATGCATGTATATGAAACTAAACATTCAAGTATAGGAAACTAAACATGCATGTATATGAAACTAAACATTCAAGTATAGGAAACTAAACATGCATGTATATGAAACTAAACATTCAAGTATAGGATACTAAACATGCATGTATATGAAACTAAACATTCAAGTATAGGAAACTAAACATGCAAGTATAGGAAACTAAGCATTCAAGTATAGGAAACTAAACATGCAAATATATGATTAAACATGTAAGTATATGAAACTAAACATGTAAGTATATGAAACTAAGCATGCAAATATATGACTAAACATGCAAGTATATTAAACTAAACATGCAAGTATATTAAACTAAACATGCAAGTATATTAAACTAAACATGCAAGTATATGACTAAACATGCAACTATATTTATTAAACTAAACATGCAAGTATATGAATCTAAACATGCAAGTATATAAAACTAAACATGCAAGTATATGAAACTAAACATCCAATTATATGAAACTAAATATGCAAATATATGAAACTAAACATCCAAGTATATGAAACTAAACATGCAAATATATGAAACTAAACATGCAAGTATATGAAACTAAACATCCAAGTATATGAAACTAAACATGCAAATATATGAAACTAAACATGCAAGTACATGAAACTAAACATATAAGTATATGAAACTAAACATGCAAGTATATGAAAGAAACTAAAAATGCAAGTATATGAAACTAAAAATGCAAGGAAATTAGTTATTTTATTAGGTCATCTTCCATCACTACTTATTTTTGTTTTTATTAGATTTACCCAAGATCTACATCTTCAAGATGTTGTCAATGAAGTTTGTTGACCAGAAACCAGAAGAGCCAATTCCAGAAAACAAAGCGGCCCTTGAAAAACTTAGCAAGAGGGATCTATCTCGACTTAAAAACTCACAGGCTTCATTCAAGTACATTGACTTCTTTATGAACTAAATCTAGTTAGAGGATTTTGCCTTGTATGAGCTAAATATAGATTGAGGATTTTGTCTTGTATGAGCTAAATATAGATTGGGGATTTTGTCTTGTTTGAGCTAAATATAGATTGGGGATTTTGTCTTGTTTCTCACAAGACTTGAAATGTTAAATTTTTTGTAGGTACAAGATATAAGTACTTTACTAGCTAATGTAAAAATGGGGACTCACTTAGCTAGTGATACTCGGTAATCAAAATCTTGTATAGTTATTAGCAGTCAGCTTAACACATTAACCCTTAGTGTAGAGTTTATGGGGCATGAGGTAGTAGCCTACTTCCAAGCTCTGTAGCTTCAAGGTCATGTATGATACACTAAAGTTGGTGGTATTATAGAAAGGTAGACAGATTTAGCTCAACAATGATACCAAATAATCTGGACATTTTAGTTGCACTACAAAATACAGAAGTTAAAACCTAATTTTTTTGGTCCCATTTTTTTTCCACCCCAAATTCACCCATGGTCGGAATCTGATTTTGTGTCCAGATTTTAGACTTTATGGCCTCAGAGTTAAAGCAGACTAGTCTGAAGTGCATACAGACAGGTGAACTTGTGCAAAAAGTAGGATAATGTAGACATTTTGAGTAAAGAGTCTTCATGCGAAAATTATGGATCCGTTAAGCAAAAACAACAACCTCCAACTTTTCACCTTCTGCTCATGCGTCAGCAAACTAACCAATGGAAAACATTTGTTTAGCACAACTAGGTATTGGACTAATGGAAAATTGCTTGGATGTCGATGTATTAGGACTTGAGTGATTATCAATGTTAGTTTTCATTTTAGTCAGTAGACATCAATGACATTAAGACTAAACAATTTAATCATTGATGTTGTCATTTTCTTGGTATAGTCATAGACATGTTTACCTGTCACACAACAAGACCAAGTTTGAATCTGATAGTATATTTAATTATTTTGTTCATAATGCTTTTTTGTCACTTGGCTATATGAAAAAGAAATATCTTACTATTATTTTCCATGTAAATGTACACAAAACAACATAGCATTAACACTAAACATCTGACATTGCCATAAATAAATCTACTTCTTTGTCTTATATGATTAAGTAAGTCACAAAATTGTAACATATTTGCTTGTCCTGATTGAAAAATGGATGTAGTTCATCTTGTGGGTGAAAAACCAGACTGTTTTCAACCACTTAGTGAAATATATATGTCATTCACTCAATGCAAGCAAATGTTCTCATTTTTATCAGTATGTAAACCAATTTAAAACTTAGTTCCATGGTGAGAATTTATAGCACTATCAAACCTTAATTAAACAACATACATTTTAACCCTCTATACAAAATTGCTGAAATTGAGTTATCATGATATCGCATGTGTTTTGAAGAAGGTCCATGTTGTTCAGGGGACTGAATGATTTTACATAGTTGATATCTATTTCTAGGTTTTCCAATTTTGTGGACATCTTAAGTCCTGAGGAAGAGGAAGAAATTAACCATGAGAAGCAAATCAAGGAGCAAGCATTCAACCTTCTTCAGACTCGTGATCAACAACTTTGCAAGATAAGAGATGGGGATCTCGAATTGGAGAACAGGCCAAAACCTACAAAGGAAACCCAACTTGAGGCCTTTAAGAACTACATGAAGATGTACTATGATAAACCTCGGCCAACAGTATGTATTAGTTATGGATTAAAAATGGAAATTTCTTCATTTTAATCAATTTAAATGCAATTCAAATAATAAATCTGATACTTTTACCCTTAGTTAATTTGTTAAAATATAAATACATAGTAGGAAAATACAATTCAGCAGAGTCTAGCATACATGGTGGTACAGTCCATATTAGATACAGCAGGACAGTGTGTACATCTTAGATAGGTACAGCATGACAATATCTACATTTTATATTGATACAGCATGACAATGTGTAGACTTTAGATACAGCATGACAATATGTACATTTTATATTGATACAGCATGGCAGTGTGTTGACTTTAGATACAGCATGACAATATGTACATTTTATATTGATACAGGATGACAATATGTACATTTTATATTGATAGAGCATGGCAGTGTGTTGACTTTAGATACAGCATGACAATATGTACATTTTATATTGATACAGGATGACAATATGTACATTTTATATTGATACAGCATGACAATATGTACATTTTATATTGATACAGCATGACAATATGTACATTTTATATTGATACAGCATGACAATATGTACATTTTATATTGATACAGGATGACAATGTGTAGAATTTAGATACAGCATGACAATATGTACATTTTATATTGATACAGGATTACAATATGTACATTTTATATTGATACAGCATGACAATATGTACATTTTATATTGATACAGGATTACAATATGTACATTTTATATTGATACAGCATGACAATATGTACATTTTATATTGATACAGGATGACAATGTGTAGAATTTAGATACAGCATGACAATATGTACATTTTATATTGATACAGGATTACAATATGTACATTTTATATTGATACAGCATGACAATATGTACATTTTATATTGATACAGGATTACAATATGTACATTTTATATTGATACAGCATGACAATATGTACATTTTATATTGATAAAGGATGACAATGTGTAGAATTTAGATACAGCATGAAAATGTGTACACTTGAAATAGATACTGTATGACATTTTAGATACAGCATGACAATGTGTACATTTTATATATATACAGCATGATAATGTGTACATCTTAGATATATAGTGCATGACAATGTGTACATCTTAGATAGATACAGCAAGACAATGTGTACATCTTAGATATACAGAGCATGACAATGTGTACATCTTAGATAGATACAGCAAGACAATGTGTACATCTTAGATATATACAGCATGACAATGTGTACATCTTAGATAGATACAGCAAGACAGTGTGTACATCTTAGATATATAGAGCATGACAATGTGTACATCTTAGATAGATACAGCAAGACAATGTGTACATCTTAGATATACAGAGCATGACAATGTATACATCTTAGATAGATACAGCAAGACAATGTGTACATCTTAGATATATACAGCATGACAATGTGTACATCTTAGATAGATACAGCAAGACAGTGTGTACATCTTAGATATATAGAGCATGACAATGTGTACATCTTAGATACAGCAAGACAATGTTTACATCTTAGATATACAGAGCATGACAAAGTGTACATCTTAGATAGATACAGCAAGACAATGTGTACATCTTAGATATATATAGCATGACAATGTGTACATCTTAGATAGATACAGCAAGACAGTGTGTACATCTTAGATATATACAGCATGACAATGTGTACATCTTAGATAGATACAGCAAGACAGTGTGTACATCTTAGATATATACAGCATGACAATGTGTACATCTTAGATAGAATCAGAGTATAAATGTAGTCCAGACATGATTTATCTTAGACATGTTATAAAAATATGGGAGAATATTGTGAGTTTATTCAGATACAGTGTAAAAATGCATGCAAATATGGAGTAGAAAAATAGTATACAGATACAGTGTAAAAATGCATGCAAATATGGAGTAGAAAAATAGTATTCAGATACAGTGTGTAAAAATGCATGCAAATATGGAGTAGAAAAATAATATACAGACAGTGTAAAAATGCATGCAAATATGGAGTAGAAAAATAGTATACAGATACAGTGTAAAATTGCATGCAAATATGGAGTAGAAAAATAGTATTCAGATAGTGTAAAAATCCATGCAAATATGGAGTAGAAAAATAGTATACAGATACAGTGTAAAAATGCATGCAAATATGGAGTAGAAAAATAATATACAGACAGTGTAAAAATGCATGCAAATATGGAGTAGAAAAATAGTATACAGATACAGTGTAAAATCGCATGCAAATATGGAGTAGAAAAATAGTATACAGATACAGTGTAAAAATGCATGGAGTAGAAAAATAGTATACATATAATATCCTATATAGTCATCTAAATGTTTAAACATGAACAAGTCAATTTTCATTTATTTATTAATGTATACATCACTAGAAATGGGATATTTTCCCCTTCTGCATTTACAATATATTTTTTCCACAACAAGGCAGTAAATAGATGCTTCCTGATAAGGTCACTAGCAGATGATATTCTGCCAATTTTATCTGGACAATGAGCAAACTGGCAGTTTCTCCTATTTGCAATCACCAAAATGTACCATTTTTAAATAGGCACACTGAAGTAAAGTCAACTTATAAATCACAAAAATAGATACTAATAGAAAGCTTGATTTGTATTCTTTTTATGTATGTGATTTATAAATCACAAAAATAGATACTAATAGAAAGCTTGATTCTTTTTATGTATGTGATTTATAAATCACAAAAATAGATACTAATAGAAAGCTTGATTCTTTTTATGTATGTAAAAATAGATACTAATAGAAAGCTTTTTATGTATGTGATTTTCGTAAAAGTATCTTGAGATTCAGTTCAACATATAAAGTCAATGGTAAATCTGCCCACAAATATGGTGGCTGATGATGTCATTAAGGAAGTAACTATACACATAATCTTACACAAATTTTCTGATTATATTCAATCTATGAAATGTGCAAATATGTATCAGCTTGGTTATGAAAATTATTGAAAGTATTCAGCAGGTTTCATAAATTTCATTGGAAATTAATATGAATGCACATTCTGTTGAATGTGAAATATGTGTTACAACGACCTACATTTGTGATGAGGGTGTACTCAAATTATATTTCTCATAACAGAAAGAAGTTATTTTTATTGCCATATAATTAGCTGTTTCCAGGAAAATTTTGTCCTACTCATTTTCCAAATTGAAAGTATTTCTGACAAAACTAAAATCTAAATGCCACTATGATATTAAAATTCTTGCATCTTCATTTGGGTTTGAAATTCAAATAATTGCTTTTAGCTAAGCACATTTCAAATAAAATTTGTATTAAATAGTATCTTGTATAAATGGAATTAGATCAGTCAATCGAGGCATCAACTGTATTCTTTTCAGTTTTACACAGTGATGCCTATTAATATTGTCTTAACATTTTTTGAGCAGATGCCAATTATATAAGAAATTTCTTCAGGAAATAAATGGAATAATATTCGTTAATTTATGTTTATAGCATTATTTGTAATTTGGGCCTTTTATATATATGTATATATAAATGGAAAAACAGATATAGATGTCCACCAGAATAATCTGTTTGTATGACCTTCTAGTGGAGTACTCATGGGGTACTGGTCCCCCATAGAAATATGGCAGAATTCCCATAAAACATAGAAATAGGTTTGGCAGTTAATTCATCATGGCAGAATTCCCATAAAACATAGAAATAGGTTTGGCAGTTAATGCCTCATGGCAGAATTCCCATAAAACATAGAAATAGGTTTGGCAGTAAATGCATCATTGCAGAATTCCCATAAAACATAGAAATAGGTTTGGCAGTTAATTCATCAGGGCAGAATTCCCATAAAACATAGAAATAGGTTTGGCAGTTAATGCCTCATGGCAGAATTCCCATAAAACATAGAAATAGGTTTGGCAGTTAATGCCTCATGGCAGAATTCCCATAAAACATAGAAATAGGTTTGGCAGTTAATGCCTCATGGCAGAATTCCCATAAAACATAGAAATAGGTTTGGTAGTTAATACCTCATAACAGAATTCCCATAAAACATAGAAATAGGTTTGGCAGTTAATGCCTCATGGCAGAATTCCCATAAAACATAGAAATAGGTTTGGCAGTTAATGCATAATTGCAGAATTCCCCCAAAAAAAACCAAAAAAAACATAGAAATAGGTTTGGCAGTTAATGCCTCATAACAGAATTCCCATAAAACATAGAAATAGGTTTAGCAGTTAATGCCTCATTGCAGAATTCCCATAAAACATAGAAATAGGTTTGACAGTTAATGCATCTTGGCAGAATTCCCATAAAACATAGTAATAGGTTTGGCAGTTAATGCATAATTGCAGAATTCCCATAAAACATAGAAATAGGTTTGGCAGTTAATGCCTCATAACAGAATTCCCATAAAACATAGAAATAGGTTTGGCAGCTAATGCCTCATGGCAGAATTCCCATAAAACATAGAAATAGTTTTGGCAGTTAATTCATCATGGCAGAATTCCCATAAAACATAGAAATAGGTTTGGCAGTTAATTCATCATGGCAGAATTCTCATAAAACATAAAAATAGGTTTGGCAGTTAATGCCTCAAGGCAGAATTCCCATAAAACATAGAAATAGGTTTGGCAGTTAATGCCTCATAACAGAATTCCCATAAAACATAGAAATAGGTTTGGCAGTAAATGCATCATTGCAGAATTCCCATAAAACATAGAAATAGGTTTGGCAGTTAATGCACCATGGCAGAATTCCCATAAAACATAGAAATAGGTTTGGCAGTTAATGCATAATTGCAGAATTCCCATAAAACATAGAAATAGGTTTGGCAGTTAATGCCTCATAACAGAATTCCCATAAAACATAGAAATAGGTTTGGCAGCTAATGCCTCATGGCAGAATTCCCATAAAACATAGAAATAGTTTTGGCAGTTAATTCATCATGGCAGAATTCCCATAAAACATAGAAATAGGTTTGGCAGTTAATTCATCATGGCAGAATTCCCATAAAACATAGAAATAGGTTTGGCAGTAAATGCATCATTGCAGAATTCCCATAAAACATAGAAATAGGTTTGGCAGTTAATTCATCAGGGCAGAATTCCCATAAAACATAGAAATAGGTTTGGCAGTTAATGCCTCATGGCAGAATTCCCATAAAACATAGAAATAGGTTTGGCAGTTAATGCCTCATGGCAGAATTCCCATAAAACATAGAAATAGGTTTGGCAGTTAATGCCTCATGGCAGAATTCCCATAAAACATAGAAATAGGTTTGGTAGTTAATACCTCATAACAGGATTCCCATAAAACATAGAAATAGGTTTGGCAGTTAATGCCTCATGGCAGAATTCCCATAAAACATAGAAATAGGTTTGGCAGTTAATGCATAATTGCAGAATTCCCCCCAAAAAAAACAAAAAAAACCCATAGAAATAGGTTTGGCAGTTAATGCCTCATAACAGAATTCCCATAAAACATAGAAATAGGTTTAGCAGTTAATGCCTCATTGCAGAATTCCCATAAAACATAGAAATAGGTTTGACAGTTAATGCATCTTGGCAGAATTCCCATAAAACATAGTAATAGGTTTGGCAGTTAATGCATAATTGCAGAATTCCCATAAAACATAGAAATAGGTTTGGCAGTTAATGCCTCATAACAGAATTCCCATAAAACATAGAAATAGGTTTGGCAGCTAATGCCTCATGGCAGAATTCCCATAAAACATAGAAATAGTTTTGGCAGTTAATTCATCATGGCAGAATTCCCATAAAACATAGAAATAGGTTTGGCAGTAAATGCCTCATGGCAGAATTCTCATAAAACATAAAAATAGGTTTGGCAGTTAATGCCTCAAGGCAGAATTCCCATAAAACATAGAAATAGGTTTGGCAGTTAATGCCTCATAACAGAATTCCCATAAAACATAGAAATAGGTTTGGCAGTAAATGCATCATTGCAGAATTCCCATAAAACATAGAAATAGGTTTGGCAGTTAATGCACCATGGCAGAATTCCCATAAAACATAGAAATAGGTTTGGCAGTTAATGCATAATTGCAGAATTCCCATAAAACATAGAAATAGGTTTGGCAGTTAATGCCTCATAACAGAATTCCCATAAAACATAGAAATAGGTTTGGCAGCTAATGCCTCATGGCAGAATTCCCATAAAACATAGAAATAGTTTTGGCAGTTAATTCATCATGGCAGAATTCCCATAAAACATAGAAATAGGTTTGGCAGTTAATTCATCATGGCAGAATTCTCATAAAACATAAAAATAGGTTTGGCAGTTAATGCCTCAAGGCAGAATTCCCATAAAACATAGAAATAGGTTTGGCAGTTAATGCCTCATAACAGAATTCCCATAAAACATAGAAATAGGTTTGGCAGTAAATGCATCATTGCAGAATTCCCATAAAACATAGAAATAGGTTTGGCAGTTAATTCATCAGGGCAGAATTCCCATAAAACATAGAAATAGGTTTGGCAGTAAATGCCTCATGGCAGAATTCCCATTAAACATATAAATAGGTTTGGCACTTAATGCCTCAAGGCAGAATTCCCATAAAAAGTAGAAACAGATTTCGCAGGTAATTCATCATGGCAGAATTTCCATAAAACATAGAAATAAGTTTGGCAGGCAGTGAATGCATCATTGCAGAATTCCCATAAAACATAGAAATAGGTTTGGCAGTAAATGCATCATTGCAGAATTCCCATAAAACATAGAAATAGGTTTGGCAGTTAATTCATCATGGCAGAATTCCCATAAAACATAGAAATAGGTTTGGCAGTAAATGCATCATTGCAGAATTCCCATAAAACATAGAAATAGGTTTGGCAGTTAATGCATAATTGCAGAATTCCCATAAAACATAGAAATAGGTTTGGCAGTTAATGCACCATGGCAGAATTCCCATAAAACATGCATATTGCATGTACAATACTATACCTCATGGCCAGTTTGACCAGGCTATTGTTATTTCAGTCAAAGGTCACAATGGACAGGTCATTTAGATCTTTCTAAAATACTACATTAATACAAAATACATGAAGCAAATGAACAAAATTGAAAAACTAGTTACTGCAAATTCAACCCAATTAGTTTAGTCTTCCATTACTCTTATCATTCTTTCTTTTTCAATTTTTTTGTCAACAAAAGCTTGTAGTTGTACATGTGTCAGTTAGTTACATAATCAAGTAAACACTTATAAGTCAAAAATACAAATGAGTAAACACAAGTCAAGTAGTTATACAAACAAATAAACACAAATCAAACTACTACACTGTTATATTCAGCCACTCTTCAGTTTAAGAGTATTCCATTTGATTGTTCAACTGTATTCCATTGAATCCTTTCAGAATTTTATGTCTTCTCCCAGCTACATTTTTTTTCTTCTCTCAAGCAGTGCACATTATCAGGTCTTCACTCTGTAACCATGGTGATGGATAGTGAAAATGTTTATTATGAAGTACAAGGAGAATGTTGTCCTCAGACAAGGGTATAGAGCAAACAAATACTTATGACCTGCAGAAAGGTTTTGGAATTTTGATTCACTTCTTTCTTTATAAAAGTAAATTTTAGCTTTTCTAAAAGTATTAAAATCTCATAACTTCTTATTAGTAATAAAATTATATCTTTGAAAATTTCCTTTTTGAGGAAAAAACCTCTTGTGCCACTTTATAGAAAGCCAGTCATGTTTAATTACAAGTTCTAAAGTGTCTAAGGATGTATTAGTAATGTCTGGGTATAACATTTTATTTGTCCTTGTTATTAGATTTTCAAATTATATTTGATATTTTCTTTGAGAACTTTATTTTATTTTTCTAGCTAAAAAAGGAAGATCCCTTTTCAGAGGACATGCTTAAAGATAAACTACAAGGCACCATCAAGCCTGAAGGTGAGTAAAACAGTCATTCTTTCAGCCAATTTTTGATCATGTCATGCCTGAATATAAATACAGTGGGACCCCGCTATAACACGGTAGTTGGGAGCCATAGAATCCGACCGGGCTATGAACCGAGCCGTGTTATAACCAACTATGTACAATACCAACACATTTTTGGATTTAATTGGGGGGGGGGTTTTACATAAAGACAGGTGCGAAAATGCATGGCACAATTACCATTTTTGATCAATATATATTAAATGAGAAAAACAATGGCTGTGGTAACAGAAATTGCAGATATAATATATTACTTTATTCAGAGAACCATGCATTGGTACATACATGTGTCTAATTTATGTATACATGTATAATCTATTGCATGAAAAGAGTATGAACACCGTGTACTCACCAGCGAATCTTGTAACATACATTAAATCCATAAAAGAAATATTTCCATCGAAAATATCCACACACGGATGTAAAATATTCAATAATTTTGTCACGGATCATTATGTGACTGAATTCAATGAAAAGAAAAAAACAAAAATTACGTAACGGGTGTACGTAATGAATGATGAAATAGTACATGTCCATAGATTAAATAATGGAAGCTAAAGTGTATTCTTATAATAACTACATGTACATCTCAGGATCTTTCTGTCTCTGAATTCAGTCATTGTAAATTTCAGCACATTTTCCCACCCAAGCTGCTAGTCAAAGTCCTTTGAACTTGCCGCCCAGTTATTGCGTCATGTTCTTTTGATGTACTCTAATAAATAAGCAGGCAGAACTGGTTGTATTGTAATCACTGAATTATGTCACTGTTTAGCTCGGCAGTTCACTTTGATGATAAACAATGTACTTAAATTAATTGATTTATACATTCTAGTGAGAATCTTTTATCAACCGCCGCATTGGCTGTTGCTTAGTTGTGTATGAAATTAAGAGAACATATATTGGAGATTATTTGAGCAACGATTGTATTCGAAATGCATTCAAGACAATCACAAAGTAGACACGATGGCTTCATTACTCAGGAATCAGTAATTATAATATTGACACTTATGAGCTGTAATTTTTCAACAATAAACGAAGATCAAAGTTCTCAGTAGGCACAGCAATTGGTTCGTATTTCCGACGTTTATTTTGGCACAAAACTAGAAGAGATGTGATAATACATTTTCTACACGTTCTTTTTCGCACTGTTTAGACGAATATGAGAATGATAATTAATTTTTTTCCCCACACTTAATGGGTTTTTTTTTGGTCTTTGAGAAAAATACCTGTAATAAATTACCAGAAATTTCGGGAGCCATGCCATGACCGGGTTATATCCGAATTCGGGTTATAGCGGGGCGGGTTATAGCGGGGTCCCACTGTAAAACAGTCACTCCGCTAGCCAATGTTTGATCATGTCATGCCTGAAAATAGTGAAACCACGACAAAATATGTTATTAATTTATTGATATGTACTCCATGTAGTTATTCACCCTGTGTTGTTTGCTTGACTCTTCTTTGTTTTGTTATTGATGGGGAAATTAGTATTTATTTTAATACATGTAGCTGGGGTTCATCTATTATTTAACTGCATAGAAAAATATAGAATGCCCACAATTCCTATCTCCACCTGGTATTGTGTTGTTAATAAACTATGAATAAACCCTATTTGTTGTAGATTTTCCTTATATCATACAGGAAATGAACTATGAAGAACCTTGGTTATTCTATTATCACCTGGTATTAGAATATGATAAACACCCACTATGTATTATTAGAATATGATAAACACCCACTATGTATTATTAGAATATGATAAACACCCACTATGTATTATTAGAATATGATAAACACCCACTATGTATTATTAGAATATGATAAACACCCACTATGTATTATTAGAATATGATAAACACCCACTATGTATTATTAGAATATGATAAACACCCACTATTTATATGTTGACCTGGTATTAAACTTTCAGAGACCTATGAAGAGACCCTAGTATTTCTATCTTCTATTAAGGGCAATGATTGTAGGTTTATTAACCCATATTTTGTAAGAGTCTGACATTCCTATTGATACAGTTTTAAACTTTGAAAACATACAGCTATATGAAAGATAGGTCCCTTTCTTGTGGCTATGAGTAAGACAGGTCCCTTTTTGCTATGTGTAAGACAGGTCCCTTGTGGCTATGTGTAAGACAGGTCCCTTGTAGCTATGTGCAAGACAAGTTCCTTTCTTGTGGCTATGTGTAAGACAGGTCCCTTGTCGCAATGTGAAAGACAAGTTCCTTTCTTTTGGCTATGTGTAAGACAGGTCTCTTGTCACTATATGAAAGACATGTTCCTTTCTTGTGGCTATGTGCAAGACAGGCCCCTTGTTGCTATGTGTAAGACAGGTCTCTTGTCACTATGTGAAAGACAAGTTCCTTTTTGTGGCTATATGTAAGACAGGTCCTTTGTTGCTATGAGAAAGTTAGGTCCATTGTTGTAGTGTGAAAGACTTGTCCCTTTTATGTCATTGCAAAAAGATGTGGCTACTAGAGTCAAATATCATGTTAGATAATTTTGTATTCCTTATAATATGTTAGTTATTAACTAGATCAATGTACCCTCAAGCAAATACATGACCCTTCAAAAGTTCAAGAAACCCCTCACCAAAATCTGGAAAGTTGGCATTTAAGGTCTAGAACTGAGATTAAAAAATAAATGAAATAATGCAGCAACAAAAGCAATCACTCCTACTACTATTACTCTGGTTAAGTATTACTGCTATAATTTTAATCAACATATTTTCTTGAATGTAGCTGCACAAGTCCCATTGTCATATTCTTCATCAAAGGTTGTACAACAATGATATCAAGGTTTTAAATTCAAACAAGCTTGGTTTTCTCATTATTCAAGAATTTAAATTAGCTGACCTTTCACATTTTTTCAGTAGTTTATATGAGTTTCAGTTAGGTAGATTTTCTCATTTCTCCACAATTTAAATGAGCTGGATTTTCTGATTTTCTGCTATTAAAGCGAGATAGCTTCCTAATTTTTTGACAATATTAATTAGGTAAATGAGCTGGATTTTCTCATTTTTCTGCAGTTTAAATCAGCTCGATTTTCTCATTTTACTGTAGTTAATTTCATTTTATTTCTCTGTATTTATTTAATTCCTTTTCCTTTGACAGAAAAGAAAGAATGGATGCCAGAGACAGAGCCAATTGGTTTCTTCCCACCTGCTTCAGCTGCCAAGAAACCAAACCCAAAAGAGCCATTGAAGGCACCATTCCCAATTAGACCTGGGGGATTGATTCCAAACTCCATTCTCGTAAAATTACTTTGGCCCCCAGAAGTCAAAAAAGACCTGAAAGCCAAAAGAAAGAAAGAGTGGACACTACCCACTATCTCAGTAGAGCAACTAGCTGAAATATCAAAATCAAAACAGGTAATTAATGTGTAACTAACACAACACTATTGATGGATCATCATTTCTGTGTAGCAGACACTATCTCATAAACCCAATATGTGTGAAGATTATGCAAATTTACTACTTTACATACTTAAAGACAGCATATAGCATAAAGTACAGCATATAGCATAAAACCCAATCTGTGTGAAGATTATGCAAACTTACTACATCACATTTGTAATAGCCCTATATTGGTAGGGCTATTACATCATGGAGAGAATGGACCTAAGAGACACTTGTGGGGCTATTACATCATGCAGAGAATGGACCTAAGAGACACTTGTGGGGCTATTACATCATGGAGAGAATAGACCTAAGAGACACTTGTGGGGCTATTACATCATATAGAGAATGGACCTAAGAGACACTTGTGGGGCTATTACATCATGGAGAGAATGGACCTAAGAGACACTTGTGGGGCTATTACATCATATAGAGAATGGACCTAAGAGACACTTGTGGGGCTATTACATCATATAGAGAATGGACCTAAGAGACACTTGTGGGGCTATTACATCATATAGAGAATAGACCTAAGAGACACTTGTGGGGCTATTACATCATATAGAGAATAGACCTAAGAGACACTTGTGGGGCTATTACATCATATAGAGAATAGACCTAAGAGACACTTGTGGGGCTATTACATCATATAGAGAATGGACCTAAGAGACACTTGTGGGGCTATTACATTATATAGAGAATGGACCTAAGAGACACTTGTGGGACTATTACATCATATAGAGAATAGACCTAAGAGACACTTGTGGGGCTATTACATCATATAGAGAATGGACCTAAGAGACACTTGTGGGGCTATTACATCATATAGAGAATAGACCTAAGAGACACTTGTGGGGCTATTACATCATGGAGAGAATAGACCTAAGAGACACTTGTGGGGCTATTACATCATATAGAGAATAGACCTAAGAGACACTTGTGGGGCTATTACATCATGGAGAGAATAGACCTAAGAGACACTTGTGGGGCTATTACATCATGGAGAGAATAGACCTAAGAGACGCTTGTGGGGCTATTACATCATATAGAGAATGGAACTAAGAGACACTTGTGGGGCTATTACATCATATAGAGAATAGACCTAAGAGACACTTGTGGGGCTATTACATCATATAGAGAATAGACAAAAGAGACACTTGTGGGGCCATTACATCATATAGAGAATAGACCTAAGAGACACTTGTGGGGCTATTACATCATATAGAGAATGGACCTAAGAGACACTTGTGGGGCTATTACATCATATAGAGAATGGACCTAAGAGACACTTGTGGGACTATTACATCATATAGAGAATAGACCTAAGAGACACTTGTGGGGCTATTACATCATATAGAGAATAGACCTAAGAGACACTTGTGGGGCTATTACATCATATAGAGAATGGACCTAAGAGACACTTGTGGGGCTATTACATCATATAGAGAATGGACCTAAGAGACACTTGTGGGGCTATTACATCATATAGAGAATAGACCTAAGAGACACTTGTGGGGCTATTACATCATATAGAGAATAGACCTAAGAGACACTTGTGGGGCTATTACATCATGGAGAGAATGGAGCTAAGATACACTTGTGGGACTATTACATCATATAGAGAATGGACCTATGATACACATATAGTAGTAGTACACCACTGAGAGAATGATACACATATAGTGGTAGTACACCACTGAGAGAATGATACACATATAGTAGTAGTACACCACTGAGAGAATGATACACATATAGTGGTAGTACACCACTGAGAGAATGATACACATATAGTGATAGTACACCACTGAGAGAATGATACACATATAGCGGCAGTACACCACTGAGAAAATGATACACATATAGCGGTAGTACACCACTGAGAGAATGATACACATATAAAGATAGTACATCACTGAGAGAATGATGCACATATAGTGATAGTACACCACTGTGAGAATGATACACATATAGTGATAGTACACCACTGAGAGAATGATACACATATAGTGATAGTACACCACTGAGAGAATGATACACATATAGTGATAGTACACCACTGAGAGAATGATACACATATAGTGATAGTACACCACTGAGAGAATGATGCACTTGCAACATTTCTTTGCTTACTGAACATTGATTATAGCACTTTTAGGTTGTTAATATCCAAGGATAATAACACTCGTACAAAATGAAGGTGTGTAGATAATGGCACTCCTAGGTTGGTAGGATCCTGTTTTAGTAAAGTGGTCTTTTAATGGGGAGAGCTGTATTGGCACTAATGTTAAACAATAGTCTTAGTTACTTTTTGTAGATAATGTCATTATTAGATAATAGATAGACTTAAATAATGGCACTCCTATATACTTAATATATGTAGATAATGGCACTCCTAGATACATAATATTCTTAGATAATGGCACTCCTAGATGATCAATAGACTTAAATAATGGCACTTCTATATACTTTATATATATAATTTATAGACTTAATTAATGGCACTCCTAGATAATTGATAGACTTCTATAATGATACTCCTAGATAATCAATAGACTTAGATAATGGCACTCCTAGATAATCAATAGACTTAAATAATGGCACTCCTAGATAATCAATAGACTTAAATAATGGCACTCCTAGATACATAACATACTTAGATAATGGCACTCCTAGATGTTCAATACACTTAGATAATGGCACTCCTAGATGTTCAATAGACTTAGATAATGGCACTCCTAGATGTTCAATAGACTTAGATAATGGCACTCCTAGATGTTCAATAGACTTAGATAATGGCACTCCTAGATGTTCAATAGACTTAGATAATGGCACTCCTAGATACATAACATGCTTAGATATTGGCACTCTTAGATACTCAATAGACATAGATAATGGCACTTCTATATACTTTATAGACTTAATTAATGGCACTCCTAGATACATAACATACTTAGATAATGGCACTCCTAGATGTTCAATAGACTTAGATAATGGCACTCCTAGATGTTCAGTAGACTTAGATAATGGCACTCCTAGATGTTCAATAGACTTAGATAATGGCACTCCTAGATGTTCAATAGACTTAGATAATGGCACTTCTAGATACATAACATACTTAGATAATGGCACTCCTAGATGTTCAAAAGACTTAGATAATGGCACTCCTAGATACATAACATGCTTAGATATTGGCACTCTTAGATACTCAATAGACATAGACATTAAGAAACATACGTAATAAGTACCTTTTGATTGTCAGTCATTTATAAATGTGTCATTTCTTTAGGCTGTTGGAGAAGGAGAAGGAAAGGAGGTCACATTTGCTGAGGATGGGGACTTTGAAGAAAGGGTCTTAGTGATGGATGATTACAAAGACGATGAAGATACGCAGAGAGAGATCACTGTGACTTCTCCAGACCAGCTTACAGGGATACTGAAAAAAGAGAAGTCCAAATTGTCAGAGGAGTCATCAGTACTGTCAAAGTTTAAAGAAATTTTAGAAAAATCACCATCTCCAAAGGTCAGTCAAAAATAAATTTAGCTAAATTGAAATGAAAAAAAAGACATGTATGAGTCTCTTTTATAGATGTCATATTGTTTTTCCTTTCTTTCTTGATGAGCTTTTATTATCTAATTTTTAATTGTCTGTATACTTACTCAACAATCTGAAAGATATTTAGAAAAAAGAAAATAAGATTTAATGTTATAATATTTTAATAACTTTTCAGCCAGCTGAATCTCCTGTCACCATTGAGTCTGACAAGTCTCAAGCCAAAATTCCAGAAAAATCCACCCTATCTGGCAAGCTTCCACAACCTTCACAATCATCAACCATCATGAAGGATCTTAAAGCACAAAAACAGCCTGTAAAATTTGCTCCTCGCCCACCACCAGAGGAAAAAGCCAAGTCTCCAACACCACGCCCTACAGCAGCTCCAGTGGCAGCAAGGGTTCACACTCCCAGTCCACTCCCACCACGACCATCGACCCCACTGCCACAGTTCATTACACAATTTGTTGGCAGGGAATGGTTTGACAAGTTCTACCCTAACTGTAATGAATCGGTAAGTGAATTTTAGTCAGTATTGTTAATGTACAAGGTCATTATTTCATGATGTGGAACATTTTATTTAAAAGCATTTTGCAACAAGCCATTATTTTATCAAGATAAAGGTTTTGGTGAGGTGAACAACTGGCCACTCCACAAACTTGATGCATTTAAGGTATGCATGAATTGCTATGCATCACCTGTCCCTACAAGATGCTTATTTGTCTGGGGTTGGTCTGTGAGTGAAACATATTGACAGACAACCTTTTTAATAAATTCTCTATTTAAAGATAAAGAGAAGATATAAATTGAAAATATTCATAATTAAGATTACATTTATTTAGAGGGATATTCATAAATTTATTTGCTAAATATCCCAAATAAATGAAACATAAATATCTCACCAGTTGTTTATTACTTGAATTGTTTTAATCACTCTTCCAAGTTAATGCATCATTCTTGATGTGGATCCTAATAGTCTTTGATGTGGATCAAAATAATCTTGATGTGGATCATAAGACTTGATCTGAATTATATAATATTGATGCGGATCATAATAGCCTTGATGTGGATCATAAGTCTTGATCTGAATTATAATAGTCTTGATGTGAATCTTAATGGTCTTGATGTGAATAATAAAAGCCTTCATTTTATTTTAATCATAATAGTCTTGATGTGAATCATAATAATCTTAATGTGAATCATTAGACTTGATATTAATTATAATATCGATGTGAATCATAATAGTCTTGAAAAAAATCATAATAGTATTGATGTGGATCCTAATATTCTTAATGTGGATCCTAATAGTCTTGTTGTGGATCCTAATATTCTTGATATGGATCCTGATAGTCTTGATGTGAATCAAAAGTCTTGATGTGGATCATATGACTCGATTTGAATTATATAATATTGATGTGGATCATAATAGTCTTAATGTGGATCATAATAGTTTTGATGTGGATCATAATTGTCTTGATGTGGATCATAATTGTCTTGATATGAATCTTAATAGTATTGATGTGAGTCATAATAGACTCCTAACCATACTTATTATGTAGATTTAAACTTGTTATAGTTCTATAAATTCTAAATTTGTACTGCCTTACTTATTAGACTTTGCCCAAGCCATGGACACTGGAAAACTTTGTCAACATGCTTCTGCGTCTGATTCGTATTGGGGATTATTCTGAGAAGGTTTCCATAGTGGATGCATTGGCCATGCTACATGCTCAGGAAGAGTTCTCAGATGCCCTTGTCCACTCAGTGTGTAAAACCATCAGCAGTGTTTTGAACCACCACAAGGATCCTCCAACATGCATGAGGTCGGATCAGAAGAACTTCATCTTATCATCACTGAAAACAATGCAGAAATTAGGTTTGCAGGATAAAGACTTCTTCACAGAGCTACTAGTGCAGTTTCTGGATGGAGATAAGGAAGTCAGGTGAGATACTAATGAAGATACAGGTTAAAATGCTAGTTTCATTTCATTGAAAAATAGACCTTTTATTTTGTATCCCTCCCCACTTTCATCCCATCATGAATATGTCAGGAGCATTATCAGAATTGGGTTTGTTTATATGACTTGTATTTTCATCCCAAAAAAACTTATCTCTACGACTACTCTCAGTTTTCTTCAGGGACTGTTATACAAGGTGAACATGTGTATATTGATCTGTTATCACTCTCTTAAAATAATTCAGAATTATTTCCCTCTTTTGCTGTTTATTATGTATTATAATTCTTATGTAAATCTAGTAAAATATTTTTGATGCGCTTATTGTTCTTTCATCATGCTCGGCTGTGTCTTGCCAGAGTTATGCCTTTCTTTGGTTTTAATGATGTGTATTGCCAGAGTTATTCCTTTCTTTGGTGTTAATGATGTGTATTGCCAGAGTTATTCCTTTCTTTGGTGTTAACTGATGTGTCTTGCCAGAGTTATTGCTTTTTTGGGTGTTTTGCCAGCATTATGCCTTTCTTTGGTGTTAATGATGTGTATTGCCAGCATTATGCCTTTCTTTGGTGTTAATGATGTGTATTGCCAGCATTATGCCTTTCTTTGGTGTTAATGATATGTTTTGCCAGTGTTATGCCTTTCTTTGGTGTTAACTGATGTATCTTGCCCGAGTTATTGCTTTTTTTGGTGTTTTGCCAGCATTATGCCTTTCTTTGGTGTTAATGATGTGTATTGCCAGAGTTATTCCTTTCTTTTGGTGTTAACTGATGTGTCTTGCCCGAGTTATTGCTTTTTTGGGTGTTTTGCCAGCATTATGCCTTTCTTTGGTGTTAATGATATGTTTTGCCAGCATTATGCCTTTCTTTGGTGTTAATGATGTGTTTTGCCAGCATTATGTCTTTCTTTGGTGTTAATGATATGTTTTGCCAGCATTATGCCTTTCTTTGGTGTTAATGATATGTTTTGCCAGTGTTATGCCTTTCTTGTGTTAATTGATGTGTTTTACCAGAGTTATGCCTTTTTAGGGTGTTACCGGATCCATGCATATCTCCCAAAACAATTGCAGCATTGTGAACTGTGCCACTATCCATATTCTTGAAAAAGTACATAATTTATCAAACTGTGAGATGGAAATTTTGCGATGTCAGTTTGTTCAAGCAAGATTTTGATGATATTCCATGAGTAAAAAACTCTTTGACTTTTCCTCAAAAATGTCATTTAAATAATAAATCATATGATATACTTTATTGGTTTTCATCCTTTTAACCTTCTGTTTTGTTTGATATACATTTTAAAGAACATGGGCATCTTTTACCTTTTATCTTAATTCTTAAGGATAATTGGCTATTTTGAACCTGTGTACAGCCTAAGTATTTTGTACAGGCTGTGTATTTTTACAGCCTTTGTATTTTGTACAGCCTGTGCATTTGTACAACTGTTTTAATTGTTTTTGATTTTATTTGGTAGTTTTCTTTCTACAGTTGTGCAACTTTATGCTTTATAGTTTTTTGAACTTAACTTTTTGTGGCACTGTAACCAAGATTGTGCCGACATGCATTAGAAAATGTTAGTGTTAGACCGTTTTGAAGTATTTATTTTCATTTACTGTACACAAGAATTCATGTATAGTATTCTAGTCCCACACAGTTTATTACTAATTGCCTAAAACAATGAATCACCTAATGTTTAATGAATTACATGAATCTTAATGAATTGCCTGAAACTGAATGCATTATGTTAATCTTAATGAATTGCCTAAAACTGAATGAATTGCCTAATCTTAATGAATTGCCTAATCTTAATGAATTGCCTAATCTTAATGAATTGTCTGAAACTTAATGAATAGCCTAAAACGTAATGAATTGCCTAAAACTTAATGAATTTTTTAAATCTTCATGAATTATCTAAAACTGAATAAATTATATGAATCTTAATGAATTGCCTAAAACTGAATGAATTGCCTAAAACTGAATGAATTATATGAATCTTAATGAATTACATAAAACTGAATGCATTATATGAATCTTAATGAATTGCCTAAAACTGAATGAATTATACGAATCTTAATGAAATGCCTAAAACTGAATAAATTATATGAATCTTAATGAATTGCCTATACTGAATGAATTACATGAAATTTAATTAATCTTAATGAATTACCAAAAACTGAATGAATTACATTAATCTTAATGAATTTCCTAAAAGTTTATGAATTAAATGAATCTTAATGAACTCCTTTTGCCAGATCAACAGTGCTTGAAATCTTGTATCAGTTCAGCCTACATGATCCACACCACTATCTGGGCAAGGAGTTGGATTCCTGGGATATTTGGAATGTGCAGGAGGACGACCGAAAGGCCGACCTCAAAAAGATGTGTCAGCAGTGGCTGGACAGGTCAGTGTTTTGCATTAATACACAGCAGGGATCTCATGTCAGTTTTATCTGCAACACATGTCTAAAAGAAATATAGGTATATCTAACAGTTTAAAATACAATTACTTTTTATTGTTTTGATTATTTTAAGGTATTTCTTTACTTGTATAAAGATTAGTTATGTAGTATTACTTGAATCCGAGTTTCCATCTGTCACAATACCTTGTGGGTATTATCATCAACTCTTGAAGATCAGTATTTGACAGATCACTGGGCAATTTTTATATGAGTTATTACCCTTTTTGTCAAAGAACAAGGCATACATCTTGATGCAAATAACTCATGTCAGAAAACATTTTTATATGCATGCATAAATATTAAATAGAACAACCTTGTTTCCGTTTTTTAATTTAAGATGGATGACATCTTACAAACTCCATTTGGAGGATGCCATAGAACGGATGAAAAAGGGGCAGAATCTACATGGTAAACTCAATAAGGACAGCATCAGAAAGCAGAGTATTTTAAAAAAGGTATTGGTAATTTGAAGCATTCTATACTCAGGATACACTAAACAGTATCAGGCATCAAGCCAAGGCACATAGAAAATAAAGGGTCTCACCCAAGGACATCAAGCCAAGGCACATAAAATATAAGATGTCTCACCCAATGACACAATGATCATGTGTCATTTCAGTTCCAGATTTGCTGATGTGTTAGTATTATCCTTCCATGATTAACTGATTTTCTCTCAAACGTTTTTCTTTGAGAAAATAATACTTCAGATTTCACCCAGCAGCAGTATTTTATTTCATTCTATTGTTTTAAAAATTAATAATTGACTTACTACCTTAGAATTATGGATCATATAATTTAAATGTATTTCCAGCTAAGTCATATGGTGAAATTTTTTAAAATTTGGTCACCGAATATGCCTTATAGATGGTAATAACAGTTGGTTGTTGTTGCTGGTATCTTTTTTCTTTATTTAGTCTTAGGCTTGTCATATTTTGCTATCAACATTTTATGTGCTGGCACAGCTCCAAACAAACAACATTACATCAAGGACTGATCTAACACATATTAGTAGTGACTCTAGGGCATTGCATCAAGGACTGATCTAATGTCTATTAGTAGTGACTGTAGGGCATTACATCAAGGACTGATCTAACACATATTAGTAGTGACTGTAGGGCATTGCATCAAGGACTGATCTAACACATATTAGTAGTGACTGTAGGGCATTGCATCAAGGACTGATCTAACACATATTAGTAGTGACTCTAGGGCATTGCATCAAGACTTATCTAACACATATTAGTAGTGACTCTAGGGCATTGCATCAAGACTTATCTAACACATATTAGTAGTGACTGTAGGGCATTGCATCAAGGACTGATCAAATGTCTATTAGTAGTGACTCTAGGGCATTGCATCAAGGACTGATCTAATGTCTATTAGTAGTGACTGTAGGGCATTGCATCAAGGACTGATCTAACACATATTAGTAGTGACTGTAGGGCATTGCATCAAGGACTGATCTAACACATATTAGTAGTGACTGTAGGGCATTGCATCAAGACTTATCTAACACATATTAGTAGTGACTGTAGGGCATTGCATCAAGACTTATCTAACACATATTAGTAGTGACTGTAGGGCATTGCATCAAGGACTGATCAAATGTCTATTAGTAGTGACTCTAGGGCATTGCATCAAGGACTGATCTAATGTCTATTAGTAGTGACTCTAGGGCATTGCATCAAGACTTATCTAACACATATTAGTAGTGACTGTAGGGCATTGCATCAAGGACTGATCAAATGTCTATTAGTAGTGACTCTAGGGCATTGCATCAAGGACTGATCTAATGTCTATTAGTACTGACCCTGGAGCAATTGTTTAGGGAAGGGATTTATTTTAAAGTCAGGGAGATAAGTGTCTCCACCATTTTTGTCTTGTCATTTGTGGTTATAGAGTGTTTAAACAATTGGAAAATTGTTTTTCCCAAACAAGCTAGCAAATCACCTCTAGTGATTGTCTAACAAAGAAACTGTAAATGAGACCCAGTCATATTTTGGAATTAAACTTAGCCAGCAACTAGACCTGGTGAACTGGATAAACAAATCAAAGTCATATTGATCAATGATATTGAGATCTCCCATGATGATTTCCAGTTGATAATAGTACCTGTCAGTACTTATGATGTACCAGATACATATATCAATAAATATCAGTAACACCAATATTAAATTCACAGTCAGTATGAAACCTAGGTGTTACTATGGACTGTACTCTCACATTGCACCAACATGTCATGAACATATGCAAGGTTGCATATCTTGAGCTGAGATGCATTAGCTCTATTCGCAAATATCTTTCAGTTTATGCCACTAAAACACTTGTAGCACTTTCAAGACTGGACTACTTTAACTCAATTCTGTCTTGTTCATCTCAATATCTACTCCAGAAACTTCAACACACAGCTGCTCGGAACATCCTTAGAGTACCATGATCAAAGCACACCTCCCCGCTGCTCTGTACCCTATACTGGCTATCCATTTGATCCAGAATCAAACACAAACTTTGTTCTCTGTGCTATGTTTCACTAACGGACTGTAGTCCAACATACCTATTTGGCCTCACCCATGTGTACACACCAGTAAGATCCTTATTCTCCTCTTCTGACAATCATATACTCATTATTCCAACTATGAAAACAAAGTCATATGGACAATGTTCTTTTTGCATACCAGGGCCCAGCAACTTGGAATGAATTGCCCTTTGAAATTAGACACAAAGACACAGTGATCTCTTTTAAGAGTGGTCTTAAAACTCACCTTTTATGACCACAAGAACAAACTTAAAGATCTAATAATGTTTCCACCCTTAAATATTATATTTTCATGGTGTTTTGTTTTTTGTAGTCATATCATTATATGTATTGTAAAGTGCTTACAAATTATAACATATGAATACACAGTATTAACCTTAAAATTACAACATATGAATACACAGTAGTAACATTAAAATTATAACATATAAATACACAGTATTAACATTAAAATTATAACATATAAATACACAGTATTAACATTAAAATTCTAACATATGAATACACAGTATTAACCTTAAAATTACAACATATGAATACACAGTATTAACATTAAAATTATAACATATAAATACACAGTATTAACATTAAAATTATAACATATAAATGCACAGTATTAACATTAAAATTATAACATGAATACACAGTATTAACATTAAAATTAACATATGAATACACAGTATTAAAATTAAAATTACAACATACGAATACACAGTATTAACCTTAAACTTACAACATATGAATACACAGTATTAACCTTAAAATTAAAACATATGAATACACAGTATTAACATTAAAATTATAACATATAAATACACAGTATTAACAGTAAAATTATAACATATAAATACACAGTATTAACATTAAAATTATAACATATGAATACACAGTATTAACCTTAAAATTACAACATATGAATACACAGTATTAACCTTAAAATTAAAACATATGAATACACAGTATTAACATTAAAATTATAACATATAAATACACAGTATTAACATTAAAATTATAACATATAAATGCACAGTATTAACATTAAAATTATAACATATGAATACACAGTATTAACATTAAAATTAACATATGAATACACAGTATTAAAATTAAAATTACAACATACAAATACACAGTATTAACCTTAAACTTACAACATATGAATACACAGTATTAACCTTAAAATTAAAACATATGAATAACATATAAATGCACAGTATTAACATTAAAATTATAACATATGAATACACAGTATTAACATTAAAATTAACATATGAATACACAGTATTAAAATTAAAATTACAACATACGAGTACACAGTATTAACCTTAAAATTAAAACATATAAATACACAGTATTAACATTAAAATTATAACATATAAATACACAGTATTAACAGTAAAATTATAACATATAAATACACAGTATTAACATTAAAATTATAACATATAAATACACAGTATTAACATTAAAATTATAACATATGAATACACAGTATTAACCTTAAAATTACAACATATGAATACACAGTATTAACATTAAAATTATAACATATAAATACACAGTATTAACATTAAAATTATAACATATAAATACACAGTATTAACATTAAAATTATAACATATGAATACACAGTATTATCATTAAAATTACAACATATGAATACACAGTATTAACCTTAAAATTACAACATATAAATACACAGTATTAACATCAACATTATAACATATGAATACACAGTATTAACCTTAAAATTACAACATACGAATACACAGTATTAACCTTAAAATTAAAACATATAAATACACAGTATTAACATTAAAATTATAACATATAAATACACAGTATTAACAGTAAAATTACAACATATGAATACACTGTATTAACATTAAAATTATAACATATAAATACACAGTATTAACATTAAAATTATAACATATAAATACACAGTATTAACATTAAAATTATAACATGAATACACAGTATTAACATTAAAATTATAACAGATGAATACACAGTATTAACATTAAAATTACAACATATGAATACACAGTATTAACCTTAAAATTACAACATATGAATACACAGTATTACCCTTAAAATTACAACATATGAATACACAGTATTAACCTTAAAATTACAACATATGAATACACAGTATTAACATTAAAATTAAAACATATAAATACACAGTATTTACCTTAAAATTATAACATATAAATACACAGTATTAAAATTAAAATTATAACATATGAATACACAGTATTATCATCAAAATTATAACATATGAATACACAGTATTAACATTAAAATTATAACATATGAATACACAGTATTAACATTAAAATTATAACATATGAATACACAATATTAACATCAAAATTATAACATATGAATACACAGTATTAACATTAAAATTATAACATATGAATACACAGTATTAACATTAAAATTATAACATATGAATACACAGTATTAACATTAAAATTATAACATATGAATACACAGTATTAACATTAAAATTATAACATATAAATACACAGTATTAACATTAAAATTATAACATATAAATACACAGTATTAACATTAAAATTATAACATATGAATACACAGTATTAACCTTAAAATTACAACATATGAATACACAGTATTAACATTAAAATTATAACATATAAATACACAGTATTAACATTAAAATTATAACATATAAATACACAGTATTAACATTAAAATTATAACATATAAATGCACAGTATTAACATTAAAATTACAACATATGAATACACAGTATTAACATTAAAATTATAACATATAAATACACAGTATTAACATTAAAATTATAACATATAAATGCACAGTATTAACATTAAAATTATAACATGAATACACAGTATTAACATTAAAATTAACATATGAATACACAGTATTAAAATTAAAATTACAACATACGAATACACAGTATTAACCTTAAACTTACAACATATGAATACACAGTATTAACCTTAAAATTAAAACATATGAATACACAGTATTAACATTAAAATTATAACATAAAAATACACAGTATTAACAGTAAAATTATAACATATGAATACACAGTATTAACATTAAAATTATAACATATGAATACACAGTATTAACCTTAAAATTACAACATATGAATACACAGTATTAACCTTAAAATTAAAACATATGAATACACAGTATTAACATTAAAATTATAACATATAAATACACAGTATTAACATTAAAATTATAACATATAAATGCACAGTATTAACATTAAAATTATAACATATGAATACACAGTATTAACATTAAAATTAACATATGAATACACAGTATTAAAATTAAAATTACAACATACAAATACACAGTATTAACCTTAAACTTACAACATATGAATACACAGTATTAACCTTAAAATTAAAACATATGAATGACATATAAATGGACAGTATTAACAGTAAAATTATAACATATAAATACACAGTATTAACAGTAAAATTATAACATATAAATACACAGTATTAACATTAAAATTATAACATATAAATACACAGTATTAACATTAAAATTATAACATATGAATACACAGTATTAACCTTAAAATTACAACATATGAATACACAGTATTAACATTAAAATTATAACATATAAATACACAGTATTAACATTAAAATTATAACATATAAATACACAGTATTAACATTAAAATTATAACATATGAATGCACAGTATTAACATTAAAATTACAACATATGAATACACAGTATTAACCTTAAAATTACAACATATAAATACACAGTATTAACATCAACATTATAACATATGAATACACAGTATTAACATTAAAATTATAACATATGAATACACAGTATTAACATTAAAATTATAACATATGAATACACAGTATTAACATTAAAATTATAACATATAAATACACAGTATTAACATTAAAATTATAACATATGAATACACAGTATTAACATTAAAATTATAACATATGAATACACAGTATTAACATTAAAATTATAACATATAAATACACAGTATTAACATTAAAATTATAACATATGAATACACAGTATTAACATTAAAATTACAACATATGAATACACAGTATTAACCTTAAAATTACAACATATGAATACACAGTATTACCCTTAAAATTACAACATATGAATACACAGTATTAACCTTAAAATTACAACATATGAATACACAGTATTAACCTTAAAATTAAAACATATGAATACACAGTATTTACCTTAAAATTATAACATATAAATACACAGTATTAAAATTAAAATTATAACATATGAATACACAGTATTAACATCAAAATTATAACATATGAATACACAGTATTAACATTAAAATTATAACATATGAATACACAGTATTAACATTAAAATTATAACATATGAATACACAGTATTAAGATCAAAATTATAACATATGAATACACAGTATTAACATTAAAATTATAACATATGAATACACAGTATTAACATTAAAATTATTACATATGAATACACAATATTAACCTTAAACATAAAACAAGTGAATACTCACTATTAGCCTTTTAAATAAAACATAAGAATACAGTGTTAACCTTAAAACTAAGACATGAATACACGGTATTAACCTTACAGTAAAACATATGAATGCACAGTATTAACCTTAAAAATAAAAAATGTGAAAACAAGTAATAACCTTAAAAATTAAACATATGATTACACAGTATTAACCTTAAAAATTAAACATATGATTACACAGTATTAACCTTGAAAATAAAACATATGATTACACAGTATTAACCTTAAAAATTAAACATATGAATACATAGTAATAACCTTAAAAATAAAACATATGAATACATAGTAATAACCTTAAAAATAAAACATATGAATACATAGTAATAACCTTAAAAATAAAACATATGAATACATAGTAATAACCTTAAAAATAAAACATATGAATACATAGTAATAACCTTAAAAATAAAACATATGAATACATAGTAATAACCTTAAAAATAAAACATATGAATACATAGTAATAACCTATTAAATAAAACATATGAATACATAGTAATAACCTTAAAAATAAAACATATGAATACATAGTAATAACCTATTAAATAAAACATATGAATACATAGTAATAGCCTTAAAAATAAAACATATGAATACATAGTAATAACCTTATAAATAAAACATATGAATACATAGTAATAACCTATTAAATAAAACATATGAATACATAGTAATAGCCTTAAAAATAAAACATATGAATACATAGTAATAACCTTAAAAATAAAACATATGAATGCATAGTAATAACCTTATAAATAAAACATATGAATACATAGTAATAACCTTATAAATAAAACATATGAATACATAGTAATAACCTATTAAATAAAACATATGAATACATAGTAATAACCTTAAAAATAAAACATATGAATACATAGTAATAACCTATTAAATAAAACATATGAATACATAGTAATAGCCTTAAAAATAAAACATATGAATACATAGTAATAACCTTATAAATAAAACATATGAATACATAGTAATAACCTATTAAATAAAACATATGAATACATAGTAATAGCCTTAAAAATAAAACATATGAATACATAGTAATAACCTTAAAAATAAAACATATGAATACATAGTAATAACCTTATAAATAAAACATATGAATACATAGTAATAACCTATTAAATAAAACATATGAATACATAGTAATAGCCTTAAAAATAAAACATATGAATACATAGTAATAACCTTAAAAATAAAACATATGAATACATAGTAATAACCTTATAAATAAAACATATGAATACATAGTAATAACCTTATAAATAAAACATATGAATACATAGTAATAGCCTTATAAATAAAACACATGAATACATAGTAATAACCTTAAAAATAAAACACATGAATACATAGTAATAACCTTATAAATAAAACACATGAATACATAGTAATAACCTTAAAAATAAAACATATGAATACATAGTAATAACCTTATAAATAAAACATATGAATACATAGTAATAACCTTATAAATAAAACATATGAATACATAGTAATAGCCTTATAAATAAAACATATGAATACATAGTAATAACCTTAAAAATAAAACATATGAATACATAGTAATAACCTTATAAATAAAACATATGAATACATAGTAATAACCTTATAAATAAAACATATGAATACATAGTAATAACCTTAAAAATAAAACATATGAATACATAGTAATAACCTTAAAAATAAAACATATGAATACATAGTAATAACCTTATAAATAAAACATATGAATACATAGTAATAACCTTATAAATAAAACATATGAATACATAGTAATAGCCTTAAAAATAAAACATATGAATACATAGTAATAACCTTATAAATAAAACATATGAATACATAGTAATAACCTTAAAAATAAAACATATGAATACATAGTAATAACCTTATAAATAAAACATATGAATACATAGTAATAACCTTAAAAATAAAACATATGAATACATAGTAATAACCTTAAAAATAAAACATATGAATACATAGTAATAACCTTAAAAATAAAACATATGAATACATAGTAATAACCTTAAAAATAAAACATATGAATACATAGTAATAACCTTAAAAATAAAACATATGAATACATAGTAATAACCTTAAAAATAAAACATATGAATACATAGTAATAACCTTAAAAATAAAACATATGAATACATAGTAATAACCTTAAAAATAAAACATATGAATACATAGTAATAACCTTAAAAATAAAACATATGAATACATAGTAATAACCTTATAAATAAAACATATGAATACATAGTAATAACCTTATAAATAAAACATATGAATACATAGTAATAGCCTTATAAATAAAACATATGAATACATAGTAATAGCCTTAAAAATAAAACATATGAATACATAGTAATAACGTTATAAATAAAACATATGAATACATAGTAATAACCTTAAAAATAAAACATATGAATACATAGTAATAACCTTAAAAATAAAACATATGAATACATAGTAATAACCTTAAAAATAAAACATATGAATACATAGTAATAACCTTAAAAATAAAACATATGAATACATAGTAATAACCTTATAAATAAAACATATGAATACATAGTAATAACCTTATAAATAAAACATATGAATACATAGTAATAACCTTAAAAATAAAACATATGAATACATAGTAATAACCTTAAAAATAAAACATATGAATACATAGTAATAACCTTATAAATAAAACATATGAATACATAGTAATAACCTTAAAAATAAAACATATGAATACATAGTAATAACCTTATAAATAAAACATATGAATACATAGTAATAACCTTAAAAATAAAACATATGAATACATAGTAATAACCTTATAAATAAAACATATGAATACATAGTAATAACCTTATAAATAAAACATATGAATACATAGTAATAACCTTATAAATAAAACATATGAATACATAGTAATAACCTTATAAATAAAACATATGAATACATAGTAATAACCTTATAAATAAAACATATGAATACATAGTAATAACCTTAAAAATAAAACATATGAATACATAGTAATAACCTATTAAATAAAACATATGAATACATAGTAATAACCTTAAAAATAAAACATATGAATACATAGTAATAACCTTAAAAATAAAACATATGAATACATAGTAATAACCTTAAAAATAAAACATTAAAGATGTGAATACACAGCATTAACCTTAAAAATAGAAGAGTAAAATTGTGAAATAGTTGTGGCAAATAGTCCAATGAATTGATTCCAAGTTTATATTTTTATAAAATGGGATTAATGTATCAAAGTTATTTTATATTTTGTTCATCAGTTTAGGATTTTTCTTACATTAACACCAAGTTTTGTTGGAATTAACCTGATCAGGCATATTTCTAGACATAACACAAATATGATTATTTCTGTTTTCTTTCAGAGTGGTATTGGGGAAACAATATCAGACGATCACGAAACTACATTGCAAGATGGGAGGGGAATTAGCAGGGGAGTTACAGGTGTGATTTTTAGAATTTAAGATTGTTTTTTTTTAATATGGTAAATTATATAATAAATAATATTTTTTATTCTACAGTGTTATTGCAAGAGAAATATGCAGTGTTATGAATTATTTACATATGGCCTGTCAAATTGAATAGGTGTTTTCTTCAAGTTTACTTAGGAGCTGGATATAATCTATCAGGTGCTAATTGCCAAGTGTTTTTTCATACACTACAGTTGCAGTTTTTTTCTAACCTTGAAATGCCTGTTGGGGTTATTAGCATTGTACATATCATTAGTATGCAGAATGATGTACTTTTTATTGATGAGAGGAACTTCAAGATGATCATTATGATTATATCATTAAAAAAAAAATACTGATACTTTACTATGACCATCAGGTATTTTAACTAAATGAATAAATGAATTAAGAACTCGTTTGGCTTAATGGTAGATATTTTAACTAAATGAATAAATGAATTAAGAACTCGTTTGGCTTAATGGTAGATATTTTAACTAAATGAATAAATGAATTAAGAACTCGTTTGGCTTAATGGTAGATATTTTAACTAAATGAATAGATGAATTATGAACTCGTTTGGCTTAATGGTAGATATTTTAACTAAATAAATAGATGAATTAAAAACTCGTTTGGCTTGTTGGTAGATATTTTAACTGAATGAATAGATGAATTATGAACTTGTTTGGCTTGTTGGTAAATATTTAATCTAAATGAATAGATGAATTAAGAACTCGTTTGGCTTGTTGGTAGATTGGTACTATTCCTTGGAAGTTTTTTTTCTGATTTCACAATGTAGTTTTATGTATATTTTTACTTGGTTTTTAATACTGCAGTGACCTTTGACAAACCCCCGGACCCTGCCTTGATTGACGGTGCTACCTACATTGATGCAATGAATTATTTCTGTGACATGATGATGGAAAAGGAACTGGATGGTCTGAGGCACTCAGGCCGTAAACCTGCAGGAACCAAAGAAAAAGTTGTACAAGCGAAGAACACTGTACTCATTTTTCCCAAACTGCCTCAGTGAGTATTTCATGTATTATGTTATTGAATGGTTAACAGAGAATGATTAACACAACTATTTTATTCATGTATTATGTTACTGAGTGGTTACTGGGGAGTGATTAACACAACTATTTAATTCATGTATTATGTTACTGTGTGGTTACTGGGGAATGATTAACACAACTATTTTATTCATGTATTATGTTACTGTGTGGTTACTGGGGAGTGATTAACACAACTATTTAATTCATGTATTATGTTACTGTGTGGTTACTGGGGAATGATTAACACAACTATTTTATTCATGTATTATGTTACTGTGTGGTTACTGGGGAGTGATTAACACAACTATTTTATTCATGTATTATGTTACTGAGTGGTTACTGGGGAGTGATTAACACAACTATTTAATTCATGTATTATGTTACTGTGTGGTTACTGGGGAATGATTAACACAACTATTTAATTCATGTATTATGTTACTGAGTGGTTACTGGGGAGTGATTAACACAACTATTTAATTCATGTATTATGTTACTGAGTGGTTACTGGGGAGTGATTAACACAACTATTTAATTCATGTATTATGTTACTGAGTGGTTACTGGGGAGTGATTAACACAACTACTTAATTCATGTATTATGTTACTGAGTGGTTACTGGGGAGTGATTAACACAACTATTTTATTCAGGATTCCAAATTCAATCTGCATAAAGTTAAAATTATTCTTATTTGAATCAAGTAGCCTGAAAATTATTCATTTTGGAATCATGTCAGCCTATCAATGTTTTGCAGTACAAGAATACGTGAATGTAACGATCTTTACAAACTTCATTTATGCCATATTAAACCTAATACTTGCATTATGATCAGCAACATTTTATATCCATTTAATTTAATACTTGCACTGTGTAATTTGCCATAATTTAGACTGATTTAAGTGTACTGCCTGCACTGTGTTATTCATTTTATACTGTATTAAGTATTAAGTGTAATGCATGCTCTGTGTGATTGGATGCACTTAATACCATATTCAATGTAATACATACACTGTGAGATTGACTACACTTAATACCATATTCAATGTAATACATACACTGTGAGATTGACTACACTTAATACCATATTCAATGTAATACATGCACTGTGTGATTGACTACCATTAATACACTATTCAGTGTAATACATAAACTGTGAGATTGGCTACACTTAATACCATATTCAATGTAATACATGCACTGTGAGATTGACTACACTTAATACCATATTCAATGTAATACATGCACTGTGTCATTGACTACACTTAATACCATATTCATTGTAATACATGCACTGTGTGATTGACTACACTTAATACCATATTCAATGTAATACATACACTGTGTGATTGACTACACCTAATACCATATTCAATGTAATACATGCACTGTGAGATTGGCTACACTAAATACCATATTCAATGTAATAAATGAACTGTGTGATTGACTACACTTAATACCATATTCAATGTAATACATGCACTGTGTGATTGACTACACTTAATATCATATTCAATGTAATACCTGAACTGTGAGATTAGCTACACTTAATACCATATTCAATGTAATACATGCGCTGTGTACTTAAACTATTATTTGGGTAAATGTTTGACCATAATAAGTTTTTGAGACCATTTAAACCATAAAAGAGAGTTTGAATGTACTTGTAAAAATAGAAAAGTCTTACAGTTTTCATGTCTGCTGTATGGGATAAAATGTACTTATAAAAATAGAAAAGTCTAATAGTTCTCATATCTGCAGTATGGGGTAAAATGTACACTGCATACCTTATCTTTTCTTTTTAACAGCAAACCTTGTCTTGTGCGCCTGGGAGAGACGCACACTAGTGCTTGCCAAGCTCATAGGGAAACTAATCTCCATGTTGGTAAGTGTCAAACATTGCACGGTTTACCATATTTACATGCTTATAAGTTGTTTTTTTTTATACTGAAAATTTGGTTTAAACAGAATAGGGATCATCTTATAAGAGTGACATACAGCAAAGTTTGATAAATCTGGGGCTAATTTTGGAGACTCTTGATATTTGTAGTACATAAAAGTACTGTCAAATAAAATATTTGTATGTTTTCATGCATTAGTGTATTGTATACACTGTGTTTTTTCATTTCATGATGATATTCTTTACACAATACTTGTATCTACAATTATTTGGATAATTTTAAATCTTGGGTAAATTAAATACTACCCCTTATTGTAGAGTGGTTCAATACTACCCCATATCGTAGAGTGGTTCAATAATACCCCTTATTGTAGAGTGGTTCAATACTACCCCATATTGTAGAGTGGTTCAATAATACCCCTTATTGTAAAGTGGTTCAATACTACCCCATATCGTAGAGTGGTTCAATATAATACCCCTTATTGTAGAGTGGTTCAATAATACCCCTTATTGTAGAGTGGTTCAATACTACCCCTTATTGTAAAGTGGTTCAATACTACCCCTTATTGTAAAGTGGTTCAATACTACCCCTTATTGTAGAGTGGTTCAATATTACCCCTTATTGTAGAGTGGTTCAATACTACCCCTTATTGTAGAGTGGTTCAATACTACCCCTTTTTTGTAGAGTGGTTCAATACTACACCTTATTGTAGAGTGGTTCAATGCTACACCTTATTGTAGAGTGGTTCAATACTACCCCTTATTGTAGAGTGGTTCAATACTACCCCTTATTGTAGAGTGGTTCAATACTACCCCTTATTGTAGAGTGGTTCAATACTACCCCTTTTTTGTAGAGTGGTTCAATACTACACCTTATTGTAGAGTGGTTCAATGCTACACCTTATTGTAGAGTGGTTCAATACTACCCCTTATTGTAGAGTGGTTCAATACTACCCCTTATTGTAGAGTGGTTCAATGCTACACCTTTTTGTAGAGTGGTGTTCATCAATGTTGTTTACTGTGGATGTTTACTAGGTAAAGCATCTTGTTTCCATTTTCGTGCAAGTACTAAAACCTCTATTTCTGTTGATATTTGTGAATTGATGTATAAACAGTGTTTGATGCAACAGGAGTTTTTATTTAAGCTGTATTTTACCGTCTGCATAAGTTACATTTGAATCGAAAGTGATATTTTCCAAGTTTTCTGCCAGTATATTTGGCATAATAAACTCACTGCTTGTAAAGGTACCACTTGCTTTGTTTTTAAGTTGAATGAAAGCAATGGCTACAGTGAACAGACATGATCAGCCCGAGTTTTCAATGTGTTGGCCTCAATGGCTATAGTAAACAGACCTGATGAGCTCAATCCTCAGTGTGATGGCCTCTATGGTTAAAGTAAACCAACACGATGGTCCTTGGTAATCAGTGTGATGGCCTCTATGGTTAAAGTAAATTGACATTATAGTCCTTGGTACTCATTGTTATGGCCTCTATGGTTAAATAAACCGACACGATGGTCCTTGGTACTCAGTGTGATGGCCTTTATGGTTAAAGTAAACCGACCCAATGGTCCTTGGTAATCAGTGTGATGGCCTCTATGGTTAAAGTAAATTGACATTATGGTCCTTGGTACTCATTGTTATGGCCTCTATGGTTACAGTAAACAGACATGATGGTCCTTGGTATTCAGTGTGATACCCTATGTGGTTAAAGTAAACCAACATGATGGTACTCAGTGTGATGGTCAATATGGTTACAGCAAACATACCTTTTGGACCTCTTTATGGGAGAGGAAGTATTGTTATATTCTTAATTCTCAATTTCTTATTGGAAGTCAAATTAATTTGACCCTCACTGCATACTAGTTCATAACTAGAAATTTTATAGATAACATGCAAGTGCTGAAATGTATCAATACTCCTCTAATATCACATTAATACTGAAAAAATATTTTTGTGATGGTAAATAGTTGTTTTTATGTTAAGATCTTGATGTATATGCAAATTAATTTGAAAAGTGGATGCTACTTCAGTGGCTCTCATTCTGCCAGTTGTACCCACCAGCAACAGAAGCTTATCTGGGAGAATTAAAACAATACCTATGTAACCACTTGTGACAGGGGTATGGGTTTGCGCTAGGATTGTTGGTTTGAATGAGCCTGAAGTACAGGTCTACCACAGACTGTTTAAACAAAACCAGGTGGTACAAACAAAGGTAAAAAATCATGTACAATCAAGTTTTCATGTTCACATCTGTCAATTGCACAGGAAAAGAACAATATTAACATCCTTCCTGTTTTTAATCAGATTTTCTACCATAGAGTTGATCTCTTGACAAATATGGTAATCATGTGATTGGACTCTTGCATAAAATCATTGGACATTTACAAATGGCAAACTGCTTAACTAATTCATTAGTGATATTGATTTTAAGAAGATATTGATTTTAATTAAGAACATGGGGTATGGCCATGTTTTGAAAAAGTGAAATTCATGTGTGCATATTTAAAATAGTGTACTTGCCAGCAGTCCTGACCTTTTCCCAAAACAAAACTGGTAATACAAAACTAGTGACTTATGGTCACCCATTGTACATAAGCACACAAGAGGTAGCGCTTTGCAAAAAAAATTTGAAAATCTTGAATAGCCCAATACCAAAGAACCCACATCATTGGAAGCTACCATATATCTAGTTCATGTCTTCATGTCAGGCTTGATCAATATTATATTTTCAGAAGAATTTATCCAATAACTGTGTAAAGATTATAGTGACAAGGGAGGGAATCTGGTGCAATTCAAGAAATGTCATTTGTTAAATTTGTGACACAAGAGATTGGTTAAATTTACAAGTGGGGATAACACTATTATGTACCTGTTGAGTAGCAATGTCTTTTTTTTTAATTAGTTTATAGGCTTTTTTATTATTATTATTATATTTCCATGGCATGGCACAGCAAATAGCATTGATTGTTTCATTAATGCAATTAATCAGTAATTTTTGTTTTGCAACAATTAAACGCTTTTGTAGCACAACTGAGGGATAACAGTATTGTAGTACAGCTGAGGGATAACAGTATTGTAGTACAGCTGAGGGATAACAGTATTGTAGCACAACTGAGGGATAACAGTACTGTAGCAAAACTGAGAGATAACAGTACTGTAACAAAACTGAGAGATAAGTTCTTCAACACCAATGAAGGATAACACTTTTGTAGCAAAACTGAGAGATAAGTCCTGCAGCACCAATGAGGGATAACAGTTTTGTAGCATAATTGAGGGATAACAGTTTTGTAGCACAAATGAGGGATAACAGTGAATCAAACAATATATGTAATAGCTTGAAGCTTGAACATAAGGACAAGAAGAAATGGTTTCCTTTCTGGACAATTCCAGCAAAATCTTTAACCAATCCAATGATGAAGTTTTACTGGCATCAAAAAGGTCCAGTTGACATTTTGGCAAAGAGCCACTGGCTATATAATTTAATTTTCGAACTTTTACCTTTAGGCCTCACAAGAAGAGAAAGTCATAATAGCTAAACAGCATGAAAAAATTATCACAAATTGAACATTTGTGTTCAAATGCAAGTCCAGTAGAGACAGTTAAATCTCACATATTAATATTTTATGGGGTATATCTGATCTCAAGATCTTTGAAAATGCCAATGAATCAAAGTACTCGAGTCAAAGCTTGAGAGTTTACATTCTGCATTCTATCCTTTACCTGCAGGAAAAGTATCTAAAATTCTGCACTTTAAGGCAGAAACTCGGTTTAGGAGTTTGGCTTCTCTAGAATGAACTATTGATGAGATATAGTGAATGATATACCAACAACAGTTTCTTTGACAATAATCTCAGATGTATCATTAAAACAACTGAATCATATGAGCAGAATTATCCATAGTTTTTCTTGACAAAAAGGCATACAACTGACCAGTTCTGAAAGCAAAATACATGTCTAATAGGAAACACATGTCTAATAGCAAAATACATGTCTAATAGGAAACACATGTCTAATAGCAAAATACATGTCCAATAGGAAACACATGTCTAATAGCAAAATACATGTCTAATAGGAAACACATGTTGTGAAACAGCAGCTTTAGTCAGTTTGTATGCAAGTCAACTTAGAGCAAGAAAGAAACTATTAGAGATTCCAGTTGGGAAACAATGTAATTGCCCAAGGTCAGCTCAGGTCAGAATTGGCCAACAAGTCTGAGACCCCAGCATGGCCAAAATTATGGAGATACAGCCTTTAATAGAAATTGGTGCCAATTTATTCTCTGGAGGCACAGAAAGAAATTAGTAGCAAGGTAAAAATTCACAAGGGAACAATATCATTGTCCTTACACAAGTATGAAAGGACATCGTAATTTCCTCCAGATGCCTTCAAAAGAGGGGGCTTTTTTGTGTGATTCTCGTCTTGATTGAATTAAGGGTTGAACTCCTCTTTATAGAGGGCTTACTTGCCAAGAACCCTATAAGTAGAAGAGGTATCTGGGTAGAGATGGAAGACCTGCAGTCTTGGCTATCCGGAGATGCCTGAATCTTTCTGGGAACATCTATCACTGTGTTAAGTCACTGATCCAGAATTTGTCTTATCTGACATGGGTAACAAGAATCACCTTGCAGGTTTGATCCACTCAAAATAAGCACAGTAAGCATACAGATGATGCACCCCAAAATCCGATCCCAGCAGAATGACATATTATCCAATTCCATGCAGGCTTCTGGGTCTGTTCCCAGCAGAATGACATATTATCCAATTCCATGCAGGCTTCTGGGTCTGATCCCAGCAGAATGACATATTATCCAATTCCATGCAGGCTTCTGGGTCTGATCCCAGCAGAATGACATATCCAATTCCATGCAGGCTTCTGGGTCTGATCCCAGCAGAATGACATATTATCCAATTCCATGCAGGCTTCTGGGTCTGATATGAGAAACCTAAAGGTGTGTAGCTTGTGGTTCCATCTGGCTACAAAGAGATCTACCACTGGATGACCACAAAGTATGCAATTCAAATGCAAGACTGAACTGTGGAGAGACCACTTGAAGTAACATGTCTGACCTCTCATTAATAAAAGGGAAACATATGAAATGAATGATATAAAAAATAATGCATCCAATGCTGAAAATTAGGATAAATCAATTTTTTTAAAGATACTGACATTTTATTTGTGATAAATTCATAAGATTTGGGAGTTGATAGTTCACTTGTTCCAAGTTCAAGCTAAAACTGGTGAACATCTTATATATATATATATATATATATATATATATATATATATATATATTCACCTTGCGAAGTCATGCAAGTTATTTATTAAGGTATCACTGATATATACAATATACATTACTGTTATTCTTTATAAGGTATGTTGACATGGATGACAAATTTTGGGAGTGCTGATTATGCATGCAGCAAAAGGAAATATAACATTCATTTGATCAGCTAGTCTAGAGTATTTGATGAAGAACTAGTTTTAGTTGCTTTTCCATTTCAGGTTTGTAAAAATTGTATATTTTGAGATTTAAATCAGTTTTTCTTTTTGGTCCATTTCAGACTATCGTTTACCAACCATGACTGCTCGAGGCTATCATCCCTTACCTGGCCAGGTCAGTGGCTTTGTCAACAGCATAAACCTGCCTATGAAATCCATTATCTTGAATCCATTCCCCAATGAGATGGATGAGTATGATTTGCGATTCCAGGAGCCAATCCTGATCATGCTTAAGTCTTCACAAAAATACTTTATACCAGAACAGTCTGTTGTCAGACCTGACATGATTGCAGCAACTGCACTCTAACATAACAAGGATGTAATTACCATATGAACAATGTCAGGACTATCTGGATTGTAAGCTATCCACCAATCAATAAAATATGCCAGGGTGAAATTCAAGTGTGCCTTTTAGATTCTTAATTATTTTTACAAGGAACTCACATCAGTCACGGAAGCCATGAAACCAGATGGGGATTTGGTCAAGATATTCTAAATTTCCATAGTTACATACTAGAAAGTGTCTTGATTTTGGAGCTTGGGACATAGAGCATATTTCTACTTTGTGAGTAGTAAAACTGAAATCTGATATATGGGATATAAAGTAGCTTAGCTTTTCACTCTAAGGAAAACATGAGCTATAGTGAACCTCTCTTACTCTTAGTACAGTTGTACCCCATTTTGTCTGGGACAGTTATGTACCCCATTATGCCTGGGACAGCTATGTATCCCATTATGCCTGGGACAGTTATGTACCCCATTATGCCTGGGACAATTATGTACCCCATTATGCCTGGGAAAGTTATGTACCCCATTATGTCTGGAACAGTTATGTACCCCATTATGCCTGGGACAGTTATGTACCCCATTATGTCTGGGACAGTTATGTACCCCATTATGCCTGGGACAGTTATGTACCCCATTATGCCTGGGACAATTATGTACCCCATTATGTCTGGGACAGTTATGTTGGAACGAGTTGGGGGATTTGTGTTATTGATTTTATTTTACTTGCCAATCACTGAAAACAAACATATAAGTAGACCATTAGAGGGATTGTAGGGAAAGAAATTGCAGATTAAAGCTAATGATGTAGAGAACAAAAGTTTGCATTCAGTTCACCCAGGGATAATCAATAAATGAAAAGTAGTCGAGTCATCTACCATTTTCTTTACTACCAAACATGTAGTCCTCTACATGTAGACAATTTACATCAGTAGTGTAGCAAATGATATGATGAGAGCTTTCATTAGAAAGTATTTTTTTAACCAAAGTATTTCATATTAAAATGGTTTTATAATTATCAATCCAGAATTGATTTAAATACGATAGATTTTCACTTAACTTTTCAGCATTAATTTCAAAGTCTGTGATCAATTTTCACTTGTTGGTGAAATTTCTAGCAGTAATTGCAAAAGCTGTGATGAATTTTCACTTGTTAGAGAAACTTTCTACAGTTGTTTCATCATTGTAAATAAATACTATTTGTGCATTTTTTAGTCATCTAAAATTGCATTTATTATTTATCTTTAAATTCTACACTGTGTATCTTTGCTTATACTGTAAGCTATACTATATATGTATTCAGTTTGCAAGCAAAGCTATTTTAGTTAAGTATCTGCTTTTATGTATCAAAAATTCACAATGTAATAATAAACTATAGCCAGTATTGACATGCATATGCAAATTAGAAGTATATCAGTGTTGTACTTATTTCCAAATGTATTAACTGAAAACAGTTCATAACAGTGATCAAAAGTGTAAAAATATAAAAGAAAATTTAGGTTAAATGAATTTTAAGTAAAATTATGTTGTATTAGATAAAATCATTATGTAAGACAGTTATATCAAAATTTCACTATTACATGCCTAGAAAAAAAAGTATTGATAATAGTGATATAGTTTGATATATTTGTCAGTGATATTAAAATTTCACTATTACATGCCTAGAAAACTTTCCAAGTATTGATAATAGCGATATAGTTTGATATATTTGTATGCAGGATATTCTAGCCTGATTTGATGTCTATAGATACAGTCTGTAAGAAATCGGAAGTGTAATGTAGTGGTCATTTAACACTGAAAATTTCGGATTGGTTGTGAATTATGTAGAGGATCTTGCATCACTGTTCAATTTAAATGGAATTTTTTAAATGAGTCTTCTGTGACCCTTGATGAGCAAATGACTGACATTTGCTGACACTTAAAAAAACATTTGCAGTGGGCATTGTAGGATTCTGTTAATCACATGACAAAACAAACTGATTTTATTTGTTGAATCTGCAGATAATATTGTATAAGAATAATTGAAATACATTGTGATGCCTCAATTGTTATACATCATCATGATGTGTTGTGTACATGTTACATATTTACAAATTATATGGGTATATTATGTAAACAACATGGTAGTCATGGGATGTATGCTGTTATTTTCTGTCACTTTATATTTTTCAATGAATGTTTGCAGTACCAAGAAAACTGATATTTTTTCCTAATGTGTAAAATAATATCTTGACTTGTGAGCAAAGTAAATGAAATACAATATTCAATGAATATTTGAAGTTCACTTTTATTTATTCCTTGTAATTATTTATTATTGTGAAAAGCATGTCATGTGGTATAAAAATACAATGACTAATCAAGTTAGACTAATATCATTTATAAATTAACTGTACTCTAATTCAAGAGGTACTGACTTGCACTTTCATTATGGGATTCTAAGGCTTTTTAACAAATATCTTTATCTAGTGTGTCATCCACATGTAACTCGATACTTTTGATCCCTGCAGTTTGTTTTAAGAGTCTGGCTATTTATTACTGTCATTTGCTGTGCTTTAAATCAATGTTAATCTGTCAGTTTAGGATCAGTGAATGTGCAAATAAATCACTAAAACCCATGCCCACTAAGAAATCTTTGTTTTAGTAAAAACATTCTGCCTTTTCCTTTCAAAAGTGTTACAAATAAACTTGTGCCAGACATTACTACAATAGGTCATTAAATGCCTCCACTAGAACAGGTGATGATACACCTCCACTAGAACAGGTCATGACACACCTCTGCAAAAATTGGTAATAATATGCCTCCAATAGAAGAAGAGGTCCTGACACACCTCTACAAAAATTGGTAATAATATGCCTCCAATAGAATAGGTCATGACACACCTCTACAAAAATTGGTAATAATATGCCTCCAATAGAATAGGTCATGACACACCTCTACAAAAATTGGTAATAATATGCCTCCAATAGAATAGGTCATGACACACCTCTACAAAAATAGGTAATAATATGCCTCCACTAGAATAGGTCATGACATGCCTCAACTAGTCAAAGAAGAGGCCATAATATGTCTCTACTATAACAAGTCATGACATGTCTCTACTATAACAAGTCATGACATGTCTCTACTATAACAAGTCGTGACATGCCTCTACTAGAACAAGTCATGACATGCCTTTACTAGAATAGGTCATGACATGCCACTACTAGAATCTGTCATGATATGCCCTTTCATGTTAATTGACATGATTATTGTATTAAGTACCTGCCTATACCCTGCACTCTATGAGATACAATGAATACCAGTGGCAGAAATGACCATGTATTCTTCCATTATCAAGTAAATAAGGGTGTTGATAGAACAGCAAATATGCCAAAAGATGCCTGGTATCTCAGACAAATGCACTATGATTAACATTAATGATATAAAAAAATGATGTATGCCAGGAAATTATTGTTTTTGTTGACTCAACAAATAAAAACAGATAACCTTACAGACACATGAAATATAGCAGACATACTTATATGCATATTTAGATAACCTTACAGACACATGAAATATAGCAGACATACTTGTATGCACATGTAGATGACCTTACAGACACATGAAATCTAGCAGACATACTTGTTGCTGTTGTTGTATTAGGGTTTAACGTCATTTGTCAGCACAAGATAGGCTATACATGGCAGCCAGTATTAATGGTGGAGGAAGAACCCAGGAAAACCCCGGAAAGAACCACCGACCTACAAGAATCCACACTGGCTGAATCTGAGACTCAAACCAACGCAGACAGAGGTGAGCGATTTAGACCACTCGGGAGTCCCTGTAACATACTTGTATGCATATTAAGGCAAAGACACTAAGTTTACTAGGTATGCATAATTTATGTCAATGACCTGATTAGACTTAAATTAATTGCACAACTTTGGTACACAAAAAAAAAGAAGAAAAAAAAAGGCCCTTTTTGGATTTAGATTTATTTTAGCAACAACCTTACAGAATTGAAGCAAGAAACAATTGACATTCACAAATTAAATTTGATGGATTTTTTGCATTCATATTTACAACCTGGTTGTATTTTCATGTCATGGCAATTTTTCCACTTTGTTAACTCTTTCAACATTTATATTTATTTGAAGAAGTGTTTTACATAAACAAATCTAGTTTCCACTTCAGTGTTGTTACCAAAATCATCTTCTTTGCAATTTTAAATTAAAACATGCTCTATAGCTCTGGAAGATTTCTGATGTTTAAAATCTTTTCAATATCATGCAAACTAACCAAATAACAATGACCAATATGAAATTTCACGTAATCTTTATTTTATGTGTCTCTTCCTTTTAATACATTTGTATTATTTTTATTGTCCACACTCACATCTACATACTTTATATTTCCTACTGCAAGATGTTAATTACTGTCTGCTAAAATAGTCTACTGTGAGTTATGTTTCATGCAGACTAAAGTTTCTATAGATGTTGAATGTTGCATGCCGGTCTAAATTTTGTATCTTGCTTTTTCCCAGCTGCTTAATTATTAATAACTGATGCTAGCTCATTGGATCTCTCTAATGTCACTATAAAAACAGTTAACTGTCTTATGATCAGCCATGGTTTATGACTTTTTCTTGCTGCCTGATGTTCTCTGGTCTTTCTGACTCCCCTTGTGAATGAGCCATAGTCCGGTCAGGATCAGACATGACCCAAGCCACCATTTTACTGACAGATGTTCTCCAAACAGCATGAAACCAATAACAGCCTGAAAGAAAGGGGAAAAAAAACATGCATGTTAAAGTTTAGAAGAAGGCATTAGTTCATAAAAAACATAAAATGATATACTTCTTTTGTATTATATTCAAATTAACCAGTCAACACCTATCATGAGTTATTATTATTCCTGTGTTGTATGTTGTACATATTGAGTCATTTTGTATGTTGTACATATTGAGTCATTTTGTATGTTGTACATATTGAGTCATTTTGTATGTTGTACATATTGAGTCATTTTGTTTGTTGTACCGTATTTTCGCGTATATAAGATGCACCCAATTATAAGATGCACCCGTATATAAGATGCGGGTTTTGACGATTTGTGTAAAAACTGTTTAACATAAGACGCACCCATATATAAGACGTGGGTTTTGACGATTTGTGTACAAATAAAATTACACAAGACTCACGCGGCTCAGCCATCTGCCGCACTGAGCAATTTATATCCAGTGGTTTCCTTTCCTTTCTCATAAATGAAAATTTGTCCAATGTTCCATCACCCGTCGGATGTAAACAAGGCTTCATTACCATTTTTAGTTGAGATCAAAGGCCAATAGCGGATGGGTTTAGTACCTCGTATCTAGATTCTAGAACAATAAACGCTGGATGTAAAGGTGGCTTCTTTGATCCGCTAGGCCAAGTCTTCAGCGGGTGGGGTTAGTACATAGACCAATAAACGGCCGATGTATGCGGTTAGCATATATAAACGTGGGAACAGTCTCTTGTTATATATAAATGTGTGATCAATTTGCTTAGCATTTTTAAAATTTATAAAATTGTCATGATACCGAAGAGAAAATCATATACGGCATGGGAGAAAGTGAAAATTACGATAATCATCAATGGCTTCAAAAAGTGTGATTTGGCTAGCTATATCAGTTCTTCGAACGACGACGCAGCTGCATCCGATACCACTGACGCCATTGAGGATTGATTAGCATCAGTTATGGAGTTATTCCGCAACGACGACAGTGAATTTGATTCAAGTTTCAGTGGATTTGAAGCCGAAACTGAAGACGAATAGAACAATACGGTACATTGATTTTTGATCAAGTCAAACACTATTTAGTAACAGTTTATTATATTGTGTTTAATAAAAAATTTAAATATATGGTATAACTGATTTTCATATTTAAGTCCTGTTTTGTATATTGTACATGATGGATCCAAGATGAGTCCTGTTCTGTATGTTAAACAAGGTGGATCCAAGAAGAGTCATGTTTTGTATGTTATACATGGTGGATCTAAGATGAGTCCTGTTTTGTATATTGTACAAGATGGATCCAAGATGAGTCCTTTTCTGTACGTTATACATGGTGGATCCAAGAAGAGTCATGTTTTGTATGTTATACATGGTGGTGGATCTAAGATGAGTCCTGTTTTGTATGTTATACATGGTGGATCTATGATGAGTCCTGTTTTGTATATTGTACATGATGGTTCCAAGATGAGTCCTGTTTTGTATGTTATACATGGTGGATCTATGATGAGTCCTGTTTTGTATATTGTACATGATGGATCCAAGATGAGTCCTGTTTTGTATATTGTACATGATGGATCCAAGATGAGTCCTGTTTTGTATGTTATACATGGTGGATCTATGATGAGTCCTGTTTTGTATATTATACATGATGGATCCAAGATGAGTCCTGTTTTGTATGTCATACATGGTGGATCTAAGATGAGTCCTGTTTTGTATGTTATACATGGTGGATCTATGATGAGTCCTGTTTTGTATATTGTACATGATGGATCCAAGATGTGTCCTGTTTTGTATGTTATACATGGTGGATCTAAGATGAGTCCTGTTTTGTATATATATTGTACATGATGGATCTGAGATGAGTCCTGTTTTGTATATTGTACATGATGGATCCAAGATGAGTCCTGTTTTGTATGTTATACATGGTGGATCTATGATGAGTCCTGTTTTGTATATTGTACATGATGGATCCAAGATGAGTCCTGTTTTGTATGTTATACATGGTGGATCTAAGATGAGTCCTGTTTTGTATATATATTGTACATGATGGATCCAAGATGAGTCCTGTTTTGTATATTGTACATGATGGATCCAAGATGAGTCCTGTTTTGTATGTTATACATGGTGGATCTATGATGAGTCCTGTTTTGTATATTGTACAAGATGGATCCAAGATGAGTCCTGTTCTGTATGTTATACATGGTGGATCCAAGAAGAGTCATGTTTTGTATGTTATACATGGTGGTGGATCTAAGATGAGTCCTGTTTTGTATGTTATACATGGTGGATCTATGATTAGTCCTGTTTTGTATATTGTACATGATGGTTCCAAGTTGAGTCCTGTTTTGTATGTTACACATGGTGGATCTATGATGAGTCCTGTTTTGTATATTGTACATGATGGATCCAAGATGAGTCCTGTTTTGTATATTGTACATGATGGATCCAAGATGAGTTATACATGATGGATCTGAGATGAGTTCTGTTTTTTATATTGTACATGATGGATTCAAGATGAGTCCTGTTCTGTTTGTTATACATGGTGGATCCAAGAAGAGTCATGTTTTGTATGTTATACATGGTGGTGGATCTAAGATGAATCCTGTTTTGTATGTTATACATGGTGGATCTATGATGAGTCCTGTTTTGTATATTATATATGATGGTTCCAAGATGAGTCCTGTTTTGTATGTTATACATGGTGGATCCAAGATGAGTCCTGTTTTGTATGTTATACATGGTGGATCTATGATGAGTCCTATTTTGTATATTGTACATGATGGTTCCAAGACAAGTCCTGTTTTGTATGTCATACATGGTGGATCCAAGAAGAGTCATGTTTTGTATGTTATACATGTTGGTGGATCTAAGATGAGTCCTGTTTTGTATATTATACATGGTGGATCTAATATGAGTCCTGTTTTGTATATTGTACATGATGGTTCCAAGATGAGTCCTGTTTTGTATGTTATACATGGTGGATCTATGATGAGTCCTGTTTTGTATATATATTGTACATGATGGATCCAAGATGAGTCCTGTTTTGTATGTTATACATGTTGGATCTAAGGCGAGTCCTGTTTTGTATATTGTACATGATGGATCCAAGACGAGTCCTGTTTTGTATGTTATACATGGTGGATCTAAGATGAGTCCCGTTTTGTATATTGTACATGATGGATCCAAGATGAGTCCTGTTTTGTATATTATACATGGTGGATCTAAGATGAGTCCTGTTTTGTATATTATACATGATGGATCCAAGATGAGTCCTGTTTTGTATGTTATACATGGTGGTGGATCCAAGATGAGTCCTGTTTTGTATATATATTGTACATGATGGATCCAAGATGAGTCCTGTTTTGTATGTTATACATGTTGGATCTAAGGCGAGTCCTGTTTTGTATATTGTACATGATGGATCCAAGACGAGTCCTGTTTTGTATGTTATACATGGTGGATCTAAGATGAGTCCCGTTTTGTATATTGTACATGATGGATCCAAGATGAGTCCTGTTTTGTATATTATACATGGTGGATCTAAGATGAGTCCTGTTTTGTATATTATACATGATGGATCCAAGATGAGTCCTGTTTTGTATGTTATACATGGTGGATCTAAGATGAGTCCTGTTTTGTATATTGTACAAGATGGATCCAAGGTGAGTCCTGTTCTGTATGTTATACATGTTGGATCTAAGGCAAGTCCTATTTTGTATATTGTACATGATGGATCCAAGACGAGTCCTGTTTTGTTTGTTATACATGGTGGATCTAAGATGAGTCCTGTTTTGTATATTGTACATGATGGATCCAAGATGAGTCCTGTTTTGTATGTTATACATGGTGGATCTAAGATGAGTCCCATTTTGTATATTGTACATGATGGATCCAAGATGAGTCATGTTTTGTATGTTATATATGGTGGATCTAAGATGAGTCCCATTTTGTATATTGTACATGATGGATCCAAGATGAGTCCTGTTTTGTATGTTATACATGGTGGATCTAAGATGAGTCCTGTTTTGTATATTGTACATGATGGATCCAAGATGAGTCCTGTTCTGTACGTTATACATGGTGGATCCAAGAAGAGTCATGTTTTGTATGTTATACATGTTGGTGAATCTAAGATGAGTCCTGTTTTGTATATTATACATGGTGGATCTAACATGAGTCCTGTTTTGTATATTATACATGATGGATCCAAGATGAGTCCTGTTTTGTATGTTATACATGGTGGATCTATGACGAGTCCTATTTTGTATATTGTACATGATGGTTCCAAGATGAGTCCTGTTTTGTATGTTATACATGGTGGATCTATGATGAGTCCAGTTTTGTATATATATTGTACATGATGGATCCAAGATGAGTCCTGTTTTGTATGTTATACATGTTGAATCTAAGGCGAGTCCTGTTTTGTATATTGTACATGATGGATCCAAGATGAGTCCTGTTTTGTATATTATACATGGTGGATCTAAGATGAGTCCCGTTTTGTATATTGTACATGATGGATCCAAGATGAGTCCTGTTTTGTATGTTATACATGGTGGATCTAAGATGAGTCCTGATTTGTATATTGTACATGATGGATCCAAGATGAGTCCTGTTTTGTATGTTATACATGGTGGTGGATCCAAGATGAGTCCTGTTTTGTATATTATACATGGTGGATCTAAGATGAGTCCTGTTTTGTATATTATACATGATGGATCCAAGATGAGTCCTGTTTTGTATGTTATACATGGTGGTGGATCCAAGATGAGTCCTGTTTTGTATATTATACATGGTGGATCTAAGATGAGTCCTGTTTTGTATATTATACATGGTGGATCTAAGATGAGTCCTGTTTTGTATACTGTACATGGTGGATTTAAGATGATTTCTCTTTTGTATGTTATACATTTAACTTGTGTGAGAGCTACCTACAATCTAAGTAATCAGCTATGGGTTTTAATCAATAGGCCTGGATTCAGGTGGTTATAAAAAAGTCAGGTTCAAATCAAATATGCAAGGTACATCTGGATTCCCATATCTCTCTCTCTCTCTCTCTCTCTCTCTCTCTCTCTCTCTCTCTCTCTCTCATTTCTCAAAGTTACAAATTGACAATTTAAGTGGAACAGTATTGTGAATTAAAACTCTAGTACCGGTAATCAAAAGTATGAAGTATTTGGAATGATTTTCAATGCTAAATGTACTGATGTAACAACAGTCTGGAATGAGCTGATTTACCCTTGATCCAGAATGTCTTAATCCAGAATGTCTTAAGAGTTCATTCACAATAATCCTAAAGTAGTGTTTATCTCTAAAATGACAATGAGTACTTTATAATTCCAATGAATAATGTTTAAATAAATGGTTCCTCTCAACTTATATCTAAACAAAACTGAAAACGATTCCACAGACTGATATTAAGATAGGAATGAAATAATTTTATTTACTTCAACCTAATATAAGATCAAAGACACAAGATAATGACACTGGCATTTAAATGTAGCTAAAAGTACCCAATTCATTTTAAATATGTGAAATGAATATGGTACTTTAGCTATGTTTAATGATGCTGCCCTGAAAAATTACATAGTTACAAATATGATAAAATTCATGATGCTGTGTGGAACAAACTATAGTGAAAAATACAAAGTTGAGGTATTTATCTGGTCTCATATTATATATATATATATATATATATATATATATATATATATATATATATATATATATATATATATATATATATATATACACACACACTCAACATCAATTTACATTGTAAAAGCTGTCTTCAACAAGCTCTGCTATGAGTGAACACCTGTCATTTACAACCACTATCATAATGCTTGGATTGACTTTATTATATAAACACACTGTCTAGTGTGACAGCCAACTGAATGCAATCTATGACCATAGTGTATTGGCACAATATTCATTTTGACACTAGAGTGACAGCCAACTGAATGCAATCTATGACCATAATGTATTGGCACAATATTCATTTTGACACCAGAGTGACAGCCAACTGAATGCAATCTATGACCATAGTGTATTGGCACAATATTCATTTTGACACCAGAGTGACAGCCAACTGAATGCAACCAATGACCATAGTGTATTTACACAATATTCATTTTGACACCAGAGTGACAGCCAATTGAATGCAACCAATGACCATAATGTATTGGCACAATATTCATTTTGACACCAGAGTGACAGCCAATTGAATGCAACCAATGACCATAATGTATTGGCACAATATTCATTTTGACACTAGAGTGACAGCCAATTGAATGCAATCTATGACCATAATGTATTGGCACAATATTCATTTTGACACCAGAGTGACAGCCAACTGAATGCAATCTATGACCATAATGTATTGGCACAATATTCATTTTGACACTAGAGTGACAGCCAACTGAATGCAATCTATGACCATAATGTATTGGCACAATATTCATTTTGACACCAGAGTGACAGCCAATTGAATGCAACCAATGACCATAATGTATTGGCACAATATTCATTTTGACACTAGAGTGACAGCCAATTGAATGCAACCAATGACCATAATGTATTGGCACAATATTCATTTTGACACTAGAGTGACAGCCAACTGAATGCAATCTATGACCATAATGTATTGGCACAATATTCATTTTGACACTAGAGTGACAGCCAATTGAATGCAATCTATGACCATAATGTATTGGCACAATATTCATTTTGACACTAGAGTGACAGCCAACTGAATGCAATCTATGACCATAATGTATTGGCACAATATTCATTTTGACACTAGAGTGACAGCCAACTGAATGCAATCTATGACCATAATGTATTGGCACAATATTCATTTTGACACTAGAGTGACAGCCAACTGAATGCAATCTATGACCATAATGTATTGGCACAATATTCATTTTGACACCAGAGTGACAGCCAACTGAATGCAATCTATGACCATAATGTATTGGCACAATATTCATTTTGACACCAGAGTGACAGCCAACTGAATGCAATCTATGACCATAATGCATTGGCACAATATTCATTTTGACACTAGAGTGACAGCCAACTGAATGCAATCTATGACCATAATGTATTGGCACAATATTCATTTTGACACTAGAGTGACAGCCAACTGAATGCAATCTATGACCATAATGTATTGGCACAATATTCATTTTGACACCAGAGTGACAGCCAACTGAATGCAATCTATGACCATAATGTATTGGCACAATATTCATTTTGACACTAGAGTGACAGCCAACTGAATGCAATCTATGACCATAATGTATTGGCACAATATTCATTTTGACACCAGAGTGACAGCCAACTGAATGCAATCTATGACCATAATGTATTGGCACAATATTCATTTTGACACCAGAGTGACAGCCAATTGAATGCAATCTATGACCATAATGTATTGGCACAATATTCATTTTGACACCAGAGTGACAGCCAACTGAATGCAATCTATGACCATAATGTATTGGCACAATATTCATTTTGACACCAGAGTGACAGCCAACTGAATGCAATCTATGACCATAATGTATTGGCACAATATTCATTTTGACACTAGAGTGACAGCCAACTGAATGCAATCTATGACCATAATGTATTGGCACAATATTCATTTTGACACCAGAGTGACAGCCAACTGAATGCAATCTATGACCATAATGTATTGGCACAATATTCATTTTGACACTAGAGTGACAGCCAACTGAATGCAATCTATGACCATAATGTATTGGCACAATATTAATTTTGACACCAGAGTGACAGCCAACTGAATGCAATCTATGACCATAATGTATTGGCACAATATTCATTTTGACACTAGAGTGACAGCCAACTGAATGCAATCTATGACCATAATGTATTGGCACAATATTCATTTTGACACCAGAGTGACAGCCAACTGAATGCAATCTATGACCATAATGTATTGGCACAATATTCATTTTGACACTAGAGTGACAGCCAACTGAATGCAATCTATGACCATAATGTATTGGCACAATATTCATTTTGACACTAGAGTGACAGCCAACTGAATGCAATCTATGACCATAATGTATTGGCACAATATTCATTTTGACACCAGAGTGACAGCCAACTGAATGCAATCTATGACCATAATATATTGGCACAATATTCATTTTGACATTAGAGTGACAGCCAACTGAATGCAATCTATGACCATAATGTATTGGCACAATATTCATTTTGACACCAGAGTGACAGCCAACTGAATGCAATCTATGACCATAATGTATTGGCACAATATTCATTTTGACACCAGAGTGACAGCCAACTGAATGCAATCTATGACCATAATGTATTGGCACAATATTCATTTTGACACCAGAGTGACAGCCAACTGAATGCAACCAATGACCATAATGTATTGGCACAATATTCATTTTGACACCAGAGTGACAGCCAACTGAATGTAACCAATGACCATAATGCATTGGCACAATATTCATTTTGACACTAGAGTGACAGCCAACTGAATGTAACCAATGACCATAATGCATTGGCACAATATTCATTTTGACACTAGAGTGACAGCCAACTGAATGCAACCAATGACCATAATGCATTGGCACAATATTCATTTTGACACTGCATCATAAAAACTGGGATAACTGCAGTCGACCTTGATTTGATCTTTTGTAACTATTACCACATAATCTGTTATTAAAATGTAATAGACTGGCTACCAATTTCGGAGATTTGATAGGTCATGCCTGTAGTGTCATATATTATAGAATGTAGACCAGGCTAAATTACCAGCAGATAGTTCTATCTGGGTATCCTGGGTTTGTTTAAAACACTAAGACCCAAGGTACCTGGATACAGATTGTCCTAGCACTATGAATAACCATATCTTGAGAACAGAGACAAACACCAGTGACCTTTATTTAATCCTTTGTAACCATGATCACTTTTAATTTAATGACTGTGACTAACCAAAGAAAAAAAATTCAGGTTGGTGAAGCGTCATTATTATTGACTGCAAACCAGGCAGTGTTGTCATGAATTGCCACTTAAGTTCTTAAGATAGAGGTCACTTATATCTTTGAACTCAGTCTGTATTGCCTGGGTGTTAATGATGTCTATGTCTATTTAATAATAATAATAAGAATAATAATAATAATAATGAGGACTTTGTATAGCGCCTAATCTTCAGAAGCTCTAAGCGCTTTACAACATCTATAATGATATGACTACACTACAGAAAAACAAATAACAAAAACCATGAAATCGAAAAACATAAAAAAATGCTGAAAACATATAAGATACAAAAACATTATTAGGTCTCCAAATTTGTTCCTGCAGTCGAAAAAGGTGAGTTTTAAGAGCAATCTTAAAAGGGACCACTGTGTCTTTGGGTCTAATTTCAATGGGCAATTTGTTCCACATCGCCGGGCCCTGGTATGCAAAAGATCGTTGTCCATATGACTTCATTTTCATAGTGGGAACAATGAGTACATGATTGTCAAAAGAGAAGCGTAAGTATCTTGCTGGTGTATACACATGAGTGAGGCCATATAGGTATGTTGGACTGGAGTCTGTCAGTGAAACATAGCATAGAGAACAAATTTTGTGTTCGATTCTGTATCGAATGGATAGTCAGTGTAGGGTATAGAGCAGTGGTGAGATGTGCTCTGATTGAGGTACTCTAAAAATGATCCGAGCAGCTGTGTTTTTAACTTTTTGAAGTTTCTGGAGTAGATATTGTGATGAATTAGACAGAATTGAGTTACAATAGTCCAGTCTTTAAAGTATTAATGAACACACAAGTGTTTTAGTGTCATCAACTGTAAGATATTTGCAAATGGAACTGATGCGTATCAGTTCAAGATGTGCAGCCTAGCATATGTTGATGACATGTTGGTGCAATGCAAAGAGTACTGTCTAGAGCTGACCGTGAGAATTTAATGTCGGTGTTGCTGATATTTATTGTTTGAGGTAAAGGATGTGAATGAGAAAGTCTCTGTGTTGTGATCAGAATGGCCTCGGTTGTATCATCATTCATCTGCAGCTTGTTACACGTCATCCATGATTTCACATCAGAAATGCACCTCTCTACTCCATAGATGGTAGCATCAACTTCAGTTGGGTGGCTAGACTTGTATATTTGGGTGTCATCAGCGTACAATTGGTGAGACATTGGGTGATAATCTATGACACTTTAGAGCAGCTGAGTGTATAGAAAGATGACAGGTCCAAGAACAGATCCCTGTGGAACACCACAACATAGATCAACTGGGCTGGAATGTATTCCATTTGCAGATATAATTTGTGTCCTGTTAACTAAGTAGGACTTGAACCACTGTAAGGCTATATTCTGAATGCCATATACATGCTGGAGTCAGTGAAGTAATATATCATGGTCTATTGTGTCAAATGCTGCAGACAAATCAAGGAGTGAGGACTGTAATCTTTCCACTTATCAAAAGCAGATAGAATGTCATTAAATACTTTCAGAAGAGTAGTTTCAGTACTGTACATTCCTAAAAAGACTTTTTTAATTCAAATGAGATACAAGTTGGGTTAAAACTTTTTCTAAGATTTTTTATATGAATGGGAGATTAGAAACTGGGCAGTAGTTCTTTAAATCATTATGGTCAAGTGTTGGTTTCTTCAGCAGAGGCTTTATGATGGCAGTTTTGAAAATGATGGAAATTCGCCTGATGAGAGAGAGATACAGACATTATTTTGACCTTTAAAAAAAATAAAAATCTGAAAGAGGGGTTTGGGGGTACTCCCCCAACAGGGTCTTGAAGGGCAGCGCCCCTGATCAGGGTGTTCTGGGGGTCAAAGACACACACACACATACCCGACTAAAAATGCATTTTGCACGCATAAAAATCTGCTCCTGGTGCAGATTGTGACCATAATATGTAACAAAATAATCATTTCAAAAACTAACAAACTTACCAAAAATTTGAATAATTTTACAATATTTATTGTCACATGAATTTGTTCTCCAATACTATTGGTACTTACATTATTTCATGTGCATGTCAGTAATCACATCGTAATTAAGTCAATAATTAGACATTTTTTGCTGCCAACATATACTTCTCTCTTTTCATAACAAATATGTAAAATAAGCAGCCAAATACATCATCTATATACAAATAATCTCATATATTCACTTGTCTTTTTGTCCACTGAACACAACCTGTTGATATGCCAGTTGAGCTCTTTTTGCGGGTTTAAGAAAGATTTCTTTAGTCTTCCTTTTTGTCACCAATGATTTTGCTGGCTCAACGTGCATTCGTTTCTTGTCCTTCTCAACGAGAGACTTTTTCCTTTCCAGCTCTAGCTTGTATTGGCGACATGCAGTACATATATTCTGACAGAGGGCTTCATTTTTTCCGTATGCAGCTTCATTTGTAGCTGCAGTTCCAGACTCTTTCAACCACGACTTTTGTAATGTATATATTGCAGAGAGCACAAAATGCCAGTCCTCGAGCTTTCAGTTTTCTTATAAACTGATGGATTCAAGTCAGGAGAAAAGTGGAATTCCATTTTAAAACGGAGAAAAATCATGTCCGGAGATATTAATAACATCAGTTGGTGAAGGCAATATTGGGTCTAGGCACTCTAGTAGCAGTGATGTTGGAATTGGATCAACTTCATATAACTTTGATGCACTCTTCATCAAGATTTTCTGTATTAAATCCGAAGAAAGAGGTTTAAATGCTCCTTATGGTTGTCGCTGAAATTCTGTATCATAACTGTATGGTGATGAGTCAATTGAACTTGTGTTGTCAAGTGAATCTCTAATGGTCTGTACATTGTCACGGAAGAAATTTGCAAATAGGTCCAGAAAGTCTACTGGAGAGAAGGTAGTTGGAAGTGGTGAGCAGGTGAGAACTGCTTCCTGGATTTGAGTGACAGTTTTAAAGGCAATTACTGTTTGTTTTGTTATGTCCCAGAGATACAGTCACTAAGAGTTACTCCCATTATGTCAGCTGTGAATTAAGCCACTGACTTTTAACTCTAAATAAATAATTATATTTCTAGAAGAGATAATTGCATCTTTTATTTAATTTATAGGTACATATATGATGTACATGTAGACTTATTTCATATTTTCCAAACACCTGATAAAAACCATCGTTACAGTCATTATTACAAATAAGCAAGGGGCCCCGAGTGGCCGAGCGGTCAAAAGCGCTTTAGCAGCAGAGAGGGTGAATCCTACAACGTTTTTAGACAAAATTTGATTGAAATCCTAAAACGAGCCGTCTTATAATCTTATTTTAACCAAAAAAAAAGGCGAACCCTACAACGTTTTCAGACAAAAAAATTGATTGAAATCTACATACGAAATCATTTTAACTAAAAAAATGAAAACGATTTTTTAATTAATTTTGGTCGCAACTTGTTGTCATTCACCCTCTCTGCTGCTAAAGTTTTCAGTTCTGGGTTAACAAAAAATAATAAATAATTTGATCGAGTCTTTAGGATGAAAATCATTTATGATGAAAGTCCTTAGGACTTTACAAACAGACTAATCGCTAACACCTCTTCTTGTAAATCAATCAGATTATTTGACTGGTCTGTGAGTTTGAAATTAATTCTGGTTAATGAATTATTATGGCATCGCATGTAGACAGGATTAATTGGGTTTTCAATAATTAGGAATCCTGGAGGAGCTGTTGGTGCAAATGAATATAAAATATATCCTTGCTGAGCTTGATTTGATCGTTCGAGATTAATTTGATAGCTTCCTTCGATAACATCACACACTAAATTAAGTGCAATCACCGTTGAAATATTCACGTTGAACGGAGCGATATGCCTACCACCATCATCTGGATCATTATTATGTTTGAGGAGGACAGTTGAGTCTGATTTTTGTAGTGCTTTGATATCGGTTTTAACAATTTTTGCTAATTCATCAGCGTTGTATTTCGGAAACTTGAAATTACGCAGATTGTCTTCTGTGATATTGTAATCGGTTAGGAATCGTTGTTTACTGTCGCTGTTGTCATTAATTATTGTTTGAATAATTAGTTCATAGATATATTCCATGTCCGATATAAGTTGATTTATTATTTCAACGTGTTTTTGCGATTTTGTTTTCCGTAGTTGTTCTAGTTGTGTGTCATATAATTGTTTAATCTCATTAAAATAACCACGGACGTCAGTTAGCGTAAATGAAATAGTAACAGATGAGTCGGTTGTTCTTTTAATGATAAAATCCCATTGCAATGTGTCTTTGTTGGTGAATATAAATCTATCGGCGATTTTTCCTTTTCTTATATCAGATAAATCATCTCGATAACTGGGATTGATTTCATGATATGATTGTACATCCGTGGTTAAGTCGGTGGTTGATTTTTCCGGTGGTAATTCAGGCCATCCAAGTACGGTTCTAATAGAACTTTGATAGATATCTACGACGTATCCTTCTGTGCTTATTTCAATCGCGGATGATAGCGTCGGTTCATGAACTGTTATAGCGATTTTTGATTCTTTTCCAGTAATCGATTTTATTCTACGCGCGAATTCATTATTGATTTGTTCGATTTGGTATGATCCGGTTGGTATCGAAACGACGTTCCAGTCTGGAGTTCCGTCGGGTTTATTCTTATTTGCAAACACTAAAGAGTTATTCGGTTGTTGACCACCAAATGGTTTTGATCTGATATTAGGCCAACTGTGATATACTCGTAGTTTTGCAAGCGCGATTTCACTCACAGGAACCGGAGAGGGGAAATTCACACTAAACTCGGGTTCCGTTGATGTAATTGATATCATACTCGTTTGTACTGGTTTCGTGTTCTCCACTATTTGTTGAAGTAATTCCTGCTGTGTCGTCATTATACTCATGATTTATTTCTAATTTTGGTATCGAGGAATCATAAATACTGACCATCACTGAGAATTCACAATCTGGTAATGTTGATATTATTGAGATCATTTTGTTTTTTGGGTTCGTGTTTTCTGATTCCATCGGTGTTGTCATTGTTATTATACTCATGTTGTCGCTCTAATTTCGATATCGCGGAATCAAAAATACTGACCATCGCTGAGAATTCACTATCTGATATAATCGTATTATCGAGTGACGACGATATCATCAATGATAATTGCGAGTATGCGGTTGATGCAATATGAAATTGAAGTAAGTAATTCTGCAGTTTACTCTGGCTGCATGATGATATCTTTTTTGCTATCCCGGTTAATATACCCCCGATTGTAGCCACCGCAGAAATGCAAATTGGAACTACGACCGGGGCAATCATTGTAACAGATGCTAGTATTATTCCGGCACCAGTGAGAACGCTTGACACCGAGTATATAGTAACATCAATTGCGGTGATTCTTCGTCGGTATTTTTTTATTTTTACTTGATACTCCTCAGTGAGGGTTTTGAGTCTATTCTGAAATTCTCTGACCTGATCATAGCGACATTGCGTCGATGACAAAGTCATTGTTATTTTAAACCCGCTAGTGTTTTCAATTATTTGTCATCGTTAGCGGGAATTGTTAGTACTTCAGTCGGAAAAATGAGCTACGAGTTCTAAACACCAGGCTATTTTTGATCTAATGGTGGAGCTATCAACCGCGACGACATTAAAGCTTTTTTTGCGACCATCCATAATTAACGTCGCGGTGCCACCAGAGTAGGTTTTACCGTCCGCGATCATATTAAATTGATCGATAGAGATCCACGTTAGCCTGTAGATACCATCGGCCCATGTTGGCTTGTAGTCAGGGCCCACTATGCCGGGGAGACCCAAGATACCGATGGATAATGTAGTATAACCGTCTCTTATCCAATCCATGGTTCCATGATTAACCGTATACACGATATTTTTAACGCCCGTGTAGTGATGTGGAATCTTTACCTTTTCAGATATTCTTTTCAGGTTAAAAAGATCGTCGAAAATATCGAGATAATTTACCGTGATTCTGGTAGGATCTATTGTTTTTCTACTCTCCTCCCTGTTAGAGAAGAATAATGAAACCAGAAGGTCTTCAACTTTAAGCTCTGCTTGGGTTTTAATATGGTTGTCGATGTTAGAAAATTTCGTCGTGATATCTTGGAGGCTACTGCCCTCAAAGAACTTATTAACAATATCGCTGGTGTGCTTTTGTTTGTCAATAGCGCTTTTAATTTCCGCGAGAGTCATGCCTGTCAACGATGTGGTTTCAGACACAGGTGTTCTCCCTAAAAATTTATCCACGATGGTATTAAGTGTTGTTTGTCTCACCATAAACATATTAATATCTTTGAGAGTCATTGTAGATGTAGCCGGGACACCAAAGAAACTATTAGCAATGTAGGCATTGTGAGTGTGCTTGCCGATAAACTCACTGATTTCAGCGAGAGTCATGCCAGCCACAAGCGGGGTTCCAAAGAACCTACCAACAATGCCGTTTGTGAGTTTTTGATCTTCGCTTACTTTAAAAATCTCGAGATAATTTGCCTTGATTTCTGAAGCAGTCATCATCCTTCCAGCTTCCTTGTTAGCGAAGAATGAATTCAACAAGTCTTTAATTTCAGCGAGAGTCATGCCAACCACAAGCGGGGTTCCAAAGAATTTGTGTACGACATTTTTGCGAAAACTATTATAACCTCGTATAAAATCATTCAGCTCACGTTCGTTGGTAGCAATCGCGTCGGTGATCGTAGACACAAGTGCGCCTGGTTTAAGTCGTCCGTCGTTGGAATACAGCGCAATAGAGTTTTCAGCGGCGTCGCGCTGCCGTATCAAAATGTCATTCAATGACACATCACTGGATTTCAATTTACCCTGTTTGTCTTGAAATACAACTATTTCATTAGGATCAACATTTGTTAAGTTCAACGTCTCAGCGATTTCATCTTCAATTATTTTTTTTATATCCTTGACAGAATCAGGTGGTGCAGTGTCATCGGGTTTGGGTTTCAAAGATCTCCCCCAAATATCAATCATGTTATTGTAAAACTCTTTCTCTCTCTAAAATCGTTTTTGACGACTTCGTCGTTGCCAGCGATTGCTAGTGTATTCATTCACGACAACATGTGGTGGTTTTCCGCTTGGGTTACTCAAGGAGTTAGAAATAGCGTCAAGGACATTTAATACTTCGCTGCCACATATTGGTGGGTCATTCATTTGTTGTGTTGGTAGCGTAGAATACCAAGTCTTCATTGGAAGGGTTTTTATATACCGCATAAACTCTTTTGGCGGGGCTAATCCATATGAATCAAAATAGACAATCCCACGTGGATCAATAGCGTATGCAACCCAGTGAGTTCCAGGTCCGGTGCTGTTATCTAAATTAATGATTCCGGTTTCAACGCTGTTTGGTTGATGTGGTAATTGATCTTTCATAAAGACACCTCTGAAGTTTTTAATCGCGAGTTTTTTAGCCGCATCCATTAAATCAAAATTGGACATGGGAACCATCGAAGATTTGGGAACCATAGGTTCCTCAATTAATAAATCGTTCCTGGTAGTCTTAGACCCTTTCCGCTGTACCACGAATACGGGGTTCCTGGTAGTCTTAGACCCAATCCGTGAACGGATCGTCCCCTTTTTTTATATCCTTTCCCAGTTGCTTTCTTTAGTGCCATTCCTGCTGCAGTACCAACGGCTCCTAACGCCGCTGCTTTAGCCACCGCTGGGGCTGCTGCTGCAATCAATGCTGGAATCGCAGCTAACAACGGAAATATACCGCCTGTTTTAATCATATTTTTGATAGCAGCCGCAGAAAGAGTAATCTGAACACCTTTTTTGGCTGCAAGTGCATCATTGAAATGTTTCACCTGACGAGTTGTCAGCGATAATTTATTTGCACCACCAGTCATTTGATTAGGTTTCAACGTGATTGTGGTTCCACATTTTTTAGCTGATTCCGATTGCAATTTTTTTAATTGACCGGGAGTTAACGTAACACTAATAACACTATATGACATTATACATAATAGATTGATTCTAAATCGTTTACAATTTCAATTACATGTTTTCTACTGGTGCATCTACCACTCTCATTCTTCCTCCAACACCTTCGAGTAGCATTGATTTGTCGCTGAGAATGACAGCAACCGCTCTATAATTAGCAATAGCACCACGAGTCACATTAGCTCTAAAGTGTATATCAACGACGGACTGTCTTGTTAAATCGAGATGTTCCAGTGAGAAGTAATAGATCGGATACAGATTTTTAAAATCATATTGTGATATTTGCAAACCAGTATCGACATTTTGATCACGTGCCATAAATGACAACAGACGATGATACACGCGTGCAATATGATTTTCTGTGTAATTAAGTTGTATATCCTCGGATGGTTCCTGTTGGCCGTTTATTCTCAGTGAGATGTCTTTCACACCTAACTGATCAAATATCATATGACTGAAACGTTGATCGCCAACTCGTGTGTTATCCTGTAACGCTACGAATATATGACGTGGCGCAGCAACGCCTTGTTTTGATGCTAGATTCCACGTGAATAACCCGTTGAGATTTGATTGTTTAACATCTGTACTCACGGTTAACCAACTCAACAACGACTTTCCTCCTTGGTCCATAAATGATAGTAATCGTTCTTCTGCGGTGATTGCTGGAGTCAACACTGGCATCCACAATGATATTTTTGTTAAATTGACTTTACCGGCATCAGCATTGGGATTTGCAGCATCTGCTGGAATCCTCCAGATTGCGTCATTATCATCACTCTTTCGTACAAGCGATACTGTATGCTTCGCCCCATAAATAACTTTTCGGACGTTTCTACAGAATCCAAATATGTGATGCAGTGGAATCGCGCATGAAAATGATTTACGCGCTCCTTGCAACATTGAAATACGTGTTGCAGCTCCTAGATTGAAGTTAGGATCGTTGTTTATAATCATATTCTCGACATCAACATTAGCAGCACCAGCATTATTCTGTGGTCGTCTTATAATAAATTGATTTCCTCCAGCGGTATTTTTAACATCCTTTGCAAACATCATAGAGGGTCCTGCTGATCTTGTATAATCATCGGAATATCTCGCTAACCCGATTATTGTTGTAGCCACATCAACGTCACGATCTATGGACTCAATTTCTTTTCCATCAATGAGATATCTAGCACTCTCAAATAACGCCATAATACCATTATTGACAAAACCGACTTGAGTACCAGCTGGATACTCTGTATCATTTGTTCTTATAATTTCTCCTTCGATTTCGATAAACGCTTCACAGGGCAAAAAATATTTACTGGTATCATGGACTTGAAGTTCAATTCGCGATCGACTATTTGCGTCTATTGCATGATAAGCGTAATATTGATAATCGCGTACAGAATCATCCTTGCCAACTGGGGCGTCTATATCAAACGCCGGATCATGTGATTTTTTGAACATTTTATTCTATTTATCAGAGTCTAAATCGTAAAAATCCGTAGGATTTTCATCGTAAACGATTTTCATCGACGTAGTTTTTTAAAGCCGCTTCCTGCTATCATATTTGCAATATTGCTTTGGTCCCCTTGATTTACCATCGACGCTAGTTTTTCATCTACTGCGTTATTTATAATTCTACTAACACTTGCAGGCATTTCCGCTGTAGACGGTAACGGTTTTGAAAATCCTTTGGATTTCATCCGTGATTTCACTAATGATGTTATTTTATTCTTCGCAGTTGAAAACGCTTTTCCAGCAAGATCTCCAACAGCACCAATACCCTTATCACGAATAACTTCAATTGCTTTCATTCCTAGTTGTTTAGCTAACGGCATCACTTTTGGAGCCATTCTCGCAAATAACCCTGCAATGGTATTGCCTAAACCATCTCCGTAGTATGCTCTATAAACTGGAAACCGTGAATTAACTACGTAGACGGGGGTTGGTTTATCATGATTGTAGTGTATGATCATTATTTGAAATCAGAAACCATTTTTCAATTGTGAAATCCTTCGGATTTCCACGCTAGCGTTTTTATTCAGTCTCGGTGATTAATCACTGTGATAATCATGGACGGTTTCACCGTCTACTAACTCGCCAATGAAATCTCGATATGTTTTGATATCCATGATACCGCCGGCAAATAATCGTCTACAGATATCAGCTGCTTCATTAATAATTTCCGGTGAGTTATTTCCAGCTCGGAAACCTCCTACAAGAACTTCTAATCGTGATATATCATTGATAACACTACCAGGACATGAAACGCTAGCGTTTTCACTCTTTGAGTTTCCAATCCTTGGATTCTCACTGGAATCTTGCAATCCACTTCCGCTATAACCAGTTGCTTCATCCTGTTTTTCTAAATCGGCTTCTTGTAATAAATAATCAAGAAAATCATCATTAGGTGGTAGTTGTTTTTTAGGTGAAAAAGATATTTTCTTTGCAGGTTGCTGTCGCTTTTGCGGTTTTTGTTTTTCATATTGTTTATACACTATATCCACTGCATTGATATATTCAATGTATGATGCACTATCTGTCTTAATTTGACTTTTTTTAGTTTTGATTTTGTAGAATATATCAGCCCAATGAGTGAAATTCTTAACATATTTATGATGTTCTGGTTTCAAGATTTTTTTTCTGTTTTCATAAGTCATAACAACAAGCGCAGGAATTTCTGGTGGATCAGTCTTATCAATTGCTGCTAACCCTTCCTCGTTAAATCTCACGCGTAAATCATCTACTGTTCTTTTTGATTCCATTTTTTGTACAGTCTGTTTTGTTTGTTCAGTTTTCGCTGCTATTTTTTCGAGTTCACCAATAACAGATTTTCCCGTCTCGGGAACATCTCCCAGTATAGCACGCTCTATCCCTTTCGTTGCTGTGGTTACTGGTTTAAACAATTCTTCGGATCCCATAGCAAAATCAGTTTGTAAACTCTGTCGTTGTTGCAGTTTATTTCTTACAGAGTCGCGAATTGGTATAAATTTCTTGATTGCATCAAGTCGTTCACGAGCCAATCGGGTCGTTAATGCTTCATTGACCATTATTTGAAATCGTAAACAATTTTTCAATTGCAAAACAATTTTTTAATCCGACCTAACACCATCGGATGGTCATGGAAGTGTTATTTCGTCGTGAGACAGCTTCGTTCAATGATGTTGAAAGTGTCCAAATTGTATATAAAAATATTAATACTGACACTTTCAACATTCTACGCTGATCAATGCGAACCAGCCATCAATTTTTTATTCACTGATTTCAACAGTTTTGATCAAAAAATGCTAAAAAAAAATTAAAATCTCTATGAGGGACGGTCACAATCAAATAATGATAAATGGTTGGTCAATCAAAATTTTTCATTTTCTTGAATTAACGCCCGTAGGTTTCTAACTTTAGAATTAACCTCCTTTTTCAATTCGTATTCGTACCCCAATTCTTTTCGTATTCGTTCTACGATGGTATACAACGGAGCGAACACACTTACGTCACTGGAAAATGCGAGAGAGTCCTTAATAGAATTCTGAATTCTTTTGATGAGCGCATACTTCTTTGGTAGCATATACTTGTTAGTGCTAACTCCGTATTCTATATCCTGAAAATCAGACATGATTTGATCAGGATTTAACCCATCTGATAGTTCAATATCCCAACTTTTCAATTTTGAAATCTCGGATAAAATTCTATTCATGTTTTCAGAATTCATTATTCTATAACAATGATATATTTCTAAATGAAAAATATGACGCATTAGACGTAACTAAATTTAACTTTCTGTCCTGTCTTTTTTGAAATCGCCGATCGATAAATCCCCTCTGCAACTTTTCGTACTGAGGATCCACAAATATTGAAATACTTGCCGGCTTCATATATTGATTGAAATATTTTTTCTTCGTTAGTTATTGTATTCAAAGATTTTACGGGTTTCGCTTTTTTTGAACAAGTGCCAGTCCTTCCTCGTTTGGAATTCTCACTCTGTGTGATAGCTTGCAGATTTGATAAAGAATTGTTCTTTCGATTAGAATCCTTGTGATCGATAACAAGACCATCCTCGATCAATCCATTAAAACATTCAAATATGAAACGATGATTGTGATATTTCTTCTTTCCAGCGCTAAACATCAAATACCCTTGATTAGTCACAAAACCGACCGTTTTCTTCAAAATGCAGTGTCTGACAGTACCATCACTGGATGCTTCATAATTTAAAATCAAGGGATGCTGTCTGAATTCTTGGTTCATTCGTATACATAATACTATTGTTTGTCTAATTCATTGTTTGGTTTAATGATGAATCTTTCGATGTAGTCTTGAGGGGTTCTTATGATTTTGTCAGTGACAGTGTCAGTGTCAGGGACTTTTTCAGGGTCAAAATTTCTGATTGATTGTCCATTTTTTATTCTTTTATCATAATAACGCTTCAATTCCCTGTATCGCTTACCACCGCAATTCAAACACAACCGTGATTTCCCCCTAACCCCAACCCCACATCGTATGCACGGTAACGGACCAAGGCTTCCACGACGAAAGCTTTGCATATGATACCCACAGAACTCATTTCTGCATGATTTGTTACACGGGATTACTGATCCAATCATAAGCCACTTGCAGTGATTCATTATATAAAAATCTTTCATTTAAATGCTTGTTTTAATTATAGCATGAAGGAATTAGGGAGAACGCCTTCGAAAAATGCTGATAAGGAGTTTAAGAGATTATTAAAAATCAATCCTAGATTTAATCTCGATAAACCCAAAAAACGTCCAATAGACGGAAACATGAAAGAGTTTAAGAGATTATTAAAAATCAATCCTAGATTTAATCTCGATAAACCCAAAAAACGTCCAAGAGACGGAAACATGAAAGAGTTTAAGAGATTATTGAAAATCAATCCTAGATTTAATCTCGATAGACCAAAAAAAACCAAAAAACGTCCAATAGACGGAAACATGAAAGAGTTTAAGAGATTATTGAAAATCAATCCTAGATTTAATCTCGATAAACCAAAAAGACGTAACAAAATCAATCCTAGATTTAATCTCGATAAACCCAAAAAACGTCCAATAGACGGAAACATGAAAGAGTTTAAGAGATTATTGAAAATCAATCCTAGATTTAATCTCGATAAACCCAAAATCCTTCGGATTTCAAAAACGTCCAAGAGAGATTACCCCTGGAAAGATGCTCAATTCAATCTCGATATAGCTTCTAATACACCAAAGAATACAATTCTTGATAAAGCCATGATTAGTAAAATCAGAGACTGTTTTAATGAATTTAAGCGTGATGGAGCATCTTATTGTTGGTCAACATTTCGAATTGATGGTGTTGTTGATGCTACCATGAATGATGAAAAAGCAGCAGTGATAATTTCACGTGTTGGGGAAAAACGGCATTTTTTCCGAATCAAATTCATTATCGAAGTCGATGGCAAATGGATTATTAAGGATAAATTTGAACCAATCCTCAAGAATAAAAAAGCTGTCATTGTGAGTAGAGATTCCAAACCAGGGATTCTAACCGGCATTGATAAACCATACTACGAAAGATCTTATCCCGTAACAGCAATGGTTTATGGGATATATCCGTTAAATGATAAACCCGATATCGCAAAACTAGCTCCTATGAAATATTCGTCAGGGCTTAATTGTGTAGCAGAACGAATAATAGAACACTTCACAAATGCATCCCGAGGAAATAAACTAACTGATCTGCGACGTAGGAAAATAACCGAGTGGGAACTGACAGTGAAACAGCATGGTGCAAAGATTTCTGATATAGCTAAATTAGAAACATCATTACGATTCCCAATAACTGTTATGACGATAACGGGAGAGGTTTTATACGAACCGAAATATAACAAAAATGGAGCACCAATACAGATTATTGATCATAACAAACACGCGTGGACACCTGCGGTAACAATATTTCCACGAGAACGAACCGTGAAATATATCCCTAAGGAGTTCGTCGGGGATGTTTTCTATGAAGAGAGATTATTCGATGCTATTCATGCGTTGTGTAAGGATGATCCTGTGTCAGTGTGGTTACTTAGAAGTGATGAAGAATTCGATCAATTTGTAAAACCAAATGGTGAATTATATCGCGTTGAAGAATTAGATAACAGAATGAGAAAAATCGCTAGTGATTTTTCACCGCAGAATTCCCATGAAAAACTACTCACGGATAGTTTTACTATTCCATCAGTGGTAGCTCACTTCGCAAGAGAAAAAAACTCATGGCGTCCAACACGAAGTGATTTTCTCGAGGATGTTAAATTGAGTTGCGTCGAATTCGGTCATGGAGGACTGTGGAATACAAAATACCATCGTGACGGTATGATTTCAATTGATATATCCGCGTGTTATCCTGGAAGTTTTCTCGGGTATGGGGAATGCGCTGAGTACTTCAAACGATTTGGACACCCCACGCATGAAATGACTCGTGTTGCGATTAATGGACCATTGCCTGATTTTGATTTAACCGGATTCGCTCGTGTGATATCATTTGAATTAGCTACAGGGTTACATCCGTGTAGTTATGTTTGGCTCGGTAGACACCTATCTGAAAAACACTGGATGCCAATAGTGCTATTGAGATATATGATTGATTGTGGTATGCTAATATCGTTGATTGTTTCCGATGCTATTATATGCTATCGAGCTCAGAAAGAAGTTTGGCTACCACAACCCAATCTAGATAGAATAATCAACGAACTACGAAAACAGTTTCCAGATTTCAGTGAAGAAGAAATCATAAATTGGTCTAAGAAGTTATTTGAAATTAAAAAAGAACAAGCAAAAGATCTCGGAAGAAGAATAATCGGTAAATTTACCCAGGGTGGACGATACGATAACGCAAAATATTCTTCGCGGTTGATCATAGATGTCGCTGAATACGATTTTATTGTAGCGGATTTAATGAAACAGGGAAAACTTGTATCCCGTAAGGATGCTTTTCTATCCAATGGTGAGAAATTAGGTACGGTTGTTACCTACTGTGATGGATATAATTCCCAGTACACACACTTAAGAAGTTCAATGTTAGCATATGCTTGCATTAATCTATTTTCGATGATAAATAGATTTCCTAATACCGCGGTTAGAGTAGCCACTGATTCGATGTATATACATAAAAAGTACAAATCAGCTGTAGCGGCATTCACAGATCCGGAGGAAGCGTGGGGGCGTTGGCGATTTAAAAAGGAGATGCTACATGAGTATTGTGAATCCGCAGACGTTGCCATGGATGAAAAGTACTTAAAATGTGATGAGATTCAATCAGAATTTTCTAATGCACCACCGGTATCTGATCCAGTATGTAGATACAAAACAGTTTATTTAAACGGTTGTGGTGGGTCAGGAAAGACAACTCGTGCAATTGAATTATTCCGTGAGAAAAATCCTACGGATTTCACAAACATGATTGTGCTAACACCGACTCACAGACTCGCCAGAGAAATGAAACAACGAGGGGTAAATGCTTGCACTTATCACAGCTTCTTTCGATGGAAGGGTGACAAATGGACTCCTGATCGAATGGGTGATAAATTCATTCCTGAAATCATAATTTGGGATGAAATATGCACAGTGTCATTAGATGTATTAAAAACATTTCTTGAGTGGTTGTTAACCAAAAACACAAAAGTCGTCATGTGCGGGGATCAAGGCCAACCACCACCATTTGTCGGTGCATCTCCACATGAATGGCTAAAGGGTTTTGTAGACTACTATGAAGAAATCACCACTGATTATAGATCACTTGATGAACGATTACGCGAGTTCAAAGCGCTAATTAGATTACAACCGGATAGAATCCAATGCGAAATAGCGCGTGAAGTGATTTCAGAAACCCCAATGAATGATTTCTGGGAAGCGTGGAGACCAAACGATTTGATCATTGCAAGTAGAAAAATAGTCAGGGATACACTTCAGATGAAGTTATTTGAATTGCATAAAGAAAAATTTGCAACGCTTCCAGTACCCCTTTGTTATAGGCCATCGGATACACGAAAACAGAATATTGAAGTTGATATTCCAGGACAGAATGAAAAACAAATTCTGGTATTAAATGATATTGTGCTGGTTGATATCAATGTCGTTGAAGATGCATTGCGTGCTAATAAATCCCCGTGGACGCTAGGATACGCAGCAACAATACACTCTTCACAGGGATTGACTATATCGGATACAATTGTTTGGATGGTAGATAATCGCATCGAATGGTCAAATTTAGTCTATCTCGCAGTATCCAGAGTACGAAACATAAATCAACTTCGAAGAATTGTCCTGACAGAGTCAGGCGATGATGAAATCATTGGTGATGATAATGACACAACAATAAGTGATATTGATGTTAGCATCATTAATAAAAAACTCTCCGGTTACAAACAACAGGACAAAAAAAAACAACGAGAATTTGATATTGATGCTAAATTAATAATCACTTTGAAGAAACAACAGAATAATCACTGCGCGAGTTGCAATTGTATAATGCGTTGGCAGTATTCGGATAAGGATCCTCGCCAATTCACCGTAGACAGAAAAAATAACAATCTCGGTCATGTCAGAAATAATGTGATGTTGACTTGTCTTGAGTGCAATAGACGCAACGGCGCTAGTTAAGACCATGCGGTGGCAATTGAGTATCCTCGGGAATCACTTGCAGTTGTTGTCGAGTAAATCCTCGCTGAGGAGCAGTTGAATCCAGTTTATAGACTGGAGGTCTACCAGTTGATCGTGTTATACTAGATATCTTATGCGTAGTGACGCTCCAAATAGGATCAGTAGCCCTTTTTCTACCCCCTTCAAGCTCTCCTGGTTCGTATAAGTACCTCACAATGACATTACTACCAAGAATTGGTTGGGAAATGCTAGCGTTTCTAGGGAAATCTTTTTGTGGTTGTACGGGTATTGACTTCTTTTTAATCGCGTTGATAGGTTTCATGTTGATTGTTCTAGTAATCTCGTTATTCAGTGCAGTAATCACAGATGGTAATCTTTTAACCCATTCACTGGATCGCTTTTCTTGAATGAATTCTTTTGCGTATTGATATCCAAATAACCGCTCAGCAATCGTCCGATTAAATCGTTCTACAATGGCCTGATCGCGATGTAGCGCAGTATGCCCTCGTCGTATGGTGACATTATGATGTTTCATTGTAGATAACACTGCACCCTGAAATTCCTTGCCAGGATCAACTTGTAACAGATTTGGCCAGTGCAGAGGACCTCGTCGATAAATCCTTTCAAATGCAGAAGCGACTTCAGTGGCTGATTTTGTTTTTAATGGTTCTGCTTCTTTGTATCGACTCGCAACATCAACTATGGTTAGCGCGTATTTGTAACCACGATCATGTGGCAGAAATAATATATCAGCCTGATGAACTTCATTAGGAGCGGTCACATCAAAATGCGAGAATTGAATTTGTTTAGGCGGTGGTAGATAAATTTGCCATAGTGCCTGTTTGGATAACCAATTAGCCGCAGTGGTTTTTTTCACCTTTGCAGCTCTAGCGAGTTTATTGATTGCAGCGTTACCCCTCCAGTATCCTCTTGGGGAATAATAAATTGATTCCATATTATTAATTACCGGCACCTAACATCAATTTACTTTTCATAGCCGATTTTATCAAAAATGAAGACAATTTTTCTTTGAAGGATTTATCAGGAATAGCATTTAACGCATGAATTAATTTCACATCCGCCAGATGCCTGTTTTGCAGATTGCTGCTTTTATAAGCAACATCATGAAGGTGACAGGCCTTATCAATGGCATTTATTGGTTCTTCACCGGGGTTGGGTTGATTTTGATTATTGAGTCTGATATCAAGTCTGGTTCCTGGTCCACAGTAGCTATATCCTGGGAGGTGCTTTTCTCCGGGGTATTTTGCCCATGGGGTTCCAGGGAGTTTTGCTAATTTGGCTGCGATATCACCTCCTCGTTTTTTTTTAAATCAGATTTCATAGACACAAATCTAAATTTCTTTGTACCACATTGCACGCATTTACCAGAAAGCGCTGATCGGTTATTTTTAGTTGTAATCGTCGTCACATCATCTGTGCCAGTACGCGTTTTACACTTCACACAATATAGATCCATAATTTATGTATAGAAATATGGATATAATTGATTTTTCAGCGACGAAAACAAGAGAACCAATTAAGCATCATGCAGCGCTACCAAACTCTATCCGGATGATTATAATCGGGCCATCTGGATCCGGTAAAACGCAATTGTTGCTCAATTTAATAATGAGATGGATGAAGTGGGATAAGTTGTATTTAATTGCCCCTAGCGTAGATGATCAACGATGTTATGAAGTGCTAAAAGATTTTAACGACAGCGCGGTAGAAAAATCCGGAGAGGGTATTATTGAGTTTATAACCGATATCGATGAAGCACCGAGCATTGATGATATTGATGGAGATATTAACAATTTAGTCGTATACGACGATATAATGTTAGATAAACAAAAAAATCCTGCTAGGATCTTTTCCAGAGGCAGGCATAAAAACACTGACGTGATATATGTCACTCAACGCTACACTCAGGTTCCAAAAGTCATCAGAGATAACTGTAATTTATTGTCTGTATTCAACGGAGTTGATACTCATACGCTACGAAATATTTGGCAGACATGGTGTTCTGATATGGACTTCAATCAATTTCGAGATTTCTTTAGTTATGCTCAGTCGACTCCGCACGGATTCGCAACAATAAATCTACATGATCCTCGGACACGATATCGTATCGGACTGGATCAAATATTCGGTTAAAATCATTTTATTATTTTTGTTAACCCATAGCAGCAGAGAGGGTGGATGACAACAAGTTGCGACCAAAATTAATTAAAAAATCGTTTTCATTTTTTTAGTTAAAATGATTTCGTATGTAGATTTCAATCAATTTTTTTGTCTGAAAACGTTGTAGGGTTCGCCTTTTTTTTTGGTTAAAATAAGATTATAAGACGGCTCGTTTTAGGATTTCAATCAAATTTTGTCTAAAAACGTTGTAGGATTCACCCTCTCTGCTGCTGCTTTCCATTACAGATCACTGCCGTCTCACCTCTGTCTGCGTGGGTTCAAGTCTATGATTCACCTAATGTAGTTATCTGAGAAAGATTGCCAGTAGCTTCTTGTGGGTTGGTGGTTCTTTCCGGGAGTTTTCTCGGATTCTTCCTCCACCAATATTACTGGCCACCATGTATAGCCTATAGTGTGCTGAAAAATGGTGTAAAGCCCTAAAACAAAACAAAAAACAAATAAGCATTGACATGTTATTATTATAGCACCTTAATAACTAAATCGAGAAAAATTTAACACTGGAGAAAATAATGACTGAAATTTAAAGAAGTGAGAAGATACCACTTGCAAACAATAAGTTTAAACATTGTTAAAAGAAATTAATGATGCTAGAAAGGATAAAGAGTCAATATTAGGTATGAATTAATATGCTAATACATGTACTACTGTTCCTTACACTAAATATAAATGTGATTCATGTTTAATAATAGATGTATATCTTTATTGCTTTATAACTTTGTTTTCAGATGAATGCATGTAATATTTTAAGATCTATTATTTATGGTTATTTTTACTTCTGAAATTCAACCAAAAAAACCTGTGAACCCATTTGGAGAGACCGCCTGTCTTGAGAGACCATTTTGGGGGGCAGAAAGGGTCTTCTCTTATGAAAGATTTCACTGTCTATGGACAAATGATTAAAAACTTACAAAATTTGCAAATTCAACATGTACTTGTTTGTTTGTTTGTTTGATTAGGATTTTTAACGTAGCTTTAACAATTTTTCAGTCATATCCCTACGATGTCTGCAGTGAGGCAGTTTATAGTGATGTCTAGCACTGAGACATCATGCCGCAGACATGTAGCATGATGTCTCACCCAGTCACATTATCCTGACACCAGGCCGACCAGTCCTAACACTAACCTCTTAATGCTGAGCGTCAAGCGAGGCAGCTGTTAGTACTATTTTTGTAAATCTTTGGTATGACTCGGCCGGGGATCGAACCGACGACCTCCCGCTTCCGGGGCGGACGCTCTAATCACTAGGCCACCGGAGCAGTTTCAACATGTACTGTGAATTGACCTATAGGTTGGCAATATGGTATTATGATTATAAGCAAAATGCTATACAGCCCTTTTCTTACAATTATTCCCTACCAAGTCTTTGATTCAACATTACTTAAAAAAATAATGTACAAATCATTATCCATACTAACAGTAAAAAATAATGTACAAATCATTATCCATACTAACAGTAAAAAATAATGTACAAATCATTATCCATACTAACTGTAAAAAATAATGTACAGATCATTATTCATACTAACAGTAAAAAATAATGTACAAATCATTATCCATACTAACAGTAAGTAGAAAGTTGGCAGCTGTGTTGGTGACTGTGGCTTCCACAGTAGATCTACAGAACTGCAGAGATTTGGTGTAGAATGTCCACATCAGGGCATTGAAGAGGAAGATTCCTAAGAAACATGCTACCCTCAAACCAAAGGACACCTGAAATACAAATGGCAATGTTACATGAATGTTTCAATCATAATTTCACAAGAATACAGGCTTTTTGTTATTTTCTCCAGTAAAATTATTTAGGATAGGGAAGAACTGATAATGTACAAACATGGAGGTGACTTTCTGGATAGCAAGATGCTAACATTGGAATCTTGGACAAATAAAGCACCAACTCATCTAAAGACCTTAAATTTCACTGTTAAACTAAATCAATCGCTTCCCTATCTTATAGATCATTTTGCAAATCAAGTACCATTTCTTATGTGTATCCATTGAAGAAAAAAAAAAGAACAAAACACTTAAATGTTTTAAAGTAATCTCAGAAGTGAAGTTTTGTGTTTAAAACCATACATTTTCTCAAAATATGCAGTGTTAGTATTCTGATTGGCCTGTGTGGTGCTAGCATTCATATTTGCATATGTGGTGTTAGCATTCACATTGGCATGTGTGGTGTTAGCATTTATTGTGGCCTGTGTGGTGTTTTTATTTATACTGGCCTGTGTGTTTTTTTATTCCTACTGGCATATATTGGACTGTGTTTTAGCATTCCTATTGGCATGTGTGGTGTCAGCATTTATATTGGCCTGTGTGGTGTCAACATTATTGGCCTGTGTGGTATTAGCTTTCCTATTGACATGTGTGGTGTTAGCATTCACATTGGCATGTGTAGTGTTAGCATTTATAGTGTCCTGTGTGGTGTTATTATTTATATTGGCCTGTGTGTTTTTTTTATTCCTACTGGCATGTGTGGTGTTAGCATTCACATTGACATTCACTGTATTTGATTCAATATGGATTACTAAGGCTTGACTGTACTGATTCAATATGGATTACCAAGGCTTGACTGTATCTGATTAGATATGAGTTACTAAGGCTTGCCTGTAATCAATTCAATATGGATTACCGAGGCTTGACTGTATCTAATTAGATATGAATTACTAAGGCTTGCATGTATCTGATAAGATTTGGATTACTAAGGCTTGACTGTATTTGATTTTATATGGATCATATCAAGCTAAATTAGATGCAGAACACTGTGACATTACCGACTGACAAACAGAGTTGCTTATATTTTGATCCTCTTCAGCTACCATTAAATGGCTTATACTTTGATCCTCTTCAGCTACCATTAAATGGCTCAGTACACTGGTGCAGATATCCTCTAAAATGTATCCTGCAGAGATAAACAAGTTATTATTCTATCATTTTTCACTGCTTGACTGACATTACACAAGTTTATAATCACAGTTTCCTTAACCAATAATTGCTGCTTCCATGATTATCTGGTAGAAGTCTTAGACTAACAGAGTTTAAACTCTGGTTTGTGAAGGAAAAAAAAAGAAATTTGGCTATGATATTCCTACACAATTATAAAGAATGCAATGATATCACTACAAAGACATCATGAGGGCTAATATATTACTGCAAAATCACAAGGGCTATGATATTCCTACACAATTATAATGAGGGCAATGATATCACTACAAAGATATCATGAGGGCTAATATCTTACTGTAAAATCACAAGGGCTATGATATTAATAAAACAATTACAAAGAGGGCAATGACATCACTACAAAGACATCATGAGGGCTAATATATTACTGCAAAATCACAAGGGCTATACTATTCCTAAAACAATTACAAAGAGGGCAATGATATCACTACAAAGGCATCATGAGGGCTAATATATTACTGCAAAATCACAAGGGCTATGCTATTCCTACACAATTACATAGAGGGCAATGACATCACTACAAAGACATCATGAGGGCTAATATATTACTGCAAAATCACAAGGGCTATGATATTCCTACAAAATTATACAGACGGCAATGATATCACTATAAAACCATCATGAGGGCTAATATATTACTGCAAAAGCACTTAAAAGATATCCTCAAAGATGATAAGAAGTTTCATTATTACTTCCAATAAAATCATGACATCAATAGCGTACTAACTGAACAATACAAAATTTGAGTTTTGACATAGACAATTGTCTCAGAAAAATAATGTTATGTTTTTTAAAAAAAAGGAATTTTGTTTGGTGGTGTATCAACAGTTAGTCTAGTTCCATGCTCTGTGGACTCCCGATTTGGCAGGACACTATTAAACACCAATATGGGAATCAGACACATCAAAAAAAAAAAAAGCAGTGAAGTGAACACATATCTTTCGCATATACGTGATGGTTGTTGAAACCAGCTGGAATGATCTTTCACATGTTGGACATTTTTAAAATGAATGTTATTTAAACAGAACAATGAACAACTTCATTAGGAAAAGTATTATCAATGTGATTGTAAAATGATGATTCAGTCTCGATGTCAAAGAAATTTTTGTTCAATTTTGAGAGGTACCTCAGTAACTTTTTGTGAACCCCTTTGTGTGTGAATTAAAGAGGGAGAGGTGTTACCAGGCATGAAATAAATTTCAGCATGAACAAAAAGTTCAAAAAAATCATTTTATTTTTTAAAAGGAAATAGGACATTAATTGTTCTCTATAAGGAGTAATCTTTTGGTGCGACTTTTCTTTTAAAGCACAGTTTGTTCTATGTTCTACATACAATTATCATGACATAACAAAAATCATGTCTTTGTTCTATGTTCTATACAAAATATTCATGACATAACAAAAAACAAGTCTTTGTTGTATGTTCTACACAAAATATTTATGACATAGGTTGGGCTGGGAATCCGTGCACTTTTTCACATCCGGGCATTTTCAGTGCATGGTTATGACTGCCGAGGTGAAAACAACCGCCATTGTTCTAGTTACTTGGGTAACGTGTGCCGTGTGGGGGACATTTACACAGTTTAAGATATGCCGAAGATATGTAGTGTTGGTGGGTGCACAAACCATCATATGCAAAAGGAAAATTTAAATAATTATAAACTCTTCCTAAATTACCAAATACGTCTTTTCTCGCTTGCCAATAACTACACAAATATACAAGTGTCTTCTATAGATACAAAGAAGGTTTAAATAAACAAATAAGCTACAAATTCTACCATTAAGTGTTCAGCTTTTCCATTATTTGTAATTAATATAAAATATTACAGATTCGTCTTCCCCAAATTATAAATAGTATCGAACCACACTTATTTCCTTGACACTCCCTCGTTCATATTTGCCTTTATAATGCAAACTCCAAACTAAATATATGACACGCAGGCTGGGTGTATTAGCATGCAAAAAATATGAGTCAACTATATGTGCCCACCCTGAATTGTTCTTTAAAATGATTCACTACTCTGATTGTGTGCCATTTCTTTAATCTCTTTAATCATGAGAATGACCAGGATACTACAGTAATTAGCAGGTTTTAATTCGATTCACATAAAAACGGAAATTTAAAAACCGGAAACTGTTTTTAAAGCTGTCATATGTTGACTACTTTTAGAAGTGGGTGGGGTATTTGAATCATAAATTAACCAATAATAGCATATTAAACGACAATCAGTTCATTTCACAAACCTACTGTATGTTAAAAAATAATTACATTGTTTTATTCTCACTGAAGGTCGAAACATTGGCAAGATATAGTAATCAGCATTTATTGATTAGAATTAAAGATTTCTTGTCACACACATATCATTTGAGCTCTTATTTATTTATTTATTTATCTATCTATGTCTTTCTGTATGTCTATCTATCTATCTATCTATCTATCTATCTATCTATCTATCTATCTGTCTGTCTGTCTGTCTGTCTATCTATCTATATCTATCTATCTATCTATCTATCTATCTATCTATCTATCTATCTATCTATCTATCTATCTATCTATCTATCTATCTATCTGTCTGTCTATCTATCTGTCTATATGGTTGTCTGTATGTATGTCCATCCATCCATCCGACGAACCAACCACTTTAAAAATAAACAGCACGCAAAACTTGAAAAGGGTTTTTAGTGCTAAGACATTTTGTAAAAGATAGCGATGGACCCACAATTTTCACTGAAGCAAGAAAAGGGGATTCTCTAATTATTGTCATGAAAATTTAACAACATAATATGCGAATTCAAAATTTTATACAGAAGTATTTTGGCGCATGTTAAATTCCAGAATACAGGCAAGCAGAAAAACGAATTGATTTGGCAAGTTTGTAAGGGTCGAAAAGCAGATTCTTGAGAGTTTGGAGAATCTAAGGTGATGGAGTTGAGTTTAAAAAATAATCTACATTTATTTTATATTGAAATGAGAAGAAGAAAAAATTGCCGTCCTTCTTTACATTTTCCTATGTACGTTTCACATGTCTATGTAAAGATAACAAAAATATGGAAGTATTTTTTTTAATGTGTAATGACAGGAAATATGGGAATATTTACATGGTCATACGTAAAGCATTTCGAAATGAATGCAAGCGTTAACGTTTACGTACTTACCCCTTATTTTGGCAGAGGACTAGAGATAGGCCTAACAAAATGAGTGGTTGATGGTAAAGTTTAGTGAATTCTGGATACGTATACTATACTTCTCTTTTTTTTCCTTTTATTTCTAAGTCGATTGTCATTACAATTCCCAAACAAGCAAAAAGGACTAACAGCGTTTATCTCTTGGTAAGACAAAGCCGACATCAAATATTGCAATAAAGAGAATGGTACCAATGATATAATACATGTTAATCATATTTTAATTAAACAAAAATTCCCCATTCAGTCAATAGTAATGTGCTCTTTAAACACCACTTCAGCCATCTCCTTCAATGATTCATAATAAATCTGAAAACCTGATTCAAGCCAAATCTTTAGAAATTAAAATATTAATAGCCCAAGTAGCTCATACAAAACTCAAACATAAACTACTCAGTACAGATTTGCTTCATTTCATATTGGTCACACAGAACTGCAGTTTTTGGCACTATCACTTATGACCTAGAGCATAAATATTCAAAATGAGATACAGTTACCAAGGTTACCTGTACTGATCTGCAAGTCATCCTCAGTGTAATCCAAGTGACTGATGTATGAAAATTACCTGTCATGGCAAGTTTGGCACTTGTGGATCCTAAAGCTGCCATTGAACCTGCTATCAATGCTAGGGCTATACCACGGCCATGACTGCCAGACATTAGGTTTCAGCACCCTTGTATGACGAAACATAAGAGCACCTACAAAACAAACAAAAGATTAAAAGTGTTCTTTAGCATTCATAAATCAATATTATCAAGACTAACAGCATTTAACAAATATTTAATGCAAGATGGTAAGGGCCTGCATGTTAAACCCATGATCGAAGCAAGAAATGTGTGTGACCTTGACCCCAATGTCAAAAGGTTGTGAGAGCATATTACAGAATGTCTTAGCTTCATAATAATTCATCCAAAGTGAAATGAAAATCCATCAAAGAGATTAGGCAATTAAAGAAACATAAATCCAAAGTGAGATGAAAATCCATCAAAGAGATTAGGCAATAAAAGAAACATAAAAAATTTGAACCCAAACCAAACAGCAAAGTTTCTAAGAACATGACTTTGACATAGATCAAATATTCGCAGAATGACGTTTGATTGTGTCATAATGATTCCTCCCAAAAATAAACAAAATCCATCAAGAGAGTTAAGAAATATAATCTAATAAAGAAAAAAAAGTTAATCCTTTTTTTAAAACAAATAGTGAAATCCTTTTTTTAAAACAAATAGTGAAATCCTTTTTTTAAACACTTTCTATGTTACCATGACCCCAAGGTCAATAAGGCGATCAATTATGGCAGAATGATAGGTCTTAGGTTCATAATGGTTGAATGCATGTCACAGAAAATTGCAGCCATAAGATTTGATTCTAATAAAGCTAGACTGAATTTATTTGTCCAGAAATATGCAAACTGTGACTCTCTACCTTGAACCTACATATATTGGAGCCGATTTTAAAGAGTTGGTGTCACTTGGTGTACTATAGGTACACATTTCTATCTCAGTCTATACAAGAAAGAATCACTCCTTGTAAACCCTTAATCTCTTACATAAACTCATAGATCCACCTATGATGTATCCTGAAATATAATAACCAATGTTGTTGTGCTATGACCAAAGAAAATACCCTAAATAAACAGAGGATAACCACTAGATAAGGCACTATACAAAGTCCTCATTATTATTTTCATCAGAGGATAAGCACTAGGATAGGCACTATAAAAAGTCCTCATTATTATTTTCATCAGAGGATAAGTAGTAGATTAGGCACTATACAAAGTCCTCATTATTATTTTTATTAGAGGATAAGCACTAGTATCTAACATGTCTGCAGCAAAAAGTTCCAATGTCTAATTCTCATTATTTACAAAACATAAAAATCTGCTGTCATAAGTCTATGTCATAAGTCTATGCTCCATGTAAATCCATGCTATAGCAGATTAATCAACACAATCATTCATTCTGAGATGATGATAATGAGAAGGAATGATCAAAACGAATCAGATGTTGCAAGCTCTGCTGATAATGATGTCTTTGTTCTGTGTTACCCTTAAGTGTACAAAAACGCTTACTCTCTGCTATCACACATCACACAGAGGTCTCATTAGAACATTAAAACTAGAAGTTTAGGACACCCACTTTTTTTTTTTAAAAGGAGTCCCACCAGTCCCATCCCAGACTATGCTGAACTTTGCAGATTAGAAGAACTGGCGGTTGCCATTGAGTTTAATTTCCACATTCTTTATAACACTGACATGTACAACCATGTCAGCCTATTCAGCACATCTGGTAATTCTGCACAATGATGCATCATTTCTGTAAACATTGGATCACATGTTCTTTTGGTTGAAAATTCAATTTTTGGCTGATATGCTTATAGAAAGAGTCCAAAGGCAAAGTAATGTATTTCATTTCCATAGCCTGATGCATAAACATTACATCTTTTCAAAGCCATGCACAAAATAGGCCACCATATCTCTAGTCGTGGAAAAATAGGAGTGGTATCCAATGTTCCTGCTAAGCTGTGTGCGCGCAGCTTGTTTGATGTCTTAGCGCAACTAAATGTATTCTGCGCGCATAGATAATTCTTTTGATTTCTCATACACAATTTCCTTAAAAAAATTTGCTCAGTAGGTTTTGCAGTCTGCTCAGTAGCTTTTGCTCGGCATTCACTAGTGTACATGCCTTAGAGGGAATGTTGGTGGTATCCCGTTTGTTGAAACTTAGGATTATTTTAATATAATATTCTGGTGACAATTGCCGCCTTTCATTTGATAAACATTACAGAATTTTATTTTCGTCAATTGAATTCGTTATGGGTTTTGCGCCTTGATTGGTAACCAGAGGTCTCGGAAACACTTAATTACAGATCTTTGGATGCAATTATTGGATCTGGGAAATCACCAGTGCAGCAGTCCTCTGTATGTATGCAAATAGCTGGGCAGCAAATTAAAAAATGTGCCTGTCTTACTTCAACAACCTACTGAATGGGAGAATATGCTGATTACTTTATCATTTTAGCCTGTGCCTGTTGTATTTATAAGAGTACATCAAAAGAATACAATGTAATAGCTGGATGGCAAGTTCAAAGACTTCAACCAGCAGCTTGTGTGGGAAAATGCAGATCCCTAGAAAGAGCTGGACTTGAAGGAGCACACCAAACAAAAAAAAGGACAGCTAACAAAGGAAAGAAACAGACTTAATTACCTTTGAACAGTAAACAGCCTTTCATTAAAGACAAAATATGACGCTCGTTCCTTCTCGCACACATTAAGGAGCGCAGAAAAACATTTTACAGTAATGGGTGTTTTGAAAGAAACATCAGAAAAGCGATTCATAAGATGATTTTAACAAAGACCACAACATGCATGAGAGCTCTGATCTTGACATCAGTCAGCAAAATGCTCGTCTCTGCAGTTAAAAATACCTAATAATAAGATTGGAAAAAAGGTCGGACCATGGCCACACCTTGACAAAACTTAAGTGTGTTGGACAAGGGTGGCTAGACATTACAGAACTAAGTGTGTTGGACAAGGGTGGCCAGACATTACAGAACTTAAGTGTGATGGACAAAGATGACCAGACTTTTACAGAACTGTGTTAGACAGGGATGGCTAGACCTTACAGAACTTAAATGTTTTGGATGGGGATGGCCAGACTTTTACAGAACTTAAGGTGTTGGACGAAGATGGCTAGACCCTTCAGAACTTTAGTGTGTTGGACGAAGATGGCTAGACCCTTCAGAACTTTAGTGTGCTGGACTATAATGTTCTATAATAGTCGAAACTAAACATTCTCCATGGGGGGAGGGGATTAATCATCTTTCCTACTGCATCAACTGTAAAGATTCCAGACTTTCCATTGTAGACAATCTCATGGCATAAGACTTGACCTGGCAGAGAGATCATTTGAGATGAGTCAAATGTAAAATGGGGAGAATGCATGGGCTATTGTGGCGAACACTATGTGCTGTCACAGCATGTCCCTCCTTAGTCCTACAATGTAAGACATAGCACACGTTTTTATTTTGTTTTTTTGTTTTGTTTTAGTGTTATGACGCCCACAACATAAATATCACTGTCGAGGTCTTACAGGCAGGACTAGATCCTTTCTCTGAGCTAATGTCCTGTTCTGATCTAGTACGCGCCCTAACTTAGTCGAATGCAAGAAATAAATAAATAATTGTTAGGAGACAATTTGGAATAAGCCTTCTATTCATACATTGCGCGCAACAACTTGAAATTCAAGATTGTTGTAACCTTTCTCTAGAAATTACATTGGTGGATTTTCGGCATGTTTTAAAGCATATTGAGAGATTTGAATCATATAAACAAATAATATATGCATCACACGATATCAACTTATAACTTTTAGCATATGATGCATACATATATTCTTATTTTACAAGGGGAAGGGGAGGAGGGGGCAGCGCAACGAACTTTAAATCATTCTTACAAGATACATTTTTGGCAATGTCAACATCATCTGCGTGTTTTAAATTCTACCTGAAGCATATTGAGAGATTTGAATCATATAAACAAATAATATATGCATCACACGATATCAACTTATAACTTTTAGCATATGATGTTATTTGCACGTGTGCGTAGCAGAAACACTCGCATGACGACCTAGTAATCAATTCTCATCGATCTACACAGTCATTTCGGATTCCTATGAAAGAAATCAAGGTATATATATATATATATATATATATATAGAAATCAAGGTATATATATATATATATATATATATATATATATATATATATATATATATATATATATATATATATATATATATATATATATATAAATATAATTAATGATAGGGAATTAAAAATATACACCAGACAGATAGAAAAGTGATACCACTGGATTCCATAGAAGAATGCTTGATAACACGTGCCAGATTTAACATCTAATACAATTAATACTCTCGTACAGGTTAGAGAATTTTAAAGTAATGTATTTCATTTTCTATTTGTGTGTTCCTGACGAAGAAAAAAATTAATGAAAACATTTTGTTTAAAACAAAATATAGCTATTTGTAAAATATATAGTCACTGAGACAATAATAATGAAGGTGAGGAAATATTCCATAGCAATGAAGGCTACTCCAAAAGAATTCAGACCTACTAGAATAGTATGAAGGCTACTCCAAAAGAATTCAGACCTACTAGAATAGTATGAAGGCTACTCCAAAAGAATTCAGACCTACTAGAATAGTATGAAGGCTACTCCAAAAGAATTCAGACCTACTAGAATAGTATGAAGGCTACTCCAAAAGAATTCAGACCTACTAGAATAGTATGAAGGCTACTCCAAAAGAATTCAGACCTACTAGAATAGTATGAAGGCTACTCCAAAAGAATTCAGACCTACTAGAATAGTATGAAGGCAACTCCAAAAGAATTCAGACCTACTAGAATAGTATGAAGGCTACTCCAAAAGAATTCAGACCTACTAGAATAGTATGAAGGCTACTCCAAAAGAATTCAGACCTACTAGAATATTTTGAAGGCTAGCCGCAGAGGGGGTAAATCGGACAACTTTGTAGAGGCGTCGATTCGGCAAACTGAGGCTTCCTCGAAAAGCGTAAAAAAGCGTCGATTCGGTTAACCAACGCTTCCTCGAAGACGCCAACGTCGTTGTCACTCACCCCCTCTGCTGATATGGGGTTAACCGAATATTTTATAAAGTCCGACACGATATCGCGTCCGCGGGTCTGATAAATTTATCGTCACAAATCCATGTGGGGTTGACTCAGCATGACTAAAGAAATTTCTAAATCGATTAAAATCCATATCACTGCACCAGGTTTGCCAAATATTTCGCTGTGTATGAATGTCAACTGCGTTAAACATACATAACAAATTGCAGTTATCTCTGATCACTTTTTGTATTTGAGTGTATCGTTGAGTGGCGTATATCACGTCGGTGCTTTTATGCCTACCTCTGGAAAATATCCTGGCAGGGTTCTTTTGATTGTCAAACATCACATCATCGTATACGACTAAATTGTTAATACTTCCATCGATATCATCAATGCTTGGTGCTTCTTCGATATCGGTTATAAATCTAATAACACCGCCCTCGTTGACAATCTCTACAGCTCTTTCGTAGTCATTGTCGTATGCGACACTTCCATCGGTCTGTGCTTCCTCGATCTCGGTTATAAGCTCGCTGGCCCTCTCTATTGCTCTTTCGTTGTAATCTTTTAATACCCGGTAACATCGTTGATCATGTACGGTCGGTTTCACTAAATACAACTTATCCCATTTCATCCATCTTATTATCATATCAATTAACAACTGTGTTTTACCTCTTCCTGAAGGTCCAATGATAATCATTCGAATAGAGTTTGGTAACATGACATGATGTTTTACGGGTTCTGGTTCTAGTGTTGATGAATAATCAATTACAGTCAGATCCATATAACATAAATATATTATGGATCTATATTGTATGAAATGTAAGAAGCGTACTGGCACAGATGACTTGACGACGATTACAACTAGCAATAACAGATCAGCACTTTCTGGTAAGTGTGTACAATGTAGTACAAAGAAATTTAGATTTGTTTCTATGAAATCTGCAGATAATTTTAAAAAAAAACGAGTAGGTGATATTGCAGCCAAGCTAACTAAACTCCCGGGAACACCATGGGCGAAGTATCCAGGAGAAAAACACCTTCCAGCATATAGTTATTGTGGACCCGGGACTAGACTCGATATCAGACTCGATGATCAAAATCAACCCCGACCCAGTGAGTATCCAATAAACACTATTGATAAGGCGTGTCATGATCATGATGTTGCTTATAAAAGCAGTAATCTGCAACACAGACATCTCGCAGATGTAAAATTAATTCATGCGTTGGATTATATCGCTGATAAATCCTTCAAAGAAAAGTTGGCTTCATGGTTAGTAAAATCGGCTATGAAAGGTAAACTGATGTTAGGTGCCGGTAATTAATAATGATATGGAATATATTTATTATTCTCCAAAAGGATACTGGAGGGGTAAGGCAGCAATCAGTAAACTCGCTAGCACCGCAAAGGTGAAAAATACCACTGCAGCGGATTGGTTATCCAAACAGGCGATATGGCAAATTTATCTACCGCCGCCTAAACAAATTAACTACTCGCATTTTGATGTGACCGTTCCTAATGAAGTTCATCAAGCTGATATATTATTTCTGCCGCATGATGGTGGTTACAAATACGCGCTAACTGTAGTTGATGTTGCGAGTCGATACAAACAAGCAGAACCGCTAAAAACAAAATCATCAACTGAAGTGGCTTCTGCATTTGAAAGGATTTATCGGCGAGGTTCTCTGCGTTGGCCAAATCTATTACAAGTTGATCCTGGCAAGGAATTTCAGGGTGCGGTTCTATCAATGATGAAGAATCATAATACCGCGTTACGACGAGGTCATACTGCACTACATTGCGATCAGGCAATTGTTGAACGATTTAATCGTACACTTGCTGAGCGATTATTTGGATATCAATACGCGAAGGAATTTATCCAGGATAAACGATCTCGTGAATGGGTCAAGAGAATACCAGGTGTAATTACCGCGCTAAATAATGAGATTACTAGAACAATCAACATGAAACCTAACAACGCGATTAAAAGGAAGTCTATACCTGAAAAACCGCAAAAAGATTTTTCAAAACAACCAATTCTCGGCAATGTCACTGTTAGGTATTTATATGAACCAGGAGAGCTCTTATCTATGGTATGACCAATACTGCTATTTTTTTCTGTCTACGGTAAATTATCGAGAGTCCTTGAACGACCAACACCAACTCATTATACAATTGCAACTCGCACAGTGATTATTCTGTTGTTGCTTCAGCGTAATTATTAATTCGGCATCAATATCAAATTCTCTGTTATTTTTTTATCCTGCTGTTTATAACCAGAAAGTTTTTTTCTGATTATATCATCGCTGACGATATCATTGATTGTAGTGTCATTATCATCTAAAACAACTCTTCGAAGCTGATTTACTCTTCGTACTCTGGATACTGCGAGATAAACTAAATTCGACCATTCGATGTGATTATCTATAATCCAGACTATCGAATCTGATATAGTTAATCCCTGTGAAGAATGTATTGTTGCTGCGTAACCTATCGTCCATGGGGATTAATCAGCGCGCAATGCATCTTCGACGACGTTGATACCAACCAGCACAATATTATTTAACACTAAATTCTGCTTTTCACGCTGTCCAGGAATATCAACTTCGATATTCTGTTTTCGTGTATCTTTGGTTCTATAACACAGCGGCGTTGGAAGTGTTGCAAATTTTTCTTTATGCAATTCAAATAACTTCATCTGAAGTGTGTAACTTACTATCAAATCTTTTGGTCTCCACGCCTCCCAGAAATCATTTAATGGGGTTTCCGAAATTATTTCACGCGCTATTTCGCATTGGATTCTATCCGGTTGTAATCTGATTAGTTTCTTGAACTCGTAATTGTTCATCAAGTGCTCTATGATCAGTACTAATTTCTTCATAATAGTCTACAAAATTCTTCAGCCAATCATGCGAGGATAAACCGACAAATGGTGGTGGTTGACCGTGATCGCCGCACATGGTGATTTTTGTATTCGCTAACAATAACCAATCGAGAAACTTTTGTAATACATCTAACGACACCGTGCATATCTCATCCCAAATGACTTCAGGACTAAATTTCTCACCCATTCGTTCAGGAGTCCATTCGTCGCCTTTCCATCGAAAGAAACTATGATAAGTGCTTGCATTAATTCCCCGTTGTTTCATCTCTCTGGCAAGTCTGTGTGTTGGTGTTAGTACAATCATATTTAATTTCCCACGAAATAATTCAATCGCACGAGTCGTCTTTCCTGACCCGCCACAGCAGTTTAAATAACTGGTTTTATACCTGCATATTGGATCAGATATCTGCGGTGCATTAGATAGTTCTGATATCTGATTTTTTTTCAAATACTTATCTTCAATCGTAACATTTGCTGATTTAGAATAATCGCAAAATATTTCTCGCTTAATTCTCCATGATCCCGGCCAACTCTCTTCGGAATTAATAAATTTGACCACTGCTTCGTTATGCTTCGCGTCTATATAAAATGAATCAGTAGCTACTCTAACTGCGGTGTCAGGAAATCTATTTATCATCAAAAATAAATTGATAGAAGCATAAGCCAGTATAGATGCCCTCAAATGTGTATACTGAAGACTGTATCCATCTTTGTGAGTAACAATTGTACCCAATTTGGTTCAATTGGATAAGAAAGCGTCTTTACGATCCACGTATATACCCTTAGATGTTACATCCGCGATTATAAAGTCGCATTCGACGTTATCTATAATCAATCGTGAAGAATATCTTGTAATGTCGTATTTTCCACCCTGAGTGAATTTACCAATTATTCTTCTACCGAGTTCTTTTGCGTCATTATTTTTAACTTCAAATAGCTGTTTGGACCATTTCATGATATTTTCTTCGTCAAGATCGGGAAATTGTTTTTTGTTTTCGCTGATTATACTATCTAGATTGGATTGTGGTAACCAGACTTCAGTCTGCGCTCGATATGATATAATTGCTTCACTGACAATCAACGATATCAGCATGCTACAATCATATACCGTAATAGCACTATTGGCATCCATAACAGCACGGATGAAGTCCTCTAGCCAATTCAAATGATACCACACGAGCGAATCCGGTTAAATCAAAATCAGGCAGTGGCCCATTAATAGCAACACGGACCATCTCGTGTGTGGGATGTCCAAATCGCTTGAAGTATTTAGCACACTCTCCGTACCCGAGAAAACTCCCGGGATAACACGCAACTATATCAACCGAAATAATAGTTTTGGGGTCATATTTTGCATTCTATAATCCACCATGGTTATATTCCACGCAGCTTGATTTGATGTCTGTGAGAAATTTAGTTCTTGTTGGTTTCCACGTGTTCCTCTTTCTCGCAAAATGAGCTGTAACTGACGGAATTGTAAAACAGTTTGTTAATAATTGTTCATCGTGTTCTGTTGAAAAACCACTGGCTAGTTTTTTCCATCGCATCATGGAGTGCTTCAGTGCGGTATAATTCTCCATTGGGTCTTACAAATTGATCGAATCTGCCCTCTTCGTGCTCAAAACTGTGAAGTAACCACACGGTCACAGGATCGTTTTTACTCAACTGGTAAATAAAATCAAATAATTTTTTCTCAGAGAATTCTGGAGTGAACTCCACGGGTATATATTTTATTGTTCTATTTCGCGGAAATATTGTTACCGCATGTGTCCACTCATGTTCGTTATGATCAATAATTTTGATTGGGGCTCCTTTTAATTTATATTTCGATTCGTGTAATACTTCTCCTGTTATCGTAGCTACGGTTATTGGAAATATCAATGATGTTTCTAATTTGGTTATATCCTGAATTGTTGCCCCCGCTCCTTCACTGTTAATCCCCATTCATTTATTTTTTTGCGTCTTAGATCAGTCAATTTGTTTCCACGCAACGCATTTGTGAAGTGTTCTATTATTCGTTCTGCTACACAATTCAACGATGATAGTTTCATGGGTTTTAGTTTTTCAATACTCGGTTTATCATTTAACCGATATATCCCATAAACAACTGCTGTTACAGGTTAAGAGCTTTCGTAGTATGGTTTGTCAATTCCAGTTAGAATTCCTGGTTTGGAATCTTGACTCACAGTGACATTTATTTTATCCTTCAAGATTGGTTCGTATTTATCTCTAAACGGATAATGAATTTTATTCTAAAAAAATATCTTTTTCGCCCAAGATGTGAGATTATCACGGCTGCTCTTTTGTCGTTCATGGTAGCATCAACGTTACCATCAATTCGAAATATTGACCAACAGTGAGAAAATTTATTATATAATGAATCATTGCAAATGGCTTATGATTGGATCAGTAACCCCGTGTAACAAATCATGCAGAAAGGAGTTCTGTGGATATCATATGCAAAGCGTTCGTAACGGAAGCCTTGGTCCGATTCCTTGTATAAAATGTGGGGTAGGGGTGCGAGGAACATCACAGTTGTGTCTCGGTTGTGGTGGTAAGAGATACAGAGAGTTGAAGCGTTACTATGATAAACGAACTAAGAACTCCATTAGTGACTCTACCTCTGACTGTCCTTGACTCTGTCAAGAACAAAATCAGAAGAAATCCTCAAGACTACATTGAAAGATTCTCAAGTAATGTAATAATTCAACCAAACAATTAATTAGACAAATAATAGTATAGTATATTAATGAACCGAGAATTCCGACCACATCCTGTGATCAGCGATTATGAGGCTTCCCTTGATGGTATTATCAGAAACCGTAAACTGAAGAAGCCAGCTGGTTTTGACAATTGTGTGGGGTATTTGAGGTTCAGCGCTGAAGAGAAGAAATATTACTGTCACAGATTCGTCTTCGAGGTGTTTAATGGATTGATCAGAGATGGTCTTGTAGTTGATCACATTGATTCAAATCCTCGGAATAACAAATTGGATAATTTACGAACTGTTACACAGAGTGAGAATACTACATACGGAAAAACTGGTACTTGTAAATCAATTGGGAAAAGACCAGTAAAATCATTTAATACAGTAACTAACGAAGAAAAAATATTCCAATATATGAATGAAGCCGGTATATATTTGATATTTGTGTACCCTCAGTACGAAAAGTAGCAGAGGGAATTTTCATCGATCAGCGATTTCAAAAAGGACTGGACAAAAAATTCAGTTTTCGTATATCTAATCATGTTTTGTATTATTCTATATAGCATGAAGGGGAGATAACTCGTACGGGTTATATGTACGGCTTCTGAAAGAGTTATAGATCTTGATGGGTTTTTCCGATTTTTAACTGTCATGATTCTCAGCGGAAAATAAAAGCTACTTTGTAAGAAAACGAATCAAATACGTAATCTTTTACAAACAATTATTTTTTTGAATTTTTTTTTCTTTCAAGTATTCAGTTCTGTTTCAATGTTGTCAAAAATACACGAAATGTATATGGATTCATTCATTCAGTCAGTTGTGGCCTGTGATCGATAACAATACCACGCCATTGACGTCATTCATTGTACATCACACCTGTTCGTTATTGATTGTATTAGTTTACCTATATATTATATTAAAAAACGTATGCCTGTATATAAGAACCGTTAGCTCAATTGTAACGCGTTGCGGTGCCATACTGGCGGCCATGGTTCGAACCCCTTAACAGGCATTATTGCCAACGGTACCGAAAGATGGCTTTAATTGGGGGGTGGAAGCACCTCCGAAATTCAAATTGCAAACTTTATACCAACCACACCGAACCGTGGTGTGAATAATTTTTCATTCAACCCAGGGTGACTTTGTGGGGGGTATATGTGGTTGCAATTTGAATGTAGGAGTGTCATCATCCATTATCCATCCATTCATTGATCCATTTTCAAATACCACATCTTTGACGTCATTCATTATACAACTGCCATAAAAACTCGATTTGGAGTTGTATTGTGTGTGTGTGTGTATATATATATATATATATATATATATATATATATATATATATATATATATATATATATATATATATATATATATATATATATATATATATATATGTAAATGTACCGTCCTATATAATCTATTGTTTGTCCATTCGCTAAACATATCCTCTTGTGATTCTAACCCGTTATTTTACGAGTTAAATTCACTCTTAAGGGAATATGCTTCGTGATAACTCTGGGTCTGGTTAGATGTGAAGACACCTGACCGGACCCTATGAGATGGGCTGTCTTATATGTAACCTCTGGGCGTCTTCGATGTAAATACACCGAAGAGGTTCCAAATGGGGTTAATCGCATAATATCTCTGGACGTACTAAGATGATCAAACACCTTAGCACGGATATGATTCATCATCATATATCATCGCACAATATCCCTTGGCGTGAGTAAGATGATAAAACAACTTACCACGAACGGGGCTCATATATCATCGCATAATATCCCTTGGCGTGAGTAAGATAATACAACAACTTACCACGAACGGGGTTCATTTTTGCAAAAAATATATATTTTTTGTATTAGAAATATAGATAATTATATAAATCGAATTTTGAAAATATCGATAAGATTATAAGCGAGATTTCAAAATTGAAAAAAACAAGAGATCAAATTATCTGACAATTTAAACCCTGATCAAATTATGTCTGATTATCAGGATATAGAATACGGTTTTATAACTAACAAATATATACTGCCAAAGAAGTATGCGCTGATAAAAAAAATCCAGAATTCTATTCGCGACTCTCTTGCATTCTGTAGTGACGTAAGTGTGTTTGTCCCGTTATTTACTATCGTGGAAGAAATACGAAGAGAACTGGGCCGGGATTATGAATTGAAAAAGGAGCTTAATTCGAAAATTAGAAATATACGAGCATTAATTGAAAAAAAATGAAAAAAACCCTTAGTTACCTCTGATTGTATAACTAACGATTTGACGTGTATACAGCATTAGTAAAATTCTCGCTATAAATACTTCACTTCATAGACAGATGTTGCAAATACGATGGAAAGGTATGTGTGCTCAACTGTATAATCAATACCGGCTTTGATCAATGAAACACACGTTGCTACGAGGAAGTAAATTAACTGAAAAATATTTTAGTGAGTGTTTTTCTTGGTCATTTTTCATTGATGCTTGTCTATCTGAGTCGGGTTAAAACGTAGAAATCATTTTATGATGACAAAATCACTACATCGTACATTATTTGGAAATTGTTTTACTGTTTCAATAATGGTAAACGAAGCATTAACTACCAGAATAGCGAGAGAGAGAGAGAGATTGGCTGTAATTAGGAAATTTTTACCAATCCGCGATTCCGTCAGAAATAAATTACAAACTCGACAGTCTTCAGACTGACTTTTCTGTGGGATCTGAAGAGTTGTTTAGACCAATTACCACTGCAACGAAAGGTGTAATATCAGCCACTGAGCGAGCTATATACGGAGATGTCTCAAAGGACGAACCAAGAAAAGAAAAGTCTCTTATTGGTGAGCTTGAAAAAATAGCAACGGAAACTGAAATAATAGCAAGAAGATCCAAACAAACAAAAAAAATCTTTAAGAACACTTCCGGGTGATATAATAACCGCTGCAAGACAACAAGAAGAAAAATAAGAAGATTTTACCACACCGATTGGATCACCAAAAGAAGAAGAAATTGAACTACGAGATGATATTCCTATTATCCCACCACAAGAAGAGGGTGATATTGCAAGAAAAGAAGAACAAGAACAAAAGGGTTAAAAAGAACGAAGAAATATTGAACCTTAAAAGATATTTAAAAGTGATGTGATAAATGATATTAATAAAAAGTTTAAAATTGATAAAAAGTTTGCTCAATTTATCGTTGATTCATTTCCAAAGGGTCAACGAGAACAATATATGAATGAAGGATATGAAGACACTATAACTAATAAGAAGACTTGGAGAACAAAATTATATTTTGGCAAAAATCGATAAGTCTCAAGTACCAAACAATGTTCCAGAATTTAAGAAACTTGAAAAATTGATACATCAAATAGAACACCCACCGATACCAGTTGCACCTTATGTATCCCAACCCCTCCAGCAAATATCAGAAGCTGATTCTGAAAAGGCGCAACTGGTATTACTAAAAAAATCAACCGGAAAGGGATTTTCTAAATCTCGAAGAGATTCTAGTGGTCCAAGTGGAATTTCAGGTAGTGGTCTAGTTAGTTGTCCTGGTAATGTTCTTGGTGATATAGCACGATTAGAAGACTCATCGGAGGGAAACGAGCTGGAAATAACTCACCGGAAATAATTAATGAAGCAGCTGATATTTGCAGGAGGTTTTTTCAAGGTGGTATCATGGATATCAAAACATGTCGAGATTTCATTGATGAGTTAGTGGATTACTACAGTGATTGATTTACAACAATCCACCATATGATATTATCAACTACGTTCATTGAATTTTTCCAATGATCCGTAACCGTATCACAATCATATGGTACATAATAATCTATGCAATCAACCCAATCATATATTATTAAATACCGATAGTTGATAAAATATTCATCAGCGATTACGAAATTTAATAATTCATCCGTGAATTTTTTTATGATTACGATCAAACAGATAATATGTAAATGTACGATAATCTGCTAGACAATTTTTATTAGATAAAAAATACTATATGTTAAGTCTAAATTCACTCTAGGAATTTGTATAGTAAAACGTACTTCATCGTCGCAGTTATTATTGTAGTTATAACAGATATATCCCCAATATACCACCATTATTATATTAGATAAATAACAATTAAAAAAGAATGATCATACTCTACAACCATGATAAACCAACCAGCGTCTATGTAGTAAACTCGCGGTTTCCTGTTTATAGAGCGTACTATGGTGATGGTCTCGGTGGTACAATTGCAGGGTTATTTGCAAGAATGGCTCCAAAAGTGGCACCGCTAGCAAAACAATTATCGATGAAAGCTATTGATGTTATTGGTGATAAGGGTATTAGCGCTGTTGGAGATCTTGCCGGGAAAGCGTTTTCCGCAGCGAAGGATAAACTAACAGAGTTAGTTTGACGGCGAAGGGAACTGGGACTACTACCATCTACAACAGTGATGCCTGCAAGTGTTAGTAAAATAATAAATAATGCAGTAGATCAGAAACTAGCGTCGCTGGCTACTTCGTTGACAACAATTGACCAGGATAATATTACCGCAAATATGATAGCGGGAAGTGGCTTAAGAAAACCACAACGTGGTAGTCAACGACGATGATTTAGATCAATGAATATATAATAAAATGTTCAAACGACGTTTGATCCAGCCTTTGATATGGACGCCCCAGTGCGTAAAGATGATTCTGTACGCATGTTCGCCTTCTACTTCAATAAATGATTTAGCTGGTAACAATGCAGTCTTCAAGTACTTTGAACTTGGGTCAGATATACGTTTGAACATTTTATTATAATTATTATCGTCTGACACGAAGACTACTTCCGGCTATTAGATTTGCAGTTAGATTTATTTGTGCTTTATCAAACACTTATGTTCATGTTTTATTTGCAGCTTCATTTTGTGTTATACTTACATTTGTAGGCATCACTTCAGTGCTGGGTAATTTTACTTGCTATGGTTTTCGTTATAGTAATTATGCTAATCTATTCTTAATTACCGAAAACGCTTTAACTGCAACATGACCAATAGCACCAGGATAATTTTCACGAACAATGTCACCAGCTTTCATTCCTAATTGTTTTGCAATCGGTAATGCTTTGGAGATATTCTTCTTTATAAAATTTAAAAAAAAACACTGAACAACATCATCTAGTCCATCAGCGTATATCACTTTGTACGTTGGTAATCGCGAATTCATCACTCTGACCAAGATAGGTCCACGCTGAACATTGTGTATGATCATCTTTATTGTTATCTATTTATTTAATCACTGCGATATTCATCAGTTTTCATTCAATCCGGATTTCTAATCGTTCAATATCGACATGAATATTGTTAAGAAAAGATGTAAGACATGGACATTGTTAAGAAAAGATGTAAGACATGAACATTGTTAAGAAAAGATGTAAGACATGAACATTGTTAAGAAAAGATGTAAGACATGAACATTGTTAAGAAAACATGTAAGACATGAAGATTGTTAAGAAAAGATGTAAGACATGGACATTGTTAAGAAAAGATGTAAGACATGAAGATTGTTAAGAAAAGATGTAAGACATGAACATTGTTAAGAAAAGATGTAAGACATGAACATTGTTAAGAAAAGATGTAAGACATGAACATTGTTAAGAAAAGATGTAAGACATGGACATTGTTAAGAAAAGATGTAAGACATGGACATTGTTAAGAAAAGATGTAAGACATGGACATTGTTAAGAAAAGATGTAAGACATGGACATTGTTAAGAAAAGATGTAAGACATGAACATTGTTAAGAAAAGATGTAAGACATGAACATTGTTAAGAAAAGATGTAAGACATGAAGATTGTTAAGAAAAGATGTAAGACATGGACATTGTTAAGAAAAGATGTAAGACATGAACATTGTTAAGAAAAGATGTAAGACATGGACATTGTTAAGAAAAGATGTAAGACATGGATATTGTTAAGAAAAGATGTAAGACATGGACATTGTTAAGAAAAGATGTAAGACATGGACATTGTTAAGAAAAGATGTAAGACATGGACATTGTTAAGAAAAGATGTAAGACATGGACATTGTTAAGAAAAGATGTAAGACATGGACATTGTTAAGAAAAGATGTAAGACATGGACATTGTTAAGAAAAGATGTAAGACATGGACATTGTTAAGAAAAGATGTAAGACATGGACATTGTTAAGAAAAGATGTAAGACATGGACATTGTTAAGAAAAGATGTAAGACATGGACATTGTTAAGAAAAGATGTAAGACATTGACATTGTTAAGAAAAGATGTAAGACATGAACATTGTTAAGAAAAGATGTAAGACATGAACATTGTTAAGAAAACATGTAAGACATGAAGATTGTTAAGAAAAGATGTAAGACATGAAGATTGTTAAGAAAAGATGTAAGACATGAACATTGTTAAGAAAAGATGTAAGACATGGACATTGTTAAGAAAAGATGTAAGACATGGACATTGTTAAGAAAAGATGTAAGACATGGACATTGTTAAGAAAAGATGTAAGACATGAACATTGTTAAGAAAAGATGTAAGACATGGACATTGTTAAGAAAAGATGTAAGACATGAAGATTGTTAAGAAAAGATGTAAGACAAGAAGATTGTTAAGAAAAGATGTAAGACATAGACATTGTTAAGAAAAGATGTAAGACATGGACATTGTTAAGAAAAGATGTAAGACATGGACATTGTTAAGAAAAGATGTAAGACATGGACATTGTTAAGAAAAGATGTAAGACATGGACATTGTTAAGAAAAGATGTAAGACATGGACATTGTTAAGAAAAGATGTAAGACATGAACATTGTTAAGAAAAGATGTAAGACATGAACATTGTTAAGAAAAGATGTAAGACATGAAGATTGTTAAGAAAAGATGTAAGACATGAAGATTGTTAAGAAAAGATGTAAGACATGGACATTGTTAAGAAAAGATGTAAGACATGAACATTGTTAAGAAAAGATGTAAGACATGGACATTGTTAAGAAAAGATGTAAGACATGGACATTGTTAAGAAAAGATGTAAGACATGGATATTGTTAAGAAAAGATGTAAGACATGGATATTGTTAAGAAAAGATGTAAGACATGGACATTGTTAAGAAAAGATGTAAGACATGGACATTGTTAAGAAAAGATGTAGGACATGGACATTGTTAAGAAAAGATGTAAGACATGGACATTGTTAAGAAAACATGTAAGACATGGACATTGTTAAGAAAAGATGTAAGACATGGACATTGTTAAGAAAAGATGTAAGACATGGATATTGTTAAGAAAAGATGTAAGACATGGACATTGTTAAGAAAAGATGTAAGACATGGATATTGTTAAGAAAAGATGTAAGACATGGACATTGTTAAGAAAAGATGTAAGACATGGACATTGTTAAGAAAAGATGTAAGACATGGACATTGTTAAGAAAAGATGTAAGACATGGACATTGTTAAGAAAAGATGTAAGACATGGACATTGTTAAGAAAAGATGTAAGACATGGACATTGTTAAGAAAAGATGTAAGACATGGACATTGTTAAGAAAAGATGTAAGACATGGACATTGTTAAGAAAAGATGTAAGACATGGATAGTGTTAAGAAAAGATGTAAGACATGGACATTGTTAAGAAAAGATGTAAGACATGGACATTGTTAAGAAAAGATGTAAGACATGGACATTGTTAAGAAAAGATGTAAGACATGGACATTGTTAAGAAAAGATGTAAGACATGGACATTGTTAAGAAAAGATGTAAGACATGGACATTGTTAAGAAAAGATGTAAGACAAGAAGATTGTTAAGAAAAGATGTAAGACATGGACATTGTTAAGAAAAGATGTAAGACATGGACATTGTTAAGAAAAGATGTAAGACATGGACATTGTTAAGAAAAGATGTAAGACATGGACATTGTTAAGAAAAGATGTAAGACATGGACATTGTTAAGAAAAGATGTAAGACATGGACATTGTTAAGAAAAGATGTAAGACATGGATATTGTTAAGAAAAGATGTAAGACATGGACATTGTTAAGAAAAGATGTAAGACATGGACATTGTTAAGAAAAGATGTAAGACATGGATATTGTTAAGAAAAGATGTAAGACATGGATATTGTTAAGAAAAGATGTAAGACATGGATATTGTTAAGAAAAGATGTAAGACATGGACATTGTTAAGAAAAGATGTAAGACATGGACATTGTTAAGAAAAGATGTAAGACATGGATATTGTTAAGAAAAGATGTAAGACATGGATATTGTTAAGAAAAGATGTAAGACATGGACATTGTTAAGAAAAGATGTAAGACATGGACATTGTTAAGAAAAGATGTAAGACATGGATATTGTTAAGAAAAGATGTAAGACATGGACATTGTTAAGAAAAGATGTAAGACATGGACATTGTTAAGAAAAGATGTAAGACATGGATATTGTTAAGAAAAGTTGTAAGACATGGATATTGTTAAGAAAAGATGTAAGACATGGATATTGTTAAGAAAAGATGTAAGACATGGACATTGTTAAGAAAAGATGTAAGACATGGACATTGTTAAGAAAAGATGTAAGACATGGATATTGTTAAGAAAAGATGTAAGACATGGACATTGTTAAGAAAAGATGTAAGACATGAATATTGTTAAGAAAAGATGTAAGACATGGACATTGTTAAGAAAAGATGTAAGACATGGACATTGTTAAGAAAAGATGTAAGACATGGATGTTGTTAAGAAAAGATGTAAGACATGGACATTGTTAAGAAAAGATGTAAGACATGGATATTGTTAAGAAAAGATGTAAGACATGGACATTGTTAAGAAAAGATGTAAGACATGGACATTGTTAAGAAAAGATGTAAGACATGGATATTGTTAAGAAAAGATGTAAGACATGGACATTGTTAAGAAAAGATGTAAGACATGAATATTGTTAAGAAAAGATGTAAGACATGGATATTGTTAAGAAAAGATGTAAGACATGGACATTGTTAAGAAAAGATGTAAGACATGGACATTGTTAAGAAAAGATGTAAGACATGGATATTGTTAAGAAAAGATGTAAGACATGGATATTGTTAAGAAAAGATGTAAGACATGGACATTGTTAAGAAAAGATGTAAGACATGAACATTGTTAAGAAAAGATGTAAGACATGAACATTGTTAAGAAAAGATGTAAGACATGAAGATTGTTAAGAAAAGATGTAAGACATGGACATTGTTAAGAAAAGATGTAAGACATGGATATTGTTAAGAAAAGATGTAAGACACGGACATTGTTAAGAAAAGATGTAAGACATGGATATTGTTAAGAAAAGATGTAAGACATGGACATTGTTAAGAAAAGATGTAAGACATGGATATTGTTAAGAAAAGATGTAAGACATGGACATTGTTAAGAAAAGATGTAAGACATGGACATTGTTGAGAAAAGATGTAAGACATGGATATTGTTAAGAAAAGATGTAAGACATGGACATTGTTAAGAAAAGATGTAAGACATGGACATTGTTAAGAAAAGATGTAAGACATGGACATTGTTAAGAAAAGATGTAAGACATGGACATTGTTAAGAAAAGATGTAAGACATGGACATTGTTAAGAAAAGATGTAAGACATGGACATTGTTAAGAAAAGATGTAAGACATGGATATTGTTAAGAAAAGATGTAAGACATGGACATTGTTAAGAAAAGATGTAAGACATGGACATTGTTAAGAAAAGATGTAAGACATGGACATTGTTAAGAAAAGATGTAAGACATGGACATTGTTAAGAAAAGATGTAAGATCACCTTCTTGAGTTGTAATGCCACTTCCAGTGGCTCATGTTCATGTTTTTCTGGATCATAAATATATATCCTTCTCCCAACTTTTACTCCTCCAAGATTCAACAAATCTAGGTTTTATGATTGCTTTATTCGGACCCTTGATCCCAGTAATATATTTATGCGGAAACTTGTCCTTAAGAGCAACCTTAATTATTATCAAGTTTTTTTGTGGTTGTTGATGAGGAGTTGTTGTAGTAGTTGTAGTTGTAACAATAATAAATATTTATTTATTCCATCGGAATTGTCTGAAAATTTGAATATCCCAGCTGGCCTGATTCTCTTTTTTATTTATTCGAAATATTCATTTGTACCAGGTTTCTTGATCAACAGGCTCTTTAACAAACATAATCAGGGTTTTAAACAAAACAAAATTCTTCCATTAAAACTTGCGGCGGCAATTGCAGATGATTGATTAAAGTTTTTAGTTTCTTTTATTCTAAAAACAGCTTTGTCGGTAAATTTATCAATCACTTCATTTTTCTCTCTTGCTCGTTCTGATTCTGATTCTGTTGTAAGACCCCTTATATCACCTATTTCAGCACGAGCTTCGTCAATAACCTCAAGTAATTCTTCCCGGACTCTGCCAAGTTGTTCAGCAGCAGTTATTTCAGTTGTTGGATGTTTTTGTAAAAGTCTTTTTGTTTTCTTAGTTCTTTCTGCTATTTTTCCAGTTGCTCTAGCATTTTTTAAGTAGCTTCTGAAACTCTTTCAGTAACTTTTGTTACTGGCTTAAAGAATGGTTATGAACATTCTGCAAATTCCACCTAAGACTCCTGACATTCTTGAAAGTTTTGTTTGACAGAATTACGGACTGGAAGATATTTCTTAAATGCTTCTAGTCACTCTCGAGCTAATCTAGCTGTACAAGATTCCAAAGCTGGTGCCATATTATTGATATAATAATGATTTAATTACAGCAGAAGAGAGGATGCAACCTCAAGGAAGCGTGCGGTAGGTAAACAAAACACACAAACAAATTTTATAAAGAAGAAAAAAGACAGGTATATTTAACAAAATAAACTAAACCAATTAGAGAAACTCTCGGTCGGTTAGAGACTTCGGTTTGGTGTTATTTGCCTTATATTTTTCGTTTTCGTAGAAAGTTTTTCTTTCTTCAAAAATGACGTTCCAGAAAAAAGGTATGTTCACCCTCTCTGCTGCTTAGAGTATCGTCATTTTCAGCATCGGGAAAGCATATCTCAACTGGAGTCGATTCTGCTTTCTTAATTACATCAACGAAATCTTAAATGATATCACCTTATCTGTATTCATTCAGCTCCTGTTCTTGAGAACGATTATAGCTGATCTCATGGTCAGTGGATGAAACCTCAGTTCTTTATCAACTACAGATCATAATACGCTGTAGTCGAGAATTTCAAATATAAAATATTAAAAATGCCAACAACAAATAGAAAAAGCTTAAAACCTACTCATATGTACAGTTGCACCACGAGCAGAAGTTAGGCTAGTGTCGAAATAAAGGATAGTTGTACAAATATAGAAACCCACTTTTGATACAAATTTATAAGCGACATCTACTTCCTGTCTGCCAATTAGAGATCATTGAAGAAGCTCCACTTTATTAAATTAAAAAAGTCAACGAAAATGTTTAATGAAAGTAACACAACGAAGAAGCTTGAAGGATGTCAGCAGTACAAAATATTCATTTGGTTCAAACAAAGTAGACGACTCCAGCAAGGAAACATTCGTTGCTTGCACTCTTGCATACAGTAAGAATTAGAGACTGAGGCTAATTTGCAATGGCTTGCGACGAAATGTTTGAGAATAAAATAATCGTTTCCAATATGTGAAAAATGTAATGATGATCGAAAATTACAGATGAATATTTGCTTTTTATTCCTTTTAACAAAAGTTACCAATGTGTTGGAAGATAACTGTAGCCAGCCTAAGTTACCAATGTGATGGGAGATAACTGTAGCCAAAGTTACCAATGTTGTGGGAGATAATTGCGAGAACAATTGGAAGATGAATTTACTTACTCAGTTGTTTCCTGGTAGAAGCTATATAACTACCAAAATGGGGTGGGGGATCACTATTGATGATTGCGCAGCTTTGAAGAAATATTTGGAGTTTCGAATTTGCATTCTGCTGTTATCTGACAAGTACTGTCCGTCTCCTCTTCATACTATTCAAATAGGTCTGAATTCTTTTGGAGTAGCCTTCATACTATTCTAGTAGGTCTGAATTCTTTTGGAGTAGCCTTCATACTATTCTAGTAGGTCTGAATTCTTTTGGAGTAGCTTAACAGCAGAGGGGGTGAATCGGACAATTTTCGGCAAACTGAGGCTTCCTCGAAAATCGTAAAAAAAAGCGTCGATTCGGCTAACCAACGCTTCCTCGAAGACGCCAGCGTCGTTGTCACTCATCCCCTCTACTGCTATGGGTTAACAATGAAATTCACTACGATTTCACAAACAGACTAATTTGTAAAACCTCATCTCGTAAATCAATTAGATTATTAGACTAGTCAGTGAGTTTGAAATTAATTCTCGTTAATGAATCATTATGACATCGCATATAGACTGGATTAGTTGGATCCTCAATACTTAGAAACCCTGGAGGAGCTGTTTGTGCAAATGAATATAAAATATATCCCTGCTGAGCTTGATTTGATCGCTCGAGATTTATTTGATAGCTTCCTTCAATAACATCACATACTAAATTCAATGCAATCACCGAGGATATTTTTACGTTTTGAGGAGCGATATGTCTACCACCGCCGTCTGGGTCGTTATTATATTTGAGAATTGTTGTTTGTGGTTGTGCTGTATTTTCCATGCGTCATGGATTGTTTGAAAACCTTCATCGATGGCATCATTGAGAGATTTTTGTAGTTCTGAGATATTATATCCGTGTAGTTTGAGCGTGGGAATATCTTCTACGCGTATATTATACACTATCGCAAACTCCGTTCTCGTTTTAGGATTATTGTCACCTAATATCTCTTGAATAATTTGTGAATGAAATGTTTCCATGTCATTGATGATTTTGTTACATGTTTCTACGACGCTGATAAATTCATCTTGGGTGAGAGTGTCGGATTTAAGAGATATTAATAACAGCGAAAAATCATTATTCATCGCTGTGAAATTTTCAATGATTTTATCCTGTCGAGTTGCATAATATCTTCGGTTGCGATCGTCTATAATTCCAGTGAAAAAATTCAACTTGGTGTATTCGTTATAGCTTTTTACTGGATTATTGGGTTTTATCCTGTCAGTAACATAATCTAATTTTTGTGGTTCAGGATTAACTAGTTCCTGTCGAGGTGAGATTTCAGGCCACCCCAGTATAGTTCTTATAGAACTCTGATAGATATCTACGACATAACTTGGCGAGTTTATCTCGATCGCAGATGATAGTGTCGGCTCGTGAACCGTTATAGCGATTTTCGATTCTGTTCCAGTAATGGATTTTATTCTACGTTGTAATTCAGCATTGATTTGTTCGATTTGGTATGACCCAGATGGCAGCAAAACAACGTTCCAGTCTGGAGTTCCATCGGGTTTATTATTACTCGCAAACACCAAGGAAATATTCGGTTGTTGACCGCCAGATAGTGCCGACCTAATATTGGGCCAACTGTGATACACTCGTAGTTTTGCTAGCGCTATTCTTTCACGGGAAAGGGAGTAGGGAAATTCACACTGAATTCAGGATTGGTTGGTGTTATTGATATCATGCTGGTCTTCACCGGTGTGGTATTTTCCGTTGTTTGTTGAATTGGTTCGGTATTTTTTACTATTAGTTGAAGTAGTTCTTGCGGTGTTGTCATTATTATTATATTCATGTTGTATTTCTAATTTTGACATGGCGGAATCATAAATACTTACCATCGCTGAGAACTCATTATCTGATATAAATGTATCATCGAGCGACGACGATATCATTGAGGATAATTGCGAGTACGCAGTTGATACAACATGAAATTTAATTGAGTAATCTTGCAGTTAACGCTGGCTGCATGATGATATTTTTTTTTGTTATTATTGAAATAATTGTCGCCGCTGATATACAAATTGGAACAGCTATCGGAGCAATCATTGTCACCGAGGAGAGTATAATACCAGCTCCGGTTATTACACCGCCCACAGAGTACACGGTAACATCAACTGCGGTAATTCTTCGTCGGTATTTTTTTATATTTTTGTTTGATACTCCTCAGTGAGTGTTTTGAATTTAGTTTGAAACTCTCTGACTTGATCATAGTGATATTGAGATACCGAATGTATCGTCGGTGATGATATTTTATTTATTATAAAAAAATTCAATTGAAACCGCTAGCGATTTAATTATTTACTCAAATCCGCTACGAATTCCACATACCATGTTACTGAAACCCTAGCCAAAATTTTATCAGTGGATGTTATTGTGAATTGTTCAGTTGTATTCTTGTCGATCATTGTTGATATCGTATTATTGACCCCAGATGAACTTGTTGACGAAATATTAAATTGAGTTAGCGTCACTAGTGTTAATCGATAAATATCTTTGACGGTTGCAGTGATACTTAGCGTGTTAGTGGATGGTGTCCACGCAAATGATCCATGTTGAATCGTGTATACTACGTTATTGGTTCTCTCATGAGGGATATTTGTTTTTTTCAAGTATTTTTATCATCTTCGGCATATCATCCTTGATAATATCATTGGTCGTTTTAATATCGGTGTTGATAGTTTCTATTTGCCGATTAATCGCGGTTATTTCATCAAGAGATTATTTAATATCCGCGAGTGATGTTGCGACGGTCGGCGGAGTTCCAAAAAAAGGCACGATGACGTTTCTTCGAAGCGCAGTATATTGTTTTACGTGATTTTCATGTTCGTTATCAAGCTGTATTAAATCGTCCATGGCGGTTTTTATCGATGAAAGTTTTGGCGATGTTACCGGTGGATCGCCAAAAAAAATTATAATAGATTGTTCTAAATTTAATTGATTTCCATCGAGAGATCATAATTTAGCTGTAATCGTCGAAACAAGTACGCCGGGTTTGAGTTTACTCTGATCGGAAAACAGCGCGATAGTATCTTCTACTGTGTTGCGTTGTTTAACTAAAATATTATCCAGGGAAACATTACTAGTTTTCAATTTACCCTGACGATCCTGAAATACAACTATTTCATTGGGATCAACACTTGCTAATACAATTCCAAATCGAGTTTTTTTATGGCAGTTGTATAATGAATGACGTCAAAGATGTGGTATTTGAAAATGGATGAATGAATGGATGGATAATGGATGATGATACTCCTACATTCAAATTGCAACCACATATACCCCCACAAAGTCACCCTGGGTTGAATGAAAACTCATTCACACCAAGGTTCGATGTGGTTGGTATATTGGTTGCAATTTGAATTTCGGAGGTGCTTCCCCCCCCCCAATTAAAACCATCTTTCGGTACCGTTGGCAATAATGCCTGTTACGGGGTTCGAACCATGGCCGCCAGTATGGCACCGCAACGCGCTACGATTGAGCTAACGGTTCATATATACAGGCATACGTTTTTGAATATAATAATAGTAAGCTAATACAATCAATAACGAACAGGTGTGACGTACAATGAATGACGTCAATGGCGTGGTATTGTTATCGATCACAGGCCACAACTGACTGAATGAATGAATCCATATACATTTCGTGTTTTTATGACAACATTGAAACATAACTGAATACTTGAAAGAAAAAAAATTTAAAAAAATAATTGTTTGTAAAAGATTACGTATTTGATTCGTTTTCTTACAAAGTATATTTTGTGCTGAGAATCATGACAGTTACAAATCGGAAAAACCCATTAAGATCCATAACTCTTTCATAAGCCGGACATATAACCCGTACGAGTTATCTCCCTTTGATGCTATATAGAATAATACAAAACATGATTAGATATACGAAACTGAATTTTTTGTCCATTTTTTTAAATCGCTGATCGATCAATTCCCTCTGCTACTTTTCGTACTGAGGGTACACAATTATCAAAATATATACCGGCTTCATTCATATATTGGAATATTTTTTCTTCGTTAGTTACTTATTAAATGATTTTACTGGTCTTTTCCCAAATGATTTACAAGTACCAGTTTTTCCGTATGTAGTATTCTCACTCTGTGTAACAATTCGTAAATTATCCAATTTGTTATTCCGAGGATTGGAATCAATGTGATCAACTACAAAACCATCTCTGATCAATCCATTAAACACCTCGATGACGAATCTGTGACAGTAATATTTCTTCTCTCCAGCGCTAAACCTCAAATACCCCACACCATTGTCAAAACCAGCTGGCTTCTTCAGTTTACGGTTTCTGATAATACCATCAAGGGAAGCCTCATAATCGCTGATCACGGGATGTGGTCGGAATTCTTGGTTCATTTATATACTATACTATTATTTGTCTAATTAATTGTTTGGTTGAATTATTACATTACTTGAGAATCTTTCAATGTAGTCTTGAGGAGTTCTTATGATTTTGTTCTTGACAGAGTCAAGGACACAGTCAGAGGTAGAGTCACTAATGGAGTTCTTAGTTCGTTTATCATAGTAACGCTTCAACTCTCTGTATCTCTTACCACCACAACCGAGACACAACTGTGATGTTCCTCACACCCCTACCCCACATCTTATACAAGGAATCGGACCAAGGCTTCCGTTACGAACACTTTGCATTTGATATCCACAGAACTCCTTTCTGCATGATTTGTTACACGGGGTGACTGATCCAATCATAAGCCATTTGCAATGATTCATTAGAAAATAAATACTCTATTTAAATACTTGTTTTAATTAAAATATGATGGAGTTCGAGAGATTATCGAAAATTAAGCCCTGGGAAAATGCTAAATTCAATCTCTATAGAGTCTACGTAGCACCAAAGAATCTAATAGGTGATAGAACCATGTTGGGTAAAATCCGTGATTGTTTTAATGAATTCAAGCGTGATGGAGCATCTCACATCTCACTGTTGGTCAATATTTCGAATTTATGGTAACGTTGATGCTACCGCAGTTAGAGTAGCTACTGATTCATTTTATATAGACGCGAAGCATAACGAAGCAGTGGTCAAATTTATTAATTCCGAAGAGAGTTGGCCGGGATCATGGAGAATTAAGCGAGAAATATTTTGCGATTATTCTAAATCAGCAGATTTTACGATTGAAGATAAGTATTTGAAAAAAAATCAGATATCAGAACTATCTAATGCACCGCAGATATCTGATCCAATATGCAGGTATAAAACCAGTTATTTAAACGGCTGTGGCTGGTCAGGAAAGACAACTCGTGCGATTGAATTATTTCGTGGGAAATCAAATATGATTTTACTAACACCAACACACAGACTTGCCAGAGAGATGAAACAACGGGGAATTAATGCAAGCACTTATCATAGTTTCTTTCGATGGAAAGGCGAGGAATGGACTCCTGAACGAATGGGTGAGAAATTTAGTCCTGAAGTCATAATTTGGGATGAGATATGCACGGTGTCGTTAGATGTATTACGAAAGTTTCTCAATTGGTTATTGTTAGCGAATACAAAAATCATCATGTGCGGCGATCACGGTCAACCACCACCATTTGTCGGTTTATCCCCGCATGATTGGCTGAAGAATTTTGTAGACTATTATGAAGAAATTAGTACTGATCATAGAGCACTTGAACAATTACGCGAGTTCAAGAAACTAATCAGATTACAACCGGATAGAATCCAATGTGAAATAGCGCGTGAAATAATTTCGGAAACCCCATTAAATGATTTCTGGGAGGCATGGAGACCAAACGATTTGATAGTCAGAGACACACTTCAGATGAAATTATTTGAATTGCATAAAGAAAAATTTGCAACACGTCCAACGCCGCTGTGTTATAGACCCAAAGATACACGAAAACAGAATATCGAAGTTGATATTCCTGGACAGCGTAAAAAGAAGAATTTAGTGTTAAATGATATTGTGCTGGTTGATATCAACGTCGTCGATGATGCATTGCGCGCTGATAAATCCCCATGGACGATAGGTTACGCAGCAACAATACATTCTTCACAGGGATTAACTATATCAGATACGATTGTTTGGATTATAGATAATCACATCGAATGGTCGAATTTAGTTTATCTCGCAGTACCCAGAGTACGAAGAGTAAATCAGCTTCGAAGAGCTGTTTTAGATGATAATGACACTACAATCAATGATATCGTCAGCGATGATATAATCAGAAAAAAACTTTCTGGTTATAAACAGCAGGATAAAAAAAATAACAGAGAATTTGATATTGATGCCGAATTAATAATTACGCTGAAGCAGCAACAGAATAATCACTGTGCGAGTTGTAATTGTATAATGAGTTGGTGTTGGTCGGATTAGCACTCTCGACAATTTACCGTAGACAGAAAAAAATAGCAGTATTGGTCATACCAGAGATAATGTGATGCTAACTTGTTTTGAGTGCAACAGACGAAGAGATGCTAGTTAAGACCACGTGGCGGTAATTGAGTATCCTCGAGTATCACTTGTAGTTGTTCACGAGTAAATCCTCGCTGAGGAGCAGTTGAATCCAGTCTATAGATTGCTGATCTACCCGTAGATCGTGTTATATTAGATATTTTATGCGCGGTGACACTCCAAATAGGATCAGTAGCTCTTTTTGTACCACCTTCGAGCTCTCCTGGTTCATATAAATACCTAACAGTGACATTGCCGAGAATTGGTTGTTTTGAAAAATCTTTTTGTGGTTTTTCAGGTATAGACTTCCTTTTAATCGCGTTGTGAGGTTTCATGTTGATTGTTCTAGTAATCTCATTATTTAGCGCGGTAATTACACCTGGTAATCTCTTGACCCATTCACGAGATCGTTTATCCTGGATAAATTTCTTCGCGTATTGATATCTAAATAACCGCTCAGCAAGTGTACGATTAAATCGTTCAACAATTGCCTGATCGCGATGTATTGCAGTATGCCCTCGTCGTAATGCGGTATTATGATTCTTCATCATTGATACAACCGCACCCTGAAATTCCTTGCCAGGATCAACTTGTAATAGATTTGGTCAACGCAGAGGACCTCGCCGATAAATCCTTTCAAATACAGAAGCCACTTCAGTTGATGATTTTGATTTTAGCGGTTCTGCTTGTTTGTATCGACTCGCAACATCAACTACAGTTAGCGCGTATTTGTAACCACCATCATGCGGCAGAAATAATATATCAGCTTGATGAACTTCATTAGGAACGGTCACATCAAAATGTGAGTAGGTTATTTGTTTAGGCGGCGGTAGATAAATTTGCCATATCGCCTGTTTGGATAACCAATCCGCTGCAGTGGTATTTTTCACCTTTGCGGTGCTAGCGAGTTTACTGATTGCTGCCTTACCTCTCCAGTATCCTTTTGGAGAATAATAAATAGATTCCATATTATTAATTACCGGCACCTAACATCAATTTACCTTTCATAGACGATTTTACTAACCATGAAGCCAACTTTTCTTTGAAGGATTTATCAGCGATATAATCCAACGCATGAATTAATTTTACATCTGCGAGATGTCTGTGTTGCAGATTACTGCATTCATAAGCAACATCATGAGCATGACACGCCTCATCAATAGCGTTTATTGGGTTTTCACCGGGTCGGGATTGGTTTTGATCATCGAGTCTGATATCGAGTCTAGTCCCGGCTCCACAATAACTATATGTTGTAAGGTGTTTTTCTCCTGGATACTTCGCCCATGGTGTTCCCGGGAGTTTAGTTAGCTTGGCTGCAATATAACCTCCTCGTTTTTTTAAAAATTATCTGCAGATTTCATAGAAACAAATCTAAATTTCTTTGTACTACATTGTACACACCAGAAAGTGCTGATCTGTTATTGCTAGTTGTAATCGTCGTCAAGTCATCTGTGACAGTATGCTTCTTACATTTTACACAATATAGATCCATAATTTATTTATGTTATATGGATATGACTGTAAATGATTATTCATCAACACTAGAACCAGAACCCGTAAAACATCATGTCATGTTACCAAACTCTATTCGAATGATTATCATTGGACCTTCAGGAAGAGGTAAAACACAGTTGTTAATTGATATGATAATAAGATGGATGAAATGGGATAAGTTGTATTTAGTGGCACCGACCGTACATGATCAACGATGTTACCGGGTATTAAAAGATTACAACGAAAGAGCAATAGAGAGAGCCAGCGAGTTTATAACCGAGATCGAGGAAGCACAGACCGATGGAAGTGTCGCATACGACAATGACTACGAAAGAGCTGTAGAGATTGTCAACGAGGGCGGTGTTATTAGATTTATAACCGATATCGAAGAAGCACCAAGCATTGATGATATCGATGGAAGTATTAACAATTTAGTCGTATACGATGATGTGATGTTTGACAATTAAAAGAACCCTGCCAGGATATTTTCCAGAGGTAGGCATAAAAGCACCGACGTGATATACGCCACTCAACGATACACTCAAATACAAAAAGTGATCAGAGATAACTGCAATTTGTTATGTATGTTTAACGCAGTTGACATTCATACACTTCGAAATATTTGGCAAACCTGGTGCAATGATATGGATTTTAATCGATTTAGAAATTTCTTTAGTCACGCTGAGTCAATCCCACATGGATTTGTGACGATAAATTTATCAGACCCGCGGACGCGATATCATGTGGGGCTTGATAAAATATTCGGTTAACCCCAAAGTAGTGGAGGAGGTAATAACATTAGCGTACAGATAAATTCGAAGCACCTGAATAAGTTATCAAAAGTAAAGTGTCTGCCGTTTATATGTGTGTTATGTTCCAATCATCGTATTGTTTGTTCCTGCTCATACGCATATTCCTTATAGGAGTAGATGTTTTCTCGTCCAATAGGAATTTTACAGATAATCGACTGGGGTGGTTCAGTCAGGAGTGTCTCATTAATCGTTACAAAAATTGATAAAATCGTGAGACAAATGAATCTATGTTGAAATTGGAGGCATGGGAAAGAGTTGTGATTGTAGACTTGTATTTCGTCTTAATTGTGATCATCAAAGTTTCCTAACATATTAAAGTAATTAGATACAAAAAATAGGTAAAAGAAGTGTGAAAAGTACAAAGCGATCGCTGATTCCCTCTTAACATTTGTACCACAATCTGGGTATTTGGTAAAGGTCTTTGCTATCCGTAGTTTATTTATTTAGTTGTTAGTCCTCACCGACAAGTTCTTCAGTTTTTACAGCTTTGTGTCTTAGCAATATATGTAAAAATGCGATTTACTTAGAAGTAAAAATATATGGGAATTGTAAAAAAAAACATGTTATCTTTTCTCCTCCTCCACCTTCTTCTTCTTCTTCTTCTTCTTCTTCTTCTTATTATTATTATTATTGTTATTATTATTATTATTATTATTCAATTTTTTAAACGGTTCTTTGTAACCCGGGCCTTTTCCGTCCAGGTCCTTTTTGACCCTCACTGGCCTTTCTGTACCACGCCTTTTTTTTTTAACCCGGACCTTTTCCGTAGCGGTCCTTTCTGACTCGTTACTCTTTAGTCGGGTCGAGAACCAGGCTATCTTAATACTTTTGTCAACCAGTCTGTAGAAGCTCTTGGACTGGATTACATTTGTTCTTCAAAAAAAAACCATTTCGACTAGTATTTTGTATTACTTAAGCGTAGGCGGCAAATACGAACTTAAAACTGCCATTGAAATGTTGGGTACGTCGCAATATTTTAACTGTTTATATGTATATTTAGAAACAGATAGGTATTCCACTTTGTATACTAGTATTGGATTTTATATAGTCAAAGACTAGAAATTAGTACCAAGTAACTATTAAGAAGGCTGTCAACGTTAAATCGTTGTCAAACTGCTACAGTACTGTAATGAAGGGGTAGCATATTTGTCTCCACTTTTAAATTCATATGCTTACAATGCAGGATTTTCGAATGTTTGTAACTTTTAATAATAGAGATATCGAGTTGAAATCTATACATTAACGCAGTCACGCTTGACTATTAAGAAACGGGTGGTGCATGGTCAAAGATAAAGACGCTAATGATAGGACAGTCAGAAGAATACTGATAGGAAAAGATGAAATAAGTAAGAGTGTCATCGTACGTTTTCATCCCTTCATCAGGGCTCGATTTTAACACACATTTTTTTTTGTAGCCAGAAGGACTAGTATACTGAGAAATTTACTAGTCCTGTCAAATCATTACTAGTTATGTCCATAAATCAATGTCACACACTTGTATTGAGATTAACAACAATTTTAGTTCATCAGTAGCACTATCATATGAAATACAGAAGTAGAACTCATGCTTCAAATCATCAAATTCACATTTCTTGTTTCTCAAGATAATCTGGATCAAATTCCAGAAAGGGATCCAGTTGTCCTTTCTTGTCCTCCACCTGCACTCGGGGACCATGTGTGGTTTGTTATGGTCTCCTTACCCTGGTAACCCATCTGTCTGAAATATTGCAGTGCAGTGGTTATCACCTTTTACATCTGCCTTCTCTACACTATCAATTTCTAGGAATCACAATGTAATCTCTCCTCTTTTTTTCAAATTCATTTGCATACAGTTTCTTCCAAAATTGAACTGTCAGTACAACTGACACATATGTCTGCAAAAAACCTTGTTTCATTCACACCTTTGACAAATTTCAGAATTTCACTTTCAGACATGAAGGGAGTAAATATAAAAACCTGTTTATCATTCCTGTCTCCAACATCAACTCATTTCATCTCATCCAGCTGACACAGCCCTACAAAATCAGTGAAGGGTCTTCTGTTTTTTTAGATAGCATGTGCATTTATAAACAAATTAACGTGCAGGTCAAACACAGTCTGATTTAAACTTTGCAAGATCTTACCAATAGTTGATTCTTCTGGTGGTTTTTATATATTCCGTACAACAGTTATACCACATAATTTTCTTTTCCTCATACATCAATCCACATCTTCTGAAACATTCAATTATGCTTTTCCCTATCATAAGAATTATTCCTGTCTGTTATGTCATTTTCATTTAGCTTTTTTTTCTTTTTCCAGTGGCTGAACACCTATGAAACACCACATTTTGCATGTCTTCAAAGGAGCGAATTGAGCTTGTTTTTAAATACAGTATAGCTGATGCAAATTATTTAAAGAAAAGGAATGTCACACTGTTCTTTATATAAGCAAATCAGAGCAAGAAATACATTTCAAAACATGTGTCTTTGCCCCTCCCTAAAATTAAATGGTCTCTCCCTAAGCTAATTCTGATGTTATTGACAAATTATAGTGTGAGAGCATCAAGATGACTTTATGCAGTTCTTGTAAAATAGGGTGAAATGCCTAAATGTGTAGTGTCATAACTTGACGATATACATTAGAAAAATAGGATTCATTACTGTTTCCAATCTCAAGCAAGATCTGAAACAAGTAAGCTCTGATTCCAAAATGACCAGTAAGTAGTCTAGTAAACTATGTTACATTTGAAAACCTGCATTTTTGAGTCAATTATTTTACAATTTACCTCTCTCCAATTTAATTTAGCCATAACTTCACAAGTACTTTAAATTTTTTACTGAAATTTTGCAGGCGGCTTTTATTTACATAGATGTAGACTTTGAATACAAAATGACATAAAGATAAGAGATGGTTACCTATGATGAATTTTGGATTTTGTTTGATTTAGTATGTAATGACCCTAAAGTTGTTTTTGAAAATGGACCTGGAATTAAGTATTACCCAATATAAAGAGAGAGAAAAATATAATTTAAACTTGAATTTGCATTAGTTAAGGTTGGGATTCCATTCCTTGTGAGTTTTTAAAAATAAAAAAATGTATAGTGGTTTTGTTCATTTATTTGGTAATTTTGAAATTAGTTATTTCTGTGATATTTATGCTTATTTTAAAGATAAAAAATAAAATTCTTTTGAAATTTGTTTTCTTGTGTGACATTTATGCCTATTTTACAGATAGAAAATCATATTATTTTGTAATTTTTTTCATGGCTTTGCATCCTGAAAATAATATGATTTAGAAATGCTTTTGTATGAGACATATATGTAAACATGACTGTATACTTGATATACAAGCCTACATTTGTTGACAGAGAGCATCTCATGTAGATTAGTCTGCTCCATTCGTTTGAAATATTATGGATTACACATCATACTTGCTCTTGAAGACTTCAATAACATTTATTTCACATTACACATGCTGTTGATGATCTCACTAACATGGATTCCACATAGCACATGCTGTTGATGATCTCACTAACATGGATTTGACATCGCACATGCTGTTGATGATTTCATGTCCAAAATACAAAAATCAGATCTGAACTAGTTTTGTCATCTGTACAAATTTACTGTATGTACCTTGAATTTGGTATGTCATGTCATTTGGCAATCTATATCTGTTTTCAATAAAAAGAGTGATCGTTTTACCAGAGACAGCAAGCAGTCATTGAAGTACTTAATCTTCCCATCTAATGTTTTTGGTTAACTGTGTTGTTATTTGTATTTCAGCTGCCAGCAGTGGAACTGAATTATGCAAGTAAGTGTTGTTACACTCTTCCTGTAACATACATTGCTATACGTTTCCTATAGCATATTTTGTTACACTTTGCACATTATATTAACAATAATTAAGTTCACAGCTTAATGCAGAATCTAAATATTGCAAGGCAGCGTTTTTTTGCATGGAAAGTGTATGCAAGACTACCTTTTGCATGGAACGTGTATACAACACAGTACTTTTTGCATGAAAATGTATCCAAAGCAGTACTTTTTTAATGAAAAGTGTATATAAGACTTTCTGATGGTTTTGTTGCCATTGTAATTAGTGTTAAGTGTTTTAAATAAACTCATTTTCTCTAACACTTATGTATGTACAGTCATGAAGATTGATGATTCATTGTGAAGGGTGGCTGTGGTGGTTTATTGGTTAGTACGCTGAACTCATGACCGAAAGGTATGGTTTTGAATCTTAGCACGGAATCAGCTGAGTTCCCTGTTGTATCCTTCGTCAAGGTACTTTTTTCTATTGCCTTTGCATTAAATAACCTCCTTGTGTTGTTGTGCCATAAAATAAAGCCTAAATCATCTTGGAAGCAATGGGCAACAATAGTTAAATATGGTGCTTTCTAATGCACTGATTTTACAATTATGGTAGGTACATGTAAATGGGTTATTTTACAATTATGGTAGGTATAGGTAAATGGGTTATTTTACAATTATGGTAGGTACATGTAAATGGGTTATTTTACAATTATGGTAGGTACATGTAAATGGGTTATTTTACAATTATGGTAGGTACATGTAAATGGGTTATTTTACAATTATGGTAGGTACATGTAAATGGGTTATTTTACAGTTATGGTAGGTACATGTAAATGGGTTATTTTTGTTATACCCAAGCGGGAAAGAGTACTGGTGTCTTTGAAAAATGGATTGTTGTCTGACCAGAAATACATTATTTTACAGTGTTGTATGTACTTTCCTTAAACGTAATGAGAATTGGAGGGTACTACTCACCATGGTCACAAGTACGTCACAATGACCAACATGTTATGCTTCAGTAATTATGGTTTTACATTTAGTCCAGTTTATTTTACTCCGTTGTATGTACAATAATGAAACTTGTTGTTCTCCATTGTTTTTTGAATGTTGTAGTACAGGACTCGTTTATTATGAAAAATTTGTTGCGTCACCAATATAAATATCATCTGATTGTTAGTGCTCATTGTGAAATTTGTATTGTTTTGGATAAAATAATGAAGGAGGGGGGATAAAACAGAGATAAAAGTGATTGTTTTTACAACTAGGGGTGAAATGAGACCTCTGCCGTCTATCAACATGATTCACAATACACAATCTAAATGATCTTGTCATTGAAGATGTAGTGCCATTATTATGTATTGGCATATTGGCTATTATGTTTCTAGTAAGCAGATTACAGACGTAGGCATTATTTGTTTATATACTATTCTCATCCTTGACACAACTTTAAAAAAAATTACTTTCAAACAAACTAGATATGCCTGTTAATATGCCCTTTGTTTTGCAAAACATTTTATTACCAGTTTCATGTCATCAGTTATATTTAAAATCAGTGTAGTGTTATCTCCAAACAGAAGAAATAATGCAATTAGCTTGTGGAATGTAGTGTACATTTAACAATCATTAGTGCTTTCCAATTCTATTCAATGTATCATGAAATTATGGCCTCACTGGATCCACTTGTTTTGGCATGCCAAAGGATTCCTCAAGAACTTTCTTATTCTGCATACCTTCTGGTTAACCATTGGTCCTTTACAATTATTAAATCAAACCTATCTTTTGACCCAATGCAACTGTTGACTGCATCATCAGGGATATGGAAAATCATCAAGTTTGAGGACTCTATAGCTTAAACTGCAATAACTGAGCCACATAATCAGAGTATCCCCTGAGGTTTCAAGTCTCTGAGTCAAAAATCTCATTGGTGTCAAAACTGGGGGTCAGACTGAGTAAAAAACAAACTTTGTTATCAAAACTGGGGTTCAAATAAAAAATATGGGGTTCTCTGAAGCGTAAATGAGTGACTAAAGGTTTTCTTAGTATTGCTACTTGAAATACTTCAAACACAGTGAGGGTGACTAAAGGTTTTATTAGTATTGTTACTTGAAGTACTTCGAACACAATGAGGGTGACTAAACATTTTCTTACTATTGCTACTTGAAATACTTCAAACACAGTGAGGGTGACTAAAGGTTTCTTGGTATTGCTACTTGACGTACTTCAAACACAGTGAGGGTGACTATAGGTTTTCTTAGTATTGCTACTTGAAATGTGACTCTTGGTCATCACATAGGAAACCGAAATCTATACTGGTGTCAGACAAAGCTGTTGCAATTTTTAAATAAAATTTTTTTACCTGCAAACTTGGTGCCATTGATTGGAGTTACTCAAAACTGAACAAATTTGTATGTTATATTGATGGAGACCCATTACATGTGAAATGTTAGTCAACACTGACTTTATATTTCAGAGATGGTGATGACATTAAAGTGTTTGTACGAGTCCGTCCATCATCTGCAGAATTAGACATAACCTTCAGTCAGGTAGCTCATGTAGATCAGTCTAACAAAGAAATAATACTGAAGAGCAATGCCAGCAAACCGGAAGCAAAGAAGTTCACATTTGATTACGTAGCAGACATTAAATCCACTCAGGTAATTCAGTCCCTTAAGTTAATATTTTCATGATTTGCAAAAGTTAACAGGGTTTATAGTTTCAATTTTGACTTAAACACCTTGGCATCTTTACTTTCTTGTGTAATTACATCACTATGAAGTACATTGTATTGCATTGCATCTTTCTTGTATAATTACATCACTATGAAGTACATTGTATTGCATCTTTACTTTCTTGTATAATTACATCACTATGAAGTACATTGTATTGCATGTTTCTTGTATAATTACATCACTGTGCAGTACATTGTATTGCATGTTTCTTGTATAATTACATCACTGTGCAGTACATTGTATTGCATATTTCTTATATAATTACATCACTATGAAGTACATTGTATTGCATATATCTTGTATAATTACATCACTATGAAGTGAATTGTATTGCTTTATGCCACTCGTGAGTGAAGCTAGACCTGAATTTTATTTTTTTGGACAAGATAAGGAAAAGTGAGAACTAAACAGTGAGCAGTGAGAGCAAAGCAAGAATTATATTAGATTTAAATTATATTTGATTTAAATTATATTAGATTTAAATTATATTATATTTGAAGCTGGAGGGTGAGTTGTCAAAGTAGGTTAGTGGTTTAAGGGACCTGCCCAAACAGAGATAGTGTTTTTTTTTTTAAAGTAGCACGACGTCAAGTAAATCATCTAGATCGTGTGTGTGTGTGTATATATATATATATATATATATTTGCACATACACATGGGATTCTCAATAGATTTCAAAACTGAAGAGTCCGTTGATTTGTGACAACAAAATCACTTGAGCATGAGAGTTGGTTCTTTTGTACAGTCATAAGCCTATAGCTGTGATCCCTTGTTATTGGTGGAAACAAAAAAAGGTTATGATTTCTTGTCTCGTGCTGAATGATGAGAAGTATTTGTTCATTATTTTGTTAGAAACATAATCAGATTTTTGTAAAAGTGTTTCACTTTCTGTGTTTATATTTTGTATATGAAACAGACAGAGGATTATTTTTTATTATATGTTAAGCTTCTCTATATATTCTGTTATCAACTGCTCAAATAATTTTATTTATTGTCAAGCAGATGTCAATCAGAGCTTTTTACAGCAAATTTGTTACGGACTGCACACTCTTAGTACGAATATGAATCATGGGTAATTAAGAATGAGGCTCCAACTAAAATCTACTTGCATCAAAAAGTCAGAATTTCCATGCCTAAAAGTATGGATCATCAGACCAGTCAACTACGGAAAAAGTATAGTTGCCAAAAATCCAGATAATTGGTTTATTTGTTTTATTTTGATCCGAGTTTCATCTGAGAATTTTTTTAATTAGGTAACCAGACTGACTTTACAGCAGCACCCCCAGATGCTTTAAACTGCACCTATTTGTTCATGCAAAGTGTCTGCATGTTTAACTGTTGCTTATAGAATTTTTAAAAATGGCATCCAGAAGGTGATGCATGTTTAAGACAAAAGAGAAAATAAGTTTCTAGAAAAGTGTTAATAATCAGCACAGAAGAATAAAAAGGAGTATTCAGATTTTTGTGAATAAAAGCTGGAAAGCACACAATACGTTTATTGGACATCACATGCCAAATTGAGTATGTCTCATGGCGGGATATATGATTGCCATTGTCATGTGAAATGGACAAGAATTTTCAAGAATTAGGTCAAGTTGAGAGATAGCAACAATTCATTGAGCTACATTGGGTTTGGAACTAGAGTTTGTGCAACATTACTAGTGGTAAATAAAAGTCTACGCTTACTTTACAAACTTTTCAGTTGAACATAATGTTAATTATCGATGCGCCAAACTTTTAATTACGTTTTCCAGCTTTACAGTAGAAGTTATTGATATTTAGTTACACCTTAATGAAAACTGGTTAATATTATGAAAAAAATCAAGTGCCTTCAGACATGATTTTTCTCTGTTTTAAAACGGAATTCTGCTTTTCTCCTGACTTGAATCTGATTTTTCTTGATATAGTCCGTGTTTGTTTTTAAAAAAATGTCCAATCCATTATTTTTCTGTTTTTTTACCGTTATTTTCATGTAACGTATTCGCTCCATATATTAGTTAGCCCATGACTCATAAAGAATTTTCTGATTGGTCAAAAGTTTAAATTCATCCAATGAATCTTTGTGGAAAGGAAACTGATGGCAATGAAAAGAAAAAGCGTGCTTGCAAAAAATGGCATCCCTAGTTGTTGAGAGAGACGATGACACAAAAAGTTTAGATAAAGGTTTTTAGAAAACAAAAGGGAATGTCTGGAACGGAAATTTAGTTGGTCAGTTTATAGGAAAACTGAACACTTGAGATCTGGCATTTTGTGCCCCCTGCAATATATACATTACAGAAGTCGTGGTTGAAAAAGTCTGGTACCATGCCTACAATGAAGCAGCATACGGAAAAAAATAAAGCCTTCTGTCAGAATATGTGCACTGCATGTTGCCAATACAAGCTGGAGCATGAAAGGAAAAAGGCTCTCGTTGAGAATGAAAAGAAACGATTGCACATTGAGCCAGCAAAATCATTGGTGACAAAAAGAAAGACTAAAGAAATCTTTCTTAAAGCCGCAAAAAGAGCTCAAGTGGCATATTGAAAGGTTGTGTTCCGTGGACAAAAAAGATAAGTGAATATATGGGATTATTTGTATATAGATGTATTTGGGTGTTTATTTTACTTGTTATGAAAAGAGAAGTATAATATGTGGCCAGCAAAAATTAGCAAAAATGCCTAATTATTGACTTAATTACGATGTGAACACTGACATGCACGTGAAATAACTTAAGTACCAATAGTATTGGAGAACAGATTCATGTGACAATAAATATTGTAAAATTATTCAAATTTTTGGTAAGTTTGTTAGTTTATCAAATGATTATTTTGCTACATGTTATGGTCACAAGTTGCACCAGGAGCAGATTTTCATGCATGTAAAATGCATTTTTAGTCTGTGGGGGGTCTTTGACCCCTGAAACCCCCTGATCAGGAGTGCTGTCCCTCAAGAGCCTGTTGGGGGAGTAACCCCAGACCCCCCTTTTACATTTTAAGGTTGTTTTTTAAAGGTCAAAATGTTGTCTGTGCCTTACTGAAATGGACTCTTCAGAGTTTTCATGTCAGATTTAAGTTCCATGCTTCCCAAGGGTATCAATCTTTTGCAAATCCTGTGTGTGTGTGTTTATGTTCATAAATGTTGATAAATGAATGACAGCCATGAACAGATGATACTTTCCTAATACAACCACTCACTTTCTTGCTAAGACATGCTAACATAATTTCTGGCTCTCATTGTTATAGTGTTATTAGTGGTTTCAATTTTTATATGCATCTGTTACTTTTATGATCTAAATTTGTTGTAACCTTGAGTTTTTCAATATTGCATAAAAGACAAAGAAGGAAAAAAGCAGTAAACAAATTAGATTATTTCATTAAATGTTGTAGCCATTTTGTCTCTGGTTATCTCAAATGAAAGCACAGAAATTTAAAAACCCCATTAGTCAAAATTTTATATTGGAGACATGCTTTTATGAAGAAAAAATGAGTAAGGAAAAAAATATAGCAGGTCAGAAGGTTGCTTTTCCTCATGTGTTACTTTTCATTTTGGTTAAAGGTTTACAATTCTATAATCTGGTGAAAGGATGTCATGGGTTCAACTCTGGCCAAGTCATACCAAAATGCTTTTAAAAATAGCTACCTTGCTTGGCGCTTACTGTTAAGACATTAGTGGTAGGCCTGGTGTCAGGATAATGTAACTGAGTCGGATATGATGCTACATGTCTGTGTTCAGAGGTTAGTGGTAGGACTGGTGTCAGGATAGTGTGACTGAGTGAGATATGATGCTATGTGTCTGTGGCATGATACTCCAGTGCCACTATAAACTGCCTCACTGCAAACATCATTGCGATATTACTAAAATTGTAAATGTATACATTTCTTCAAACCACCAATGTTTTTTCATTTCAGGAACAAATCTTCTCAATCGCTGCCAGATCAATCATTGAATCCTGTGTAGCTGGATATAATGGAACTATTTTTGCTTAGTAAGAATTTTGTAATATGTTTTTTTTCATTCTAAAAACCAAATTTCTATTTTCATCCTGCCTTGCTTAATTACCTTGGGGGAAACTGTTAATACATCAACATGACATCTTTGTCATAATTTTCTTTTAGGCCTTAGGTTACCTTGAATATGATGCAAAAATATATATATAAAAAACAAAAAAGTGAAAACTAGTCGGGATTCTTAGCTGAAAGAATCTCATTAAAAACACTGATAGGATCTTTGTACTGTAATTTCTGTGTGTGCATAATTATTCTGTGTGCATAGTTATTCAGTTGTAGGACTTTGTTTTGTTTTTCTTCATAGTTATCTGGCTTGTTTCTCTTTTGAAAGAATAAATACTGTTTTATCCTTCGACTTTCATGTGTTTTCCTTCCATGAATTTTTCTTGTTACCATCCTTGCAAACATAATGTAGTAAACTTATTTATCCATATAGCAAAGATCATGTCACTTGATAAATACTTTTAACGTGATCATTACATTCATGTTTTTGGTTTAAATATTAATACATTTACTTTTAAATGACACAATACGCAGGTTCAATATAAACTTTATTGTGAATCTAAAAAATCTTTGGGATAATGGGGGCAAATCCTGTCACAGCACACTGCATCCGCTGAGGTTTTTCTTGTACAAATACGTCATGAAGAGAACCCTGTAGGAGCATAGAAGGTTGTGAAGAGTGTCTAACACCTGTATGCGGAGCTGCAAGGGCTGATGCAAGGCATATATTGACTAATACAAGGCATATGTTGACTGATAAAAGGCATATATTGACTGATACAAGGCATATATTGACTGATACAAGGCATATATTGACACAGATAACTGAAACTCCATAAGTCTGATCCAGAGAATTGCTATGATAACAAACATCAGCCGATACTCCATACATGCACCATAGGAAGCAGATATGCAAATATGGGCATAATAATTGAGTATATTTTAGTACTGACACAAATTGGAGGTCAAAAGCAAAGTTGTAAATGCATTAAACTTGGCAGTGGCCCAACTTGGGGATTTTTTCTGTATGAATACCTAAGGAAGAGAGACTTGGGGTAGTTTGTTGGGTTGTGAATAGTGTCCGATACCTGTATGTGTAGCCACATGGGACTGGTATGAGGTATATAGATATTTTGATAACTCAATAATTCTGATCCTGAGGATTGCAATGATATAAAAAAAAAACATTAGCTGATTTGGCATTGACCCTTCAGAATAGAACTGGAATGGTATGCTATGCAAGAATTTTCTCAATGTGGAACGGTATGCTATGCAAGAATTTTCTCAATGTGGAACGGTATGCTATGCAAGAATTGTCCCAATGTCTAGTTGACATAATACGTCCTGACCTTTAAGTACATTTCATGTTATTTATTTGTACCAACATGCCACTTGTGTAGACAAGATTTGTACCAACACGCCACTTGTGTAGACAAGATTTGTACCAACACACCACTTGTGTAGACAAGATTTTCAAAATGCTACTTGTGTAGACAAGATTTTCAAAATGCTACTTGTGTAGACAAGATTTTCAAAATGCTCACAATTACCCTTAATATGCTTTTTGTTTTCAGCGGACAGACTGGTTCAGGGAAGACCTATACAATGCTTGGTAAGTAAGTTTAAATTATAAGTCTCAGTCTAAATTGAAGGGATAAACAGTTTCAGGTTTTTGATGTTGGAGGAAGGAGAAAAGCTAGTGAGAAATGTTGGAACTGAATATATTTTATAAGCCTTTGCTAGACAGGGCATTTATCAACAGACATTTTAAAGTCTTTTAGTGGCTTTAAATTTGAGATTTTTATCAACTATGGAATCCCAAAATTTGCACTCCACAAATTCATAGTACATTCAGTGGTTAAAAATTCAATTGCCCATCTCTATATGACAAGTTGAAAATGTTTGCCAGTGTAACAAGTTTTGCAGTCATTCTCCCAATGGACAATTGCTGCTTCAGAGATGTCTTTTGGTCTACTGAGAATATTGCAGACTTTTCAGTTGAAATTTGTTTTCCATTGTCTGTGATTTGGATTTTTAATGTTGCTTAAACAATATTAATATTGTATCATTTTGATGTCTGCAATTTGGCAGTTTATTTTGATTTCTAGCAATTGGGGCATCATGCCACACACGTAGCATCATGTCCCACCTAGTCACATTATTCTGTATATATGAAGATGATAAGCTTAATTAATGTACTAAGTGTTTCAAGTACTTGGCAAAACTAGCTCAATTAGATATACAAATCATTTTTGAAAATTTTGATTTTGATTTATCTTTGTGTTTGTGTGTACTAGGCTTAATAACAAAAATCAAGGAAGGTCATCTGACCAGAAACATGAATATTTATGGGCCTAAATAAACTGGGTGTAAGCAATGTTTTCAAAGATACATCGATACATACATGCATAGGTTTTTGGTGCTTTTCCAAGAAATTACTGTTAGACATTATAGCTCCTACATAATTGTCTCTTTTCAGGCCCAGCTGAGGGTGAAGACAGTTTCCAGCATGAGATGCGTGGAATAGTTCCACGCAGTTTTGAATGTTTATTTAATGCAATTAATAAGGAACAGACTGGGGTAAGATACTAGCGTGGAATAGTTCCACGCAGTTTTGAATGTTTATTTAATGCAATTAATAAGGAACAGACTGGGGTAAGATACTAGCGTGGAATCATTCTACAATGTTCTCTTTGATATAATAAATACATAGATAACAAGATGGTAACTTTTGCTTGCATTGTCATGCAGTACATTACAAATTTAATGTTCACTTTTTTGAAAGTTCTAAAATCTACATAAAACATATTTCTTATGGATAAAATTAGAGACAATAGACAGGTCTACTTATATAAAAAAAATCTTATCTAGATTGTTGTGATATGTAATTATAGCAGTGGAAGGGACACTAAACATTCATTTGGTTAGACATTATTATGCATTACTAGCCACAATTTGCAATCAAAAATCTATAAAAATAGAAAGTTAGGTTAAAGGAGACTAGAATTCAGTGGAAATATACAATAATATTAAATACACTGCAGAGAAAAACATGGTTCTGAAGCGTCGTGTACGACTGTATTGCCAATATTGAGATATTGGCATATCTTCTAGGCACTGAGTTTCCGTGACCTCGTATGCATATTTTCCGCGCCTATTCGATTACTTTCGGAAAGTGACGTCATACTAGCGACTCCAGCATCCAGACCTACAGTTGCAAGGTTCATTTCATATAAAGTACCATGCCGTTTTGCGTTGCTTACGGGTGTAATAGCATACATAGAAAAGGCTGTGGAGTTCATTTTTTTATTTTTTCCAAATGATAAAGGGATAAAGAAAGTCTGGATACATTATTACAAGCGTGTCGATTTCAATGCAACACCATACAGCAATCCATGCTCATTACATTTCTCAAAGGAATGTTACCAGAGGGATCTTAAAAACATAGAACCTCTAGGATACACGAATGCTAAGCCTAGACTAAAAGTTGAAACTTTTCCAGACATACCATTGTATATTTTAAATCCTGGTAGAGTGTCAAACGTACGAGTTGCGAAAATAGGCAGAAGGCCGAGTAAGTGCTAATAACAAATATGACAGCCCGACACCTGATCGTGCTGATGAAATGAGTAAATGTTTTTTTCCTTCTTCAAGATTACAATATAAATAAAGTCACCACTGTCCTATGTATAATTGGGATCTGACTTTAATCAAATGGAAGTTTTGCTTAAAAAAATAATAATAATAAGATTTTATCAACCCTTGACACGGTCGTGTTTTGAGAAAAACAATTTAAGTAATTTTTAAAAAAATATTAAAAAAATTATTTAAAAAAACACAACCTTTCATTCTATGCCTATTACTCGTAAAATGTATAAACAAAAATCTGTAATGATTGGGACTGATATAAAACTGGCCCTTGGGCAGTTTAAATAGCAGCGATTAAAAAGAAAAGAGATCCGATATAAAATCAAAGTTTCACATTAACTGGCTGACAATAGAAATTGGGGGGAGGCGACTATTGACCCCACCTATTTGCCCCGATGTGCAATTTCTCCCTGTGATATGCCTTATTATACCCCAGGACAAGACCTTTTTTTTCATATTCTGGTCTGCATAATAGTTAGAGGTTAGAATTAAGTACACAAACATAATGGCAGTTTAACAAATTAACAATTATTCCTTATCATTGCACTTATGTTGTGAAAAGGACTGGCCCTCTGACATAATTCAAAGAAACCATGTGCTACAGAGTGTGTATGTAAGCACCAGAAAGTCATTGGCAAATAAGCGATGCCGAATTTTGTTGTAACTTCGAGGCCAAAGACTTAATTTTAAGAGTTCAAATCTGCAGTCAAATGTTACCGTACATGTATGTGGCCATTGTTTTCATACATTTTATATCCCATCCTATTTCCTTTAGTTTAAGTGTTAGATATGTAACACTGTTTACTGAATTAAATATTTATTTTGAATTAGTTTTTTAGGGGCATATATACTGCGTCATATTTTTTTTATTCCTTCTTTTAATTTAATCATGGTAATGAAACTTTACATAGATGGTAGAAGAATGTCAGGTGTTAACTGGCCAAGTTTTTTTATGGCGGAAATGGAGATTTTATTTGCAGAGAAAATTACGCATCATTCAATGTGATAATTCATGGGTTTTAAACTAATTGGTGACAATTTTTTTTTTGCAAGAAGTACTTCTGTAGTAGTTAAATAATCCGAAATTTACGTGAATAATGTTTAATCTTAATCTATTTACTGAAGACAAAAACTGTCCTGTGATATTAATTATTTCTTCACTACAATATTCACAAGTGATAAAATAGAATATGACATTTGTGGACTGCACACTTGATAAAAAAATTATATATGGATTTTCTTCTTCTGAGAAATGAAAATTGAGAGGCATACTGAAATAATCGGGAGTTAACTGCAAAAAATCAAGAGATATTACGAGATAGGGAGGAAATACCTCCAAAATTGGAATTTACTTTCTTTCTTTCTTCTCCCGGCTTGAAAGTTAACATATATGAACTGTTCGGGTTTGTGGAATTTCAGTCAGGGCTAGTAAGTTTATTTAAGCAGGGTTCGTACGGTCTTTGAAGGTCTTTGAGAGTTTGGGAAAAATGAGGTAGCATTTTCAAGGCCTTGAAAGTTTGGGAAAATCGAGCATATTACCCTGAGGTCTTTAAAAGTCTTTGAAAATTGAAATAAACCACCAAAAAATTTCTTTCCAGAATCACAAATAAAATTATCCGAAGTTGTTAGATTCAGATGTAATCTAGTTATCCTGGTTTCTTTCTTTTGATGACCCGTTCAGTTTATTGCCGCCGCATTCACAAAAGAGGCTTTGTTTTGTTAGGCCATCCAAAGTATGTATCGGCGGCGACTTCAATCACACATGCACTCTTCATCAAAGCAAGACGGTACCGCTACACACTTCATCAAAGGAAGTCACCAATAAAATTGCCCAAGGTCGTTAGCTTCGGATGTAGCTGGTTTTCCTGGCTTCTTTCGTTTGACGAATAGTTCAATTTGATTGGACGAGTCCATCAGTTTTAGCCAATCAAAATGTTAATTACACTAATTCTACGTTGAAAGTTCGCGAAAGTTACACGCTCGAGAATTCAAAATTTGTTCATTCGATTTACATCTTCTGCAAGTTCAGTGTTTAAAAATGCCATGTCATTGGTCTTTCAACGATATCTGGCTTGAACAAGAGAATTACAAGGAATGGCTGCAAAAGGATAAATTATGTAAACGAAAGACTGTTTATACATTGTGTAAAAAGACGAGCAACTTGGCTTCAATAGGAGAGGGATTCGATGCAAATTAGTAACTACATACTGTTCATTTAGTGGAACGAAGATGCAGAATTATAAGCTATTGGTAATTTTGGGCAAAATAATGTTAACTCATTACTCTTCGGGTATAAAATAAGATATTGTTTAATGTGATGATTTGGGAGATATGGCAAAAGAGGGCCCGTTTAAATTTACTTATACCGTCGGTTTATTTAACACGTTTGAGGGACAAAAATCATTTTCGAAAATTTTGTTCTTCATAATAATGTTCCTTGGTTTAATATAAAAACATACATTGTAATAAATTCAATTCACGGATATACAGTTTCAAAGTGCGCAAGCGTACACTATAGTAGAGTTAAGCAAGATTTGTTGTTCTTGAATTGTGAGTATATAAAAAAACGTGTGCTGTGAAGCTTTAGCTGTGAGAAGTCAAGTCATTTGATTAGGTAAATAAATAAAAGAATTAAAAAAACGTATTTCCTGTTTACGGAATATCCCTGTTTCTCATTGCCGACCCTCGACTTTTTCTCCAATGGAATTAAAAAAAAAATCACATTGCCGAAATTGATTTGTGTATCTATAGTCTGACTATACATCCCCGTTTGTTTGTACCCCTATCGATTTCAATAACGAAACTAATTAAATGATAAAAAGTGCACAGAACTAAGGCAACTGAATCATTGATTTATAATTTCTAACCTGAATGTGAGCAGAATGGCACTAATACTGCCATCTCCTGCACATTTCATGATTAACGGACTTCAGACTATAATTGAGCCCGTTTTGCCCAGTACTTTGAAGTGCTTGAAATATTACTAGATTTATAATGTTTATTTTTTTAAAAACGGAGAAAAAAAACACGCCCAAACTTGATGAAGTGTTTTATTCTGTCCTTTTAAAAATAAAGGAATATGTCGAACTTTGGTGTGGTCTCCAGAAAATGTTGTTGTCACACGGGCAGGCAACAGTGGAGAAAGGATTTTCTGTCAACAAACAGGTATCTGTTGAGAACCTCAGCAGAGAAAGCCTCATAGCTCAAGGGCTAATCATTGACACAATGAGAAAAGCAGTTGGGCCTTTGGAAATCATCATTAGCAATGAAATGATGACGCATGGCTCCTTTGCAATACATAAGTACCATGCCTATCTGGATAAGAAGAAAGCAGAGAAGGATGAGAAAAACCAAAAAGGAAAGAAACGGGAGTTAGCCTTTGATGAAGTGGAAGAACTAAAGCCAGAAAACTGCCTCTTGAAGCTAACATTGCCAGCCTACATGTTTCCTCTGTACAGAAAGCAGAAGAGGCAGAGTTAAAAGGACCCATTGTGCTTGCCACAGAGTCAAATGCTCTTAGGAGAAGAGCAGAGGAAAAGATGACATTGGTGGCGTCTCTTTCCAAAATGATTGAAGAGAAAAAAAGCAAATATAATAATGCATTTAAAGCAGTGCTGATGTCAGTTAAGAGAACAATTTATTTTGTATTAAATCTGACACTTATTTTACATATTTCTGAAAGAACAACGAATGTTAACCTATCTTCCAGATAATTATAATACAATTTTAGGAAATTAATTATAGTTTGACTTTAATCAGTAATCAATATTGTAGTATTTGGCATTCATTTGTCTCATATAACCTGTATACACAATGTTAACAAAAATAGGTCTTGGAAATCTCTGTTTGTGGTCTTTGAAAGTTTGGGAAAAGTCTTTGAATTTATCATCCATAGTTCAGTATGAACCCTGTTAAGTCATCAGCCCGGGGCCTGTGCTTAAAACATTTCTTTCAGCACTGACCAGTACAGTACGTACTCTATTTTAATGAAGCATGTATATACTTACAGATTTGTCAATACGCTAACTGTAGCATGCATGTAAAATACACTGTAATTGAATCATAGAAAGGAAGCTTCTTAATGTTGAAATTAATTACGTATGATTTCCTCCTCGCAGATTTATTTGTGGGGTGTTGTTTTTTTGTGTGTGTGAAAAATTACTTCCAATGAAAACCGTTATAAATGGCCTCTCTCGCTTGCCATGCTTCTGTTTGTATACGAGGACTGGCTAGTATGATGTCACGAGACCACGTGATCTGTTGTCTCATTAAAACTCGGAAATACTCGGCAATTTACGGAATCATTGTATCTTCTTCGCAATATAATCAATATCCGCACACGATATTATATTTTTAAACATTATATTCAAATTAGAATTTGTAAAGAATTAATTTATAAAATAAAAATTTTCATTTCTAGTCTCCTTTAATACTAAAATAGCATTGATTTGAAATATAAAAGTACTTGAAGTCAAAATAGCATTGATTTGAATTATAAAAGTACTTGAAGTCAAAATAGCATTGATTTGAATTATAAAAGTACTTGAAGTCAAAATAGCATTGATTTGAATTATAAAAGTACTTGAAGTCAAAATAGCATTGATTTGAATTATAAAAGTACTTGAAGTCAAAATAGCATTGATTTGAATTATAAAAGTACTTGAAGTCAAAATAGCATTGATTTGAATTATAAAAGTACTTGAAGTCAAACATGCTCTTTAAATTTAAAGCATTAATATCTGAAGCAGGATGTTTAAATCATACTTTGGTTTTAGAGCTATGAAGCGGACATAATACCGAAAGAGAGAAAATGGTTTGTGATTAGGATATTCTGGATGTATTTTTTAAGTTTACAGATGAATTTCTTTTGTGTGCACATCTCCACCATGTACAAATTTAAAATTCAGTCATAACTATTGTCTATGGATTTCAGGAATATTCACAAAGATGTTACCCAGCAGTATTTCATATGGATTTCAGGAAGTTTTGCTTCAGAGTTGAATGTCACTAAAGTCCTTGAATAATTTCATAATAGTTGAATGTCACTAAAGTCCTTAAATAATTTCATAACAGTTCAGCAAGGTACTGTCAGTTTAGAATAAAAGGTTCTTCGTCTCAATTATAAATAAATCAAATTTCCTCGCCGACTCCTACAGAACTGAAGAATCTTCATGCTGTGCATTAATTATATAGTCATCTAATTTTAAAAAAATTGGAATCCCTAACTTTCATGCTTGAGTTGCTTTATTTAATTTATTTGTTTTAGGGTTTAACAACATTTTTTAGCACACGATAGGCTATACAGGGTGGCCAGTATTATTGGTGGAGGAAGAACCTGGGAAACCCCACTGGAAGAAACAATCACTGACCCACGAGAAGCTACTGGCATGCTTTCTCACATAACTACATTAGCCGAATCTTAGACTCGAACCCATGCAGACATGTGAGATGGTAGCGATCCATAACGGAAAGCGCTTTAGACCACTGCCACTCGGGGCCCCCAGGTTGCTTTATTATCAGCTGTATTTCAATGTACCCTTAATATCGTGTGGCCTTAATATCATATGACCTCTTTGACCTATACATGAAAATCAGTATGTGGATATATCTGACGGAGAATAACTCAAACATCCCCAAGCTAGATGGCTGATTTAATTTTCAACAATTTTCAAATGAGAAAGCTAGTTTTCTGTGAGTTTGATTTCTTTGCATAAATAGCATTCTCTTAACACTTAAACCAATATAACTGTCTACATTATCATAATTAGTATTTTGCCGTCATAATCAAGATAACTTCATTACATTGAGTTCTTTGATCGTGAATGCTGTATTATGTTGGATATAACATTCTTTTAACAATATTTTTAAGTCTTTTACATTTTCGAACACAACATTACTTTTGGTTGCTATGGCAACCAAAGTAAATTTATAATTATTTATACTTTTCAGTATGATTAGTATTTGTTTCTTATCAAGGAACTATACAAGTGAATATAATTATATTTTATATGAAGAAAAGATTTTAATAACTACATAACTATTGCATCATCTAAATATTGTAACATATTGAATGGTTTGAAAGTAAAGTTATAATTATCTTGCATAAGCCTAGAAGTAATGAACTGAAGATATGATATCTAGAATTCTTTTTATTTTACCTGTCCATGTACACATGAGGATATGTGTTATGTAGAAAAAAATTAACTGTCAATGTACACATTCAGAATAATTATATTTGATAGAATAGTATACACCATATTTGATTTTTTGGGTCAAAAATTACTTTTCCACCCATTATCTATATTTGGTTGCTATGGTAGCCATGAATACACATCAATTTCACCAACATTTTTAGTGTTTGCAAGCTGCATGCCTATTTGCATCACTTTGTACAATTACAATAATAGTATATAAATTTGGCCCAAAAAACTTGTTCTGAGAAAATTCAGTTTGCACAAATGGTGCAATGAGAAACAAATCAGCACTTGTTTCAAGGGCAAGCAAAACAACACAGTACTACAAGCATTAAGCAATATCAACAGTAATGCATAGATGCCAACCCTCATGATTTTTGTGTAAATTTCACAAATTCATGCAGCATGCAAAAACTTCTCAAATCCCTCAATTCTCAATTATTTCAAATATTTAATGAAAAAATTGATTTCCTGTTAATTTCTACTCTTGATATCGGCAGTTGCCATAACAGTCCAGAACTATTAGTCATGATATCAGTAAACTATATGTGATTGGTACAGTTGGCCTGGTAGCAAGCATTTTAGCGCATTTTAATCAATATATATAAGAATAGTTTTACAAATTTCATAAAGAGAAACTGGGGCCTAACTAATGCCTCCATGAACTCACCTTTGCTGTGAATATTATTCACAGACTTTGAAAATACTTTAGTGATGATTCAACCCAAAATAAATTAGGGACAGTCAGTAGAAATAATGTTGAATTCTTTAAAGTTTTGTTTTCTAATCTCCTACTCCACATCACTCGTGCCTTTTGTTGCAATTTTTATATGTCCCTTTTTAGCAGATGAAAAAATGAATCCCATCAGTTTATAATTTGAACCAAAATTAGCTATATGATTTTGTTCTTGGTTAGTAATGGAGTTGAGTTCTTGTAGATGTCTATGTATTCTTGGCATAAAAAAAGTTTTATTTTACTACCAAGTCCTTAAAATGAAACAAATTTATCTTTATTCATAAACCATAATATAATATAAATGTAGTCTACATTGTAATAATTTACTTACAGGAATGATATTTGGGGTTGCTGTTTTAAATAATACAACAACCTTAAGGAAGAGATAGAAGAAAAGGTTTACCATATTTATGAACTTCTAATAGTATTTCAGCTTTCAGCAGTATTTTTTAATCGTATGACATGAAAAAATGCAAAAACAGTTACTATTTTCAGTTTTGTACACCCACTTCCTCCTATTGCTGACTTTGCCCTATTCTGAATAAAAGGGGTAATTTCACTTTTAAAAAATTTCTATTTGACATTATTTCTATTTTGCCCTATTCTGAATAAAATGGGTAATTTCACTTTTGAAATATTGTTATTTGTGTAGACTTTGCCCTATTTTGACTAGAGGGGTAATTTCACTTTTGAAATATTGCTATTTGTTTGGACTTTGCTCTAATCTGACTAGAGGGGTAATTTCACTTTTGAAACATTGCTATTTGTGTAGACTTTGCCCTGTTTTGACTAGGGGGTAATTTCACTTTTGAAATATTGCTATTTGTGTAGACTTTGCTCTATTCTGACTAGAGGGGTAATTTCACTTTTGAAATATTGCTATTTGTGTAGACTTTGCTCTATTCTGACTAGAGGGGTAATTTCACTTTTGAAATATTGCTATTTGTGTAGACTTTGCTCTATTCTGACTAGAGGGGTAATTTCACTTTTGAAATATTGCTATTTGTGTAGACTTTGCTCTATTCTGACTAGAGGGGTAATTTCACTTTTGAAACATTGCTATTTGTGTAGACTTTGCTCTATTCTGGCTAGAGGGGTAATTTCACTTTTGAAATATTGCTATTTGTGTAGACTTTGCTCTATTCTGACTAGAGGGGTAATTTCACTTTTGAAATATTGCTATTTGTGTTGACTTTGCCCTGTTTTGACTAGGGGGTAATTTCACTTTTGAAATATTGCTATTTGTGTAGACTTTGCTCTATTCTGACTAGAGGGGTAATTTCACTTTTGAAATATTGCTATTTGTGTAGACTTTGCTCTATTCTGACTAGAGGGGTAATTTCACTTTTGAAATATTGCTATTTGTGTAGACTTTGCTCTATTCTGACTAGAGGGGTAATTTCACTTTTGAAACCTTGCTATTTGTGTAGACTTTGCCCTGTTTTGACTAGGGGGTAATTTCACTTTTGAAATATTGCTATTTGTGTAGACTTTGCTCTATTCTGACTAGAGGGGTAATTTCACTTTTGAAATATTGCTATTTGTGTAGACTTTGCTCTGTTCTGACTAGAGGGGTAATTTCACTTTTGAAATATTGCTATTTGTGTAGACTTTGCTCTGTTCTGACTAGAGGGGTAATTTCACTTTTGAAATATTGCTATTTGTGTAGACTTTGCTCTATTCTGACTAGAGGGGTAATTTCACTTTTGAAATATTGCTATTTGTGTAGACTTTGCTCTATTCTGACTAGAGGGGTAATTTCACTTTTGAAATATTGCTATTTGTGTAGACTTTGCTCTATTCTGACTAGAGGGGTAATTTCACTTTTGAAATATTGCTATTTGTGTAGACTTTGCTCTATTCTGACCAAAGGGGTAATTTTACTTTTGAAATATTGTTATTTGTTTAGACTTTGCTCTATTCTGACTAGAGGGGTACTTTCAGCTTATTATGATTAATTGCTCTTAAAAGTAATTGCTGAATGGATTGATTGAAGGTTTTAGTGAGCAAGATTTATTAACAGTATATTGGGATATTTCAAAATGAAAATTCATGGGCTACCAGGGGTACTCCTTTTTATGTGATTTTTTTTTTGTCCAAGTTTAGAACATGCCTTGTCCGAAACACATTGATCATGCCAACATTCGAAGTTAAGCAGAGTAAAGTGAACACGAGTTCCATATATGAGTTTCAGTAGCTATGCCTGTTTCTAATGACAACCTGTGTTTTGGTACATGATCATGTGTCTGAGTCAAATGTTATAGTCTAGTCTCTGACTAAAATATCCGTTTTATAACTATAAGTCATTTAATCACTTGAAAATTTCAATTTTTACTTGACATTTTAAATACAGTTTCGTGCTGACATAGTGAAACCAATTACCTAAGTTAGACTTACACTATTCAATCACACAACCTCCTTCTAAAATATCAACCATCACCTACCTGCTTGCTTACTGTGACATGGCAAAGAAAGGATTAATTTCTCTCATTTCAAAGAGCTGAGCTAAATACTGGCAATTTAAATTTTACAGTTGCAAAAGGTCTGTTATCAATTACTGACCTCACTGAATTAACTTGATGTAAGGCTTTGCAATTTAAATTTTACAAAAGGTCTGTTATCAATTACTGACCTCACTGAATTAACTTGATCGAGATCCTCCCCCTCTTCAGTCCCCCAAAGAAGTACATATGTAAAATTGTGACTTTGTTGCCAATTTACACCTTGAACATGTATAATTTTTGTGGTCTTTTTTACTTCACTGTCATTAGCATTATTATTCAAAGAGCTTTCTCCTGAAATGAAAGTAAGGAAATTAACTGACGCTGTATGCCTTAAATAGTTCTATTCAGTAAGACTCTTTATCACATGACTACACTGACCCAATGTCCCTGTAGGTTACCACATGACTACACTGACCCAATGTCCATGCATGATGATGTCCTATGACCTTACTAATGACTACACTGACCCAATGTCCCTGCATGATGATGACCTATGACCTTACTAATGACTACACTGACCCAATATCCCTGCATGATGATGTCCTATGACCTTACTAATGACTACACTGACCCAATGTCCCTGCATGATGATGACCTATGACCTTACTAATGACTACACTGACCCAATGTCCCTGCATGATGTTGTCCTGTGACCTTACTAATGACTACACTGACCCAATATCCCTGCATGATGTCCTATGACCTTATTAATGACTACACTGACCCAATGTCCCCGCATGATGATGTCCTATGACCTTACTAATGACTACACGGACCCAATGTCCCCGCATGATGATGTCCTGTTACCACATGACTACACTGACCCAATGTCCCTGCATGGTGATGCCCTATGACCTTGCTAATTCTGGTTATTTTGCTGTGTGATGTTTCAGAATCCATGGAAGGAGTTTCTTTTGAAGTGTACATTCCTGGAGATTTATAATGAGCAGGTGTTTGATTTGCTGGAGCCAGGTGTTGGGCTACATTTGAGGGAGAGCATGAAAGCAGGTGCATTTGTGGAGGGACTGCAGGAAGTGGTTATACGAGACCCAAGTGAGGCCTATCAGGTACTGTGCAGTTTGCATTTTCCTTCTTATGTCATGTTATTTCATTATCGATGGTGTTTGTTAATTATAAACTATAACTTTTCTTCTTTGACACACCCATTCCCCCAATGTCCCACAATAGTTGTTGTTGCTGTAGGGTTTAATGCCATTTTCAGCACAAGATAGACTATACATGGCAGCCAGTATTAATGGTGGAGAAAGAACCCGGGAAAACCCTAGGAAAGAACCATCGACCCACGAAAGGCTACTGGCAAGGTTTCTCACATACCCACATTGGGCGAATCTGAGACTCGAACCCATGCAGATAGACCCACAAGAGTAAAGTGCAAGAAGTTACAATAGACGGATGAGCTAATGTCACTTACATTTTTCTTAATTCTTCTTTTCATGAGCAGTATGTATGGTTATCAGGTGTGGATTGAAATAGTTTCCAAGTCATTACCATGAGACTAAAGATTAGGATCATTGTCAGCTGCATGAATGTATAAAACTGTCTTTTTATGCTCATTCAATAGTTTTCAAGTTGGGATCCAGGGGAAAGGACAAAAGGGAGTTAAGGATGGACCCTTGGACCAATGTTAAAATACATATTAATTTATCTTTCCATGCCTTGTATGTGTATATATGGTTATAATATTGAAATATAGAGTTTCTATATTATGATCCTGGGTTTAAATCCCTTTGACTTTAAATAGACTCAGTGACTAAACTCTGTTGACCTTTGGACAAGACAGACTGGTGATTGACCGATCAGGATTGAACATATTTGGGCCATGTTGAATGTTTAATATAGCTAATAGAATACCTCCTAACTTGGACATTGTTTTATCAATTGCATGGGGCATCAAAGTCATGATAGGAGAATACCTGAAAATTTGGTTTCAGGGTTTGTTCTAGAAACACATTCAGATTTTAGTCTTGCCTACAACTAATCTTACAAATGGCAAGACATCGTTGTCATAAAATCAATCCTTCAGTAATTCTGTCTATCTAGCTTCATTTTATGTTTCAAGTCTTTTCCATGGGTGAATATCTTGTTTTTATTAATATTTATGTAAGCATTTGAACTTTCTTCCAATAAATATGTCTGGTCTTTGTCAGGTATTTTAAACAATCAAATAATATCTGTTTACTTCTGTATGCTTGAAAAAAAATGACTTTAGGTGTCATCAGCATACCAACAAAAATACAACCATCAAAAACAGGTTCTTTAATTTAAACAGTTTTGCAAGATTCCTAAAATATATATCATTTCAAATACTGAAGTATTATATATGCACCTCACATATTTAATTGCTTTCTATCAAAAAAAGGATTGTTTATTAGCTTTCTTTGCTGTAAGAAAAACAAAGTTGGGGGTATGGCATTTTGCCCAGTTTATGTCCAGCATCCGTCAACAATTACTATTTTCCACTTCTCATAAACCTCCAGATGAATTTTCAAACTTTGAACAGACCATCCTGGCACAGAGGTCTTTAAAAAAGTTAATACAAATGAATATAGTCACCATAACTAAAAAACAACAATTTCTTACAATCCACTAACAGATTTTGAACAGAATTTGACCGAACGTTTTTTTTTCATAAGACATTTAAGGTTTTTACAAATGATGCCAATTCACAATCAGATATGGCTGCCATTACCAAAAATTGGAAAACCTATTGTAATCAACACATCTTCTCAATTCAATTGACCAATTTCAACTAAACCAGGCAATGCCATGGCATAAATGTCTTTCATATTTGTAGATTAGGCTAATCAGTTACTAAAATTTAAAAATAAATCTTTAAACAAATTCTTCACCTAATTCAGAGTAGAATTTGACAAATATAATAGACAAGAGTTAGCAGTGTAAACATTTTGTTTACAATCTATAATCATGGACTAGAGTTTAGCACACAATATAGAAATGACTAACAATATTCTTTGGAGTCGATGAATATTCTTTGGAGTCACGTAACAGGACAGACAAATTAAATATTTTGCTGATGATTTCTTTTATTATCTCGATAATAATGAACATTAATCTATTACAACTATATAGTGAATAAAAAAAACAGCAGAAGATGTCCATTTATTATGTACTCGTAATATGTATGGTTACGGTCGATATAAGATGTGTCCATTTATCATGTACTCGTAATATGTATGGTTATGGTTGATATAAGATGTGTCCATTTATCATGTACTCATAATATGTATGGTTACGATTGATAAAAGATGTGTCCATTTATCATGTACTCTTAATCTGTATGGTTACGATTGATAAAAGATGTGTCCATTTATCATGTACTCTTAATATGTATGGTTACGGTTGATATAAAATGTGTCCATTTATCATGTACTCTTAATCTGTATGGTTACGGTTGATATAAAATATGTCCATTTATCATGTACTCATAATATGTATGGTTACAGTTGATATAAAATGTGCCCATTTATCATGTACTCATAATATGTAACAACTTCAGATACTAAATTTACAAATATTTTCATGTGAAACATATTTTCAGTATATTTTAAGATGTTAGTGACCATTTGCAATTTCCATAAAACAAATCAATAGATCATTGTTTCATCTTTCATTAAATTGGTATTAAAACTTTAGGGTAGAAAATGTAACTTCTGTAACAAGGACAAACAATGTATTTTTCTTTAGGGTAGAAAATGTAACTTCTGTAACAAGGACAAACAATGTATTTTTCTTTAGGGTAGAAAATGTAACTTCTTTGACAAGGACAAACAATGTTTTTTCTTTAGGGTAGAAAATGTAACTTCTGCAACAAGGACAAACAATGTTTTTTTCTTTTTTAAAATTCATAAAATATCTGGGAACCAGTGATTGGCAGGTTTGGTGCTGAAAGTAGGTGCACACATTTGTTGATATTTTGTATTTAGCTTCTTCAAGATTTGGCCAGCAATGATAATCTATGTAATCCAAAAACAGAAATATTTATGTACAATGTATTTATAATTTAGCATGTTTGAGTCTGTAATTAATTATTACATGTAACTAATTTCAAATATTAACATAATTTTATATTTATATTTTGTTGCAATATTTTTATTTGCAATATATAATTTTGACTATGCAGGCTTTTATTTATGTTCAGTGGCATGCAAAGTTATTTAGTGTGACTTCTAAACTAAACACCTAATGTCATAGGAAGTGTTTTGGTGACTTCTAAACTAAACACCTAATGTCATAGGAAGTGTTTTGGTGACTTCTAAACTAAACACCTAATGTCATAGGAAGTGTTTTGGTGACTTCTAAACTAAACACCTAATGTCATAGGAAGTGTTTTGGTGACTTATAAACTAAACACCTAATGTCATAAGAAGTGTTTTGGTGACTTCTAAACTAAACACCTAATGTCATAGGAAGTGTTTTGTTGACTTCTAAACTAAACACCTAATGTCATACGAGTGTTTTGGTGACTTCTAAACTAAACACCTAATGTCATAGGAAGTGTTTTGGTGACTTCTAAACTAAACACCTAATGTCATAGGAGTGTTTTGGTGACTTTTAAACTAAACACCTAATGTCATAGGAAGTGTTTTGGTGACTTCTAAACTAAACACCTAATGTCAGAGGAAGTGTTTTGGTGACTTCTAAACTAAACACCTAATGTCAGAGGAAGTGTTTTGGTCCTCATGTTAATCTGCTGTTGCTGTAAAGTCTCTTGACTGTAGTCAATTAATGTAAATACTTTCAAAATCTGATAATTTTTTTTTGCAAAGCACGCAATGTAAATTCGTTCAAAATATGATTTTTTTTGCAAAGCACTCAATGTAAATTCGTTCAAAATATGATTTTTTGCAAAGCACGCAATGTAAATTCGTTCAAAATATGATTTTTTTGCAAAGCGCTCAATGTAAATTCATTCACAATCTGATTTTTTCGCAATGCACTCAATGTAAATTCTTTCAAAATCTGATTTTTAGCAAAGCACTCAATCAAAGTAAATTCTTTCAAAATCTGATTTTTAAGACTTTTTGTTTTTTTTTGCAACTTTTCTAGAAAATATGGTGATAAAAACAAACATTTTTTAACATTATTCAACCAGCACGACACTTTTTTACAGGTTAGAAATCAGAAGACACAAGTTTGTTCCAAACATCCATAGTTTATGTACTTGTAATGATGAAAAAGCTAATTTAATTGATTTGATGTAAATGAGTAACATCCCACTTTGATTTGTCTGGAATGCGATATTTTTTTACAAATGGCAATGTCTATGATGACACCAGCTTACACTATTTTCATCTAATTATTTTACAAGCATTCCCTTGCTTAATCAGCATTCAGACCATTATATTTTCTCAATAATGTTACAAACAATGTACACTCTTGGGTCAGTAATCATGTACCCCAATTTTCAGACATGTTAGTGTTGTAATTTTAAATTTTTCAAAATTGTAAATTAAGAGTTCACATCAACAGACACTGACCCCTATTGTGTAGTATCTGTGTTTTGACTGGTGTAGGAGGAGTTCTACGCAAGTCATATGTGTCAGATAATGCTTTAGGAATTTGGGATGATTAATAACCCTATTTTTGTGTCTTTTTTAGACCCTAAACAGAGGCTGGATTAATCGTACAGTTGCTTCAACATCCATGAACAGGGAGAGTTCACGAAGCCATGCAGTCTTTACAATTGTTATAGAATCCAAGGTTAGTCCTGATGCATCTAACTTTTGTAACACAACATTAGCAGTGTTTCTCACTGTCCATCAAGCTGTCAGTCATATTGAGGTTATAAGCAATGTATTTTAGAAACTAAATCACACTAGACATATGTAGATAACTTGATGAAATTCTCAAACTAAGTTTTTATGGCCTTGATCTGATTGTTGAATCAATTATTCCATTTTGTACATTGGCAAGAAAACATCATGTCAGCAAGATACATGTACAACTTATCAGACAAAATTGAATTAATGTGGTAAGCAGTTGATGTTGTCTAAGGGCCCCTTTGGACTTGATTTAGTGGCATAGTCACCGAGTGACATATAGTCCGGAGAAGTACACATCTGCTTTTGTTCTGAGAAACAAAATCTTTGTAGTGTTTTATGGGAGGGTCTGTTGACCAGTGTCCATCCTTATTCCATCTTTTAGCACAAATATGTTATCTCTACCCCTAAAATACTTAGATAATTGACATCATACTTTATACTAGCATTTATTCCATGGTCTTGTTGGTCCCAAATGAAAACAGTACTGCTAGAGCTTCCATTAGCACTGCCACAATGGCCTAGTGGTTAGAGCATCCGCCCCGGAAGCGGGAGGTCATCGGTTCGATCCCCAGCCGAGTCATACCAAAGACTTAAAAAAATGGTACTAACAGCTGCCTCGCTTGACGCTCAGCATAAAGAGGTTAGTGTTAGGACTGGTCGGCCTGATGTCAGGATAATGTGACTGGGTGAGACATCATGCTACATGTCTGCGGCATGATGTCTCAGTGCTAGACATCACTATAAACTACCTCACTGCAGACATCGTAGCGATATAACTGAAATTTTTTTAAAGCTACGTTAAAAATCCTAATCAAACAAAACCACAATGGCAGATATCTGAAAATCTTATCACTACCTCTCCTGATTGATGGTCAAATCACTCTTGGGTTTTTACTAAAAGACTTTGTATGATGTCTGGTTGGTCCCAAATGAAAACGGTACTGCTTGTTGACAGTACTCCCCTGAATAATCATTATGACATTGGGTTTTCATTTAAAAATCTTGTCAGTACTTCCCTGAATAATCATAGTGACATGGGGTATTCATTTAAAGATTTATAGGGACCCAGTTAGACAAGTGGTCTAAGGTAAGTGACATGGGGTATTCACTTAAAGATTTCTAGGGACCCAGGTAGACAAGTGGTCTAAGGTAAGCGACATGGGGTTTTCACTTAAAGATTTCTAGGGACCCAGTTAGACAAGTGGTCTAAGGTAAGTGACATGAGGTATTCACTTAAAGATTTCTAGGGACCCAGGTAGACAAGTGGTCTAAGGTACTTTCCTTTACAGATCATTGACATCTCACCTCTGTCTGCACAGGCTCAAGTATTAGGATCTGCCAGTGTGGAAATTTGAGAAAGGTTTCTAGTAGTTTCCTGTGGTTTAGCAGTTTTTGATTATCCTCCACTAAATTTATTGGCCACCTTGCATATACTATCATATGCTGAAAATGTCATCCCATAATGACCAACCAGCAACTAGAATGTCAGGGATCATGTCAGCTCTTGACAGCTAGAATGAAGAAATGGGCTCATCTTGAATTCTTTTCACCCAGTAGAATATAAAGTACATTTGAGGGACTCTTGAGTTAGATCTTAGAAATATTGATGAAATATCTTGGGATATACTAATTTGACTTTCTTGTAATTAATACAACACAAAGGGAAACATTGTGGCACACTTGTCAGTGGCATTAGCTATGTGTCCCAAATCCAACTGGCATGGATTATAGTTATGTTTCCCAAATCCAACTGGCATGGATTATAGTTGTGTGTCCCAAATCCAACTGGCATGGATTATAGTTAAAACAACATTTGTGCATTTGGTATAACCATGCAATTTGGTAATTTCTACTCCATAAGGCTGTTAGTTTTACGATTATTGTTTTTGATAATTATTTTTAGTGATGGGAATCGGTCAGAAAGTTATAATTGATAATCAGTTTCCCTTAACCAACTGATCATCGATTAAAATTGGTTACTAAGAGCAAATTTCAATTTTTGTTACACAGTTATATCTTTGATCAAGAGTTCAATATGTTTATAAATGTACAGGAGTAATCTCTTTTAATGACATGTATACTTTAACCTGACAATAATATTACATTGTGTGTTACTTTCGTTCTACAACTTTGTTAAATGAAAGCAACATTTTATGGATGATCAGTCACATGTAACTGAAATACTGCTACATTCTTTCGTTCATATGTGATGTGTCTATAATTTAAAGTATAGATGGACATGGCTTTTCTTGTTTGTCATTGTTTATAAATACTACAAAATATGTTGCAATTTAACTGAAACAAATCAACAAAATCTGTTTAAATTTATTAACTCAACAATTTAAGAACTTGACTATGTAATCGTGACAAATATGTTCCTAGTTATAAATCGTAAGGTTTTTTATTTGTAGTTGTGAAGTGATTAAAAAATTTCAGGTCAACTTTAGTGGCTGGGAGTTTTACTAACATTTGTGCTTTGCATACATTTAAAAAGTAGTCTCCTGTTACACACAATCGATTATGGAGTTTCACAATCGATTATCTTATTGATTTGCTCAACCAACTGATGATCGATTATAATCGATAATCGGAACAACACTAATTATTTTATTCCCTTTTCTAGATCAGGTAGGTAGTTAGTTATCACAATGTCACCTAGATAGTGTGCCATATGCATGTGTGTGTGTGTGTGTGTGACTACCTTAATGTGATTATATTTATTATCCCTAGATTATCAGAAATGTTCGATTATAAGGTGACCTTGGGATGGTTCCCCGACCCAGTGGTCAACCTATTGCGATGATAATAAATTGTATTATAAAAAAAAAGGTATTTAGTTATCCGTATACATGCTGTATAATATAGAAGGAAATCATTGGAAATCATATTAATATAACTTTTGTAAATTTAATGTTTAAAAAAGGTTGATCACTATTTTCAATTTTAGAGTTTTCAAACACCAGGTCATTCTTGAAGTTAGTATAGGAAAGTATTCCTTATTATTTGCATTCTTACCAAGCTGTGTTTATGCTAATTATTTTTGCTAATTGTTCATCTCTAGTTCTTGGAGAAATTTATGCCATATTTGATTAATTCTCAGGATTATCTGTCCATGGCAGAGCTTCTCTGCCTCTGTAGGGTTGTTACTCTGGATATATCCAATATCTTAATGGAGCATAGTAAGAACCTTCAGAGGTCTGCTAACCCTAACTTCAGAGGTCTGCTAACCCTAACCTTCAGAGGTCTGCTCATCTGGAGGCAGAGACTGGTTTCATAATACTATAATTTCTCTCTGGCTTCTCATGGTTTGAGAGACCAGCAATATCAGTCTCTTGCATCTGCTACCGACCCACTGGAACCAACCAAGACACATTATCATCCTGACTGGCCACAGGGTTCTTTGAAGTCATGCAGATCCAGTCTATGCAACAATCCCAAATCAGAGCTCACCATTCATAGTTGGAACCTAGAAGTGGGTTGCACAAAACACAGGGAGTTAAGGCCCTTTCCTCTTCCATTGGTACCCAGCGGTGCCAGATTCAACATTTTTTCAGAGGCTTGGTCTATCAGCTCAGATGATGGTTGGGTCCTTTCTATCATAAAATAGTGCTTCCTCCAGTTGAATCTAGTGTGATTGACGAAAGTGGAACACTCTTTCTCCAGTAGGGTGTGGTAGAGGGTGTGTTCACTGACCAATATAAATACATCTTCAAGATTTTCCTGGTACCAAAGAAAGGGTGAAAGTTTTATTAAATTGTTGACCTTTTCTCCCTAAACAGGTTTCTGCAAGAGGAACCTTGCAACACAGTGACAACACCCTCAGTCAGGAATGTCACTGAGTATCCGAGTCTGCAAATATTTCAATGGTTGGTTAATCCAGAATGGCTGTAGAGTTGATCGTTTCATGGTTGGTACATAGTGACCAGGTTGGGTCTTTGGACCAACACAGTTAGATTGGAACTTATTTCATACTTTTGCCTATATCGAGATGAATTGCTGCATGAACAGAGGATTAGACCGTGTCCCTCAGGACAGAGTAGACAACATCCTAATGTTTTTGGAGGCACATAGAACCAAGGCCACATTGTTTTTTTTTTAATGCTGGGCTAGGGATATTTAATTCTGCAGCAGACTTGGTTCCCCTAGACAGACTGCACTTTGTCATAACCAGTTTCATCTGGTCTTGCAAACACAGAATGTTCTGATTTCTCAAGATTTACACCATCATCTGATTTGGTGGTCAAAATAGGACCAGTTTCTGGCAGGAGTTCCCATTCCCTCCCCACTCCACCCCTCTATCTGTGAGTAGATGTATAAGATTTGGAAGTGCTTTTCTCAAGCCAGAAGTACTGATTCTTCAGGGGCCATGATTATGGAAAGAATCTATCCTCCACATCAACGATTTGGAAATGCAGGCAGTGTTCTTTATCCATCAGCAAAATAACAAAATAAGAGGCTGATATGTGTTTTTTTCTGACAAGACATAAGTGGTATTGTATCTCAGGATACAAGAAGGCACACATGTACCTTCTCTCTGTATTAAGGTTCGTAACCTTCATTAATGCAGCCATGGAAGAGATTACTCTCCAATTTTGCCACATTCCTGGCAAAAGGAATATTTTGGCAGACTGACTGTCAAGGTTAACTATCCTCACAGTGTCCTCTAGACCAATCTCCTAGGAACATTTGTGTCAAGCATCTTTTGAGAACCTTACCTTCATGACATTGATATTTCAGATTCCAACATTTCTTCCAAGGTGATTATAATAACTATCAAGCGAAGTTATCACTCCCTAACTGAGAGGAACCTTTCAGTCATGAAGGCCATTAGGAACCTTTCAGTCATGAAGGCCATGAGGAATGTTTTAGTCATGAAGGCCAAGAGGAACCTTTCAGTCATGAAGGCCATGAGGTACAAGCCTTTGCTATCTCATGAGCCTGTTTGATTCTTCTCTGGAGGATGTGGTAAAAGTTGCATTTGTGCAACTTAACGTTACCTTTTTTCCTTTTGCTTCCTGAGTTACCAAAACAAAGGCATATTTGCTTTGGGGCTGATATTCATAGCTGAAAAGTGATCCATTTGCTTTGAGGCTGATATTCATAGCTGAAACATTTCCCATTTGCTTTGTGGCTGATATTCTTAGCTGAAAAGTTGCCCATGTGCTTTGAAGCTGATATTCATAGCTGAAACATTTCCCATTTGCTTTGTGGCTGATATTCTTAGCTGAAAAGTGGCCCTTGTGCTTTGTGGCTGATATTCATAGCTGAAAAGTGGCCCATGTGCTTTGTGGCTGATATTCATAGCTGAAAAGTGGCCCATGTGCTTTGTGGCTGATATTCATAGCTGAAAAGTGGCCCATGTGCTTTGTGACTGATATTCATAGCTGAAAAGTCGCCCATGTGCTTTGTGACCGATATTCATAGCTGAAAAGTGGCCCATGCTGTAGTATTCAGTATTAGTGTTATTTTCTACAGTGAGGGTGAATATTCGTTGATGTTTGTTGTCTGCAGCTAGTTGTGGGGTCATCAGCCTCCTACCAAAACTGACAAATTCAGATAGCAACAGTTTGCATGAAATGTAGCTGGAGGTGGGTGGGTAAAGCTAATTCTAATGATGAAATGCTAACCTGTAGCTTTCACTGGATTCCCTCATCCAACCCTGCAGCGATATCCCACTAGTTTCATCGTGTAAAAGAATGAAAGATGTTGAGCATGGACACGATAGCTGAAGAGTTAGGAACTTTCTAATGGCATTTTGTAGGATGAATTTTCATCATATCATCATAATAATCTGGAAAAGAGAAGTTATGCAACAGCAAGTTAAGTATTTTATCATTAAAATTAATTCCACCCCTTACCCTTACCCAAAATTTTTAAAATATATGCTTACATCATCGTCTCAGACAGGTTTAATAAATAATGAGGTGATCTTCCAGGTGATAGATTGAACTTGTTGCTATTGGTAAAGGAATGTTTCTGATTTGAATAAACTGGGAATATGGGTTTATATCAACAAGGTCTTGGAAATATTCGATTTTGAATGAGATTCACTTGTACTATGTTATGACAGGTGTTATTTTAAGGCATCTCATATGTTTATTGTAATTACATGCAAATTATTTTGGAATTTATTCTTTGTATTTCAGTATTTTAATTAAAACAATTACTTCTCATGAAACTCTTCCAGATTTAATTACCAATGCTATTTACAGCCCTAAAAGAAAACAAGCAATGAATTGTGATCAATTCATGTAAAAGATGTACAACTCTGTAGACAACAAATGAATGCATTGTCTTTAATCTTACCTTTGAGATTCATGATTTGTCATGGATTATTCATTTAAATAATACTTTGTGTTCGGAAAAAAATTTGATCTGACAAATATAATATGTAAACTCAACACGATATAAAGCTTGGGACGTAGTTTACTTAGTCCGTACTTTTGCAATGCAACATAAACCTGCTTAGTTAAATGGTCAGCTTCTATGCTATGTAAGAGGTATATTAGTTTGGTCTGTATTTTTTTTTTATTTTAGGTCTCTACATGACTGTATATTGGACCATATATATTTTATTGAACATAAGTGTTGGGGACAGTTTTTATACAATTAGTCAGTGATACTCATGTGCTTGTGGCTTCAACCCAAAAGTGTTATGATCATCTGTCCATTTATAAATTCATCCCGAAAGTGTTATGATCAATTTTTCTCTGCAGGCTGAGAAAGAAGGTGTCAAACTTGTCAAGACATCACAACTCAACCTAGTTGATTTGGCTGGCAGTGAAAGACAAAAAGACACAAATGCATCAGGGCAGAGGTTGAAGGTAAGCACACTTTTGTTGCACCATTTCTAGAACTTCATTGCAAAACACTTTTATTACACCAGTACTAAGACCACACTGGATAACACTTATGTCACACCTATATAGAACAGCAGTACAAAAACACTTGTTATACCATCTACATGCCAATCCTTTTGATTTTGCTGCAAGACTTATAAAAATTATCATAAATTACAGATTTATACACTAAAAGCAAAAACTATGGAAGTGATTGTTCCTGAAAAATAGGGATTATTGGTTCATTTGTGTTTGATTTTGATCTGGGTTTTAAATTAGAATTAGTGAAATTAGTCAGGAAACCAGACTAACTTTACAGTTATACCTCAGATACTGTAAACTGCACATATATATTCATGTGAAGCATCTGCATGATCAAATTATTTATTATAAATTATTTTAAATGGCGTTCAGTATACAGTTCCAGATTACCCTGAAGTCTTTAAATATATTAAAAATTTAAATAAACCCAAATTATTTTTTAAACAGCAACCCTGGCTGAGTTATACCAAAGACTTATAAAAATGGTACTAACAGCTGCCTTGGTGTTGACAACTTAGAAGTTAGTGTCAGGATAATGTTACTGGGTGGGACATCATGTTACATATCTGCGGCATGATATCCCAATACTAGATATCACTATAAACTGCCATACTGCTATGACTGAAAAATTGTTAAACCTACTATATTTTATATTGCTTAATGTGATAGATTAAATCATGTTGGATTGGTTGTTATATATGGATGTAAGCCGTTCCCTGGATATGAAATAGTCAAACACAGACTTTTAATATCTATACAAAATATATTCCTGTGGTCCACTGTTGCACTTTGAGTTTCATGCAGTGTTTTGTCCTTTGTCTGCCAAATGTTGGCCTTCTGTGTCCCCCATGAGCATGGGTTTCATGCAGTGTTTTGCCCTATGTCTGCCAAATCTTGGCCTTCTGTGTCCCCCTTGAGCATGTTTTTCATCAGGATTAATGTAAATGTTCATGGTTAGTAGTAGTTGGCAATGTAAATGTTTGAGGTTAGTGGTAGTTGGCAATGTAAATGTTCATGGTTAGTGGTAGTTGGCAATGTAAATGTTCATGGTTAGTAGTAGTTGGCAATGTAAATGTTTGAGGTTAGTGGTAGTTGGCAATGTAAATGTTCATGGTTAATAGTAGTTGGCAATGTGAATGTTTGAGGTTAGTGGTAGTTGGCAATATAAATGTTTGAGGTTAGTGGTAGTTGGCAATGTAAATGTTTGAGGTTAGTAGTAGTTGGCAATGTAAATGTTCATGGTTAGTGGTAGTTGGCAATGTAAATGTTCATGGTTAATAGTAGTTGGCAATGTAGATGTTTGAGGCTAGTGGTAGTTGGCAATATAAATGTTTGAGGTTAGTGGTAGTTGGCAATGTAAATGTTTGAGGTTAGTGGTAGTTGGCAGTGTAAATGTTTGAGGTTAGTGGTAGTTGGCAATGTAAATGTTCATGGTTAGGAGTAGTTGTCAATGTAAATATTCATGGTTAATAGTAGTTGGCAATGTAAATGTTTGAGGTTAGTGGTAGTTGGCAATATAAATGTTTGAGGTTAGTGGTAGTTGGCAATGTAAATGTTCAAGGCTAGTAGTAGTTGGCAATGTAAATGTTCATGGTTAATAGTAGTTGGCAATATAAATGTTTCAGGTTTGTGGTAGTTGTTAGGGGTTTGAGGTTAGTGGTAGTAGTTGGCAATATAAATGTTCATGGTTAGTGGTCGTTGGCAGTGTAAATGTTCAAGGTTAGTAGTAGTTATTTATGTAAATGTTCAAGGTTTATGGTAGTTGGCAATATAAATGTTTGAGGTTAGTGGTAGTTGGCAAAATATTTGAGTTTTGTGGTAGTTAGCAATGTTAATGTTTGTGATAGTTGGCAATGAAAATGTTCAAGGTTTGTGGTAGTTGGCAATGTAAATGTTTAATGTTAGTGGTAGTTGGCAATATAAATGTTTGAGGTTAGTGGTAGTTGGCAATGTAAATGTTTGAGGTTAGTGGTAGTTGGCAATATAAATGTTAGAGGTTAGTGGTAGTTGGCAATGTAAATGTTTGAGGTTAGTGGTAGTTGGCAATATAAATGTTTGAGGTTAGTGGTAGTTGGCAATATAAATGTTTGAGGTTAGTGGTAGTTGGCAATATAAATGTTTGAGGTTAGTGGTAGTTGGCAATGTAAATGTTTGAGGTTAGTGGTAGTTGGCAATGTAAATGTTTGAGGTTAGTGGTAGTTGGCAATATAAATGTTTGAGGTTAGTGGTAGTTAGCAATGTAAATGTTCATGGTTTGTGGTAGTTGACAATGTAAATGTTCGAGGTTTGTGGTAGTTGGCAATATAAATGTTTCAGGTTTGTGGTAGTTGTTAGTTGTTTGAGGTTAGTGGTAGTAGTAGTTGGCAGTGTAAATGTTCAAGGTTAGTAGTAGTTATTTATGTAAATGTTCAAGGTTTATGGTAGTTGGCAATATAAATGTTTGAGGTTAGTGGTAGTTGGCAAAATATTTGAGGGTATTGGTAGTTAGCAATGTTAATGTTTGTGATAGTTGGCAATGAAAATGTTCAAGGTTTGTGGTAGTTGGCAATGTAAATGTTTAATGTTAGTGGTAGTTGGCAATATAAATGTTTGAGGTTAGTGGTAGTTGGCAATGTAAATGTTTGAGGTTAGTGGTAGTTGGCAATATAAATGTTTGAGGTTAGTGGTAGTTGGCAATATAAATGTTTGAGGTTAGTGGTAGTTGGCAATGTAAATGTTTGAGGTTAGTGGTAGTTGGCAATATAAATGTTTGAGGTTAGTGGTAGTTGGCAATATAAATGTTTGAGGTTAGTGGTAGTTGGCAATATAAATGTTTGAGGATTGTGGTAGTTGGCAATATAAATGTTTGAGGTTAGTGGTAGTTGGCTATATAAATGTTTGAGGATTGTGGTAGTTGGCTGAGTTGCAATGTAAAGTCTTTGTCGGTATCTAGTGTAAAGTCTTTGTCTGCATTTAGTGTAATGTATTATTTAGGTTATGGTCTCTACTTTCGTAAGTAAGATTGAAATTTTTTTAAAGTTGAATTAACGACAGAAGGGAACAAAATTATGGGAAGTACACATTTGTCATATCTTGACAAGTTATTTATTAAATGTTGGTAGTAATGAGAGAACAATAAAGTCAAATGTGAGGAAGATTTGGAATGGAAAATTCCATAGTGCAACTCATTTCAGTTTAAGCAAATACTCAAACATGCTAATTTTTTGAGTTACTGAGCACATGGTAAAATTTTTAAGCAAATAGTCAAACATACTATTTTCCTGAGTTGCTGAGCACACAGTAAATTGTTTATTGCAAAACACACGGTGTCCATACAGAATGTGATGTCACAGTACAAACAGGAAGGATAAGGTGGCAAAACTGTCAAAGAAAATGAGATCAAGACCATTTTATAGCGCTACTGGGGTATTATTTCCAACAGTTTCATTAAAATATTGTGTGACCCCCAAATTATGATGATGGAGGCAGGGGCAGGTATCTCATACCTTTGGGACCCTAAGTGAAACACTACTACATGGTCTGAAATATTCGTTGATAGACTGAATAAAATGTTGACAAAACTCATTTATGAGATTATTGATTTTTAAAATATAATATTTAAAGCAGCTGTCATTCAGTATATTTAATGCCAACAAAAGAAGTAGCATCCATTTTTCAGAAGGTAACTCGAAAATGTTGAATTTATAGAATTCAGGAAAATATTCAATTTATTCAATTCAGGAAAATATATATATGTATATAAGTAAATTGTGTCTTTATATAAGTAAATTATGTCTGTATATCAGTAAATTGTGCCTGTATATAAGTAAATTGTGTCTTTATATAAGTAAATTATGTCTGTATATCAGTAAATTGTGTCTGTATATAAGTAGTATAAAAGTAAATTGTCTGTATATAAGTAAAACATGTCTGTATATAAGTAAATTGTGTCTGTATATAAGTATATTGTGTCTGTATATAAGTAAATTGTGTCTGTATATAAGTAAAACGTGTCTGTATATATGTAAATTGTGTCTGTATATAAGTATATTGTGTCTGTGTATAAGTAAATTGTGTCTATATAAGTAAATTGTCTGTATATAAGTAAAACATGTCTATATAAGTAAAACTTGCCTGTATATAAGTAGTATATAAGTAAATTGTGTCTATATATAAGTAAATTGTGTCTGTATATAATTAGTATAAAACTAAATTGTGTCTGTATATAAGTAAATTGTGTCTGTATATAAGTAAAACGTGTCTGTATATAAGTATATTGTGTCTGTATATAAGTAAATTGTGTCTGTATATAAGTAAATTGTGTCTGTATATAAGTAAAACATGTCTATATAAGTAAAACTTGCCTGTATATAAGTAAATTGTGTCTGTATATAAGTAAATTGTGTCTGTATATAAGTAAAACATGTCTATATAAGTAAAACTTGCCTGTATATAAGTAAATTGTGTCTGTATACAAGTATATTATGTCTGTATATAAGTAAATTGTGTCTGTATATAAGTAAATTGTGTATATTCTTGTTTCAGGAGGCCAGTAACATCAATCAGTCCCTTTCAACCCTGGGAAATGTCATAAATTCTCTAGTTAGCTGTGCAAATGGAAAAACTAAACATGTCCCATATAGGGATTCAAAGCTGACATTCCTTTTACGGGTAAGTGTTTTCTTTTCACGGGTAAGTGTTTTCCTTTTACGGTTTAGTGTTTTCCTTTTACGGGTAAGTGTTTTCCTTTTATGGGTTAGTGATTTCCTTTTACGGGTAAGTGTTTTCCTTTTACGGGTTAGTGTTTTCCTTTTACGGGTAAGTGTTTCTTCAAGCATTGTATACTTTTCCACAGAATTTAGTCAATTTATGTTTAGGAATGACAGTTGAAAATGAGTTTAAATTTGTACCAATCAATACTTTCAAGTCAAAATTTGGCAGATATTGATATATACTTTTATATCCTGTAATTGATTCTAAATGACATGGGTAGATCTTGACAAGTCCTTAACTCTTAAAGCACTAGTTGCGCTGTTTATCGATGTCTTGTAGTGCTTGTCAACTAGGCATGTCTGCTTGTAAAACTATATTTGATTGGTTTGAAAAGGCCCGGAACATGCATTCTTTTGTACTTTACTATGCATTTACCGAAGAAGTTTTACAAATATTCATTTTGAGCACATGGTACCTGGAAAAAATTCAAATGGCTGATGCTGAATACAACGGTGATTTATTGCTTCAAATACTGGCTTCAGATAGTGATGATGATAATGATTTTGAAGAATTTGAGGAGGAGGAAATTAATGGAGCTGACAAAGTGTAGATGGAAATACCCATGAGTGATTTTAAAGAATTTGAGGAGGATGAAATTATTGGAGCTAGTGAAGTGTTGATGGAAATACCCATGAGTGATTTTGAGCCAGGAATTTATGTGAAACTGGAGTCTGATATACATGCTCGCTTGACGTGAAAAGATGGCATGCCTGTCAACCCCCCCATTTACTGGTAATTCAAAATTAAATGTCGAGATGGTGATTACTAAACCTATGGACTATTTAAGATTTTTTTTATGATGAGTTATTGCATCTGATAGTAGATTAAACAAGTCATTATGCAGATCAGAGAATTCATTAGGCAGACTTGAAGGAGAACAGTCATATGAAGAAATGGCTGCCAGTCACAACTGAGCATCTAAGACTCTTTTATGCTTTGATTATAGCAATGGGTTTGGTACATACATCTGAATTCGATTACTACTGATGATGCGATATCAACCCCATACTTCAGCAAAAAATGAGTATGGGAAAGATTTATAGCTATTCTAACCAATTTACACCTGGCAGACAATGAGAACAATCAAGGTGACCCTTTACACAAGATCCATCCAATGATTTTTTTTAAAAATGAAACATTTACTGAGATTTATTCGCCAGATTTGAACCATGGTTTTGATGATATTAGAATAAATTACAATTGAAAAATATTTCATGAACATTTTTTAATGAATTTGGGGGTCTAAACTTACCTCTGACATTCACTGAGTTGATGTTTCCAAACTTACCTTTTCTTTACCTGTGATTTTCAAAATTTATATATAACATTGTGACAGACATTGCATGTACATGGTTGAACTACTGTAAAATATAATATTTCTTAAATATATTTTAACTTTTCCAATAAAAAACAAACAATAATACAGATGAAATACAATTGTAACTAATATTTTACCTGTAATTCTACCTGTACATGCAAATATGTTAAATTTATACATGTATCTTCATGCTAACTTAAAGTGTATACATCCACCATCATTTTGCAGTTTGTAATAATTTTTAATGTACATAATGCATGTATTAATATCATACTGGAGACTTGCCGAGAAAAACATGTCTGTATTCATCGTTGAATGATTTCAGGGATTTTTAATTATACAATGATATCTTGTAGAACTCTCTGGGAGGAAATGCGAAAACACACATGATAGCATGCATCCATCCTGGAGCTAAGTAAGTACACAGAAATCAAGGGATTTTCTTGTAAAGTGAATTTAAAAGTAAAAATTGTGTATTACATGGTTGGAAGAAGTCATTGGTTAATGGTAATTTCACTATTGCACATAGGAACATATTTAATAGCATTGTAATACATTGTTCTGGAGCACTAGAATACAATAAAATGGCACATTAGAAAAAACATGGCATATAGGAACACATTGCTATAGTATATTAGAACGCTTTGCTGTGGCACATTTGGTCACAATTCTAGTAGAAATGGTATGACTATATAACTATGGTTAAGATTCTAAGATCTGCAAAATGCATCATTTATTATCACTATTTTTATATATATAGAAGGAACAAACAACTTTTGTTCAGACATTAATGCATATAAAGTCTTGGTAGAACTATGCCAGTAATACATGCAAAGTCTGGGTAGTACTCTAATAGTAATACCTGTGTGTGTGATTACGATTTTGCTTTTAAACATAGCTTTAACAATTATTCAGCCATATCACTTCAATATCTGCAGTGAGGCAGTTTTTATAGTGATATCTAGCACTGGGGAATCATGCTACAGACAAGTAACATGTCCCACCCAGTCACATTATCCCGACACCAGACCGACTAGTCCTAACACTAAGCTCTTAATGCTGAGCACCAAGCGAGGCAGCTGTTAGTACCATTTTTGTAAGTCTTTGGTAAGACTCTGCCAGAGATCGAACTCACGACCTCTTGCTTTTGCGGTGGATGCTCTAACCAATAGGCCACTGAGCAGTGATAGTAATACATGTAAAGTCTGGGTAGTACTTTCACAATGATACATTTAAAGTCTGAGTAGTACTATGACAGTAATACATGTAAAGTCTGATTAGTACTATGACAGTAATACATGTAAAGTCTGATTAGTACTATGACAATAATACATTTAAAGTCTGGGTAGTACTGTGACAGTAATACATGTAAATTCTGGGTAGTACAATGACAGTAATACATATAAAGTCTGGGTAGTACTGTGACAGTAATACATGTAAATTCTGGGTAGTACAATGACAGTAATACATATAAAGTCTGGGTAGTATTATGACAGTAATACATGTAAAGTCTGGATAGTATTATGACAGTAATACATGTAAGTCTGGATAGTACTATGACAGTAATACATGTAAGTCTGATTAGTACTATGACAGTAATACATGTAAAGTCTGATTAATACTATGACAGTAATACATGTAAATTCTGGGTAGTACAATGACAGTAATACATATAAAGTCTGGGTAGTATTATGACAATAATACATGTAAAGTCTGGATAGTTCTATGACAGTAATACTTGTAAAGTCTGGATAGTACTATGACAGTAATACATGTTTGTTTGTTTGATTAGGCTTTTTAACGTAGCTTTAACAATTTTTCAGTCATATCGCTACGATGTCTGCAGTGAGGCAGTTTATAGTGATGTCTAGCACTGAGACATCATGCCGCAGACATGTAGCATGATGTCTCACCCAGTCACATTATCCTGACACCAGGCCGACCAGTCCTAACACTAACCTCTTAATGCTGAGCGTCAAGCGAGGCAGCTGTTAGTACCATTTTTGTAAGTCTTTGGTATGACTCGGCCGGGGATCGAACCGACGACCTCCCGCTTCCGGGGCGGACACTCTAACCACTAGGCCACCGGAGCGGTTCAGTAATACATGTAAAGTCTGGGTAGTACTATGACAGTAATACATGTAAAGTCTGGGTAGTACTATGACAGTAATACATGTAAAGTCTGGGTAGTACTATGACAGTAATACTTGTAAAGTCTGGGTAGTACTATGACAGTAATACATGTAAAGTCTGGGTAGTATTATGACAGTAATACATGTAAAGTCTGGATAGTACTATGACAGTAATACATGTAAGTCTGATTAGTACTATGACAGTAATACATGTAAAGTCTGGGTAGTACTATGACAGTAATACATGTAAAGTCTGGGTAGTATTATGACAGTAATACATGTAAAGTCTGGGTAGTACTATGACAGTAATACTTTTAAAGTCTGGGTAGTACTATGACAGTAATACATATATAGTCTGGGTAGTATTATGACAGTAATACTTGTAAAGTCTGGATAGTACTATGACAGTAATACATGTAAGTCTGATTAGTACTATGACAGTAATACATGTAAAGTCTGGGTAGTACTATGACAGTAATACATATAAAGTCTGGGTAGTATTATGACAGTAATACATGTAAAGACTGGATAGTACTATGACAGTAATACATGTAAGTCTGATTAGTACTATGACAGTAATACATGTAAAGTCTGGGTAGTACTATGACAGTAATACTTGTAAAGTCTGGATAGTACTATGACAGTAATACTTGTAATGTCTGGGTAGTACTATGACAGTAATACATATAAAGTCTGGGTAGTACTATGACACTATTACATGTAGAGTCTGGTAGTACTATGACAGTAATACATGTAAATCTGATTAGAACTTTGACAGTAATACATGTAAAGTCTGGGTAGTACTATGACAGTAATACTTGTAAATTCTGGGTAGTACTATGACAGTAATACATGTAAGTCTGGGTAGTACAATGACAGTAATACATATAAAGTCTGGGTAGTACTATGACAGTAAAACATGTAGAGTCTGGATAGTACTATGACAGTAATACATGTAAGTCAGATTAGTACTATGACAGTATTACATGTAGAGTCTGGGTAGTACTTTGACAGTAATACATGTAAAGTCTGGATGGTACTATGACAGTAATACATGTAAGTCTGATTAGTAATATGACAGTAATGCATGTAAAGTCTGGTTAGTACTATGACAGTGATACATGTAAAGTCTGGGTAGTACTATGACAGTGATACATGTAAGTCTGGGTAGTACTATGACAGTAATACATGTAAAGTCTGGATAGTACTATGACAGTGATACATGTAAAGTCTGGTTAGTACTATGACAGTAATACATATAAAGTCTGGGTAGTATTATGACAGTAATACATGTAAAGTCTGGTTAGTACTATGACAGTAATACATATAAAGTCTGGGTAGTATTATGACAGTAATACATGTAAAGTCTGGGTAGTACAATGAGATTAATACATGTAAAGTCTGGATGGTACTATGACAGTGATACATGTAAAGTCTGATTAGTACTATGACAGTAATACATGTAAAGTCTGGATAGTACTATGACAGTAATACATATAAAGTCTGGGTAGTACAATGAGATTAATACTTATAAAGTCTGGGTAGTACAATGACAGTAATACATGTAAAGTCTGGGGCATATCATGTGTCATACACAATATATTTCTTTGGGACAGGCATATCATGTGTCATACACAGTATATTTCTTTGTGACAGGCTTATCATTTGTCATACACAGTACATTTCTTTGGGACATGCATATCATGTGTCATATACAATACATTTCTTTGGGACATGCATATCATGTGTCATACACAGTATACTTCTTTGGGACTGGCATATCATGTGTCATATACAGTACATTTCTTTGGGACAGGCATATCATGTGTTATATGCATTACACTTGTTTGACTTTGTTTCTTTTTAATTTTTCAGATGTTTTGGAGAAACATTGTCCACACTTCAGTTTGCGAAACGTGCTAAAATGATTAAAAACAAGGTAGATTCAAACAATTCAGTAATGCTCATTTTGAATAACTAGAATTTTGATATGCTATTTCAGCTTTCCAACCACAATTGTTACATTTACAACTTAAAATTTGCATTGCAGGCTATGAAAAAGGCAGTGATTTGGCTGCACTCATGTTAGAAAGTTTTGCAAGAATCTCACTTTTGATAATCTTTTCTTCTTTTAGATGCCTTACTTTTATAGCGGAATTTTATTTTATAATCTATGGCTCACTTTTACAGTGAACTTTTGTCATTTTGCTCTTGTATGAATGAATATTGTGTTTCTTAATAATTAGTGTCAGACTTTTTAAACTGATAGATATTAATCATTACTACAGGTCATTAAAATTTTCCAGTTCTTTTTACATTTGATATTGTTGTACATCTTGAACTAAAATTTGAAGATGGATGTTCAGAAAATAAAAATTGTCAGAGTTCAGAATCCCATATAAAAAATAGTTCTAATGCTAAATGATTGGAGTTTATTTTTTTTTAGTATAATGTAATGCAGGGCTGCCACTTATCCCAATATACTCATGAACATCTCAATTAAAAAGTCAGGTGTTTCAAATTTTTACACACAAACAAGTCTTGAGTTTTTAAAATGGCCCCCCCCCAAGCTAAATCTTATATAACAACATAATCAATAAAGGGAGACAAGTGAATCAGAAGTGGAAATATTTTATATATGGAGTCATCAGCATTGTTCACATCTTATATGATTGCTATTTTGTCACCTGTTATAAATCCTCATTCTCATAATCAACCGTAAACATTGCTATGGTTATAAATCCTCATTCTCATAATCAACTGTAAACATTGCTATAGTTATAAATCCTCATTCTCATAATCAACCGTAAACATTGCTATGGTTGATACCGTTTGATTCATGATGGCAGCACTTCTTTTAAAGAGAAACACAATGCAGAAGTTCTTTGAGGAATACACAACAGTTATACCTGAAAATCTATCACAAGAATACGTTTTTCATGGCAAATAAATAGATTAGACAGTGGATATATCAATTTCTTTTTAAATTGTTTTGTAAATATATGGTTGCAAACATTGATCCTGCTATTTTTTTTAAAAAAACCTGAATAATTTTCCTTTGGTAACCTGATTTTCATTTCACTCTAAGGTGGCAGCCCTGTGTAACGTACATACACATTCATAAATTGAGTCCGACTGCAAACAACAGTGATGCTGATCTCCCATTGCAAAATGTGTGGCAGATCAGGGAACATTTGTTATTTTCAGGTGATTTCTATTAGCAAATGAAAAGACCCAGACATGTAGACTAGTGCATAACTGACTTTTGATCCGGAAATCGGATTCCACCGGATAGTATGAAATTCCGATTAATCGGCGTTGGACAAGGCAGGAACGACCGATTCGGATAATAAAAATAATAAAGTTGAATTTCTATAGCACCATGCCTAACACTGCGTGTCATTCGATAGTGCGTTAATAAAGTTAATCAGAAAAGTCCAATATGGTCAACACAACCACGCTGTGAGACAATCTTTTTGAACTGGCAGGTGAAAACCGGAAATGAAGTCGGATATGGTAAAGTACTAAGTAACATGCTAGACACTGCAAAACCATATACCAGAAACCCGGAAACGGAAGATGAAATTTTTTAGAAAAAAAAATAAGGATTTAGCATTTCCGATTAATTGAATCGTATCTGGAATCGGAAAAATTTCATGCCCAAAATCCGGAATCGGAAATCAGTAGAAAAATGCTAATCGGTTATGCCCAAATGTAGACACATGTGATTTCTATTAGCAAATGAAAAGACCCAGATATGTAGAAACATTATGTGATTTCTATTAGCAAATGAAAAGATCCAGATATGTAGAAACATTATGTGATTTCTATTAGCAAATGAAAAGACCCAGATATGTAGAAACATTATGTGATTTGTATTAGCAAATGAAAAGACCCAGATATGTAGACACATTATGTGATTTCTATTAGCAAATGAAAAGACCCAGATATGTAGACACATTATGTGACCGCATATCTGTCTTTGCAGTTTGACTTGACTTAACAGACAATTATATACATTAGTTACTCTACTGGTTTTAAAATGTTTAACCTGATGCATAGACGATAATGCATCATGGGTTCAATCAGTTTTTGACAGTGCAAAGGAAAGTTCAACAGAACATTATGTAAGTAGAAAAATCTACTGTCAAAGTAAACAGTATAATGGTTTGAGACTTTTAGGTAAACATTTCAGCTTTTGTTTACATTTTTTACTGTCCTTTCCAGGCTGTAATAAATGAAGACACAGAGGGGAATACAGCTGTTCTTCAGGCTGAGATTCGGAGGCTGAAATTAAAACTCCTGGAGTATGAATCGGGACTTACCAACAGGGCATCTTCTGACCCTGCTTCAACTTCTTCAGCAGGTCAGGCATGAAAATGGATTTTTTTTTACATATAATTCTTTGTATGCAACTTAAGAGGCACTTTGAAAACTTAGTTATTTTTAAATGTAATAAAAAAAGACAATAAGAAGAAGCTTTTTGGTCAGTATTCAGTGTGCTGGTATCACAACCAAAAGGATGCAGATTCATATCCTGCCATCAGACAAGCCTGTGTCAACTACCATGGTATTGTCCTTTACTCCAATTACTTTGGCACTAAATAACCTACTTGCGTTGCTGTGCCATAAAGTATTCCCATATCAAGAGAAAAAAATAAATAAAATGATAAATGGTGACAGGTTTGTTTACCACACCTGCTGGAGCAAATTATACATTTATCATTATAATAGCAATGTAACCAAAATTTTGGGAGCCATGCCATGACCATGTTTTGTTTGAATTCATCATATAAGAACGTGTCATGGTACAGTTTCACAGTATTAATAGTTTATCTAATTACCAACAGCCAGTAGAAGGACTGTTAGCTTGTTATAACAGCCTGTTATCTTATTACCAACAGCCAGCAGAATGACTGTAAGTTGTTACCCACATCCAGTACAAGGACTTATCTTATTACCAACAGCCAGCAGAAGGACTGTAAGTTGTTACCAACAGCCAGTACAAGGACTTAACTTATTACCAACAGCCAGTACAAGGACTGTTAGCTTATTACCAACAGCCAGATGAAAGACTGTAAGTCCTTACCAACAGCCAGTACAAGGACTATTAGCTTAGTACCAACAGCCAGTACAAGGACTATTAACTTATTACCAACAGCCAGCAGAAAGACTGTAAGTCCTTACCAACAGCCAGTACAAGGACTTAACTTATTACCAACAGCCAGTACAAGGACTATTAACTTATTACCAAGCAGCAAAGGGGGCTAACAGACCAAAACTATTTCAGACAAACCGAAACTATTTCAAACCGAAACCATTTTATGCAGACAAGAAAAAGAGAAATCCTTTAGGATTTTCCGCTACAGACCCGGTGCCAATTACGCTGCAGAGACGAATTGTTTTGGTAAAAGTCTTTACGATTTCACAAACAGACTGATTTGTAAAATCTCTCCTCGTAAATCGATCAAATTATTGGACTGGTCAGTGAGTTTGAAATTAATTCTTGTTAACGAATCATTATGACATCGCATATAGACTGGATTAGTTGGATCTTCAATTATTAAAAATCCTGGAGCAGCTGTTGGTGCAAATGAATATAAATTATATCCTTGCTGTGCTTCATTTGATCTTTCAAGATTTATTTGATAGCTTCCTTCGATAGCATCACATACTAGATTTATTGCAATCACCGAGGATAAATTCGCATTTTGAGGAGCAATGTGCCTACCACCACCGTCCGGGTCATTATTATGTTTGAGGATACTTGAACCCTTGTTTTGTTGTCTCCATGCGGTGAGTATCGCAGTAAAATTTTCATTGATAAGATCATTAACGGATTTTTTAAGTTCGTCTGCGTTATATCCAAGAAATTTAAAATTCGGTAGATCAGTTTCTGTTATATTGTAAAGTGTTAAAAAAATTTGTCTAGAAAGATTGTTTTTAGTATCAGCATGAATAATTACTTGAATTATTTTCTTGTATATATCTTCCATGTCGGATACAAGCTGATTTAATATTTCAATTCGTTTAATAATTTCACTTTGATTAGACTCACAAAAAGCCTGTTGCAGTCGTAGTTGTCGACTGTGTTCTTGATTGATCTCTATAAAGTATTCAATAAATTTACTTTGTTTAATTTCTGTATAATCTGTTTCTGGATTCGGTCCAATAACAAATCTCCAAAAACCTTAATCCTTATTAGGGTAATAAAGATTACTACCCGGTAGTGTTGATTTTTATATTTTGAGGAGGTGTTCTTTATATGATGGAGTAAATTCATGGTGTGATTGTTTATCCGTGACATAATCAGATTTTTTAGGTTCAGTTGGAGGTGGGATTTCAGGCCATCATTATAAAGTTCTTATCGAACTCTGATAGATGTCTACGACATATCCGGGTGAGTTTATTTCAATCGCGGATGATAGTGCTGGTTCATGAACTGTTATAGCGATTTTTTATTCTTTTCTAGTAATGGATTTTATTCTGCGCTGAAATTCATTATTTATCTGTTCGATTTGGTAGGACCCTGATGGTAGCGAAACAACGTTCCAGTCTGGAGTTCCATCTTGTTTATTTTTACTCGCAAACACCAGGGAATTATTCGGTTGTTGACCACCGAATGATGTTGATCTGATATTTGGCCAACTGTGGTATACTCGTAATTTTGCTAACGCTATCTCTTTAACGGGAATCGCAGTGGGGAAATTCACACTGAATTCAGGATTGGTTGAGGTTATTGAGATCATGCTGGTTTTCACTGGGGTGGTATTTTCCGCTATTCGTTGAAGTAATTCTTGCGATGTTGCCATTGCTATTATATTCACGTTGTTTTTCTAATTTTGACATCGCGGAATCATAAACACGTACCATCGCTGAAAACTCACTATTGGATATTAATGTGTCATCGAGGGAGGACGATATCGTCGAGGATAATTGGGAGTACGCGGTTGACACAACATGGAACTTAACTACGTAATCCTGTAGTTTACGCTGGCTACATGATGATATTTTCTTTGTTATTATTGAAATTATTCCAGTGATTGTTGTCGTCGCTGATATACAAATTGGAACAGCTATCGGGGCAACCATTGTCACTGAATAGAGTATTATACCGGCTCCGGTAATTACACCTGATACCGAGTACACGTTTATATCAAATGCGGTAATTCTTCATCGGTATTATTTTATTTTTGTTTGATATTCCTTGGTGAGTGTTTTGAGTTTAGTTTGAAATTCTCTGACTTGATCATAGCGACACTGCTGGGATGTTGCCATTGATGACATTTTATTTATTACAACTGATTTCAATTAAGTTGTTTACTTAAATCTGCTACGAATTCCACATACCATGTTATTGAAACCCTAACCAAATTATTATCGGTTTATGTTATTGTGAATCGTTCAGTTGTTTCCTTGTTGATGATCGTTGATATCATATTGTTGACCCCAGATGAACTCATCGATGAAATATTAAACTGAGTCGGTGACACAAGTGTTAATCTGTAGATACCTTTGACGGCAGTGTGGATATTTAATATGTTAGTAGATGGTGTCCATGCAAATGATCCGTGTTGAATCGTGTACACATTATTTACAATATTTTTTTGCTCGTGAGGGATTTTTATTTTTTCAAGTTTTTCTAACATCCTTGGTAGATCATCCCTGATGACATCGTTGGTCATTTTAATATCTTCGCGAACAGCTTCTATTCGCCAATTAATTGCGGTTATTTAATTGAGTTTCATGATAATATCATCGAGATCTATTTTTAATTTCATAGGGTTTTTCATCCTTGCCAAAAAATTTATCTATGGCATCATCGGCTTTTTTAAAGTTTTTATGCAGACTAGTAAACTGAATTATATGAGCGTCATAATCTGATCGTAGTTTTGTCAAAACATCAATAGCGGTTTTTATCTCTGTTAACTTTGGTGTGGTCACCGGTGGATTCCCAAAGAAATCCAACATAGGTTTGTCAATATTGTCAATTATACTTCTTTGTAATTTAGAAAAACGATTAAATTTAGTTATATGGTCGTCATATTCATCGCATAGTTTTTTTTTAATTGTTCTGAATTGTTAATTCTATCCACAATAGTTGAATTGAGAACATCTGGTTTGAGTTTACCTGATCGGAAAAAACTACGATAGTATTTTCTGCTACACCGCGTTGTTTAACTAAATTATCATCAAGGGAAACATTACTAGTTTTCAATTTATCCTGACGATCTTGAAATACAACTATTTCATTGAGATCAACACTTGCGAGGTTTAGCATCTCGGATATTTCATCTTCGATTATTATTTTTTACATCACCGGTTGCCGATATTTCCCTGAGAGGGATCTTCCGCAAATAGCAATCATGTTATTTTATATAATTTCTCTCTAAAAAGCGATTACTCGTATATTCGTGTACAGTTTTATAGGGTGGTCCGATGATGAAATAGCTGAATTTACAAATTCTGACGATAGTTGGGGGTCATGGAGAATTAAAAACGAAATACTGCGTGATTATTCTAAATCAGCAGATGTTTTATTGAAAATAATTACTTGACAAATAATCAGATATCAGAACTATCTAATGCACCTTCGATATCCGATCCAATATGCAGGTATAAAACCAGTTATTTAAATGGTTGTGGTAGGTCAGGGAAGACGACTCGTGCGATCAAATTATTTCGAGGGAAATCAAAAATGACTGTGTTAACACCAACACATAGACATGCAAGAGAGATGAAACAGTGAGGAATTAATGCTTGCACTTATCACAGTTTCTTTCGATGGAAAGGCGACAAATGGACTCCAGATCGAATGAGCGAGAAATATATTCCTGAAATCATCATTTGGGATGAGATATGCACAGTGTCGTTAGACGTATTACAAAAGTTTCTCGATTGGTTATTGCTAGCGAATACAAAAGTGATAATGTTTGGCGATCATGGTCAATCACCACCATTTGTCGGTTTATCCCCACATAATTGGCTGAAGAATTTTGTAGACTTATGAAGAAATTAGTACTGATCATAGATCACTTGATAATGAATTACGTGAGTTCAAAAAACTAATCAGATTACAACCAGATAGAATCCAGTGTGAAATAGTGCATGAAATAATTTCAGAAACACCATTTAATGATTTCTGGGAAGCGTGGAGACCTAACGATTTGATAGTGGCAAGTAGAAAGATAGTCAGAGACACACTTCAGATGAAGTTATTTAACATGCATAAAGAAAAATTCGCAACACTTCCAGTGCCGTTTTGTTATAGGTCTTCGGATACATGAAGACAAAATATCGAAGTTGATATTCCAGGACAGACAGAAAAGCGGATTCTCGTGCTAAATGATGTTGTGTTGGTTGATATCAGTGTTATTGAAGATGCATTGCAAGCTGATAAATCCCCATGGAAGCTTGGATACGCAGCGACGATGCATTCTTTGCAGGGATTGACTATATCCAATACAATTGTTTGGATCATAGATAATCACATCGAGTGGTTGAATTTAGTTTACTTAACAGTATCCAGAGTACAAAGAATAAATCAGCTTCGAAGTGTTTTTTTAGATGCTGATGACACAGCAATCAGTGATATTGTCAGCCATGATATAATCAGAAAAAAACTGGTTATAAACAACTGGATTAAAAAAATAAACAAGAATTTGACATTGATGCTGAATTTATAATTACACTAAAACAACAACAGAATAATCACTGCACGAGTTGTAATTGTATAATGCGTTGGTGTTGGTTGGATAAAGACCCCCGCCAATTTACCATAGACAGAAAAGATAGCAGCTTAGGTCATACCAGAGATAATGTGATGTTAACTTGACTTGAGTGCAACAGACGCAGAGGTGCTAGTTAACACCATGAGCAGCAGAGAGGGTGAATCCGACAACTTTTCAAACAAAAAACGATTTTAACCGTCAAAACGGCAAATAGAGCCTTCCTACGAATTTTCATGTTTTAAACAAAAAAAAATAAAGTCTCCATTTGCCAAACAGAGACTTAGTGATTTTTGTCTGAAACACGATCTTGCAAAGAGGGCGAATCCAGGTCTCAAAATGCCTCCATTGGGTAAAAAAACACGATGGACACTCACCCCTATGATTTCAAACAAATATTTTATCAAGTCCGACACGATATCGTGTCTTCGGGGCTTAGGACTTCACAAACAGACTAATTTGTAAAACTTCGCCTTGTAAATCAATCAGATTATTAGACTGGTCAGTGAGTTTGAAATTAATTCTTGTTAGCGAATCATTATGACATCGCATATAGACTGGATTAGTTGGATCCTCGATTATTAGAAACCCTGGAGGAGCTGTTGGTGCAAATGAATACAAAATATATCCTTGCTGAGCTTGATTTGATCGCTCGAGATTTATTTGATAGCTTCCTTCGATAACATCGCATACTAAATTGAGTGCTATCACCGATGAAATATTTACATTGAACGGAGCGATATGTCTGCCGCCGCCTTCTGGGTCATTATTATGTTTGAGGATAGTTGTTTGTGGTTTTGTTGTTTTTTTCCACGAATCATGAATTATTCTAAAACCTATATCGATGGTGTCACTGAGAAGTTTTTTTAGTTCTGGTACGTTATATCCTGGTAGTTTGAATGCTGGAATATCTTCAACGCGGATTTTATAGATCAGTGCAAATCTTGCTCTTGCTATGGGATTATTATCATTTAATATATCCTGAATATTTTTTGAATGAAATGTTTCCATATCGTCGATAATTTTATTGCATGTTTCTACGACGCTGATAAATTCATCTCGGGTGAGAGAGCCGGATTTAAGAGATATTAACAACAGTGAAAAATCATTATTCATTGCTGTGAAATTTTCAATGATATTAGGTTCGTTAACAAAATAATACTCCCCTCCTGTCACCCTCCCCACCTCCCTGTTGATAAGGAATCGGCTATCCAAAAAATTCCGTCTGATGTAATCGCTATAGCTTTTTACTGGATTATCAGATTTTATCCTGTCTGTGACATAATCAGATTTTTGTGGTTCAGGTGGTAAATTAACGGTTTTTCCCTCGGGTGGTAATTCAGGCCATCCTAGTACGGTCCTTATTGAGCTTTGATAAATATCTACGACGTAACCATCTGTGCTTATCTCAATGGCAGATGATAGTGTTGGCTCATGAACCGTTATTGCTATTTTTGATTCTGCTCCAGTAATCGATTTTATTCTACGTTGCAATTCAGCATTGATTTGTTCAATTTGGTATGATCCGGTTGGTATTGAAACAACGTTCCAGTCTGGGGTATCGTTGTCTTTATTCTTATACGAGAACACCAGTGAATTATTGGGTTGTTGACCACCAAATGATTTTGATCTGATATTAGGCCAACTGTGATACACTCGTAATTTTGCTAACGCGATTTCCTTCACGGGGACTGGGATAGGGAAATTCACACTGAATTCTGGATTCTTTGATGTTATTGAGATCATACTTGTTTGTACTGGGTTTGTGTTCTCCACTATTCGTTGAAGTAGTTCCTGCTGTGTTGTCATCGTTATTATACTGTTGTTGTCGCTCTAATTTTGACACCGCGGAATCATAAATACTGACCATTGCTGAGAACTCACTATCTGATATAATTGTATCATCGAGCAATGACGATATCAACGAGGATAATTGCGAGTATGCAGTGGATACAACATGAAATTGAATTATGTAGTCTTGCAGTTTGCGTTGGCTGCATGATGATATTTTTTTTGTTATTATTGAAATTATTCCAGCGATTGTTGTTGCCACTGATATGCAAATTGGAACAGCTATCGGGGCCATCATTGTTACCGAGGATAGTATAATACCAGCTCCGGTGATTACACCACTCACAGCGTACACAGTAACATCAATTGCGGTAATTCTTCATTGGTATTTTTTAATTTTTATTTGATACTCCTCAGTGAGGGTTTTGAGTCTATTTTGAAATTCTCTGACCTGATCATAGCGATATTGCGATGATGCAATCATATTATTTTTAAATCAGTTTACGATTTCAATTGAAACCGTTATTTACTTAAATCCGCTACGAATTCCACATACCACGTTGTTGAAACCCTAATCAAATTTTTATCAGTAGATGTTATTGTGAACTTTTCAATTGTATCCTTGTCGATGATCGTTGAAATCGTATTATTGACCCCAGATGAACTCGACGATGAAATATTAAATTGAGTCGTTGTCACTAGTGTTAATCGATAAATGCCTTTGACGGTTGCAGTGATATCTAATTTGTTGTTTGTAGGTGTCCACGCAAATGATCCGTGTTGGATAGTGTATACTACGTTGTTGGTTTTCTCATGAGGAATTTTTGTTTTTTCAATGGTTGTTATCATCCTCGAAAAATCATTTTTGATGGCTTCGATGAAGTTTTTCGTCTCATCGATGGATTTTTTAATATCAGGGAGTTTTATTTCAATTTTATCTAACGGGGTTCCAATAAATTTATCCACGATGTTTCTTCGAAAATTTGAAAACTGTTTTCCGTATTCTTCAGTTTTAGATTGAAGTGTTGCTAGTTCGAACAGATAATTTTTTAACTCGTCGTTGAGAGTTTTTAATCTATCTGTAATCGTCAAAAAAAGTACACCGGTTTGAGTTTACCCTGATCGGAAAATAACGCGATAGTATCCTCAATTGCGTTTCGTTGTTTAACCAAAATATCATCCAACGACACATTACTAGTTTTCAATTTACCCTGACGATCTTGAAATACAACTATTTCATTAGGATCAACACTTGTTAAGTTCAACGTCTCAGCTATTTCATCTTCGATTATTTTTTTTATATCACCGGTTGCAGTGCCATCGGGTTCAGGTTTCTTCATCGATGATAAAGATCTTCCCCAAATATCAATCATTGTTATTGTAAAACTCTTTCTCTCTTTAAAATCGTTTCGATTTCCAGCGACTACTATTGTATTCATTTACGACAACATGTGGTGGTTTTCCCCTTGGGTTACCCAAGGAGTTAGAAATAGCGTCAAGGACATTTAATACTTCGCTGCCACATATTGGTGGGTCATTCATGTGTTGTGTTGGTAGTGTAGAATACCAAGTCTTCATTGGAAAAGTCCTTAAGCGGTTTATATAACGCATAAACTCTTTTGGCGGGGCTAATCCATATGAATCAAAATAGATGATTGCATGTGGATCAATAGCGTATGCAACCCAGTGAGTTCCAGGTCCGGTGCTGTTATCTAAATTAATAATACCGGTTTCAACGCTGTTTGTTTGTGCCGGTAACTGATCTTTCATAAAGACACCTCTGAAATTTTTAATCGCTAGTTTTTTAGCAGCATCAATTAAATCAAAATTGGACATAGGAATCAAAGACTCTTCAACTAGTAAACCGGTCCTAGTCTTAGACCCTTTCCGCTGTACCATGAATAGTATATCCTCGGATGGTTCCTGTTGGCCGTTTATTCTCAGTGAGACGTCTTTAACAACTAATGGATCAAATATCATATGGCTGGAGAGTTGATTGCCAACTCATGTGTTATCCTGTAACGCAATAAATATATGACATGGGGCAGCAGTGCCCTGCTTTGATGCTATGTTCCACGTGAATAACCCGTTAATATTTGATTGTTTAACATCTGTACTTACCGTTAGCCAACTTAGTAATGATTTTCCTCCTTGGTCCATAAATGATAGTAATCGTTCTTCTGCGGTAATTGATGGAGTTAGTACTGGCATCCACAATGATATTTTTGTTAAAATGACTTTACCGGCATCAGCACTGGGATTTGCATTGTCTGCTGGAATCCTACAAATTGCGTCATTATCATCACTCTTTCGCACTAGTGCTACTGTATGCTTCGCCCCGTAGATAACTTTTCGTACATTTCTGCAGAATCCAAATATATGATGCAGTGGAATCGCGCATGAAAATAATTTATGCCGCCCCTCCAACATTGATATACGTGTCGCAGCTCCTAGATTGAAATTAGGATCATTGTTTATAATCATATTTTCAACATCAGCATCAGCGGCACCAGCATTATTCTTTGGTCGTCTTACAAGAAATTGGTTTCCTCCAGCGGTATTTTTAACATCTTTTGCAAACATCATAGAAGGTCCTGCTGATCTTGTATAATCATCAGAATATCTTGCTAACCCGATTATTGTTGTAGCCACATCAACATCACGATCTATCGACTCAATTTCTTTTCCATCAATAAGATATCTAGCACTCTCAAATAGTGCCATGATACCATTATTGACAAACCCGACTTGAGTACCAGCTGGATACGGTGCTGGTACAGCAGGAGTATCAGCAGCTGTTACAAGTTCTCCTTCTACTTCAATAAACGCTTCAGCGGGTAGAAAATATTTACTGGTATCATGAACTTGAAGTTCAATTCTTGATCGACTATTTGAGTGTATTGCATGATAGGCGTAATATTGATAATCGCATACAGAATCATCCTTGGGGACTGGGGCGTCTATATCAAACGCTGGATCAGATGACCTTTTGAACATTTTATTATATATCCATTGATCTAAATCGTAAAATCCGTAGGATTTTCATTGTAAACGATTTTCCATTTCATCGTGAAAATTCTTTGAATTTCAACAATGATTTTCACCGTCGTAGTCGTAAGCCACTTCCTGCTATCATATTTGCGATGTTGCTTTGGTCGGAGGTCATCAATGACTCTAGTTTTTCATCTACTGCGTTATTTATTATTTTACTAACACTTGCAGGCATAACTGCAGTAGATGGTAACGGTTTCTTTTTTCGTCTAACTAGCGCTGTTAATTTATTCTTCGCGGCTGAAAACGCTTTCCCGGCAAGATCTCCAACAGTACTAATACCCTTATCACGAATAACATCAATGGCTTTCATTCCTAGTTGTTTAGCTAACGGCATCACTTTTGGGGCCATTCTTTTAAATAACCCTTCTATGATATCACCGAAACCATCTCCGTAATATGCTCTATAAACCGGAAATCGTGAATTAACTACATAGACACTGGCTGGTTAATCATGATTGTAGTGTATGATCATTATTTGAAATTGCTAGCAATTTTTCAATTGTAAAACAATTTTTCAATTAATCACTAGTGATTTCAGTCACTATGATACCCATTTTCCACTAAGTCGCTAATGAAACCTCGATATGTTTTGATATCCATGATACCACCTTGAAATAACCGTCTACAGATATCAGCTGCTTCATTAATTATTTCCGGTGAGTTATTTCCAGCTCGGAACCCTCCGATTAGAACATCTAATCGTGATATATCATTGATAACACTATCAGGACATACCCCACTTGGGGTCCCACTGGAATCTCTTAATCCCTTCCCGCTATAACCAGTTGCTTCATCCAGTTTGTCTGTATCCGTGGTTTGTAAATAATCAAGAGCATCATCATCAAGTGGTAGTTGTTGTTGTTTTTTAGGAGAGAAAGATATTTTCTTTGCAGGTTGCTGTCGCTTTCCTTGCAATTTTCGTTGTTTTAGTTCTTCATGTCGTTTATACACTGTACCCACCGCATTGATATATTCAATGTATGATGCACTATCTGTCTTAATTTGACTTTTTTTAGTTTTGATTTTGTAGAATATATCAGCCCAGTGAGTTATACTTCTAACAAACTTGTGATGTTCTGGTTTCAACATTTTTTTTCTGTTTTCATAAGTCGCAACAACAAGCGCAGGAATTTCTGCTGGATCAGTCTTATCAATTGCTGCTAACCCTTCCTCGTTAAATCTCATGCGTAAATCATCTACTGTTCTTTTTGATTCAGGTGTCTTAGATTCCATTTTTTGTACAGCTTGTTTTGTTCGTTCAGTTTCCGCTGATATTTTTTCAAGTTCACCAATAAAAGATTTTTCCGCATCTCCCCGTATAGCACGCTCTACTTCCTTCGTTGCTGTGGTTACTGGTTTAAACAATTCTTCAGATCCCGCAGCAAAATCAGTTTGTAAACTCTGTCGTTGTTGCAATTTATTCCTTACAGAGTCTCGAATTGGTATAAATCTCTTAATTGCATCTAATCGTTCACGAGCCAATCGGGTCATTAATGCTTCATTGACCATTATTTGAAATCGCAAACAATTTTTCAATTGTAAAACAATTTTTCAATTGCAAAACAATTTTTCAATCCGACCTAACACTACCGTGGAAGTGTTATTTTGATGTTTTAGCGGCGTTATCATTGATGGGGAAAGTCACATAATTGCTATAAAATATATAATACTGTGACTTTCCCCACTTTTTGACATGTCGGATGATTTTTGATACCACCGTGGAAGTGTTATTTTGATGTTTTAGCGGCGTTATCATTGATGGAGAAAGTCACATAATTGCTATAAAATATATAATACTGTGACTTTCTCCATTTTTTGACATGTCGGATGATTTTTAACACCACCGTGGAAGTGTTATTTTGACATTTTAAGGGCGTTATCATTGGTGGAGAAAGTGTCATAATTGCTATAAAATATATAATACTGACACTTGCTCCATTTTTTGAAATTTTAACACGATCATGGAAGCGTTATTTTTACATTTTAACAGCTCTATCATCGATGGAGAAAGTGTGGAAATTGTATATAAAATAAATAATACTCACACTTTCTCCATTTTTTGACATGTCGGATGATTTTTAACACCACCGTGGAAGTGTCATTTCATCGTGAGACAGCTTCTACCATCGATGGAGCAAGTGTCATAATTGTATATAAAATAAATAATACTGACACTTGCTCCATTTTTCCATTGATCAATCTGACATATCATATCGAGAGAACCATCCATTAATGGTCCATCGATTTTTTATTCAGTGTGTGTGAAATATTTTTTATTCAGTGTGTGTGAAATATTTTTTATTCAGTGTGAAATATTTTATATTCAGTGTGTGTGAAATATTTTATATTCAGTGTGAAATATTTTTTATTCAGTGTATGTGAAATATTTTTTATTCAGTGTGAAATATTTTTTATTGCAGTGTGTGTGAAATATTTTTTATTGCAGTGTGAAATATTTTTTATTCACTGATTTTAACATCACCGTGGAAGTGTTATTTCATTGTGAGACACCTTCGTTCATCGATGGAGCAAGTGTCATAATTGTATATAAAATAAATAATACTGACACTTGCTCCATTCTATTTTGATCAATCTGAACCGTCCATCAATTTTTATTGCTGTGAAATATTTTTTATTCAGTGTGAAATATTTTTTATTCAGTGGGAAATATTTTTTATTGCAGTGTGTGTGAAATATTTTTTATTCACTGATTTTAACATCACCGTGGAAGTGTTATTTCATTGTGAGACACCTTCGTTCATCGATGGAGCAAGTGTCATAATTGTATATAAAATAAATAATACTGACACTTTCTCCATTCTATTTTGAAACCGTCCATCGATTTTTTATTCAGTGTGAAATATTTTTTATTCAGTGTGAAATATTTTTTATTCACTGATTTTGTCATTTTCAATCAAAAAGTGCTAAAAAAAATGAAAATCTCTTTGAGGGTTGGTCACAATCAAAAAATGACAAAATCTCTTTGAGGGTCGGTCAATCAGAATCGTTCATTTTCTTGAATTAATGCTCGTAGGTTTCTAATTTTAGAATTAACTTCCTTTTTCAATTCATATTCGTTACCCTATTCTTTTCGTATTCCTTCCACGATAGTATATAACGGGACGAACACACTTACTTCACTGGAAAATGCAAGAGAGTCCCGAATAGAATTCTGAATTTTTTTGATGAGCGCATATTTCTTTGGCAGCATATACTTGTTATTGTTAACTCCGTATTCTATATCCTGAAAATCTGACACAATTTGATCAGGATTTAAGCCATCTGAGAGTTTAATATCCTGACTTTTCAATTTTAAAATTTTAGTTATAATGCTATTCATTTTTTCAGAATTCATATTATATGATTATACATATTTCTAAATGAAAAATATGATGCATTAGACATAACTGAATTGAATTTTTTGTTCGGTCTTTTTTTAAATCGCCGATCGATAAATCCCCTCTGCAATCTTTTGTACCGAGGATGGACAAATATTGAAATATTTTCCGGCGCTAGCTATCGATTTAAATATTTTTTCTTCTTTAGTTGCCGTATTAAATGATTTCACGGGTCTCTTCCCAACCGTTTTGCATTTTCCAGTTTTTCCTCTTTTGGTATTCTCACTCTGTGTAAAAACATTCATACGCGAAACGATGGCAGTAATAATTCTTCCTTCCAGCGCCAAACATCAAATACCCTTGATTACTCACAAAACCGACCGGTTTCTTCAGCCTACGGTTTCTTACGATACCATCACTGGATGCTTCATAATTTGTAATCAAGGGATGTGGTCTGAATTCTTGGTTCATTTGTATACATAATACTATTTGTCTAATTCATTGTTTGGTCTAATAATAACATCACTGGAGAATCTTTAAATGTAGTCTTGAGGGGTTCTTATGATTTTATCCTTGACGGAGTCAAGGTCAGTGTCAGAATTTTTGATTGAAAATCCATTTTTGATTCTTTTTTCATAATAACGCTTCAACTCCCTGTATCGCTTACCACCACAATTTAGACACAATTGTGATTTTCCCCTGACCCCAACCCCACATCGAATACAGGGTAACGGACCAAGGCTTCCACGTCGAAAACTTTGCATATGATACCCACAGAATTCATTTCTGCATGATTTGTTACAAGGAGTCACTGATCCAATCATAAGCCATTTGCAATGATTCATTATACATAAATCTTTCATTTAAATGCTTGTTTTAATTATAGTATGAAGGAGTTCAAGAGATTATCGAAAATTAAGCCCTGGAAAAATGTTAAATTCAATCTCGATAGAGTTTCTGATACACCCAAGAATAAAATTCCTGATAGAACCATGATTAGTAAAATCAGAGACTGTTTTAATGAATTCAAGCGTGATGGGGCAGCTCATTGTTGGTCAACATTTCGAATACATGGTAGTGTTGACGCTACCATGAATGATGAAAAAGCAGCAGGGATAATCTCAAATCTTGGGCGAGAAAGGCATTTTTTTTAGAATCAAATTCCTTATCCGTGATGATACTGGAAATTGGATCATTAGGGATAAATACAAGCCAATTCTCAAGGACAAGAAAACTGTCACTGTGAATCAAGATTCCAAACCAGGAATTTTGACTGGAATTGACAAACCATGCTACGAGAGATCTTATCCTGTAACAGCAGTTGTTTACGATATATATCCGTTAAATGACAAACCTGATATTGCAAAACTAGCACCCATGAAATATTCTTCATCGTTGACTTCGTCAAGGCTCAATTGTGTAGCAGCACGAATAATAGAACACTTCACAAATGCATCCCGGGGAAATAAATTGACTGATCTAAGACGAAAAAAAATAACCGAATGGGAATTAACGGTGAAACAGTATGGGGCAACAATTCAGGATATAATCAAATTAGAAAAATCATTGAGATTTCCAATATCAGTAGCGACAATAACCAGTGAAGTATTATACAAATCGAAATATAAATTAAATGGAGCTCCAATACAAATTATTGATCATAACGAACACGCGTGGTCATCTGCAGTAACAATATTCCCACGGGATAGAACCGTAAAATATATACCCCCAACAGGGTTGGGACCTGAAGAGTTTTTTTCCGAGCAGAAATTATTTGATGCTATTTACAATTTGAGTAAAAACGATCCTGTGTCAATGTGGCTATTTCATAGTGCTGCAGACGATGAATGTGGATTCAATCAGTTTATAAGACCCAACAAAGAATTGTACGGTACTGAAGAGCTGCATAATCAAATGAAAAAACTAGCTAGTGAGTTTTCTCCAGAAGATCAATTATTAACAAACTGTTTTACACTTCCCTCTGTTGCAGCACATTTTGCTAGGAAGAAAAACGCGTGGAAACCAACCTGAAGTGAGTTTTTATCAGATGTCAGATTGTCCTGTCTTGAATACAGCCATGGAGGGCTATGGAATACAAAATATGCCCTGAAACCGTTATTTCCGTTGATATGATTGCGTGTTATCCAGGGAGTTTTCTCGGGTATGGAGAGTGTGCTAAATATTTCAAACGATCTGGACACCCCACACACGAAATGGCCCGTGTTGCTATTAATGGACCACTGCCTGATTTTGATTTAACCGGATTCGCTTGTGTAGTATCATTTGAATTGGCTGAAGGACTTCATCCATGTAGTTATCTTTTTATTGGTAAACATGTCTGAAAAACACTGGATGCCATTAGTGTTGTTACGGTATATGATTGATTGTGGGATGTTAAAATCATTAATTGTCAGTGAAGCGAATATATCCTATCGAGCACAGAAATCAGTCTGGTTAACACAACCCGATCTAGAAAAAATAATTAGCGAACAGCGAAAACTGTTTACTGATTTTAATGAACAACAAATCATGGATTGGTCTAAACAGCTATTTGAAATCAGAAACAATGAAGCAAAAGATCTTGGACGAAGAATAATCGGTAAATTCACCCAGGGTGGCAAATATGACAATACAAGATATTCTTCACGGTTAATTATAGACAAAGCTGAATATGATTTTGTAATCGCGGATCTAACGAATAAAGGCCTATATGTCAATCGTAAAGACGCATTTATGTCCAATGGAACCAAATTGGGTACAATTGTTACTTACAACGATGGATACAATCCGCAGTATACACATTTGAGAGCTTCTATGCTCGGTTATGCTTCTATCAATTTATTTTCAATGATAAATAAATTTCCAAACACCGCAGTTAGAGTCGCCACTGATTCATTTTACATAAACAGCGATATGGCTGATTTTATATGTAGTAGCTTTGCTACTGGCAACGAGAATTGGGGGTCATGGAGAATTAAGCGGGAAATGCTTCATGATTATATTCAATCAGCAGATGTAACAATTGAAAATAATTATCGGAATCTCTTTGAGATTCAATCAGAATTTTCTAATGCACCACCGGTATCTGATCCAATATGCCGGTATAAAACAGTTTATTTAAACGGCTGTGGTGGGTCAGGAAAAACAACTCAGGCAGTTGAATTATTCCGCGTTTCCAATCCAAACATGATTGTGCTAACACCAACTCACAGACTTGCAAGAGAAATGATACAGCGAGGGGTAAATGCCTGTACTTACCACAGTTTCTTTCGATGGAAAGGAGATAAGTGGACTCCTGAGCGTATGGGCGAAAAATTTATTCCTGAAATCATCATTTGGGATGAAATATGCACAGTATCATTAGATGTATTACCAATATTTCTTGAGTGGTTGTTATTGAAAACTACAAAAGTCGTCATGTGCGGTGATCACGGCCAACCCCCACCATTTGTCGGTGCATCCCCACATGAATGGCTAAAGGGTTTTGTAGACTATTATGAAGAAATTCACACTGATTATAGATCACTTGATAAGGAATTACGAGAATTCAAAGCGCTAATTAGATTACAACTGGATAGAATCCAATGTGAAATAGCGCGTGAAATAATTTCAGAAACTCCAATGAATGATTTCTGGGAAACATGGAGACAAAATGATTTGATAATTGCAAGTAGAAAAATAGTCAGAGACACACTTCAGATGAAGTTATTTGAATTGCATAAAAAAAAATTTGCAACGCTTCCAGTACCCCTTTGTTATAGGCCATCGGATACACGAAAACAGAACATTGAAGTTGATATTCCAGGCTTGACAGAGTCAAGAAAACAAATTCTCGTATTAAATGATATTGTGATGGTTGATAACAATGTCGTCGAAGATGCATTGCGTGCTAATAAATCCCCATGGACGCTAGGTTACACAGCGACAATACATTCTTCACAGGGACTGACAATATCGGATACAATTGTTTGGATAGTAGATAATCGCATCGAATGGTCAAATTTAGTCTATCTTGCAGTATCCAGAGTACGAAGAAAAAAACAGCTTCGAAGAGTTGTCTTTGAAAATCCTATTTAAGACCCCGCGGTGGTAATTGAGTATCCTTGGGTATCACTTGTAATTGTTGTCGAGTAAATCCTTGTTGAGGGGCAGTTGAATCCAGTTTATAGATTGCTGGTCTAGAAACGCTAGATCGTGTTATACTAGATATCTTGTGTGCAGTAACACTCCAAATAGGATCAGTAGCCCTTTTTCTGCCACCTTCAAGCTCTCCTGGTTTGTATAAATACCTCACAGTGATATTACTACCAAGAATTGGTTCTTTGAAATCTTTTTGTGGTTGTACGGGTATAGAGTTCTTTTTAATAGCGTTGATAGGTTTCATGTTGATTGTTCTAGTAATCTCATTATTCAGTGCGGTAATCACAGCTGGTAATCTTTTAACCCATTCACAGGATCTTTTTTCTTGGATGAATTCTTTTGCTTATTGATATCCAAATAACCGCTCAGCAAGGGTTTTATTAAATCGTTCTACAATTGCCTGATCGCGATGTAATGCAGTATGCCCCCGTCTGATGGTGACATTATGATGTTTCATTATTGATAACACTGCACCCTGAAATTCCTTGCCAGGATCAACTTGTAACAGATCTGGCCAGTGCAGAGGACCCCTTCGATAAATCCTTTCAAATGCAGAAGCCACTTCAGGTGATGATTTTATTTTTAACGGTTCTGCTTCTTTGTATCGACTTGCAACATCAACTACAGTTAACGCGTATTTATAACCACCATCATGTGGCAGAAAAAAATATATCAGCTTGATGAACTTCATTAGGGACAGTCACATCAAAATGCGAGTAATTAATTTGTTTAGGTGGTGGTAGATAAATTTGCCATATTGCCTGTTTGGATAACCAATGAGCCGCAGTTGTTTTTTTCACTTTTGCAGCGCTAGCGAGTTTATTGATTGCTGCCTTGCCTCTCCAGTATCCTTTCGGAGAATAATAAATAGATTCCATGTTGTTATTAATTACCAGCACCTAACATCAATTTACTTTTCATAGCCGATTTTATCAAAAAGGAAGCCAATTTTTCTTTGAAAGATTTATCAGGAATAGCATTTAACGCATGAATGAATTTCACATCCGCGAGATGCCTGTGTTGCAAATTGCTGCTTTTATAAGCAACATCATGAACATGACACGCCTTATCAATGGCGTTTATTGGTTCTTCACCGGGTTTGGGTTGATTATGATTATTGAGTCTGATATCAAGTCTTGTTCCCGGTCCACAATAACTATACCCTGGAAGGTGTTTTTCTCCTGGATACTTTGCCCATGGGGTTCCAGGGAGTTTAGTTAGCTTGGCTGCGATATCACCCCCTCGTTTTTTTTTAAATCCTTGGAAACAAATCTAAATTTCTTTGTACTACATTGTACGCATTTACCAGAAAGCACGGATCGGTTATTTTTAGTTGTAATCGTCGTCAAGTCATCTGTGCCAGTACGTTTTTTACACTTCACACAATATAGATCCATAATTTATATATAACAGCATGAATATAATTGATTATTCAGCTACCCGACAACGGAAACCTATTAAACACCATGAAATGTTGCCGAATTCAATTAGAATGATTATAATCAGACCATCTGGAAGCGGCAAGACACAATTGCTACTTAATTTGATAACGAGATGGATGAAATGGAACAAATTGTATTTAATAGCCCTGAGTGTAGACGATCAGCGATGCTATGAAGTGCTAAAGGATTTTAACGAGAAAGCAAAAGAATTTCAAATCGATGATGATATCATTGAATTTATAACCGATATAGAGGAAGCACCGAGCATTGATGCTATTGATGGAAGTATTAACAATTTAGTTGTCTATGACGATATCATGTTAGATAATCAAAAGAATCCTGCAAGGATATTTTCCAGAGGCAGGCTTAAAAGCACTGATGTGATATATGTCACTCAACGATACACACAAATACCAAAAGTGATTCACGATAATTGCAATTTATTGTGTGTATTTAACGGCGTTGATACTCATACGCTACGAAATATTCATCAGACCTGGTGCAGCGGTGATATGAATCATAATCAATTTAGAAATTTCTTTAGTCACGCTCAGTCAATACCACACGGATTTGTAACGATAAATTTAGCAGACCCTCGGACGCGATATCGTGTCGGACTTGATAAAATATTTGGTTGAAATCATAGAGGTGAGTGTCCATCATTTTTTTTTACCCAATGGAGGCATTTTGAGACCTGGATTCACACCCCCTGCAAGATCGTGTTTTAGACAAAAATCACTAAGGCTCTGTTTGGCAAATGGAGACTTTTTTTTTTTTTTGGTTAAAACATGAAAATTTATAGGAAGGCTCTATTTGTTGTTTTGACGGTTAAAATCGCTTTTTGTTTGAAAAGTTGTCGGATTCACCCTCTCTGCTGCTCCATGTGGTGGTAATTGAGTATCCTCGGGTATCGCTTGTAATTGTTTACGAGTAAAACCCCGCTGAGGAGGAGTTGAATCCAATCTGTAGATTGCTGGTCTACCCATAGATCTCGTTATGCAAGATATTTTATGTGTGGCAACACTCCAAATAGGATCAGTAGCTCTTTTTTTACCACCTTCGAGCTCTCCTGGTTCATATAAATATCTAACAGTGACATTGCCGAGTATTGGTTGTTTTGAAAAATCATTTTGTGGTTTTATGGGTATATACTTCTTTTTAATCGCGTTGTTATGTTAATATAAATATAAATTTGCCATATCGCCTGTTTGTATAACCAGTCAGCTGCAGTGGTATTTTTTACCTTTGCAGCACTAGCGAGTTTACCAATTGCTCATTTACCACTCCAGTATCCTCTTGGGGAATAATAATAGATTCCATGATGTTATTACTTACCAGCACACAGCATTAATTTACTTTTCATTGCCGATTTTATCAACCATGAAGCCAATTTTTCTTTGAAGGATTTATCAGTGATTGAATTCAATGCATGAATCAATTTCGCATCTGCGATATGTCTGTGTTGAAGGTCATTACTTTTATAAGCAACATCATGAGCATGACACGCCTTATCAATAGCGTTTATTGGATATTCACTGGGTCGAGGTTGGTTTTGATCATCGAGTCGGATGTCAAGTCTGGTCCCCGGTCCACAATAACTATACCCTGGAAGATGTTTTTTCCCCGGATATTTTGCCCATGGTGTTCCTGGTAATTTTACTAACTTGGCTGCATTATCACCTCCTCGTTTTTTTTAAAAACATCTCCAGATTTCATAGAAACAAATTTAAATTTTTTTGTACCACATTGTACACACTTACCAGCAAGTGCTGATCTGTTATTTTTAGTTGTAATTGTTGTCAAGTCATTTGTGCAATTATTCTTCTTACATTTCACACAATATAGATCCATAATTTATTTATAATAACATGAATGTAATTGATTTTTCGGCGACAAAAACAAGAGAACTAGTTAAGCATCATGCAGTGCTACCAAATTCTATTCGTATGATTATAATCGGACCATCTAGAAGTGGCAAGATGCAGTTGTTACTTAATTTAATAACGAGATGGATGAAATGGGATAAGTTATATTTAGTAGCCCCGAATGTAGACGATCAGCGATGTTACAAGGTGTTAAAGGATTTTAACGAGAAAGCAAAATCTGAAATCAATGAGGATATTATTGAGTTTATAACCAATATCGAGGAAGCACTGAGCATTAATGTTATTGATGGAAGTATTAACAATTTAGTTGTATATGATGATGTCATGTTAGACAATCAAAAGAATCCTGCTAGGATATTTTCCAGAGGTAGACATAAAAATACTGATGTGATATATGTCACTCAACGATACACACTAATACCAAAAGTGATCAGAGATAATTGCAATATTCTTGCTGTATTTAATGGAGTTGACACACATATGCTACAAAATATTCATCAGACATGGTGCAGTGGAGATATGGATTATAATCTCTTTAGAAATTTATTTAGTCACGCTCAGTCAATTCCACGTGGATTTGTAATGATCAATTTGCATGACCCTAGATCAAGATATCGTATCAGACTTGATCAAATATTTGGTTGAAACAATTCGTCTTTGCAGCGTCATCGACGCCAGGTCAGTAAAGGATTTCAAAACCGAAACCATTTCTCTTTTTTCTTTGTCTGCATAAAATGGTTTCAGTTTGAAATAGTTTCAGTTTGTCTGGAATAGTTTCGGTTTGTCTGAAATAGTTTCGGTCTGTTCACCCCCTCTGCTGCTTACCAATAGCCAGCAGAAAGACATTACCAACAGCCAGTACAAGGACTGTTAACTTATTACCAACAGCCAGTACAAGGACTGTTAGCTTTTTACCAACATCCAGCAGAAAGACTAAGTCCTTAACAACCAGTACAAGGACTGTTAACTTATTACCAACAGCCAGTACAATGACTGTTAACCTATTACCAACAGCCAGTACAAGGACTTTTAGCTCATTAACAACAGCCAGTAGGAGGATTGTAATTAATTACCAACAGCCAGAACAAATGGTGTTAGCTTATTACCAACAGCCAGTAGAAGGACTGTAACTCATTACCAGCAGCCAGTAGAAGGGCTGTAACTCATTATCAATGGCTAGGAGGGCTGTAACTCATTACCAGCAGCCAGTAGAAGGACTGTTTGCTCATTAGCAGCAGCCAGTAGGAGGATTGTAATGAATTACCAACAGCCAGTTGACGGACTGTTACTGTATGCCTTGTAAGAGCAATTACATTATGGTATGCAGTGCAGGTTTGCTGGCATAGGTTCATAAGGTAATGGTTTGATCTTGGTCAAATTTATGGTTAAAATAATCTATGAATTTAATCAATAAATCATAAATAAAAAACATCACATTATCAAAATATTTTGTTTATGCAAAGGAACCAGTCCTGTAGCAAATTTGGAACTATCTGTTATGGTTATTTCAGATCCCATGCAGACATCCATACAATCAGGAGCAAACTCCCAGTACAAGAAAATGTTTCTGCAGTCCATGTGGTTGAGACACACAGCAGAGCTGGAGATTGCAGTGAGTTTTTTTTGTTTTAAAACGTTTGAAGCAAACATAAGCACAAACTCTATGAATGCAGATTTCCTCTTCCTTGTATTATCCACAAAAAAGGATGTATCCTACTTTGTCCAATCAGTCAGATCACCATGCTTTCATTTCTGCATTATAACTTTACACAGTACTGAATATTGAACACATGATTATTAAATTTTGCATCTTGTAGCTGCCTCATATCCCCAAAACCTAGACTTCAGCTTACCATTTATTTTTTTTATAATGTAGATTATCAACCATAATAACTAGTTGATGAATAAGTACAATTTTTCTTTCTTGGATGTCTATGTTTTGATGCTAGCAATCATCACAATTACAAAAAGATGCTAAAATATCAAAGTGTTTATTCATTTGCATAAAAACCAGATTTGTGAATTGAAATATTCAAGGTTACTTCATTCAACCACAAAGCAAAATCATTGATGGCAGGTAGTATAAAGTATTTTCCATACATGCCAATCACTACACTTGCCTGTATATGGATGACACTTATTTGTAAATCAAAAGAACAAACAAAAGTATTAACAATTTGCTTGCCATTTTTTTAATCGTCTCTTTCCACACAACACATAAATTTGATTTTGTTACATGTCTGTTGCATGATGCCCCAGTGCTAGACATGACTATTAACTGCCACTCTGCAGACATCATAGCGATATGACTGATTTTTTTTTTAAAGCTATGTTAAAAATCCAAAGTACACACACACACACACACAAATTTGATAATATTTTTAAAAATAGAAAATTATTTTTCTGTGTAAGTGCATACTTTACACTTATCCATCATAGACCTGTATGCTTTCCTTATTAGTACATTTATAATAGGCCTCTGTATTCTTTCCTTATTAGTACATTTATTATTTCCTTACAAGTACATTTATCATAGACCTGTGTGATTTCCTTACAAGTACATTTATTATAGACCTGTGTGCTTTCCTTACAAGTATATTTATCATAGACCTGTGTGATTTCCTTATTAGTACATTTATCATAGACCTGTGTGCTTTCCTTACTAGTAAGTTTATCATTGACCTCTGTATACTTTCCTTATTTCCTATTTACAGCATTTGTATATGACACATTTCTTAGAAAACAGAATGGTTTCTTCAATTTGCAGCCATATTTTGTTATTTAATTGCTTAAATATAGTTTGCATAACACACGGTGCATTCTCTGGCTTCTTATTGGGTCTCTCTTTGTCTACTATGGTACCCCAAACCCCCCTATAACATTTTCATTTTTTATCATTTTTGAAGACCAAAATCATGTCTGAGGGTTACAACTGAGTATGGAGTCTAGAGCTAACCTTATATGACCTGTAACTGTCACAGTATTTGTAGCAACCAGATGTTAGAACCATATAATTACCACAGCCAAGAAAGAGGTGGGAAAAAAACACGTAATTTAGAAATAATTCTCACAAGAAACTATTATTTTATGCCCGATCTTTGTTACACAATGAAGCAACTATTTCCATTTGCTCAATTGTCCATATGCCTTGTGTTGTTCCAAGATACTGTCAGTGTTCGACTGAAAATGGCTTCAAAGGCAATTTTTTTAAAAGTAGATCCATAATAAACAGACTTGTCTTTTGGACCACGCTTTAGACACACCAAAGATAATAGTATTGTTATCAGACCAGTGGAGCCTTTATCATCCAAAGATGAGGTAACAGTTACTCATAAGATTTATCATAATTTTGTGCAGCAAAGGTTGAAAACATACAGCTGGTTTTGTTTTCAAAAGGAGTTAAGTCAAGTGAAGAATGCGAAAGAGTGGAGACGCCTTTATGTTTGCCATATATGTACAAGGCTAAAAAGAACTGCATGACCAAAATGTACAAAATACAATAACGTTCAGAACAGTACATTGACAAGGCATGCTGGGTTGCCAGAACACAAACTACTGATTGAAGGTCCACAGCACCAGGAAGATTTGAATGCAGTTTTTCAGAAAAATTCTTCCAAAAAAGACATAGCATTGAAAGTGCTACTTAAATGTGTATGTAGGCTGAGTGTAGAAGATATCCCTTTTTTAAAAATACAAATGTTTTCAGAATTTAATACTTGAATTAAGGGCTTAAGAAATTGATTTTACTGGCATTTTGAATTACGTCATTCAGTATGATTTGATTATATTACATGTTACTAGAGAGCAGATCACATGTTGAGGACAGTCTTATAAGATGAAAGCAATGACATTAAGAACAATAAATGACTTGTCATGCTTAGTATATTTCTGATGACATGAAACCATCAACAAGATTTTTTCAACAAATATAGAATGTTGAGTTGCTCCTGGCAAGGGAATTGCCTTATTGGCTTTAGTCACATTATATAACTAATATTTTATAAGCAATATAATTATTTTTTTAAAAAACTACTGAAGACTAATCATCAGCTTGAATAAGACTCATAGGTCTGTATTTTAACTCACTTATTTTTACCTTGATGAGTCAAATGACTTACATGAAGCCATTTGTAAACAAATCACTGATAGATTACTCATTTTTTTCTTCAGATTTTTCTTTATGCCACTTTTATTATACTAATTACTCATATGTCTCACAGGGTTCTGCATATATGAGAAGTTTTAAATAATCATCTAAAGTATAGAAACTTGCAGAAGTGCATAATTTTTCATTCAATTAATTCAGTTTTAGTTAGAAGATAAAAAAATAGGGAAAAATAGAATTATTATAATATATAGTGGTAGATATTGCGTTAAACACCAAATTAAACTAGAGCAAGATCCGGAATGAAACATTCCTTCATGGGGCTTTAGTCACATACATGACATGATATTATAACATTAAATGACATGATATTCTAAGATTACATAACATGATATTCTAACATTACATGACATGATATTCTAACATATCTGTTACATTACTTGACGGGGCTCTAGTCACATACATGACATGATATTCTAACATATCTGTTACATTCCTTCATGGGGCTCAAGTCACATACATGACATGATATTCTAACATATCTGTTACATTCCTTCATGGAGCTTTAGTCACATACATGACATGATATTCTAACATATCTGTTACATTCCTTCATGGGGCTCAAGTCACATACATGACATGATATTCTAATATGTTACATTCCTTCATGGAGTTTTAGTCACATACATGACATGATATTTCTAACATATGTTACATTCTTTCATGGGGCTTTAGTCACATACATGACATGATATTCTAACGTATCTGTTACATTCCTTCATAGGGCTTTAGTCACATACATTACATGATATTCTAACATATCTGTTACATTCCTTCATGGGGCTAAAGTTACATACATGACATGATATTTTAACATATCTGTTACATTACTTGATAAAGCTTTTATAACAGTAATTAAAGCATCTGTGGAAAAGATGGTAGTGAATTGCAGATGACAAAGTTAAAAAGGGAAAAATGTATATATTTTACCACTTCTGTTTTGCTGTCCCTTTCATATGTTTTAATTACCCAGATTTATAGGAATTAGGACATAGTATCCTCTGCCCTTGGGACCCTAGGTTTAACATTGTTTAGATGTTTGCACCGTGTGTTTAATGGAAAGTGGTTTATAAGTTATTTGGGGAAGAAATGATGTCACCTGGCATATGCAGACACCATCAATTATGAGCAATGATTTTTCTGTGACAAATACATGCACTTGATTATTTGATAACCTTGTTTAAGACTGGGTGAAAAGTAGATAAAGTGGCACTAGCAGAATCACGGTTGGCAAATTTTGTGGCAGAGCAAATTAATGTCAGTAAAATATGTGCTGATTTACAGCCAATTTACTGATTAAAAAAGTTTGAAATCTACTGGTTTGATATCCTTGTTATGTCACAGTATGATATCAAAATGTGTGAATTTCAACCAAAATTATGCACAGAAATCATCAGTTGTCATCATTTCACTGTATGTGGTCAACTAAATCACTTATTTTTTTAATAGCACTATAATTATAAATTAGAATAGTTTTTGTTTGAGACAAATATCACTGTAGTTCTCCATTTTCCAGAATCTGAAGGACAACATTGAGAAGTTAGAGGATATCTGTTCCAAGAAGGAGACAATGTTACAGAACACAAAATTGATCGTTAAGTTCCGACAGAATGACATTGAGAGGTGTAAAAAGTCACTGGCAGGCCAGCAAATTGAAAAGGACCTAGAGATAGTAAATATTTTGCTTATTTTGATGGCTTCTTATATTGTACAATACTTGAGAGAACAAAATTATTTGACACACACATGCACAGAGTTTTGTTACAGTTCAGTTTGGTAGACAATTTCATATTGGTAAATGCCAACAGAGTATTTCCTAACTTGATTAGGACATTTCAATTAACAGTGGTGAATAAGAACTATAACAAAAGGATGATATGGTGGTGAGACAAAAGTTTCCATTAATGTTATTATGAACAATAAGATTCTGTATTAAAGTGTTTTGTGTGAAAGTCTGATACAGTGAGTGTACATCACATGACGGTGAGTGTACATCACATGACAGTGTACATCACATGGCAGTGAGCGTACATCATGTGACAGTGAGTGTACATCACATGACAGATTACATCACATGGCAGTGAGCGTACATCACATGACAGTGTACATCACATGGCAGTGAGTGTACATCACATGACAATGAGTGTACATCACATGACAGTGAGTGTACATCACATAACAGTGAGTGTACATCACATGACAGTAAGTGTACATCACATGACAGTGAGTGTACATCACATGACAGTGAGTATGCATCACATGACAGTGAGTGTACATCACATAACAGTGAGCGTACATCACATGGCAGTGAGCATACATCACTGCAAGGTTAACAAATGGCATATCGTGTTCAATAGAACCCCTTGTTAATTTAAAATATATTTAGGGCACTTAGAAAGTGTTGAAACTAGAAGGCAGAATCTGATTTTTCAGTCATTTGTGTTGTATCAATGGAAGAATGTAGCCAAAAATGTTTGATCATTATTCTTATATAATCATTTATCACAAATATAAGCAACCTACAGCCGGCAATCTGGTTTTATCGTCTTATTTACATCATAAGTCATGGCTTTAAAAATTGTTTATCCATCACGCACCATAACCATAGAGGAAGTTGTGCATGCCTGATTTATCATATAGATTACAATATAAAAAAATTAATTATTTACTTAATTGGGTTGTATAACATTTATAAAAGATTGTATCAGTAATTCTGAGTTGTGTTATTACATAATTACACATGTTAATCTTCCAGATCATATAAGATTGATTTTTCTTATATGAACATTAAAGTCACACAATTTTCACTTTGCTTTTACAAACTCTGTTATTGGAATTAAATGCTACTTTATTTACGTTGCTTCCATTAAAGAATTTGCATGTATCAATTTCTTTTGAAACCTGAAGAACATAACTTCTGAATCTGTATTTTTACCAATCTTCTAGATTTGAATATATACATTTTTTTAGATTAGAATCTCACACAATTTTTTCTATAACTATTAACAATTACTGACAACAATCCAGCCTTCATTTGCCTTTGTTTAATTTGTTTCTCATTCAAGTGAATATTGACTTAAGTCAGTGTCACCTTTTGGCTACATCACTGTCATGTACAGGTCTCCTGCTAGGTAGGTACCTCTTGTTATGAGTGCATGCCCTGCCACTCTTTCTGGCCTTCAGTTAACACCCCACCACACCCCATTTTATCTTCTCAAATTATCTTCTCACCCCATCTTTTCTAGAACTGTGCCCATTCTGGATTGTTCTACATTAGTTTACAGTTAAAATTATAGTAAGTATCAGTAAGATTTTTTAAATTTGTGACTTTTGAAATATTGAAAAATTGGTATGATTGAAAATGGCTTTTTTTTTATTCAAGACCAGAAAAAAATAGGTGCTTTTTATTGTAAATAAGGTCATCCAATAAGTGACATGTTTGGCATCAAATCTTATATTTCTACAGTTAGTTTTGACAGCAAGCATCAAATCTTATATTTCTACAGTTAGTTTTGACAGCAAGCATCAAATCTTATATTTCTACAGTTAGTTTTGACAGCAAGCATCAAATCTTATATTTCTACAGTTAGTTTTGACAGCAAGCATAAATATTTAATTTTGACAGTGAACAAATATAGTTAATTTTGACAGCAAACATAAATAGTTAATTTTGACAGCAAACTTTAATAGTTAATTTTGACAGCAAATATAAATAGTTAATTTTGACAGCAAACTTTAATAGTTAATTTTGACAGCAAACATAAATAGTTAATTTTGACAGTGAACATAGTTTAATTTTGACAGTGAACATACATAGTTAATTTTGACAGTGAACATAAATAGTTAATTTTGCCAACGAACATAAATAGTTAATTTTGACAGTGAACTTTAATAGTTAATTTTGAGATCAAACATAAATAGTTAATTTTGACAGGAAACATAAATAGTTAATTTTTGACAGCAAACATAAATAGTTAAGTTTGACAGCAAACAAAAACAATTTTCTACTGTTTTTTTGACAGTTAAATTTATCAAGGTTCATAAAAAGCATCCTTAAAACATTTTCTTAAATTTGTAAATTATAGGTGGATCTGTCTAATTTTGTAGTTTAGTGAGAATTAATGCCCATATGCTAGAATTTAATGCACTTTATGCCCATTATTGGGACTGTTGGCTTAAACTTTTTTTTGGACTGTTGCCTTACCCTTTTTGGGACTGTTGGCTTACCCTTTTTTGGGACTGTTGGCTTACCCTTTTTTGGGACTGTTGGCTTACCCTTTTTTTTGGGACTGTTGCCTTACCCTTTTCAGATTGTAGCTGCAACAAATATGCAATAAAATCACTTTCTAGATTAAATCTCATAATGTGTCAAATTGCAGAGTGAGTCTGGATTGTTTTAAAAACATCCTTCTTAATTTTGTCCATCAACACTGGCAAACATTTAAATAACTTTATTTGTATGTTTTGATTTTTGTTTTTATGGTTTAACGCCATTTTTCAGCACAAGATAGGCTATACATGGCGGCCAGTATTAATGGTGGAGGAAGAACCAGGAAGAATCACCGACCCACGAGAAGCTACTGGCAAGCTTTTTCACATACCCATATTGGCCGAATCTGAGACTTGAACCCATGCAGACAGAGGTGAGATGGCAGTGATCCATAAGGGACAGCGCTTTAGACCACTCAGCCACTTGGAACTCCCTACTTTATTTGTAGATGTGTCATTAGGAGTAATACATCTACAAATGAAAATTGGTCATTGTTACTATTATTTTTTCCTCTGGTGATTTGCATTAAATTGCATAGTTCATTTTGGGCTGAATTGCAAAGCAATTGCACCTTTTGGATTGATATCTGCCATTGGATTGATGATATGTCATTGGATTGATGATATCTGCCATTGGATTGATGATATCTGCCATTAGATTGATGATATATAACATTGAATTGATTATATTGGCCATCGGATTGATGATATTAACCATTTGATTGATGAAATCAGCCATTGGATTGATATCTGCCATTGAATTGATGATATCTGCCATTGGATTAATGATGTCTCTGCCATTCCATCTGCTGGTTATACGCAGGGCATATCTTTAAATTTCAGTCATATAAAGAGTCATATAAGTTGATGTTTAGATGTGTCATATGTCATATGCTACATCTTTCAGGGAAGACTTGGGGACCTGTATTTCTTGGTCCAGCTATTATAAACCTTTGCATTTCATTTTTGCAGACACTATTGCCTATGAAGTCGCATTACTTGGTAAGAAATTGCATTATGATGAGTACTTTAGTTAGCTGGTGGAACTTGGTCACTGTAATCTATATTTCATGGTTCATTGATATGTGCTTAAATTTTATGTTAAGCTCTGTGTTAGGGTTTTTGTCGAGCTCCATTTGTTCGACATTTGTAGAGTTTTGTAATTTGGGATAAAATGCCTTATGATGAGCGCTTCACATATATCAAAATTAGGTGATTGTGACCTCTATTTCTAAGCAGTGACCTGTTTTAACTTTTGCATTTAGCTATGTTTCTCAGACACTTGCCTACAGTCATCTGAAATTGCATGCCAATGTATGAAGAGCTACATCCTAAAATAAAGCCATTGTTACTGTGACAAATTTCAGTATCTGGCTTTAGCTATTTTTCACTAACACTTTGTCGTAGAATAATAGAATGTGGTATGTAGATGCTTCATGAATCGTACTTAATTCTTCAATTAAATTCAAGTGACTGTGACCAATATTTTATTCTACAGTGATAGGTGTTAATTCTTGTGTTTAATTCTGTTGCTGTAGACATGTTTTTTAGACACTTTGCTGAAGGGAGATGTATCTTGAGATGCATCACAAAAATATTGCTGCATGATTTAGACAAAGCGAAACTTTACAATCCCACCTTGCCAATATTGGTAGATTTTTTGTTTAATTACTGTTACTTGCAGTGACTTTGATATGTAAATTCATAATACACCATTCCTTCTAAAACAGATCTGCATTAAGGTCAGGCCTTAGATGTCCGTGTTTGGAGTAATTTAATTTGATATGCAAATGTACCATGAGGAAACTCCATTGTTCCAGCAAAATTAGATGTCTTTGACCTGTCCAATTAAAGTTTTTTGGTACATTTTTCAGATAGCTTAGTTTCTGAGAAACAGTTGCCTGCAAGGTCACAAAACTTTAAATATCGTGAGAAGTTTGTAGTAATGAAAATTATGCTTTGCAATCTGGTTGATAATATTTAATGATGTATCTAATGCATCAACATTTTCCAATCTCTGCAGAAAGATCTCAAGGCCGAAATAGCCACACTTCAGGACCAAGTAGAGAAACATCCCAAACTAAAAGAGTATGCCAGAGATATTCAGAACTTGAGAGCTGAATTGAAGAGGCTGAAGGCACAGGAATCAGTACAGAACATGTTGGCAGCAAACACAGATCTTGTACAAATGCTTGAACAACGGTATAGGGAGCTAACAGCAGACACAGAAGATCAAAAAGGTAAATGTCTCTTTCAGATGAATTGCCTTGGCTTCTTGACAATTTTTGTCTAAATTTATGGGATCTCAACAAATCCTAAAATAAAGAAGAATTTGGCTAGAAAAGGTTGAATTCTTGCCCAGGTATGATTCCTCCAACATCAACAATGCTGTTGTGCTTTTAACATTTGTGTGTTTGCTGTTTTGTTGTTGAGACTTTGCATCATAGTTTTATTTGTGACATGGAAGATGAAGATCATTCATGTTTTGTTTGTGACATGGAAGATCATTCATGTTTTATTGGTGACATGGAAGATTGTTTGTGATGTTTTATTTGTGACATGGAAGATCATTCATGATGTTTTCTTTATGACATAGAAGATCATTCATGATGTTTTATTTGTGACAATCATATTTTATTTGTGACGGTCTTGATGTTTGTTTTATTTGTGACAGTCTTGATGCTTTATTTGTGACAGTCAGGATGTTTTATTTTTGTGGCATGGAAGATTATTCATGTTTTATTTGTGATATGGAAGATCATTCATGCTGTTTGTGACAGTCATGATGTTTAATTTATGACATTCATGATGTTTTATTTATGACAGTCATGATGTTTTTGTGACAGTCATGATGTTTAATTTGTGACCATCATGATGCTTTATTTGTGACAGTCTTGATGTTTTATTTATAAGTCAATATGCTTTATTTGTGACAGTCTTGATGATTTATATATGACAGTCATGATGCTTTATTTATGACAGTCATGATGCTTTATTTGTGACAGTCTTGATGTTTTATTTATGACAGTCATGATGCTTTATTTGTGAGTCTTGATGTTTTATTTATGACAGTCATGATGCTTTATTTGTGACAGTCATGATGTATAATTTGTGATAATCATGATAATTTATTTGTGAAGGTCATGATGTTTAATTTGCAACAGTCATCATGTTTTATTTGTGACAGTCATCATGTTTTATTTGTGACAGTCATGATGTATAATTTGTGAGTCATGATGAAATGTGACAGTCATGATGTATAATTTGTGACAGTCATGCTTTATTTCTGACAGTCATGATGTATAATTTTTTACAGTCATGATGTTTTTGTGCGACAGTCATGATTTTCAGCTGAATGGTTGCATTAGATGATGTCATGATATAAGTTGTAAAGCAAATAATTTTTTTTTTTGTTTGACAGATGACCTTGTAAGTTGGGGATGTGTATGTCAAGGTTTCTTTTAATAATGTTTTTCAGAAGTGGTCTATATATATATATATATATATATATACACTCAATATATTCATTGTTTGATTTTAAAAAATGGCTTAAGATGACTATTTCAGACACTCGTACCCTTACCCCAAAGTCCTCAGACAACATCTCTGCAGCCACTCTAGAGAAGTACAAATCCCAGGTGCAGAACCTACAGGCAGAACTTGAGGAGGTGAGAACTGATCTAGAATGCATACAACTTTTTAAGTCTTTATTTTGTGTTTGTACCCATGTTGCAGAACTCACAGATCCATTCGCAAATTTTTTAAACAAATTTTTTATTAAAAATTTGTTGAGCAAATTACTAGGAGAGAAGTAGCAGGAACTATAAATTTCATGTAGTTAATAAACCAAACTAGACTGGTTTGTGGATTGCTTTAAATTTTTCAAATTTGTCCCTGAAGTTTTTGAACTTCTGTGAGTGAATACGAAACATTAAACTACATTAAAGATGTTACTTTTTTAATTCAAAAGTTTTATTTATATATTTTCCATGTAAACCTCTCTCCAAAAATAATGCACCTCATTACAATGTGATTCCATCTATAACACAGTACTACAATGGACCCACCACATTGTAATGTGATTATGGCTGTAACAATGCAGTGAGCCCACCACATTGTAATGTGATTCTGGCTGTAACAATACAGTGTTTACCTTGAAGTCACCTCATTATAATATGTTTCTGGCTATAACACCGTACTACCATGGACCCATGATTAAAATCCATTGAAAACCAAGGTGAAACTTAGACTTTTATTTTTTAATTTCTTCTTCAAAACAACATTATTTAACACATTTTGATAATGCCCATTTTTTTAACACATTTTGATAATACCCATTATTTAACACATTTTGATAATGCCCATTATTTAAAACATTTTGATAATGCCATTATTTAACACATTTTGATAATGCCCATTATTTAACGCATTTTGATAATACCCATTATTTAACACATTTTGATAATACCCATTATTTAACACATTTTGATAATGCCCATTATTTAACACACTTTGATAATGCCCATTTTTTAACACATTTTGATAATGCCCATTATTTAACACATTTTGATAATACCCATTATTTAACACACTTTGATAATGCCCATTATTGAACACATTTGATAATGCCCATTATTGAACACATTTTGATAATAACCATTATTTAACACACTTTGATAATGCCCATTATTGAACACATTTGATAATGCCCATTATTGAACACATTTTGATAATGCCATTATTTAACTCATTCAGCCCCAACAAACTTGTCAGTAACACTGCTACTGTGCCCTATCCACACTAAGCTGTGTCTAGCTGCTTGTGCCCCTGAGTGTTTTACCTTTTTGGAAAATTTTGTAAAAATCATGCACATGCCTTCACAATTACTTTTTTTTCTCTTCTTGTATCCAATATTAATCCATGAAATTTTCAGCAATTAATCCAAATGAATTTGTCTACACAGTGATGTATATTTTTTCTTCTATTTGTCTAAGTCTTTCACAATTTATTTATACACTTTTTACAAAATTATGTGCAACATTGTTAGGAATGTTACATCATCAGCACTTAATTCCATTAAAATAAACCAGGAAAATTTAATATGTGATATGGTTTTTGAAACAATTTGTACATAAATTTGCTTGGCAATGTTCACATCCAGTTTTTTGGTTCAGATAGAAGTTTGTTGAATAAACACATTTTGCAGGTTGGATACCACGTTTTATTCGGTGATACCAATAATACAATATACATTTTTGGGCTATGGATTGGTTTCGTTTGCAATGTCCATGAACAGTTTCTCCGGAAATAATAAGTGAAAAAACTAGATTTCTCTTTTTTTCCTTGTCAATTTGTTAATGTTTGTTGTAGGTTCAGGATTCGGTCTACTAAAATCATTGATTTGGACAGGCAGAAGACGATCGTTCCAATCTGCTAGATCGGCAGAATCTCTTTCATTTTCGCTATCAGCATCCTCTTCTGATGATGATTCAATCTCAAGAATCTTCAATGTCCCATTCTAATTCTCGCAGATTATCCAATTTTCGAACATATCTTTCCTCTACTTACTCAATATTTTAGAGATCAAACCCGAGAAATTCCTCATTTTCACCCTCACCACCATCAAAAATCACTTGTGCTTCCGCCATAATTTTACGATTTTTCAAGAACCGAACAAGTGTATTGAAACTGCTCTAAATTAGTAATCCTTGGTTTCTGAACATTTAATGTTTGTCCAAACGAAAGTAAAATCATTTCTGATTGGTTGCATGTGATCTGATTCTTGGAAAAGCACCATTTGTAACCAATCAGATGTTTTATCAACCTCACATTCAGAGCGCGAAATGACGAGATCAGCCGTTAAATGCAGAAACTGGATTACGAGCAATGACGGTATCGGGGCCGAATGAGTTAACACATTTTGATAATGCCCACACTATCATGGACCTATGTATTAAACTATTCTCAACATATTATGCATCAGAATTTTAACACCGTTCTGCACATAACTCGGTCGGCTGTGATGGATATCAACTATTGAATTAGAGCTGTATAATGAATAAGTAAATAATTCAAGTGTGATGAAATTGCATAGATCAATTATGATATTAGTAACATCCCTTTGCTGCAGCATCGCTTTAATTAAGTTTTTCTTCTACACGTTTATCTACAAGTGGAGTGATAAAGTAACTTACTGAGAAAATCCGGTTCTGGTTAAAATAAGCAACTCTCCTTCAAAACATTGAAGTTCTTGAAAAACAACTATGGGATTGTATCAGCCATCTAGTTGCTGGGAGCAGATCACATTGAAAAGTAAGATACAAAGCACATTTTGTCAGTCCCACATTAGTATTTCATTTGCATGTATTTTCTAAACCCCTAGATTAATTTTGTTTTCATTTTGTATGAATTATTATATGACCAAGACAATTTATTCTTTTCCATGCTGGCTAACTGCTTGAACCTGGCACCATGTTCACAAAGAGAAAATTTGCATCAAGGTTTTTTTTTATTAAAGATTTCCATTTGCCTTTTTTTGTGAAACCCCTTAATGTATTTGGTTGATACTTGGATGATTCATGGTGAAGCTTCAGCAATTCATTATGAGAAATTCTGGCTTGCCGAAACAGAATTTTTTTTCTAATGTTCCTTCATTTCCTTATATTTTCAAAATATGTCAATGGATTTTATTCATACCTGAATTAAATCATTATATTTTCTAAATCCGTCAATGGACTTTATTAATACCAGGATTAAATCATTATATTTTCTAAATCCATCAATGGATTTTATTCATACCTGGAATAAATCATTATTATTTCTAAATCCGTCAATGGATTTTATTCATACTTGGAATAAATCATTATATTTTCTAAATCTGTTAAAAGATTTTATTCATACCTGGAATAAATCATATTTTCTAAATCCATCAATGGATTTATTCATACCTGAAAAAAATCATTATGAAGTTGAAACAATTCGATCAGCAACATGCATGCTTGCCTCTTTTACCTTGTAGTCAAGGTAACAATGATACCAAAATTTTGTGCGAAGATTTGGGTAATGTTTCTTAATTTGCTTACATTTGCTCTTGTTTTCATAATCCGATAAATCATACAACTCCCGATCTGTCTTTAATAGTGTAACAGTTATATTTTTCCTTCACAATTGTTTTGGTTTGGCAAATACCAATTAACATTAACATGTGAAAAGCCTTGCACTATTTATGTAAGTTTTATTCCAGGGCACTTTTCCTTAATGGATTTTGCTTTAAATGCTTCAATTCAATCAGTTCCTAAATTGACATCAAAATTGGTTTTTCAAGGATGAATTTTGTCACTCTTGCAGATCAAGCAGACCGTAACACATCAGAAAGAGGTTGCCAAACAGAAAGAAATGGAATTGATTTCTGACCTTGAATCTAAAGGCAAAAGTATCCAGGAGTTAGAGCAAATGTTGGCAACTCATCAGCTAAAATCCAAGATGGAAAAGGCTGCAATCAATGATATGCACAGGAAAACTGTTGTGGTAAAGTTATACATAATAAAGTAGAATTCTTGTTTGATGAATATTGTATATACTTGTGTATAAGATAGATTAAACAGCATCTGCACAGATCTCACATCACGATATCAGTCCATGCAATAAGGAGAATAATCAACATACTTTCAGACTTGTCATGAAATTTATGCTTGCAGAAATCTGGGACCATGCATTTTATTGAGACTCATCAGTAGAACGAACAAAATAAACCATGATTTTCCATCACATAGTATTAGTAGGACTGATCAGTAGAACAAACAAAATAAACCATGATTTTCCATCACATAGTATTATTTAGGACTGATCAGTAGAACAAGCAAAATAAACCATGATTTTCCATCACATAGTATTATTAGGACTGATCAGTAGAACAAACAAAATAAACCATGATTTTCCATCACATAGTATTATTTAGGACTGATCAGTAGAACAAACAAAATAATCCATGATTTTCCATCACATAGTATTATTAGGACTGATCAGTAGAACAAACAAAATAAACCATGATTTTCCATCACATAGTATTATTTAGGACTGATCAGTAGAACAAACAAAATAATCCACGATTTTCCATCACATAGTATTATTAGGACTGATCAGTAGAACAAACAAAATAAACCATGATTTTCCATCACATAGTATTATTAGGACTGATCAGTAGAACAAATAAAATAAACCATTATTTTCCATCATATAGTACTTTTAGGACTGATCAGTAGAACAAACAAAATAAACCATGATTTTCCATCACACAGTATTATTAGGACTGATCAGTAGAAGAAACAACATGATCCTAGATCTGCCTTCACATAGTATGCTAGCAGATCTGGGTCTTTGAAGTGTTTTTGATTTAAAAGTAGAACAAATAATAAAGGCCTATGCCTGCCATCTTATAATGCACTGACATACCTAGATCTATGCAATTTATAAAGATTGTTAGTAGATTAAAGAACAAAGGCCCATATCTGCTACTCGCACATTTTGTGACAGCAGCTTAGAGTCTACACTGATTATACCTAAAATGCTTTCAGTGTTGGCATCTTGATTTTGTTTAAGGGGGTGCAGATTTTCTTGTTTTTCTATGTTGAGATGTTTGTTAGCAAGATTGTACAAAAGGATCTCAAAAGACAAAAGCAAATTATCTCAATGTAGATTAAAGCATCTCAATGTAGATTAAAGCATCTCATTGTAGACAAAAGCATCTCATTGTAGATTAAAGCATCTCATTGTAGATTAAAGCATCTCATTGTAGATTAAAGCATCTCATTGTAGATTAAAGCATCTCATTGTAGACAAAAGCATCTCATTGTAGATTAAAGCATCTCAATGTAGATTAAAGCATCTCATTGTAGACAAAAGCATCTCAATGTAGATTAAAGCATCTCATTGTAGACAAAAGCAAATTATCTCAATGTAGATTAAAGCATCTCATTGTAGACAAAAGCATCTCAATGTAGATTAAATTATCTCAATGTAGATTAAAGCATCTCATTGTAGACAAAAGCATCTCAATGTAGATTAAAGCATCTCATTGTAGACAAAAGCAAATTATCTCAATGTAGATTAAAGCATCTCATTGTAGACAAAAGCATCTCAATGTAGATTAAAGCATCTCATTGTAGACAAAAGCATCTCATTGTAGATAAAGTCATCTCATTGTTGACAGAAGTATAGTATATCAATGTAGACAAAAACATCTCATTGTAGACAAAAGAAAAGCATCTCAATTTAGACAAAACTTCTCAGTGTAGACAAAAATATCTCATTGTGGACAAAAGCGTATCAGTATATTCAAAAGCATTTCAGTGTAAACAAAAGAACATAGCACACACACACACACCATACATACATACATACATACATACATACATACATACATACATACATACATACATATACCACGATAAGTGAATTTCCGCAAAGTAGAATTTCATAGTTAGAGCATATAAAACCTGTTCATGATCCTCTAAATAACTTTGGACTTGTAAAGCAGAATGACCTGTGGACTTTGAAAGAATATAACTTTGCTGATTTTAAAGACATCTTTCAGTATTTGATATCCAAATAAAGGATAGAAGTCAACTTGTATGAATAATTCAACAAAATGTGCATATATATTAAAACTTTTAATATACAGGTGCAAACAGGTAACACAACAGGTAAAATGCATAAGCAGTTATTTATTTAACACATTATATGAATGATAATTTCAAGCATTTCGTCTAAATCAATGATTTCAAAGTATTCCAAAGCTTTTCTGGAGCCATCTAACACTTCGGTGGGTCCAACTCTCTCAGAAAACTGAAATAAATCACTGGTTCGTCGAGAACAAAAACATATGGAGTTCACACTTCATCTGGTTCAAAACCTTCAAAGTCCTCTTTATCATCATCACCGTCTCCGAAATGCATATTCAAATGCATCTCTAGATGTTTTCTCTCATTTTCAATCAACTATGTAAGGTCACATCAGCTAAATATTTTAATAATTCATAATTTGACACTTCATTCTCATCTTGCATTGATGTCCGCCATTTTGAAAAAATTTGCCATTCGGAAAACACACTTAGAATGTGCCTGCTTGCCTCGAGATTTCTAGTTGAATTCAAGCTTAACTCGCAAGATAATCCAAGTATAATACCTACATTAAAATAAGGAACTTTTTAGAGATATCCCAAAACGTATGTAGTCTGGTACCATGACGTTAAATAAGCACACTGCCCCAGACTGATAAAGCGGTCTGCAGGGTTACAGACTTACTTCCCTATAACCAGAAAAACGGTCTGTAGTGATGAAAGGATTAAAATAACACCCTTTTAAAAAAAAAAACGCGATAGAGTGAAGCCACGAAGCGCGAAGTGGCGAGGAATGATTGTACTCACTTTTCAAACGTTTTAGGTTTGTGACTTTTCTCTCTCGTTTTTAAGCAAAGTACACTTAAGATAGACACTCAATTTTAGACATATGTTTTCATGTGAATGAATTGATTCAATTTCAAAGCCATTACATAACTTTTTCACAAGTTCTATACATTTTTAAAATCGTTTTTGACAAAGAGCTTGTTGGTACAAATAATGGTGTTAAACCCTACAACAACAACAACCAGACTTAGGATTTTTTCTTTATTTGGAATTTGTTTTATAACAATCTAGGTACAGTTTTAGTTATGCAGGAATATATTAATACAAAGTAAGATATAATTGTTGTGAATCGGTTGAAATGCCAATTTCATCATCAGTTAATAGATTGATAATTGATTAATAACATTTTTTCACATATTTTGCTAGGTTGTTTCCAGGTATAATAGTCTGATGTTTGAAATGGAATGGGACAGAAATAGATTTCTGTCAATTTCAGTTATAATGAATTTCACATAATAATTCATTATTTTGTGATACTAAAAGAAAATAAAACCAACTTGTTGTATGAGAACAAAATATAAACCAACTTGTTGTATGAGAACATAATATAAACCAACTTGTTGTATGAGAACAAAATATAAACCAACTTCTTGTATGAGAACAAAATATAAACCAACTTTATCAACTGGAATAGCACTTTTATTTCCTAAAAGTTACATTAACAAAACCAACTTTATCAATTGGAATAGCACTTTTATTTCCTAAAAGTTACATTAACAAAACAAACTTTATCAACTGGAATAGCACTTTTATTTCCTAAAAGTTACATTAACAAAACCAACTTTATCAACTGGAATAGCACTTTTATTTCCTAAAAGTTACATTAACAAAACAAACTTTATCAACTGAAATAGCACTTTTATTTCCTAAAAGTTACATTAACAAAACAAACTTTATCAACTGGAATAGCACTTTTATTTCCTAAAAGTTACATTAACAAAACAAACTTTATCAACTGGAATAGTGTCTTTATTTCCTAAAAGTTACATTAACAAAACAAACTTTATCAACTGAAATAGCACTTTTATTTCCTAAAAGTTACATTAACAAAACAAACTTTATCAACTGGAATAGCACTTTTATTTCCTAAAAGTTACATTAACAAAACAAACTTTATCAACTGGAATAGCATCTTTATTTCCTAAAAGTTACATTAACAAAACCAACTTTATCAACTGGAATAGCACTTTTATTTCCTAAAAGTTACATTAACAAAACAAACTTTATCAACTGAAATAGCACTTTTATTTCCTAAAAGTTACATTAACAAAACAAACTTTATCAACTGGAATAGCACTTTTATTTCCTAAAAGTTACATTAACAAAACAAACTTTATCAACTGGAATAGTGTCTTTATTTCCTAAAAGTTACATTAACAAAACAAACTTTATCAACTGAAATAGCACTTTTATTTCCTAAAAGTTACATTAACAAAACAAACTTTATCAACTGGAATAGCACTTTTATTTCCTAAAAGTTACATTAACAAAACCAACTTTATCAACTGGAATAGCACTTTTATTTCCTAAAAGTTACATTAACAAAACAAACTTTATCAACTGAAATAGCACTTTTATTTCCTAAAAGTTACATTAACAAAACAAACTTTATCAACTGGAATAGCACTTTTATTTCCTAAAAGTTACATTAACAAAACAAACTTTATCAACTGGAATAGTGTCTTTATTTCCTAAAAGTTACATTAACAAAACAAACTTTATCAACTGAAATAGCACTTTTATTTCCTAAAAGTTACATTAACAAAACAAACTTTATCAACTGGAATAGCACTTTTATTTCCTAAAAGTTACATTAACAAAACAAACTTTATCAACTGGAATAGCATCTTTATTTCCTAAAAGTTACATTAACAAAACAAACTTTATCAACTGAAATAGCACTTTTATTTCCTAAAAGTTACATTAACAAAACAAACTTTATCAACTGGAATAGCATCTTTATTTCCTAAAAGTTGCATTAACAAAACAAACTTGATCAATTGGAATAGCACTTTTATTTCCTAAAAGTTACATTAACAAAACAAACTTTATCAACTGGAATAGCACTTTTATTTCCTAAAAGTTACATTAACAAAACAAACTTTATCAACTGGAATAGCACTTTTATTTCCTAAAAGTTACGTTAACAAAACAAACTTTATCAACTGGAATAGCATCTTTATTTCCTAAAAGTTACATTAACAAAACAAACTTTATCAACTGGAATAGCACTTTTATTTCCTAAAAGTTACATTAACAAAACAAACTTTATCAACTGGAATAGCACTTTTATTTCCTAAAAGTTACATTAACAAAACTAACTTTATCAACTGGAATAGCGCTTTTATTTCCTAAAAGTTACATTTACAAAACAAACTTTATCAACTGGAATAGCACTTTTATTTCCTAAAAGTTACATTAACAAAACAAACTTTATCAACTGAAATAGCACTTTTATTTCCTAAAAGTTACATTAACAAAACAAACTTTATCAACTGGAATAGCACTTTTATTTCCTAAAAGTTACATTAACAAAACAAACTTTATCAACTGGAATAGCATCTTTATTTCCTAAAAGTTACATTAACAAAACAAACTTTATCAACTGAAATAGCACTTTTATTTCCTAAAAGTTACATTAACAAAACAAACTTTATCAACTGGAATAGCATCTTTATTTCCTAAAAGTTGCATTAACAAAACAAACTTGATCAATTGAAATAGCACTTTTATTTCCTAAAAGTTACATTAACAAAACAAACTTTATCAACTGGAATAGCACTTTTATTTCCTAAAAGTTACATTAACAAAACAAACTTTATCAACTGGAATAGCACTTTTATTTCCTAAAAGTTACGTTAACAAAACAAACTTTATCAACTGGAATAGCATCTTTATTTCCTAAAAGTTACATTAACAAAACAAACTTTATCAACTGGAATAGCACTTTTATTTCCTAAAAGTTACATTAACAAAACAAACTTTATCAACTGGAATAGCACTTTTATTTCCTAAAAGTTACATTAACAAAACTAACTTTATCAACTGGAATAGCACTTTTATTTCCTAAAAGTTACATTAACAAAACAAACTTTATCAACTGGAATAGCACTTTTATTTCCTAAAAGTTACATTAACAAAACAAACTTTATCAACTGGAATAGCACTTTTATTTCCTAAAAGTTACATTAACAAAACAAACTTTATCAACTGGAATAGCATCTTTATTTCCTAAAAGTTACATTAACAAAACAAACTTTATCAACTGGAATAGCACTTTCATTTCCTAAAAGTTACATTAACAAAACAAACTTTATCAACTGGAATAGCACTTTTATTTCCTAAAAGTTACATTAACAAAACAAACTTTATCAACTGGAATAGTATTTTTATTTCCTAAATGTTACATTAACAAAACAAACTTTATCAACTGGAATAGCATTTTTATTTCCTAAAAGTTACGTTAACAAAACAAACTTTATCAACTGGAATAGCATTTTTATTTCCTAAAAGTTACGTTAACAAAACAAACTTTATCAACTGGAATAGCATTTTTATTTCCTAAAAGTTACATTAACAAAACAAACTTTATCAACTGGAATAGCATTTTTATTTCCTAAAAGTTACATTAACAAAACAAACTTTATCAACTGGAATAGCATTTTTATTTCCTAAAAGTTACATTAACAAAACAAACTTTATCAACTGGAATAGCATTTTTATTTCCTAAAAGTTACATTAACAAAACAAACTTTATCAACTGGAATAGCATTTTTATTTCCTAAAAGTTACATTAACAAAACAAATTTGATCAACTGGAATAGCATCTTTATTTCCTAAAAGTTACATTAACAAAACAAACTTTATCAGCTGGAATAGCATCTTTATTTCCTAAAAGTTACATTAACAAAACAAACGTTAGAGCGTCCGCCCCGGAAGCGGGAGGTCGTCGGTTTGATCCCCGGCCGAGTCATACCAAAGACTTACAAAAATGGTACTAACAGCTGCCTCGCTTGACGCTCAGCATTAAGTGGTTAGTGTTAGGACTGGTCGGCCTGGTGTCAGGATAATGTGACTGGGTGAGACATCATGCTACATGTCTGCGGCATGATGTCTCAGTGCTAGACATCACTATAAACTGCCTCACTGCAGACATCGTAGCGATATGACTGAAAAATTGTTAAAGCTACGTTAAAAATCCTAATCAAACAAACAAACAAACAAAACAAACTTTATCAACTGGAATAGCATCTTTATTTCCTAAAAGTTACATTAACAAAACAAACTTTATCAACTGGAATAGCACTTTTATTTCCTAAAAGTTACATTAACAAAACAAACTTGATCAACTGGAATGGTACATTTATTTTCCTGCAAGTAATTGTTGCTAAAACAACTAGATCAGTTAGAACAGCACTTTTATTTTGCTGAAAGTAGCATTTGCTCAACGAACTAGATCATTCAGACTAACTAGGTAACTGCGCCGGTGGCCTAGTGGTTAGAGTATCCGCCATGGAAGCGGGAGGTCGTGGGTTCTATCCCAGGCCGAGTCATACCAAAGACTTACAAAAGTGCTACTAACAGCGGCCTCGCTTGACACTCAGCATTAAGAGGTTAGTGTTAGGACTGGTGTCAGGATAATGTGACTGGGTGGGACATAATGCTACATGCCTGCGGCATGATGCCCCAGTGCTAGATATCACTATAAACTGCCTCACTGCAGACATCGTAGCGATATGACTGAAAAATTGTTGAAGTTGCATTAAAAATCCTAATCAAACAAACAGACTAACTAGATCAATCAGAACAAGTTTATTTTGCTGAAAGTAGCAGGTGCCCAACCAACTAGATTAGTCAGTCAGTGCAACTAAATAGGTCAATCAGAGCGACAAACTTAGTTCAAAGAGAACAGTTTTATTTTGCTGAAAGTAACAGGTACTCAGCACAAACATAACAGCAGTTAAAGCTAATGTAATGGACAGTGGATTTACAGTTATTGCTTTCATAACAATGGAGAGTGGAGTTTCAGGTTGAATAGATCAGTGATGTCTGTGTTAAGTTTTCCATTTTAGTTTTACTTTTTGAGTGGAATAATGCTGAATGAGTGTTATCATCAGTCTAGACCACCTGTATTTCATCTTTACTGAATATAGAGCTTAAATCCAGTAGAAGGTTGCAAATAGTTTTTTTTTTTTAAATATGGCTATGATTCGCATGATATTGCTAGCATGTATTGTGCACACTATTAAATTCAGTGTTTCTTTTTCACATATCTCCATACAACTGATGTTCTAAATTATACAATATTACAACAAAATATAGTTTATACTTCTGACTTCATATTGGTGCAATGGGTTTTAGGCACTTTTGTCATTTCAGTTTAAACATTACTTATATACCTGATTGCAGGATATCACTACACCAGTGAAGAAAGCCAAGTACCAATTAAGGACTAGAACAGTTTTGGTGTCAGGGTCTACAGAGAATTCCCCATCCGACATACAGTATGATACAGACATTGAGGAGGAGGGGATACTGGATGAGGAAGAACCACAACAGATGGCAATGCAGACACAACAAGCCTTGCTGGAGGAAATCAAGCAACTACAGGTTTGACAGTTTTGGGTGCAAAACAGTTTGGACATTGGCACAGACTTCACAATATCAGTCCACAAAATGACAGATAATTTTGTTGAATACATTTCTTACTGCAGATGTGAACTATTTGATCAGGATGTGTACCATATATTTTTTTTATAGTTAGAGCCATTCATCTATCATTGGTCAGTGAGTCTGACAAAGATTAAGTAATCTGTATGCACTTTACTTTAAAAATCATTGATGTGTCAGATTGCACTTGTCAGTATAAGAAACAAATGTTTTCCTAAACAATGCTGCATACAAACATAATGGATCTTTGGCTTGTATTTTTAGAGCAGGAATATAGAAATCCAACAGAGGATAGAGGAGTTTGACACAGAAAGAATTCAGCTGAATCAGCAGATTTCAAAGCTGGAGCACATGAACAGTTTCAAGGATGAGGTAGGACATCAAAGACGATGATTGTTGTCCACTAGCTTTTACTTTCATTTTGTTTATAGACTATATGCGAGTATGCAAATGCAGGTTGCTTTAATGGCATTTACAGACATGATATTAAAGCCATGCATGTAATCAAGATAAATTAGCTTTATCAATACAGCCCACAGACCTGGTAATATAATTTTAAAAGAAGCCAACATAATATCATCCACTATAAAACTAAAAGAAACCAAAATTAAAAATGTCTTATTGGTAATAGGTTTGTTTGTTTGTTTGTTTGTTTGTTTGATTAGGATTTTAACGTAGCTTTAACAATATTTCAGTCATATCGCTACGATGTCTGCTGTGAGGCAGTTTATAGTGATGACTAGCACTGAGGCATCATGCCCACCCAGTCACATTATCCTGACACCAGGCTGACCAGTCCTAACACTAACCTCTTAATGCTGAGCGTCAAGCGAGGCAGCTGTTAGTACCATTTTTGTAAGTCTTTGGTATGACTCGGCCGGGGATCGAACCCACGACCTCCCGCTTCCGCGGCGAACGCTCTAACCACTAGGCCACCGGATCGGTTGGTAATAGGTTTGTATAAACAGTAAAAAAAAAAAAATGTTTGTCAAAATTCCTCTCAAACAGTCTTGAATTTCTTGTCCACCTAAACTGTATTATCTGCCTTTTAATACAATGTTTTGCCCACAAAAGCAAAAAAAATTAATCTAAATTATAAGTGTCAAACAAGATATAAATTAAAATAGAATTAAGACAAGTCACAGATTAATTTCAGACATCTAATCACAAGGTCATATTAAATCTTGAATATGGCCATATAGCCATTAATCCATATTTTAATTTAAATCTTGAATATGACCATATAGTTATTAATCCATATTTTATTTTAAATCTTGAAAAAAGACCGTATAGTTATTAATCCATATTTTATTTTAAATCTTGAAAAAAGACCGTATAGTCTTTAATCCATATTTTATTTTAAATCTTGATTTTGACCGTATCATTATAAATCCATATTTTATTTTAAATCTTGAATGTGACCATATAGTTATTAATCCATATTTTATTTTAAATCTTGAATATGACCATATAGTCTTTAATCCATATTTATTTTAAATCTTGAAAAAAGACCGTATAGTTATAAATCCATATTTTATTTTAAATCTTGAAAAAAGACCGTATAGTTATTAATCCATATTTTATTTTAAATCTTGAATATGACCGTATAGTCTTTAATCCATATTTTTTTTTAAATCTTGATTTTGACCGTATCATTATAAATCCATATTTTATTTTAAATCTTAAATGTGACCATATAGTTATTAATCCATATTTTATTTTAAATCTTGATAATATGACTATATAGTTTCTCAGATTTTATAAATCTTTATTGTGACTATAGTCTTAAATCCAGATTTATAAATCTTGATTGTGACTATAGTCATAAATCTCGATTTCACAAATCTTGATTGTGACTAGTCTTAAATCAAGATTTTATAAATCTTGATTGTGACTATAGTCATAAATCTCGATTTCACAAATCTTGATTGTGACTATAGTCTTAAATCTAGATTTTATAAATTTTGATTGTGATTATAGTCTTAAATCTAGATTTTATAAATCTTGATTGTGACTATAGTCTTAGTCTTAAATCTAGATTTTATAAATCTTTATTGAGACTATAGTGTTAAATCTAGATTTTATAAATCTTTATTGTGACTATAGTCTTAAATCTAGATTTTATAAATCTTGATTGTGACTATAGTCTTAAATCTAGATTTTATAAATCTTTATTGTGACTATAGTGTTAAATCTAGATTTTATAAATCTTGATTGTGACTTAAATCCAGATTTTATAAATTTTGATTGTGACTATAGTCTTAAATCCAGATTTTATAAATCTTTATTGTGGCTATAGTCTTAAATCTAGATTTTATAAATCTTTATTGTGACTATAGTCTTAAATCCAGATTTTATAAATCTTGATTGTGACTATAGTCATAAATCTCGATTTCACAAATCTTTATTGTGACTATAGTCTTAGTCTTAAATCTAGATTTTGTAAATCTTTATTGTGACAATTGTCTTAAATCCAGATTTTATAAATCTTGATTGTGACTATAGTCTTAGTCTTAAATCTAGATTTTGTAAATCTTTATTGTGACTATAGTCTTAAAACTAGATTTTATAAATCTTTATTGTGTTACGTGCTTAAGCTTGAATAAACAGTAACATAGAAAGAGTGAAAATAACAAGCTTGTAAAACTTAATAAACAATTTATTGAGTACAAATATTTTTCAGAAAAGAAAAATACACTTACGGTTTTAAGAATCAATTCCAAAATTAATCCAAAAATTATTCAAAATATTATCCACTAGAGAAATTGCAAAAGTCCTGGTAATAAAATGTCCAAATAATTCTAAGTTCGAATTCCAGCGAAGTATCCAATATGGGAGACGATGTCACTTGATGAAGTCAGTTCTTGTTAATAAAATTCTATGAGCACAATTTTTTTCCAGATAAATAACAAAATAAATCCTCTTGAATCCAAATGAATAGACATAATTTCCAGTACTAGGTAATTTATAATAACTCGAAAAGACACAACTTAATATTCTAAAAGCCCAACTTCTACTGAATAACTCACTCCAAAACATAGTTTATATACCTGTTTTTACGTAAACAAGAAAGGGGTCACGATCTTCTAGAATCTCTCAGAACAATTTTACGTTCAAGAAATCACATAAATAGCATATGACCCAACTAAAATAGAAAGATGTTTATACAAAACTCCATTTTGTCCTTGGAACCAACCAATCATTTTAAAATCTTGTTTACAACTCTGAAACAAGGTCAGAAATGAGGTCAACACCTGGTGTTTACTCTTTAAAGTACAGGTCACCTCCCCCCCTTCAATGAACGAATCTTAAAACTTAAAATGCCAAATTTAAATCTAACAAACAAACTAAAGTTAAAATAAATATAAATGACTTTTATCAAATATATGTAACAATTGTGACCATAATCTTAAATCCAGATTTTATAAATCTTTATTGTGACCATAGTCTTAAATCCAGATTTTATAAATCTCGATTGTGACTTAAGTCTAGATTTTATAAATCTTGATTGTGACTATAGTCTTAAATCTAGATTTTACAAATCTTTATTGTGATTATAGTCTTAAATCCAGATTTTATAAATCTTGATTGTGACTATAGTCTTAAATCTAGATTTCACAAATCTTGATTGTGACTATAGTCTTAAATCTAGATTTTATAAATCTTGATTGTGACTATAGTCTTAAATCTAGATTTTATAAATCTTGATTGTGACTATAGTCTTAAATCTAGATTTAAAAATCTTTATTGTGACTATAGTCTTAAATCCAGATTTTATAAATCTTGATTGTGACTATAGTCTTAAATCCAGATTTTATAAATCTTGATTGTGACTATAGTCAAATCTTGATTGTGACTATAGTCATAAATCTAGACTTTATTTCCTATTTTGTAATATTTTGACATGTATGATCAGAGGTGCTGCCAGGGCATGGGATTGCAGATTTCTCATGAAAATGGTCAAGAGACATAACGTTTCAAACCCAATGGGAGAAAGATCCTGCAAGTTTTCTGTAGTAGTGCCTGTTATTTCTATACCTTGTGTGAAATTTTTTCAGTTCTTTTGGGGTTTTAATTAGATCAGATCATTGTTTGTTTTTTTAAATACTTTTCTCCATGGGTTCAAATAATCCTAAATCTATAGAGATTATTTGTCTATACAAGCATCTTTATGATGGAGATCTGTTGAAATAATGCAGAAACTTTGGGCTTTTGTTTGCTGTATAGTAAATTATGATTAGCCATTACAGAAATGTATGAACACAACAGCAGTATGTCATGTTGAACCAAAAGATAACTGATTGTTTAGTCATCAAGATGAAAAGAGGGAGGAGGAAATATTAAATGGTTTGCAGCCAACTAAACATAGCACTGAAAGCCATGATACAGAAATAACCTGCATGTTGTAATTGACTACAGTTTGTTATTTGTGGATAATCTGATAATCAAAAGAAATATTCAAGGAACAATGTATTTTAATTGTGGAGAATTGTGATTTGGACATATATCCTGGAAACCAACATGCTAATCTAATCAGTTTGCCATAATTGCAGCGGTTCTGCCTTTAAAACAAGCTGGTTGTATGAGCAGATTCTGTTCTCACAAAGTGATCATTGTTCTATTGGTTATTAATTTATGGCATGCAGCAATCACAAAATCATGGAACAGTAATACCCCTTGAAAAACAACGAATTCACTGTTTCTGATTTAAATGGAGATGTGTGTACACATTGTTATTTTCTTCCTGTAGATCATTGGACAGTACAAGGCAAAGGAGGAGGAGGTGTCCAAGAACATTATTTGCTTGCACAAGGAAATAGAAATTCTTAAAGAAGACAAGAGAGGTAATAATTTTGCTAAATCATAATAATTTAATGCTGTTAAAATTTTAACAAAGAAATACTGTACATTTCTTGGTTTATTTCAAATAGTAAATTAATTATTGGTACATGAGAATGATTTGAGAGTTTAATAATTGAGTCTCATTTATGTAATGAAGAGGTTTGAGGACATGATGTTGGGTGGTAAAATGTGTGTGTATTTCAGTTTTTATAGCCAAGACTGTTCTGACAATATTTTATATTCCCGCAAACCAAGAAAATCTAAGGTGTTCAAATTTCGCGAGTGTAAGTTATAGTTTCTTCTTCAGATACATTTGCCAATATTATTAAGACAGGAAAACATCCATTACCCTGCCAATCATATTAAGATATCCATTACCCTGCATTCATATTAAGACATTCATTACCCTGCCAATCATATTAAGATATCCATTACCTAGCCAATCATATTAAGACATCCATTACCCTGCATTCATATTAAGACATTCATTACCCTGCCAATCATATTAAGATATCCATTACCTAGCCAATCATATTAAGACATCCATTACCCTGCATTCATATTAAGACATCCATTACCCTGCCAATCATAATAAGACATCCATAACCCTGCCAATCATATTAACATTACCCTGCATTCCTATTAAGACATTCATTACCTTGCCAATCATAATAAGACATCCATTACCTTGCCAATCATGATAAGACATCCATTACCTTGCCAATCATAATAAGACATCCATTACCTGCCAGTCATAATAAGACATCCATTACCCTGCCAATCATAATAAGACATCCATAACCCTGCCAATCATATTAACATTACCCTGCATTCCTATTAAGATATCCATTACCCTGCATTCCTATTAAGATATCCATTACCCTGATTTCCTATTAAGATATCCATTACCCTGCCTTTCATATTAAGATGTCCATTACCCAGCATTGAAGTTCCTATTAAGATATCCATTACCCTGCCTTTCATATTAAGACATTCATTACCCTGCATTACTATTAAGATATCTATTACCCTGCATTCCTATTAAGATATCCATTACCCTGCATTCCTATTAAGATATCCATTACCCTGCATTCCTATTAAGATATCCATTACCCTGCATTACTATTAATATATCCATTACCCTGCATTCCTATTAAGATATCCATTACCCTGCATTCCTATTAAGATATCCATTACCCTGCATTACTATTAAGATATCCATTACCCTGCCTTTCATATTAAGACATTCATTACTCTGCAATCATATTAAGATATCCATTACCTTGCCAATCATGTTAAGACATTGGAAAACAATCATTACCTTACCAATATGGTCCTTTGAAGCAAATCAAGCTGAACTGCATCTACTATTATAACTCTATGGTCTTCAGCCAAGTAACATAAAAGAGTGAAAACCAACAAATTAACAAAATAGTTTATTTCCCTTAAATACAAAGTGAAAATCTAAAAATAACTTACAGTAAGGAAAATTAAATACCAAATAGTCCAAAAGTTATATCACCAGTCCTAATGAATAAAGTTCTGATTAAATTTAATTGATATTCAAAATATGATCCATCTCCAAAGATGACTATGTATCTAGTCTTGAACTTACTAATGTACCAGTGGCCTGAAGTGTGAGCTATCAGTTTTCCAATTAATCACAATAATATCATCCAGATGTCCTTGTCGGAATTCACTATAATTCCAATATAACGTTTCTATCCAAGAATTTTATTGAGTACATTGTAATTCCAGAGAATTATATTCTGACAATATAATTCGACCCAAATCAAATACGGAACACAACAATCCAAATGATTCTGCTTCTGATGTTATCATAAGAATTTTTTTTTCTAAAGTTAAACAAGATTATATTGAAAACTAAGACACAAAAGTAAATGCACATTAAAGTTAATTTCTAGAAAATTCTAAGATGTAGAAAGAAAGAATTTGTTACTAAAATTATAATAAAGAAGATGGAAAACACCAGGTACAACAGATTATTCATGGGAGAATTCCAGTATTCTAGACCCAGACCCAAATGAACATGTTTATCTTTATAGATAATGATCCTAATATTTAACCTACACTACTAGAGAAATATTAACTATGTATTATTTGTTTCTCCTTTGAATACGTTCCCCGATCACATTACTTTAGGATATTAGCCTGCTACCTCGCGAATCCAGCCATACCAAAAGACGAAAATTCGTCTTTCCTGTCTATGTCATATAGACAAAGGGCAATAACTCTTGCCCCTTACCTCCCCTTGCCGCCCGCTAGGTGTCGCTTCTTTAGTTTTTTAGCTTCGCTTGCTGTGTGTAAACACGTGCAATTAGACCTCCAATGAATCCAAGCCATCTTAGTGTAAATTCTGACCATCCGAAGTTAAATTTGGAATTACTGTGTTGGATAATCATTCCTCTACAGGTTGTATACATTTTTTTACAATATTATTCCAATTTGAGTGACTTTGTCACCTTTTCTAGACTTCGGACCAGGCTGCAACGTGGTCAAAGCACGCTTATGGCGGTACTAGCATGTAATACATGTAGCACTCAATAATTTCGCTTATTCCGTATGTAACGTTTACGATATTAGCGACTAATAACGTGCTGCATTGATAATGTGTGCTTTATTTATCTTCTTTGACGTTTCAGTAGACTTCAAAAAAGTCTTTGAACGACCAATTTGCGACTTCAATGGCGGACTTCGTGTTGTAGTCACGAGTTCACGCAACACTTATTCATTTCGCTTCCTCCGTTAGTTACGGTTATGGAATAGCGACTTAATAGCGTACTGAATTGTTAATTTGTGCTTTGTTTATCTTCTTTTCCGTTTCAGTAGACTTCGTCTCTGAACGACCAGTTGCGACTATTAATGGCGGAATTTCGTGTTGTAGTCACGAGTTCACGCGACACTAAATCATTTCGCTTCCTCTGTTAGTTACGGTTATGGTAATAGCGACTTAATAGCGTGTTGAATTGCTAAATGTGCTTTGTTTATCATCTTTTTCGTTTCAGTAGACTTCGTCTTGAACGACCTATTGCAACACACTCACGGCGATAACTAGTGTGGTCATTAAGAGTTAACATGGCACGGAATAATTTGACTACTCCGTTAATAACGGTTATAGTATTATCGAATTAATAATATGCTGAATTTTTTAATTTGTGCTTTGTTCTCTTCTTTTGTCGTTTCAGTAGCAAAGTCGACAACGAAGGCATGAATGGCAAAATGGGTGTTGGCAATGTGGAAATGGAGGAATTATGTTGACATGGTTTAGGCTGCCCAGTGGATGTAAATTTCACCGCAGGTCCGTGCATGGCTTTCGGGCCTGTAAGTCCCGGACGCATGGAGTCTAGGCTGGATCAATTGGATCCATTTTATTATGCACTTTCGCCGGCCGTCCAGCCGTCCGTCCAGCCGTCCGTCCAGCCGACACCGTCAGTTCAGCCGGCACTTCAGCAGGCAACAACCGGCACTAGCCGTCCATCCGGCACCGTCCATTCAGCCCAAATGGCACCGGACGGCCAGCCGACCTTCCAGCTTGCATCAACAGGCACCGGCCGTTCAGCCCAAATGGCACCGGCCGGCCAGCCGACCTTCCAGCCTGCATCAACAGGCACCGGCCGTCCACCCGGCAACGACCGTTCAGCCCAAATGGCATCGGTCGTCCAGCCGACCTTCCAGCCGGCATCAACCGGCACCGGCCGTCCATCCGGCAACGACCGTTCAGCCCAAACGGCACCGGTCGTCCAGCCGACCTTCCAGCCGGCATCAACCTACACCGGCCGTCCATCCGGCAACGACCGTTCAGCCCAAATGGCACCGGTCGTCCAGCCGACCTTCCAGCCGGCATCAACCTGCACCGGCCGTCCATCCGGCAACGACCGTTCAGCCCAAATGGCACCGGTCGTGCAGCCGACCTTCCAGCCGGCATCAACCTGCACCGGCCGTCCATCCGGCAACGACCGTTCAGCAAAAATGGCACCGGTCTTCCAGCCGGCATCAACCTGCACCGGCTGTACATCGGATTTACGGAGATTATAGTGATGTACCCGTCAGTCAATCTGTACTATTGGTTACATACCACTACCATGAGAGGGATGTTATAAATGTATCTCCGTCCAATCAGACCATTCGAGAGGCCGGTGCCGGTCATAGCCGGACCTTCGCCGACATTCCGGCCGACCATATACTAGACAAATCAGTCGGTATTGCCGGTGTACACCTCCCGTCACGTCAAATACGTGACGGTGTGATTTTAAAACAAGGGAGAATTAGTGACATTATCAGAGATGACGGAATTGAGTTATCTATGCCACTTGGTATGCGCTACCCAGATATGGTAGCTTTACCAGAACAGGACTTTCAGGCCGACCATTCGCCAGTTCAATCAGCCGTTAGTGCCGGCCGGCCATATGTTCACGGCTTCTCCACAAGGGAGATTTAGTGAAAGTGTCAATTATGACAGAATTGCGTCATCTAGGTCACCTGGTATGCTGTACAGATATGCAAGCTGTACCAGAACCAACATTCCCTCTGAGCGAATGGTAGATGGGCGCACAGTGCTGGCTGCACTACATAAGCATTATGTAATTATTATTACCTTCCAGCCGGCACCAACCGGCACCGGGCGTCCATCCGGCAATGACTGTTCAGCCCATATGGCACCGGTCATCCAGCCGACCTTCCAGCCGGCACTAACCGGCACCGGGTGTCGATCCGGCAATGACCGTTCAACCCAAATGGCACCGGTCGTCCAGCCAAGCTTCCAGCCGACACTTGTCGGCACTGACAGTCCATCCGGCTCCGGCCGTCCAGCCCAACAGGCACCGGTCGTCCAACCGTATGGAGATTTTAATCATATACCAGTCCGTCCGACTGTACCACTGTACCAGCACTTGGACTTTTATGATACCGCAATCCGCACAAATCGGATTGACGATGATTCTAGTGATGTTTCCGTCTGTCAATCCGTACTACCGGTTACATATCACTACCATGACACAGATGTTGGCGATGAATCTCTCGATCCAACCCGACCATTCGAGCGGTCGGTGCCGGTCATAGCCGGCCCGTCGCAGACATTCAGGCCAAACATATGCCAATCAATTCATTCGGCATTGCCGGCCGTCCATAGGCTAACAGCTCATCCACAAGGGAGAGTGAATGCCGTTATCAGAGATGACGGAATCGAGTCATCTGTGCCACCTGGTATGCATTACCCCAATATGGATGCTTTACCAGAGCAAGATTATGCACATAGTGAGTGCGATGAATCGCAGGCAAATCAGCTGTATGCAGATCCAACTATGGAACGGACTGAGTTCAGCTTCAAAGCCGCAGTGGAGGAAATTTATAGGGTGTTGGCCCCTTCAGAATGCCCTCCACCTCCTGCTGCCATTACCGACTATAAGGTTAGAGCGTCGGTCGATCTGGATGAGGGGGAAGAGACTCTATCCTTCCGCCTCCTTCCCCAGTCGACAAAAAATTAAGGAAATTAATGACCGTCTGTCGACACGTATAGGGGATCCAGGAAATGCTAAGGCGTTCTTTTCTGATAGCCAAGTATCAGCGTCGTTTTCAGGTCGATGGTACAAAACTCACTCCGATGCGTTCAGTACTGAGGTCCTGGCTCGGGATAAAATATGGCAGCAGTCCATATGTCTGCGGCATTGTCTTATAAAGTGGACAAAAACTGTGTTCAATGCCACGTCCAAGCTGGTTCGAAATGTAGTCGCTACGTCTTCACTTTTAGACCTAGCCTCCCTAGCCATTTTCAGGATCGCTGAAAAATCTGGCAATGAACATGCTTGGGAATCGACGGCCCGGTTAGCTAGGGTTCTTAACAGGGCAGCTCACCATTCCATGGCCAATGCGCTGACTGCTTCTGCCAACCTAGACCTGATACGTCGTGACACATGTCTGAAGGGCACGTCGTTTAAACCCCATCATAAGCTGGCTAGATATGACCGACGCATATTTCACGTCCCTAGTGGTTAGAGCGTCCGCAGCGGAAGCGGCAGGTCGTGTGTTCGATCCCTGACCGAGTCATACCAAAAACTTACACAATGATACTAACAGCTGCCTCGCTTGACGCTTAGATAATGTGACTGGGTGGGACATCATTCTACATGTCTGGGGCATGATGCCCCAGTGCTAGACATCACTATAAACTGCCTCACTGCAGACATCGTAGCGATATAACTGAAAGATGGTTAAAGCTACGTTAAAAGAAAAACGAGTAGCGGACATTTCTCCGTTGTGCTTGTCGGGACTTGGTTTATCAGTTCCATGTCATACCTTTGGGCCTAAATTTAAGCCCTTGGGCTAGTACCAAGGTTATGGATTACGTCGTCACCCTGTTCCGCTCGACTTCGTCCATTGCATCGGCAGTATATTTGGACGACATCCTCCAGAAACATCTGTCAAGTTCTACTCTGCTCAAAGGCAGAAACGATCTTATATAACTTTAAATCATATAGGCTTTCTCGTGAACTGGATAAAGTCTGATCTCTGTCCAATCCGGATTTTGGTCCATCTGGGTGTGGAGTTTCTCCCGATCTGAATCTGGTAAGGCTTCCTCGAGTTTGCGATCATCCAGATAATTGCACTCGTAGAGTCCATTTCCGACAGGATGCGCATTTTAGCGAGAGAGTTGCAGATCCTCAGATTATTCAATGCGGCAACAGACTTGATCCCGCTCAGCCGTCCTTTTATGCGCCCTTTACAATGGACGTTGCTAGCGTAATTGCGCCCTTTTCAGGTCCCTTCGATCCCAGAAAAGTCATGCTCACGCCAGAGATACGATCATTCTTGAGTCAATGGCACAACCCCTGTAGGCTGTCCACAGGGATTACTCTGGAGATACCCCAAGCGGGGATAACGGTATGTTCCGCCACTAATACCTATGGTTGGAGTGCCCACCTGTTGCTGGACTTCGATACTGTCAGCGGCACGTAGGTGCCAGGGGCGAGCCCCTTTCCACATCAACCTTTCAGAAATAACGGCTGTCATCAATGCCTTTCATTTCGGGCAGGATCAACTCTTCTTACAAACTGCCCTCATTATGTCAGACAACATTTTGGTGGTGCCTTGCCTCAAAACAAGGGGACACCAATCACCAGACCTGTGCAATCTGAACTGGCAGTTTCTACATTGGTTCGACAATCTCCACCTCAATGTACAATTCAGACACATTCTTGGCAGACTCAATGTCTTGGCTGACACTCTATCATTCACACAGTATGGTCACTCCATCAATCGGACTTTCTTCCAATTGACACACTTTGGGGACGTCCGATGATTGATCTTTTGCAACAAGGTGGAATCGCAAGTTCTCCACCTTTCATCTCACAGGTTCCAGACCCAGAAGCTTGGGTCGTGGATGCTCGATCAATCACCTGGGAAGGGTTGTGGTCATTCTCCTACCCTCCCACGGTCTTGGTACTGAAATTAATCCAGAAGTTAAGGGGTCAGAACTGTCAGATGGTTCTGATTGCCCCTCTCAGATGGAACAACTGGGTCTCCGATCTACTCAATCTAGGCGATAGATCTACCCAGGAAGATTACAGTCAGCACAAGTATTCACAAGCAACCGCGGCCAGGGGTGTTCCACCCCTGTCCGGACCGTCTTTATGTTCAAGCTTGGCTCTTGTCCAGACAGCCTTGCAAGACAAACAATTTAAATCTTTGATTGCGGAGAGAATCTCGAGAGCAAGAAGGCCCTCTGCTCTGAAGGTTTACGAGGGCAGGTGGCATGTTTTCAGAGACTGGTACCATATCATTCACATTGTTCCTCTGAGTGTCACAATCCCTCAACTGGCCAACTTTTCTCTGGCTTTTCGAGGAGAAACAGCTGGCTCCAGTTATTCTCAAATGCTACCGCTCCATGATATCAGACACATTCCGCCATTCTGGTACATGTGCTATCAGTCATGACAAAGATTTGTCAAATCTTTTAGACATTTTAAAAATTCAATCGACTTATATCCCTCACCCTGTTTCCAAATGGAATCTGTCCTGGGTTTTAACATGACTCAATTCAGACAGTATTGAGTCTTTAACCCACGATTAGTTAAAGCTACTATCATACAAATTGGGTTTCTTGATAGTCTTAGCTTCAGCATGCAGGGTGAGCGAGTTACATGTCCTTTCTAGTGACCCGAACTCTCTTCCGTTCCAATCAGAGGGTTTGATGGTCCTCTTGACGCAGCCAGGCTTCGTAGTCCAAAATAGATTACCATACATTGGCGATCAACGAGTCGTCATTAGCTCGCTTTCTTTATAGATAAGTCAGGATCAACAGCCATGTAAGATCCTGTTTGTGCGCTCTAGCACCATTTCAATGCATAGAGGTGAGTCAGGTCACATACAAGCACCTCTTTCTTCTGGTGATAGCTGGGATATGAGATATCACCATTCAAGCCCTTGCTTCATGGCTGTAGTGGGTTATACGCTCGGCGTACTCTGAGAATTCGCAAATCAGTCACCTTATAGAAACTGTTGGCTGACATGCAGAGTCAACCTTCTACAGTTTTATCTTCAAGTTTGTACTTGCAGAGGCAAACATTGATTCTAGTAGGTCCGGTGTTGGGCAGCCCAGACGCCCACCAGACCCATGTGCCACAATCAGCACAGCCTATTAGCTTCGCTGGATTCGCCAGATAAATTTTCGTAGGTAAGAAGATTTCAATAACTATCTTCTTAACCGTATAAAGGGTCACATATCACGTGACCCTGGGCTGTGTTGCTGATTGAAAATTAGGAGACCGGGTTATCATTAACATGGGGAATCCAACCATCATTCCCTAGAGGATACCCGGGGTGGAGGTCGGATGCTCCGCATTCCCTCCTCCTATTACTTATTCTCCTAAAGTAATGTGATCGGGGAACATATTCAAAGGAGAAAGCAAATTTTGTAGTAAATTATGTTTCTCCGAGAATACTTACCCGATCACATTACTAAGAAACCCTCTCAACCACCCCGCCATGCGAGCATCCTCGTGTTTTATATACTGCTCAGCTTAAAAACTAAAGAAGCGACACCTAGCGGGCGGCAAGGGGAGGTAAGGGGCAAGAGTTATTGCCCTTTGTCTATATGACATAGACAGGAAAGACGAATTTTCGTCTTTTGGTATGGCTGGATTCGCGAAGTAGCAGGCTAATATCCTAAAGTAATGTGATCGGGTAAGTATTCTCGGAGAAACATAATTTACTACAAAATTTGCTTTCTAAATAAAAATATCAATGTCTCTGGTCAGGTGCACAGTGAACATGATATTGGGACAAAGCCAAGTCCAAAATACAATTATACAAATAATCATGGAGTGAAAACTAGCAAATATAAATTATTTATACAAAATACTAACGCTTGTGCATTCTAAATCATCCTAACATGACTTAATGTTCTTGCTGGAATTTGGAATTGATTGTGAGTGTTAGATATGTCACCCTCACCCCTAATAAAAGTTCCCAATAGAAACAAAATTCTAATGCACATCTGGAGAGTTAATAACCTGTTCTATGATGTACCCTTATTAATTTGTCAAACCATGCTTTATTGAATTTAGGTTGTGGTTATATGTCCAGAGATTTCTTATTGATTTTGACAATTACAGACCTACCAACTTTCCCAATTTATCCAGATATGTCCTGGATTTCTAAAAAATTGTAACTGTTCCGGTGGCCTAGTGGTTAGAGCATCCACCGTGGGAGAGTGAGAATGTGGGCTTGATCTCCGGCCGAGTCATACCAAAGACTTAAAAAAATGGTGCTAACAGCTGCCTCGCTTGGCACTCATCATTAAGAGGTTAGTGTTTGAACTGGTCGGCCTGGTGTCAGGATAATGTGACTGGGTTGGACATCATGCTACATGTCTGCTGCATGATGCCACAGTGCTAGACATCACTATAAACTGCCTTATTGCAGACATAGTAGCGATATGACTGAAAAATTGTTAAAGCTACGTTAAAAATCCTAATAAAAAAAAATAAAATATTGAATGCCCCCCCCAAAAAAAAAACCCAACAATTTTTGCACATTCCATATTTGATGTTTTATTTTCAGTCATTTTTAGTCAGATTCTGTTCTTTTGCCAAGCAAGTAATATCAGTTTATGCTGCTGCTGCTGTCATCATAGAAGTTCATGCTGTCAGTAAAGCAGTTGTCATATTCCTACAGGGTGATGTGGATACAACTTGTATCCACATCACCCAACATGGATGCTTAGGCATTTCCCCCTCCTCCTCTTATTCTCCCAATATTAATTTGATCAGGTAATATTTTCAATGGAGAATGACATTTTTTAGTAAATTATGTTTCTTGAAGAATAATCATCCAATTACATGACTGTCAATCCCTCCCACCTTTATCCCATAAATGCATGCACTCTGTTGTCTAGCAGGGGCAAATGGAGGAAATCTGTAACAGTTACTTCCCTTATCAATATATGGTATAAAGGAAAGACATTTTGTGGTCTTTCAGTTATTGCTGGATTCTGAATTAGCAGAGGTTATTATCTAATATTAATGTGATCAGTAGATATTCTCAAGGAAATAACAATTTACTGAAAATGTCACTTTTTTCAGATGAATTTAGAATTTTATTCTTTCATCTCCCTCTTTTGTTTTCCACTGTTATAATGGAGAAAAATCAGGAAGTGGAAGATGTATGCAAATTGAACTTCTCAGCTTATGGAAGAAAGTAGAAAGCTTGGACCATTGATTGATTTGAATCTGGAAAGCTTGGACCATTGATCTATTTGAATCTGGAAAGCTTGGATCATTGATTGATTTGAATCTAGAAAGCTTGGACCATTGATCGATTTGAATCTGGAAAGCTTGGACCATTGATCGATTTGAATCTAGAAAGCTTGGACCATTGATCGATTTGAATCTGGAAAGCTTGGACCATTGATCGATTTGAATCTAGAAAGCTCGGACCATTGATCAAGTTGAATCTAGAAAGCTTGGACCATTGATTGATTTGAATCTGGAAAGCTTGGACCATTGATCGATTTGAATCTAGAAAGCTTGGACCATTGATCTATTTGAATCTGGAAAGCTTGGACCATTGATCGATTTGAATCTGGAAAGCTTGGACCATTGATCGATTTGAATCTGTTAATCAGAGAGAGAGTTCATAGCCACTCCAAAGTTTAAGATGGAGACAGCATGATGGATAAGACTTTCCCCATGGGATAAATTAGTTCATGGTTAGTCTCAATTTGTTGGATGTCTATATCATGCAATGGGATAAACTAGTTCATAGTTAGTCTTAATTTGTTGGATGCCTCTGTCACACATTGGGATTAACTAGTTCATAGTTAGTCTTAATTTGTTGGATGTCTATATCATGCAATGGGATAAACTAGTTCATAGTTAATCTTAATTTGTTGGATGTCTTTATCATGCATTGGGATAAACTAGTTCATAGTCTTAATTTGTTGGATGTCTATATCATGCAATGGGATAAACTAGTTCATAGTTAGTCTTAATTTGTTGGATGTCTATATCATGCAATGGGATAAACTAGTTCATAGTTAGTCTTAATTTGTTGGATGTCTATATCATGCATTGGGATAAACTAGTTCATAGTCTTAATTTGTTGGATGTCTATATCATGCAATGGGATAAACTAGTTCATAGTTAGTCTTAATTTGTTGGATGTCTATATCATGCAATGGGATAAACTAGTTCATAGTTAGTCTTAATTTGTTGGATGTCTATATCATGCATGATACTCAGAAATGGAAACTTTGCCTCATTATTATTTGTTTGGTTGTGTTCTTGTTTAAGTCTTTATTCATACATGCCAACCATTATGCTTTTGGCGTAACAACGCTTTTCACTAAATTACATGTTACATTACCCCTCCTCAGGTACATATTCTTTTTAATATTTACTAATTATTATTACCCTGTGGGGAAAAACAGACATCCCACCTTATATATTGTGTCAGCCTGGGGACTGTGTAGCTGAAAACTGTCAACAATATTAAACAGTTAGTACTATTGTTTCTGTTGTTAATTGGTTTTAATCCATTTTTCACACATGATAGACTATACATGGTGACCAGTACATTTTATGGAGACAGATCCACCAACCATGCGGAATACAGTAAAACCTGTTATGAGAGATCTCCCCTTCTGCCAACAAAAACGGCATCTCATGACAGGTGGTCTCTCATGACAGGTTTGTACAAAAAGACCTGTCTCCAAGGTCCAGTTAAAAACAATTCAGTGAAAAATAACAACAATCGCTGTACATATATTCTATTCATTAATAATAGTTCTTGCTAACATATTGAATGCATTCAAAAGAAAATTATATAGCAATAATGATATACTTCTATCATTGAACATGAAATCACATTTGAAGAGCACATGTACACTTATTGGCATATGAAATCATTTCAGATTCACTCCTTTTCCATCATAAATTAAATTTGTTTTACCGATGTTTAAACTACTTTTTTGCGAAAGGTCACTTCTTTTAGTTATAATAATTATTTTCTCCAGCATTTCAATTTGTGTTTTTAGTTGGAGGTTTGTCAGTTCTAGGGGTGAACATTATCAGTACTCAGCTGTAATATCGACTATAAAGACAGTTTTTACTGAGCTTTGGGAAAATATGAACAGCCTATACATGTGCATGGAAATAAAAAGAAACAGTTATCTCATCCGGAAACAGAATGGCTTAATTCAAAGAGGACATATAATGATTAACTTTCTTCACAAAGCTTTGTGATTGGGATGTAACTGCTGTAACAAAGGGGATAAACAACAAACATCACAAGTCTTTAACACTATCAATCCCACAAATGATTCTCTCTTGCAAGTTTAATTGACAGACCCTATTTACCCCCAGGCAATATGGTTTACCTCTAAAGTCAAACGATATATGTGACCACTACATCAATTTTGGCACTCAATGGCAATGTACATTAGCCTGGTTTCGGACTGTAACTACTATTACTAGTAGCCAGAATCCTTCTTTTGTTTTCTTTTTTTTTCTTTTTTGTTGTTGTGCTTTTTATGTTTGCTTAACAATCATTACTAAACAGGTGGTTGTTGTTACAAATGATTTCATATAAGTCAGTGGCATCCGTGTTCTCGCAATATGGTCATTAACAATTACTAAACAGGTGGTTGTTGTTACAAATGATTACATATAGGTCAGTGGCATCTATGTTCTCGTGATATGGTCATTAACAATTACTAAACAGGTGGTTGTTGTTATAAATGATTACATATAGGTCAGTGGCATCTATGTTCTTTTGATATGGTCGTTCATTACAATATTGGGTTCTACTCATACATATGGACGCTAGAAGACTGGGAACTAGGCGATGTGCTGGAATAATCGACATGTACTTTAGTTTATTTAAAATAGAAAATATAAAATATTAAACATATCTAAAGTGCGGGAATATTGGCATGTACTTTGGTTTAAAATATAAAATATAAAAATAATAAGCATATCTACAAAAATTAAGATATCAGTAGCCAGCCTTTTTGTAAGAATGGCATAAGTGGCCGTTGTTACAGGGATTAGATTTAAAGTGCAGGAATAATCGACATGTACTTTTTTGGGGTTTACAATAGAAAATATAAAAACAATAAGGGCATCTACAAAAATTAAGACATCAGTTGCCAGCCTTTTCTTTAAAAAAAGAATGGTATTATAAGTGGTCTTTATTACAGGGATTAGATTTAAAGACAGGTCGATGGAGTTTATCTCCGATTTTGCAATGTAAATGAATTCGAATAATGTCGTGACCTTCTGGTACAATTTTTTAATTGAGTGCTTTTACAACATTTGATCTTTAATGTGACAGGTGAAAATGCATGTGGGATGTGATTTAATTATTTATATATATTTTTTATTTGTTTCTATTTTTAGTGGCTGTTGAAGAAGCAATGGATTTACGCCTTATGATCAAGTCAGCTGACAGGGAACGCGATAGCTTGAAAGCCAGGCAGGCAACCATGTCAGAGGCTGATGCTAGACGAGAGCATGAGTTTGAAAGTCTGAAAACTAAGGTTGGATATCTTACACTACATCTATTAAGTTCCTTTTGTATTGTAATTCATTAATCACTATTTCTCTTGCAAAAGTCGTTTAACATAAAATGAAAGTTTTGGGGATAAAATGTAACAACTACCAAATGTGTCTTCATTTTTATGTTTATAGAATTAAACTTGTTATATCTTTAAATTTATAAGTATATTTTCATTAAAATGTAATAAGTGTGGATGTAGCATTGTCCAGGGATAATAACTTTATAATAAGATCAAAAGTTTCTATCATCCAATTTTATACAGAACTGTTACATGGCACTTAACCGCACTTGCTCCAGTAAATGGGTAACAGAAATTAATGAGGGGGGGTGGGGGGGGTGATGTTGTTAACCTAAATATGGTACAGAAATTAATGAGGGGGGGGGTGTTGTTAACCTAAATATGGTGGTATTCCATGAAATCACTCAACCTCTTCACTAAAATGGAGTCCAGATATAACAAAGATTCAGAAGATTTTAACAAAGCATATTTTACTGGTAAGACAAAAAAAATGTTTCCTGTTGCGCTGGTTTTATAATTAGGGTAGGTAGTTTTGTTTTGTTTTGAGTATATATATATATATTATATTGATTCAAGTAATCAGCTAAATTAGATGAACAAATCAATTTAAAGAATTTGTTGGGTTTTTTTAATTTAAAAATTAATTTTTTCTTTGGAGGGTGCTGGGGTCGGCAATGAAAAAAAAGGATAGTTCGCCAGTTGGTTACTCATTTTTTTTTGGGGGGGGGGAGAGGTCTTAACAGAGAAGATTAAACAAAGAATTAGTTCGCTATAAAAAAAAGAGATGATTTAACAATTCATTAGGGGCCTTGATTGGTCTAAAGTGCTCACTGTTACAGATCACTGTCATATCACCTCTGTCCTGGATTCTTGCTCCACCATTAATACTGGCTGCCATATATAGCCTATCTGGTGCTAAAAAAATAGCGTTAAAACCTATTAGAACAACAAAAACAATAAATCATAATAGTTTTTATTAAAAAATGACCATAACATAACATTATTGTTTGTTTTCTTTATAAAAAAAAAGAAAACCTTAACAAATCATTATAGTTTTTTTTTTTTAAAAAAGACCATAACATAGCATTATTGTTTGTTTTCTTATAAAACAAGAAGACTTTAACAAAGCATTTTAGTTTACTAAGAAACTGAAAATACCGGGGGATAAGCTATGGTACAAGTTAAAATTACAGAGGACAAAGACATATCACTGTAGAGCCCATTTTCGTGTCATGCAAATGACCATGCCGAGATAAGTTTGTATGCAGTCAGTTTCTCAAGTACAGCTGACCATAGAGTCATGTAACCAGATTAGTGGATGCAGACATCGAACCAGCTAACGTGGATCTCCCGATCAATTGCGAGAAACCGACCAGAGACGAGATCAGGAAGGCCATCACCCTGATAAAGAACGGGAAGGCGGCTGGACCCGACGACATCCCAGCAGAGGCGCTAAAGGCAGACCTGGATGCGTCAGTGGAGATGCTGTACCCACTCTTTGAGAGGATTTGGGAGGAAGAAGACGTACCGGCAAAGGTCTTCAACCGAGTCCTCTTGGAAAGGATGAAGGCAACCGTGGACGCACAGCTGCGAGATGAGCAAGCAGGCTTCCGGCAGAACAGATCCTGCACGGACCAGATTGCGACGCTCCGCATCATAGTCGAACAGTCCCTCGAGTGGAACTCCCCGTTGTACATCAACTTCATCGACTATGAGAAGGCGTTCGACAGCGTGGATCGAGAAACCCTCTGGAAACTCCTTCGGCACAACGGCATCCCAGCCAAGATGGTCAACCTAATCAGGAACTCCTACGGCGGCATGTCCTGCAGAGTTATCCATGGAGGGCAGCTCACAGACAGCTTCCAGGTGTGAACTGGAGTCCGACAAGGATGCTTGTTATCACCGTTTCTCTTCCTCCTTGCCATCGACTGGATTATGAAGACGTCCACCAGCGAGCGCAGGAACGGAATTCAGTGGACTTTGTGGAGCCAGCTAGACGACTTGGATTTTGCCGACGACCTTGCACTCCTTTCACACAGCAAACAGCAGATGCAAGAAAAGACAAACGTTGTGGCAGCCACGTCTTCACAAGTTGGCCTCAACATCCACGAGGACAAGACCAAGATCCTGAAGATCAACTCCACAAGTACTGAACCAGTCACCCTGAATGGAAGTCCCCTGGAAGAAGTGCAGTCCTTCACCTACCTGGGTAGCATAATTGACCAGCAGGGCGGTACAGACGCAGACGTCAAGACAAGGATCGGCAAAGCAAGAGCCGCCTTCATCCAACTCAAGAATATCTGGACCTCCAAGGAGCTGTCCTTGACCACCAAAATCCGACTGTTCAACTCCAACGTGAAGTCAATCTTACTGTATGGAGCAGAGACCTGGAGGACGACCAAGACCACCATCAGGAAAGTCCAGACTTTCATCAACAGCTGCCTCAGAAGGATTCTCCGGATCCGCTGGCCTGACACCATCAGCAATGCCAATCTTTGGGAAAGGACCTTCCAACTTTCTGCTGAAGAAGAAATCAGGAAGAAGAGATGGGGCTGGATAGGGCACACCCTACGAAAACCACCAACCAGTATCACCAGGCAGGCGCTGAGGTGGAACCCACAAGGCAAGCGGAAGAGAGGCCGTCCAAGAAACACCTGGCGACGCAACCTCCAGGCGGACACCACCAAGATGGGCTACACCTGGAACCAGCTAGAGAAAATGGCCCGGGACAGAGGACTCTGGAGATCTGTAGTTGGCGGCCCATACCCTGATAGGAGTGACGGGCAGTGAATGAATCAATGAATGAAATGACCATGCCGAGATAAGTTTGTATGCAGTCAGTTTCTCAAGTACAGTTGACCATAGAGTCATGTAACCAGATTAGTGGATGCATCTTGATGTGTACAGTGCAGAAATACAAAAAGTATGGTGGATTGCTCAGCATGCAAACCATGGCTAGTCTCATCTTTTACGAATTACTATTATAATAATTTACCTCATGATTATGATATAAATTTACTAGCACAAGGTTAAAATTTCATTTCATTTCTATAAAAGATTTTTATAATCAAGATTTTCTTGAACTTGTATAGGAAATGGATTTTGCTGAGTACATCTAATTAAGTCAGTCAGGACCTAATTGGAAATTTTACCCTTTCTCTATTACAGCTGATGCAAACAGAGCTTCTAATTATGACACTAACGAAAGAGAAGAATATGTTGGAAGAACAGTATCAGAAACTGCAGGTAATTAACACAATGGAAAACAATGTCAGAAACTGCAGGTAATTAACACAATGGAAAAACAAAATCAGAAACTGCAGGTAATTAACACAATGGAAAAACAAAATCAGAAACTGCAGGTAATTAACACAATGGAAGAACAGTATCAGAAACTGCAGGTAATTAACACAATGGAAAAATAATATCGGAAGCTGCAGATAATTAACACAATGGAAAAACAATATCAGAAACTGCAGGTAATTAACACAATTGAAAAACTATCAGAAACTGCATGTTATTTACAACAATGGAAGAACAATATCAGAAACTACAGGTATTTTACACATGGAAAAATAATATTAGAAGCTACAGGACCAATTTAGATTCATTAGTCATACCTTGGAACATGGAATTCTGACTCCTCAGCACCGCTTTTTATCAAGTACTTGCATATTGCATATTTAAGAGTGCTCTTAAGACTCACCTGTTTCGACTGCAGGGACAAACTTAGTGACCTAATCATGTTTTGTATCTTATATGTTTTCAGCATGTTTTTATGTTTTCCAATTTCATTGTTTTTTGTCATTTATTGTTCTGTAGTGTAGTCATATCATTATTGATGGTGTAAAGCGCTTAGAGCTTCAAAAGATTAGGCGCTATACAAAGTCCTTATTATTATTATTATTATTATTATATAGCACATGTTGAAATATGTATTTAGGGTAGTGGCAAGAGTGACATAAATTGTAAGAATTTGTGTTAAAATCTTGTGTTTACATTTTTTATGCTGCATATGATAGTGGCATAGCATATTCTTATCCTCCCCTATTTGTCTTTCCATCCCTCACATCTTTGGTTTAGTTTTATATTTAGGTTCCTATGCCCCACTACTATAGTGGTAGCGGGACATAGTGTTACTATGGTCCTTGTATCTGTCCATCAATCATACCTATAGTGGTAGCGGGACATAGTGTTACTATGGTCCTTGTATCTGTCCATCAATCATACCTATAGTGGTAGCGGGACATAGTGTTACTATGGTCCTTGTATCAAACCATCAATCATACCTATAGTGGTAGCGGGACATAGTGTTATTATGGTCCTTGTATCTGTCCATCAATCATAACTATAGTGGTAGCAGGACATAGTGTTATTATAGTCCTTGTATCTGTCCATCAATCATAACTATAGTGGTAGCGGGACATAGTGTTACTATGGTCCTTGTATCTGTCTATCAATCATACCTATAGTGGTAGCGGGACATAGTGTTACTATGGTCCTTGTATCTGTCCATCAATCATACCTATAGTGGTAGTGGGACATAGTGTTACTATGGTCCTTGTATCTGTCCATCAATCATACCTATAGTGGTAGCGTGACATAGTGTTACTATGGTCCTTGTATCTGTCCATCAATCATACCTATAGTGGTGGCGGGACATAGTGTTATTATGGTCCTTGTATCTGTCCATCAATCATACCTATAGTGGTAGCAGGACATAGTGTTATTATGGTCCTTGTATCTGTCCATCAATCATATCTATAGTGGTAGCGTGACATAGTGTTACTATGGTCCTTGTATCTGTCCATCAATCATACCTATAGTGGTAGCGTGACATAGTGTTACTATGGTCCTTGTATCTGTCCATCAATCATACCTATAGTGGTAGCGGGACATAGTGTTATTATGGTCCTTGTATCTGTCCATCAATCATGCCTATAGTGGTAGCGGGACATAGTGTTACTATGGTCCTTGTATCTGTCCATCAATCATACTTATAGTGGTAGCTGGACATAGTGTTACTATGGTCCTTGTATCTGTCCATCAATCATACCTATAGTGGTAGCGGGACATAGTGTTATTATGGTCCTTGTATCTGTCCATCAATCATGCCTATAGTGGTAGCGGGACATAGTGTTACTATGGTCCTTGTATCTGTCCATCAATCATACCTATAGTGGTAGCTGGACATAGTGTTACTATGGTCCTTGTATCTGTCCATCAATCATACCTATAGTGGTAGCAGGACATAGTGTTATTATGGTCCTTGTATCTGTCCATCAATCATATCTATAGTGGTAGCGTGACATAGTGTTACTATGGTCCTTGTATATGTCCATCAATCATACCTATAGTGGTAGCGTGACATAGTGTTACTATGGTCCTTGTATATGTCCATCAATCATGCCTATAGTGGTAGCGTGACATAGTGTTACTATGGTCCTTGTATCTGTCCATCAATCATGCCTATAGTGGTAGCGGGACATAGTGTTATTATGGTCCTTGTATCTGTCCATCAATCATGCCTATAGTGGTAGCGGGACATAGTGTTACTATGGTCCTTGTATCTGTCCATCAATCATACCTATAGTGGTAGCGGGACATAGTGTTACTATGGTCCTTGTATCTGTCCATCAATCATACCTATAGTGGTAGCAGGACATATTGTTACTATGGTCCTTGTATCTGTCCATCAATCATACCTATAGTGGTAGCGGGACATAGTGTTACTATGGTCCTTGTATCTGTCCATCAATCATACCTATAGTGGTAGCGGGACATAGTGTTACTATGGTCCTTGTATCTGTCCATCAATCATACCTATAGTGGTAGCGTGACATAGTGTTACTATGGTCCTTGTATCTGTCCATCAATCATACCTATAGTGGTAGTGGGACATAGTGTTACTATGGTCCTTGTATCTGTCCATCAACCATACCTATAGTGGTAGCAGGACATAGTGTTACTATGGTCTTTGTATCTGTCCATCAATCATACCTATAGTGGTAGCAGGACATAGTGTTATTATGGTCCTTGTATCTGTCCATCAATCATACCTATAGTGGTAGCGTGACATAGTGTTACTATGGTCCTTGTATCTGTCCATCAATCATGCCTATAGTGGTAGCGGGACATAGTGTTATTATGGTCCTTGTATCTGTCCATCAATCATACCTATAGTGGTAGCAGGACATAGTGTTACTATGGTCCTTGTATCTGTCCATCAATCATACCTATAGTGGTAGCGGGACATAGTTTTACTATGGTCCTTGTATCTGTCCATCAATCATACCTATAATGGTAGCGGGACATAGTGTTACTATGGTCCTTGTATCTGTCCATCAATCATACCTATAGTGGTAGCGGGACATAGTGTTATTATAGTCCTTGTATCTGTCCATCAATCATAGCTATAGTGGTAGCAGGACATAGTGTTACTGTGGTCCTTGTATCTGTCCATCAATCATACCTTGGATAAATTATATGTTTTCATTTTTATGCCCCAGTACATTTGTTACCATTGCCCTTGTGTCTGTCCATCACACTTTGAATACATTTTGCAACTGGGTCATTTCATGCATACAGGCATTCATGCAGGGTCATTCTTGTTTAGTGAACAGATTTTATTTAAATGTACAACGGTGGTAGATCAAAATTTGACTGGCAAGAAAGAAGTAGCAGTTATTCAAATCCTTGATTCAATGTCACAAGGAAACCATTCTCATATCATCTCTTTTCATTCAAAGACTACAATTCAGTGGGACAACTAAACTCTTCTCAAATCTTTTATTTTCATTCAAAGACTACAATTCATTGGGACAGGTAAGCTGTTCTCAAACACTTTCTTTTCATTCAAAGGCTACAATTCATTGGGCAGGTAAGCTGTTCTCAAACCCTTTATTTTCTTTCAAAGACTATTAATTCACTGAGACAAATAAGCTGTTCTCTAACCCTTTATTTTCATTTAAAGAGTACAATTCACTGAGACAAGTAAACTGTTCTCAAACTCTTTATTTGCATTTAAAGAGTACAATTCACTGAGACAAGTAAACTGTTCTCAAACTCTTTATTTGCATTTAAAGAGTACAATTCACTGAGACAAGTAAACTGTTCTCAAACTCTTTATTTGCATTTAAAGAGTACAATTCACTGAGACAAATAAACTGTTCTCAAACCCTTTCTTTTCATTCAAAGATTATGTTTTGTCAGTATCCAGGCAGATAATAATTTGATATGTGCTGTGAAAACCTTGTCAAAGTTTCCTTTAAACAAATCCCATTCAGATACGGACTGTTGCTGTCTTAGCCTGTAACAAAATGTTAATAGCGTCAAATTTCTACCTATGTTGATATTAATATTGGCTTGCTTAGTAAAGATGCTAATGTGATTGAATACTCAACTTGCATATCACATTCTAAAAATTAACATTTTTATCTTTCTTAAAGATTCAATGGAATTTTAAGTATCACTTTTTTGAGTAAAAATTTATCCAAATATTTCACTATAATTACAAATGGTATTGTTTGCTTTAAAAATTTTTTTTTACCCAAGCTACAGCTTAGCCTGTAATTCCCCTCCCATTTCAATGATATTAGTTGCATAAGTTATATAGCAGCAATTTCCTTCACAATTTTTAGACCAAAAAGGGATTTTAAAAAATTGTGTACATGTCTCTAATCAACAGAGAGAGAATGAAGATCTCAGCATGACTGTCAGCTTCAATGAGTCCAGAATTGATGAATTGGTAGAGCAGATCACCTCTATAAATGACGGAGTGGAGCAGTTGAAGCATGAACTCCAGGTTAGTACTGTACTGACACGTAGGTTAATTGGCTTTAGTGGCACTTTCAGCACTTCATATGTCTAAATTATACAGACAAAATGGGTGCCAAGTACTCTTTCCAAAGAAATAAGCTACAGACTGAATATAGATCTTGAAACCCTTGAATTACAAGCCAGAGACTAACAAGATGGTGTACTACTAATTTTTATCAACAACACAATAGGTAGGTCTACTGATACATACTGGGTTCCCTTTTATAACTTCCAATGTTGTTTGAGATTTGTGAAGTCGTGTGACTATTAACGCAAATGGCGAATATGAGCTTAGGATTTAATTATGCCAAGTTCGTCCAGTCTTTCAGCCGATAAAAGACATAGTTATAACACTTGCCATTTTTGAGAAAATAAATAATTTTCCTATCGATTTCATGCAGGTATAAGTCGATTTAAATTTAGTTTAAATTTGCCATGCCAGCTGGTAAGCTATTTTATGGTGGCACCAGATTCCAAATTTTTTAAATGTAATTGCTCTGAACCCACACTCCATCCTAAATGTCCAAATGTGAAAAATGGGGCTGGAATATTCGGTGGAAACCCAGTTGGAAATGTTTTGAATCTCTTAGCTGAACTTTGGTGTGAAGCTATTAAACAGTAACTTGTAGCTTGAAGCATTGGTTTCAGATTTTAAAAAGAACGCTTAAGAAATAGGAAATTATTGTTTCTTTTATGATATATTAAGAAGTGATAAGAGCCCATGTATCAGTACAGGTTTGGGGACTGGTTTTTGGAACTACAAGAAGACAAGTTGATTTTACAGAAAATTCAGTACTTGTTCATACAACAACATATAATTTTAAAGTCTTTTATCAAAATTTAAATCAACCCTGTTGTGTAAATGTGTTTAAATGATGGAATTTTAAACCAAATTGTAATAAGGAGTTTAGGTTGGTGGAAAAATCTTTGAGATTTTATTGGAACACATCAATGCCGTTTTAAAGTTTCTTCTAATACTTTGCCTTTATTGGGGTTTTTCAAACTGTGATAGGAAATGTTTATCTTGGATAATGTGCACATATATTGCTCTAGAATTCTTTAGAATAAAAGGTTTGAAAGAAAACTAAAGACATTGACCTTGTGTTCAAAACAAAATTTGCTAATATTCTGATATTGCAAATAAATCACATTTTGAACCTATGTCTTGAACTTCATTCATTAACCTCTCCCATAGGATCTGTTTCCAAGTCAGATTCTATCTACAGCAGAGTCACAAGTCAAATTCTAACTACAGCAAAGTCACAAGTCAGATTCTATCTACAGCAGTCACAAGTCAGATTCTAGCTACAGCAGTCACAAGTCAAATTCTAGCTACAGCAGAGTCACAAGTCAGATTCTAGCTACAGCAGATTCACAAGTAAAATTTTAGCTACAGCAGAGTCACAAGTCAGATTCTAGCTACAGCAGTCACAAGTCAAATTCTAGCTACAGCAGAGTCACAAGTCAAATTCAAGCTACAGCTGACATGCTGCCAGGCCACATGATCACAGGTTTCCTGCAACATAGATTGCTAGTCACTCAACTTCTCAAAACCAGTAGGGGAAAGGTCATGCAAATTATTTGCAATTCCTAAAATTTTAGTTTTTTAAAGAAATATAATTTAAAAAATAGCGGTTTTTCAAATTAAGCATTAGTTGTCCATTTTGCCAGTGATCTCAATCAGACTGAACTAAGGTAGATTTAGTGTTTGAATGCAAGCTTCTGTATGACTGAAATTTGATGCAGTCTTTGCAGAAACTCGTCTGCTACAGTCATACTATCAAATAAGAGGAAAGATCTCATGTTCTAATGCAAACCGAAGATGTTGCACAAACCGATAATACAGAAATAGCACCTTGTCCACATCATAAAGAGGAACTGAAGGCAGAGAGACGAGAAGAAATGGAACTGAGCTGGTTAAGGAAAGAAGCAATAAAAAGGGATGTGATGTGTTCTCTGTAAAAATTATAATAAAGATAATACTTTATCATAACACAGGCACACCTTTCCAGCCTTACTCAGTTACATTTTGAATCCTGGCAGAGCGTGCATAATTGTTGAGCAGTAACTAAGTATGGAGAGGATTTAGTACCAATCCCATCAGTGAACATAAGCACTTTATTGCTATAATAGGCAGCTTGGTAGTGCCTGAGTTGCAAAGTTGTGAAAATGCTCTTAATTAATTATGATTGGGTAAACATTATGAAAGCAACATATGTTACTCCAAAATTGTTTCTTATCTGCCCCAACCAAAACAATTTTTTAAATTGAAACAAATAGGATAAATTGGGTGGGTCAAATAACACATGATAAGTATTTATATAGTGATAAAAAAATTAGATAAACTTCAGTTTCAGCATGGAAGAAAAAAACTCCATGAAAACCTTCAGAAGTCCATGCAACTCCTTTAACAGCGCTTGTTAAACTCCGGGGCTGTGAGAACTATGTGTAATGTGTATGTGTATTGCAAGGGGACCCAAGTGACCAAGTGGTCTTAAGCGCTCTCCATTAAGGATCACTGCTATTTCACCTCTATCTGCATGGGTTTGAGTGTCGGATTCGGCCAATGTAAGTATGTGAAAAGGCTTGCCAGTAGCTTCTCATGGGTTGGTGGTTCTTTCTGCAGTTTTCTCAGGTTCTTCTTCCACTATTAATACTGGCCGCCATGTATAGCCTATCTTGTGCTGAAAATGGTGTTAAACCCTACAACAACAACAACTATGTATATTATAAGAACAATGCAATATTATTAAGTTTGAAATATTTTGTAAAAGTCATAAAGATTCTTTTGTTAGTACTATATATTTTCCTTCTGTATATTTTGCTAGGTTGTCCAGCAGAAATTTGAAAATGAGAAGGAGTACTCCTCATCATTAGAGAAACAGAGATACTTGGAGGGCGAGGAGGCAGTAAGTAACCCTAATTCTAACCATAACTCTCACCTGAATTATCACCATTGTCATTAGAGAAACATATTTAGAGGAAGAGGAGGCAGTAAGTAACCCTAATTCTAACCATAACTCTCACCTGAACTCTCACCATTGTCATTAGAGAAACATATTTGAGGGAGAGGAGGCAGTAAGTAACCCTAAATTCTAACCAAAACTCTCACCTGAACTCTCACCATTGTCATTAGAGAAACATACTTGAGGGAGAGGAGGCAGTAAGTAACCCTAAATTCTAACCAAAACTCTCACCTGAACTCTCACCATTGTCATTAGAGAAACATATTTAGAGGGAGAGGAGGCAGTAAGTAACCCTAACCTACATCATTTGAGAAACAGAATATACAGAAGGAATGGAGACAGTAAGTTTAGAATCTTTGACATGGTTTAATCTCATTATTCATTTGAACAAAAAATGAGGGCAGCCATTGAAATGTCATTCTATTGAAGGGCAAGTAAACTGTACCCATATCATGGTGTACACTGTTCATTCTATTGAAGGGCAAGTAAACTGTACCCATATCATGGTGTACACTGTTCATTCTATTGAAGGGCAAGTAAACTGTACCCATATCATGGTGTACACTGTTCATTCTATTGAAGGGCAAGTAAACTGTACCCATATCATGGTGTACACTGTTCATTCTATTGAAGGGCAAGTAAACTGTACCCATATCATGGTGTACACTGTTCATTCTATTGAAGGGCAAGTAAACTGTACCCATATCATGGTGTACATTGTTCATTCTAGTACTGGGCAAATACAATATGTCAACAGATCGCTGGGTACACTGTACAGCTGGTCAAATCAAATATGCTTACAGTTCATTCTGCTACTGGGCAAATCAAATAACAAAACAGATCATGGTGTACACATTTCATTCTGCTACTGAGCAAATCAACTATGCTAATATAATCAGATCATAGTGTAGTTCATTCTGCTTCTGGGCAAATCAAATATACTAACAGATCAGTGTGTACCCACCTCATTTTACTTCTGGGCAAATCAACTATGCTAACATAATCAGATCATGGTTCCCATTTTTCATTATACTGCTGAGCCAGAAGATTATGGTCTACAATGTCCATTCTTTTTTTATTTTTAGCAAATCATGTTTGTTAGGCAAGAACTGATTCAATGGTTAAAATGTTGGACTTGTGAATGGAAGTGTACAGGTTAAATTTTTCACTGTTGAATCCCTTGTATTCTCTACACTTCGTGAGAAAGAGACTCAAGCTTACCATTCATCAGATTTGATATTGAAGTTTTGTCCTTCTAGCATTGTTCAAATTAAAGTTATGGACTTTCAGTTTTCTCATTTAAAGCTAGTTTCTTGTTAAGAAAATTTCAAGAAAACAAAGCCTGATTGTCCTTGAGCCAATTGCTGTACCTACCTCAGCTTTACCTATCTCAGCTTTACCTACCTGGTTTGCTTTGGTATGGTGCTCTATGTCACAGCAGCACAAGTAAGTTATTTAGTGCTGAAACAACAAAGATTCAAACCCGCACCATTGCCATGATGAGTCTAGCACACTAACCACTGACCACCATAGCCCTTAATCAACAAGGTCTAACATTCAGTGTTGGTCTGATGTAAAACACACCGCTTAAACCTTTTGCAATGAAGTTTTATAATCACAAAAGGTATGTTGATAAACTCAGGAAATCAAAACAGCATAACACGAGTTGAAATTTGTCATGAATTTTGTACTCAGTATAACATGAGTTGAAATTTATCATAAACTTGATACTCAGTGCAACATGAGATGAAATTTATCATGAACTTGATACTCAGTGCAACATGAGTTGAAATTTGTCATGAACTTGATTATTCAGTATAACACGAGTTGAAATTTGTCATGAATTTGATGCTCAGTATAACATGAGTTGAAATTTGTCATGAATTTGATACTCAGTATAACATGAGTGAAATTTGTCATGAATTGTATTATTCAGTATAACATGAATTAAAATTTGTCATGAATTTTATACTCAGTATAACAGGAGTTGAAATTTGTCATGAATTCGATACTCAGTATAACATGAGTTGAAATTTATGCCAGGAATCTGATAAATGATATTGAATTTTTGCCTTTATTACAATCTTGTCATATTTTGTGCATTCAATTTACTTTTATTTAATTATGTATTGATAATGATGTAGCAATAAGTAACCATAATGTTAACATGATTGGAATATTCAAAAATGCTGCCAAACTCTATGCAGTTTCTAAGGATGTCAAAAACGTGCCAAAACCTATGTGGTTTCTAAGGATGTCAAAAGAAATACCAAAAGCTATGTGGTTTCTAAGGATAAAAAAAACCATGCCAAAACCTTTGCACTTTCTAAGGATAATTAAAATACATGTCAAGAGCTATAAAGTTTTCTAAGGATATCAAAAATACATGCCAAAAGCTATGCAGTTTTCCTAGAAATATGAATTACTTGGTCATAATTCTTGCAATGAAAAACATTAAGTTTGTTTTCGTTGAGAAAATGAGTGGGCATATTGACATTGTATTTCTACCATTTTCAGGAGCAGTACAAGACTAAGTGGGCATATTGACATTGTATTTCTACCATTTTTAGGAGCAGTACAAAGACTAAGTGGGCATATTGACATTGTATTTCTACCATTGTCAGGAGCAGTACAAGACTAAGTGGGCATATTGACATTGTATTTCTACCATTTTTAGGAGCAGTACAAGACTAAGTGGGCATATTGACATTGTATTTCTACCATTGTCAGGAGCAGTACAAGACTAAATGGGCATATTGACATTGTATTTCTACCATTTTCAGGAGCAGTACAAGACTAAGCTGATAGAGGAACAACAGACACTTAAGAATGAGCTGGAGTATTGGAAGAATCACTCGGAGATGCAAGTGCACAACATAGAGCTAAAAGAGAAAAAGATTGAAGAATTAGATGTTCAACTTCTAACATTAAAGAAAGAGATTGAAGACAGAAAGGTCTAGTAGAAGATATTATTTCTTCTATAAATTTGTATATATTGAAGACAGAGAGGTCTAGTACAAGATATTATTTCTTCTATAAATTTGTATATATTGAAGACAGAAAGGTCTAGTACAAGATATTATTTCTTCTATAAATTTGTATATATTGAAGACAGAGAGGTCTAGTACAAGATATTATTTCTTCTATAAATTTGTATACACGTGCATTACCATAAAAAAAAGGGATGTACCCCTGCTGATGGCCTTGACGAAAACGTAATATGTGTACAAATATAGCCAAATGTACTGATAGATCGGCCCAAAATGTCACGCATATACAAATATAGTCAAATATACTGATAGGCCTGCCCAAAATGTAACATATGTACAAATATAGTCAAATGTACAGATAGGCCTGCCCAAAATGTAACACGTGTACCAATATCGTCAAATGTACTGATAGGCCTGCCCAAAATGTAACACGTGTACCAATATAGTCAAATGTACTGATAGGCCTGCCCAGAATGTAACATGTGTACAAATATAGTCAAATGTACTGATAGGCCTGCCCAAAATGTAACACGTGTACCAATATTGTCAAATGTACTGATAGGCCTGCCCAAAATGTAACACGTGTACCAATATCGTCAAATGTACTGATAGGCCTGCCCAAAATGTAACACGTGTACCAATATAGTCAAATGTACTGATAGGCCTGCCCAGAATGTAACATGTGTACAAATATAGTCAAATGTACTGATAGGCCTGCCCAAAATGTAACACGTGTACCAATATCGTCAAATGTACTGATAGGCCTGCCCAGAATGTAACATGTGTACAAATATAGTCAAATGTACTGATAGACCTGCCCAAAATGTAACACATGTACAAATATAGTGAAACTTACTGACACCATTCTGGTAGCCTAGTGGTTAGAACGTCTGCCTCGAAAATGAGAGATTTTGGGTTTGATCCCTGGCCAAGTCATACCAAAGACATAAAAATGGTACTAACAGCTGCCTTGCTTGGTGCTCAGGATTAAGAGGTTAGTGTTAGGACTGGTTGGCCTGGTGTCAGGATAATGTGACTGGGTGGGACATCCTGCTACATGTCTACAACATGATGCCCCAATGCTAGACCACTATAGACTGCCATACTGCAGACATCATAGCAATATGACTGAAAAATTACAAATCCAATTAACTTACTAATAGACCTGACCAGTTTGTAACATGTAGGTACATACAGTCAAACTTATTGATAGGCGTGGCCACAATGTATTGTGTATATACATATAGTCAGACCTACTGATAGTCCTGATCCAAATTTTAACATTTATACATATGTATTCAAACCTTAGTTAGCAACCACCTGTCCATAGAGACCAGCAGTTTTCAGTCCCCTTGAAATTTCCAATTTATTTGACTTACCAATATCAATTACGATAATGGCTGCATATATCAACAAGTGATTCTTATGGATGAATGATCCCTTATATCAAATAATTTCAAAAGAGAATCTCACTTGGTTAGTTAGTATAAATAATTTCACCAAATAACTGTCAGTCTATCTATCTAGATAATACTTTAATTACTGAAGTTATACCAATTTACTTGGATCTTAGTTTAGGATAATGGTATTCCCCTTGGGGGAAACCTGGTATACCTGATGTTCTTAGCTTTATTTGTAGTAAGATACTTGACCTGGTTTGCATCTTAAAGTGTTCATGAAATGAATTTGATGGGAAAATTACCCTGCTTCTTGTTTTGTTAATATGTTTTGGTTTTTTATATACAGGTAATGATACACTGATTTCTATATTAACATTATGTCTAGTGGAATTAGCCTTTTATTTGTGTTTCAGTTATTATTTGAGAGGTTTTTTAAAAAATAATTATTCGACTTACAAAGTACTCATTGATTTTTGTGTGGACTAAATCACTATTTGGAATTACTGAGAAATCATTCAAGGACATTTTATGTTTTATATTTTTGTTGTATATCAAGACTTAGCACATCAACACTACCCCAGGCTATTGGTACATCAGCACATTCTTTCAGTACACTGCTGGAATTCATTAGATTACTTGTCATAGAATATTTAGGACTGTTTGGGATTTAAAATACTGTATGTTCTTTATAAATTTGCACTAAATAATTTGTTGGATTTTACAAATTTTTCTCGATGTTATGGTTTTCTCATAGTTTAAGACCATAGCCATAGCATTATCAATGAAATCAGATCTATTCCATTCTATTTTATTCCATTCTAGTTTATTCTCTGTTTGCCTATTTAGTCATAGCATTATCAATGAGATCAGATCTATTTCATTCTATTTTATTCTCTGTCTGCCTATCTAGTCATAGCATTATCAATGAAATCAGATCTATTCCATTCTATTTTATTCCATTCTATTTTATTCTTTGACTACCTATCCAGTCATAGCATTATCAATGAAATCAGATCTATTCCATTCTATTTTATTCTCTGTCTACCTATTTAGTCATAGCATTATCAATGAAATCAGATCTATTCCATTCTATTTTATTCCATTCTATTTTATTCTCTGTCTACCTATCCAGTCATAGCATTATCAATGAAATCAGATCTATTCCATTCTATTTTATTCTCTGTCTACCTATCTAGTCATAGCATTATCAATGAGATCAGATCTATTCCATTCTATTTTATTCTCTGTCTGCCTATTTAGTCATAGCATTATCAATGAAATCAGATCTATTCCATTCTATTTTATTCTGTCTGCCTATCTACCTATCTAGTCATAGCATTATCAATGAAATCAGATCTATTCCATTCTATTTTATTCTCTGTCTACCTATTTAGTCATAGCATTATCAATGAAATCAGATCTATTCCATTCTATTTTATTCTGTCTGCCTATCTACCTATCTAGTCATAGCATTATCAATGAAATCAGATCTATTACATTCTATTTTATTCTCTGTCTACCTATTTAGTCATAGCATTATCAATGAGATCAGATCTATTCCATTCTATTTTATTCTCTGTCTACCTATCTAGTCATAGCATTATCAATGAAATCAGATCTATTCCATTCTATTTTATTCTCTGTCTACCTATTTAGTCATAGCATTATCAATGAAATCAGATCTATTCCATTCTATTTTATTCCATTCTATTTTATTCTCTGTCTACCTATCCAGTCATAGCATTATCAATGAAATCAGATCTATTCCATTCTATTTTATTCTCTGTCTACCTATCTAGTCATAGCATTATCAATGAGATCAGATCTATTCCATTCTATTTTATTCTCTGTCTGCCTATTTAGTCATAGCATTATCAATGAAATCAGATCTATTCCATTCTATTTTATTCTGTCTGCCTATCTACCTATCTAGTCATAGCATTATCAATGAAATCAGATCTATTCCATTCTATTTTATTCTCTGTCTACCTATTTAGTCATAGCATTATCAATGAGATCAGATCTATTCCATTCTATTTTATTCTCTGTCTACCTATTTAGTCATAGCATTATCAATGAAATCAGATCTATTCCATTCTATTTTATTCTGTCTGCCTATCTACCTATCTAGTCATAGCATTATCAATGAAAGCAGATCTATTCCATTCTATTTTATTCCATTCTGTTTTATTCTCTGTTTGCCTATCTACCTATCTATTCACAGCACTATCAATTAAATCAGATCTATTCCATTCTGTTTTATTCCATTCTATTCTGTTATATTCTTTCTGCCTATCTACTTATCTAATGCATTTTTTTTAAATAATCCACTTTTTACTTTTGACCTAATGACCACCTGACCGTAATTGTGTTCTATATTTTATTGGATGCACATGCAGATGTAATTCTTTGATTCTAGAATGAAAATATTTGTCCACATATTTGCAAACAAAATAAATATTACAAAGATTTATGCATAATATCAATATACGTTTAATTGAAAAGGTATGATATATGAGTTATTGCTTTTTGTAATTTCAAACTGTATTTTTGGAGTTATTGCTTTTGTCATTTCAGTGTCTGGAGTTATTACTTTTGTCATTTCAGACTATGTTTGGAGTTATTGCTTTTGTCATATCAAACTGTCTTTGGAGTTATTAGACTTTTTGGAGTTATTGTTTTTGTCATTTCAGACTATTTTTGGAGCTATTGCATTTGTCATTTAAGACTATTTTGGAGTTATTGTTTTTATCATTTCAGACTATTTTTGGAGTTATTGCATTTGTCATTTAAGACTATTTTGGAGTTATTGTTTTTGTCATTTCAGACTATTTTTGGAGTTATTGCATTTGTCATTTCAGACTATTTTTGGAGTTATTGCATTTGTCATTTAAGACTATTTTGGAGTTATTGCATTTGTCATTTCAGACTGTGTTTTTGGAGTTGATGAATAAGCATCAGACAGACAGAGAAGAACTAAAGAATTTGCAAGGAAAGCTTGAAGACAGCCAATCTAAAGTTGAGAACTTAGAACAGAAGTTTGCAGAAGTGGAGAAACAACAGGAGGAGACTACACAGATCTTTGAGGCTAGATTACATGAATTTGAAGATCAAAAGATCAGGTTGAACAATGAGGTAACATTGAATTTTATTACAGAGTGGTGTGGGAACGTTGAGGGATGAGGTGGAGGGTGTCATTAATTGTTAAACATTAGGATTTCCGGGTTTTAGTAGTCAGCTAAAAGTTTTATCAAAATCAAGATTTTGCAATTAAAGTAGCATGGGTTTATGCCAAACTTAAATAAATAAAATTACAGACATGTAGCTTCTAGCGACATCCTTCAATTCTCATAAGAGTTTTAAGTTCTTGTTGTTTCCCCCCATTTATTTACAAGATTCTGATAAGATAATCTTCATATAATACTACTCTTCATATTTACTGACTTAAGACTCTACTCACGGTCTTGACAGCATTTCAATCTCTCACTGACTTAAGACTCAACTCATCGTTTTGCCAGCATTTCAACCTCTCACTGGCTTGAGACTAAACTCATGGTCTTGCCAGCATTTCAATCTCTCATTGATTTAAGTAAAACTAGATGTGTGGTCTTGCCAGCATTTCAATCTCGCACTGACTTAAGACTTGACTCAAAGTCTTGACAGCATTTCAATCACTCACTGATTTAAGTAAGACTAGAACTGTGGTACCAGCATTTTAATTACTCACTGACTTAAGTAAAACTAGAATTATGGTCTTACCAGCATTTTAATCTCTCACTGACTTAAGTAAGACTAGAATATTGGTCTTGCCAGCATTTTAATATCTCACTGACTTAGGAATAAAACTCATGGTCTTGACAGCATTTCAATCTCTCACTGACTTAAGTAAAACTAGAATATTGGTCTTGCTGGCATTTCAATCTCTCACTGACTTAAGACTAAACTTGTGGTCTTAACAGCATTTAAATCTCTCACTGACTTGAGTGAAACTAGCTGTGTGGTCTTGCCAGCATTTCAATCTCTCACTGACTAAAGTGAAACTAGAATTGTGGTCTTGCCAGCATTTCAATCTCTCACTGACTTAAGACTAGACTCATGGTCTTGACAGCATTTCAATCTCTCACTGACTTAAGACTCAACTCATCATTTTGCCAGCATTTCAACCTCTCACTGGCTTGAGACTAAACTCGTGGTCTTGCCAGCATTTCAATCTCTCACTGACTTAAGACTAGACTCATGGTCTTGACAGCATTTCAATCACTCACTGATTTAAATAAGACTAGAATTATGTTCTTGCCAGCATTCAATTTCTCACTGACTTAACACTTGACTCTAGGTCTTGGCAGCATTTCAATCTCTAACTGATTTAAGTAAGACTAGAACTGTGGTCTTGCCAGCATTTTAATCTCTCACTGACTTAAGTAAAACTAGAATATTGGTCTTGCTAACATTTTAATATCTCACTGACTTAAGACTAAACTCATGGTCTTGACAGCATTTCAGTCTCTCACTGACTTAAGACTAGACTCATGGTCTTGACAGCATTTCAATCTCTCACTGACTTAAGTGAAACTAGAATATTGGTCTTGCTAGCATTTCAATCTCTCACTGACTTAAGACTAAACTCATGGTCTTAACAGCATTTAAATCTCTCACTGACTTGAGTGAAACTAGCTGTGTGGTCTTGCCAGCATTTCAATCTCTCACTGACTAAAGTGAAACTAGAATTGTGGTCTTGCCAGCATTTTAATCTCTCACTGACTTAAGACTAGACTCATGGTCTTGACAGCATTTCAATCTCTCACTGACTTAAGACTCAACTCATCATTTTGCCAGCATTTCAACCTCTCACTGGCTTGAGACTAAACTCGTGGTCTTGCCAGCATTTCAATCTCTCACTGACTTAAGACTAAACTCATGGTCTTGACAGCATTTCAGTCTCTCACTGACTTAAGACTAGACTCATGGTCTTGACAGCATTTCAATCTCTCACTGACTTAAGTGAAACTAGAATATTGGTCTTGCTAGCATTTCAATCTCTCACTGACTTAAGACTAAACTCATGGTCTTAACAGCATTTAAATCTCTCACTGACTTGAGTGAAACTAGCTGTGTGGTCTTGCCAGTATTTCAATCTCTCACTGACTTAAGACTAGACTCATGGTCTTGATAGCATTTCAATCTCTCACTGACTTAAGACTCAACTCATCGTTTTGCCAGCATTTCAACCTCTCACTGGCTTGAGACTAAACTCATGGTCTCGCCAGCATTTCAATCTCTCATTGATTTAAGTAAAACTAAATGTGTGGTCTTGCCAGCATTTCAATCTCTCACTGACTTAAGACTAGACTCATGGTCTTGACAGCATTTCAATCACTCACTGATTTAAATAAGACTAGAATTATGTTCTTGCCAGCATTCAATTTCTCACTGACTTAACACTTGACTCTAGGTCTTGGCAGCATTTCAATCTCTCACTGATTTAAGTAAGACTAGAACTGTGGTCTTGCCAGCATTTTAATCACTCACTGACTTAAGTAAAACTAGAATTATGGTCTTGCCAGCATTTTAATCTCTCACTGACTTAAGTAAAACTAGAATATTGGTCTTGCTAACATTTTAATATCTCACTGAATAAACTCATGGTCTTGACAGCATTTCAATCTCTCACTGACTTAAGACTAGACTCATGGTTTTGCCAGCATTTCAATCTCTCACTGACTTAAAACTAGACTCATGGTCTTGCCAGCATTTCTATCTCTTCCTGACTTATATGTAATTTGTGATATGATTTTTATTTTAATGCAGACATCATAGCGATATGACTGAAAAATTGTTAAAGCTACGTAAAAAAAAAATTATCAAATAAAACAAACTGGAAAGTGTGTAAAATTAGGTTGTTAGGATGCAAATGTGTAAAATCATGCTTCATAGTGGAAAATGTATAAACTTGACTCAAAATTATGTACAGGTTTTAAAAATCTAAGTTTGCACTGATTTTAAGACCAAACTCAAAGCTAATTCTATTCCTTGCATTGAGAAAAAATGTCATTGAAATTCGTGATACACATAATTATATTGAATTCTAATTGAGAATATAGGTCATTATTTATATTTTTCAGCTTGAGACTACAAATGAGGCCCTAGACTCATTGAAAGTTGCAAATGAAAGCTTTCATCAAGAAATAGAAAAGCTACAAGAACATTACGAGCAGGAATTGGTAGGTCTAATTGTTTTATTAATTTCATTTGTTTTCTTTTGTCCACAAACATAAAATATTAAGTTTGCTTTGTCTCTTCCAAGTGGTTTTTGATCCTTATTTCTTATTTGTCCATGTAGGTGTCCATCTTCCCTGTTGATACTATAATTCTTAATGAAGTACATCTATTGAGATCATATTTGCAGTTGTATGCATCATGGGAAGAAGGTGTGTTACACAGCTGAACTGGATTGCGTTAATGGACTTTACATTTGTGTGCATTATGGGAATGTGTGTTACACAGCTGAACTGGATTGCATTAATGGACTTTACACTTATGTGCATTATGGGAAAGTGTGGTACACAGCTGAACTGGATTGCATTAATGGACTTTACACTTGTGTGCATTATGAGAATGTGTGGTACACAGCTGAACTGGATTGCGTTAATGGACTTTACACTTGTGTGCATTATGGGAAAGTGTGGTACACAGCTAAACTGGATTGCATTAATGGACTTTACACTTGTGTGCATTACGGGAAAGCAAATTTTGTAGTAAATTATGTTTCTCCGAGAATACTTACCCAATCACATTACTTTAGGGATATTAGCCTGCTACCTCGCGAATCCAGCCCTACCAAAAGACGAAAATTCGTCTTTCCTGTCTATGTCATATAGACAAAGGGCAATAACTCTTGCCCATTACCTCCCCTTGCCGCCCGTTAGGTGTCGCTTCTTTAGTTTTTAAGCTGAGCGATATATAAAACACAAGGATGCTCACATGGCGGGGTGGTTGGGAGGGTTTCTTAGTAATGTGATTGGGTAAGTATTCTCGGAGAAACATAATTTACTACAAAATTTGCTTTCTCCTTTGAATACGTTCCCCAATCACATTACTTTAGGAGAATAAGTAATAGGAGGAGGGAATGCGGAGCATCCGACCTCCACACGGGTATCCTCTAGGGAATGATGGTTGGATTCCCCATGTGAATGATAACCCGGTCTCCTAATTTTCAATCAGCAACACAGCCCAGGGTCACGTGATATGTGACCCTTTTATACGGTTAAGAAGATAGATATTGAAATCTTCTTACCTACGAAAATTTATCTGGCGAATCCAGCGAAGCTAATAGGCTGTGCTGATTGTTGTACATGAGTCTGGTGGGCGTCTGGGCTGCCCAACACCGGACCTACTAGAATCAATGTTTGCCTCTGCGAGTACAAACTTGAAGATAAAACTGTTGAAGGTTGACTCTGCATGTCAGCCAACAGCTTCTATAAGGTGACTGATTTGCGAATTCTCAGAGTACGCCGAGCGTATAACCCACTACAGCCATGAAGCAAGGGCTTGAATGGTGATGTCTCATATCCCAGCTATCACCAGAAAAAAGAGGTGCTTGTATGTGACCTGACTCACCTCTATGCATTGAAATGGTGCTAGAGTGCCCAAACAGGATCTTACATGGCTGTTGATCCTGACTTATCTATAAAGAAAGCGAGCTAATGACGACTCGTTGATCGCCAATGTATGGTAATCTATTTTGGACTACGAAGCCTGGCTGCGTCAAGAGGACCATCAAACCCTCTGATCGGAACGGAAGAGAGTTCGGGTCACTAGAAAGGACATGTAACTCGCTCACCCTGCATGCTGAAGCTAAGGCTATCAAGAAACCCAATTTGTATGATAGTAGCTTTAACTAATCGTGGGTTAAAGACTCAATACTGTCTGAATTGAGTCATGTTAAAACCCAGGACAGATTCCATTTGGAAACAGGGTGAGGGATATAAGGGATTGATGTGGAGATTGTCGAACCAATGTATATTGGGATATAAGGGCCTTGCTTGACGCTCAGCATTAAGAGGTTAGTGTTAGGACTGGTCGGCCTGGTGTCAGGATAATGTGACTGGGTGAGACATCATGCTACTTGTCTGCGGCATGATGTCTCAGTGCTAGACATCACTATAAACTGCCTCACTGCAGACATTGTAGCGATATGACTGAAAAATTGTTAAAGCTACGTTAAAAATCCTAATCAAACAAACAAAAAAACAAATGTCTGCTGCATGATGCCCCAGTACTAGACATCATTATAAATTGCCTCACTGCAGACATTGTAACGATATGAATGAAAAATTGTTAAAGCTACGTTAAAAATCCTAATCAAACAAACAAAAAAATATATATTTGTATGTATTATAAACAGTAATTAAAATTACAGGCAATTTAAAAGCTGATTGCAAATTAATTTATTTTCTCAAGCAATTCAACACTGAGGTATCTTCAGCCATAAATCTATACAGTGCTATATGGGTTTACATGAAATTACGGACTACTGATCAAGTGTATGACAAATCACCCATAGAATGTAGACATAAAAACACTGCCCTCTTTCAAAACCCACCTATTTAAACTACAAGACAAATTGCCCATAGAATGTAGACACAACAACACTGCCCTCTTTCAAAACCCACCTATTTAAACTGTGTATGACAAATTGCCCATAGAATGTAGACACAACAACACTGCCCTCTTTCAAAACCCACCTATTTAAACTGTGTATGACAAATTGCCCATAGAATGTAGACACAAAAACACTGCCCTCTTTCAAAACCCACCTATTTAAACTACAATAACAGACTACTTCCTTAAGTACTGTCATCAAGTTTTTGTTTTGTAATTTGATGGTGTTTTTTGAATAATTAATCTTGTCATTGTATATGTTTTTATCTGTTACCTAACTTTGTAAAATGCTTAGAGCTTCTGGTAATTAGGCACTATATTAAGTCCACATTTATTATTATTAGTATTATTAATATTATTATTGTTATTATTAGTATTATTGTTATTATTAGTATTATTAGTTTTATTATTGTTATTATTAGTATTATTAGTTTTATTATTATTGTTAGGTATTTTATTTGTGACATATTAATCTTTGAAATGACAGCAATAAGTATATGTTGATGCCAAAATTATGTTTCTTAATTCTAACAACATCCCACAAAAACATACGCTAAATCAGTGCATGAAGCTTCTAACTCTTCTGATGTCTTTGATCTGTGATGTCCTCTGAGAGCATGGCATGAAAACTTCTGTCACATTCTTATACATATATGATGTCTACTCAGCCCTGCACTCTGTATCTGGTCTGAATGCTTGTCATCAATGCATGGATCTTAACATTTTGATTGGGATCAATGACTTTCTTCACAAACACTACATGTGATGCATCAGCAACTACTCAGAGACACATATTCTCTTCAAACACACACACAACAGCACATCATAACTACATACTTGTTTTATATTTATTAGGCACTTATTTTCTTCATTCAGTGAGGAAAATGAAACCAATAAAATTAATAAAATTTTGCATGAAAGCAAAATAATGTAAATGTTTTTTCGATTAGATAACATTAGCATGAGAATAATTAAACATCATAGTGATCATTATGAATAATAATGGCATAATGATATTTGAAGGGGTTTTAAGAACTGGGCAAGATACCCTTCAAGTCTCTCCGCTGCCATGTATTGTCTTCAATATCTTCTTTCTAACCATTTGTCTTGTGTTTAGCGCTGACTTGCAACACTCAGCATTCTGAACCCTCTCTAATAAAATCACCCACTGTCCTTAAGCTGATGTCTGTTATAATTTGTTTTCATTGTCAACTTCATGATCTGCTGGTGTTGCTGTAAAGACACAAACACACAAAACACTCTCACCATCAACTTCATGATCTGCTGGTCTTGCTGTAAAGAGACACACAAAACACACAGAAAACACACTCTCACCATCACATCATGATCTGCTGGTGTTGCTGTAAAGACACATGCAAACACACAAAACACACTCACCATCAACATCATGATCTGCTGGTGTTGCTGTAAAGACACACACACACAAACACACAAAACACACTCTCACCATATCATTGTAAATCTTCTGCAAGCCATGTAGCAACTAAATTGGAACTGGATCCTGGAGAACCCTTATACTACACATACATTTTGAAGGGGCATACAATATTTTTGTTTACATCTATCAATGCATGTCTGTCTTTCTGTCCATACATATGTCTGCCTGGTAAAATTTTGTGTTGACTCTATACTAGGATGTTTTTATTTTATGAACACATTTCGCTTCAAAAGAAAGATGAATATGTTTTTGTTTTCATTTCAGCTAGAAAAGAAAAACCTACTGGAGAAAATTTCAACTTTGGAAGGAAAATTATCTACTGTAAGTTTATTTTTGGACAGCTTGGGGTATTGGCATTCACAAACTGTTAAAGATATATATTCCAATAAAACAATTAGTGAAATCTTATGAAACAAATATAGATTAAGATTGTTTGAATACACCTAAAAACATCACTCTCAACTATAAAAATCTGCATCTAACTGAATACCAGTCTACATTATACATAACTGGTATGGGGAAACAAGTGTACTTTGCACTGGGGAAGTGTACTATTCTAGCTCTTTACATGTAACCAGTCAGGCAGGTAGCTGTTCTGTATGTATGTATGTGTGTGTGTGTGTGTGTGTGTATATATATATATATATATATATATATATATATATATATATATATATATATATATAATAAAAAAGGGGAAAGAACAGATGTATATATGAGTTAAACCATAAACTGGATCATTTTGGTTACATCTGCCACCAAATATGTTGTTTCTTAACAATTTTACTTTTGCTAATGATATGTAATTGATAAGTCTTTCTATTGCAGGTGTAAGAAAATTATAAAAGATATGTGAACAATATTCGTTAGAAAATGATATCTATAATACACAAAAATCATAATTCATTGTCTTTCAGTCAACTGTTTCAAATTACCATCTTCTACCCCTGTACATCTTAATGGCCATGTTCTTAGTAATATCAACAGCTATACATATTTTGGTTATATTTTAAAATCCATTCAGTCAGATGATGAAAATATGAGAAATTACAGAGTTTTTTGTACTTGAATAAACATACTTCTACGTAAATTTAGGAATTGTTTTTTGAATATCAAAATTTGATTATTCAAATATTATTGTTGCACAATGTACTTTGCTCTTCTAGGGACAAACTTTAGTGAATGTATGAAAAGAAAACTAGTTATTAGTTATAATAAGAAAACTAGTTATTGGTTATAATAATAAAACTAGTTATTAGTTATAATAATAAAACTAGTTATTGGTTATAATAATAAAACTAGTTATTAGTTATAATAATAAAATTAGTTATTGGTTATAATAATAAAACTAGTTATTGGTTATAATAATAAAACTAGTTATTGGTTATAATAATAAAACTAGTTATTTGTTATAATAATAAAACTAGTTATTGGTTATAATAAGAGTCTTCGTTTTCTATTAAGCCTGCCAAGATGGAACATTAATCTGTATTAAACAATATCTGATGCTGTTAGATAATTCCTAAAGTTGTTGATAATGTAAAATTTCAAGAAACCAAGTGTTATTAGCTCTTATGGATTGGTAGTTTTTACCACGGTTTTACCGGTTTCCTCCTTCATCAGATATATTGCTAGCCATGTAATATCTATCATGGGCTAAAGCCATGAACCAGAAAAAAAGCTGGCATTATCTGAGGGGGCTGATATGTGCCAAAAACAATATTTTGAAGAATAAGTTGACATACATGTATATTTTAGTATATTTTATGAAGCCATTTACATGTCATGTACATTTGACTGTTTTTCTTCTTATTACAGTATCAGGCTGATTTGAAGAATTTGGGTGATTTAGAAAACCTTGCACATCAAGTTGATGAACTCACATGTATGAAGATGGAAAAAGACAAGGAAATCAATGAATTCAAGGTATGTAAAATGACACCAGATATTAAGCAAAACTGGCTTTTACCGTTTGACTTGTTGATGACAATTCTTAGAATAAATGGGACTTATCAACATGTCCGATAAGAAAAAGTACAAAATATCAACTCTTTACAAATCTGTAAAGACGAATATGAGAGTAATGCAATACAGCACTAAGATTGAGCTCTTCTTGCTTATTGTAGAATTTGTTGACCTGATGATTATTTGTCAAAATTTTGACATGTAGACTAGTTAAAGCATGTGTTGAATATAAATAATTTTTAAGAACATTTTGTATTTGTATTCGTTCTGGTTCACGTTAATTTTGCCCATGTTAGTAGTAAGAATAAATGACTACATTTTTCTTACAGTGTACTGTAATTATGATATGTATTATATTAGCTACTTTGAAGTAACCTCAATAACGTGAAGGTAATAAAACTAGTACTTATAATATATTAGCTACAGTGAAGTAACCTCAATGACGTAAGGGTAATAAAACTAGTATTTGTAATATACTAGCTACAGTGAAGTAAGGGTAATAAAACTAGTACTTATAATATATTAGCTACAGTGAAGTAAGGGTAATAAAACTAGTACTTATAATATATTAGCTACAGTGAAGTAAGGGTAATAAAACTAGTACTTATAATATATTAGCTACAGTGAAGTAAGGGTAATAAAACTAGTACTTATAATATATTAGCTACAGTGAAGTAAGGGTAATAAAACTAGTACTTATAATATATTAGCTACAGTGAAGTAAGGGTAATAAAACTAGTACTTATAATATATTAGCTACAGTGAAGTAAGGGTAATAAAAATAGTACTTACAATATATTAGCTACAGTGAAGTAAGGGTAATAAAACTAGTACTTATAATATATTAGCTACAGTGAAGTAAGGGTAATAAAACTAGTATTTGTAATATACTAGCTACAGTGAAGTAAGGGTAATAAAACTAGTACTTATAATATATTAGCTACAGTGAAGTAAGGGTAATAAAACTAGTATTTGTAATATACTAGCTACAGTGAAGTAAGGGTAATAAAACTAGTACTTATAATATATTAGCTACAGTGAAGTAAGGGTAATAAAACTAGTACTTATACTATATTAGCTACAGTGAAGTAAGGGTAATAAAACTAGTACTTATACTATATTAGCTACAGTGAAGTAAGGGTAATAAAACTAGTATTTGTAATATATTAGCTACAGTGAAGTAAGGGTAATAAAACTAGTATTTGTAATATACTAGCTACAGCGAAGTAAGGGTAATAAAACTAGTACTTATAATATATTAGCTACAGTGAAGTAAGGGTAATAAAACTAGTACTTATAATATATTAGCTACAGTGAAGTAAGGGTAATAAAACTAGTACTTATAATATATTAGCTACAGTGAAGTAAGGGTAATAAAACTAGTACTTATAATATATTAGCTACAGTGAAGTAAGGGTAATAAAACTAGTACTTATAATATATTAGCTACAGTGAAGTAAGGGTAATAAAACTAGTACTTATAATATATTAGCTACAGTGAAGTAAGGGTAATAAAACTAGTACTTATAATATATTAGCTACAGTGAAGTAAGGGTAATAAAACTAGTACTTATAATATATTAGCTACAGTGAAGTAAGGGTAATAAAACTAGTACTTATAATATATTAGCTACAGTGAAGTAAGGGTAATAAAACTAGTATTTGTAATATACTAGCTACAGTGAAGTAAGGGTAATAAAACTAGTACTTATAATATATTAGCTACAGTGAAGTAAGGGTAATAAAACTAGTATTTGTAATATACTAGCTACAGTGAAGTAAGGGTAATAAAACTAGTACTTATAATATACTAGCTACAGTGAAGTAAGGGTAATAAAACTAGTACTTATACTATATTAGCTACAGTGAAGTAAGGGTAATAAAACTAGTACTTATACTATATTAGCTACAGTGAAGTAAGGGTAATAAAACTAGTACTTATAATATATTAGCTACAGTGAAGTAAGGGTAATAAAACTAGTATTTGTAATATACTAGCTACAGTGAAGTAAGGGTAATAAAACTAGTACTTATAATATATTAGCTACAGTGAAGTAAGGGTAATAAAACTAGTACTTGTAATATATTAGCTACAGTGAAGTAAGGGTAATAAAACTAGTATTTGTAATATACTAGCTACAGTGAAGTAAGGGTAATAAAACTAGTACTTATAATATATTAGCTACAGTGAAGTAAGGGTAATAAAACTAGTACTTATAATATATTAGCTACAGTGAAGTAAGGGTAATAAAACTAGTACTTATAATATATTAGCTACAGTGAAGTAAGGGTAATAAGACTAGTACTTATAATATATTAGCTACAGTGAAGTAAGGGTAATAAAACTAGTACTTATAATATATTAGCTACAGTGAAGTAAGGGTTATAAAACTAGTACTTGTAATATATTACACTTTTATGCCACTTATATTAGCAAAAATTACTTGTATACATCTTCGGGCTGGCTCGTATGGGACACAATCTTGACACTCTACAAGTGTGCCATCTGGTATGCACATTATTATCCATTCTTTTTCACTTGCCTGGCTGGGACAGGTACATTATTATTCACTGTTGACATGTGGTTTCCACCGAATGGTTTCTTAGGATGTCTAGTTGGTGAAAAGGGTGTCATTTGGCCATATTTTTCAAAACACTTATAATGATCTCTTGATTATAGAAATCTTAGAGACAGGCTTCCGTATGCAACATAGCTTCAAATGTCATCAAATATTATTCAGCTAGCTTTCCATGTGTTATATAGATCTAATCTTTTGAAATGCCAGAATGTAGTATTCGCATCAGAACCTTTGAGGAAATATCATCTTTATATACACTGATAAAGAAAAATGTTCATTACAAAAATAAGCATTACTTACAAACAGCCATATAAGTGGCATTGCAGCAGTATGTTAGATTATTTGCATTTTATATTCCAGATTCTGTTGACAGAGAAAGCACAAGAGATAAATCAACAACAAGAAAGGTGGGAATATCTGTTGACAGAGAAAACACAAGAGATAAATCAACTACAAGAAAGGTGGGACTCTTCATGTGACTGTAATTATGTTCAATGTATGGATACACTGGGTAACAACTTGTTTTTTGTGGAAATAATTCACCAATACTAATTATGAATGCCTAAAAATAGATTTGATTTCAAGTGCCTTGGCATACAGACTGAAATCTTAATGATAATTACTTGGATCCAAATTGAATATGGTGGCCATCTTGAAATCTTTATAGTACTCTTCTTAAACAGATAGTTTTATCAAGATAGGATTTTCATACAATGTTAGTTTGTCCTTAATGGTTTTGACCTGTCAACCAATATGGCCACTTTAGTGTCTTTAAAATCATGTTATTGCTACTCCAGATCTGACCACCTACACTTTAGTGAATGACTTTCAAAATCGTAACTGATCTTTTGTTCCAGTCAGAGGTCATTGCTTGCATTTTTTGTTGACCTTATGAACACAGTGACTTGTACATATACATGTAAATTTTTACCAGTCTGTAGAATCAATGTTTTGGTTCAGATATAATTTGAGAGTAATTATTTAAATACTTTTTTCTTTGGAATTACAAAATGCTCATTGAATCGCTCTTGTGGTCTAGTGGTTAGAGTGTCTGCAGCGGAAGCGGGAGGTTGTGGGTTTGATCCCCAGCTGAGTCATACCAATAACTTTCAAAAATGGTACTGACAGCTTCCTCACTTGGCGCCCAGCATTAAGAGGTTAGTGTTAGGACTGGTTGGCCTGGTCTCAGTATAATATGACTGTAACTCATGCACAATGGGGTCCAAAAACGTAAACCACACTATATACAATGCACAAGTTACAGAGGGACTTTTGAAAAAAGGAATTAAAGCTATCCCGGCTTGACATCAAGAAGATGGCTTATCTATGTTGTTTAATTGCCGAATACTCATTTTATAATCGCATTGGAAATAATTGTCAATAAACAGCTTTTCTGATGAAATTGTTTGCTATTTTCATATAAATTACTGTTATTTTCAAGATAACCCATCTCTGAAAGATTATGGAAAAGACTCCAATATCAACACATCATGTGAGCCTTGTGTACCTGCAAAGTATTATGTATTGTTTCGCTGCTTTTTTTGAGCAACAAAACAATACACATTTTATTAAAAGATTAGAGGCATTTGTTTTGCACAAAAACCATCAATATTGAAACTATTTTATTTTTTTAAAATTATTTTATTAGTGAAACATTGCTGCTGTGATTGCATTGCAAGTAACAGTTAAACTTCTTGAGTTTCACATCTCTGAGTTTTAGTTTAGTAATTTTAAGTTTATTTCGGAACTCCATAGTGAACTGTATTTATCTATCAAGGCTTTGAATTCATCAGGTACTCATTTTATTTGGTTGCCTTGCTATAATTGATCACATTGTGAATGAAATTTTAATGAAGTTTAATTGTTACTTAAGCAATGTTTATAACTTAATAATTTATATATATAATATAATTTATGAGTGGTCAGTTGAAATGAGTTGACATACGACCTCTAGATCGTATGCTGGATGGATTTGCATACCTTTGAAATTTTTTATTTATTCCAGTAGTATAACTCTGTGATCTTAAACTAAGTTGGAGAAAGAAGCAGGAGCCAGAGAAAATTAACATTTGTCAAAGTGTCACTTTCAGAGCATCTAAGGCTAGAACTCAAATCCAAGTAAAAAAAAATTTAAAATGAGATTAGTCAGGTAGGCCCAAACTTCTACCCTCAGTTACAGACATGTTACAATACTTAATACCATTCTTTTTTATTTGATCTGATACAAAATATATACTTAATGTGATAAATCAGCTTTTAATTACAACAATACAACAAATACAGATTCCACAAACTGGAGATCAAAATACAGCAGTTGATTACGTTCACACAGAAATGTTGACATGACTACGTGAGGATTCATATTAATCATTTTGAATACAAGCAGGCATATTGCATTTATGATGATTACACTGAATGGGAATTAAAATAGAAATTTCACTTGACAAAATTTGTTTATATCTGTTTCTTAAAGTGTTGTGACAGGCAGGAATTAGTGAAATTTTCACTTTTCAAAAATTATTAAAGATTATTTTTTTTACAAAATACTTCAAATTTTTTTAATAAAGAAAATGTAACAAAATATAGGACTATTTATTATAAATTGAGAATTTCATGATGTTGATTCAAAATTCTGGACACTAAGTGCCATCTTCAATGAGAAAACAAGTAATATACTAATATTTCAGGGTTTTGTTAACCAGTTCTTTCGACATTTTCTAGAACAAATTGGCATCATATACATATCCACACATTATAAGCAAATTCATAAGATATCCAGGTGCAAGTTTTCATGGAGCAGTTTATTTATAAATTAAGGTGTCATATGGAAGCACATTTACAGTAATGGCTACACTTTCTTTCAGGTTTTAAAACCAAAAACAACAAGGGTATAAAAAGTACATAAAACTTTTTCATTGATCAGTTTATAATTCCTAACTTGATTGTGGCCAGGGGGTCACTTTTTTGTAATTTCATTAACATTTCAAACCAAATGGACACTGTCACTGTAAGCAGCCAGAATTGTGTTGTGTGTGTCCAGCATTTGCAGTATCTAATTTTAATATTTTTATTAAAAAGTTTGAAGAAATTTAAAAGGTATAACTCTTATAAATATGTGTTAAATGATGTGACTCCCAAATTTATTTGGAGCTTGTTGATAATGGCAAACAATCACATCTGTTGCTGAAAACAGATTTGCCCACACAAATACACCGTTTTGGTGGCCTAGTTGTTAGACCGGATGCGGGAGGTCTTGGGTTTGATCCCCAGCCAAGACATACCAAAGGCTTACAAATATGGTATTAACAGCTGCCTTGCTTGGCATTCAGCATTAAGAGGTTAGTGTTAGGACTGCTCTGTCTGGTGTCAGGATAATGTGACTGGGTGGGACATCATGCTACATGTCTGCAGCATGATGCCCCAGTTGTCACACTGCAGACATTTTAGTGATATGACTGAAAAATTGTTAAAACTATGTTACAAATCCAAATCTTTCTCTCTCTCACACACAACACACAAATACAGAAACCATGTTAAGAAGGAAATAACTGTTTGGTTTGAAACACAAACAATTTATCAATGTCATAGACCCTATGAAGATGTTCAGGTTAGAAATTATCAATTGATGAATTTGGTAACTAAGGTCTATGCATTTTGTTCTGTAATGCCCTTAGTTTTTAAAATCTGTAGGGGATACAATCTGTCCAGCGTTAGGTGAGTATCTTGCACTTCAGCTGGTGCTTGAACATTTGAGAAGGTTGTGTGTGTGTGTGTGTGTGTGTTATATAAATATATATATATATATATATATATATATATATATATATATATATATATATATGTATATATATACATACATACATACATACATACATACATACATACATACATACAATAGTTAAGCAAACACACTGAAAATGACATTGAGATTGTATACTGCAGTAAACGTTTTGTAGTGAAAAGTCAGATTTTAGTAGATGTAACATTATGTTTTAAAAAAATGTGATCCATAGTCTGATAGAAAATGTTAATATCAAATTTCCATAAGGCAGTTGTTATTTCCATCCGGCAACTGTTATTCCATAAGGCAACTGTTATTTCCATAAGGCAGCTTTCATTTCCTTAAGGCAATCCTTTCCATAAGACAACTGTTATTTCCATAAGGCAGTTTTTATTTCCATCAGGCAACTGTTATTCCTTAAGGCAACTATCATTTCCATAAGACAACTGTTATTTCCATAAGGCAGCTTTCATTTCCTTAAGGCAACTATCATTTCCATAAGACCACCTATTTCCATAAGGCAGCTGTCATTTCCATACAACAACTGTTATTTCCATAAGACAGCTTTCATTTCCTTAAGGCAACTATGTCCATAAGGCAGCTGTTATTTTCATAAGGCAACTGTCATTTCAGGTTGGAAGATTGGGCAGACCTGCAGATTGAGAGGGTATGCTTAGAAAAGCAGCTAGTGGGCAAGGAAGACCTAATTAAAGAACAGGAAACCATCATAGAAGAGCTGACATTTCAAAAATTAGCTGCTTGTGAGGTTTGTCTTACCACAATACACCATTCTTCAGATTTTGTTGTGCTGGTTTTTCCACTTTTAGGGGATGTGATACCAGATCCTTTTATGAGCTGATGCATTGTTGTTTTATGTCTCTGCTTATTTTTAACAAGTAGACATGATTTTTGTATCTTTTGCCGCTATGTTCTTGTAATGAGTAGACATGATTTTGTATCTTTGTCCTGTGTTCTTGTAATGAGTAGACATGATTTTTGTATCTCTTGTCTGTGTTCTTGTAATGAGTAGACATAATTTTGTATCTTGTCCCTGTCTACCTTTAATGAGTTGACATGATTTTTGTATCATTTGTCTCTGTTTACTTTTAATGAAAAGACATGATTTAAGAGTCTGTCACTTGTTTTTCTCAAAAGGGTCATCAGTCATTGTTCACCCTAATACACAATTGCATAGGACATAGCCCAGGTTTATTTGTTTGTCCTTCATATTTCAGTTTAGGTGTTTGTTAAGTCATTTTTCTGACACTTTTGGTTGCAGTCATGCAGTTATGGATGTTTGTTTGCAAATACCATTCCACCAAACTTTGGAAACTGTGACCTGTATTTTTATGATTTTTAATTTAATACTGTTGGTCACAAAGTCATTCAACACTTTGTATATCTTGGTGAGAACAACACCATATCACCAAATGTTTTCACTTGGACCTGTGTGTTATACCTCAGTCATTAAATTTTGTGTTCAGATCAATTTCTTAGGTAGTTTTAGATGCAGAGTTGTACAACTTTATGTGTGTGTGCTGTGCATTTTAGAACACCATAAGAAATAAAGGTAAGTCTTTGGTGAGGCATTTTGTTCCATGAACATACATATAGCAAATAAATATACATCTTGAGAATAAATGATGACCCTCCCTTTGACAGTCTGATCAAGGAGCAAACACATCTCAATGAACTCCAATTCACTGAGAAACCATTCATCTTTGAATGTTATGGTATGGATTTACCAGGGAGGTGGTTACAAAGGTTTTTGGTTGACAACAATCTTTATTATCAACTTTTGATTTCTCAGAAAAAATGGTTCCATATAAGTTTGATTCAAGCATTGCATAGCATGATACATTTGAACCTTACAATGACTTCAGTAAATGTCTATTGAATTCCATGTTTTACAGTATGGTTTGGTTTCTTCAAAAGAAATAAAATGATAAAAGAAACAGCAGAAATTATTTGTTTAGTTTTTTATTTCTCCATGGAATATATTTTAATAGACAAACATAAAGCAAGAATAAAGAATTCTTCGACTCAAGCTCAGTCTTCTGTCATTTGAATAAAATTATTATGGAGTTATTCATACCTTATTTAAAATAAAAGAATTCTTAGACTCGAGCTCAGTCTGCTGTCATTTTAATAAAATTATTATGGAGTTATTCATATCTTTTTTAATATAAAAGAATTCATAGACTCACACTCAATCTGCCATAATTTTAATAAAATTATTATGGAGTTATTAATACCTTATTTTTAAATTGAAACAAGATTTTTGCCAAGTTCATATAAACATCTTGATGTGAAATTTATTTGGGAAGGTGTACATGAAAATGTTAGGAGAGGCTATCTTGACCACTTAAAAAGAATGAAAATCAATTTTGACCAGTGGGCTGAAGCATTGCCTTTGACCTTGGTTAGGGCTTAGGTATTCCACCCACTCTCCATTTTCATGTGGAACATTGTTGGCATCTCGGCCTAGGTGTCATTCTACCATCAGCAATGTTATCTGCAATGTTATGGCTATGATTACATTCATTTTGTCAAGCCTGAGAATGATGTAACGAAGATATCACTTCTGCTTGCATGAATATCATTTTTGTCATGTTTAGAAAGTCATGTAACATCTATATATTAGTGACATAGAAATCACTTCTGCTTGCAGGAACTTCATTTTTGTCCTGTTGTACTTAATTGAAACTTTATGACAGTGTTAGTGTGTGCTAATAGTCTGTAAATAAGATGATAGAATTTATATAAGGCTGATTGTGTTCCAAGGTAATATTGTTTATTCATATATGTTATCTGATATGATACCTTGGATAACTACTACTACCTTGCAAATCTAGCCCTCCAAGGCTAACATTCTTTAAAAGCCAAATATTAGGTAGCAATTAGTTAAGAGTGATATCTCCTTCACACAGGGATTGGCATCTAAAAGGTCAAATGTTAGGTGGCAGTTAATTAGAGTGACATCTCCTTCACACAGGGATTGGCATCTAAAAGGTCAAATGTTAGGTGGCAGTTAATTAGAGTGACATCTCCTTCACACAGGGATTGGCATCTAAAAGGTCAAATGTTTGGTGGCAGTTAGAGTGACATCTCCTTCACACAGGGATTGGCATCTAAAAGGTCAAATGTTAGGTGGCAATTAGAGTGATATCTCCTTCTCTCAGGGATTGGCATCTAAAAGGTCAAATGTTAGGTGGCAGTTAGAGTGACATCTCCTTCACACAGGGATTGGCATCAAATACTGTGAATACTTTTGCCAAGTAGCACGGTCTCTACAATGAGCCACACACAAGTAATCTGGAGGGACTTTAGACCATAAAGCAAGATAGATGAGTAGGGTTTTTAAGGAAAGTATATGCCGTCTATAAATTTTAAAGTTTTCTTTCATTCTTTGATGACAAAGTTTCTGGCTTTTCAGTATCACTTTGCCATCCTCCCACTGCTAGACAGCCTTGGTATGTACCTGTAAACAGACAGCCTTGGCTGTTTTTGTTATAGGGTTTAATACCATTTTTCAGCACAGTATACGCTATACATGGCGGCCAGTATAAATGGTGGTGGAAGAACCTGGGCAGACCCCAGAAAGAACCAACCCACGAGAAGCTACTGGCAAGTATTCTCACATATCCACATTGGCTGAGTGGCAGCCTTGGTATATGTCTGCATAAAGGCAGCCTTTGTAAGTACCTGCACAGGTCACTTGTTCCTCTCAAAAGAATGCTATAACTGTATTTACATTTAATTCCTCTGTATCATTTCCTCTGTGGTTAGATACATACAGGTACGTTTTCTATATTACTCTGGTCACTTTGTAGTTATCCACATGACACTTTTTCCCCTAAATAGGCTGTCATTTGACCTTTCCTACAAGAAATGTCTTACAATTGATATTATAGCTGATAAGTATCAGTAGTGACACTCAAGGGTATTTTATGTGCATATATTGTGTGTACTATAGAAAACTCAAAATATATTGTGTACTATAGAAAATTCAAAATATATTGTGTGCACTAGAGAAAACTCAAAATATATTGTGTGTACTATAGAAAACTCAAAATATATTGTGTGTACTATAGAAAACTCAAAATATATTGTGTGTACTAGAGAAAACTCAAAATATATTGTGTGTACTATAGAAAACTCAAAATATATTGTGTGTACTATAGAAAACTCAAAATATATTGTGTGTACTAGAGAAAACTCAAAATATATTGTGTGTACTATAGAAAACTCAAAATATATTGTGTGTAATAGAGAAAACTCAAAATATATTGTGTGTAATAGAGAAAACTCAAAATATATTGTGTGTGCTATACAGTTACCTTTATCACTCACCACTGAGCGAAAATGAGAACACTTGATGAATAAAATAATCCCAATCCCTGTCCCAGCTTAATGAACTGGATAAAGTCATGCCAACTATAATGTCCTTATTCCAATTTTGACAATATAGCTCTTATTGCAACCAGAGAAGCAACCTTCATTAAGTTTGACAACCCCACCTAATGAAGGCACTCTCATGGAGGGTTCTCAAGAGTCTATGGGGCTAAAAAGGCTCATTGCATGCCATCAGATATTGATCTCTCACAGACAATACCAACTAGTTTTCAAATATAACTGAGGGGACTGTTTAAAATGGTTAATATAATGTATTCAGTTAAAATGGTTAATATAATGTATTCAGTTAAAATGGTTAATATAATGTATTCAGTTAAAATGGTTAATATAATGTATTCAGTTAAAATGCTTAAAATGGTTAATATCATATATTCAGTTCCCACATCTGAAGCTACACCCACACTGAAGAGAGACGTCCATTTGGTGGAGACATACTGTATAGTACCCTCATGGTTCCATGCCAATCTGTGGTCAAGTTGGTGGAGACATATTGTATAGTACCCTGATGGTTCCTTGCCAATCTGTGGTCCAGTTGGTGGAGACATACTGTATAGTACCCTGATGGTTCCATGCCAGTCTATGGTCAAGTTGGTGGAGACATACTGTATAGTACCCTGATGGTTCCATGCCAATCTGTGGTCCAGTTGGGGAGACATACTGTATAGTACCCTGATGGTTCCTTGCCAATCTGTGGTCCAGTTGGTGGAGACATACTGTATAGTACCCTGATGGTTCCATGCCAATCTGTGGTCCAGTTGGGGAGACATACTGTATAGTACCCTGATGGTTCCTTGCCAATCTGTGGTCCAGTTGGGGGAGACATACTGTATAGTAACCTGATGGTTCCTTGCCAATCTGTGGTCCAGTTGGTGGAAACATACTGTATAGTACCCTGATGGTTCCATGCCAATCTGTGGTCCAGTTGGTGGAGACATACTGTATAGTACCCTGATGGTTCTATGCCAATCTGTGGTCAAGTTGGTGGAGACATACTGTATAGTACCCTGATGGTTCCATGCCAATCTGTGGTCACTTAGTGTCTCAGGTCTAGTTTCTTTTTTGAACCCAGCACAGCCAATAGCTTTCATTCTAATAAAGAACCATTTGTCAGCCCAAGAGTCTGCTAGTCCTTTGCAGGTACAACCTTTGAGTTGACAGTTTGTATTGATGCGAGCACAACATCTTCTATAATTCCAAGTGGACAGTGGTTAACTCAGAATCATCTATTGCATATTATTATTCTGGAGATGAAAGCCATATGGAATGTGATCCATTGGTCGCAGGAGAATCTACATGGAAGGGCATTCTTATTGTGTTCGACATCTCCACTTTAGTGAATTAGCTCAGGTTGAATAACAAATCCATGGACAAATTTGTCCTATTCAAGACTACCAATGGGTGATAGCAGACTTGCAGTCCCAGAAGAATAAACAAATACAAGAATGGTCACTTCATCCCTCAGTTTTCACTTACTTGTAGGAATTAATGTTTTTTTAGTAGTATTGACAACTCCCTTGTCAACCATCAGCTACCATTCAGTATAATTGACCCCTCCCACCTGATCATTTCCCCCTTTGGAGGCTGGTGATAGGTACCTTCTCCATAAGAAAATTTATTGTAGTATCTCACTATAAAAATACCAGTCTCACTGCAGTTACATCCATATATTGAACATGTCTCCTGCCCCAAGAGTAACTGAAGTATTCATAGGAATCGGTGTCAATCCATGTATCAAGGGGAGGTCACTGTAAATGCCACTTAGTTTGGCAGATAGGTTTTAGCCTGCTAAGGGTTGACATAGGTTGTAGTAGTTCTCCTAAGGCAATTATGAATAGGTAAATAGTTTTGAAGAAAAAAAATTTACTCGAAAAGAAATTAGTTTCTTTCAGAAGTAGTTTCTTTCTAAACATCATAGCTAATCTGATAACAGAACAGTAATAAATAAAAGAGTAGGTAAATAATGTCTGGAATCAGAATGGGCAGCTCATACATTTTAAGACATGTACTTGTAAACTTGTTTGAATGCCTGTTTTTCATATTTTTTCTATCTGCTAGGAGCTAGAGCGGTTAAGAGCACAAGAATCCAAAGTACTAAAGGAGTTCGTTGACCATCACAATCAAAAACAGAAAATACACCTTTTTGAACGAACAAAAGATGAGAGAGATAGATTGCTGGAAGAAAAGGAAAGGCTGGAAATGGTGGGTAGTTTGGGACAAGACAGCTTTTCAGAAATTGTTATTACTGCTGAGGAAGAGGAAGTCCAAAAAGAAGTATTTGTATAATACCCCAGCTAAACTTTGATTCATCATCGCTACATTGTAAGTCATGAGACCTACTTGCTGTGTACAGTTTTAAAGCATAACTGATTAGGTACTTCAGATGAATATGCTAGGCACCTGTCAGTAATCGAGAATGCCTGTGGAACTAATCACGTCCAGTAACTGTTAAGTGTTCATCCCATTGATTCGTCAAACTTCGCAAAGAATGTTGACTGTTTAATTGAATATTGTAATCGTAACTTTCAATTTTTAATTCCTTAGGAAAAATGTGCATAAGTCACAGCAAGGTCAAGTAACATGGAAATGACTGTCTTGGTAAAATGTCACTTGAAAGTCATGTAAACATTGAGTATAGACAAGCTTCTGATTTTAAAACATCCTGCATTGATTGCTTTAAGTTTAGTATTATCTGTCCATGCTTGACTGGTTTTCCTTCAAATTATTTATTTCCGAAAACCATACTACAAACTTTCACCCAATGCAGCATTTTATGTCACTATTGTTTCATCATATATATTTCTTAGTCATAATATATTAGGATTATGACCACAGTCTAACAAACCCAGCATCACAGGCTAACATTTTTAAGTATAAAAGCTGAAAGTTGTCTGGCCATATACATGACTGACAGAGTGATCTCCAATTACTTAATAGGATTGGCACCAAATCTCATCTGCACTACTTCTGCTCATGCTGGGTAGCACACTCTTTAGAGACCTTGCAAAACAGATGTCAAAGTTGTTTTTGTTCTTGACTATAGAGCAGGTAGTGATGTTTCACGTCTCATACTCCCATCTATTATGCAACTATATGTTGTAACTTTGTCATCAATCACATGTTAGACCCCCATTAGTAGTTAACTTGACAGGTTGCTAGTATGTGCATTCAGCAATGTGTTTTTAGCTTTTGAATATTCTACAATATAAACTATATACATTTACGTCATGCAGGTCATTTCTTGTCATCATCATACGTCTCTAACAAAATTCTGGCAGGGCATGAAAATGTGCAAGTCACAAATTGTTTAAGAATATGTGGAAAGTATTAATGTACGAGTACTCCTGCAAATCAATCAAATTCATGTGTAATAAAATGTATCAAATTCATGTGTACTAAACTTATCAAATTAATGTGTACTAAAATGTATCAAATTCATGTTTACTAAAATGTATCAAATTCATGTTTGCTAAAATGTATCAAATTCATGTTTACTAAAATGTATCAAATTAATGTGCAATAAAATGTATCAAATTCATGTATACTAAAATTTATCAAATTCATTTTTACTAAAAAAAAATTCAAATTTATGTTTACTAAACTAAAATGTATCAAATGTATGTTTACTAAAATGTATTTAATTCATGTGTACTAAAATGTATCAAATTCATGTGTACTAAAATGTATCAAATTCATGTGTACTAAATTTATCAAATTTGTTTACTAAAATTTATCAAATTCATGTGTACTGAAATGTATGAAAATCATGCTTACTAAAATGTATCAAATTCATGTGAACTAAAATTTATCAAATTCATGTGTACTAAAATGTATTAAATTTATGTGAACTAAAATGTATTAAATTCATGTGTACTAAAATGTATTAAATTTATGTTTACTAAAATGTATTAAATTTATGTTTACTAAAATGTATTAAATTCATGTGTACTAAAATGTATCAAATTCATGTGTACTAAAATGTATCAAATTCATGTGTACTAAAATGTATCAAATTCATGTGTACTAAATTTATCAAATTTGTTTACTAAAATTTATCAAATTCATGTGTACTGAAATGTATGAAAATCATGCTTACTAAAATGTATCAAATTCATGTGAACTAAAATTTATCAAATTCATGTGTACTAAAATGTATTAAATTTATGTGAACTAAAATGTATTAAATTCATGTGTTCTAAAATGTATCAAAATCATGTTTACTAAAATGTATCAAAGTCATGTGTACTAAAATGTATTAAATTCATGTGTACTAAAATTTATCAAATTCATGTGTACTAAAATGTAACAAATTCATGGGTACTAAAATGTATCAAATTCATGCTTACTAAAATGTATCAAAGTCATGTGTACTAAAATGTAACAAATTCATGTGTACTAAAATTTATCAAATTCATGCTTACTAAAATGTAACAAATTCATGTGTACTAAAATGTATCAAATTCATGCTTACTAAAATGTAACAAATTCATGTGCACTAAAATGTAACAAATTCATGCTTACTAAAATGTAACAAATTCATGTGTACTAAAATATATCAAATTCATGCTTACTAAAATGTAACAAATTCATGTGTACTAAAATGTATCAAATTCATGCTTACTAAAATGTATCAAATTCATGCTTACTAAAATGTAACAAATTCATGTGTACTAAAATGTGTAGTAGAACATCATTATTTAACTGTTACTCCTTAATGTGCTTATGACTAGTAGAAGTCTCATGATGCTTGTTGCTAACGTTTGTTTTCGGGTAGTCTTCTATTTACATGTCACTGTACTTATGCTTGTTGCTGACATGTCTTTTCGGGTAGTCTTCTATTTACATGTCACTGTACTTATGCTTGTTGCTAACATATGTTTTCACGTAGTCTTCTATTTACGCGCCACTGTACTTATGCTTGTTGCTAACATGTCTTTTCAGGTAGTCTTCTATTTACGTGTCACTGTACTTATGCTTGACATAAATGATTGTTAAGCTAAATTTGATTGGCAAGCTGGGCCCTAAAACAAACAGTCTATCATATTTTTATTTATTATTTATTATGTATTTATTATTTATTTACAAATACTTATTAAAATGATAACATGCATTGAAAACCCATAATGCCTGACTCCAGGCAGGGTTCATCTTCAGATTTCAGCAAATACTGGTTGACGATAAGCAATAATGACAAAGATTTTAAAAGTTTTGAGATTATTGGTACTGGGAAATTGTTACTGGATATTTTAGTAGGTGATTTCGAGACATAAGTTTTATGCTGGGTGGACAATAACAAATTGGATGCTGGTCCTCAGTGGTATTTTATTATTAAATAGAGAAAACCAAGTCTAATGAAAACACAGGCAATTTTAAGATAGAGTGCAATTTTCATTTCTTTTCTCAAATAATTCAGGGCTGAGGGATCTTGTGCTACAGAGCTACACAACACTTTAGGGCTTCAGATAAAGCAAAGAAATAAGAATAAAACACAAGATTAAAAAGTGTTCTGCTCCAGTAGTCTAGTGGTTAGAGCATCCACCTCAGATGAGGGAGGTATACCAAAGACTTATTAAAATGCTACTAACAGCTACTTTGCCAGGCACTCTTCATTGAGAGGTTAGCATTAGGACTGGTCTGCCTTGTGTCAGAATAATGTGAGTGGGTCGGACATGATGCCCCAGTGCTAGACATCACTATAAACTGCCACACTGCAGACATTATAGTGATATGACTGAAAAATTATTATAGATACATTAAAAATCCTAATTACACACACTCGTATTAAAAAGTAAGAATAATTGTTTTTATTGTATCAAAATACTGCTGTCGGATTATTGAGACCACCAATGATGGACCTAGAACACTAATATCCTATTATAGAACAGGTACCAAATCTGGCATAGCACTGACTCCAGAAAGTGAAACTATGGCAGAGTTCATATTAGTAAAACATCTTTTTGGGGTAAGAGATATCCAAGAGGCAATACCTGGGGTGTGGATAATTATATCTTAGAACCAAATTAGCTTAAACTAGCAATAGCAATGTATATGCTCCTTGAACCAAAACTATGAAAAGGGTTTCACACCACAAAACAATATTCATACAGATAAGGAACAGATTAAGCTCAGAAATAATCAACAGATAAATACTTTTGCAACTAGAAAGGACATCTTTTTGAGTATTTTTATTTTAATAGAACCCTAAACGAGTGGAGCAGGAAGAAGGAGAGACATTTTATATGTTCAGTAAATATGGTTGTTGTTTTACCCACCCACCCCATTATTTAGTTATTTGGGGAGGGGGATCTTTGGATTAAATCAAGGCAGCATTTTCTAAACAGCATTGCATAGTTTCACCAGTATAAAATTTAAGCAATGTTTAGATACAAGAAACCTTTCTACAGATAACATCGACTTTGATAGTTATGAAATGACACTTGAGTGGCTTTATTCAGGTATAGGCACTTGATGATAATGACCAAACATTGGATTATGATAGTGTCCAAACATCTGTGTTAGATAACTTTAATTGTGATAATGACCAAACATCAGTCTGGGATAATTTTATTTATGGTAATGACCAAACATTAGTGTGGGATAATTTGAATTATGGTAATGACCAAACATCAGCATGGGACAATTTGAATTATAGTAATGACCAAACATTAGTATGGGATAATTTGAAATATAGTAATGACCAAACATCAGTCTGGGATAATTTGAATTATAGTAATGACCAAACATTATTATGGGATAATTTGAATTATAGTAATGATCAAACATTAGTATGGGACGATTTGAATTATAGTAATGACCAAACATTAGTATGGGATAATTTGAATTATAGTAATGATCAAACATTAGTATGGGATAATTTGAATTATAGTAATGATCAAACATTAGTATGGGATAATTTGAATTATAGTAATGATCAAACATTAGTATGGGACGATTTGAATTATAGTAATGACCAATCATTAGAATGGGATAATTTGAATTATAGTAATGATCAAACATTAGTATGGGACGATTTGAAATATAGTAATGACCAAACATTAGTATGGAACGAATTTAATTATAGTAATGACCAAACATTAGTATGGGACGATTTGAATTATAGTAATGACCAAACATTAGTATGGGATAATTTGAATTATAGTAATGATCAAACATTAGTATGGGACGATTTGAATTATAGTAATGACCAAACATTAGTATGGGATAATTTGAATTATAGTAATGATCAAATATCATAAAGGGATTATTTAAATTATGGTAATAACCAAACATTAGTGTGGGACAATTTTAAATATAGTAATGACCAAACATCAGCATGGGACAATTTGAATTATGGTAATGACCAACTTCCTGATTGGAATTAATGTTTCATTAGTAGTATTGCCAACTTCCTTAATGGAATTAATGTTTTGTTAGTAGTATTGCCAACTTCCTTGTTGGAATTAATGTTTTGTTAGTAGTATTGCCAACTTCCTTGGTGGAATTAATGTTTCAGTAGTAGTATTGCCAACTTCCTTGGTGGAATTAATGTTTTTTAGTAGTATTGCCAACTTCCTTGGTGGAATAAGTTTTTTGTTAGTAGTATTGCCAACTTCCTTAATGGAATTAATGTTTTGTTAGTAGTATTGCCAACTTCCTTAGTGGAATAAGTGTTTTGTTAGTAGTATTCCCAACTTCCTTAGTGGAATAAGTGTTTTGTTAGTAGTATTGCCAACTTCCTTGGTGGAATTAATGTTTTGTTAGTAGTATTGCCAACTTCCTTGGTGGAATAAGTATTTTGTTAGTAGTATTGCCAACTTCCTTGGTAGAATATGCATTTTGTTGGTAGTATTGCCAACTTCCTTGGTAGAATTAGTGTTCCTCCTCCTCTTATAAGGCCACCTCTTCAGCAGCAGTAATATGACCTTAAAAGATTGGTTTTGTTTTGCTGGCTTAATGATGGCAGTACATGGTGGTCATAATATTTTTACTGGAAGGATAACCCAGCAAAATTCCTATGAAGAAACACCAGCCCACAGAAAGCTACTGGCAAGCTTTCTCAGTACCCACAATGGCTGAGCTGATACTCAAACACACATGAACAAATGTGAGGTGTCGTTTATCTGTAAAGGTAAGTGCTATTGGTCTTTGTAAGACAGGTGGCCTTTATAGAGGGCAGTAAACATATGGTTGTAATCATCATTGTATATCCATCGATTTTCCCACTGCTTTAGACTGTATTGTTAAAATTGCTAGCAGTGATAAAAAAAATACTCACCCCCCCCCCCTTTTTTTTTTTTCTTCATTTAGCTGAATTGCTTTTCTTTTCCTTCTAAACTGAGAATATCTAATGAGAAAACATGTGAACCTATCACATGGGATGGTTTTTCTCCCGTTTATGGTTGTCTCCTGTCACTCACTGAAATCTCCCATGTATGCAAAATTCTTAGTGAAAAATTATACTTTTTAAAACAAAAATTCTTTATATTTTGCTTCCTGTGTAACATTGCTGTCCTTGTCCATTTTTTTACTCCTGTATTTGTCAAGAATTTTTTACCAGAATATGGGTATTTATGCTTAGTTATAAAATTATTTTTGTTTTATAATTAAATATTTTCTTGCAATTTTTCTGTTTAGAACTGGCCCCCATTTCCATTCTTAAGTAAATGTTATGCATGTATATAGGGAGATAGAGTTCTTTACTATGATTGGTTGAAATCGAGGCTACCATGCCCATCTTTAACCACCATATTGGATTGTGCACAGCATTTGCCGCTATCACTGTATCTCATCTTCATAATATTCAACTTCTAGTCATGTCATAGAAGGGAAAGCAGTCTCTATTGAGTGTGAGTGTATGGACACTAGTATAGTCTGCATTGCCCCCTATTGAATTTATTTTTGAATTGTAGCAATTGTAATGCATTTCCTTCAAACCCCCTATTGAATTATTTTTGAATAATGCATTACCATCAAACCCCCTATTGAATTATTTTTGAATTGTAGCAATTGTAATGCATTACCATCAAACCTCCATTGAATTTATTTTTGAATTGTAGCAATTGTAATGCATTACCATCAAACCTCCATTGAATTTATTTTTGAATTGTAGCAATTGTAATGCATTTCCTTCAAACCCTCTATTGAATTTATTTTTGAATTGTAGCAATTGTAATGCACTACCTTCAAACCCCTTATTGAATTTATTTTTGAATTGTAGCAATTGTAATGCATTACCTTCAAACCCCCTATTGAATTTATTTTTGAATTGTAGCAATTGTAATGCATTACCTTCAAACCCCCTATTGAATTTATTTTTGAATTGTAGCAATTGTAATGCATTTCCTTCAAACCCCCTATTGAATTATTTTTGAATTGTAGCAATTGTAATGCATTACCATCAAACCTCCATTGAATTTATTTTTGAATTGTAGCAATTGTAATGCATTTCCTTCAAACCCTCTATTGAATTTATTTTTGAATTGTAGCTATTGTAATGCACTACCTTCAAACCCCTTATTGAATTTATTTTTGAATTGTAGCAATTGTAATGCACTACCTTCAAACCCCTTATTGAATTTATTTTTGAATTGTAGCAATTGTAATGCATTACCTTCAAACCCCCTATTGAATTATTTTTGAATTGTAGCAATTGTAATGCATTTCCTTCAAACCCTCTATTGAATTTATTTTTGAATTGTAGCAATTGTAATGCATTACCTTCAAACCCCCTATTGAATTATTTTTTGAATAATGCATGATCTTCAAACCTCCTATTGATATTAATTTTGAATTGTAGCAATTTCAATGTTATTTGAGAAATATTAAAAAGGAAATTTGGAGCGTATAGAAATTGTAGTCCAGCCTTGAAGAATTTCAGTCAGGGCTTGTGCTTTTTTTTAAGACCCCAGCCCTGGGCTTATGTCCAATTTATTTTTAGCATGGTAATGATAGGTAGATTACTTTACAATTTGTATGGATTGAAGTTAATTGCTTTATAAGGTTGTTGGAATAAATCTTGTTGTGTTAAAGTTAGAAGTCAGAAAATATTTCTTAGATTTCTATCGGTATACACTATTACACAGTCACTTTAAGGGGTAAATTTGACAGTTTTCTATCGGTATACACTATTACACAGTCACTGTAAGGGGTAAATTTGAGTTTTCTATCGGTATACACTATTACACAGTCACTGTAAGGGGTAAATTTGACAGTTTTGCACTAATATGCTGTTTGTATTAGAGGATTGGCCATCCTTGAGGGGTACATTTGAACACTTGTCAATACCAATGGATATTTGCCTTGTAAAACACCGTGTCCATGGGTGAATGGGGGGGGGGGCTGCTCAAGAGGGAGACCATTATAGAAATAGATCTAAATAACTAGTCCAATGCTATAGAAAATATTTCTCTACAGTAATAAACGCACAGTATGCTGGGGTTTCTTATTATCAGTAATGAAATATCCCAGATGTCAGTTAGAATTATGCTCACTGAATTTGTTTCCATAAACATTAGATTCTTTAAATATGACATTTTTTCAACTTTTGTCATGAATAGCCAATGCATTACCAACTAAAAAAGGCTTTTGTATATTTATATATATATGTATATTTTCTGTGTTTATTTTATTATGTTTACTTATTCACATTTTTAATTTTGTGATTTTGTCTTGCAAAGAGAAATGGGATGATGTATTATGTTGTGAGAACTTCTGTCTAATCCTTTTGCAATAATCCTGATGCAGTAATCCTGTTGCAATTAATCCTGTTGCAATAATCCTGTTGCAATTAATCCTGTTGCAATAATCCTGTTGCAGCCTTGATTATTTAATTATGAGTTACTTAAATGCCCTGCATTGCTCAAATGAATCACTCCAAGTAAAGTCTTAATTGCTTGAAAACTTTAAATGCCAGAAGAGTTTAAGAAAAACAGTTTTGCCAAACAATAGCATTTTCAAAATAAACAGCTGTATAATTAAACTACCAAATCAACTTTATGAAAGAAAATCTTGTTTTCAGTCCATTAGTTTAAATATTGATCACTCTCTTCTTTATCTAAATTCTAGGAAAATCGGTTTCTGAGAAAGGAGCTGCTAAAACCGAGGCCCAGTGACTCAGCAATTCTGAAAGTGAGTGACAAAGAAAATCAGAAATGTAAGAGTTACAGCCAGTCAAAGTTGGAAACATTATAGTGGTAATCATAGTTCATCAAGCCATACATAGATACAGCAGATGAGAAGTCAGTAATCATAGTTCATCAAGCCATACATAGATACAGCAGATGAGAAATCAGTAATCATAGTTCATCAAGCCATTCATAGAACTGCAGATTTGAAATCAGTAATCAGTTCATCAAACCATACTTGGATGTTGCAGATGAGAAATCAGTAATCATCGTTCATCAAGCCATACATAGATACAGCAGATGAGAAATCAGTAATCATAGTTCATCAAGCCATACATAGATACAGCAGATGAGAAGTCAGTAATCATAGTTCATCAAGCCATTCATAGAACTGCAGATTTGAAATCAGTAATCAGTTCATCAAACCATACTTGGATGTTGCAGATGAGAAATCAGTAATCATCGTTCATCAAGCCATACATAGATACAGCAGATGAGAAATCAGTAATCATAGTTCATCAAGCCATACATAGATACAGCAGATGAGAAATCAGTAATCATAGTTCATCAAGCCATACATAGATACAGCAGATGAGAAATCAGTAATCATCGTTCATCAGACCATTTTTAGATGCTGAAAATCAGAAATCAGTAAATATAGTTCATTGGACAATACTTAGATTCTGCAGATTAGAAAACAGTAATTATAATTCATCAGACCATACTTAGACGATGTAGATTATAAGATAAAATAGAGTAGCAATGGATATAATGTCGGTGACATTTCAGTTATTAATAGACTGTTGATGAAATCATATTAAAATTACTTCTTATACTTAATGCGCTTTAAATTTCTTGCTGTTTCTTAACTTTCTTGCTGAATTTTATAGATTGTATTTCTGACTTTTTTTAAAAGTTTTTTTTTGTAAAATCATGCATTTTTTTAACAAAAATTATTATTAATCAGTATTTTTATTATTTACTCCTTCCTTTTCCATTATCTTTACATTGCCAGAATCGTTCAGTATTCTATGATATTGAACACCGTGATATAGCACGACATGTGAATAAAAACATAGTGTATTAGGAACTACTTTGTAAACCATGTACACTCAAATAAAAACATAGTGTATTAGGAACTACTTTGTAAACCATGTGCACTCAAATAAAAACATAGTGTATCAGGAACTACTTTTTAAAGCATGTACACTCAAATAAAAACATATTCTATCAGGAACTACTTTGTAAACCATGTACACTCAAATAAAAACATATTCTATCAGGAACTACTTTGTAAACCATGTACACTCAAATAAAAACATAGTGTATCAGGAACTACTTTGTAAACCATGTACACTCAAATAAAAACATAGTGTATTAGGAACTACTTTGTAAACCATGTACACTCAAATAAAAACATAGTGTATCAGGAACTACTTTGCAAACCATGTACACTCAAATAAAAACATAGTGTATTAGGAACTACTTTGTAAACCATGTACACTCAAATAAAAACATAGTGTATCAGGAACTACTTTGTAAACCATGTACACTCAAATAGCAGACTTAAGGTTTCAGTCTATTAGATTTGTTTGTGGATGAGCTAAAATGGTTGTTTCGTCTTTTTGAAAATCGAGATGACAGTAAATAATGTGGTCATGTTTACTCAGTCACAAATGAAACTTTCAAAGAAGCAAATGTTGGTGCATTCTATTCACAATGTCCAAATGTAAGACGCAGTATTGAAAACAACATTCTGATATTATAAACATATATTTAGGAGATATGTTTATAACTTTTCTCATATGGAATGGTTCCGACTATGACCAGTGCTCTCTGGGGTATATAAAAATAGCATAGAAAAGCAGACTGAGGACATATCTATTAATGACGTACCATTTTAGAAGTGAAAGTATTCACTTCATGGGGAAAAAAATGCAACTGAATGTTTTGGCAGAGAAGTACAGGCTTCAGAGCCAATAAGACAAGATGACTAAGAATGCTTATTTCCACTGACTGAATGGACTGTCATACACCAACTGCTATTTTCTGCATTAAATAGGTGGCAATAGACATCAGACAGGTAAAATCATCAGACAGGTAAAAACATAGCTGGGGTCCATACAAAGCATGCAAGTGACAAGGCATAAGCATGTCTTCTTTAGCTGATAATAAGAATGGCAAAAGATATACTTACATTTCTTAATCTTGAATTGCCACAGAATGTACTTTCTTAGTTCTGCAAATCCAAATTACATGTCGAGCTATGTCATGGCTTCTAAAACTTGATTGCACATTTCAAACTTGTACTGTAATTTTGACAAGATTCCAATTACATCCTCCGTACTGCACTCAAGATGAAATGAATGAATATGAATATTCTAATTACATCCTCCGTACTGCACTCAAGATGAAATGAATGAATATGAATATTCCAATTACATCCTCCATACTGCACTCAGGATGAAATGAATGAATATGAATATTCCAATTACATCCTCCGTACTGCACTCAGGATGAAATGAATGAATATGAATATTCCATTGCATCTTTTCAGTAATTAAAAATAAAAGTTCTTATTTCCTTTAGTATGATTCCAAGCATTCAGTGACAGAACAGAAATACACATGCAGATGAGTCAAGGTGCCTCTCTTGCAGTTCAAATCAGATGTACTTTATGTTGAATTGACACATAATAATAATAGTAATAATAATAATGAGAACTTTCGAAGCTCTAAGTGCTTTACACCATCAATAATGATATGACTACACTACAGAAAAACAAATGACAAAAACAATGAAATTGGAAAACAAAAACATGCTGAAAACAAATAATATACAAAACACAAATAGGTCTCTAAGTTTGTCCCTGCAGTCGAAATAGGTGAGTTTTAAGAGCACTCTTAAAAGGGACCACTGTGTCATTGTGTCTAATTTCAATGGGCAATTCATTCCACGTCACCGAGCCCTGGTATGCAAACGAACATTGTCCATATGATTTTGTTTTCACCATGGGAACAATGAGTATACAATTATCAGAAGAAGAGCGTAAGTATCTAGCTGGTGTATACACATGGGTGAGGCTGGATAGGTATGTTGGACTGGAGTCTGTCATTGAAACATGGCACAGAGAACAAATTTTGTATTTGATTCTGTATCGAATCGATAGCCAGTATATGGTACAGAGCAGTGGTGAAGTTTGCTCTGATTGTGGTACTCTAAAGATGATCAGTGCAGCTGTGTTTTGAACTTTTTGAAGTTTCTGGAGTAGATATTGTGATGAACCAGACACATAAATCCAGACCTGCCAACTTGTATGATTTTGCCTAAGTCTTAATGAAAATTACCTTTAAAATACAATCTTACAACATACTAGCAAAAACTACAGAAAAATTATCGTTGCTGAAAAATCCAGACAATTTGTTCATCCATGTTTTTTTTGGGATCTGGGTTTCATCTTATAATTAGTGAAATTAGTCAGGGAACCAGACTAATTTTACAGCAGCACCCCAGATGCTTTAAACTGCACCAATTTGTTCATGCAAAGCGTCTGCATGATCAAACTGTTGATTATAGAATTGTTTTAAACGGCATCCAGAAAGCGATGCATATTTAAGATGAAAGAGAAAATAAGCTTATAGAAAAGTGGTAATAAACAACACAGAAGAATTAAAAGGAATATTCAGACTCTTGTGAATAAAGGTTGGAAAGGACAACAATTACATTTATTGGACATCTTATGCCAATTTGAGTATGTCTCGTGGCGGGAGATATGATTGCTATCATCATGTGAAATGGAAAAGAATTTCCAAGAATAAGTCAAGTTGAGAGAGAGCAACAAACCATTAAGCTGCATAGGGTTTAGAACTAGAATGTGTGCAACTGTACTAGTGGTAAATAAAGCCTACATGTGCTTTACAAACTTTTCGTTGAACATAATGTTTATCATCAACTGCCTTACTGAGATTGTCTTGTCTGAGTTGGCAGGTCTGTAAATCCAGTCCATAATCATGAAATTTAGTGGAATCAATAGAAATACCAAAATCCATTCATTCCAAACCAAATGGAAAAGTTGTTGCAATGTACATTGATTAATAATATGATTCTAAATTTCAATTTTTTTAAAATGACAATTCCTTTTCAAAGTGCTGTCAAGCATAAGTTCAAATTTCGCTGGGTGGAGTTATGTGTGCTATATTATTATTGTGTATTTATTAATCTGTGGTTGTGTATTTATTTTGGAATACACTATAAATTCAATGAATTTGTAACTTGTACTGGTGTTCTCAATATAATTAAGCCTTGTATAGAATAAGAAAATTTGTATATAATATAAAGGTTACTGAATTTGTTTAGGAAAATATGAACTTGTTTGTCAGATGGACTCCACAAGGTCATAGAGTATCCATCAAAAAAAATAATCAACCCATAAGTACACAAGTAACTGAAGTAGGTACTGTTATGAATTTGTATATAATTAACTGTAGTGAGAACACTTAAATATTTTTGTGTCATTTATCCAACAGAACTGCAGATTTATAGATCTCTTTTTCACCTGACCTATGTTAAGAGTCTCTTGTCTCTGTGTAACACAGAAATCATTTTACTGTAAATTTGATGGAAGGTCAACATAATAAATGGACCCAAATGTTTATACTCCTTTTCGGCGACTTTCATTCCCAGATTTTCATAATTTGCATTCATCATTCAATTTCATATCATATTTTCAAGTTATTGCACATCTGACATTACATGCAAGTTCCCTAAGGCTATTGTTTGGTCCTCCTAGCTGTTACATATTTATTTGCCATGGCATGTCATGGTTTCTTTCTGCCCGTCCATCTGTTACCACATTTGTTTCCTCACAATAACCACTGTTGTCCAGCATCCACAGCTACCATACTTTGTAACTGGTTTGTGTTGTGGTAAAGAAGAATCGTATTGATTTTTTGTAAAAACTCTAAAGTCAAGATCACTGTGATGGAAACAAAGAAAATTGATTCCATACAATAACTCTATGATTACCAAAAGGTGAGGATAGCGTGCATTAAGAACTGTCAGTTTAAGAAAAAGTTCAAAGATCAAGGTCACTGACTGAAAGAAGAATTAAGAATAATAATAATCTTCATTTGCTGTTTCTCTAACGTTGCAAATGGATTGCACTTCGTGTAGAAGAATCCGGTAGCCCAGTGGTTAGAGCGTTCATCTAGGATGGGGGAAGTCATGGATTTGATCCCCGGCTGAACATACCAAAGACTTACAAACACTCTACTAACAACTGCCTTGCTTGATGGTCAGCATTAAGAGGTTAGTGTTGGTACTGGCTGGCCTGGTGTCAGGATAATGTGACTGACATGATGCCCCAGTGTTAGACATCACTATAAACTGCCACACTGCAGGCGTCGTAGATATGACTTGAAAAAATTAATGCTACATTAAAAATCCAAAATCACAGACGCACTTTGTGTAATAAAGAAACTTATTGATTTTTTGGTAAAAGTCAAAAGATTAAGGTCACCATGACTGAAATAATAAAATTAGTTCTCCATGATATTCATTAACCAAACGATGTTGATGGCTTGCACTTGATTTTGCGGTCAAAGGTTAATGTCACTGACTGAAAGAACATTGTTTTCTGCACAGTAACATTAGTTAGTTCTATGTTAAAGACCTTGCCAAAACTAGGTAAGAAAGAAGCCTATTGATTTCTGGATCAAGAGGTTAAAGGTCAAGGTCTGTCTGAATGAACAAAGAGAACTGTGCTAATATTTCAGTCATCTACATAGAGGACTATTAAATGTGTGGCAAGCATATAATGTACCATTCAGAATATATAATTTACCATTCAGAATATATAATATACCATTCAGAGTATGTAATGTACTATCCAGAATATATAATATACCATTCCGAGTATGTAATGTACCATTCAGAGCATATACTGTACCATTAAGAGTATATAATGTACCATTCAGAATATATAATATACCATTCAGAGTATATAATGTACCATTCAGAGTATATAATGTACCATTCAGAGTATATAATGTACCATTCAGAGTACTGTTTTTTAGTCTGAAATGTATGTGAAATTTACCAATAAATTTATCGTACAAGTAAGAAAACTTACAAAAGAAGTGACTCAAGAATAAAGAACAAAGAACGTTTTTACAGCAGCCTTATTTTTACTTGTATTACATTGTTTCTAGAAGGACTTGATAAATCACAGCATCTTTTTGAACATACTTAAAACTGCCAAAATATTTCAGAGGTATTTGTCCTTACATGAACATCTTGAAATATCAAATGTGGTTATTATAGATCCGATTTTCTCTTGTCAGTTTTACAGGTGTGTATGTACAGTGTTTGGGTATTTAAATTATCAAGAGGACAAAGTATCATTAAGAACTTCTGTCCCTGTTAAACACCTACCTGTTTTAATCCTGTCATTTTGTCTTAAGAATATTTTCTTGTCGTATTTATAATCACTGAAATCCTGATACAAGTAATATTGTAATTAACAACTGTCATATAAAATTTGAAAAGAGTTAATGAATTGTTTAAGTATTCTGTATGGGCTTTCCCATTTACACATGCATGGTACACATGGAAGGCAGATTTGTAAACATCTGATTACTCATAGAGTTCATATGAAAATAATATTGAATCTAGGGGTGTTGAAATTGCTATCCCTGGGTCCCAATTTTTTTTACTGGAACATCAAAAGTAATTAGAAAATATTAAAGTATTTAATCATCTTTAGATTCTGGAAACATTAAATTAGACTGTCATCAACAGTCACAGAAAAGCCTGCTTCAAACCAATAGGTTTACTTGTTTTAATAATGATCCTAATATTAAACCCATAGAGAAAATACTGGATTAGTATTCAATTTACATTATTCTGGTCAGTTACACAATAAACTTGACTGCTCCGGTGGCCTAGTAGTTATAGCATCTGTCGCGGAAGCGGGAGTCATGGGTTCAATCCCCGGCCGAGTCATACCAAAAGACTTACAAAATGGTACTAACAGCTGCCTCACTTGGCACTCAGCATTAAGAGGTTAGTGTTAGGACTGGTCAGCCTGATGTCAGGATAATATGACTGGGTTGGACATCATGCTACATGTCTGCAGCATGATGCCCCAGTACTGGACATCACTATAAACTGCCTCACAGCAGACATCGTAGCGATATGACTGAAAAAATGTCTGCAGCATGATGCCCCAGTACTGGACATCACTATAAACTGCCTCACAGCAGTCATCGTAGAGATATGACTGAAAAATTGTTAAAGCTACGTTAAAAATCCTGATGACACACACAATAAACTTGATTTTGGACAAGGTCAGATACAGAATGCAATTTTAAATAACCCATTGCATATAATGAATCAAACCCACCTAACCCATTGCATGTAATGAATCAAACACATCTAGCACAATTACATATGCATAACATCTGACATGCTGAAATTACATTTTACATGGAATGGGACTGAATCGGCAACATCTGATATATATGCTCAAATTACATTTATTTAGTGGAATGGGACTAAATCTGATATACTGAAATTACATTTATTTAGTGGAATGGGACTAAATCTGATATACTGAAATTACATTTAGTGGAATGGGACTAAATCTGATATGCTGAAATTACATTTATTTACTGGAATGGGACTAAATCTGATATGCTGAAATTACATTTATTTAGTGGAATGGGACTAAATCTGATATGCTGAAATTACATTTATTTAGTGGAATGGGACTAAATCTGATATGCTGAAATTACATTTTACATGGAATGGGACTGAATCAGCAACATCTGATATATATGCTCAAATTACATTTATATAGTGGAATGAGACTAAATCTGATATGCTCAAATTACATTTATTTAGTGGAATGGGACTAAATCTGATATGCTCAAATTACATTTATTTAGTTGAATGGGACTAAATCTGATATACTGAAATTACATTTATTTAGTGGAATGGGACTTAATCTGATATACTGAAATTACATTTTTTTAGTGGAATGGGACTAAATCTGATATACTGAAATTACATTTATTTAGTGGAATGGGACTAAATATGATATGCTCAAATTACATTTATTTACTGGAATGGGACTAAATCTGATATGCTGAAATTGCATTTTACATGGAATGGGACTGAATCAGCAACATCTGATATATGTGCTCAAATTACATTTATTTAGTGGAATGGGACTAAATCTGATATACTGAAATTACATTTATTTAGTGGAATGGGACTAAATCTGATATACTGAATTTACATTTAGTGGAATGGGACTAAATCTGATAAAATGCTGAAATTACATTTATTTACTGGAATGGGACTAAATCTGATATGCTCAAATTACATTTATTTAGTGGAATGGGACTAAATCTGATATGCTGAAATTACATTTATTTAGTGGAATGGGACTAAATCTGATATGCTGAAATTACATTTTACATGGAATGGGACTGAATCAGCAACATCTGATATATATGCTCAGATTACATTTATTTAGTGGAATGGGACTAAATCTGATATACTCAAATTACATTTATTTAGTGGAATGGGACTAAATCTGATATACTGAAATTACATTTAGTGGAATGGGACTAAATCTGATATGCTGAAATTACATTTATTTACTGGAATGGGACTAAATCTGATATGCTGAAATTACATATATTTAGTGGAATGGGACTAAATCTGATATGCTGAAATTACATTTATTTAGTGGAATGGGACTAAATCTGATATGCTGAAATTACATTTTACATGGAATGGGACTGAATCAGCAACATCTGATATATATGCTCAAATTACATTTATTTAGTGGAATGGGACTAAATCTGATATGCTCAAATTACATTTATTTAGTGGAACGGGACTAAATCTGATATGCTCAAATTACATTTATTTAGTGGAATGGGACTAAATCTGATATACTGAAATTATATTTATTTAGTGGAATGGGACTAAATCTGATATACTGAAATTATATTTATTTAGTGGAATGGGACTAAATCTGATATGCTCAAATTACATTTATTTAGTGGATTGGGACTAAATCTGATATACTGAAATTATATTTATTTAGTGGAATGGGACTAAATCTGATATGCTCAAATTACATTTATTTAGAGGAATGGGACTAAATCTGATATACTGAAATTACATTTATTTAGTGGAATGGGACTAAATCTGATATACTGAAATTACATTTATTTAGTGGAATGGGACTAAATCTGATATGCTCAAATTACATTTATTTACTGGAATGGGACTAAATCTGATATGCTCAAATTACATTTTACATGGAATGGGACTGAATCAGCAACATCTGATATATATGCTTAAATTACATTTATTTAGTGGAATGGGACTAAATCTGATATGCTCAAATTACATTTATTTAGTGGAATGGGACTAAATCTGATATACTCAAATTACATTTATTTAGTGGAATGGGACTAAATCTGATATACTCAAATTACATTTATTTAGTGGAATGGGACTAAATCTGATATACTCAAATTACATTTATTTAGTGGAATGGGACTAAATCTGATATACTCAAATTACATTTAGTGGAATGGGACTAAATCTGATATGCTCAAATTACATTTATTTAGTGGAATGGGACTAAATCTGATATGCTGAAATTACATTTAGTGGAATGGGATTCCTGAAACAATCAGAAGAATGTAATTGCATGGTGTCTTCTGGAGCTGAAAATTTAGAAAGAAATTCCAACCTCCATTTGAAAACAGAGGGGATTGATCAAAGCTAACAAAAGTTGGTGAAAATTATACACAGTAAATATATAATAATAAAATATCACTGGGACACTTGGTGTTGTTGATTATTCATCCAATTTTTCTGTCAAGGTAGCCTTTCTTCTAAACTTTAGCATTGAGTGTTTGCCTTAACATAAAGTTTTCAGAAAGACTCAATATATAATGTTTTTTTTTTTTGTGTCCCCATTGAAAATGTATGTCTGTGTTGAAAATCGTTATTTCTACATGTGAATGGATGTTTCCACTAAAAGACATTCTTCGATGTGTGCATGCTGTTTAATGAATCTGACGCCAGTCTGACCTCAAACATGGCAACCTTAGCAACCATCTTTAAAGTTTTATCATTACTTCTAAATGAAAGCACATAGCAACACAGATTTATGATGCCTAGTAAGTTCTAAAAGAAAATGGTGCCAACTTGTAGTCCAATATGGCCACCGTGTTGGCCATTTTGAAAATCTTATTTAAACTTGGACAGATGGACATATTAAAATGGAATTTTTTTATTCAGAGATTGCTAATGATATGTGGTTGATCATAAATTAAATGATGTTAGTCAAACTTTTAACAGGGTCACCATGACAACATCTTGAAAATCTTGTTGAATATTTCTTCTGAACAGGTAAATTATACTTGGGTTTTTTCACTTAAAGCCCAATATTGTCTAGTTGGTCCTAAATTAAAATAATGCAAATATGACCTCACAAATGTGAACAATTTCATTACAACTACTTCTCCTGAATGGATGACATCAGCAGCAGAAGGGGCGAATCGGACAACATTTTTAGACAAGTTTTCACTGAAATCACGCTTAAAAACAATGAAACCAATGACATCAGGTCCCAATGTGTGTGTGAATCTGATATCGTTTCATGGATTAGGTCCCCAAAAAAAATATGAAAAAATCAATGAAATTAATGAAATCCTCCATCGATTTTTGGGAAAAAGGGACTACAACATCGTTGTCACTCACTAGAACTTTCAGTTGGGGTTAACCGAATATTTGATCCAGTCCGATACGATATCGTGTTCGAGGGTCATGTAAATTTATTGTTACAAATCCGTGTGGGGCAGACTGAGCATGACTAAAGAAATTTCTAAATTGATTGAAGTCCATATCAGAACACCATGTCTGCCAAATATTTCGTAGCGTATGTGTATCAACGCCGTTGAATACAGCAAGCATATTACAGTTATCTCTAATCACTTTTGGAATCTGAGTGTAGCGTTGAGTGACATAGATCACATCCGTGTTTTTATGCCTGCCTCTGGAAAATATTCTAGCAGGATTTTTTTGATTATCTAACATGACATCGTCGTATACAACTAAATTGTTGATACTTCCATCGAGGTCATTCACGGATGGCGCCTCGTCAATATCGGTTATAAATTCAATAACATCCTCGCCGGCAATCTCTGAAGCGTTTTCATTAAAATCTTTTAGCACTTCATAGCATCGTTGATCATCTACGCTAGGGGCAATTAAATACAACTTATCCCACTTCATCCATCTCATTATTAAATTGAGCAACAATTGCGTCTTGCCGGATCCAGATGGCCCGATTATAATTGCGCGGATAGAGTTTGGTAGCGCTGCATGATGCTTCACTGGTTCTCTTGTTTTAGTCGCTGAAAAATCAATTATATTCATATCTCTATACATAAATTATGGATCTATATTGCGTGAAGTGTAAGGCGCGTACTGGCACAGATGACTTGACGACGATTACAACTAAAAATAACCGATCAGCGCTTTCTGGTAAATGCGTACAGTGTAGTACAAAGAAATTTAGATTTGTTTCTAAACCCAAGGAACCCAAGGAACCTTTAAAAAAAAACGAGGAGGTGATATCGCAGCCAAATTAGCAAAACTCCCTGGAACCCCATGGGCAAAATACCCCGGAGAAAAACACCTTCCAGGGTATAGTTATTGTGGACCGGGAACAAGACTTGATATCAGACTCAATGATCAAAATCAGCCCCGACCCGGTGAGGAACCAATAAACGCTATTGATAAGGCCTGTCACCTTCATGATGTTGCTTATAAAAGCAGCAATTTGCAACACAGGCATCTAGCAGATGTGAAATTAATTCATGCGTTGAATGCCATTCCTGATAAATCCTTCAAAGAAAAATTGGCTTCATTTTTGATAAAATCGGCTATGAAAAGTAAATTGATGTTAGGTGCTGGTAATTAATAACAACATGGAATCTATTTATTATTCCCCAAGAGGATACTGGAAGGGTAACGCTGCAATCAGTAAACTCGCTAGCGCCGCAAAAGTGAAAAAAACCACTGCGGCTCATTGGTTATCCAAACAGGCACTATGGCAAATTTATCTACCACCGCCTAAACAAATTCAATTCTCGCATTTTGATGTGACCTTTCCTAATGAAGTTCATCAGGCTGATCTATTATTTCTGCCACATGATCGTGGTTACAAATATGCGTTAACTGTAGTTGATATTGCAAGTCGATACAAAGAAGCAGAACCGTTAAAAACAAAATCGGCCACTGAAGTGGCTTCTGCATTTGAAAGGATTTATCGAAGGAGCCCTCTGCACTGGCCAAATCTGTTACAAGTTGACCCGGGCAAGGAATTTCAGGGTGCAGTGTTATCTACAATGAAATATCACAATGTCGCTATCAGACGAGGGCATACTGCACTGCATCGTGATCAGGCCATTGTAGAACGATTTAATCGGACGATTGCTGAGCGGTTATTTGGATATCAATATGCAAAAGAATTCATCCAAGAAAAAAGATCCCGTGAATGGGTTAAGAGATTACCAGGTGTAGTTACCGCACTGAATAACGAGATTACTAGAACCATCAACATGAAACCTATCAACGCGATTAAAAAGAAGTCGATACCTGAAAAACCACAAAAAGATTTCAAAGAACCAATTCTTGGTAGTAATGTCATTGTGAGGTATTTATATGAACCAGGAGAGCTTGAGGGTGGTACAAAAAGGGCTACTGATCCTATTTGGAGCGTCACTACGCATAAGATATCTAGTATAACACGATCTAAGGGTAGACTTCCAATCTATAAACTGGATTCAACTGCCCCTCAGCGTGGGTTTACTAGACAACAACTACAAGTAATTCCTGACGATACTCAATTACCACCGCATGGTCTTAACTAGCACCCTTGCGTCTATTGCACTCAAGACAAGTCAACATCACATTATTTCTGACATGACCGAGATTGTTATTTTTTCTGTCTACGGTGAATTGGCGAGGATCCTTATCCGAATACTGCCAACGCATTATACAATTGCAACTCGCGCAGTGATTATTCTGTTGTTTCTTCAAAGTGATTATTAATTCAGCATCAATATCAAATTCTCGTTGTTTTTTTTTTGTCCTGTTGTTTGTAACCGGAGAGTTTTTTATCAATAATATCATTATCGTCACCAATGATTTCATCATCGCCAATGATTTCATCATCGAAGACAATTCTTCGAAGTTGATTTGTTTTTCGTACTCTGGATACTGAAAGATAGACTAAATTCGACCATTCTATGCGATTATCTACCATCCAAACAATTGTATCCGATATAGTCAATCCCTGTGAAGAATGTATCGTCGCTGCGTATCCTAGCGTCCATGGGGATTTATTAGCACGCAATGCATCTTCAACGACATTGATATCAACTAGCACAATATCATTTAATACGAGAATTTGTTTTTCACTCTGTCCTGGAATATCAACTTCAATATTCTGTTTTCGCGTATCCGATGGCCTATAACATAACGGTACTGGAAGTGTTGCAAATTTTTGTTTATGCAATTCAAATAACTTCATCTGAAGTGTGTCCCTGACTATTTTTCTACTTGCAATGATTAAATCATTTGGTCTCCACGCTTCCCAAAACTCATTCATGGGAGTTTCCGAAATTATTTCACGGGTTATTTCACACTGGATTCTATCCGGTTGTAATCTAATTAGTTTCTTCAATTCTTTTAATTTTTCATCAAGTGATCTATGATCGGTATCAATTTCTTCATAATAGTCTACAAAACCCTTTAGCCATTCATGGGGGGATGCACCGACAAATGGTGGTGGTTGCCCGTGATCACCGCACATGACGACTTTTGTATTCTTCAATAACAACCACTCAAGAAATATTTTTAAGACATCTTCTGACACTGTGTCTATTTCATACCACATGATGAATTCAGGAATAAATTTCTCTCCCATGCGCTCAGGAGTCCATTTATCTCCCTTCCATCGGAAAAAGCTGTGATAAGTGCAGGCATTTACCCCTCTCTGTATCATTTCTCTTGCAAGTCTATGAGTCGGTGTTAGTACAATCATGTTTGGATTGGAAACGCTAGCGTTTCTACGGAATAACTCAATTACCCGGGTTGTTTTTCCTGACCCGCCACAACTGTTTAAATAAACTGTTTTATATCTACAGATTGGATCAGAAATCGGTGGTGCACTAGAAAATTCTGAACACTGATTGCTTTCTAAGTAATTATTTTCAATGGTAACATCTGCTGATGGAATATAATCATGAAGCATTTCTTTCTTAATTCTCCATGATCCCCATTTCTCGTTGCCAGTAGCCTTAAAATCAGCCATTTTGCTATTTATGTAAAATGAATCAGTAGCAACTCTAACTGCGGTGGTAGGAAATCTATTGATCATTGAAAACAGATTGATAGAAGCATAACCAAGCATAGAAGCTCTCAAATGTGTGTACTGCGGATGGTATCCATCATTGTAGGTAACAATTGTACCCAATTTGGTTCCATCGGACAGAAATGCGTCCTTACGATTGACATATAAGCCCTTATTCGTTAGATCCGCGATTACAAAATCATATTCAGCGTTGTCTATAATCAATCGTGAAGAATATTTCGTATTATCATCTTTGCCACCTTGGGTAAATTTACCGATTATTCTTCGTCCAAGATTTTTTGCTTCATTGTTTCTGATTTCAAATAACTGTTGGGACCAATCCATGATTTGTTGTTCATTAAAATCAGGAAACAGTTTTCGCTCTTCGCTAATTATTTTTTCTAGATCAGGTTGGGGTAACCAGACTGATTTCTGTGCTCGATAGGATATAATTGCTTCACTGACAATTAATGATTTTAACATCTTACAATCAAGCATATACCGTAATAACACTATTGGCATCCAGTGTTTTTCAGACATGTGTTTACCAATCCAAAGATAACTACACGGATGAAGTCCTTCAGCCATTTCAAATGATACTACACAAGCGAATCCGGTTAAATCAAAATCAGGAAGTGGTCCATTAATAGCAACACGGGTCATTTCGTGTGTAGGGTGTCCAAATCGTTTGAAATATTTCTCCATACCCAAGAAAACTTCCTGGATAACACGCAATCATATCAACGGAAATAACGGTATCAGCGGTGTATTTTGTGTTCCATAATCCTCCATGGCTGTATTCAAGACAGGACAATTTGACATCTGATAAGAACTCACTTCGGATTGGTTTCCACGCGTTTTTCTTTCTAGCAAAATGTGCTGCAATGGATGGTACTGTAAAACAGTTTGCTAATAATTGATCGTCTTCTTCTCCGTCCTCAGAAAACTCACTAGCTACTTGTTTCATTTGATTCTGCAGCTCTTCAGTACGGTATAATTCTTCGTTAGGCCTTACAAACTGATCAAATCTGCATTCTTCGTCTGAATTACTATGAAATAGCCACATTGACACGGGATCGTTTTTACTCAAATGGTAAATAGCATCAAATAATTTCTGCTCTGAAAAAAACTCTTTGGTTTGGGGTAGATATTTTACGGTTCTATCCCGTGGGAATATTGTTACTGCAGATGACCACGCGTGCGCGTTATGATCAATAATTTCAATGGGGGCTCCTTTTGATTTATATTTCGATTCGTATAATACTTCTCCGGTGATTGTCCTTACCGATATTGGAAATCTTAATGATTTTTCTAATTTAGTTATATCCTGAATTGTTGCTCCATGCTCTTTTACCGTGAACTCCCACTCGGTTATTTTTTTTCGTCTTAGATCAGTTAGTTTATTTCCCCGGGACGCATTTGTGAAGTGTTCTATTATTCGTTCTGCTACACAATTGAGCCCTGTCGAATATTTCATGGGTGCTAGTTTTGAAATATCAGGTTTTTCATTGAGCGGGTAGATCCCGTAAACAACTGCTGTGACAGGATAAGATCTTTCGTAGTAGGGTTTATCAATTCCAGTCAAAATTCCCGGTTTTGAATCCTGGTTCACGGTGACAGTTTTTTTGCCCCTGAGAATGGGTTCAAATTTATCCCTAATGATCCATTTGCCATCCTCACGGATAATGAATTTAATTCGGAAAAAAATGACTTTTTTCCCCAAGACGTGAAATGATCACTGCTGCCTTTTCATCATTCATGGTAGCGTCAACAACACCATCAATTCGAAATGTTGACCAACAATAAGATGCTCCATCCCGCTTGAATTCATTAAAACAGTCTCTGATGGCTTTATCAAGAATTTTATTCTTGGGTGTATTAGAAACTATATCAAGATTGAATTGAGCATCCTTCCATGGTGATCTCATGTTTCCGTCTCTTGGACGTTTGTTACGTTTTTTGGGTCTATCGATATTAAATCTACAATTGATTTTCAATAATCTCTTAAACTCTTTCATGTTTCCGTCTCTTGGACGTTTGTTACGTTTTTTGGGTCTATCGATATTAAATTTAGGGTTAATTTTTAATAATCTCTTAAACTCTTTCATGTTTCCGTCTTTTGGACGTTTGTTTCTGTTTACTACACGTTTTTTGGGTCTATCGATATTAAATTTAGGGTTAATTTTTAATAATCTCTTAAACTCTTTCATGTTTCCATCTTTTGGACGTTTGTTTCTGTTTACTACACGTTTTTTGGGTCTATCGATATTAAATCTAGGATTGATTTTCAATAATCTCTTGAACTCTCTATCAGCATTGAATTTAGCATTTTTCGAAGTCAATCTCTTGAACTCCTTCATGCTATATATAAAACAGGTGTCTAAATGAAAGATTTATGTATAATCAATCACTGCGAAATGAGTCAGTCATTGAATTAGACAATAGTGTAGTATATAATGACCCAAGAATTCAGACTACACCCAGTGATTAAAAATTACGAAGCATCCAGTGATGGTACTGTCAGAAACTGTAGACTGAAGAACCCAATTGGGTGGGATAATGGTATGGGGTATTTGGTGTTTAATGTTGGAAGGAAGACATTTCGCAATCATCGTTTCGTATTTGAATGTTTTAATGGATTGATCAAAGATGGTTTTGTTATTGATCACATTGATTCTAATCCAAGGAACAATTCTTTATCCAATCTGCAAGCTATCACACAGAGTGAGAATTCCAAACGAGGAAGGACTGACACTTGTTCAAATAAAGCGAGACCAGTGAAATCTTTGAATACAACAACTAACGAAGATAAAATATTTCAATCATTATATGAAGCCGGCAAGTATTTCAATATTTGTAGAACTTCAGTACGATTCGTTGCAGAGGGGATAACCAAGACGGCTATTTCAAAAAAGACGGGGCAAAAAGTTCAATTTAGTTATATCTAATGCGTCATAATTTCCAATTAGAGATATGTCATTCTTATAGAATAATGAATTCTGAAAACATGAATAGCATCATAGTTGAAATAGCAAAATTGAAAAATCAGGATATCAAACTATCAGATGGGTTAAATCCTGATCAAATTGTGTCTGATTTTCAGGATATAGAATACGGGGTTAGCACTAACAAGTATATGCTACCCAAGAAGTATGCACTCATCAAAAGAATTCAGAATTCTATTAAAGACTCTCTTTCATTTTCCAGTGACATCAGTGTGTTCGTTCCGTTGTATACTATCGTAGAGGGAATACGAAAAGAATTGGGGTACGAATACGAATTGAAAAAAGAAGTCAACTCTAAAATTAGAAATCTACGAGCATTAATTCAAGAAAATTGATTACCCGACCATTGATTGCCTGACCATTTATCATTCCGACCCTCAAGAGATTTTCATTTTTTTTAGCATTTTTTGGATTGAAAATGTCAAAATCAGTGAATAAAAAATCTATGGACCTTTAATGGATGGTCAATGGAAAAGTGAGGAAAGTCACAGTATTATTAATTTTATATACAATTATGTGACTTTCCTCATCACTGATAGAAGCTGTTATAGGATGAAATAACACTTCCATGACCATATCAAAAATCATCCGACATGTAACAAAAGTGGAGCAACTCACAGTATTATTTATTTTATATACAATTATGTGACTTGCTCCATCAATGATAGAAGGTGTCTCACGATGAAATAACACTTCTATGACCGTATCAAAAATCATCCGACATGTCAAAAAGTGGGGAAAAGTGTTTTACAATTGAAAAATGGTTTCTGATTTCAAATAATGGTCAATGAAGCATTAACAACCCGATTGGCTCGTGAACGACTGGATGCAATCAGGAGATTTGTACCAATTCGTGACTCTGTAAGAAATAAACTGCAACAACGACAGAGTTTACAAACTGATTTTGCTCTGGGGTCTGAAGAGTTGTTTAAACCAGTAACCACAGCAACGAAAGGGGTAGAGCGTGCTATACTGGGAGATGGTCCCGAGACGGGAAAATCTGTTATTGGTGAACTTGAAAAAATAGCAGCGAAAACTGAACAAACAAAACAAATAGAATCAAAGAGAACAGTAGATGATTTACGCATGAGATTTAACGAAGAAGGGTTAGCAGCAATTGATGAGACTGATCCAACAGAAATTCCTACGCTTGTTGTTACTTCTTATGAAAACAGAAAAAAATGTTGAAACCAGAACATCATAAGTTTGTTAAGAATTTCACTCACTGGGCTGATATATTCTACAAAATCAAAACTGGAAAAAGTCAAAAAAAGACAAATAGTGCATCATACATTGAATATATCAGGATGGTGGATCACGTGTATAATCAATATGAAGAACTAAAACAACAACAAAAACCGCCAAAATTGCAAAGAAAGCGAGAGCAACCTGCAAAGAAAATATCTTTCTCTCCTAAAAAACAACAACTACCACCTGATGATGATGATGATGATGATGATGATGATGATGATGATTATTTACAAGAAACGGATGTAGAAAAACTAGATGAAGCAACTGGTTATAGCGGAAGTGGATTGCAAGATTCCAGTGGACCCCAAAGTGGGGTATGTCCTGATAGTGTTATCAATGATATATCACGATTAGATGTTCTTGTAGGAGGGTTCCGAGCTGGAAATAATTCACCGGAAATAATTAATGAAGCAGCTGATATCTGTAGACGGTTATTTGCCGGCGGTATCATGGATATCAAAACATATCGAGATTTCATTGACGAGTTAGCAAATGGGTATCATAGTGATTAAATAACAATTGAAAACACTATTGTTTTTATAATAATGATCATCCATTACAATCATGATAAACCAACCACCGTCTATGTAGTTAATTCACGGTTTCCAGTTTATAGAGCATACTATGGAGATGGCCTCGGCAATACCATTTTAGGATTCTTTTCAAGAATGGCCCCAAAAGTGATGCCGTTAGCTAAACAGTTATCAATGAAAGCCATTGATGTTATTCGTGATAAGGGTATTAGTACTGTTGGAGATCTTGCCGGGAAAGCGTTTTCAACTGCGAAGGATAAAATAACATCATTAGTGAGGCGAAAAAAGAAACCGTTACCGTCTACAGAAGAAATGCCTGCAAGTGTTAGTAAAATAATAAATAACGCAGTAGATGAAAAATTAGCGTCGATGGTAAATCAAGGAGACCAAAGCAATATTGCAAATATGATAGCGGGAAGTGGCTTTAGAAAACTACGTCGATGAAATCCTACGGATTTTCACGCTAGCGTTTTTCACGATGAAAATCACGATTTAGACTCTGATAAATAGAATAAAATGTTCAAAAGGTCACATGATCCAGCATTTGATATGGATGCCCCAGTTGGCAAGAATGATTCTGTACGCGATTTTCAATTTTATTCTTATCACGCAATACAACCAGATCTCCGATCGCGAATTGAACTTCAAGTTCATGATACCAGTAAATACTTTTTGCCTTGTGAAGCGTTTATTGAAGTAGAAGGAGAACTTGTAACAAATGATGCTGCACATAATGATCCACCATATGACATTAACTCAAATGTCCGAGTTGGTTTTGTTAATAACGGCATCATGGCGTTATTTGAAAGCGCTAGATATCTCATTGATGGAAAAGAAATTGAATCCATTGACCGTGAAGTTGATATGGCCACAACAATCATAGGGTTAGCGAGATATTCTGATGATTATACAAGATCAGCGGGTCCATCTATGATGTTTGCAAAGGATACCTCTGATAACGCTGATCACCTTCAATTCATTAAAGTGTTAACACCGCAAGTCACTTCAGTTGCTAATCAAGGGGAAGCAGCTAATCCAGAACGTCGAACTAGACCCGGAGCTGAGTTTGATATTCTCGGAGGCGTTAATGGTAATCTCAATTTAGGATTTGCAACACGCGTAGCAATGTTGCATGGGCAGCGTCGACGATTTTCATGTGCGATTCCACTACATCACATATTTGGATTCTGTAGAAACGTCCGAAAAGTTATTTATGGAGCCAAACACACAATAGCACTCGTGAGAAAGGGTACTGATGATGATGCAATCTGGCGTAATGCTGGGGTTGCTCCCGGTAAAGTCATTTTAACAAAACTATCATTATGGATGCCAGTGTTAACTCCATCAATCACAGAAGAACAGCGACTACTATCATTTATGGACCAAGGAGGAAAGTCGTTGTTGAGTTGGTTATCAGTGACTACGGATATTAAACTGGGTAATGTTGATGGTACATTCACATGGCACCTGGCATCAAAACAAGGGTTTTCAGCTCCACGTCATATATTTATTGCGTTACAGAATGCTGCGCGAGTTGGTAATCAAGAACGAAGTCATATGATATTTGATCAGTTAGGTGTGAATGAAGTCTCGCTGAGAATAAACGGACAGCAGGAACCATCCGAGGATATACAACTTGATTACGGTCAGAATCATATTGCACGTGTCTATCATAACCTGTTGTCATTTATGGCACGTGATCAAAATGTGGATACCGGTTTGCAAATGTCACAATTGGATTTTAAAAGCCTCTATCCGATTTATTACTTTTCATTGGAACATCTTGATTTGATGAGACAATCTGTCGTTGATATACACTTTAGAGCCCGTGTAACCCGTCCGATTGGTCCAGCAGCAGTTGCTGGGGTACATCCTATCCTTATCCCGAATTATAGAGCGGTTGCTGTCATTCTCAGTGATAAATCAATGCTACTTGAAGGTGTTGGAGGAAGAATGAGAGTGGTAGATGCCCCAGTAGAAAACATGTAATTGAAAATCCGAAGGATATTTCCATTGAATCGTTTTACGATTTAGAATCAATCTATTATGTATAATGTCATATAGTGTTATTAGTGTTACGTTAACTCCTGGTCAAATAAAAAAATTGCAATCAGAATCGGCTAAAAAATGTGGAACCACAATCACGTTGAAACCTAATCAAATGACTGGTGGTGCAAATAAATTATCGCTGACAACTCGTCAAGTGAAACATTTCAATGATGCTTTCAAGGATAAAAAAGGTGTTCAGATTACTCTTTCTGCGGCTGCTATCAAAAATATGATTAAAACAGGCGGTATATTTCCATTGTTAGCTGCAATACCAGCATTGATTGCAGCAGCAGCCCCAGCGGTGGCTAAAGCAGCGGCGTTAGGAGCCGTTGGTACTGCAGCCGGAATGGCGTTGAAAAAGGCAGCTGGACAAGAGCAGCAGAGAGGGTGTATCGGACAACATTTTTAGACAAGTTTTCACTGAAATCACGCTTAAAATCAATGAAACCAATGACATCAGACCCAAAAGTCAATGACATCAGGTCCCAAATGTGTGTGTGAATCATGGATTAGGTCCAAAAAAAAAATATGAAAAAATCAATGAAATTAATGAAATCAAAAACTTTTCAACTATTACATTTTTTGGGAAAAAGGGACTACAACATCGTTGTCACTCACCCTCTCTGCTGCTATGGGTTAACCGAATATTTGATCCAGTCCGATACGATATCGTGTTCGAGGGTCATGTAAATTTATTGTTACAAATCCGTGTGGGGCAGACTGAGCATGACTAAAGAAATTTCTAAATTGATTGAAGTCCATATCGGAGCACCATGTCTGCCAAATATTTCGTAGCGTATGTGTATCAACGCCGTTGAATACAGCAAGCATATTACAGTTATCTCTAATCACTTTTGGAATCTGAGTGTAGCGTTGAGTGACATAGATCACGTCCGTGTTTTTATGCCTGCCTCGGGAAAATATTCTAGCAGGATTTTTTTGATTATCTAACATGACATCGTCGTATACAACTAAATTGTTGATACTTCCATCGAGGTCATTCACGGATGGCGCCTCGTCAATATCGGTTATAAATTCAATAACATCCTCGCCGGCAATCTCTGAAGCGTTTTCATTAAAATCTTTTAGCACTTCATAGCATCGTTGGTCGTCTACGCTAGGGGCAATTAAATACAATTTATCCCACTTCATCCATCTCATTATTAAATTGAGCAACAATTGCGTTTTACCGGATCCAGATGGTCCGATTATAATTGCGCGGATAGAGTTTGGTAGCGCTGCATGATGCTTCACTGGTTCTCTTGTTTTAGTCGCTGAAAAATCAATTATATTCATATCTCTATACATAAATTATGGATCTATATTGCGTGAAGTGTAAGGCGCGTACTGGCACAGATGACTTGACGACGATTACAACTAAAAATAACCGATCAGCGCTTTCTGGTAAATGCGTACAATGTAGTACAAAGAAATTTAGATTTGTTTCTAAACCCAAGGAACTCAAGGAACCTTTAAAAAAAGACGAGGAGGTGATATCGCAGCCAAATTAGCAAAACTCCCTGGAACCCCATGGGCAAAATACCCCGGAGAAAAACACCTTCCAGGATATAGCTACTGTGGACCGGGAACAAGACTTGATATCAGACTCAATGATCAAAATCAGCCCCGACCCGGTGAGGAACCAATAAACGCTATTGATAAGGCCTGTCACCTTCATGATGTATCTTATAAAAGCAGTAATCTGCAGCACAGGCATCTAGCAGATGTGAAATTAATTCATGCGTTAAATGCTATTTCTGATAAATCTTTCAAAGAAAAATTGGCTTCCTTTTTGATAAAATCGGCTATGAAAAGTAAATTGATGTTAGGGGCTGGTAATTAATAACAACATGGAATCTATTTATTATTCCCCAAGAGGATACTGGAGGGGTAAATCAGCAATCCATAAACTCGCTAGCGCTGCAAAAGTGAAAAAAAACACTGCGGCTCATTGGTTATCCAAACAGGCACTATGGCAAATTTATCTACCACCGCCTAAACAAATCAATTTCTCGCATTTTGATGTGACCGGACCCAATGAAGTTCATCAGGCTGATCTATTATTTCTGCCACATGATCGTGGTTACAAATATGCGTTAACTGTAGTTGATATTGCAAGTCGATACAAAGAAGCAGAACCGTTAAAAACAAAATCAGCCACTGAAGTCGCTTCTGCATTTGAAAGGATTTATCGACGAGGTCCTCTGCACTGGCCAAATCTGTTACAAGTTGACCCGGGCAAGGAATTTCAGGGTGCAGTGTTATCTACAATGAAATATCACAATGTCGCTATCAGACGAGGGCATACTGCGCTACATCGTGATCAGGCCATTGTAGAATGATTTAATAAAACCCTTGCTGAGCGGTTATTTGGATATCAATACGCAAAAGAATTCATCCAAGAAAAAAGATCCCGTGAATGGGTGAAGAGATTACCAGGTGTAGTTACCGCACTGAATAACGAGATTACTAGAACCATCAACATGAAACCTATCAACGCGATTAAAAAGAAGTCGATACCTGAAAAACCACAAAAAGATTTCAAAGAACCAATTCTTGGTAGTAATGTCATTGTGAGGTACTTATACGAACCAGGAGAGCTAGAAGGGGATAGAAAAAGGGCTACTGATCCTATTTGGAGCGTCACTACGCATAAGATATCTAGTATAACACGATCTACGGGTAGACTTCCAATCTATAAACTGGATTCAACTGCCCCTCAACGGGGTTTTACTAGACAACAATTACAAGTGATACCCGAGGATACTCAATTGCCACCCCATGGGCTTAACTAGCACCCTTGCGTCTATTGCACTCAAGACAAGTCAACATCACATTATTTCTGACATGACCGAGATTGTTATTTTTTCTGTCTACGGTGAATTGGCGAGGATCCTTATCCGAATACTGCCAACGCATTATACAATTGCAACTCGCGCAGTGATTATTCTGTTGTTTCTTCAAAGTGATTATTAATTCAGCATCAATATCAAATTCTCGTTGTTTTTTTTTTGTCCTGTTGTTTGTAACCGGATAGTTTTTTATCAATAATATCATCTATTGTGGTGTCATTATCATCACCAATGATTTCATCATCTCCACTGGCTTCGCCAACGACAATTCTTCGAAGTTGATTTATTTTTCGTACTCTAGACACTGCGAGATAGACTAAATTCGACCATTCTATTCGATTATCTACCATCCAAAGAGTTGTATCCGATATAGTCAATCCCTGTGAAGAGTGTATTGTTGCTGCGTATCCTAGCGTGCACGGGGATTTATTGGCACGCAATGCATCTTCAACAACATTGATATCAACCAGCACAATATCATTTAATACTAAATTCTGTTTTTCACTTTGTCCTGGAATATCAACTTCGATGTTCTGTTTTCGCGTATCCGATGGCCTATAACAAAGAGGCACTGGAAGTGTTGCAAATTTTTGTTTATGCAATTCAAATAACTTCATCTGAAGTGTGTCCCTGACTATTTTTCTACTTGCAATGATTAAATCGTTTGGTCTCCACATTTCCCAGAACTCATTCATGGGAGTTTCCGAAATTATTTCACGGGCTATTTCACATTGGATTCTATCCGGTTGTAATCTAATTAGTTTCTTCAATTCTTTTAATTCATTATCAAGTGATCTGTGATCGGTATCAATTTCTTCATAATAGTCTACAAAACCCTTTAGCCATTCATGGGGGGATGCACCGACAAATGGTGGTGGTTGCCCGTGATCACCGCACATGACGACTTTTGTATTCTTCAATAACAACCACTCAAGAAATATTTTTAAGACATCTTCTGACACTGTGTCTATTTCATCCCAAATGATAATTTCAGGAATAAATTTCTCTCCCATGCGCTCAGGAGTCCATTTATCTCCCTTCCATCGGAAAAAGCTGTGATAAGTGCAAGCATTTACCCCTCTCTGTATCATTTCTCTTGCAAGTCTATGAGTTGGTGTTAGCACAATCATGTTAGAAACGCTAGCGTTTCCACGACGAAATAACTCAATTGCCCGGGTTGTTTTTCCTGACCCGCCACAACCGTTTAAATAAACTGTTTTATACAGGCATATTGGATCAGAAATCGGTGGTGCATTAGAAAATTCTGAACACTGATTGCTTTCTAAGTAATTATTTTCAATGGTAACATCTGCTGATTGAATATAATCATGAATCATTTCTTTCTTAATTCTCCATGATCCCCATTTCTCGTTGCCAGTAGCCTTAAAATCAGCCATTTTGCTATTTATGTAAAATGAATCAGTAGCAACTCTAACTGCGGTGGTAGGAAATCTATTGATCATTGAAAACAGATTGATAGAAGCATAACCGAGCATAGAAGCTCTTAAGTGTGTGTACTGCGGATGGTATCCATCATTGTAGGTAACAATTGTACCCAATTTGGTTCCATCGGACATAAATGCGTCCTTACGATTGACATATAGGCCCTTATTCGTTAAATCCGCCATTACAAAATCGTATTCAGCGTTGTCTATAATCAATCGTGAAGAATATTTCGTATTATCATCTTTGCCACCTTGGGTAAATTTACCGATTATTCTTCGTCCAAGATTTTTTGCTTCATTGTTTCTGATTTCAAATAACTGTTGGGACCAATCCATGATTTGTTGTTCATTAAAATCAGGAAACAGTTTTCGCTCTTCGCTAATTATTTTTTCTAGATCAGGGTGTGGTAACCAGACTGATTTCTGTGCTCGATAGGATATAATTGCTTCACTGACAATTAATGATTTTAACATCTTACAATCAAGCATATACCGTAACAACACTATTGGCATCCAGTGTTTTTCAGACATGTGTTTACCAATCCAAAGATAACTACACGGATGAAGTCCTTCAGCCATTTCAAATGATACTACACAAGCGAATCCGGTTAAATCGAAATGTGGCAGTGGTCCATTAATAGCAACACGGGTCATTTCGTGTGTAGGGTGTCCAAATCGTTTGAAATATTTCTCGCATTCTCCATACCCAAGAAAACTTCCTGGATAACACGCAATCATATCAACTGAAATAACGGAATCAGAGGTGTATTTTGTGTTCCATAATCCGCCGTGGCTGTATTCAAGACAGGACAATTTGACATCTGATAAAAACTCACTTCGTGTTGGTTTCCACGCGTTTTTCTTTCTAGCAAAATGTGCTGCAATGGATGGTACTGTAAAACAGTTTGCTAATAATTGATCGTCTTCTTCTCCGTCCTCAGAAAACTCACTAGCTAGTTGTTTCATTTGATTCTGCAGTTCTTCAGTACGGTATAATTCTCCGTTGGGCCTTACAAACTGATCAAATCTGCATTCTTCGTCTGAATTACTATGAAATAGCCACGCTGACACAGGATCGTTTTTACTCAAATGGTAAATAGCATCAAATAATTTCTGCTCGGTAAAACATTCTTCAGGTCCCAACCCTGCTGGGGATAGATATTTTACGGTTCTATCCCGTGGAAATATTGTTACTGCAGATGACCACGCGTGCGCGTTATGATCAATAATTTCAATGGGGGTTCCTTTTGATTGATATTTCGATTCGTATAATACTTCACCGGTGATTGTTCTTACCGATATTGGAAATCTTAATGATGTTTCTAATTTGGCTATATCCTGAATTGTTGCTCCATGCTCTTTTACCGTGAACTCCCACTCGGTTATTTTTTTTCGTCTTAGATCAGTGAGTTTATTCCCCCGGGATGCATTTGTGAAGTGTTCTATTATTCGTGTTGCTACACAATTTAGCCCTGTCGAATATTTCATGGGTGCTAGTTTTGAAATATCAGGTTTTTCATTGAGCGGATAGATCCCGTAAACAACTGCTGTGACAGGATAAGATCTTTCGTAGTAGGGTTTATCAATTCCAGTCAAAATTCCCGGTTTGGAATCCTGATTCACGGTGACAGTTTTTTTGCCCTTGAGAATGGGTTCAAATTTATCCTTAATAATCCATTTGCCATTCTCACGGATAATGAATTTGATTCGGAAAAAATGACTTTTTTCCCCAACATGTGAAATGATCACTGCTGCCTTTTCATCATTCATGGTAGCGTCAACAACACCATCAATTCGAAATGTTGACCAACAATAGGATGCTCCATCACGCTTGAATTCATTAAAACAGTCTCTGATGGGTTTATCAAGAATTTTATTCTTGGGTGTATTAGAAACTATATCAAGATTGAATTGAGCATCCTTCCATGATGATCTCATGTTTCCGTCTCTTGGACGTTTGTTACGTTTGTTTCCGTCTATTGGACGTTTTTTGGGTCTATCGAGATTAAATCTAGGATTGATTTTTAATAATCTCTTAAACTCTTTCATGTTTCCGTCTCTTGGACGTTTTTGACGTTTTTTTGGTCTATCGAGATTAAATCTAGGATTGATTTTCAATAATCTCTTAAACTCTTTCATGTTTCCGTCTCTTGGACGTTTGTTACGTTTGTTTCCGTCTATTGGACGTTTTTTGGGTCTATCGAGATTAAATCTAGGATTGATTTTTAATAATCTCTTAAACTCTTTCATGTTTCCGTCTCTTGGACGTTTTTGACGTTTTTTTGGTCTATCGAGATTAAATCTAGGATTGATTTTCAATAATCTCTTGAACTCTCTATCAGCATTGAATTTAGCATTTTTCGAAGTCAATCTCTTGAACTCCTTCATGCTATATAAAAAACAAACATTTAAATGAAAGTTTTATGTATAATGAATCACTGCGAATGGCTCATGATGGGAAATGTAACCCCGTGTAACAAATCATGCAGAAAAAATGAGTACTGTAGGTATTATATGCAAAGTTTTCGACGTGGAAGTCTTGGTCCGTTACCCTGTATTCGATGTGGGGTTGGGGTTAAGGGAAGATCACAATTGTGTAGTGATTGTGGTGGTAAGCGATATAGGGAATTGAAGCGTTATTATGATAAAAGAATAAAAAATGGACAATCTATCAGAAATTATGACCCTGAAAAGGCCCTTGACCCTGACAACATCAAGGATAAAATCATAAGAACCCCGCAAGACTATATCGAAAGATTTTCCAGTGATGTAATTATTGAACCAAACACTGAATTAGACAAACAATAGAATAGTATATATGGACCAAGAATTCAGACCACATCCAGTGATTACAAAATATGAAGCATCCAGTGATGGTACTGTCAGAAACCGTAGACTAAAGAAACCGGTCGGTGTTGTGAATAATCAAGGGTATTTGAAGTTTACTGTTGGCGGGGGAAAAGAAACGAAAACTTATCTCAATCATCGTTTCGTGTATGAATGTCATTATGGATTGATCAAAGATGGTTTTGTTATTTATCACAAGGATTCTAATCCAAAGAATAATTCTGTATCCAATCTGCAGGCTATCACACTGAGTGAGAATTCCAAACGAGGAAGAGCTGGCACTTTCAAAACGGTTTGGAAGAGACCTGTGACATCTTTGAATACAATAACTAATGAAGAAAAAATATTTTCATCTATGAATGAAGCCGGAAAATATTTCAATATCTGTCCGACTTCTGTACAAAAAGTTGCAGGGAGGATTTATCGATCGGCTATTTAAAAAAAGACGGGGCAAAAATTTCAATTTAGTTATGTCTAATGCGTCATAATTTCCAATTAGAGATATGTCATACTTATAGAATAATGAATTCTGAAAACATGAATAGCATCATAGTTGAAATAGCAAAATTGAAAAATCAGGATATCAAACTATCAGATGGATTAAATCCTGATCAAATTGTGTCTGATTTTCAGGATATTGAATACGGAGTTAGCACTAACAAGTATATGCTACCCAAGAAATATGCACTCATCAAAAAAATTCAGAATTCTATTAAAGACTCTCTTTCATTTTCCAGTGACATCAGTGTGTTCGTCCCGTTGTATGCTATCGTAGAGGGAATACGAAAAGAATTGGGGTACGAATACGAATTGAAAAAAGAAGTCAACTCTAAAATTAGAAACCTACGAGCATTAATTCAAGAAAATGAACAATTTTGATTGCCCGACCATTAATCATTTTTTGATTGCCCGACCATTATCATTTTTTGATTGCCCGACCATATCATTTTTTTTAGCCGACCCTCAAGGGGTGTCAAAAATCGATGGACGATATGTCAGATTGATCAATGGAAAAGTGAGGAAAGTCACAGTATTATTAATTTTATATACAATTATGTGACTTTCCTCATCACTGATAGAAGGTGTCTCACGATGAAATAACGCTTCCATGACTGTGTTAAAAATCATCCGACATGTCAAGTGTTTTGCAATTGAAAAATAGTTTGCGATTTCAAATAATGGTCAATGAGGCATTAACAACCCGATTGGCTCGTGAGCGACTAGATGCAATTAAGAAATTTATACCAATTCGCGACTCTGTAAGAAATAAACTGCAACAACGACAGAGTTTACAAACTGATTTTGCTCTGGGGTCTGAAGAATTGTTTAAACCAGTAACCACAGCAACGAAGGGGGTAGAGCGTGCTATACTGGGAGATGATCCTGACGGTAAGAGAAAGGAAGAGGGTCTTATTTCTGTACTCGAAAAAATAGCAGCGAAAACTGAACAAACTGAAAAAACTGATCCGAAAAAAACGACTGTTTCTCTGTTGAATAAATTTACTGATCATGCTAAAATATTAATAAAAAAACCTAGTTTATTGAAATCAAAGGATTATCAAGCCTTTGGTAATTTTGCTGCTCAAAGCTATAATTCAAAAAAAGATTTTTTAAAGGACGAGTATAAAAATGATAGAATATCAAGTAATGATTGGTTCGATTATTTGTATAAACTAAATAAAGGGATTGGTCGTTTGAATAAGGATGAGATAGGATACAAGGAATTTCAAAGGGGGATTAGTAATTATAAAAGAGAACAAATAGAAGAGCGACAACGAGAAATAGAAGAACGGCAAGAACTAAAACGTCAAACACCAACACGTAGACAAACAAGAAGACAAAAAAAACAACAACTACCACCTGATGATGATGATGATTTAGAAGAACGACGTCAAACACCAACACGGAGACAAAAAAAACAACAACTACCACCTGATGATGATGATGATTTAGAAGAACGACGTCAAACACCAACACGGAGACAAAAAAAACAACAACTACCACCTGATGATGATGATGATACTCTTGATTATTTACAAACCACGGATACAGACAAACTAGATGAAGCAGCTGGCTATAGCGGAAGTGGATTAGGAAATCCAAGGATTGGAAACATTTGTCCTGATAGCGTTATCAATGATATATCACGATTAGATGTTCTCATCGGAGGAAAACGAGCTGGAAATAACTCTCCAGAAATAATTAATGAAGCAGCTGATATCTGTAGACGGTTATTTGCCGGCGGTATCATGGATATCAAAACCTATCGAGATTTCATTGACGAGTTAGCAAATGGGTATCATAGTGATTAAATAACAATTGAAAACACTATTGTTTTTATAATAATGATCGTACACTACAATCATGATAAACCAACCCTCGTCTATGTAGTTAATTCACGGTTTCCAGTTTATAGAGCATACTACGGAGATGGCCTCGGCAATACCATTTTAGGATTCTTTTCAAGAATGGCCCCAAAAGTGATGCCGTTAGCTAAACAGTTATCAATGAAAGCCATTGATGTTATTCGTGATAAGGGTATTAGTACTGTTGGAAATCTTGCCGGGAAAGCGTTTTCAACTGCGAAGGATAAAATAACATCATTAGTGGGGCGAAAAAAGAAACCGTTACCGTCTACAGAAGAAATGCCTGCAAGTGTTAGTAAAATAATAAATAACGCAGTAGATGAAAAATTAGCGTCGATGGTAAATCAAGGGGACCAAAGCAATATTGCAAACATGATAGCAGGAAGTGGCCTTAAAAAACTACGTCGATGAAAATGGAAAAATCGTTTACGATTTCACTATTTAGACTCTGATAAATAGAATAAAATGTTCAAAAAATCATCTGATCCAGCATTTGATATAGACGCCCCAGTCCCCAAGAATGATTCTGTACGCGATTATCAATATTACGCCTATCATGCCATAGACTCAAATAGTCGAGCAAGAATTGATCTTCAAGTCCATGATACCAGTAAATACTTTTTGCCCTGTGAAGCATTTATTGAAGTAGAAGGAGAAATTGTAACAGCTGCTGATACTACTGCTGTACCAGCACCGTATCCAGCTGGTACTCAAGTCGGTTTTGTCAATAATGGTATTATGGCGCTATTTGAGAGTGCTAGATATCTCATTGATGGAAAAGAAATTGAGTCCATAGATCGTGATGTTGATGTGGCCACAACAATCATAGGGTTAGCGAGATATTCTGATGATTATACAAGATCAGCGGGTCCATCTATGATGTTTGCAAAAGATGGTAAGAATACCGCTGGAGGAAACCCATTTATTATAAGACGACCAAATGATCGTGCTGCTCCTCCTGCTCCTGCTGGTATCGAGAATATGATTATAAACAACGATCCTCGTGCTGCTCCTCCTGCTCCTGCTGGTATAGAGAATATGATTATAAACAACGATCCTGATTTCAATCTAGGAGCCGCAACACGAAACGCAATGTTGGGAGTAGGGCGTAAATCATTTTCATGTGCGATTCCACTGCATCATATTTTTGGATTCTGTAGAAACGTCAGAAAAGTTATCTACGGGGCGAAGCATACAGTATCGCTTGTACGAAAAAGTGATGATAATGATGCAATTTGGAGGATTCCAGCAAATGCTGCAAATCCAGATGCTGATGCTGGTAAAGTCAATTTAACAAAAATATCATTGTGGATGCCAGTGTTGACTCCAGCAATCACCGCAGAAGGACGATTACTATCATTTATGGACCAAGGAGGAAAGTCGTTGTTGAGTTGGCTAACCGTGAGTACAGATGTGAAGCAATCAAATATCAACGGGTTATTCACTTGGAACCTAGCATCAAATCAAGGCGTTTCTGCGCCACGTCATATATTTATTGCGTTACAGGATAACGCACGAGTTGGCAATCAACTCTTCAGTCATATGATATTTGATCAATTAGGTGTGAAAGACGTCTCACTGAGAATAAACGGCCAGCAGGAACCATCTGAGGATATACAACTTAATTACACAGAAAATCATATTGCACGAGTTTATCATCGTCTGTTGTCATTTATGGCACGCGATCAAAATGTGGATACTGGTTTGCAAATATCACAATTTGATTTTAAGAATCTGTATCCGATCTATTACTTCTCACTGGAACATCTCGATTTGACAAGACAGTCAGTTGTTGATATACACTTTAGAGCTAATGTGACTCGTCCTGCTACTATTGCTGATTATAGAGCGGTTGCTGTCATTCTCAGTGATAAATCAATGCTACTTGAAGGTGTTGGTGGAAGAATGAGAGTGGTAGATGCCCCAGTAGAAAATCTTTGAACGATTTTTCTCGATTTTTCATTGAATTAGAATCAATCAATTATATATAATGTCATATAGTGCTATTAGTGTTACGTTAACTCCTGGTCAAATCAAAAAATTGCAATCAGAATCGGCTAAAAAATGTGGAACCACAATCACGTTGAAACCTAATCAAATGACTGGTGGTGAAAATAAATTATCGCTGACAACTCGTCAGGTGAAACATTTCAATGATGCTTTCAAGGATAAAAAAGGGGTTCAGATTACTCTCTCTGCGGCTGCTATTAAAAATATGATGAAAACGGGTGGTATATTTCCATTGTTAGCTGCAATACCAGCATTGATTGCAGCAGCAGCCCCAGCGGTGGCTAAAGCAGCAGCGTTAGGAGCCGTTGGTACTGCAGCAGGAATGGCACTTAAGAAGGCAGCTGGACAAGGATATAAAAAAAGAGACGATCCGTTCAAGGATTGGGTCTAAGACTACCAGGAACCCCGTATTCGTGGTACAGCGGAAAAGGTCTAAGACTACCAGGGACCCCGTATTCATGGTACAGCGGGAGATCCGTTCACGGATCAGGCCTGAGACTACCAGGAACGGTTTATTAATTCAGAAATCTATGGTTCCAATGTCCAATTTTGATTTAATGGATGCTGCTAAAAAACTAGTGATTAAAATTTCAGAGGTGTTTTTATGAAAGATCAATTACCACATCAACCAAACAAAACTGAAACAGGTATTATTAATCTCGATAACAGCACCGGACCTGGAACTCACTGGGTTGCATACGCTATTGATCCACGTGGGATTGTCTATTTTGATTCATATGGATTAGCCCCACCAAAAGAGTTTATGCGGTATATAAAAACCCTTCCAATGAAGACTTGGTATTCTACGCTACCAACACAACAAATCAATGACCCACCAATATGCGGCAGTGAAGTGTTAAATGTCCTTGACGCTATTTCTAACTCCTTGGGTAACCCAAGGGGAAAACCACCTCATATTGTCGTTAATGACTACACTAGTAATCGCTTTTTAGAGAGAGAAAGAGTTTTACAATAACATGATTGATATTTGGGGAAGACCTCTGAAACCCAAACCCGATGACACTGCAACCGGTGATATAACAAAACAAATTAAAGATGAAATCGCTGAGACGTTGAACTTAATAAGTGTTGACCCGAATGAAATAGTTGTATTTCAAGACAAACAGGGTAAATTGAAATCTAGTAATATTTCTCTGGATGATATTTTAGTTAAACAACAAAACGCAATCGAGGATACTATCGCGTTATTTTCCGATCAGGGTAAACTCAAACCGGGTGTACTCGTTTCGACGATTACAGATCGATTTAAAACTCTCAACGATTCTGCGTTAGAACTAGCAACACTTCAATCTAAAACCGAAGAACACATAAAACAGTTTACCGCATTTCGTAGAAATATCATTGATAAATTTATTGGAACTACATTCGATAAAATTGAACTAAAACTCCCTGATATTAAAAAATCCATCGATGAGACGAAAACTTCCATCGAAGGCATCAAAGGTGATCTTTCGAGGATGATAACAGCCATTGAAAAAACAAAAATTCCTCATGAGAAAACCAACAACGTAGTATACACAATCCAACACGGATCATTTGAGTGGACACCTACAAACAACACATTAGATATCACTGCAACCGTTAAGGGTATTTATCGATTAACACTAGTAACACCATCGTCTCAATTTAATATTTCATCGTCCAGTTCATCTGGGGTCAATAATACGATTTCAACGATCATCGACAAGAATACAACTGAAAAGTTCACAATCACATCTACTGATAAACATTTGGTTAGGGTCTCAACAACGTGGTATGTGGAATTCGTAGCGAATTTAAGTAAATCGTAATTGAAAACGATAGCATATTTAAAATAAAAATGATTTCATCATCGCAATATCGCTATGATCAGGTCAGAGAGTATCAAACTAGACTCAAAACCTTGTCTGAGGAGTATGAATTGAAAATTAAAAAATATCGCAGGAGAATTACCGCAATTGATGTTACTGTGTACGCTGTGAGTGGTGTAATCACCGGAGCTGGTATTATACTGTCTTCAGTGACAATGATGGCCCCGATAGCTGTTCCAATTTGCATTTCTGCGGCAACAACAATCGCTGGAATAATTTCAATAATCACAAAAAAAATATCCTCATGCAGCCAACGGAAACTACAAGACTACATAATTCAATTTCATGTTGTGTCTACTGCATACTCGCAATTATCCTCATTGATATCGTCATCGCTCGATGATACAATTATATCAGAGAGGGAGTTTTCAGCGATGGTAGATATATATGATTCTGCGATGTCAAAATTAGAAATACAACATGAGTATAATAACAATGACAACACAGATGGAATTACTTCAACAAATAGTGGAGAACACAAACCCAGTACAAACAAGCATGATCTCAATAACCTCAACGAATCCAGAATTCAGTGTGAATTTCCCCTCTCCGGTCCCAGTGAAGGAGATAGCACTAGCAAAACTACGAGTATACCACAGTTGGCCAAATATTAGGTCAAAATCATTTGGTGGTCAACAACCCAATAATTCACTGGTATTTGCAAATAAGAATAAACCCGACGGTACCCCAGACTGGAATGTTGTTTCCATACCAACCGGATCATATCAAATTGAACAAATCAATGATGAATTCGCGCGTAGAATAAAATCGATTACTGGAGTAGAGTCAAAAATAGCTATAACAGTTCATGTGCCGACACTATCATCTGCCATTGAAATAAGCACAGAAGGATACGTCGTAGATATCTATCAGAGTTCTATTAGAACCGTACTAGGATGGCCTGAATTACCACCCGGTGGAAAAACCGTTAAATTACCAGAACCACAAAAAACCGATTATATCACAGACAGGATAAAATCTGATAATCCAATAAAAAGCTATAGATATTATGATAAGTCATATTTTTTCATTAGAGTAGAATATGATGAAAGAGTACGACTTATTCATCATCTTGCTAACCGGGATAAAATCACTGAAAATTTCACAGCTTTCAATAACGATATTTCGTTGTTGTTTATATCTCTTAGATCCGGCACTCTCACCCAAGATGAATTTATCAGTGTCGTAGAAACATGTAACAAAATCATCAATGACATGGAAACATTTCATTCACAAATTATTCAAGAAGTATTAGGTGACAGTAGTCCTAAAACAAGAGATTTATTTGCAATAGAATATAGGATCCGCATAGGAGATATTCCAACATTCAAACTACCAGGATATAATATCTCAGAACTACAAAAATCTCTCGATGATGCCATCGATGAAGGTTTCAAAAAAATCCATGATACGTGGAAAAAAACACCATCACAACCACAAACAACTATCCTGACCCATAATAATGACCCAGACGGTGGTGGCAGGCATATTGCTCCGTTCAATGTGAATATTTCAACGGTGATTGCGCTCAATTTAGTATGTGATGTGATCGAAGGAAGCTATCAAATAAATTTAGAACGATCAAATCAAGCTCAGCAAGGATATATTTTGTATTCATTTGCACCAACAGCTCCTCCAGGGTTTTTAATAATTGAGTCCCCGGTGAATCCAGTCTATATGCGATGTCATAATAATTCATTAACCAGAATTAATTTCAAACTCACTGACCAGTCAAATAATCTGATTGATTTACAAGAGGAGGTTTTACAAATTAGTCTATTTGTGAAATCATAAATGATTTTCGTCCCCCCCAAGTCTGGAACACGATATCGTATCGGACTGGATCAAATATTCGGTTAACCCATAGCAGCAGAGAGGGTGAGTGACAACGATGTTGTAGTCCCTTTTTCCCAAAAAATGTAATAGTTGAAAAGTTTTTGATTTCATTAATTTCATTGATTTTTTCATTTTTTTTTTTTGGACCTAATCCATGATTCACACACACATTTGGGACCTGATGTCATTGACTGTTGGGTCTGATGTCATTGGTTTCATTGATTTTAAGCGTGATTTCAGTGAAAACTTGTCTAAAAATGTTGTCCGATACACCCTCTCTGCTGCTACAAGGATATAAAAAAAGGGACGATCCGTTCACAGATTGGGTCTAAGACTACCAGGAACCCCGTATTCGTGGTACAGCGGAAAGGGTCTAAGACTACCAGGGACCCCGTATTCATGGTACAGCGGGAGATCCGTTCACGGATCAGGCCTGAGACTACCAGGAACGATTTATTAATTGAGGAACCTATGGTTCCCAAATCTTCGATGATTCCAATGTCCAATTTTGATTTAATGGATGCTGCTAAAAAACTAGCGATTAAACATTTCAGAGGTGTTTTTATGAAAGATCAATTACCACATCAACCAAACAAAACTGAAACAGGTATTATTAATCTCGATAACAGCACCGGACCTGGAACTCACTGGGTTGCATACGCTATTGATCCACGTGGGATTGTCTATTTTGATTCATATGGATTAGCCCCACCAAAAGAATTTATGCGTTACATAAAACAATTTCCAATGAAGACTTGGTATTCTACGCTACCAACACAACAAATCAATGACCCACCAATATGCGGCAGTGAAGTATTAAATGTCCTTGACGCTATTTCTAACTCCTTGGGTAACCCAAGGGGAAAACCACCTCATATTGTCGTAAATGACTACACCAGCAATCGCTTTTTAGAGAGAGAAAGAGTTTTACAATAACATGATTGATATTTGGGGGAGATCTTTGAAACCCAAACCCGATGGCACTGCAACCCCTGATTCTATCAAGGATATAACAAAAAAAAATTAAAGATGAAATAGCTGAGACGTTGAATTTAGAAAGTGTTGAACCCAATGAAATAGTTGTATTTCAAGATCGCCAGGGTAAATTGAAATCTAGTAATATTTCTCTGGATGATATTTTAGTTAAACAACAAAACGCAATCGAGAACACCGTTGCGCTATTTTCCGATCAGGGTAAACTCAAACCGGGTGTACTCGTTTCGACGATTACAGATCGATTAAAAATTCTCAACGATGAGTTAAACAATTCTGTGGTTGTACTAACAACACTTGAATCTAGAATTGAAGAACATATAAAACAGTTTACCGCATTTCGTAGAAATATCATTGATAAATTTATTGGAACTACATTCGATAAAATTGAACTAAAACTCCCTGATATTAAAAAATCCATCGATGAGACGAAAACTTTCATCGAAGCCGTCAAAGGTGATTTTTCGAGGATGATAACAGTCATTGAAAAAACAAAAATTCCTCATGAGAAAACCAACAACATAGTATATACAATCCAACACGGATCATTTGTGTGGATACCTACAAACAATAAATTAGATATCATTGCAACCGTCAAGGGTATTTATCGATTAACACTGGTGACAACGGTTCAATTTAATATATCATCGTCGAGTTCATCCGGGGTCAATAATACGATTTCAACGATCATCGACAAGGGTACAATTGAAAAGTTCACTATAACAGCTACTGATAAACATTTGGCTAGAGCTCTGGTATCATGGTATGTGGAATTCGTAGTGGATTTAAGTTGAAAATTGAAAGGATTTCACAATTGAAAACGCTAGCGTTGTTAAAATAAAAAATGATTTCATCATCGCAATATCGCTATGATCAGGTCAGAGAATATCAAACTAGACTCAAAACCCTGTCTGAGGAGTATGCAATGAAAATTAAAAAATATCGCAGGAGAATTACCGCAATTGATGTTACTGTGTATTCAGTGAGTGGTGTAATCACCGGAGCCGGTATTATACTGTCTTCAGTGACAATGATGGCCCCGATAGCTGTTCCAATTTGCATTTCTGCGGCAACAACAATCGCTGGAATTATTTCAATAATCACAAAAAAAATATCCTCATGCAGCCAACGGAAACTACAAGACTACATAACTCAATTTCATGTTATGTCTACTGCATACTCGCAATTATCCTCATTGATATCGTCATCGCTCGATGATACAATTATATCAGAGAGTGAGTTTTCAGCGATGGTAGATATATATGATTCTGCGATGTCAAAATTAGAAATACAAAAACATGAGTATAATAACAATGACAACACCGATGGAATTACTTCAACAAATAGTGGAGAACACAAACCCAGTACAAACAAGCATGATCTCAATAACCTCAACGAATCCAGAATTCAGAGTGAATTTCCCCTCTCCGGTCCCAGTGAAGGAGATAGCGCTAGCAAAATTACGAGTATACCACAGTTGGCCAAATATTAGGTCAAAATCATTTGGTGGTCAACAACCCAATAATTCACTGGTATTTGCAAATAAGAATAAAGACGACGGTACCCAAGACTGGAACGTCGTTTCCATACCAACAGGATCATACCAAATCGAACAAATCAATAATGAATTCGCGCGTAGAATAAAATCGATTACTGGAGTAGAGTCAAAAATAGCTATAACAGTTCATGAACCAACACTATCATCTGCCATTGAAATAAGCACAGAGGGTTATGTCGTAGATATCTATCAAAGTTCTATTAGAACCGTACTAGGATGGCCTGAAATCCCACCCCGGGAAAAACCCGTTGATTTACCAGAACCAAAAAAATCTGATTATGTCACAGACAGGATAAAATCTGATAATCCAGTAAAGAGTTATAGAGATTATGACAAATTGAATTTTTTTCTTAAAACGATAGATACCGTCACTAATAAAAGATACCACACACTTCTACAGAGTAAAACCACTGAAAATTTCAGAGCGTTCAATAACGATATTTCGTTGTTGTTAATATCCCTTAAATCCGGTACTCTCACCGGAGACGAATTTATCAGCGTTGTAGAAACATGTAACAAAATCATCAATGACATGGAAACATTTCATTCACAAATTATTCAGGGTATATTAGATGACGATATCCCCCTATCGAAAACAATATTTGCAACGAAGTATAATATACGCGTAGAAGATATCCCCACATTCAAACTACCAGGATATAATATCTTAGAACTACAAAAATCTCTCAGTGACACCATCGATGTTGGTTTTAAAATAATTCATGATGCATGGAAAAAAGCAACATCACCGGAAATAAAAATCCTGACCCATAATAATGACCCAGATGGTGGTGGCAGGCATATTGCTCCGTTCAACGTGAATATTTCATCGGTGATAGCGCTCAATTTAGTGTGTGATGTGATCGAAGGAAGCTATCAAATAAATTTAGAACGATCAAATCAAGCTCAGCAGGGATATATTTTGTATTCATTTGCACCAACAGCTCCTCCAGGGTTTTTAATAATTGAGTCCCCGGTGAATCCAGTCTATATGCGATGTCATAATAATTCATTAACCAGAATTAATTTAAAACTCACTGACCAGTCTAATAATCTGATTGATTTACAAGAGGAGGTTTTACAAATTAGTCTATTTGTAAAGTCGTAGTGATTTTCGTCGTAGTGATTTACACGACCCTCGAACACGATATCGTATCGGACTGGATCAAATATTCGGTTAACCCCAACTGAAAGTTCTAGTGAGTGACAACGATGTTGTAGTCCCTTTTTCACAAAAATCGATGGAGGATTTCATTAATTTCATTGATTTTTTCATATTTTTTTTTGGGACCTAATCCATGAAACGATATCAGATTCACACACACATTGGGACCTGATGTCATTGGTTTCATTGTTTTTAAGCGTGATTTCAGTGAAAACTTGTCTAAAAATGTTGTCCGATTCGCCCCTTCTGCTGCTACATCACAAGAACATACAATATGAAAATGTCTCTAACCTGACTCCAGTTAGGCATGATATCTTGTTATTAATACTCTTGTATGGATGATGGCATTGACATGAGGTTTTCGCTAAAACACATCAGTATAGTTGTTTCAGAATGAAAATGAAACCAACATATTTGTACTTTAATGAAAGTGACTTATATGACAATGGGGTCAGGTGAGGTCAAGGGTCACTGTTTGCATTCATGTTCAGTGAGTATATGAACATAGTCACATGTACATGCACAAAATAACATTTACCAAACTTTTTATTTAGCCTGCATTTCAATAATAGTCAGCATTCTGACAATGAAGGCTAAAGGTTTTGATTTTATGGTCAAGGTTTTGATATATGTAGGACAAGGTCTTGATTTTATGGTCAAGGTTTTGATATATGTAGGACTAGGTCTTTATTCCAGTTTTTACCTGTATTGGCTTTTGAGCATAATAACAAAAAGTATGAATCTATTTTGTTTTTATCATTCCAAGTTTGTGGAGAATTAATGATGTCTGTTTAATAACGTATCCGAAAATGCACATAAAACTATGAGCTTAAATTGTGATGTAAAACAGTCTTTAAAATGTCTGAGATTTTCTCATTTTTTGACATCATCATAAAGCATAATAGCCAATTTCAGAATGTTATATATATCTATATTTTTTTACTCCTGATACATGATTTTATCTATTTTTTATTCATGGCTGTAAATTGTACAGAATATCCTTAGTTATATGTGACCCGAGTGTTAAGGGCATAATATTACATCTATAAATAGATCTTTATGTGTTGACAAACGTCAATAATAATATTAATAATAAGACTTAACGGTGCCTTTGGATTAATTTCTCGTTGGCAGATGGGGATTGAACATTTCTAGAATTCAGTAACTTTCATTGTTTGGGCGCAAAATGAGTGATGTGATCTTTGATGTATAACATTACATACAAGGAGTGAACTCGTCAATCCGATTCATTTTGATTTTGGAGTCATCCTCATTTTTTGTGTTTCTGTTGTTAGTGTACAGACATGTTTTATCTTGTACTTATTCGAGAGAAAAAACATTTGTTTGGAATGTTTACAGTTGAAAAAGAAAGTTCTCATTATTTGGACTAGAATATTATTCTGGAATTGTTATGAATTATTCAATTGCGTTCTGGATGACAACATCTTGACAACGTCACAATTCTTGAAGGACCAGTACATTTCTGGTTTTTGAAATTTAAACAAAACTTATCTTTCATTTAGGACTTTCATAAAAATTTATGAGGATTCTTCTGGAGTCACATAATAATAATAATAATAATAATAATAATAATAATAATAATAATGTAAATTCCTCCAACATTTACATTTATGATATTGGTAATTAAGTTCCTTGTAAGTTTCTTTAATGCATTCTAGGGAAATGCATTATATGTTGAATTTTGTTGGTTTTCACTCATAAAGTCGTAACATGTAATCTTGACCTATATGCATATATCCAATCTGCGGGTGGTACAACACCAACTCATCTCAGTCTAATATGCGGAATTACAACACAACCTAATTTCTGTCCAATATGCTTGCAAAATTCCGCCTAGTCTCTGCGATTTGTTTTATTTGATAAAAACGTCAGACTTTAGCTCGAAGACAATGACAATTTTGTATTGTACTAACCGCTGTCTTGTAATCATGAAAACATGAACAAAAAGGAAAACTAAGCAACCTGTAGTAGCAAGACATCACACAGGGTAGGGGTGGGGGAGGAAGCTTCGGTTTACCGCCCAATAGGGGGCGAGTACCGCCTGTGTACTACCTCATCTCTCCACCCGATGGAGATATAAAAATCAGCAAGTATAACTTTCGAAAAGTTTAACAAACATTTGGAGGAGGAGAGGTTTCGATTTACCACCCAATAGGGGTGAGTAATAATAATGAGGACTTTAGCATCTTATCTTTAAAAGTTCTAAGCGCTTTACAACAATACTGCCTGTGCGTGGGCTAGAGCCCCAGCCTCATCTTTCCACCCAATGAAAGCATAAGAACCAAATTAAGTATTTCTCCCTAACAAATAAATAAGTAAAACAAAAATTGATCCTCCGGTACCTATAATAATCTAACATCACAATTATAGAGGAGACACACTTTTAATTTAGAAATACTAACCCACTATTCCTAAAACAAAATTGGTGAGGGAAACTGCATATGGGCGAATGATTAGTTACAGACGTCGTAGGGATACGTCAGAAGGCGATACGCAGTGAACATTAGAACAACTCGTACGCAGGCAATGGACAAACAGTACGCAAATGCACGGGAGTAGGCACTAATAATATAATATTACCTGTACTAACCATTTATAAAACTAACATATTTGTTACCTGATCGATTTAGGACCTTTGGAAATATTTAGCCTGTGATATTAAATTCAGATGTAACTAACTATAACTTTCAAGAGGTGTGCCGGAAATTTAAGAGAAGCATAAAGAAATAAAGGAAATGTGGCTCCTTAAACAAGGGCACGGTCTTATCACCCTTTGAAATGTTTGAGGAAAATTAGAAACGCCACACAGTGAACACGCACATAACACAATAGGACTTTTGTTGTTTTAAACAAATTGTAAAGAGCACAGTTTCTTATCAAAATGAAAACAAAAAGAAGTAATACCTGTCTGGTGACACCCCACCCCCCACCCCCCAAGAAAACTTGAACAAAAGTAAACGATTTTTTAAACAGATCTAGTGTGTTGAAGTTTCTCAAAAAAATATTAGAAATGATTTCACTATTCATCAGTTTCCAAAATAATTAAATGGATAGAAGGATAAAAAAAACGGTCTTCTCATGGATTCCCGGAAGTTATTTTCAGTCAAAAGATTGTCAATCCCATTTGTGATACTAGTTTTTTTTTTATGTGTTCACGGCTACTGAGACCCTTAATGGAATTGATGTTCACGGTCTTCCCTGCGAAAACCATTTGGTGTCTCTAGCAGTTATGTAGCAAATTCCTGTACAAGTAATTTGAACGTATACCTCATCTTAAAATGTATTACTAATTAAAACGTATTACTAATTAAAATGTATTACTAATTACATGCCAAAGAAGACCACAGTGACCTACATTTTATGCTCAACTGATAGCCAACATGTTCATTGCATTCCCCAGTCACGAAAAGGCAATACATTTTGTACATAATGGAAAATAGGTGGCAATGACCTTCTTTTCTTGCTTTCATGACTTTGCTAGGTGTTAGAGGATGTCTTTGTAGCATCAACCTCCTGTTGCTGTTAAATATATTTTTTGTTTGTATCATTGGTTTGTTTCCAGACATAAAAGCTAAAAGAGACAGTACATGAGAGAAAGAGAGGTGGGGCAATGATGTCAGAGTGAAATAAATATTTGAAGTAATTATAAAGAATGTACGAAAACACTTGAAATGCGAAACAATTTTTTAAAATTGTTGTAGTTGTAAATTTTGCTAGAAAGAATAAGAAAAGAATATGACAGATTAACGAAAAGTTTTAATAGCACATTGGTAAGAATGAATGAAAAAAAATTAAGTCAAAACAAAACGAGCATGTGACTTGTATCGCAGTATTTTATATGACTGGCTAATTTTAAAACAGGGATTACATAAATCATTTTGACTGGGATTACATAAATCATTTTGACTGGGATTGCATATATCATACATTAAAGCATATGTTTCTTATTTTGTAGACACACCATGTTAAAATATTCACCATCCATAACTTAATTTTGCTAAAATTGATAGTTTATCACAACAGTCAATGGATAAACTAAATCAAGTTTAGTTTAACCGTATCAGACTTTATGAGGATTGTTGAAAATATTCAGTTGAAATACCAAAAAAATAATACTTTGCAGTTTGGGCCATTACATGTGCACTTGAACTCTGCTGATAACATTACATGCAGTTTAGCCACCCACATTTGCAGCTAAATATTGAGCAAACGAACATAGTTCTATATTTGTCAGTGGCGTTGAGCATCCGATCATGTGGTTTTATTTATCAGTGGTGTTGAGCATCCTATCATCTGTTTTAATTTATCAGTGTCAGTGGCGTTGAGCATCCGATCATGTGGTTTTATTTATCAGTGGCGTTGAGCATCCGATCATCTGTTTCTATTTTTCAGTGTCAGTGGCGTTGATTATCCAATCATGTGGTTTTATTTATCAGTGGTGTTGCGCATCCTATCATCTGTTTTAATTTATCAGTGTCAGTGGCGTTGAGCATCCGATCATGTGGTTTTATTTATCAGTGGCGTTGAGCATCCGATCATCTGTTTCTATTTTTCATGGTCAGTGGCGTTGAGCATCCAATCATCTGTTTTTCTTTATCAGTGACCTTTTCTCACAAATATCTTTTCCTTTTTTTTTACTGACTTCTGCTTCATACATTTGTTTCATAAAAAAGGTGAATGATCGTATATCAAACAGCCACGATGAAATGAAAATGTTGACAGATCTTTGTGGACGATTATGCAGTCTTTGGAAAATCACTGTCGTGTCTCACCTTTCTACTAACTCGTGCTCCACAACAATGGCTTATATTTCCTTTAAATATGTAAACAGACAACGTTCTGAATCACGCACTTGATTTGCACACTTTTTGCTGCAATATATACATTAAGATGGATTGCATATGTTTTACCAAACAATAGCCAAATGCTATTTTGATTCTGTTCTGCACAAGTTTTATTTCCAATGAAGGAAAGATGATGATCCAACTGTAGCAAAGTCATTAAATGAATAAATACTGTTTGTGCAATTTCAACCCCCATCATTTACTTATAGATGCCATGTAACGCAATATAGTCTTAGCTTTTCAACAGTCCTTCAACCGGCATTGATGAGCACTTTGCAAATGGTAAGATTACAAAGCTGTTACGTGTTTGAGGAATAAGCGAGAGACCTTCAGAATTTATGACTTTGGGTTTTGAGATAGTTCGGTATTAAGCAGCTCTGTTGCAAACGGTTTATTTTATTTAGAGATGCAAACGATTATCACAAAGTATCAAACATATAAAAATAACGTTTAGCTAACATATAAATATAAAAAAGCTAATTCACACAATCACCAAGATCGTTCACACGTACACTTCTTTTGATTTTAAATATAGCTTTATTACAAAATTAGGATTACCTATCACTCTCCTCTCATTCAAAGTAAGCTCTGTTGAAAATTAATTGCACATGTTCAAATCTCCATTCCTTCCGAAATAGAAACACGTCCTGCAGAATACACATTCATGCATAATCGTTTATATTTTCAAAAAATCGACCATTTACATCTTACATTAAAAACGCTCCAGTATACAATATAGAAATAGGAGGACTTTAAGGCAGTACAGATTTATAATGAAGTTTGACAGATTTATAATGAAGTTTGACTCCACCTTACAGTGTAGTATATTATAATAATTTGTCTTTTTGCTTATTCTTGAAACCTTTCGAAAGCTAATTTTACATCAAAAGGCTACATATATTTGATCTTTTCATTGAAGATGACTTGTACGAATTTGCGATGGATTAAGAGGAAAAAGGCGAAAGAAATGAATAGATTCCTGCACATAGCTTAATTGAATACTTCTAAGGGGACTAAAACGCTGTCAAAATTGCACTACCGACCTCAAAAGTAGTAACATTTCTTTCTTCCAATAAATGAAATATTGCCATTCTTGATTTAGCTACATATATTCTTTGTAGTTCAATAACATCCTTTAGCAAGAAATGGGACAATATACGTATCGAAAAGATCAGTGAATGACAATATATGTATCAGTAAGATCAGTGAATGACAATATACGCATCAGCAAGATCAGCGAAGGACAATATATGTATCAGTAAGATCAGTGAATGACAATATATGTATCAGCAAGATCAGCGAATGACAATATATGTATCAGCAAGATCAGCGAATGACAATATATGTATCAGCAAGATCAGTGAATGACAATATACGTATCAGCAAGATCAGTGAAGGACAATATATGTATCAGTAAGATCAGCGAAGGACAATATATGTATCAGTAAGATCAGCGAATGACAATATATGTATCAGTAAGATCAGTGAAGGACAATATATGTATCAGTAAGATCAGTGAAAGACAATATATGTATCAGTAAGATCAGCGAATGACAATATATGTATAAGCAAGATCAGTGAAGGACAATATATGTATCAGCAAGATCAGCGAATGACAATATATGTATCAGTAAGATCAGTGAAGGACAATATATGTATCAGTAAGATCAGTAAAGGACAATATTATATCTAATATAGGGCGAAAAATGACTATTGGACATATACTTGTTATTGTAGTTCAAAAACCAAATACTGCAAAACTTGATGAATGTTCCATGTCATCTGTATGGGAAACTCATCATTGTTCACAGCAGTGTACTGCAATTCGTATCATACTTGTCATTGTTCACAAAAGTGTTCTGAGAACACATTATTCGTATCATGATGATTGTTCATAGCAGTATACTGAATATACTTTATTCGTATCATACTCATCATTGTTCATAGCAGTATCACGCTCATCATTGTTCATATCAGTGTATCGAAAATACATTATTCAGATCATTACTCATCATTATTCATAGCAGTGTACTGAAAATAGATCATTCGTATCACACTCATCATTATTCACAACAGTGTTTTGAATATACTTTATTCGTATCATAATATCTTTGTTAACAGTAATGTTATAGTTACATTCGAATCATACGTATCGTTTGTTTACAGCTGTCTTTTGAATACTCATATTTTGTATCACACGTATCGGTATTCTCATCAGTGTTCTCAATACACATTATTTATATCAAACGTATCGGTATTCACAGCATTGTTCTCAATACACAAAGAAACATGAGTGGGATTGATAATGTTTTCATTGATAAACGCACAGATGAACTCCCTGAGTAATAATCATATCCTGAAATGAAAGATACGAAATCAATAATAATAATAATAATAATAATAATAATAATAATAATAATAATTTTTTTTATAAAATTAACTAAATAGCTTTAAATCTGAATATGTGATAACAAATTTCAGCAATTTTTAAAATTATTTAACTGTATGAATCTTTTAATGTTTCACATATTTATATCCGAAGGAGAAAGGTATACAAGATAAATGATTTTCTTTCTTTAATTCAGGGGATATTTCTGTCTCCTCCGCCAAACACACACACACACACACACACACACACACACACAGTAGTATTCTAGCACGGTTTTATAAATTCCTGGAAAATGTCTTCATTTCCGGATTACTTACGGCATATGGCTTCGTCTGTCATATCTTCACAATCAAACACACCATCACATACTTGTGAAGGAGATATACACCGTTTGTCGTCGGTACATCGGTGTCCTTGACATGGAGGTAAAGTGGTCAGCTCTGGAATTGACGGTTGAAGTTATGCAAATGAACGCTATTCTTCATTTGTGAACATTTTGCAAATGTATTAATTATATTATCAATTTAATCAATCACATCAGACTATCATTCCATGTCGAAAACAGTTGAAGAATGGGGGAAAATACTTGTGTCTGATTGTTATATAAGATAAAAGTTTTCTAAACGAAGTTTTAAAAAAAATAGCGATGTATACAAAGCATTTGATTCTGAATGCCTCGATATATCTCAAGCTTTTATTATTCTTTGAACAAGAAAACATCCGCCCTTAAAAATTAATATTTTGAGGCTTGTTAGTTATCTCACCCAAAAATGATATCATTTTTCTTTTGTGTCAATGTCTGGCGCATCTAAATAACGAAATATGCTCTATGACATTTGACTAAGGACCCAATGATTGTCGCCGTAGATTAGGATTACTCAAGACATTTTCATCTTTGTCGACATAATTAATTAGGGAAAACTCCAAAGAGCACACAGAATGACGTCTGAAAGACAATATATTTTACACAGAATGAAGTCTGAAAGACAATATATTTTACACAGAATGAGGTCTGAAAGACAATATATTTTATACGGAATTAGGTCTAGAGACAATACGTTATACAGTGAGGTCTAGAGACTATGTTCAACACAGAAATGAGGTCTAGAGACGATACGTTATACAGTGAGATCTAGAGACAATATGTCCAACACAGAATGAGGTAGAGAGACAATACGTTCTACACAGAAATTACAGAAATGAGGCACATAGACAATACTTTCTTCACAGAATGAGGTCTAGTATTAAAACGTTCTACACATAAATGATCTATAGTTTCGTATTTTGAATTGGTTGGCGTTTTTTTAAACGAAAAAGCATTTCCTCTTCTTTTATCACTGGCTATGGCTATTAAAATAATTTCCTTGTATATCTTATGAATTGTTCATATAACTTTAATTCCTTTTACTTTGGTGTATGATTGATTCGTGCAATATGGGTTATGAACTATACAGCTGGACTTTACAGTACATGTGCATTACAAATAACTATTAGCTCCGCTTGGCTTTTTTCACTTTCTACACGTTGCGTCTTAGTTATTAAATAAGCGACTCCGCTATCTGGCGATTCATTGTACAGTTCTGGTTAGTAGCCTAGCTACCAACTCTGAGGTGATGTCTGAAGGTCAAGGTCAAATTAGTTCCACGTGGCCACATTACTTTGTTAATTTTTGTGACTTACTAAAATCAATCTTCTAAATCTTTTGTAATGAAGTTTAATCTAAGCACAATTCTTCAAAATGTGCGTTACTACATATTTTTGAAAAGCTCCAAATTGCCAATCCTTAATGGAGTACTTCTATTGTCAGATCTTTATTTTCGGAGGTATGTAGTTTTGCATGTTGTAAAGCTCTTGAAGTAAATTTTGCTTGTAGATCGCAATCGATAATGCACAACTAGAAATCATCGGTTAAAAAAAAAACAAATACCGGAACTTGTGAAGCTTCTACTTTCTAGACTTCAAAAGTAAATTGTTACAAAGAGCTACAAAAGTAAATTGCAAACTCCACCCCACCCCACACCCACCCCAACTTGTTAACATTTATATATTAGGTAACTCATTCATCTCACTTTCAGAAGCTGGTAGTTTCCACAAGTACAAAATCCAAAGAAATTTCAACCACAGTACACGAAAGTAGCATAGAGGTATACCAACATTTTATCCACTGTGCATCTTGCAAATGTAAACAACTTCACCTTACACCCACCACTCCCTCAGAAGTTCACATCTGTACAGCGCCCACAGAGATACGCTATACGCAGAAATGAGGTAGAGAGACAATATTTTTGACACAGGAATGAGGTATATAGACAATACGTTCTACACCAGAGGTCACCAACACGGTGCCCGCGGGCACCAGGTCGCCCCCAAAGACCACACGAGTCGCCCGCAGGCCTGTTCTAAAAATAGCACAACTCAGCTGCGTATAAAATTGTATTGTATTCTGTTGCTATTCTTTTTTTTAATCACACTTGCATTTATATAGATTTAAAAAATGATAATATCTTAAAAATATGTTTCTTATACATGAAGTTTAGATAAGTTTAGGTGAACTCTGACGTACTCCAGTTCGAAGGTCAGTATTGTGCGTGTGACAATACAGTGCTCGTGGAGAGTAAGCTAGCGGGCGCAGCGAAGATTGGCGCTGAACGCAGTTTCTTACCCCAAAAACATGGCAGAAAAAAGAAAGAAAACCTATCACTTTCACAACGAATGGGAGTCGGAGTTCTTTTTTACGACTGTGAAAGAAACATGCGTGTGTCTTATATACGGAGCGACTGTGGCAACGGCAAAGCGGCACAATGTGGAGAGACTCTTTACTACGAATCACAAAAACCACAATGCTAACTACCCACCGGGAATCGCACTACGGGCAGAAAAAAGCCCTTGAGTTAAAGACAGCTTTGGGTAAGCGACAGGCTTTTTTCACAAGGCCGGCAAAAAAGTAACAAAAAGCAACCGAAGCCTCTTTTAGAGCTACGCATTTCCTGATCAAGAAGAAGAAGGCATTTTCAGACGGAGAAGTTGTCAAAGAAGCAATGATGATAATTGCTAACACTGTACTTAAAGACGAGAAATATGGAACCGATGTAATCGCCACTCTCTCCGATGTCCAACTGGGGGCATCTACGATAGCTAGACGAGTGTCAGCTTTGTCCAGTAACTTGGTCGATCAGCTGGACCGGGATCTGGCGAGGTGTAGGTGGTTTAGCATCCAGTGCGACGAGTCCGTGGACAGCAGTAGTACAGCGCAGCTGATAGTTTTTATCCGGATGGTGTTTGAAGATTTCTCCACAAGAGAAGAACTCCTGACACTACTGCCCATAAAGACAACTACGAGGGGAGTTGACATTTATAACACAGTGAAGGAGTTTTTCGTGCAGAAAAACGTACCATTGGAAAAGCTGGTAGCGGTGACCACAGATGGGGCTCCTGCTATGATTAGTCGACATGCAGGTTTCATCGCTCACTGTAAAGGTGACCCAGACTTCCCAAAATTTCTGCATTACCACTGCATCATTCACCAGCAGGGATTGTGTGCCAAAGTGATCGGCTTTGGGCACGTGATGACTCCCGTTGTGAAAATCATAAACAATATCCGCTTCAAAGCAAAACAGCACAGGATTTTCAAAGTGCTATTGGAGGAGATGACAGATGAATATGGTGACCTGCTACTACACACAGAAATCAGATGGCTCAGCAGAGGACGAGTTTTACTTCGTTTTTTTTTGACACTTTTTGGTGAAATCAAAGAGTTCATGCAGTCCAAAGGCGAAGACGTCTCACTGCTAGAGGACACAGAGTGGACACTTGACCTTGCATATTTGACGGACATTACTGCAAAAACTAAACCACTTGAACTGCGAGCTGCAAGGTAAAGGCAAGACTGTTGTTAATATGATAAGTGCTTTAAATGCATTTAAAGCAAAATTAACATTTTCTCTGTGGATATACAGAGAAAAAAGGTGCTGCACTTTCCCTCTGTGCAGTCAGTGCTGAAAGACAATGCTTCTGCATTTGATACATTTGACAAAGTTGCAGACAAGTACTGTGATGTCATAAACAGACTTGGGCAAGAGTTTGAGAATAGGTTTTGTGATCTTGATCAGCTTGAGCCATGTGTATCATTCATTTCCAATCCTTTCATGAATGTGGACACAACAAGCTTTGCTGAGCAACTAAGTACAACGTTCAACTTGGATGCTGGACAGGAGGAGATTGAAATCATAACATTGCAAAATGACCTCCACCTCAAAGCCTACCAGGATGCACCAAATTTTTGGTGCCTTGTTGACACAGAGAAGTACAGTGGTGTGTGTACAGCAGCTATGAAGGTTGCCAGCCTGTTTGGTTCTACCTATGTGAATCAGCATTTTCTGACATGAACTTCATCAAGAACAAACACAGAACACGCCTCACTGATGCACATCTGAAAGAGTCACTCACAGTTGCAGTGTCAAGTTACACACCAGATTACAATACAATGGTAAACAGCATACAATGCCAGTCTTCCCACTAACAAAGAAAATGATACCAGATGTCAGTGGCAACATGTCAGTGCCATCGCAAAGTTTAATTAAAATATTGAAGAATTGTTCAATTTAAAATTTGTGTTCATGACACGTAACATTTATTATTTTGTTAAAAATACAGCAGATTTGGTCATTAGTTCAAAATGTGACAAGATTTATTTAAAAATATTTAAGTTTTTTCACTACATTACAGACATTACAATGTATATAATTGATAACTTTTTGAAACATGTGCAACATAGTTCATGTTTAAAAGGATTGTCAGTGGCTAGTGAAAATGGGACATTTTTCCTAAGAAATGTAATGTAAGTGATCATCTGAAAATTTAACAATTACTGAGATAAATAGAAATAAAGTGCTGAATATTGATATCTGTTTCCCACCTTGTCATTGTTAGTAATTATTGTGAGAAATCATTAACGTGATCAGAGTCTTCACATTTTTAATAATGTTTAAGGCAAACTAAGCAAATTTGTTATTTCAGAAGAGTGTATCAAACTGGTAGACCTTCGTATGATTCAGTACCCATAAAGTAGCTCTCAGAATCAAAACGGTTGGTGACCCCTGTTCTACACAGACATGAGGTATAGAGACAATACATTCTACATATAAATGAGGTACAGATATAATACATTGCTTGTTTGTTTGATTAGGAGTTTTAACGTAGCTTTTACAATTGTTCAGTCACATTGCTACGATGTCTGCAGTGATGCAGTTTATAGTGATGCCTAGCACTGGGGCATCATGCCGCATACATGTAGCATGATGTCCCACCCAGTCACATTATCCTGACACCAGGCCGATCAGTCCTAACACTAACCTCTTAATGCTGAGCGTCAAGCGAGGTAGCTGTTAGTACCATTTTGTAAGTCTTTGGTATGATTCAGCCGGGGATCGAACCCACGACCTCTCGCTTTGGCGGCGGACGCTCTAACCACTAGGCCACCGGAGCGGTTGACAATACATTGTACGCAGGCATGAGGTACATAGACAATACGTTCTACACAGAAATGAGGTACAGAGACAATACCTTCTACACAGAAATGATATACAGAGACAATACACTCTACACAGATGATGTATAGATACACTACTTTCTACGCAGAAATAAGGTATAGAGAAAATACATTCTACATATAAATGAGGCATAGAGAAAATACGTTCTACATATAAATGAGGCATAGAGAAAATACGTTCTACATATAAATGAGGCATAGAGAAAATACGTTCTACATATAAATGAGGCATAGAGAAAATACGTTCTACATATAAATGAGGCATAGAGAAAATACGTTCTACATATAAATGAGGCATAGAGAAAATACGTTCTACATATAAATGAGGCATAGAGAAAATACATTTAACATATAATCAGATATATAAATAATAGGGTATAAATTTTATGTGCTATGCTAATCCATGATCACTTTTAGTCTTTTGTCATATTTATTTTTAAGACATATATTACTTATCAAATGATGAAGGCTTCTGTATGACTTGTAAAGATGACTAGGTCATGAAGATATATAAGTATGCCTTGTAAAGTGGGTATGTTGGCATCCTTGTAAAACTGAAATCATGTCTATGACTCGTAAAGCTGACAAGGGCATGATATTTTTTCTCCTTTGAATACGTTCCCCAATCACATTACTTTAGGGATATTAGCCTGCTACCTCGCGAATCCAGCCCTACCAAAAGACGAAAATTCGTCTTTCCTGTCTATGTCATATAGACAAAGGGCAATAACTCTTGCCCATTACCTCCCCTTGCCGCCCGTTAGGTGTCGCTTCTTTAGTTTTTTAGCTTCGCTTACGCGAAAACACGTACAATTAGACCTCCAATGAATCCAAGCCATCTTAGTGTAAATTCTGACCATCCGAAGTTAAATTTGGAATTACTGTGTTGGATAATCATTCCTCTACAGGTCGTATACATTATTTTACAATATTTTCCAATTTGAGTGACTTTGTCACCTTTTCTAGACTTCGGACCAGGTTGAAACGTGGCCAAAGCATGTAATACATGTAGCACTCAATAATTTCGCTTATTCCGTATGTAACGTTTACGATATTAGCGACTATTAACGTGCTGCATTGATAATGTGTGCTGTATTTATCTTCTTTGACGTTTCAGTAGACTTCAAAAAAGTCTTTGAACGACCAATTGCGACTATTTAATGGCGGACTTCGTGTTGTAGTCACGAATTCACGCGACACTTAATCATTTCGCTTCCTCCGTTAGTTACGGTTATGGAATAGCGACTTAATAGCGTACTGAATTGTTAATTTGTGCTTTGTTTATCTTCTTTCCGTTTCAGTAGACTTCGTCTCTGAACGACCAGTTGCGACTATTTAATGGCGGAATTTCGTGTTGTAGTCACGAATTCACACGACACTTAATCATTTCGCTTCCTCCGTTAGTTACGGTTATGGAATAGCGACTTAATAGCGTACTGATTGTTAATTTGTGCTTTGTTTATCTTCTTTCCCTTTCAGTAGACTTCGTCTCTGAACGACCAGTTGCGACTATTTAATGGCGGAATTTCGTGTTGTAGTCACGAATTCACGCGACACTTAATCATTTCGCTTCCTTCGTTAGTTACGGTTATGGAATAGCGACTTAATAGCGTACTGAATTGTTAATTTGTGCTTTGTTTATCATCTTTTCGTTTCAGTAGACTTCGTCTTGAACGACCTATTGCAACATGCTCACGGTGATAACTAGTGTGGTCATTAAGAGTTAACATGGCACGGAATAATTTGACTACTCCGTTAATAACAGTTATAGTATTATCGAATTAATAATATGCTGAATTTTTAATCTGTGCTTTGTTCTCTTCTTTTGTCGTTTCAGTAGCAAAGTCGACAACGAAGGCATGAATGGCAAAATGGGTGTTGGCAATGTGGAAATGGAGGAAATTATGTTGACATGGTTTAGGCTGCCCAGTGGATGTAAATTTCACCGCAGGTCCATGCATGGCTTTCGGGCCTGTAAGTCCGGACGCATGGAGTCTAGGCTGGATCAATTGGATCCATTTTATTATGCACTTTCGCCGGCCGTCCAGCCGTCCGTCCAGCCGACACCGTCAGTTCAGCCGGCACTTCAGCAGGCACCAACCGGCACTAGCCATACATCCGGCACCGTCCGTTCAGCCCAAATGGCACCGGACGGCCAGCCGACCTTCCAGCTGGCATCAACAGGCACCGGCCGTTCAGCCCAAATGGCACCGGCCGGCCAGCCGACCTTCCAGCCTGCATCAACAGGCACCGGCCGTCCACCCGGCAACGACCGTTCAGCCCAAATGGCATCGGTCGTCCAGCCGACCTTCCAGCCGGCATCAACCGGTACCGGCTGTCCATCCGACAACGACCGTTCAGCCCAAATGGCACCGGTCGTCCAGCCGACCTTCCAGCCTGCATCAACAGGCACCGGCCGTCCACCCGGCAACGACCGTTCAGACCAAATGGTACCAGTCGACCTTCCAGCCGGCATCAACCGGCACCGGCCGTCCATCCGGCAACGACCGTTCAGCCCAAATGGCACCGGTCGTCCAGCCGACCTTCCAGCCGGCATCAACCTATGCAGGCCGTCCATCCGGCAACGACCGTTCAGCCCAAATGGCACCGGTCGTCCAGCCGACCTTCCAGCCGGCATCAACCTGCACCGGCCGTCCATCCGGCAACGACCGTTCAGCCCAAATGGTACCGGTCGTGCAACCGACCTTCCAGCCGGCATCAACCTGCACCGGCCGTCCATCCGGCAACGACCGTTCAGCCCAAATGGCACCGGTCTTCCAGTTGACATCAACCTGCACCGGCTGTACATTTGATTTACGGAGATTATAGTGATGTACCCGTCAGTCAATCTGTACTACTGGTTACATATCACTACCATGAGAGAGATGTTATAGATGTATCTCCGTCCAATCAGACCATTCGAGAGGCAGGTGCCGGTCATAGCCGGACCTTCGCCGACATTCCGGCCGACCATATACCAGACAAATCAGTCGGTATCGCCGGTGTACACCTCCCGTCACGTCAAATACGTGTCGGTGTGATTTTAAAACAAGGGAGAATTAGTGACATTATCAGAGATGACGGAATTGAGTTATCTATGCCACTTGGTATGCGCTACCCAGATATGGCAGCTTTACCAGAACAGGACTTTCAGGCCGACCATTCGTCAGTTCAATCAGCCGTTAGTGCCGGCCGTCCATATGTTCACGGCTTCTCCACAAGGGAGATTTAGTGAAAGTGTCAATTATGACAGAATTGCGTCATCTAGGTCACCTGGTATGCTGTACAGATATGCAAGCTATACCAGAACCAACATTCCCTCTGAGCGAATGGTAGATGGGTGCACAGTGCTGGCCGCACTACATAAGCATTATGTAATTATTATTACCTTCTAGCCGGCACCAACCGGCACCGGGCGTCCATCCGGCAATGACCGTTCAGCCATATGGCACCGGTCATCCAGCCGGCACTAACCGGCACCGGGCGTCGATCCGGCAATGACCGTTCAACCCAAATGGCACCGGTTGTCCAGCCAAGCTTCCAGCCGACACTTGCCGGCACTGACAGTCCATCCGGCTCCGGCTGTCCAGCCCAACAGGCACCGGTCGTCCAACCGTATGGAGATTTTAGTCATATACCAGTCCGTCCGACTGTACCGCTGTACCAGCACGGGGACTTTTATCATACCGCAATCCGCACAAATCGGATTGACGAAGATTCTAGTGATGTTTCCGTCTGTCAATCCGTACTACCGGTTACATATCACTACCATGACTCTGATGTTGGCGATGAATCTCTCGATCCAACCCGACCATTCAAGCGGTCGGTGCCGGTCATAGCCGGCCCGTCGCAGGCGTTCAGGCCAAACATATACCAATCAATTCATTCGGCATTGCCGGCCGTCCATAGGCTATCAACTCATCCACAAGGGAGAGTGAATGCCTTTTTTAGAGATGACGGAATCGAGTCATCTATGCCACCTGGTATGCATTACCCCGATATGGATGCTTTACAAGAGCAAGATTATGCACATAGTGAGTGCGATGAATCACAGGCAAATCAGCTGTATGCAGATCCAACTATGGAACGGACTGAGTTCAGCTTCAAAGCCGCAGTGGAGGAAATTTTTAGGGTGTTAAGGCCCCTTCAGAATGCCCTCCACCTCCTGCTGCAATTACCGACTATAGGGTTAGTGCGTCGGTCGATCTGGAGGAAGGGGAAGAGATTATATCCTTCCGCCTCCTTCCCCAGTCGACAAAATTAAGGAAATTAATGACCGTCTGTCGACACGTATAGGGGATCCAGGAAATGCTAAGGCGTTCTTTTCTGAAAGCCAAGTACCAGCGTCGTTTTCAGGTCGATGGTACAAAACTCACTCCGATGCGTTCAATACTGAGGTCCTGGCTCGGGATAAAATGGGGCAGCAGTCCATATGTCTGCGGCTTTGTCTTATAAAGTGGACAAAACTGTGCTCAATGCCACGTCCAAGCTGGTTCGAATGTAGTCGCTACGTCTTCACTGTTAGACCTAGCCTCCCTAGCCATTTTCAGGATCGCTGAAAAATCTGGCAATGAACATGCTTGGGATTCGACGGCCCGGTTAGCTAGGGTTCTTAACAGGGCAGCTCACCATTCCATGGCCAATGCGCTGACTGCTTCTGCCAACCTAGACCTGATACGTCGTGACGCATGTCTGAAGGGCACGTCGCTTAAACCCCATCATAAGCTGGCTAGATATGACCGACGCACATTTCACGTCCCTATCCCACGAGTAGCGGACATTCTCCGTTGTGCTTGTCGGGACTAGGCTTATCAGTTCCATGTCATACCTTTTGGCCTAAATTTAAGCACTTGGGCTAGTACCAAGGTTATGGGTTACGTCGTCACCCTGTTCCGCTCGACTTCATCTATTGCGTAGGCAGTATATTTGGATGACATCCTCCAGAAACATCTGTCAAGTTCTATTCTGCTCAAAGGCAGAAACGATCTTATATCACTTTACGTCATATAGGCTTTCTCGTGAACTGGATAAAGTTTGATCTCTGTCCAATCCGGATTTTGGTCCATCTGGGTGTGGAGTTTCTCCCGATCTGAATCTGGTAAGGCTTCCTCGAGTTTGCGATTATCCAGATAATTGCACTCGTAGAGTCCGTTTCCGACAGGATGCGCATTTTAGCGAGAGAGTTGCAGATCCTCGGATTATTCAATGCGGCAGCAGACTTGATCCCGATCAGCCGTCCTTTTATGCGCCCTTTACAAAGGACGTTGCTAGCGTAATTGCGCTCTTTTCAAGTCCCTTCGATCCCAGAAAACAGTCATGCTCACGCCAGAGATACAATCATTCTTGAGTCAATGGCACAACCCCTGTAGGCTGTCCACAGGGATTACTCTGGAGATACCCCAAGGGGATAACGGTATGTTCCGCCACTAGTACCTACGGTTGGGGTGCCCACCTGTTGCCGAACTTCGATACTGTCAGCGGCACGTGGGTGCCAGGGGCGAGCCCTTTCCACATCAACCTTTCAGAAATAACGGCTGTCATCAATGCCTTTCATTTCGGGCAGGATCAACTCTTATTACAAACTGCCCTCATTATGTCAGACAACATTGTGGTGGTGCCTTGCCTCAAAACAAGGGGACACCAATCACCAGACCTGTGCAATCTGAACTGGCAATTTCTACATTGGTTCGACAATCTCCACCTCAATGTACAATTCAGACACATTCTTGGCAGACTCAATGTCTTGGCTGACACTCTATCTAGTCATTCACACAGAATGGTCACTCCATCAATCGGACTTTCTTCCAATTGACACACTTTGGAGACGTCCGATGATTGATCTTTTGCAACAAGATGGAATCGCAAGTTTTCCACCTTTCATCTCACAGGTTCCAGACCCAGAAGCTTGGGTCGTGGATGCTCGATCAATCACCTGGGAAGGGTTGTGGGCATTCTCCTACCCTCCCACGGTCTTGGTACTGGAATTAATCCAGAAGTTAAGGGGTCAGAATTGTCAGATGGTTCTGATTACCCCTCTCAGATGGAACAACTCCTGGGTCTCCGATCTACTCAATCTAGGCGATAGATCTACCCAGGAAGATTACAGTCAGCACAAGTATTCACAAGCAACCGCGGCCAGGGGTGTTCCACCCCTGTCCGGACCGTCTTTATGTTCAAGCTTGGCTCTTGTCCAGACAGCCTTGCAAGACAAACAATTTAAATCTTTGATTGCGGAGAGAATCTCGAGAGCAAGAAGGCCCTCTACTCTGAAGGTTTACGAGGGCAAGTGGCATGTTTTCAGAGACTGGTACCATATCATTCACATTGTTCCTCTGAGTGTCACAATCCCTCAACTGGCCAACCTTTCTCTGGCTTTTCGAGGAGAAACATCTGGCTCCAGTTATTCTCAAATGTTACCGCTCCATGATATCAGACACATTCCGCCATTCTGGTACATGTGCTATCAGCCATGACAAAGATTTGTCAGATCTTTAGACATTTAAAAAAAAAAAAAAAAAAAAAATTAATCGACTTATATCCCTCACCCTGTTTTCAAATGGAATCTGTCCTGGGTTTTAACATGACTCAATTCAGACAGTATTGAGTCTTTAACCCACGATTAGTTAAAGCTACTATCATACAAATTGGGTTTCTTGATAGCCTTAGCTTCAGCATGCAGGGTGAGCGAGTTACATGTCCTTTCTAGTGACCCGAACTCTCTTTCGTTTCGATCAGAGGGTTTGATGGTCCTCTTGACGCAGCCAGGCTTCGTAGTCCAAAATAGATTACCATACATTGCGATCAACGAGTCGTCATTAGCTCGCTTTCTTTATAGATAAGTCAGGATCAACAGCCATGTAAGATCCTGTTTGGGCACTCTAGCACCATTTCAATGCATAGAGGTGAGTCAGGTCACATACTAGCACCTCTTTCTTCTGGTGATAGCTGGGATATGAGACATCACCATTCAAGCCCTTGCTTCATGGATGTAGTGGGTTATACGCTCGGCGTACTCTGAGAATTCGCAAATCAGTCACCTTATAGAAGCTGTTGCAGAGTCAACCTTCTACAGTTTTATCTTCAAGTTTGTACTCGCAGAGGCAAACATTGATTCTAGTAGGTCCGGTGTTGGGCAGCCCAGACGCCCACCAGACCCATGTGCAACAATCAGCACAGCCTATTAGCTTCGCTGGATTCGCCAGATAAATTTTCGTAGGTAAGAAGATTTCAATAACTATCTTCTTAACCGCATAAAAGGGTCACATATCACGTGACCCTGGGCTGTGTTGCTGATTGAAAATTAGGAGACCGGGTTATCATTCACATGGGGAATCCAACCATCATTCCCTAGAGGATACCCGGGGTGGAGGTCGGATGCTCCGCATTCCCTCCTCCTATTACTTATTCTCCTAAAGTAATGTGATTGGGGAACGTATTCAAAGGAGAAAGCAAATTTTTTAGTAAATTATGTTTCTCCGAGAATACTTACCCAATCACATTACTAAGAAACCCTCCCAACCACCCCGCCATGCGAGCATCCTCGTGTTTTATATATCGCTCAGCTTAAAAACTAAAGAAGCGACACCTAACGGGCGGCAAGGGGAGGTAATGGGCAAGAGTTATTGCCCTTTGTCTATATGACATAGACAGGAAAGACGAATTTTCGTCTTTTGGTAGGGCTGGATTCGCGAGGTAGCAGGCTAATATCCCTAAAGTAATGTGATTGGGTAAGTATTCTCGGAGAAACATAATTTACTAAAAAATTTGCTGTCTAAGCAATGTAAAGCTCACATGACCAAGATATCATGTCTATGACTTGTAAAGCTGACAAGGGCATGATATTATGTCTAAGAAATGTAAAGCTCACATGACCAAGATATCATGTCTATGACTTGCAAAACTATCAGGGTTTGAAATCATATTTAAAACTCATCAAGTTGACAAAGGCAATAAATCGTGTATACGACTTGAAAAGCTGACAAGGGCAAGACGTCGTATCTAAGACTCGTAAAACTGACAAGGGCATGAAGGCACGTATATGACATGAAAGGCTGACAAGAACAAGACGTCATATCTAAGACTTGTACAGCTAAAAAGGGCAAGAAATCCTGTCAGACTTGTAAAGCTAACAAGGGCATGAAATCATCTCTAAGATAAGTAAAGGCATATTTATCACTTATAAAGCTGATGTAATAATTAAAAAAAACATCATACCTGCTGCAATTCCTTCCAATGAACCCGACCAGCCAAGATTCCATAAATCTGACAATGATAATATTTTAATATTTATAAAAACGTTTGAGCACATTAAATCTTTCTGATGCATTAAGTGCAAAATATATATTGTCACTATTATAATTTTGCTTCAAAACAAGGAAACAGGATTGATACGACCTTGAGAAAACGTTTGCAAATACACGTACTTTAATGGGGAGTAAAACAAACGCTAACACTGAAGCTCACACTATATGTACCTCAATTGAATTAGGGACCTGCTGCAACTGAAACTAACAATATAAAGATAGCAACAATAAAAAGTAGATATCATGCACGAAGTCAACTCGACAGAACACTGGATACTTACTCAATTACAATCAATTCGCTTAATTCAAGGTATTGTTTTATTTAGAAATAAATTCATTTTTGTACTGGTCGAATTTTTGATTGTATTTGCAATTAGTTGATCAATATCGACGTATAAATTTAAATCTAGTCGTGAACAGAATGAGGGCAACTGCAGATAGCATTTGATTCATAGTTTACCTGGCATAGAACACACTTCGTCTGACCTGTCCCCACAGTGATCAACCCCATCACACATCAAGTCCTTGTCTATGCACCATAGGTTATGACAAATGTAATCCTTTGGATCAGGACAACCATCTGAATGAAAATGATGAAGCCTGAGTATTAGGTACAATAGATCAATCTTATTAAGTATAGTGAATTCAAAGAAGTAGCATCTTTACTGAAGAAACGAATGAAAAATACGAATGCCTGGCTTAGCGGTGTGATAAAACCAAAAGAGACGATCCAGTAATTTTTATGGAAATAAATAAATTACTGAAGGCCTTGAGATACGTTGAAATCATCCGGTCCGGACCAGGTCTATCTGAAAGTTCTATATGTGTTATTTGAAATTATTGGCAAAACACTGTATGGTATTCAATAGCAGTTTTGGAAAATATTATAAATAAAGGTAATAAGACTCTATCAGTTAACTACAGACCAGTGAGTTTAACAAGTGTAATTTGTAAACTAATGGAAAAGCTAACCAGGAAATGAATTGTGAAACATACTTAAACATAACCTATTAAGTGACAAGCACTTTGGCTGTATCAGAAATACTCCAGTATACACAAGATTTATATGGATTTTATGAAGGCTTTCGACAAAGTTCCTCACAAACATTTTTACGTAAACTCAAATAATATGGTATTAGTGTCCGATTCTGCACATGGATCCAGAACTTCGTTAGCGATCAAAAACAACGAGTTCATATCAACGGCACATAATGTACATGGAAATATGTTACTAGTGGTATACCACAAGGACCAGTACTTGGTCCGATACTGTTTGTAATCTTTATTAATGATTTGCCCGACAGTGTAGTTTCTGAGGTATTCACATTTTGTGACGACACAAAAATGTATCGAGACATCCAATCTCATGACGATGTATACCTTATTCTAATTGATAAGGACATACTATTTGAATGGAGTGCAAAGTGGCTCCTGCGTTTCCATCCTGAGAAATGCAAACGTTTCAAGATGTACAACAAACAAAGTTCTGTCACAACCTCCTTCACGCTGAAAACAAATATAACGGGGGCATGACGTATTTAGAAGTGTTGGAGATTAAGGATGGTGCTAACGGAATTTAGCAATTGACAGACTTATTCAGACTCAGGCCAACAAAGCCAAGCAGATTGTTAGCATTATAAGACAAAACTTTCTAATGTTTACTATTCAAAGCCTTAGTAATACCTCACTTACAATATGCCAACAGTGTGTGGAGTAAAACGAAGACATCGAATCAAACGAAATGTGCAAAGAAGAGCTGTCAAAATGATAGCGACTACGGATTCTGAGATTACCAACTCAGCTACCGTAGATTTCGTAGAGATACGATCGAGACTTTAAAGATCTTGTTTGGAATTTATGACCCAAAAGAATAAGCAAAACAGTTTAAATTAAACTCTGATACTATTACTCGTGGATACAAACTAAAAATTTAGAAGGAACATTGCCAATTGACCTATGGAAACATTTGTTCACCAACCGAGTTGATAGTTTTATATTAGGAACATTATAATTCAGATTTGTTTATATTTCAATTGCGTTTATAAATAAATATCTTATTAACGCAGTTGCTTTCGGTATCTTCACTAATCCAGTCCCAACCTGGCTTATCATGTGACGACGACTATACTGTATACTACTGCATACTGTTTTCATAACGACTATACTGAATACTACTGCATACTGTATTCATAACGACTAAAATGTATCCTACTGCATACTGTATTCATAACGACTATACTGTATACTACTGCATACTGTATTTATAACGAATATAATGCATACTACTGCATACTGTATTCATAACGACTATAATGTATACTACTGCATACTGTATTCATAACGACTATACTGAATACTACTGCATACTGTATTTATAAAGACTATACTGTATACTACTGCATACTGTATTCATAACGACTATACTGTATACTACTGCATACTGTATTCATAACGACTTTACTGAATACTACTGCATACTGTATTCATAACGACTATACTGAATACTACTGCATACTGTATTCATAATGACTATTCTGTATACTACTGCATACTGTATTCATAACGACTATATTGTATACTACTGCATACTGTATTCATAACGACTGTTCTGTATACTACTGCATACTGTATTCATTACGACTATTCTATATACTACTGCATACTCTATTCATAACGACTATACTGAATACTACTGCATACTGTATTCATAACGACTATACTGAATACTACTGCATATTGTATTCATAACGACTATATTGTATACTATTGCATACTGTATTTATAACGACTATACTGAATACTACTGCATACTGTATTCATAACGACTATACTGTATACTACTGCATACTGTATTCATAACGACTATACTGTATACTACTGCATACTGTATTTATAAAGACTATACTGAATACTACTGCATACTGTATTCATAAAGACTATACTGTATACTACTACATACTGTATTCATAACGACTACTGTATACTACTGCATACTGTATTCATAACGACTATTCTGTATAGTACTGCATACTGTACTAATAACGACTATACTGAATACTACTGCATACTGTATTCATAACGACTATACTGAATACTACTACATACTGTATTTATAACGACTATACTGAATACTACTGCAAACTGTATTCATAACGACTATACTGTATACTACTGCATACTGTATTCATAACGACTATACTGTATGCTACTGCATACTGTACTAATAACGACTATACTGAATACTACTGCATACTGTATTCATAACGACTATACTGTATACTACTGCATACTGTATTCATAACGACTATACTGAATACTACTGCATACTGTATTTATAACGACTGTACTGTATTATACTGCATAATGCATTCATAACGACTGCACTGTATACTACCGCACACTGTATTCATAACAACTGTACTCTATACTACGCATACTGTATTCATAAGGACTATAATGCAAGAAAGTTTGAAAACATTACATACTATAGTAGCAGTCATACATGTCTTGTATGCTCATTTTACTCCGATTAAATTAACATAAAAAGTTGTTTTAAAATATAGTTTTAAACAATTAACTGTTATAGGGATATTTCCAGACAAAAATCATCGTCACAATATAGTGTAGTTCAAACTTGTTTATCAACACGTGTAGCTTTCATAATGACAGCACAGCACGTGGCATTCAATTCGGATTGAAATTTATATTATGCAAAAAAGGTCCATTTACTTTAACATTGATTTTGCCATGCGTACTTCTCAAGGCTTGTAAATAATTACGCTCCAAAAGAATATGAATGTACGAGAATAAAGTGAACAATTGCCATTTGAAGGTCTGTAAACTCTGATTCTAAAAACTCACACCCATTACTGAAATGATCGGTGGTGAATGCCCACACAAATTTTACAATCAGTAAGGTTGGCAACGGAGTTTCTTGGCTTCTCAGTATAATATAAATACAAGTCAAATGTTATAGAACAGTTCAGAATAGTTTTGCAAACCACATCTTGCCTAAAATAAACCGAATACTAATGATCATGAAATCATGACTATAAAGATGGTAGTTTCAAAGTAATGCGGAATAAATCATTATCAATCGAGTATCACTGAAGTCAGTATGACACATTTTCCAAACTCAAAGTAGCGTGTCGTACGCTGTGGCATAGTTTGTTAGCTGCATCGGCCTTAGCAAACGAGGGTTCAGATTTTAATCATTTTAGTGGGGCCCCTGTATTTATGAGTATGGACCCTTGTAAGCAAGTAATTTTGGAAAATAAACAAGTTTTATATGATACTGAACTTAAAATTTGCTTCCATCGCTTTAAAATTACTTTCTATAGAAATATAAAAATTACTAACGCTCGGGGCCTCTGTGAGCACGGTGCCCAATTGGACCAAATCGGTCACTCGGCCTAAGGTTATATTATTTAAAAATCTATAATATAATACCGAAAATACAATGGAAAGTTGTTTTAATGTAAAGTGTGAACTTGATCATACAAGTAAGTAGCAAAGGGCGGCAATTCCGCATTAGCGGCCGCCTGACCGTGACTTTGAAATTGTGCCACAGTTTTCTCTTCTTCTGATTTTTGATGCATAATGGTTTGTTTGGATTACTTGGGAATTATAGTCCCCACAGTCATGCTACCAAGGCGGATACATTATTAACATCCGTTCTTTTAGGCAAGGAACGATTGTAAACTTATTTTGAATGGCATCAAGTAAAATGGTGAATTTTAAATTACATCCTACCCATCTACTTTTCTCCCACGTTCTGCAGTCTCATCGGATAGATTCGTATTTTGACACCTCTTAAGGTAGAAGGCATGAGCCTAATTATCACAATCCTAGCCTTTGTTAGTTCACACATACGCTAAATCTGTAATGTGGTTTAGAATTACTTTTGAGTTAAGCCTGGAAATGGGTTGACTTCTTGGTGACTGCTTCTCACAGTTAGACTAGCATTGGAGATCAAATGCGTAACTTGGGCTTCAAATGAGCAGCCGACTTGGCTTACGTATTTACATGTGTCTGCTACAGACGTAAATATCTGAAAATCTAGAAGGTTGAGCTGTGATGAAAAGTATGTTCATTTGTTACAGTACTAGTGAACGTTATTCATGCACAAGTCACATACTGATTATTTTAGCTGTATTGTCACATGAATTTATTTAAAATAGCTTTCCTGTTCAAAATGAATGTAAAAAAGAGGGGATGGTGGCAGTGTTAGTTCAGCATAAATGCCACTAGTTGCATAAGGAATTAACTTTAATAACTCAGTCAACAAAAATCATTAGTTATATTTTCATTTGTATCTTTAATGTAATATTATTATCATTTTTCTGCAATAGGTCATTGTCAGACGAAAATTTGCCAAAATAACTGTCTAGTGAGACCTGACATGTCTTACTACATTTATGGAGTTTCAAAGACATGCCATTGAGAGAAAATATGAGACAGTGATATTTACTCACCGTTTGTAACATTGTCTACTGCTGTGTATACCATATTGATGACGTCGGAGCTATAAAAAGCTCCCCTCAGCCTAATATAAAGACCCTTTCCACTTGTATGTAACGTAGTGCCCACTGTGATATTAGTAGATACATATCGTCCAATGAGAGGATCTACTGACGTCAGCCCATTGTTGATGTCCAACACGTTTATACCAGAGTGCAGCCAGCCTGTTGAGTAAAAGTTACATTCCTTGCATACTTTTTAAATATTTTAAATCCCAGGAAACAATACACGAGTCGGGTATATTATCATTAATTAGATATAGCTAAAAATTTGTCTTCAATCTGGTGGTTAGAGCGTCCGCTTCAGATGTGGAAGGTAACAGGTTCGTATCCCGGTTGAGGCATATCAAGGACTTATAACAATGGTACTAGCAGCTGCCTCATCAGGTGCTCAGTAGTACGAGGTTAGTGTTAGGAATTGTCGGCCTGGTGTCGGGATAATATGACTCAGTGGGATATGATGCTACATGTATGTGGCATGATGCCCCAGTGCTATACCTCACTATAAACTGCTACACTGCAGATATTGCAACGATATGACTGATAAATTGTTAAAGTTACATTAAAAATCCAACACATATACACACATACTTAGATAATTGCTTTTTCTCTAGACCACAGTGTAGGTGGCATTGGTTACTTTGTTGATATATAATTCGTTATCAGTCAGAATGACTGGACAGTCATCAACTGCTTTCATATAACCCATTGGCAGGTCAGATTGGCTGACCACACTCATCAGCTAGTTTTATATAAACCGTAATCGGTCAGAATGCTTGGATACATTCAACAACTGCTTTCGTATAATCTGTAATCGGTCGGAATGAAGTTTTCAACTGCTTTCGTATAATCTGTAATCGGTCAAAATGATTGGACACAGTCATCAACTGCTTTTGTATAACCCGAAATTGGGCAGAATGGCTGACCACAGTCATCAGCTAGTTTTATATAACCTATAATCGGTCAGAATGATCGGACACAGTCATGAACTGCTTTCATATAACCTGTAATCGGGTAGAATGGCTGGGCACGGTCATGAACTGCTTTCGTATAATCTGTAATCAGTTTGGCATATAACCCGTTATCAATCACATGGGATGGCCAGTCATCAATATTCTTATCCACATTATTTAAATACTATTTTTTTAACCACAATATCAATTCATAAATTCCTCTCTGAAATGAAGGTTACACCTGACATATTGTCGGGATGTATACATAATAATGGCAATACCAGGCGATTGCCTGCAGTTCTAGGCCCGCAATCTCAAAGCTTGTTCTGCTGGAAGATAAGCTTGTGTTCATAACTCATAATAAATATTAGGTGCTTGGAGAATTTATGCGTTCATTAAATGTAGAACGCTAGAAGATGATAACAGGTTGAGAAATTTTTAAATCACATTTTCAAACTTGACCCAAATTTGAACTTTGAACTTGAAATTTACGTTCTTGATCAAAATGTTTTTGAAAATACGGGGTCTGGTCTCAAGAGTGGCATTATAACCCTTGGCTATATTTAAGTAGATTTCTACATTCTTGTACAATTTATATTCAATGCCTACCTATCTTGAACTATCGCAATTATAATAATTCAGTATTGGTTGAGTTTATAAATGGGACATCGCATACATTTCATATTTGTGGTTTTGACAGAAGCCATATCAACAAACCATATATGATTAATCTAAAGCTAAATATGGGATGAAAATCATTAAATTCTGTTAAATAATTTCATTTACAAAATTAATCATCAGTATCTCAAAGCCAAGATTACTTTTTACCCATTTGCTTACACGGACTCACGGATTTGTTTTACAGTTTCTTTCGTAATATTTGTCTCCATGTATACACCAGCTTTTGATTAGTATTTATATTTATCATAACATTTTTTTAAAATACATAAACTGTCTCTTATGTACCAACCAATTTTATTTTTGACAGTTTCTGATTTACCAACCTATCATATTTTATTTTTGACATATACAGTTTCTAATTTACCACCCTATCATATTTTATTTTTGACATGTACAGTTTCTAATATACCACCCTATCATATTGTTTCTTCAAATGGTTTTTGATATATCACCTTATCTTACTTTGCCACATACCGTCTCCCAAAGTTATTTTATCTATTCGTATGATGACTCCATCCGGTTGGTTAGCAGTGTAGCGCTTTATGGTCCACACACAATCGTAAAACTGGTGTATCCTCGAAGAAACACCAGAAAACTTGATTATCCCCCCTGACTGCATCAAAAAGCTGGAGCTGCAATCTGAAACGAGGGATAGATGAGGCAAAAGCGATCCTCCATTTTTTTTGTTAACATGTAAAATCAGGAGATTGCACAGCTATATGACTAAAAAGTTTAATTTTTTACACTTGGTAAGTAAATAATTCAAGTTATCAGCATTAGGTCAGACTTGTTTTTATTGTTGTTTTTTGTTGTTTATAGTGTTATTCCAGACACCTACCACAATGTTTCCTTGCGAAAAGGTAAAGTGTGTTGTGAAGATGTTACTGATACAGAGTATGTGTTGTGAAGATGTTACTGATACAGAGTATGTGTTGTAAAGATGTTACTGATACAGAGTATGTGTTGTAAAGATGTTACTGATACAGAGTATGTGTTGTAAAGATGTTACTGATACATAGGATGTGTTGTAAAGATGTTACTGGTACAGAGTATGTGTTGTAAAGATGTTACTGATACAGAGTATGTGTTGTAAAGATGTTACTGATACAGAGTATGTGTTGTAAAGATGTTACTGATACAGAGTATGTGTTGTAAAGATGTTACTGGTACATGGGATGTGTTGTGAAGAGACTGTAGAATATTTCCTGTCAAGAGAGCACACATTCTATTTTGCCTAGTCCGATAAATCCTATCCCCCACACCCACATCTGTGTTGCTACTAATGGATGACATGTGGGTTTGATGTCATCTCTTTACTAAAATGTGCAATTTTATGCATGTAAATCTTTCAGGAACATGCCTGGATACACTTTAGACTCATACCAGTAATTGGTAACAACCATATCTAGTGCGAAATTCAAAATGGACACAGGACAGAGGTTTGTGCTATTCTACCTAGTTTTACATATGAAATGCTCCGGAAACATGATGTATATGTCATTAAAACAACCTTTCAGCCAGTAAGTGTATAAAATGTATACTGATTGTCTGCAAATTGTTGCATCTTTTACTTAAATAGGCGATATCAATCTCTAAACCGAAAACCAATTTCGTTAAGGGTGAAGCAATTTATGGGCGTATTTTTTGTCAAGTAGATAAATAATCTTGTCAAGAAAATACACATTCTTTTTTGAGTTAGTATGAATTAAGAAGTATCTTTTTGTGTTGTGTGAAAAAAGATTGTAATAAATTAGTATGAAACAAGAAGTTTTTATGGAGTAAGTATGAATTAGGAAGTCTTTGCTGAGTTTTTAGGAATTAAGTAGTCTTGAGTTAGTATCAAATAAGAGTAATTAATTATTGAGTCAGTATGACATAAGTCATTCATGAGTGTTTCACCAGTTTTATGAAATAAGAAAAGAATGTCATTAGTTATTATGAAATAATGAGTCTTTACTGAGTTAGTATAAAATAAGTTTTTTTAATGAGTTAGTATGAAATAATAAGACTTTTTGAGTTAGTATAAAGTAAGAAGGATTTTTGATGATTTAGTTTGAAATAATAAGACTTTTTGAGTTAGTATAAAGTAAGAAGGATTTTTGATGATTTAGTATGAAATAATAAGACTTTTTGAGTTAGTATAAAGTAAGAAGGATTTTTGATGATTTAGTATGAAATAATAAGACTTTTTGAGTTAGTATAAAGTAAGAAGGATTTTTGATGATTTCTTATGAAATAATAAGACTTTTTGAGTTAGTATAAAGTAAGAAGGATTTTTGATGATTTAGTATGAAATAATAAGACCTTTTTGAGTTAGTATGAAATAATAAGACTTTTTGAGTTAGTATGAAATAATAAGACTTTTTGAGTTAGTATGAAATAATAAGACTTTTTGAGTTAGCATGAAATAAGAGGTTTTTTTTTTAATTCAGCTAGTATGAAATAAAAAGAGACTTTGTAAAGTTGGTATGAACTAAGGAAGAGTTTTTTTTTGAGTCAGTATGAAACAAGAAGTCTTTATTGGGTTAGTGTGAAGGAGAGTTAATCTTTGAGTCAATATGAAACAAGAAGAATTCAAGGTCTATTGTGCCTGTTTAGAAACTTGCAATATTCAGACTGACATCCTAGTCGTTTTACTGTGTCTTAGGTTTTCATATAACTGTGGTATCAGTGCAATCACTTTTTGTTGTGTTCTGGTATAATTTTAGGGAAATTATTTATCTAAATTATTCATTGGAATTGCAAAGTGTTACTTAACCTTTGGACTAAACTATTATTTTGGGATTGTTGGGGACTCATTCAAAGACAATTCGTACATTTGCAAATTCAAATAATATTGGTACATCAGCACGTGCAAGATTGGAATTCATTCAGAACACCACTGTAATTCATTCGGAACAGTATACACTGTTGGATTTAATTGACAATATCAGTTCCTTAAAAATCTTCACTTTTTATTATAGCGAAAAAGTTCTTGGTTGAATTGTACAATGTATTTTGACTTTTCTTTTTGACACACTGAGTAAAACCATAAAGTCGTAACAATAGCTAAAGTTGTTTTTTTTAGTGATCCAGATCCAATGGACATTTGTCGTCTAAATACATTTTCTCCGTTCTAATTTAATGGAATCGTTTACTTACTTGTTAAAGGTTTATCGGCCCATGCACTGCCTGAAAAACGAAATACAATGTTATTTAGAGGAAAAGGAGGAACATTGATTAAAAAAACATTGCTGCTGCGAGTTATTTTCTACGGTTTTTAACTGAAGAAATAGCACGTCCATACCTACATACCATATACTTAATAACCTGAGGGAGAATTCATTTTACCGTGTCTTTTATTAATGATAGTTACTAATGCTAAATATAGTGGAGGGGGATGGATGATTGCAAAGTCTATTCAAAATCTTGACAGCATTTAAACATACTACTTTGTTTTTAAATTGTTACAATATAGTCTTCACAGACAGCAAAAAGGAATGAGAGGCATATTCAATAGTCTGGCAGGTTCTTATAAACTCTGCGCCGCTCGATGCAGTTCCCATGTGTGCTTGATAAATCAGTAATTGATAGCAGTTCCCATGTGTGACTTGATATATCAGTAATTGATAGCAGTTCCCATGCGTGTGTGACTTGATATATCAGTAATTGATAGCAGTTCCCATGTGTGACTTTATATATCAGTAATTGATAGCAGTTCCCATGTGTGACTTGATATATCAGTAATTGATAGCAGTTCCTATGTGTGACTTGATATATCAGTAATTGATAGCAGTTCCCATGTTTGACTTGATAAACTAGGAATTGATAGAAGTTCCCGTGTGTGACTTGATAAATCAGGAATTGATAGACGTTCCCATGTGTGACTTGATAAATCAGGAGACTAGTAGTTCCTTTATGCAATTTTACTTTTCACATACGGTTCACGTTGATTTTATAAAGTTAAATGATACCTAGTAAGGAATAATTGTTTATGACTTTGCAAATGTTAAATTAGAAATGTTTTTAGAGCTACAACGGAATCAAGAACTCGAAAATAACAAACGAAATCACATGAACTAAAACCAATGCTGAGATAGTTTAAATTAAAGGTAGATCAAAAGGTAAATAATGTTTGCAGTTTAATCTATGTCTCGTCCTTATACTGTGATATTTTGTGTATGATTTTGGTAAACTATATCTAGTCTATAAACGGTGATTTTCCATGTGTGACTTGGATAATCTATATCTAGTCTATAGACGGTGATTTACTGTGTGTGACATTGGTAATCTATATCTCGTCTATAAATGGTAATTTCCTGTGTGGGACTTGGTTAATCTGTGTCTCATCTATAAATGGTGATTTCCTGTGTGGGACTTGGGTAATCTATGTCTCTTCTATAAATGGTGATTTTCCATGATGTGACTTGGATAATCTATGTCTCGTCTATAAACGGCAATTTCCTGTGTGTGACTTAGCTAAACTATGTCTCATCTATGAATGGTGATTTCCTGTGTGTGACTTAGCTAAACTAGGTCTCGTCTATGAATGATGATTTCCTGTGTGTGACTTGGGTAATCTATGTCTCGTCTATAAACGGTGATTTCCTGTGTGTGACTTGGATAATCTATGTCTCGTCTATAAACGGTGATTTCCCCTCTGTGTGTAACTTGGGTAATCTATGTCTCGTCTATAAACGGTGATTTTCTGTGTGTGACTTGGGTAATCTATGTCTCGTTCATAAACGGTGATATTCCCTGTGTGTTTGACTTGGGTAATCTATGTCTCGTCTATAAACGGTGATTTTCTGTGTGTGACTTGGGTAATCTATGTCTCGTTCATAAACGGTGATATTCCCTGTGTGTTTGACTTGGGTAATCTATGTCTCGTCTATAAACGGTGATTTCCTGTGTGTGACATGGGTAATCTATATCTCGTACATAAACGGTGATTTTACCTGTGTGTGTGTAAATTGGATAATCTATGTTTCTTTAATAAATGGCGATTTTCCCTGTGTGTGTGTGTGTGTGTGTGTGTGTGACTTGGGTAATCTATATCTAGTCTATAAACTGTGATTTTCCGGGTGTGTGTTTGTGTGTGTGTGTGTGTGTGTGTGTGTGTGTGTGTGTGTGTGTGTGTGTGTCTTGGGTAATCTACATCTGGTCTATAAACGGTGATTTTCTGCATGCGTGTGTGTATGACTTGAGTAATCTAAGTCTCGTATTTAAACGGTGATATTTGTACATTGTGACTTAGATAAACTGTCTTGCCTGAATTGGTGTCATCTTAAAAAGAGATATCATGTAACACAAATTGAAAATAAGATGTAATTCCTCACCTGCTACCAGATAATACGTGGCTTTAAAGCCGATGTTACTGCTTGAAGCGTATGTACCCTCTCCAACATTAAACACCAGAACTAAAGTGTTCGTGTTCGACACCAGAATGGGACGTTCACCGCGACGTAATACGGACGTTCGAGAATTCCCTGACAAATCATCGTAAACCTAAAATAGTATCAAATATTTATAATAATTATGGAGGGAGCATTAGAAGCATGAAAAATAAGAAAAAATAAGATAAAATATCAAATCGACTGTTGAAATACATTAACCTAAAAAAGAAAACTAAGATAAAATCTCGAATCAGCTCTTGAAATACATTAACCTAAAAAAGAAAACTAAGATAAAATCTCAAATCAGCTCTTGAAATACATTAACCTAATAAAGAAAACCAAGATAAAATCTCGAATCAGTTGTTGAAATACATTAGCCTAATAAAGAAAACTAATATAAAATCTCGAATCATCTGTTGAAATACATTAACCTAATAAAGAAAACTAATATAAAATCTCGAATCAGTTGTTGAAATACATTAACCTAATAAAGAAAACTAATATAAAATCTCGAATCATCTGTTGAAATACATTAACCTAATAAAGAAAACTAATATAAAATCTCGAATCAGTTGTTGAAATAAATTAACCTAATAAAGAAAACTAATATAAAATCTCGAATCAGTTGTTGAAATACATTAACCTAATAAAGAAAACTAATATAAAATCTCGAATCATCTGTTGAAATACATTAACCTAATAAAGAAAACTAATATAAAATCTCGAATCAGTTGTTGAAATACATTAACCTAATAAAGAAAACTAATATAAAATCTCGAATCAGTTGTTGAAATACATTAACCTAATAAAGAAAACTAATATAAAATCTCGAATCAGTTGTTGAAATACATTAACCTAAAAAAGAAAACTAATATAAAATCTCGAATCAGTTGTTGAAATACATTAACCTAATAAAGAAAACTAATATAAAATCTCGAATCAGCTCTTGAAATACATTAACCTAAAAAAGAAAACTAAGATAAAATCTCAAATCAGCTCTTGAAATACATTAACCTAATAAAAAAAACTAATATAAAATCTTGAATCAGTTGTTGAAATACATTAACCTAATAAAGAAAACTAATATAAAATCTTGAATCAGTTGTTGAAATACATTAACCTAAGAAAGAAAACCAAGATAAAATCTCGAATCAGTTGTTGAAATACATGAACCTAATAAAGAAAACTAATATAAAATCTCGAATCAGTTGTTGAAATACATTAACCTAATAAAGAAAACTAATATAAAATCTCGAATCAGTTGTTAAAATACATTAACCTAATAAAGAAAACTAATATAAAATCTCGAATCAGTTGTTGAAATACATGAACCTAATAAAGAAAACTAATATAAAATCTCGAATCAGTTGTTGAAATACATGAACCTAATAAAGAAAACTAATATAAAATCTCGAATCAGTTGTTGAAATACATTAACCTAATAAAGAAAACTAATATAAAATCTTGAATCAGTTGTTGAAATACATTAACCTAAAAAAGAAAACTAAGATAAAATCTCAAATCAGCTCTTGAAATACATTAACCTAATAAAGAAAACTAATATAAAATCTCGAATCAGTTGTTAAAATACATTAACCTAATAAAGAAAACTAATATAAAATCTCGAATCAGTTGTTGAAATACATTAACCTAATAAAGAAAACTAATATAAAATCTCGAATCAGTTGTTGAAATACATTAACCTAATAAAGAAAACTAATATAAAATCTCGAATCAGTTGTTGAAATACATTAACCTAAAAAAGAAAACTAATATAAAATCTTGAATCAGTTGTTGAAATACATTAACCTAATAAAGAAAACTAATATAAAATCTCGAATCAGCTCTTGAAATACATTAACCTAACAAAGAAAACTAAGATAAAATCTCAAATCAGCTCTTGAAATACATTAACCTAATAAAAAAAACTAATATAAAATCTTGAATCAGTTGTTGAAATACATTAACCTAATAAAGAAAACTAATATAAAATCTTGAATCAGTTGTTGAAATACATTAACCTAAGAAAGAAAACCAAGATAAAATCTCGAATCAGTTGTTGAAATACATGAACCTAATAAAGAAAACTAATATAAAATATCGAATCAGTTGTTGAAATACATTAACCTAATAAAGAAAACTAATATAAAATCTCGAATCAGTTGTTAAAATACATTAACCTAATAAAGAAAACTAATATAAAATCTCGAATCAGTTGTTGAAATACATGAACCTAATAAAGAAAACTAATATAAAATCTCGAATCAGTTGTTGAAATACATGAACCTAATAAAGAAAACTAATATAAAATCTCGAATCAGTTGTTGAAATACATTAACCTAATAAAGAAAACTAATATAAAATCTTGAATCAGTTGTTGAAATACATTAACCTAAAAAAGAAAACTAAGATAAAATCTCAAATCAGCTCTTGAAATACATTAACCTAATAAAGAAAACTAATATAAAATCTCGAATCAGTTGTTAAAATACATTAACCTAATAAAGAAAACTAATATAAAATCTCGAATCAGTTGTTGAAATACATTAACCTAATAAAGAAAACTAATATAAAATCTCGAATCAGTTGTTGAAATACATTAACCTAATAAAGAAAACTAATATAAAATCTCGAATCAGTTGTTGAAATACATTAACCTAAAAAAGAAAACTAATATAAAATCTTGAATCAGTTGTTGAAATACATTAACCTAATAAAGAAAACTAATATAAAATCTCGAATCAGCTCTTGAAATACATTAACCTAACAAAGAAAACTAAGATAAAATCTCAAATCAGCTCTTGAAATACATTAACCTAATAAAAAAAACTAATATAAAATCTTGAATCAGTTGTTGAAATACATTAACCTAATAAAGAAAACTAATATAAAATCTTGAATCAGTTGTTGAAATACATTAACCTAAGAAAGAAAACCAAGATAAAATCTCGAATCAGTTGTTGAAATACATGAACCTAATAAAGAAAACTAATATAAAATATCGAATCAGTTGTTGAAATACATTAACCTAATAAAGAAAACTAATATAAAATCTCGAATCAGTTGTTGAAATACATTAACCTAATAAAGAAAACTAATATAAAATCTTGAATCAGTTGTTGAAATACATTAACCTAAAAAAGAAAACTAAGACAAAATCTCAAATCAGCTCTTGAAATACATTAACCTAATAAAGAAAACTAATATAAAATCTCGAATCAGTTGTTAAAATACATTAACCTAATAAAGAAAACTAATATAAAATCTCGAATCAGTTGTTGAAATACATTAACCTAATAAAGAAAACTAATATAAAATCTCGAATCAGTTGTTGAAATACATTAACCTAATAAAGAAAACTAATATAAAATCTTGAATCAGTTGTTGAAATACATTAACCTAAAAAAGAAAACTAAGATAAAATCTCAAATCAGCTCTTGAAATACATTAACCTAATAAAGAAAACTAATATAAAATCTCGAATCAGTTGTTAAAATACATTAACCTAATAAAGAAAACTAATATAAAATCTCGAATCAGTTGTTGAAATACATTAACCTAATAAAGAAAACTAATATAAAATCTCGAATCAGTTGTTGAAATACATTAACCTAATAAAGAAAACTAATATAAAATCTCGAATCAGTTGTTGAAATACATTAACCTAATAAAGAAAACTAATATAAAATCTCGAATCAGCTCTTGAAATACATTAACCTAACAAAGAAAACTAAGATAAAATCTCAAATCAGCTCTTGAAATACATTAACCTAATAAAGAAAACTAATATAAAATCTTGAATCAGTTGTTGAAATACATTAACCTAATAAAGAAAACTAATATAAAATCTTGAATCAGTTGTTGAAATACATTAACCTAAGAAAGAAAACCAAGATAAAATCTCGAATCAGTTGTTGAAATACATGAACCTAATAAAGAAAACTAATATAAAATCTCGAATCAGTTGTTAAAATACATTAACCTAATAAAGAAAACTAATATAAAATCTTGAATCAGTTGTTGAAATACATTAACCTAATAAAGAAAACTAATATAAAATCTCGAATCAGTTGTTGAAATACATTAGCCTAATAAAGAAAACTAATATAAAATCTCGAATCAGTTGTTAAAATACATTAACCTAATAAAGAAAACTAATATAAAATCTCGAATCAGTTGTTAAAATACATTAACCTAATAAAGAAAACTAATATAAAATCTCGAATCAGTTGTTAAAATACATTAACCTAATAAAGAAAACTAAGATAAAATCTTGAATCAGTTGTTAAAATACATTAGCCTAAAAAAGAAAACTAATATAAAATCTCGAATCAGTTGTTGAAATACATTAATCTAAAAACGAAAACTAAGATAAAATCTCGAATCAGTTGTTAAAATACATTAACCTAATAAAGAAAACCAAGATAAAATATCGAATCAGTTGTTGAAATACATTAGCCTAGTAAAGAAAACCAAGATAAAATCTCGAATCAGTTGTTGAAATACATTAACCTAATAAAGAAAACTAATATAAAATCTTGAATCAGTTGTTGAAATACATTAACCTAAGAAAGAAAACTAATATAAAATCTTGAATCAGTTGTTGAAATACATTAACCTAATAAAGAAAACTAATATAAAATCTTGAATCAGTTGTTAAAATACATTAACCTAATAAAGAAAACTAATATAAAATCTCGAATCAGTTGTTGAAATACATTAACCTAAGAAAGAAAACTAAGATAAAATCTCGAATCAGTTGTTGAAATACATTAACCTAAAAAAGAAAATTAATATAAAATCTTGAATCAGTTGTTAAAATACATTAATCTAAAAAAGAAAACTAATATAAAATCTCGAATCAGTTGTTGAAATACATTAACCTAATAAAGAAAACTAATATAAAATCTTGAATCAGTTGTTGAAATACATTAACCTAATAAAGAAAACTAATATAAAATCTCGAATCAGTTGTTGAAATACATTAACCTAATAAAGAAAACTAATATAAAATCTCGAATCAGTTGTTGAAATACATTAACCTAATAAAGAAAACTAATATAAAATCTCGAATCAGTTGTTGAAATACATTAACCTAATGAAGAAAACTAATATAAAATCTTGAATCAGTTGTTGAAATACATTAACCTAATAAAGAAAACTAATATAAAATCTTGAATCAGTTGTTGAAATACATTAACCTAATAAAGAAAACTAATATAAAATCTTGAATCAGTTGTTGAAATACATTAACCTAATAAAGAAAACTAATATAAAATCTCGAATCAGTTGTTGAAATACATTAACCTAATAAAGAAAACTAATATAAAATCTCGAATCATCTGTTGAAATACATTAACCTAATAAAGAAAACTAATATAAAATCTCGAATCATCTGTTGAAATACATTAACCTAATAAAGAAAACTAATATAAAATCTTGAATCAGTTGTTGAAATACATTAACCTAATAAAGAAAACTAATATAAAATCTTGAATCAGTTGTTGAAATACATTAACCTAATAAAGAAAACTAATATAAAATCTTGAATCAGTTGTTGAAATACATTAACCTAATAAAGAAAACTAATATAAAATCTCGAATCAGTTGTTGAAATACATTAACCTAATAAAGAAAACTAATATAAAATCTCGAATCATCTGTTGAAATACATTAACCTAATAAAGAAAACTAATATAAAATCTCGAATCATCTGTTGAAATACATTAACCTAATAAAGAAAACTAATATAAAATCTTGAATCAGTTGTTGAAATACATTAACCTAATAAAGAAAACTAATATAAAATCTTGAATCAGTTGTTGAAATACATTAACCTAATAAAGAAAACTAATATAAAATCTCGAATCAGTTGTTGAAATACATTAACCTAATAAAGAAAACTAATATAAAATCTCGAATCAGTTGTTGAAATACATTAACCTAATAAAGAAAACTAATATAAAATCTCGAATCAGTTGTTGAAATACATTAACCTAATAAAGAAAACTAATATAAAATCTCGAATCATCTGTTGAAATACATTAACCTAATAAAGAAAACTAATATAAAATCTCGAATCATCTGTTGAAATACATTAACCTAATAAAGAAAACTAATATAAAATCTCGAATCAGTTGTTGAAATACATTAACCTAATAAAGAAAACTAATATAAAATCTTGAATCAGTTGTTGAAATACATTAACCTAATAAAAAAAACTAATATAAAATCTCGAATCAGTTGTTGAAATACATTAACCTAATAAAGAAAACTAATATAAAATCTCGAATCAGTTGTTAAAATACATTAACCTAATAAAGAAAACTAATATAAAATCTCGAATCAGTTGTTGAAATACATTAACCTAATAAAGAAAACTAATATAAAATCTCGAATCATCTGTTGAAATACATTAACCTAATAAAGAAAACTAATATAAAATCTCGAATCATCTGTTGAAATACATTAACCTAATAAAGAAAACTAATATAAAATCTTGAATCAGTTGTTGAAATACATTAACCTAATAAAGAAAACTAATATAAAATCTTGAATCAGTTGTTGAAATACATTAACCTAATAAAGAAAACTAATATAAAATCTCGAATCAGTTGTTGAAATACATTAACCTAATAAAGAAAACTAATATAAAATCTCGAATCAGTTGTTGAAATACATTAACCTAATAAAGAAAACTAATATAAAATCTCGAATCAGTTGTTGAAATACATTAACCTAATAAAGAAAACTAATATAAAATCTCGAATCATCTGTTGAAATACATTAACCTAATAAAGAAAACTAATATAAAATCTCGAATCATCTGTTGAAATACATTAACCTAATAAAGAAAACTAATATAAAATCTTGAATCAGTTGTTGAAATACATTAACCTAATAAAGAAAACTAATATAAAATCTTGAATCAGTTGTTGAAATACATTAACCTAATAAAAAAAACTAATATAAAATCTCGAATCAGTTGTTGAAATACATTAACCTAATAAAGAAAACTAATATAAAATCTCGAATCAGTTGTTAAAATACATTAACCTAATAAAGAAAACTAATATAAAATCTCGAATCAGTTGTTGAAATACATTAACCTAATAAAGAAAACTAATATAAAATCTCGAATCAGTTGTTGAAATACATTAACCTAATAAAGAAAACTAATATAAAATCTCGAATCAGTTGTTGAAATACATTAACCTAATAAAGAAAACTAATATAAAATCTCGAATCAGTTGTTAAAATACATTAACCTAAAAAAGAAAACCAAGATAAAATCTCGAATCAGTTGTTAAAATACATTAACCTAAAAAAGAAAACTAAGATAAAATCTCAAATCAGTTGTTAAAATACATTAACCTAATAAAGAAAACTAAATAGACTCATGAATCAGCTGTTGAAATACATTAGCCTAACAAAGAACATAATCAAATATTACATTTATAATCAGTTTTACATTAGCTTAATAATTAATGAATATTAGAATATTGTCAAAAGTTGTAAACAAAATATGCCACCCACCCAAATCTAAAATAAAGAAAGCGTAGCTAACTGAAATACACCAGCTTTAAAAAAAAGAAATTAAAATGGACTTGAATTAAAGATGACTTGAATTGGTTTCATTTTTGTATTGCTTTGGCTACAGTTTGTACTAAAAAACAGTTGACACATTTTTGCACAAACAAATCAAATACTTTGCAAACAAGATGCGAAAAACGTTGAAAATGAAAATAAAAATATATGCAAGAAAGTTTCAATTAGAGTTGAAAAAATGATTTTGTTTAACATCACAGTGAGGAATTGTAACGTGTATGTGTGTGAAATAATTTTTTTTGGGTACATCACAGAGAGAAATTGTAACTTGTACGTGTGTAAAAATGATATCGACTGTGAAGAAGCAATGCATGTATGAAAGATGTAGTCCAAGTCGCGAGACTATTTACCTGGATTTCACTTTCTTCTGCTAAATCCCAATCATCGAATGTCATTCTGATATGACCATAGGGATCTAAATTTTGTATCATATACGTAAAGGTCTCTCCATTTAAAGCGTATCCCTGGGGAAAGTTGGGGGAAGTAATGTTCCCCGATATGACACTGTCCAGTGGAGATGTAACTGTTCCTTGAATCTTCACGACTTTATCTAAAAAGATTGGTAAATATAAGACAGATTATATATTTTGTGAAAACTGTTTACTTCAGCGGCATTGCAAGAAATTTTGCCTGCCCGCCCCAAACAAAAAATAATTCTTGGGCCCACTCCCAAACTGTTGCTTGGTGTGAATATTGGTTGTTGGGCGATTGCTACACCACCTATCTATATCAAGTCCAAAAAAGGATGTCGCACACGTGAAGCCTTGGATGTTATGCAATACGTATTTGAGTGTTAAAAGGTACGTCATTACAATAATGACTATATGTTGCCAATTAAAAAGTACGCGTCTAGAAATGTAAAAATCATGGATTGCACAACTTTAGCACCAAACAAAACTGTCAAAGCAAATGTACTTATGACGCACCACAAGTTAAAATATAAAAATTAAAGACGTTAAAATCCTGTAAAATGTACATGCAAATGTATGGCGTTTCATCAAAAAGTTCCTTCAATGAATTCACATACAAAAGTTCTGTCTTACATGGATGAGCTCGACAAGAATCTGTTCCACTATGATCAGTGGACTCTTGTATAGTATACAGAATAGTCCAAGTTCGCTCTTCAGGAGGTATATGGCTACTCTGGTTCAGGAGGTATATGGCTACTCTGGTGGCCTAGTTGTTAGAGCGTCCGCCGTGGAAGCGGGAGGTTGTGGGTTCAATCCAAGGCCGAGTCATACCAAAGACTTACAAAAATGGTTTTACAGCTGCCTCGCTTGGCATTCAGCATTAAGAGGTTAGTGTTAGGTTGGTCTGGTGTCAGGATAATGTGACTGGGTGGAACATCATGCTACATGTCTGCGGCATGATGCCACAGTGCTAGACATCACTATAAACTGCACTGCAGACATCTTAGAGATATGACTGATTTTTTTTAAAAATGTACGTTAACAATCCTAATCACACACACACACACACACACACACAGAGAGGGGGTATGCACAAGTCCGGTGTAATATAGCAGAGATTGGCACAATGCCAGCTCATCTATGGAATTTTTTCTACGCGAGAGACGCCATGATGAGTTGGATATTACTAAACGTTCTGTGAATGTTTTTGTTTTACATGTTTTGCCAAGCATACACGCCTATTTATGTGATATTTGAAGTGCAGGGATATGGGAGCTTTCATTCGGAAACAGGCAATTGCAGAGTAGCTTTAGCTACCTTTTTTGCCTTTCCATTTACTTAGCACCAATGTGACTAGACAGCCAAGAGCAGCCAATGTTACTGCAAAATCTGGGATATTAACAGGTTGCCAAATTTAAGATTTTGCAATGCTGTCAGACAGGAAAGATAATACGAAAATAAGATGAAATTTGTATGTTTGAAGGCTTCACTTTAAGTTCGAAGATTTGAGTATGGATGTACCGGTAATTTCTGCCGCAACAAATGCAGGCTATATCCAGTAACTGGCTCAATTAGGGTGTCAGGGAATGGTACAAGTAACTGGCTCAATTAGGGTGTCAGGGAATGGTACAAGGGCAGCTTCAGCTGCGTCTTTCAAACCACTTGTATAAAATGATGAATGTCCACTTGTATAAAATGACGAATGTCCACTTGTATAAAATGACGAATGTCCACTTGTATAAAATGACGAATGTCCACATATGAGGGTGTGATTTCATAGAATTAGGTCTTAAAAGAAGACGATTTGTTAATACGTTTTTGAATTAGCAAAGATTAGTTGCCATTATTCTGGGATGCTTTGATAACCAAGGTAATATTTTTGGAACTTATAATTTTGCAGTATTTTCAACATTTATATATGCTGTTTCTATGTGACAACGAATTAATATCGTAAAAAACAATATAGTTTAATTGGGGACTGCGCGTGCAATGTTGCGCGTGCAATGTTTAGTATCTGGACATAAAGGCTACCTAACGTGTGCTTGTGAATTAGAAGATATTTTGTTAGTATTCTGAACATCCATTTTCATTTGTCTCCGATGAAGCGATAGATCATTTGCTTACACAGTGAGGCTTTCTGAAGATAAGGTTCTAATGCACCCTGAGAAAGTTTAAGCCCCGAATTGTATCGTATCAAGCAGATACGACTAATAAGCTGATCCGTAGCCAGCAGGAACATAGTCAAATTTAGATCGGACTATACTATTGGAGACCACCTGATCTGTTCCCCAAAATACAATGCTCTGAATAATCTAGTACTTGAACGGAATGTTTGTTTAGGTAAAATCTAATCTCTAAAAAGCTGGTGTTCTCCATAACAGAGTAAAACAAACATTGCGAGCGAATATTTTAATCATGAATTGAACACCAGACATGAAACAGCCAGTAAACATAATTTTGGATAGTCTGAATAATTTTAGCGATTCAAAAGGGTGGAATCTACCTCAGCTCAAAATTTCTATCTTTCAGACATTTTTGTACTAAGATAGGCATATGTTGAATGGTTAATTCCATTACGCCACAATTTCATATAGGTTCATATGCTTTTTCCAAATGTAGGACTATATTGTATGGGTACACGCATGAATGCCAATAGCCTGTAGGACAATATTGTATGGAAATACGCGTGACCACTAAAGCTTGTAAAACTATTGTATGGGTACATGCATGAATGCAATAGCCTGTAGGACAATATTGTATGGAAATACGCGTGACCACTAAAGCTTGTAGAACTATTGTATGGGTAAACGCATGACAGCAACAGCCTACAAGACAATATTAAGATAATTTGCCTGTTGAAACTTTTATTAGTTATGGCGATGGACACGCCTCTAGCGGCATTATCAATAGTACTTACAACAAAAAATTTAGAGAAAGATTAGATATCTTATACAATTATATATATATATATATATATATATATATATATATATATATATATATATATATATATATATATATATATATATATATGTATGTATGTATGTATGTATGTATGTATGTATGTATGTATGTATGTATGTATGTATATCATTCATTCATTCATTGGCGCCTTAGTCTCGGGAAACCATGCGCGCCCATGAGGTGTCGTCTGTCTCTGGGTTGTTGGCATCGTCTGGTGTGGCTGTGGAGACCTATGCGCGAGTGGCAGTCCCTCTTGCTGTTTGTGCAGACATGCTGGGAAGCCTGAGTTGCTGTGGTTGCTGTCACGTGGCCCTTTCTGACACGTTTCTCTGCCGCCAACTGGCCTCTCCTCGTATCAGCGATTGATATACCTTAACTTACTGTCAGTCACCAGGTGCCTCGGTCCACGGCCAGCACTTCCCAGTCATCAGGTGCGATGTCATATGCCTTCAGGTCCCTCTTGCATGCATCCTTGAAACGGAGTGAGGGGCGACCTACTCTTCTCGTGCCAGTGGCCAGCTGTCCATATAGGATGTCCTTTGGCAGCCTCCCATCCTCCATGCGTCGGACGTGTCTCAGCCATCGAAGGGGACGTTTGCTCAGCAGGGAGAACATGCTATGGGTGTTTGCACGCTGCAAGATTTCGCTGTTTGGGACACGGTCTTGCCAACTGATTTTCAAGATGCGATTAAGGCACCGTATATGGAAGGAGTTGAGCCGGCGCTCTTGCCTCATGTAGGTACTCCAGGTCTCACTTCCATATAGAAGGGTGCTGAGAATGCAGGCTTGGTAAACTTTGACTTTGGTTTGCACTGTCAGCGCGTTGTTTTCCCACACCCTCTTGGTCAGTCGAGAAATGATGGTGTTTGCCTTTCCAAGCCTTCTTTCCAGCTCCTTATCAAGCGAGAGAGTGTTGCTGATGGTTGACCCCACGTAGGTAAAGTTGTTGACTGCTTCCAAGGTGACACCGTTGATTTTGATTGTAGGGGCAATGGTGGTATCTTGCACGCTGACCATTGTCTTTTCCAGGCTGATGGTGAGTCCAAACTGCATGCAGGCATCAGCAAAACGGTCTCCCAGTCTCTGAAGGACTTCTTCAGTGTGTGCCACAAGAGCAGCGTCATCTGCAAAAAGCATCTCCCTGATGAGCACAGCCCTCACTTTCGTCTTCGATCACAGTCGTGCCAGGTTGAACAGCCTCCCGTCGGACCTGGTGTGTGTATATATATATATATATATATATATATATATATATATATATATATATATATATATACCATCAGTGGACGTAGGACAGAAGCAAGGAGAAGAAGATCCCGAATAGGGTTGGTGCCAGAATGCAGCCCTGCTTCACACCGCTTTTAACTGGGAAGGAGGTTGAGGAAGATCCATCATACAGGACTGTTCCCTTCATATCTGCATGGAAAGAGATTATCATGCTGCGGAGTATTGAAGGGCAACCGATCTTACTGAGAACTTCAAAAAGGCCCTTCCTGCTGACTAAGTCAAAGGCCTTGGTGAGTTCGATGAACATCATGTAGAGTGGTTGACCTTGCTCTCTGCTCTTCTCTTGGAGTTGTCGTAAAGAGAAGATCATGTCTGTTGTCGAACTGCCTGCTCTGCAGCCGCACTGGGATTCTGGGTATACACGGTTTGCTAGCAACTGCAGCCTGTTTAGTATGATGCGAGCATACACTTTACCAACGATGCTCAGAAGCAAGATCCCTCTGTAATTATTGCAGTCACTGCGTTCGTCCTTGATTTTGTAAAGGGTCACAATTGTGGCATCACGCATGTCTTGGGGGACTGCTCCTTCCTCCCAGCAGAGGCAAAGTAGTTCGTGCAGTGGTTGGAGCAGTATATATATATATATATATATATATATATATATATATATATATATATATATATATATATATATATATATATATATATATTACCACAGATTGGTCTAAAGCGCTCACCGTTCAGTACTACAGCTGCATTCCATATTTGTTGTATTCATTGCGATAGTTTTGTGCAGTGCTAAATATATATAAAAACACAGCTGTATTCAGTAATACAGTTGTATACAGTACAACCACTGTATCCAGTACCACAGTTGTATACAGAATTACAGCTGTATTCAGTGTCACAGTTGTATACGGTACTAGTTTATATTGGTCTTAAGCGCTCACAGTTCAGTACCACAGCTGCATTACATACTTGTCGTATTCATTACAATAGTTTTGTGCAGTGCTAATGATGGATACAACTACAGCTGTATTCAGTACTACAGCTGTATTCATTACTACAGTTGAATTAAATACTTGCATTGTATACAGACCTACAGTGATATTGAGCACTACAGCTGTATTCAGTACTACAGATGTATACAATACCATAGTTGTATCAAGTACTACAACTGTATTCAGTAATATATCTGATACAGCTTTACAGCTGTATCTTATACAATTGATGTATTCATTGATACAGCTGTATCCAGTACTTCTGCTGTAGTTAGTGATACGACTGTATTCAATGCACTGAATACAGTCGTAGCACCATATACAACAGAAGTATTAGATACGGCTGTATTAAACTATATTCAGCACTAGTTAATTGTCTTTAACTTCGTTATCTAGGGAATGAACTCCCTCGATATTATGACCCAGTGTGAGTGAAAGATAGAATATCAACTGAAAACGGGGCAAACTTAATGGCAAGAAAAAATGCAATACGAGCTCCCTTAGAGAAACATAATAACAAATGTAATCAAACGAATTAATAGTGTTAATTTCAATTCAACTTAAATTAAATCAACAGGATTTATGAGCAGTGTTTAATTTGGATTTATTACATCATCATAACGCGTGTTAAAAAGAAAACAATGTCCATGACTGATTGCATCACCCTCAACTGTTTTTCAACATTCCTTTTTTCGTGCCTTCCCTTTCCGACTGCCTCGTTCTGTTGTTGTTGCTGTTGTTGTTGTGTTTAACACCATTTTTCAGCACACGATAGGCTATACATGGCGGCCAGTATTATTGGTGGAAGAAGAACCCGGGAAAACCCCCGGAAAGAACCACCGACCCACGAGAAGCTACTGGCAAGCTTTCTCACATAACTACATTCGCCGAATCTTAGACTCGAACCCACGCAGACAGAGGTCAGCTGGCATTGATCCGTAACGGAAAGCGCTTTAGACCACTCAGTCACTCGGGGCCCCAACTGCCTCGTTCTCTTGGACTTCCTCACATGTCACTTCTCCCCTTTCCTTTGTCTCCGGACTGCCGAGTGCTCTCCCCCTCGGAAAACAGTTTCCTTAAAGGACAAAGGTATCCCTAAATCGCTATATGTACCACTTTCTAGAAAATCGCTTCATTTATATTACTCCGAATCCACTCCATTCAGACACTGTGTAGAGTTGTATATTGCCCTAAATTTCCGCGTGAAAATGTATCGTATGCTACTACATGTTCGATTACTATTGCATAAAATTCACAGATCCTTATTCACTTCCATATTATTTAAACATTACACAAGTAAATATACTAGGCAGTTATCGTTAACTGACTATAATCAGTATCGTCCTAACAAAGGAAATCATTTCTTATTTATTTCATATAACCCTATAAATCTTGCACCTATGAATATTTGAATCGCATGCAATCAATTCTGCTAATTAACTAATAACTGTAAAATTAGCAAATAAATTGCATAAAAAACTCTAGCATCAACACATTTCCATGAAATCGAATACACGATATTAATACGGAATCTAATCATATCAACAAGTTGCATACAACAAACAATACAAAATAGAATATTGCGTGAAATTAAAATTGCGTACCTTAATGCTGTTACCTTTAAAACTTGTGTATCCGGCACAAAACCTTGTCTTTCTCGCAAGACAGACACCTGGCCCCTCTCTTAATAAGGAAAAAAAAACTGTTCTTTCTCCCTCTCAGGAAATTTCTGACTAAAGAATTTCGACGAAGGTTGTCACTTTAAAATGCCTATTAGTTCCAAGATGTACACGTTAATTTCACTCGGCCAATCATAGACATTGGCTTCTCAAACGTTTTTCTCAGACAACATTTATTTCGTGAGTCAGAATCTATGAATTAGGTTATATAACTTTTCCCTTTAAAGAATGACTATTTGACACGTATTGGAAGTTCAGCTGTCTTTTTCTTAAACCCAGTATAGAATATCCCGTCAATTTAATTGAATTGTAACACTAACCCCTTTGAAGGTTTAACACTAGCATGGAAGAAATTAATAACAAAGGTCGAAATGACCCTTCCGCAAATACTCCTCTGGTCTAAATAAGATATAAAAAAAAATCTCTAAGCCCGCCACATTCAACTTTAAGGTTCACTACTTATTTAAAATTCTATACTTCACATAGTTCAAGGTTAAATGTGTCACTGTTCTGATATAAAATGATCAGACGATGTAGTTTAAGGTTAAATGTCTCACTGTCCCAATATACGACCGCTATGACTAAGCTTTTCGCTGTAAGACTGCTATATTTGCAAGCGTCCCGACATAATTTTGATATGTTGACAATAGTACCTTTATAATACTGCTGTTTTCCATACATAAAACAGGTAGATGAAATCGGCAATGAGTATGATTCTTTATCATTCTTGAACCAGGCTAATTTTATAATATTATATCAAGCTCTTTCCGCATTGCACTGATTTTAAGCATATTTTATGAATCCTGAAGTGAACCATATATTCGTCACATTTATATCCATTACATCGCACAAAAAAGTTACTTAAATTAGTTCACGCTTTGTAAACATGTTTTATCATAACGCCTTTTAATAAAACTCTGCCTTTTACGTCAGACTGGATAGATTTATTAAATATAACTGCGTTTATGTCCTACCTGGATAGATTCATTAAAAACAACCTCTTTTTACTTCCTGCCTGGAGAGATTCATAAAAACAACCTTTTTACGTTCTGCCTGGACATATTCATAAAAACCTCTTTTTTACGTCCTGCCTGGAGAGATTCATTAAAACAACCTCTCTTTACTTCCTGCCTGGACATATTCATAAAAACCTCTTTTTACGTCCTGCCTGGAGAGATTCTTAAAAACCTCTTTTTACGTCCTACCTGGGCATATTCATAAAAACGATCTCTTTTTACGTCTTGCCTGGAGAGATTCATTAAAAGCAACTGCTTTTTACGCCTGACCTGGATAGATTTATAAAACATTTGCTTTTCAAACCCTTTATGGATCAATTCACATAAATATATAATTTTTACTTTGTTTGTGGATCGAGTTACAAAAATATGTCAGTTTGGGTCTATTCATATTTAACTATTTCTTTTCGTTCTATATGGATATATTGATATAAATATGTAACCTTTACCTTCTATCTGGATCTTTTAATATAAAACTGTACCTTGACGTTATATTTGGATCTATTTATATAAAACTGTACCTTTACGTTATATTTGGATATATTTATATAAAACTGTACATTTACGTTCTGTTTGGATCTATTTATATAAAACTGTTCCTTGACGTTATATTTGGATCTATTTATATAAAACTGTACATTTACGTTCTATTTGGATCTATTTATATAAAACTGTTCCTTGACGTTATATTTGGATCTATTTATATAAAACTGTACATTTACGGTCTATTTGGATCTATTTATATAAAACTGTTCCTTGACGTTATATTTGGATCTATTTATATAAAACTGTACATTTACGTTCTATTTGGATCTATTTATATAAAACTGTTCCTTGACGTTATATTTGGATCTATTTATATAAAACTGTTCCTTGACGTGATATTTGGATATATTTATATAAAACTGTACCTTGATGTTATATTTGCATCTATTTATATAAAACTCTACCTTTACGTTTTATTTGCATCTATTTATATAAAACTGTACCATGACGTTATATTTGCATCTATTTATATAAAACTGTACATTTACGTTATATCTGGATCTATTTGTATAAAACAACCTTTATGATCTATCTGGATCTATTCATATAAATATGTACCTTTACATCCAATCTAGATCGATTCATAAAAATGCCTTGTTTGGTCCAATCTAGATCGATTCATAAAATGCCTTTTTTGGTCCTATCTGAATCTATTCATATAAAACTAACTTTACATCCAATCTAGATCGATTCATTAAAATGACTTTTTTGGTCCAATCTAGATACATTCATACAAATACAGTTTTTGGTCCAATCTCAATCGATTCATAAAATGCCTTTCTTTGGTCCAATCTAGGTCGATTCGAAAAAATGCCTTTTTTGGTCCAATCCAGGTCGATTCATAAAAATGCCTTTTTTGGTCCAATCTGGATCGATTCATAAAAATGCCTTTTTTTGGTCCAATCTAGATCGATTCATAAATTTTGAAGACTCCGACTGAATTTACTCGAAAGTTTGAAAATAACGATCTCTAAATTCTTCTTGTAATAATGGCAATCAGCGATATCTCAACTTTTTTGTAATAATGGCAATCAACGATCTCTCAACTTTTTCTTAATAATGGCAATCAACGATCTCTCAACTTTGTAGTAATAATGGCAATCAACGATCTCTCAACTTTGTAGTAATAATGGCAATCAACGATCTCTCAACTTTCTAGTAATAATGGCAATCAATGATTTCTCAACTTTCTAGTAATAATGGCAATCAACGATCTCTCAACTTTGTAGTAATAATGGCAATCAACGATCTCTCAACTTTGTAGTAATAATGGCAATCAATGATTTCTCAATTTTCTAGTAATAATGGCAATCAACGATTTCTTTACTTTCTAGTAATAACGGCAATCAACGATCTCTCAACTTTGTAGTAATAATGGCAATCAATGATCTCAACTTTCTAGTAATAATGGCAATCAATGATCTCTCAACTTTGTAATAATAATGGCAATCAACGATCTCTCAACTTTCTAGTAATAATGGCAATCAACGATCTCTCAACTTTGTAGTAATAATGGCAATCAACGATCTCTCAACTTTCTAGTAATAATGGCAATCAACGATCTCTCAACTTTTTAATAATAATGGCAATCAACGATCTCTCAACTTTCTAGTAATAATGGCAATCAACGATCTCTCAACTTTCGAGTAATAATGGCAATCCATGATTCTCACCTTTCTAGTAATAATGGCAATCAACGCTCTCTCAACTTTCGAATAATAATGGCAATCAACGATCTCTCAACTTTGTAGTAATAATGGCAATCAACGATCTCTCAACTTTCTAGTAATAATGGCAATCAACGATCTCTCAACTTTCTAGTAATAAGGGCAATCCATGATTCTCACCTTTCTAGTAATAATGGCAATCAACGCTCTCTCAACTTTCGAATAATAATGGCAATCAATGATCTCTCAACTTTCTAGTAATAATGGCAATCAACGATCTCTCAACTTTCTAGTAATAATGGCAATCAACGATCTCTCAACTTTGTAGTAATAATGGCAATCAACGATCTCTCTCAACTTGTAGTAATAATGGCAATCAACGATCTCTCAACTTTCTAGTAATAATGGCAATCAACGATCTCTCAACTTTCTAGTAATAAGGGCAATCCATGATTCTCACCTTTCTAGTAATAATGGCAATCAACGCTCTCTCAACTTTCGAATAATAATGGCAATCAACGAACTCTCAACTTTCTAGTAATAATGGCAATCAACGATCTCTCAACTTTCTAGTAATAAGGGCAATCCATGATTCTCACCTTTCTAGTAATAATGGCAATCAACGCTCTCTCAACTTTCGAATAATAATGGCAATCAACGATCTCTCAACTTTGTAGTAATAATGGCAATCAACGATCTCTCAACTTTCTAGTAATAATGGCAATCAACGATCTCTCAACTTTTTAATAATAATGGCAATCAACGATCTCTCAACTTTCTAGTAATAATGGCAATCAACGATCTCTCAACTTTCTAGTAATAATGGCAATCCATGATTCTCACCTTTCTAGTAATAATGGCAATCAACGATCTCTCAACTTTCTAGTAATAATGGCAATCAACGATCTCTCAACTTTGCAGTAATAATGGCAATCAACGATCTCTCAACTTTCTAGTAATAATGGCAATCAATGATTTCTCAATGTTGTAGTTATAATGGCAACCAACGATCTGTCAACTTTCTAGTAATAATGGCAATCAATGCTTTCTCAACTTTGTAGTAATAATGGCAATCAATGATTTCTCAAGTTTCAAGTAATAATGTCAATCAACGATCTAAACTTTTTAATAATAATGGCAATCAACGATCTCCCAACTTTCTAGTAATAATGGCAATCAACGATCCCTCAAGCTTCTAGTCAACCTCGACACGAAATCTACGATCTTTCATGCTTCTAGTAAACTTCGACACGAAATCTACTTTCTTTTAAGCTTCTAGTGTTCATGACAATTATTCAACGATCTCTAAATCTTCTAGTATTATAGGCACGAAATCAATGATCTCTCAAGCTTCTATTAATAATGGCACGCAATCAATTATCTTTTAAGCTTCGTATAATAACGACATGTAATTTGCAACTGTTACTGTATTGATTCTATAAGCCCTCCTTCAACATTTTTATTTTCCAATTACATTTTTTGGATTTCATTGACTTTACGAACTCAAGCAACTGTGTTGTATGGTAACGTATTAGTCCAAATGTATGAATTCCAGATCAAGCCGTTAACACTAAACAGCGACAATAAGGCAAGAAATAAAAAGGAAACAATATCACACTATTTAAAAACAATAAAATAATCTACTGCAACTATTTTGCAGACAAATTTTAAATGCATCTAAGACTTGACATAGACTAGGAACAGTTGCTACACGTACCAATTACCTCGTATAAGACTTGACATAGACTAGGAACAGTTGCTACACGTACCAATTACCTCGTATAAGACTTGACATAGACTAAGAACAGTTGCTACACGTACTAATTACCTCGTATAAGACTTGACATAGACTAGGAACTGTTGCTACACGTACTAATTACCTCGTATAAGACTTGACATAGACTAGGAACTGTTGCTACACGTACTAATTACCTCGTATAAAACTTGACATAGACTAGGAACTGTTGCTACACGTACTAATTACCTCGTATAAGACTTGACATAGACTAGGAACTGTTGCTACACGTACTAATTACCTCGTATAAGACTTGACATAGATTAGGAACAGTTGCTACACGTACTAATTACCTCGTATAAGACTTGACATAGACTAGGAACTGTTGCTACACGTACTAATTACCTCGTATAAGACTTGACACAGACTAGGAACAGTTGCTACACGTACCAATTATCTCGTATAAGACTTGACATAGACTAGGAACAGTTGCTACACGTACCAATTACCTCGTATAAGACTTGACATAGATTAGGAACAGTTGCTACACGTACTAATTACCTCGTATAAGACTTGACATAGACTAGGAACAGTTGCTACACGTACTAATTACCTCGTATAAGACTTGACATAGACTATGAACTGTTGCTACACGTACCAGTTACCTCGTATAAGACTTGACATAGACTAGGAACAGTTGCTACACGTACCAATTACCTCGTATAAGACTTGACATAGACTAGGAACAGTTGCTACACGTACCAATTACCTCGTATAAGACTTGACATAGACTAGGAACTGTTGCTACACGTACTAATTACCTCGTATAAGACTTGACATAGACTAGGAACTGTTGCTACACGTACTAATTACCTCGTATAAGACTTGACATAGACTAGGAACAGTTGCTACACGTACTAATTACCTCGTATAAGACTTGACATAGACTAGGAACTGTTGCTACACGTACTAATTACCTCGTATAAGACTTGACATAGACTAGGAACAGTTGCTACACGTACCAATCACCTCGTATAAGACTTGACATAGACTAGGAACAGTTGCTACACGTACCAATTACCTCGTATAAAACTTGACATAGACTAGGAACTGTTGCTACACGTACTAATTACCTCGTATAAGACTTGACATAGACTAGGAACTGTTGCTACACGTACTAATTACCTCGTATAAGACTTGACATAGACTAGGAACAGTTGCTACACGTACTAATTACCTCGAGCAGCAGAGAGGGTGAACAGACCACGTTTTCAAGCAAAAATAAGGCTTCCAGATCATGTTTTCGAACAAAATATGGCCTATAGATAACGTTTTCGAACAAAATATCAGGTTTCCAACAAATCTCATTTAACCAAAAAAAAAGTCTCCATTTTTGCAAAAACGGAGATTTTACGATTTTGCTCGCAACGATGTGGTCATCCACCCTCTCTGCTGCTAAAGTTTTCAGTTCTGGGATAACAAAAAATAATAAATGATTTGATCAAGTCTTTAGGATCTCACAAACAGACTAATCGCTAACACCTCTTCTTGTAAATCAATCAGATTATTTGACTGGTCGGTGAGTTTGAAATTAATTCTGGTTAATGAATTATTATGGCATCGCATGTAGACAGGATTAATTGGGTTTTCAATAATTAGGAATCCTGGAGGAGCTGTTGGTGCAAACAAATAAAGAATATATCCTTGCTGAGCTTGATTTGATCGTTCGAGATTAATTTGATAGCTTCCTTCGATAACATCACATACTAAATTGAGCGCAATCACTGAGGATATATTCACGTTGAACGGAGCGATATGCCTACCGCCACCATCTGGATCATTATTATGTTTGAGGATTTTTATTTCCTGTGATGCTGTTTTTTTCCATGCATCATGAATTATTTTAAAACCAACATCGATGGTGTCACTGAGAAGTTTTTTAGTTCCGGTACGTTATATCCCGGTAGTTTGAATGTCGGAATATCCTTCACGGGGATTTTATATTCTGATGCAAATTCTATTCTCGATAGGGGATTATCGTCATCTAATATATCCTGAATAATTTTTAGGTTAAATGTTTCCATATCGTCGATAATTTTATTGCATGTTTCTACGACGCTGATAAATTCATCTCGGGTGAGAGAGCCGGATTTAAGAGATATTAACAACAGTGAAAAATCATTATTCATTGCTGCGAAATTTTCAATGATTTTAGGTTCGTCAACAAAATGATGTCCCTCTATTCCCTCCCCTGGCTTATCTTCTCCGGTTTCGTAGTATCCGATACCCAAAAAATCTATAGTGAATTGGTGATCTTTATAACTCTTTATTGGATTATCAGGTTTTATTCTGTCGGTGATATAATCAGTTTTTTGTGGTTCTGGTAAATCAACGGTTTTCCCCCCTGGTGGTAATTCAGGCCATCCTAGTACGGTTCTAATAGAACTTTGATAGATATCTACGACGTATCCTTCTGTGTTTATCTCAATTGCGGATGATAGCGTCGGTTCATGAACTGTTATAGCGATTTTTGACTCTACTCCAGTAATCGATTTTATTCTACGCGCGAATTCATTATTGATTTGTTCGATTTGGTATGACCCTGTTGGTATCGAAACGACGTTCCAGTCTGGGGTACCGTCGTCCTTATTCTTATACGAGAACACCAGTGAATTATTCGGTTGTTGACCACCAAATGATTTTGATCTGATATTAGGCCAACTGTGATACACTCGTAGTTTTGCTAGCGCTATCTCCTTCACGGGGACTGGGCTAGGGAAATTCACACTAAACTCGGGTTCCGTTGATGTTATTGATATCATACTTGTTTGTACTGGGTTCGTGTTCTCCACTATTTGTTGAAGTAATTCCATCGGTGTCGTCATTGTTATTATACTCATGTTGTCGCTCTAATTTTGACACCGCGGAATCATAAATACTGACCATCACTGAGAACTCACAATTTGGTATGGTTGAGGTTATTGAGATCATTCTGGTTTTCGGGTTCGTGTTTTCTAATTCCATCGGTGTTGTCATTGTTATTATACTCATGTTGTCGCTCTAATTTCGATATCGCGGAATCAAAAATACTGACCATCGCTGAGAATTCACTATCTGATATAATTGTATTATCGAGTGACGACGATATCATCAATGATAATTGCGAGTATGCGGTTGATGCAATATGAAATTGAAGTAAGTAATTCTGCAGTTTACTCTGGCTGCATGATGATATCTTTTTTGCTATCCCGGTTGATATACCCCCGATTGTAGCCACCGCAGAAATGCAAATTGGAACTACGACCGGGGCAATCATTGTAACCGATGCAAGTATTATTCCGGCGCCAGCGAGAACGCTTGACAAAGAGTACACAATAACATCAATTGCGGTGATTCTTCGTCGGTATTTTTTTATTTTTATTTGATACTCCTCAGTGAGGGTTTTGAGTCTATTCTGAAATTCTCTGACCTGATCATAGCGACATTGAGTTGATGAAATCATTGTTATTTTAAAAATGCTAGCGTTTTCAATTGTGAAATCCGAACGATTTTCCTTTCAATTTAGTTATTTACTTAAATCCGCTACGAATTCCACATACCAGGTTGCTGAAACCCTAATCAAATTTTATCAGTAGCTGTTATAGTGAACTTTTCAGTTGTATCCTTGTCGATGATCGTTGAAATCGTATTATTGACCCCGGATGAACTCGACGATGATATATTAAATTGAGTCAATGGTGTTACTAGTGTTAATCGATAAATACCTTTAACGGTTGCAGTGATATCTAATTTGTTGTTTGTAGGTGTCCACGCAAATGATCCGTGTTGGATTGTATATACCACGTTGTTGGTTTTCTCATGAGGAATTTTTGTTTTTTCAATGATTGTTATCATCCTCGAAAAATCACCTTTGATGGCTTCGATGAAAGTTTTCGTCTCATCGATGGATTTTTTAATATCCGGGAGTTTTATTTCAATTTTATCTAACGGGGTTCCAATAAATTTATCAATGATATTTCTACGAAATGATGCAAACTGTTTTCCGTTTTCTTCAATTCTAGATTCAAGTGTTGTTAGTACAAACACAGAATTGTTTAACTCATCGTTGAGAGTTTTTAATCGATCTGTAATCGTCGAAACGAGTACACCCGGTTTGAGTTTACCCTGATCGGAAAATAGCGCGATAGTATTCTCGATTGCGTTTCGTTGTTTAACTAAAATATCATCCAGAGAGACATCACTAGTTTTCAATTTACCCTGATCGGAAAATAACGCGATAGTATTTTCGATTGCGTTTTGTTGTTTAACCAAAATATCATCCAGAGAAATATTACTGGTTTTCAATTTACCCTGATCCGAAAATAACGCGATAGTATTCTCGATTGCGTTTCGTTGTTTAACTAAAATATCATCCAATGACACATCACTGGATTTCAATTTACCCTGTTTGTCTTGAAATACAACTATTTCATTAGGATCAACATTTGTTAAGTTCAACGTCTCAGCTATTTCATCTTCTTTGATTAGTTTTTTTACATCCTTGACAGAATCAGGTGGTGCAGTGCCATCGGGTTTGGGTTTCAAAGATCTCCCCCAAATATCAATCATGTTATTGTAAAACTCTTTCTCTCTCTAAAATCGTTTCGATTTCCAGCGATTACTAGTGTATTCATTAACGACAACATGTGGTGGTTTTCCGCTTGGGTTACTCAAGGAGTTAGAAATAGCGTCAAGGACATTTAATACTTCGCTGCCGCATATTGGTGGGTCAATCATCGTTTGTGTTGGTAGCGTAGAATACCAAGTCTTCATTGGAAGGGTTTTTATATACCGCATAAACTCTTTTGGTGGGGCTAATCCATATGAATCAAAATAGACAATCCCACGTGGATCAATAGCGTATGCAACCCAGTGAGTTCCAGGTCCGGTGCTGTTATCTAAATTAATGATTCCGGTTTCAACGCTGTTTGGTTGATGTGGTAATTGATCTTTCATAAAGACACCTCTGAAGTTTTTAATCGCTAGTTTTTTAGCAGCATCCATTAAATCAAAATTGGACATAGGAACCATCGAAGATTTGGGAACCATAGGTTCCTGAATTAATAAATCGTTCCTGGTAGTCTTAGACCCTTTCCGCTGTACCACGAATACGGGGTTCCTGGTAGTCTTAGACCCTTTCCGATGTACCACGAATACGGGGTTCCTGGTAGTCTTAGACCCTTTCCCTTTTTTTTATATCCTTTCCCAGTTGCCTTCTTTAGTGCCATTCCTGCTGCAGTACCAACGGCTCCTAACGCTGCCGCTTTAGCCACCGCTGGGGCTGCTGCTGCAATCAATGCTGGAATCGCAGCTAACAACGGAAATATACCGCCTGTTTTAATCATATTTTTGATAGCAGCCGCAGAAAGAGTAATCTGAACACCCCTTTTTGCTACTAGTGCATCATTGAAATGTTTCACCTGACGAGTTGTCAGCGATAGTTTATTTGCACCACCAGTCATTTGGTTGGGTTTCAACGTGATTGTGGTTCCACATTTTTTAGCTGATTACGATTGCAATTTTTTTAATTGACCGGGAGTTAACGCAACACTAATAGCACTATATGACATTATATATAATTGATTGATTCTAATTCAATGAAAAATCGAGAAAATCAATCAAAGATTTTCCACTGGTGCATCTACCACTCTCATTCTTCCACCAACACCTTCAAGTAGCATTGATTTGTCGCTGAGAATGACAGCAACCGCTCTATAATCAGCAATAGCACCACGAGTCACATTAGCTCTAAAGTGTATATCAACAACAGATTGTCTCATCAAATCGAGATGTTCCAGTGAGAAGTAATAGATCGGATACAGATTCTTAAAATCAAATTGTGATATTTGCAAACCAGTATCGACATTTTGATCGCGTGCCATAAATGACAACAGACGATGATAAACTCGTGCAATATGATTTTCTGTGTAATTAAGTTGTATATCCTCGGATGGTTCCTGTTGGCCGTTTATTCTCAGTGAGACGTCTTTCACACCTAATTGATTAAATATCATATGACTGGAGAGTTGATTGCCAACTCGTGTGTTATCCTGTAACGCAATAAATATATGACGTGGCGCAGAAACGCCTTGTTTTGATGCTAGGTTCCAAGTGAATAACCCGTTGATATTTGATTGTTTAACATCTGTACTCACGGTTAGCCAACTTAGTAATGATTTTCCTCCTTGGTCCATAAATGATAGTAATCGTTCTTCTGCGGTAATTGCTGGAGTCAACACTGGCATCCACAATGATATTTTTGTTAAATTGACTTTACCGGCATCAGCATTGGGATTTGCAGCATCTGCTGGAATCCTCCAGATTGCGTCGTTATCATCACTTTTTCGTACAAGCGATACTTTATGCTTCGCCCCGTAGATAACTTTTCTGACGTTTCTACAGAATCCAAATATATGATGCAGTGGAATCGCGCATGAAAATGATTTACGCGCTCCTTGCAACATTGAGTTTCGTGTTGCAGCTCCTAGATTGAAATTAACATCATTGTTTATAATCATATTCTCGACATCAGCATCACTATTATCACGTTTTTTTGGTCGTCTTACAACAAATTGATTTCCACCAGCGGTATTTGTAACATCTTTTGCAAACATCATAGAGGGTCCTGCTGATCTTGTATAATCATCGGAATATCTCGCTAACCCTATTATTGTTGTAGCCACATCAACATCGCGATCTATCGACTCGATTTCTTTTCCATCAATGAGATATCTAGCACTCTCAAATAGCGCCATGATACCATTATTGACAAACCCGACTTGAGTACCAGCTGGATACGGTGCTGGTACAGCAGGAGTATCATCAGCTGTTACAAGTTCTCCTTCGATTTCGATAAACGCTTCACAGGGTAAAAAGTATTTACTGGTATCATAGACTTGAAGATCAATTCTTGCTCGACTATTTGAGTCTATGGCATGATAGGCGTAATATTGATAATCGCGAACAGAATCATCCTTGCGAACTGGGGCATCTATATCAAACGCTGGATCAGGTGACTGTTTGAACATTTTATTCTATTTATCAGAGTCTAAATAGTGAAATCGTAAACGATTTTTCCATTCTCATCGTCGTAGTTTTTTAAAGCCACTTCCTGCTATCATATTTGCAATATTGCTTTGGTCGGGGGTTAAAGCCATCGACGATAATTTTTCGTCTACTGCGTTATTTATAATTCTACTAACACTTGCAGGCATTTCCGCTGTAGATGGCAATGGTACCGGTTTCTTTTTTCGTCTCACTAATGATGTTAATTTATTCTTCGCAGTTGAAAACGCTTTTCCAGCAAGATCTCCAACAGCACCAATACCCTTATCACGAATAACTTCAATTGCTTTCATTCCTAATTGTTTAGCCAACGGCATCACTTTTGGAGCCATTCTCGCAAATAACCCTGCAATGGTATTGCCTAAACCATCTCCGTAGTATGCTCTATAAACCGGAAACCGTGAATTAACTACGTAGACGGGGGTTGGTTTATCATGATTGTAGTGTATGATCATTATTTGAAATCAGAAACAATTTTTCAATTGACTTTTCAATTCAGTCACTATGATATCCATTTGCTAACTCGTCAATGAAATCTCGATATGTGCTGATATCCATGATACCACCCTGAAATAATCGTCTACAGATATCAGCTGCTTCATTAATTATTTCCGGTGAGTTATTTCCAGCTCGGAAACCTTCTACAAGAACTTCTAATCGTGATATATCATTGATAACACTACCAGGACATGTCGTGGTAGAGTCAAAGACTCCAGCATTGAAATCCTTTGGATTTCCAATCGAATATCCTTTTCCGCTTGTTTCCTCAGTTGTACCAGTTGCGCCCTCACTATCATCAAGTAATTTCCTTTGTCGGCCTCGACTTTGTTGTTTTTGTATACCATAGCTATCAACTCCTGCTTTAAAAGTTCTGTACTCAATTTTATCCTTTTTCAAATTACCAGTAATCTCCTTGTTTATTTTATATAACCAATCTACCCAGTCGTCTCGTTTAATTCTACTGTTTTTATACTCGTCTTTTAAAAACTCTTCCCTTGAATAATATTTTTGGATAGCGAAAATGCCAAAATCTGCATAATGTTCGAGTTTTATTAATTTATGTTGTTTGATTTCTGTTATAGCTCCTTCGGTGAATTTGTCTATAAAGGGGATACCTTTTGGGGTGACGACATCAACAAGTTGTGGTTCAGGTGTGGAAACTCTTTGAGTTTCAGGCGCAGAATCATCAATATCAGCTAATCGTTCATACTCGCGCTGAGTTTTTATATCACTGGATAGCTGTTGTATCCCTGCGCGTGTTTGTCCGGTCTCTGCTGCTATCTTTTCAAGTGTATCAAGCAGCGGCGCCTTCTTTACTCGTTCTCGCTCAGGAATATCTCCGTATATCGCTGCTTCAGTTAACTTTTTCACATCTTTGGTCGCACTTGTTATCGGAGTAAACAGTTGTTCACTTGACACAGAAAAGTCAGTCTGCGCTTGTTGTCGTTGTTGCAGTTTATTCCGTACAGAGTCGCGAATTGGTACAAATCTCTTAATTGCATCCAGTCGTTCACGAGCCAATCGGGTTGTTAATGCTTCATTGACCATTATTTAAAATCAGAAACAATTTTTCAATTGCAAAACAATTTTTCAATCCGACCTAACAGACGAAAACACTTTTTGTTACATGTCAGACATGTCAGTTAATTTTTAACACGATCATAGAAGCGTTATTTCATCCTATAACAGCTTCGTTCATCGATGGCGAAAGTCACATAATTGCTATAAATAAAATATAATACTGTGACTTTCGCCATTCTATTTTTGATCAATCCGAACCAGACATCAATTTTTTATTCACTGATTTCAACAGTTTTAATCAAAAAATGCTAAAAAAAAATTAAAATCTCTATGAGGGACGGTCACAATCAAATAATGATAAATGGTTGGTCAATCAAAATTGTTCATTTTCTTGAATTAACGCCCGTAGGTTTCTAACTTAGAATTAACCTCCTTTTTCAATTCGTATTCGTACCCTAATTCTTTTCGTATTCGTTCTACGATGGTATACAACGGAGCGAACACACTTACGTCACTGGAAAATGCGAGAGAGTCCCGAATAGAATTCTGAATTCTTTTGATGAGCGCATACTTCTTTGGTAGCATATATTTATTGTTGTTAACTCTGTATTCTATATCCTGAAAATCAGACATGATTTGATCAGGATTTAACCCATCTGATAGTTCAATATCCCAACTTTTCAATTTTGAAATCTCGGATATGATGCTATTCATGTTTTCAGAATTCATTATTCTATAATAATGATATATTTCTAAATGAAAAATATGACGCATTAGACGTAACTAAATCGAATTTTCTGTCCTGTCTTTTTAGAAATAGCCGTTTTGGTTATTCCCTCTGCAACTTTTCGTACTGAGGGTGGACAAATATCGAAGTGCCTACCGGCTTCATTCATTGATTGAAATATTTTTTCTTCGTTAGTTGTTGTATTCAAAGATTTTACTGGTCTCGCTTTTTTTGAGCATTTTCCAGTCTCTCCTCTTTTCAAATTCTCACTTTGTGTGATAGCTTGCAGATTTGATAAAGAATTGTTTTTCGGATTAGAATCGATATGATCAATAACAAAATCATCCTCGATCAATCCTTTGAAACATTCATACACGAAACGATGATTGAGATATCTCTTCTCCCCGCCAACAGTAAACATCAAGTACCCTTGATTATTCACAGAACCAACTGGTTTCTTCAGTCTGCGGTTTCTTACAACACCATCACTGGATGCTTCATAATTTGTGATCACAGGGTGTTGTCTGAATTCTTGGTTCATTCGTATACATAATACTATTGTTTGTCTAATTCATCGTTTGGTTTAATGATAAATCTTTCGATGTAGTCTTGAGGAGTTCTTATGATTTTATCCTTGACTCTGTCAAGGATACTGACTTTGTCAGCGTCAAGAATACTGACTTTGTCAGCGTCAAGAATACTGACTTTGTCAGCGTCAGGGTCAAAATTTCTGATTGATTGTCCATTTTTGATTCTTTTATCATAATATCGCTTCAACTCCCTGTATCGCTTACCACCGCAATTTAGACACAACTGAGCTTTTCCCCTGACCCCAACTCCACATAGAATACAGGGTAACGGACCAAGGCTTCCACGTCGAAAGCTTTGCATATGATACCCACAAAACTCATTTCTGCATGATTTGTTACACGGGGTTACTGATCCAATCATAAGCCACTTGCAGTGATTCATTATATAAAAATCTTTCATTTAAATGCTTGTTTTAATTATAGCATGAAGGAATTAAGGAAAACGCCTTCGAAAAATGCTGATAAGGAGTTTAAGAGATTATTAAAAATCAATCCTAGATTTAATCTCGATAGACCCAAAAAACGTCCAATAGACGGAAACATGAAAGAGTTTAAGAGATTATTAAAAATCAATCTTAGATTTAATCTCGATAAACCCAAAAAACGTAACAAACGTCCAATAGACGGAAACATGAAAGAGTTTAAGAGATTATTGAAAATCAATCCTAAATTTAATCTCGATAAACCAAAAAGACGTAACAAAATCAATCCTAGATTTAATCTCGATAAACCCAAAAAACGTCCAATAGACGGAAACATGAAAGAGTTTAAGAGATTATTGAAAATCAATCCTAGATTTAATCTCGATAAACCAAAAAAACGTCCAAGAGAGATTACCCCTGGAAAGATGCTCAATTCAATCTCGATATAGCTTCTAATACACCAAAGAATACAATTCTTGATAAAGCCATGATTAGTAAAATCAGAGACTGTTTTAATGAATTTAAGCGTGATGGAGCATCTTATTGTTGGTCAACATTTCGAATTGATGGTGTTGTTGATGCTACCATGAATGATGAAAAAGCAGCAGTGATAATTTCACGTGTTGGGGAAAAACGGTATTTTTTCCGAATCAAATTCATTATCGAAGTCGATGGCAAATGGATTATTAAGGATAAATTTGAACCAATCCTCAAGAATAAAAAAGCTGTCATTGTGAGTAGAGATTCCAAACCAGGGATTCTAACCGGCATTGATAAACCATACTACGAAAGATCTTATCCCGTAACAGCAATGGTTTATGGGATATATCCGTTAAATGATAAACCCGATATCGCAAAACTAGCTCCTATGAAATATTCGTCAGGGTTTAATTGTGTAGCAGAACGAATAATAGAACACTTCACAAATGCATCCCGAGGAAATAAACTAACTGATCTGCGACGTAGGAAAATAACCGAGTGGGAACTGACAGTGAAACAGCATGGTGCAAAGATTTCTGATATAGCTAAATTAGAAACATCATTAAGATTTCCAATAACAGTTATGACGATAACGGGAGAGGTTTTATACGAACCGAAATATAACAAAAATGGAGCACCAATACAGATTATTGATCATAACAAACACGCGTGGACACCTGCGGTAACAATATTTCCACGAGAACGAACCGTGAAATATATCCCTAAGGAGTTCGTCGGGGATGTTTTCTATGAAGAGAAATTATTCGATGCTATTCATGCGTTGTGTAAGGATGATCCTGTGTCAGTGTGGTTACTTAGAAGTGATGAAGAATTCGATCAATTTGTAAAACCAAATGGTGAATTATATCGCGTTGAAGAATTAGATAACAGAATGAGAAAAATCGCTAGTGATTTTTCACCGGAGAATTCCCATGAAAAACTACTCACGGATAGTTTTACTATTCCATCAGTGGTAGCTCACTTCGCAAGAGAAAAAAACTCATGGCGTCCAACACGAAATGATTTTCTCGAGGATGTTAAATTGAGTTGCGTCTAATTTGGTCATGGAGGACTGTGGAATACGAAATACTCACGTGATGGTATGATTTCAATTGATATAGCCGCGTGTTATCCCGGAAGTTTTCTCGGGTATGGGGAATGCGCTGAGTACTTCAAACGATTTGGACACCCCACGCATGAAATGACTCGTGTTGCGATTAATGGACCATTGCCTGATTTTGATTTAACCGGATTCGCTCGTGTGATATCATTTGAATTAGCTACAGGGTTACATCCGTGTAGTTATGTTTGGCTCGGTAGACACCTATCTGAAAAACACTGGATGCCAATAGTGCTATTGAGATATATGATTGATTGTGGTATGCTAATATCATTGATTGTTTCCGAGGCTATTATATGCTATCGAGCTCAGAAAGAAGTTTGGCTACCACAACCCGATCTAGATAGAATAATCAACGAACTACGAAAACAGTTTCCAGATTTCAGTGAAGAAGAAATCATAAATTGGTCTAAGAAGTTATTTGAAATTAAAAAAGAACAAGCAAAAGATCTCGGAAGAAGAATCATCGGTAAATTTACCCAGGGTGGACGATACGACAATGCAAAATATTCTTCGCGGTTGGTCATAGACGTCGTTGAATACGATTTTATTGTAGCGGATTTAATGAAACAGGGAAAACTTGTATCCCGTAAGGATGCTTTTCTATCCAATGGTGAGAAATTAGGTACGGTTGTTACCTACTGTGATGGATATAATTCCCAGTACACACATTTGAGAAGTTCAATGCTAGCCTATGCTTCTATTAATCTATTTTCGATGATAAATAGATTTCCTAATACCGCGGTTAGAGTGGCCACTGATTCGATGTATATACACAATAAGTACAAATCAGCTGTAGCTAAATTCACAGATCCCGAAGAAAATTGGGGGCGTTGGCGATTTAAAAAGGAGATGCTACATGAGTATTGTGAATCCGCAGACGTTGCCATGGATGATAAATATCTTTGTTGTAACCGTATTGAAATTCAATCAGAATTTTCTAATGCACCACCGGTATCTGATCCAGTATGTAAATACAAGACAGTTTATTTAAACGGTTGTGGTGGGTCAGGAAAGACAACTCGTGCAATTGAATTATTTCGTCGGTCAACCATGATTGTGTTAACACCGACTCACAGACTCGCCAGAGAGATGATACAGCGAGGGGTAAATGCTAGCACTTACCACAGTTTCTTTCGATGGAAGGGTGACAAATGGACTCCTGAGCGTATGGGTGATAAATTCATTCCTGAAATCATAATGTGGGATGAAATATGCACAGTGTCATTAGATGTATTACAAACATTTCTTGAGTGGTTGTTAAACAAAAACACAAAAGTCGTCATGTGCGGTGATCACGGCCAACCACCACCATTTGTCGGTGCATCTCCACATGAATGGCTAAGGGGTTTTGTAGACTATTATGAAGAAATTACCACTGATTATAGATCACTTGATGAACGATTACGAGAAATTAAGAAACTAATTAGATTACAACTGGATAGAATCCAATGCGAAATAGCGCGTGAAGTGATTTCAGAAACTCCAATAAATGATTTCTGGGAAACATGGAGACCAAACGATTTGATCATTGCAAGTAGAAAAATAGTCAGGGATACACTTCAGATGAAGTTATTTGAATTGCATAAAGAAAAATTTGCAACGCTTCCAGTACCCCTTTGTTATAGGCCATCGGATACACGAAAACAGAACATTGAAGTTGATATTCCAGGACAGAGTGAAAAACAAATTCTCGTATTAAATGATATTGTGCTGGTTGATATCAATGTCGTTGAAGATGCATTGCGTGCTAATAAATCCCCGTGGACGCTAGGATACGCAGCAACAATACACTCTTCACAGGGATTGACTATATCGAATACAATTGTTTGGATGGTGGATAATCACATCGAATGGTCGAATTTAGTCTATCTCGCAGTATCCAGAGTACGAAACATAAATCAACTTCGAAGAGTTGTCCTCGATGATGAAATCATTGGTGATGATAATGACACAACAATGGATGATATTGATGTTAAAATTATTGATAAAAAACTCTCCGGTTACAAACAACAGGACAAAAAAAAAAACAACGAGAATTTGATATTGATGCTAAATTAATAATCACTTTGAAGAAACAACAGAATAATCACTGCGCGAGTTGCAATTGTATAATGCGTTGGCAGTATTCGGATAAGGATCCTCGCCAATTCACCGTAGACAGAAAAAATAACAATCTCGGTCATGTCAGAAATAATGTGATGTTGACTTGTCTTGAGTGCAATAGACGCAACGGTGCTAGTTAAGACCATGCGGTGGCAACTGAGTATCCTCGGGAATCACTTGTAGTTGTTGTCGAGTAAAACCCCGCTGAGGGGCAGTTGAATCCAGTGTATAGACTGGAGGTCTACCAGTTGATCGTGTTATACTAGATATCTTATGCGTAGTGACGCTCCAAATAGGATCAGTAGCCCTTTTTCTACCCCCTTCAAGCTCTCCTGGTTCGTATAAGTACCTCACAATGACACTACTACCAAGAATTGGTTCTTTGAAATCTTTTTGTGGTTGTACGGGTATTGACTTCTTTTTAATCGCGTTGATAGGTTTCATGTTGATTGTTCTAGTAATCTCGTTATTCAGTGCAGTAATCACAGATGGTAATCTTTTAACCCATTCACGGGATCGCTTTTCTTGAATGAATTCTTTTGCGTATTGATATCCAAATAACCGCTCAGCAATCGTCCGATTAAATCGTTCTACAATGGCCTGATCGCGATGTAGCGCAGTATGCCCTCGTCGTATGGTGACATTATGATGTTTCATTGTAGATAACACTGCACCCTGAAATTCCTTGCCAGGATCAACCTGCAATAGATTTGGCCAGTGCAGAGGACCTCGTCGATAAATCCTTTCAAATGCAGAAGCGACTTCAGTGGCTGATTTTGTTTTTAACGGTTCTGCTTCTTTGTATCGACTTGCAATATCAACTACGGTTAAAGCGTATTTGTAACCACGATCATGTGGCAGAAATAATATATCAGCCTGATGAACTTCATTAGGAGCGGTCACATCAAAATGCGAGAATTGAATTTGTTTGGGCGGTGGTAGATAAATTTGCCATAGTGCCTGTTTGGATAACCAATTAGCCGCAGTGGTCTTTTTCACTTTTGCAGCGCTAGCGAGTTTATGGATTGCTGATTTACCCCTCCAGTATCCTCTTGGGGAATAATAAATTGATTCCATATTATTAATTACCAGCACCTAACATCAATTTACTTTTCATAGCCGATTTTATCAAAAATGAAGACAATTTTTCTTTGAAGGATTTATCAGGAATAGCATTTAACGCATGAATTAATTTCACATCCGCGAGATGCCTGTTTTGCAGATTGCTGCTTTTATAAGCAACATCATGAAGGTGACAGGCCTTATCAATGGCGTTTATTGGTTCTTCACCGGGGTTGGGTTGATTTTGATTATTGAGTCTGATATCAAGTCTGGTTCCTGGTCCACAGTAGCTATATCCTGGGAGGTGCTTTTCTCCGGGGTACTTTGCCCATGGGGTTCCAGGGAGCTTTGCCAATTTGGCTGCGATATCACCTCCTCGTTTTTTTTAAAATCAGATCTCATAGACACAAATCTAAATTTCTTTGTACCACATTGCACGCATTTACCAGAAAGCGCTGATCGGTTATTTTTAGTTGTAACCGTCGTCACATCATCTGTGCCAGTACGCGTTTTACACTTCACACAATATAGATCCATAATTTATGTATAGAAATATGGATATAATTGATTTTTCAGCGACTAAAACAAGAGAACCAATTAAGCATCATGCAGCGCTACCAAACTCTATCCGGATGATTATAATCGGGCCATCTGGATCCGGTAAAACGCAATTGTTGCTCAATTTAATAATGAGATGGATGAAGTGGGATAAGTTGTATTTAATTGCCCCTAGCGTAGATGATCAACGATGTTATGAAGTGTTAAAGGATTTTAACCAGAATGCATCAGAAATTAAGGGTGAGAACGCCATTGATTTTATAACCGATATCGATGAAGCACCGAGTATTGATGATATTGATGGAGATATTAACAATTTAGTCGTATACGACGATATAATGTTGGATAAACAAAAAAATCCTGCTAGAATATTTTCCCGTGGGCGTCACAAAAACACTGACGTGATATATGTCACTCAACGCTACACTCAGGTTCCAAAAGTCATCAGAGATAACTGCAATATTCTTTCTGTATTCAACGGAGTTGATACTCATACTCTTAGAAATATTTGGCAGACATGGTGTTCTGATATGGACTTCAATCAATTTCGAGATTTCTTTAGTCATGCTCAGTCGACTCCGCACGCATTCGCAACAATAAATCTACGTGATCCTCGGACACGATATCGTATCGGACTTGATCAAATATTCGGTTAAAATCGTAAAAGAATTATTAACCCAGAACTGAAAACTTTAGCAGCAGAGAGGGTGGATGACCACATCGTTGCGAGCAAAATTGATTAAAAAATCGTAAAATCTCCGTTTTTACAAAAATGGAGACTTTTTTTTGGGTTAAATGAGATTTGTTGGAAACCTGATATTTTGTTCGAAAACGTTATCTATAGGTCATATTTTGTTCGAAAACATGATCTGGAAGCCTTATTTTTGCTTGAAAACGTGGTCTGTTCACCCTCTCTGCTGCTCCTCGTATAAGACTTGACATAGACTAGGAACTGTTGCTACACGTACTAATTACCTCGTATAAGACTTGACATAGACTAGGAACAGTTGCTACACGTACTAATTACCTCGTATAAGACTTGACATAGACTATGAACTGTTGCTACACGTACTAATTACCTCGTATAAGACTTGACATAGACTAGGAACAGTTGCTACACGTACCAATTACCTCGTATAAGACTTGACATAGACTAGGAACTGTTGCTACACGTACTAATTACCTCGTATAAGACTTGACATAGACTAGGAACTGTTGCTACACGTACTAATTACCTCGTATAAGACTTGACATAGACTAGGAACAGTTGCTACACGTACTAATTACCTCGTATAAGACTTGACATAGACTAGGAACTGTTGCTACACGTACTAATTACCTCGTATAAGACTTGACATAGACTAGGAACTGTTGCTACACGTACCAATTACCTCGTATAAGACTTGACATAGACTAGGAACTGTTGCTACACGTACTAATTACCTCGTATAAGACTTGACATAGACTAGGAACTGTTGCTACACGTACTAATTACCTCGTATAAGACTTGACATAGACTAGGAACAGTTGCTACACGTACTAATTACCTCGTATAAGACTTGACATAGACTAGGAACAGTTGCTACACGTACTAATTACCTCGTATAAGACTTGACATAGACTAGGAACTGTTGCTACACGTACCAATTACCTCGTATAAGACTTTGAACATTTTGCCCGTGGTATACGTGCCATTAGACATGCAGTGGAGTATGACGAGACGGGCTGATATGGATTCATAGATAAACCCGCTCTCTTCTGCAAAGTAATTCTTTTGTGTTGTGCTATGATATGGTTGGTCTGCTTCAAATATTCGTAAATGATCACAACTGGAAAAAAAGAAAAGAGGGATCAAAAAACCAAGTCAACACCTTTTTATATTTGCTGATATTTATTGTAGTTTATTCTGTTTTACTTTGAAGACTACTAGTGAAAAGTATTCCATATCAAACGTGGGAGGCTAACAATATCTAGATTTAGAGGAAAGGCAATTCGGTTTGTTCTTCTTTGGTGTTCTACGTTTCTGACAGATTTGTGATTCATATTTGGTGTTCTACGTTTCTGACAGATTTGTGACTTATATTTGGTGTTCTACATTTCTGACAGATTTGTGACTTATACTGAAATAAAATTGGCCAATAAATAATTCGGAATAAGAAAACAATCTTAGACTGGTTTTAAATTGGTATTTTAACGCCGAATATAGTAAAACACTGATAGTACTGAGAGGAAAAAATGTCGTAAATGAATATAAAACTATAATAAATTTGGAGTATACGCATTTGATAGCACCCTGTTTTAAGCAATTCTTAGATTTGTTTGATTATTGGGATTCGGCGCCATGGAAATATTCCTAGCCCGAAATAGTTAGCCAATTACTAGGAGCAAATGTCACGGAGTCAAGTGCTAGTGAGTTTGAATGATGCCATGGTTCGCTAGTAGTGAATTCAGGTCCAAACCGAATGACTGTCTCTGGCAGTAAGATAGTCCATATTAAAATCTAGTGGTGTACAATAGTGGTGGATGAGGTGGCAGTATTTACGGTAGAAAACCGGTAAATTACACTATGGAATCAATAAGAATGGACTTAGTAGATACCGTTTATGTGTCCATAGTGGAAAGTGGATGCAGTTCAATTGGCGTAATGTGCCGGTAAAAGCGTACATTAATTGGCCTAAGGTGGTGGAGTTAAAATAGTTACCAATGAAAAAGGGAATACTCGTGTATTTTCTATGGCGTAACTAGCTGGCGGTACGGAAATCTGATGATGATGAAGAAAAACCACGCAAATGTGCGGTTGATGGACATTTGGCAAGTTGTTTTATTTGTGGTCTTGTATTGATTAAAGTAAAATTTAGTATATAAAAACAGACACCTCTGGCTTTAAAATTTACAACTCAAATTGTACAGAAGTCTTTGGAAATTTGGGGCAACATATGACTTACAGCGGGACTCGCGGCAGGGTTTGACATCGCTCGGTCAAGTAATACCCCTGTGTGTGTAACAATACTTAGTTAATAGTACTTGTTTTCTTATCCATAAATTTGCTGACGAATCAGATAACTGAGAAAATGCAATTAACTAAAGAAAAACTTGTAAAGATTGCACACAAATTAACATGTGGTGACACATCTTACTCTGAAAATATTGTATGAATAATGCAAAAAATATCTACAATTTTGTTGTTGATACTTATCGTAATATTAATCCTTTGCAATATAATGCATCTAAACATCTAACTAATCTATCGAGCAGTATATATATATATATATATATATATATATATATATATATATATATATATATATATATATATATATATATATATATATATATAAACGAACATCAAGAAAAATCACCTAATTTTGATGCTCTTACCCGGGAATACACACGCTTCTTATTCGTTTTTTCACCATGGTGTCCTGTCTCTCACATGAAGGAAAGTCCAGATGTTTCAATGTCAATCGGAGTCTGCACGTGCTGCACGCTTGAATCTCAACATTGCATAACTGTCCGTGGTATTTGTCGGAAGTGTAGTTACCAGGGAAACCAAAGGAAGATATGGAACCGTAATCACCTTTCTCTACTCTAATCGGATCATAGTGCCCTTGTATACAGTACGTGTTGCCTAATAAAAAATGTTTTTATAAAAATCATGAAAATCATAAGCTCTAGTGTTGGTTTTGAGGGGGGGGGGGAGAAAGATCAAAGATGAAGCCTTGTCTTTAGAAGTAGGTCATCGAAACAAATGTAAAGTGTCACCAAATTGATTGAATTCAAAACAATTTCGGAAATGAGCTTACAGTTTCAAGTCGGACACAAACTTAAGAAGTGACCCGTTTGACAAACCAGCAAAATCACTATTGCCTAAATGTCGCTAAATATAGGGTTACGATAACTAGGAAAGCAGTAGAAAATAGTCAAGCTACATTTACCCCAGTGTGTCATGACTATGACACGCTCATCATTTACGAGGTAGCTGTTAGTACCATTTTTGTAAGTCTTTGGTATGACTCGGCCGGGGATCAAACCCACGACCTCCCGCATCCGCGGCGGACGCACTAACCACTAGGTCAACGGAGTGGTTAGAGAAGTAGGTAAGTATATTTTAATGGTAGATATAAACATAATTATTTCATATTGAGAAAAACTTAAAGTGACATGATTAAGAATTCAGGATTATATATATATATATATATATATATATATATATATATATATATATATATATATATATATATATATATATATATATATATATATTAGATAAATGTGGTGTTTAAGATGTATGTATTTCTGAATCATTTCCTAGATCTGGACGATTAATTGCAAGAACATATAAGGATACATATTTTCAAAAGTGATTGCTCGATCAATTTGTTTCATCTAGCGGTTTCATTTAAACGAAGATCAAGGACAAATTTTTAATTACCATTACACTAAACAGTTAGAAATGAAAATACATTTAGTCCAGTTAGGAAGACTGCTGATTATACTAAAGAATAACACAACATGTCAATGTGTAAATAGGTAACAATGAATTACGTTATATATTTATTTGTAACTCCTAAAAAGGAAAACTGTTTATCTACTTTAATATGCTTAAAATATGTGAAATAGGTGACAGCTGAGTGTTGATGCAATTTAATCACAATTTCTTTTGATCTTGGATCACGACACATACAATTGATATATAGATCTAGTTACAACATACAGTTGATATATTTTATGAAATTGTTAATTCTACAGTCATGCAAGGAAACACTGATTCTGCATTGCGTTATGTCCTATTGTACCATACAATGTACATGTCCTATTGTACCATACAATGTACATGTCCTATTGTATCATACAATGTACATGTCCTATTGTACCATACAATGTACATGTCCTATTGTACCATACAATGTACATGTCCTATTGTACCATACAATGTACATGTCCTATTGTACCATACAATGTACATGTCCTATTGTATCATACAATGTACATGTCCTATTGTACCATACAATGTACATGTCCTATTGTACCATACAATGTACATGTCCTATTGTACCATACAATGTACATGTCCTATTGTACTGTAATAAATTTGGAGTAAGTGTTAGTGAATTTGAACCATGCTTGGGTCGTTAGTAGTGAATTTGGATACAAGCCGAATGACTGCCCCTGTCTAACATAGTCCATATTAAAATTCCGCGGTGTATACAAGTATTGTGATTGAAAAGGCAGCATTTATAGTTGGAAATCAGTAAATTATAGAATGGAACCAATAAGTTGGGACTTGGTAGGTACCGTTTATGTGGCCATAGTGGAAAATTGGCGTATGTATATGAGCGTGATACGCCGGAAATTCTGTGGATGGACTGGCCTAGGGTCGCGCAGTTAAATATTTCCCAGTTAGCAAGGGAATACTGGTGTAATTTCTATGGCATGACGGGCTTGCGGTACGGAATTCGGATGATAATGAATAAAAACCATGCAAAGGTGCAGTTAATGGACGTTTGGGCAAGTTGTCTCCTCTGGGTCGCCCATTGATTACAGCAAAGATTAATAATTATAGCAGACACGGCTTTCTTTCCATTTTACAACTCAAGTTGTATGGAAGTCTTTGGAAATTTGGGGAAAACTTATGACTTCCAGCGTGACTCGCGCCAGGGTTTTGACACCGCTCGGTCAAGTGAATACCCCGGTGCATATAACAAGAAAAGTTCTCCTTCACGTTCTCACCCGGCATCTCCACCAATATGCATTTGCTGCTGAGAAGGATTTTTAAGAGGAGTACTAATGTTTAAGCAGGACGGAGTATTTCATCCGGGATATAGTACAGCGATGACACAAGTATTGTATTTGGTAGGTCGCGCAGAAAGCGAGAAGTTGAGCAGACATTTTTATGATAGTCGGCTGTGTTAGTATTTTGACTTATGTTAGAGTGAAGGCATTAGCTGGTTATTATTTTTAAAGTTAGTAGTTTACAAGAACAATTAATAAAAGCAAAAGAACGTGTGTTTGACAACACCTTCTCCCCGCTGTATTTGGTAAATTCATAAACCTTATGCTGTATTTATTGAAATTCAATAAGGGATTAGGGGGCTTATAATAATAATAATAATAGCAATAACAACCGCATACGGTTTCATTGGTCTTAAATAGCAATTGGTAGTGTGCTACCAAGTACATCGACACAGGCAAATTGTGAGTATTGAAAGAGTATTATAAATTATTAGGATGGCTACAGGCAGAGGTACACCTACCTCATTATTGAATACGCCTTTACCACAGTCTGTGCATTGGCGACTCTTGTCGCCATTGTCGCCTATTGATAGGAGGCCAAGAAAGTTAATAGACGTAGACAGTGGTGTTCAATGCTATGCGACTTCAACTCCGTGCGAGGCCGATAGTGGCAATGTACGTGCACGTGATGGATGGGCTGAAGATCTGAGGTTCAGAACCATTAAAGAGAGTGTGCCTGAGAACGTGAAGGCAGACATTTATGATCGAACCACGTATTCAGTATCCAAGGGAGCGAGTAGTTCGCCTACTGATAGTCTGCTTCAGACCATTGACACACTCATTACGGACAAGTTTGACAGGTTAAGTACCACCATGGGTCATTTGTTGACAAAATGTTCGAATGGGAGCCGCAGTGAGGTTAAGGAAGTAAGGGAGACGCCAGACTTTCAGTTGAGCAAGAAGGTCGAAACTGGAAAAACAGAACTCTGTGCTTCTGCGCCTCCAACTAGAAATAAGGCAACAGTTAAAGCAGACATTTATGATGGTTCTCAACCTTTTCTCGACTATATGACACATTTCGAACACTGCGCTATGATTAATGAATGGAGCGAAACTGAAAAGGGATTGCGTTTGGCAGCGTGTTTAAGGAGAGACGCTCTCCAAGTCTTAACTGATCTCCAAGTCCAGCCCGGTCAAGTCGAATTTGAGAAATTGAAAACTTCATTGGAAGCTCGCTTTGCGCCTCGTAACCAAGATGAGTACTACAAGGCACAGCTTCGAAGCTGTTTCAGAAAAAAAGGAGAAACGCTCCCTGAATTAGGTCAAACGATACAGAGACTGGTTTCTTTGGCATATCCTGGTTGCCCGCCTGATATCCGCGATAGGCTTGCAAAGGACCATTTCTTAGGGGCAGTACAAGATGAAAACCTAAAACTTGAAATTTAGCGGCATCACCCTAGTAGTTTGCAAGAATCCATCAGAGTAGGGGTTGAAAGGGAGGCTTTCCTGCGTGCTGGCGTAAGACAGAAGCCAGTAAGTTCTGCATGTAGAGGCTATGAAGAGTCAGAAGACAAGGACGACGATAGTACAAATATAACTGAAATAGCAAGGTTAGAAGCAAAAGTAGAAGAATTAATAAAACAAAATAAGAAATTGACTGAAAAACATCAAGATGCATTAGGTCGTTGGCACGAGTCGGGGGATAAGCAACGCGATTCAAGGCGAACAGGGGTCCAGTGTTGGAATTGTAATGGTCGGGGTCATTACCAAAGCGAATGCACCAAGCCTTTAAACAGATACAATGAACGATGGAGAACAAGAGGCCAAAGAGAGGGAGATTCTAGGAGGACAAGAACAGAAAACGCCAAACCTGTCCGTTATGTAAACGAGGAGCCGGGACTATACACGCACTGTTGTGTTAATGGAGTGGAGCTCGCTTTGCTAGCAGACACAGGCGCTGCTGTTTCGATCATCAGCAAGAGGCGGTATGAAACACTTGGTCATCTAAAGCCAAAACTCAACGCCGTGGATAGTCAACTAATCAGTGCATCCAGTAACAAAATTGAAACATATGGTCAGGCTGAATTTTGCATTGCTTGGACAGGTGTCAGAAGGCGACATGTTTTCGTTGTAGCTGACATTAGGCCCTATGGAATACTTGGGTTAGATTTTTTTCGGCTGCATAAGTGCGATATTAGTATTACGCAGTGTACACTGCAGATGCAGGGACTAAAACTCCCATGCCACTTTGCGGGGTCTATGGGCTGTCATCGTATCACCTTGGCTGAAAACATCATTGTCCCGGTAGAGACGGAAGTTATCACGCGAGGTTGGATGGCGAATGTTGGTTGTGGGAAGCTAGCTACAGAGTCAGTGCTAGAGCCTCTATCGATGTTTAGGCATGAAACTAAAATCCTTGTCGCGCGAGCCGTCATTAAGACGTTGGACGGAACAGTGCCAATACGGTTGCTAAACCCGACGAAAGAGGTGGTAAACTTGCAGGCTGGTGTTTGTTGTGCTGAAGCCATTGCGGCCCTATCGACACAAATTGTCGAAAGTCAGAAACCGGATTCGAACAGCAGTCTGCCTTCACATTTAACTGAATTGTTTGAGACGTCAAGCATCCATTTGACTCCGGATCAAGCACGAGGCCTAAGCAAACAATTAAGTGAATTTTGCACAGTGTTTGCTAAAGATGATGACGACTTGGGCAGGACAAACTTGATCAAGCACACTGTCAAGACAGGCAATACCGCGCCAATTAGAGTCCCACCTAGAAGATTACCGTTCCAGCTCCGTCAGGAGATTGACATACAAGTTGACGACATGCTAAGAAAAGGGGTTATAGAACCGTCTGTAAGCCCTTGGGCTGCCCCAGTGGTCTTGGTAGCTAAAAAGGATGGAAAGAAGAGGTTTTGCGTGGATTATAGGGCGCTAAATGCAGTTACAGAGAAGGATGCGTACCCTCTTCCTAGAATTGATGATAGTCTCGATTCGCTGTCAGGCATGAGCTGGTTCTCCACATTAGATTTGATGTCAGGGTACTGGCAAGTAGAAATTGAGCAGGCAGATAGGCCTAAGACAGCGTTTGCAACGCGAAGGGGTCTCTATCAGTTTGAGGTCATGTCGTTCGGTTTATGCAACGCGCCTGGGACCTTTGAACGACTTATGGAAGCCGTCCTAGCCGGGTTGCAATATGAAGTTTGTCTAATTTACCTCGACGACGTTATAGTTTTCGGGAGCACGTTCAATCAGTTGCTTGAAAGACAAGCACGCGTCTTTACCCGTCTTCTAGGGGCTGGCCTAAAGTTGAAACCCAGCAAATGTACACTATGTGCGAGGGAAGTTAGGTATCTTGGTCACACTATTTCCGCAGCTGGAGTTGCAACTGATCCTGAGAAAGTGGCAGCTGTTTTGAAATGGCCTACTCCAAAATCAATTACCGCAGTGCGGAGGTTCCTAGGTTTTTGCAGTTATTATAGGCGGTACGTAAGAAACTTTGCCGATATTGCAGCTCCCTTACATCAGCTAACGACAAAGAATTCAGTTTTCCACTGGACAGAAGTACATCAGGCGGCATTCGAAAAATTGCGTAAAGCGCTTTCCTCTGCACCAGTTTTGGCTGTACCAGACTTCAATAGCCCCTTTATACTCGACACAGATGCGAGTGGTGAAGCCATAGGTGCTGTCCTGTCCCAAAACATAGATGGCAAAGAAAGAGTGGTAGCTTACGCTAGTCGGTGTTTGGACAGGACAGAACGTCAGTACTGTGTCACTCGTCGTGAGCTGTTGGCTGTCGTACATTTTATTCGTCACTTTAAAACATACCTTTATGGGAGAAATTTCAAGGTACGCACTGACCACAGTAGCCTGCGATGGCTCATGAGCTTCAAAGAGCCAGAGGGACAGTTGGCCCGTTGGTTGGAGCAGTTATCAGAATATGATTTTGTGATAGAACACCGCCCTGGAACTAAACATGCCAACGCTGATGGCTTGAGTCGCTTACCTTGCAGCGGGTGCAGATACTGTAGCAAATGTAGCGTGGGATTATCCGCTATACGGCTAGACAGTGGGATACATTTTGGAGGGATACAGAGACAAGATGCTACTTTGTCACGAGTAATTAGTTGGGTTGAGAGGCAGCAACGCCCTGCATGGGAAGAGGTATCTGGGAATAGCGCAGAAGTTAAGGCGTTATGGGGGACATATAAATTATTAGAGATGTCAGACGGGATACTTGTGCGAGTTTGGCTAGATCGTTCTGGAAAGCCAGTTAAAAGGTTCATCGTCGTACCATACAGTTGGCGGCGTGAAGTGCTAAAACAATGCCATGATGGAGCCGCCGGGGGACATTTAGGTGTCGACAAAACCCTCAGTAAAGTGCGTCAACGTTACTATTGGCCCGGTATGCGGGATGATATACGTGACTACTGTGCGACATGCTCCGTTTGCGCTCAGCATAAAAGTCCCAAGCAGAAGCGCCGGGCGAAACTTCAGGGCATATCGGCTGGTGAAGCAGGAGAGCTAGTAGCCTTGGATATTTTGGGACCCCTTACGAAGACAGACGAAGGCAATGCATATATCCTGGTAACACTGGACAACAAATTTTTACAAAAGTCATGTTACTGAAATAAAATTAGTCAATTCTTATCAATTTTTATGTGCTGAACACGAATATGACAGTCAAATTGCAAAATTGGCTCTAGTTTTTTTGTAATCTGCAAGAAATTAATGTTTACATAACGAAATGCATTCCAATAGTAAAAGGTCAACTGTAATAGCCTACCAATAAAAAATCAAGTCATTGACTACATCTTAGGTTTCTTCGCCTGTCTCTTGTACAGCTGTTCGGTAGCATCTCTGAGGAGTGTCCAGCAGTAGTCAGCCAGCATTGTAGTGGACCATTTTTCCTGGTATCTTTGTTCCATTGTTGCGATATCTTGATGAAAATGTTCGCCGTGTTCATCACTAACAATACCACAGTTGCTAGGAAAGAAATCCAAATGGGAATGAAGGAAGTGAATCTTTAGAGACATATTGCAGCTAAGTTTCTTATACTTCATCAACATGTCTTCTACTAGGTCCTTATAGTTTTCTGCCCTAACATTTCCGAGGAAGTTTGTAGAAACTAGGCGAAAAGCATTCCATGCTTGTTTCGCGTCACCTTCCAGCAAGTTGTTGAACCGGTCATCTTTGAAAAGCTCTCGAATCTGAGGACCCACAAAAACTCCCTCTTTAATCTTTGCTTCGCTGAGTCGAGGGAATTTTTCATGCAGGTATCGGAATGCTGGCAAAGTCCGGTCAATGGCTTTCACGAAGTTCTTCATCAAACCTAGTTTGATGTGAAGGGGTGGTAGCAATATTTTCTGAGCCTCAACCAGAGCTGGGTGTTGGATATTCTTCTCTCCAATGGCTACATTCTGCCTGTGAGTCCATTCCTTCCTCATGTAGTGCATTTCCCTTGCTCGGCTATCCCACTCGCATAAGAAACACATGTATTTTGTATATCCTTGCTGCAGTCCCATTAAAAGGGAAACTACCTTCAAATCACCACAGAGGTGCCAGCTGTACTTGTTATACTCAATGGAATTCAGTAGCTGCCTTAAGTTATCGTATGTCTCTTTCATGTGGACAGCATACGCTACTGGAATAGATGGAAGAATGTTTCCATTGTGCAAAAGCACAGCCTTGAGACTCAGTTTCGAAGAGTCCACAAATAGTCTCCATTCTTGTGGGTCATGAGTGATTTTTAAAGCATTCATGAGGCCCTCAATATCGGAACAGAATATCAGATTACTTTCCTTTCTGAAGAAAGGCTCCAATTGCTGGTGGCGCTTTCGTTATGCAGTAATTGTGACATCTTCTTGTAGAAGATTCCATTGTTGGAGTCTTGATCCTAGCAATTCTGCCTTGTTCTTTGATAAGTCCAAATCACGAATCAGGTCATTTAGTTCTTCCTGTGTTATTCTGTGTGGGGTTGATGATGCACCACAGTGAAAATCTGGATCACTGCATGCTGATGGACCAGGAGAAGAACAGGTCGACTCACCTTTGTCTTCGTCAGATGAATCAAGAGAATATTTTGCTGGAGGTTCTGGAATAGGAAGTCCCTCGCCATGTGGAACTGGTCTCAATGCAGACGGAATGTTTGGGTAGACTATTCTCGACTTCTTTCGCTTCGTTATTCCGCCGGAAAGAGGAGGAACCAAGCAGAAGTAACAGTCATTTAGGTGGTTGCTTGGCTCTCTCCACACCATTGGGACTGCAAACGGCATTGATGACCTTCTGCAATTCAACCACTGTGAAAGCTGTGTTGTACATGTTGCACAGCATATATGCGGAGCCCAAGGCTTGTCTTGGTCACCAACCTTGCATCCGAAGTAAAGATGATATGCCTTCTTCACTTGAGAATTGATACTTTTCTTCTGGTTGGCAAATGTCACTTCCCCACAAATATAGCAAAAATTGTCCGCGGTATTAACACACTTTCGAGTCATTACTGTTCTTTATTGTACGTAAATGGATAAAATAATAAGTTTTATGTAACAGTAGCTTGAACTGTCTCGCACAACGTCTAAAATATTTTAAATGCTGAACCTATCTGATTGGGCTTTATATAGTACACTGCTTACGTCAGCTTCAGCAGCCGCCTGGCATTAGTATAATAGGCCTACACATGTATAGTACACTGCTGACGTCAACTTACTTCAGCAGCCGCATGGCATTAGTATTGCATTGCATCAGAAAATGATGCAATCAACTGTGGATGATGTGAGCATGATGGTATTATGCAATGTTACATCATTATTCCGGATGTTGCTGCAGTCCTACTGGAGAAATTTACACAGTGAAACATAGAAAATGAGGTATATGAATATCTTCAAAACGAGAGCCAATAAAAAAAATTTCACGGTTATATTCGTGTTCGGCACACCAAAATACTACAGATTAGGGCCTTTTCAAGTCAGTAATGATTTCACTGTTGACCAGTGTAATTGGAGATCATTTCACTAAGTGGATAGAGGCGGTGCCTCTACCTAATATTGAAGCCATCACGGTTGCAAGAGCGTTGTTGGATAATTTTATTTGTAGATTTGGTGTACCTCGTGTACTATTATCTGACCAAGGCCGACAGTTCGAAAGTGCCGTATTCAAAGAGCTCTGTGTAATGTTAGGGATTAAGAAAACGCGAACGTCTCCGTATCATCCGCAATGTAATGGGATGGTGGAACGGTATAACAGAACGTTATGCCAGATGCTTGCAGCATATGTAGATGATAAACCAGAAAACTGGGACCAGTACCTTTCTCTTACGAGCATGGCCTATCGTGCATCTGAGCACACTTCCTCTGGATTCACCCCAAACAAGCTGATGCTGGGTAGAGAAGTGATTCTCCCTACAGATCTTCTAGTTGGCAAAACACCAGACGAGGCCCCAAAGAATCTGTCTCAATTTGTGGCAAATTGTAGAAATGCAATGTGGGAGGCAAACGAAGAAGCACGAAAACAATTAGGCACAGCTATTCGGCATCAGAAAGTCGCCTATGATCTCAAGGTTCACGGCCAGTCTTTTAGTGATGGTGACATGGTGTGGTTGCACCAGACACTAAGAAAGAAAGGTAAATCACCTAAACTTATGGTCAAATGGACTGGACCGTGGCGAATTGCAAAGAAGATAACGGATGTTACATACCTGATTGCACGGACCGATCATAAGGCGACTCAGATTGTTCACTTCAATCGACTAAAACCATGCTTGGTGCGACCTGAGAGTGAACACCAAGACACCGATGGCCAGGAAAATATGCACGATAGCGGTGATGAAACCGATAGGGAAGAAGAGGAATCACCATATCCAATTACAGCCCAAAGGGCCAAGTTAATGGAACAAAGAAGGGCGCGACGAAGAAACGATGCTGTGTTGTACTAAGGTGCACACATACATTGTAAATGAGTTCAGATATGTCATGTGCTAGTAGCACTGACAATGAGTAAAACTCCAAAATTTGAATAAGCGTCATACACCAGTAGAAACGGCAAATAAAAGTTATAAATGGGTGGGTAATAATTTTTCCCCGTAATTATTACATGGATGGGTTGAGACATATTGTCTACGGGTGACAATTAAAAGCCGCGCAGTTACAATTAAATCAGAATGCGCCCAAAGGTTATGTAAATAATTTGATTATTTGTGTGATTATTTGTTTAATATTTTCAAATTCTGTGACGAGAGATGTCGGTCTTGATTGGTGTTTTATTTTTGTATGTATTAGTTTTATAATTTGTAATCATGCGGTGTTAGAGCAGGAAAGCTCTATAAGTTGGTTGCTGCAAGATGTCTGTTGTTAGAGACCTATGCTTAGATAAGTCAATTTCGAGGAAGTCGTGAGGGAAATTGAACACGACTAAGTGGTTGAAACATTATTTCATCTTGGATTCAACTTGTTTAGATTTGGATAGTTTATGTTGTTGTATATAATCATATTGGTAATCGTTTATCGGGTGTGGGGTTAAATTTAAAAAAAAAAAAAATACTTCCAATTGTGATTTAGATCACAGAAATGTGACGTTTGTGTCACTCGTGGTCGAGTGATCTTTTAAAGGCGGGGGTAATGTAATAAATTTGGAGTTGCTAGCCCGAAATAGTTAGCCAGTTAGTAGGAGAAAACATCACAGAGAGGAGTGTTAGTGAATTTGAACCATGCTGGGTTCGTTAGTAGTGATTTTAGGCACAAGCCGAATGACTGCCCCTGGTCTAACATAGTCCATATTAAAATTCCGCGGTGTATACAAGTATTGTGATTGAAAAGGCAGCATTTATGGTTGGAAATCAGTAAATTATAGAATGGAATCAACAAGTCGGAACTTGGTAGGTACCGTTTATGTGGCCATAGTGGAAAATGGGCGTATGTATATGAGCGTGATACGCCGGAATTTCTGTGGATTGACTTGCCTAGGGTCGCGCAGTTAAATATTCCCCATTTAGTAAGGGAATACTAGTGGAATTTCTATGGCATGACGGGCTTGCGGTACGGAATTCGGATGATAATGAATAAAAACCATGCAAAGGTGCAGTTAATGGACGTTTGGGCAAGTTGTCTCCTCTGGGTCGCCCATTGATTACAGCAAAGATTAATAATTATAGCAGACACGGCTTTCTTTCCATTTTACAACTCAAGTTGTATGGAAGTCTTTGGAAATTTGGGGAAAACTTATGACTTCCAGCGTGACTCGCGCCAGGGTTTTGACACCGCTCGGTCAAGTGAATACCCCGGTGCATATAACAGTACCATACAATGTACATGTTCTATTGTACCATACAATGTACATGTCCTATTGTACCATACAATGTACATGTCATATTGTACCATACAATGTACATGTCCTATTTTACCATACAATGTACATGTCATTTTGTTTGAATAAATGACAGGCTTATTTTAGTATTATGTCCTTCGCTTCCACAATGACAATAAAACATAAGACAATAACTTGACTGAATTAAAGAAAGTAACTTACCTCTATCGATTCCGTTTTCTATCGCCAAAATATATTCTCGTATTACAGCAATTAAAAGGACTACGCATCCTGCAATTACACGACATAATTTCTATGAAACTTACTTTATAGTCAGGCAAAATGACGACGGTATATCTATCTATCTATCTATCTATCTATCTATCTATCTATCTATCTATTAAGGATGAGCTCTACCCTGATGAAATGGAGTTTTTCTATGTGTCTTTTGCTGACAACATATATAAGTGTGCATACATTGTGCATACATATATACATATATAAGTGTGCATACATTGTGCATACATATATACATATATAAGTGTGCATACATTGTGCATACATATATACATATATAAGTGTGCATACATTGTGCATACATATATGTATATATATATAAGTGTACATACATTGTCTTATATTTTAGTATATAGCTAGATGATTAATTCACTATCTCAACAAACCGCTCCTGTGGCCTAGTGGTTAGAGCGTCCGCCCCGGAAGCGGGAGGTCGTCGGTTCGATCCCCGGCCGAGTCATACCAAAGACTTACAAAAATGGTACTAACAGCTGCCTCGCTTGACGCTCAGCATAAAGAGGTTAGTATTAGGACTGGTCGGCCTGGTGTCAGGATAATGTGACTGGGTGAGACATCATGCTACATGTCTACGGCATGATGTCTCAGGGCTAGACATCACTATAAACTGCCTCACTGCAGACATCGTAGCGATATTTCTGAAAAATTGTTAAAGTTACGTTAAAAATTCTAATCAAACAAACAAACAAACACTCTCATCTCAACTTATTGTAAGTTTTCCAAATTATCGCTAAAATTATGCATATATACAAAATTATTTCCAAACAGCTAACTTTCTATAAAATAGGTTTCTCACTTGATTGTCCAACTATAGTTCTGATATTGATACAGTTGGAAAGAATTCGTCCTTTTTACAAATCGGCAAATGAACATTATTTCATCCTGGTATTCAAAATGGCAATGGAAATTTATTGCATACTGTTTTACAAGATGGCCATGGGAAGGGAATTTTTTCATTCCATTTTACAAAATGGCAGTGTATGTCAACATTATCAAGGGTTATCCCCCTTAGAATTATAATAATAACATCACCAATAGGCAGTATGTGTGGACTAAAGAAAATGAAATAATAATAATTCCGATAAGTGTGTGTGTGTGTGTGTGTGTGTGTAAGAGAGAGAGAGAGAGAGAGAGAGAGAGAGAGAGAGAGAGAGGGAGAGATTGCATAGACCAACAAATTGTTATCCACCTTCTTTTTATTCCGCCGCCAATCAAAAGATAAAAAAAGCTGGAGAACATTTTGTTGGCCTAGAGATTGCAATGTTAATTCATTAGCGACTATATATATATATATATATATATATATATATATATATATATATATATATATATATATATATATATATATATATATATATATATATATATATATATATATATATGTATATATATATATATATATATATATATATATATATATATATATATATATATATATATATATATATATATATATATATATATATATATATATATATCATTGGACTTCTCTGTATATGTATTAATGAACGTCTATCAATATGTGTTAATGGACTTCTGTGCAGATTTGTTAAAGGAATACATAATCTTTATAGCCTCAAAGTTAAATGAATATGCTAAAAAGTAAGACATTATTATAGAATTGGCTTGTCAACTACATGGGCTGGCCAGAGAGGGTTGTAAAGACTGCCAGGAATATTAAAATATGCTATTGACAAATGCAACAAAAATGCCTGCAGCTGGAATAATATATTGAAAGAGCAATGGCTGATGGCCAGGAAGCAAGTTATATGATCCTAATAAATCTGATAAAAAAGCTCGCAGTGTTCATTTACAAGTCATCAGTTAATGGATTAGTTTAACGACAACCACAAAAATAATGGTGTCAATGAGAATGGATTATTTTAATGAAAGACCGCAAAAACGTCTGATGTGAAAGAAAATGGAATACTTCAAGGAAAGACCACACACAAAAAAAGATTTTGGTGTCAAACACTTGATATAATCTGGAAGAAGCTTTTGGCTCTATTTGTACATCCTCAAGCTAAGACATATGCTCTCAGAGTAAAATAAAATGTAAATCCAGGCAGTAAAAACTGAAAGATTTCTACCAATTATCAAAATGAGCGAGCATAACACTTGTGATTAATATTAGTATCTTTTTTTTGTAGCCAATTGTGATTTTATTCAGCAACCAAAAAATACATCATTGTAAACAAACAGACACCATACCAGATGGAGTTAAATATCCCAGTTGAAAGCGTCATTATATCACATAAAAACCCGAGCAACATAAAAAATGAAAAAAAAAGCATTACAAACAGTGATTACAAAATCTACGCTCATATATATTAATTTAACCATGTATTTTCCTTGAGTTGTTCGATGACTGTAGATGATGACGATGAAGTAGTGAACGTTGTGGATAAAATGATTATGCAAGCGATGATATTATATAATGCACAAATTTGGGGTTTGCCGTGTTATATCACGGAATTAACTCGAAATTTGTCTCATGGAACGATGCAAATACATCATGTATAATGTAAAGAATAGTGATTTACCATTGCAGATCACAGAATTAACTCGGAATTTCCTGGTGATACGATGCAAATATATAACATATGTGTAATGCAAAGAATGTGAATTTACTATTGGAACTCATGGAAGTAACTCCAAATTTCCCGGTGGTACGATGCAAATATATCAATTTTGTATTATGCAAAGACTGGGTGTTTACCGTGGCAGGTTCTGGAAAAAACTCGGAATTAATGTATGGTACGATGCCGATATTTTGTACAATTCAAAGAATATGAGTTTACCATTGCATATCATGGAATTGACTCGAAATTTCCTGATGGTACGATATGTACATTTTGTACAATTCAAAGAATATGAGTTTACCATTGCATATCATGGAATTGACTCGAAATTTCCTGATGGTACGATATGTACATTTTGTACAATTCAAAGAATATGAGTTTACCATTGCATATCATGGAATTGACTCGAAATTTCCTGATGGTACGATGCAAATTTATGAATTTTGTATAAAATGCAAAAAGTGTGCAATTGCCGTAGCGAGCCGCGGAGTCAACATGAAATCTTTCATGTGGAATGATGCAACTATAAAAATTTCCATGGTTTAAATAGTTTGGCGATCAAATATTTACACGAAAGCAGCTTCAATATAAAATCCCAATTGCAGAAAAATTGCAACCTTATAAAAAGCCCGTCCAACTGTGAGAAAGTAGTGTCTATGTTAAGCAAATTTTTATTAATACAATCAGAAGGGATTTAATGTTGTACACAAAATGTTTTAGATAATAACTTACACTCAATGTCTCAGAATAATTATTGACGGAAACAAATATATCTTATATCATTCTTGTACAAAGAAGAAAAAACAACCTCTGCACAAAGGGTAAACTATTCACTATTCAAGAATTGCACGCTCTTGCGAGATGTACACACTACACAAAAGGTAAGCTATTTATTCGTTATTCCGAGAAATGCACACACTTGCAAGTTGTACATAATAAATAATTTATACAGCTGATGACTTGATTTAGAAAGTATTTCGCTGCCAATGACAACGTGGTTCATTTTTAAAGGAAGCGGGCTGGTATCTATATAATTGTACCCTTTTACCCCAAAGAAATTGTACTTAATTACTATGAAATAGATATTGTTCCTGGTCTAAGCACTATACGTCCAGTTGGACTAGAGCTTAATGAGGCAATTGTTTCCAAGTGATTGCCTTCAAGGCGCATGTCTAATAGAATTGCTTTGATCCAGGAGTGTCGTGCTGCTTTTTTCTAAATCTGCATTAAGATGCAGTTCCATCACCTGGGTGAGCGATGTAATTAGAGTTCTATCACATGGACGAGCGCTGTAAATGCTGCAACACATGGTAAAACACATCTATCGTCACAGTAAATGTCTATCATGGACACCTTTCAAAATAACTTGAAAAAAAAAAACCTACATAACGTTCTATCTTCCATCAAACCATTTAAATAAATTCTTAAAAACACATTTTCTCTGAAACCAGAATGCCACTAGAAATGAATTCTTCATTGCCGAAAATCTCAGCTACTTAAAAATTCCAGTTGTTATTAATTACCTGCGTTTTCTGACAGACTGGCTTTACAATCGACTATACCTTTATAAATTACGACATTTTTGCTTCAAATATGTGCATCGATCAATTATTTTTTTAAAAAAAATAGTGGTTTAGTTTTTACAAGAATTGCAACCTATCCTTTTTGACCAACAATTATATTTTGACGTTTATGCTTGATGGTTCTTTAGTTCCGAATTGGATATTTGGGACATGCCTAGAAAACGCAATCATGTCTATGAATTCCTGTTAGGTATTTTAGTCAACACCCATACAAGTCCATAACGAATATACAAATCTGAATTCTTAAAAGTATTTTAGTAACCACCCATACAAGTCCATAACGAATATACGAGTCTGAATTCTTAGAAAGTATTTTAGTAACCACCCATACAAGTCCATAACGAATATACGAGTCTGAATTCTTAAAAGTATTTTAGTAACCACCCATGCAAGTCCATAACGAATATACGAGTCTGAATTCTTAGAAAGTATTTTAGTAACCACCCATAGAAGTCCATGCTGAATCCACAAAGGTTCTCGTGCCTTTCCTATCAGAGACCGACCATTCATTCTCAAAGTTAGGATTTTTTTGAACCAGGATTATTTTTCGTTAACCCAGAATAATTAACTGCATATAAGCTTGTTTAACTAGGGAAGGGAGATGAAAATTTACAGAAAGAATGTACTGTAACATATTAGTGATATCGTCTACGGCAGATAAAAAACATGGAACTTCAGCAAAATTATATTATCTTAATATCTGCATTACTATTAATTCTTTAACATATTTAATTTGTTTCGTGCCTATCCAAGAGAATGATGTTTTTGCAGGAAAAATATGCCTGACTTAATTAGCGTGCGATGTCAAGTTAATGGAGAGTGAAATATTAATGCCACGCGCAAATCGAGCGATTAGGAATTAAAATATCCCCATCCCCATAGCCCTTGGTTTATAGGCGCGGCACCAATATCTGGTTTGTATCTTAACTGACTTCGCAAGTTGGTTTGCTTTCCCGATTCAATATGCTTATTTATCAAAAAAGTCAAAATGTACTTTCTTAAAGTGAAAGTTTGTGTTAAATTTACATTATTAAATTACGTGTGTATACATACGTGGTTTGAATAATCTTCACACCAAAACGGATTTATTTGTTGTCCATTGATATCAACAAAAACTACTTTATTAACATTTTCGCTGTCCAGAGTGTTATTGGAGATCTTGACATCAAAAGATCGGTTTCAATATACTAAAGCTACGTGTACTTTGTAAATAAAATTTATAAATTCGGTGCACAATTATTATTTGCTCCTTAAAATTTAGACTTTCTGAATCTTCAATTAAAATTTGCAGTTGTGTTCAGATATAATTTGAGAGGAATTATTTATTTAAATCATTCATTGGAATTATAAATTGCATATTGAAGACGTTAACTAAAACATTTGTTTCGGGTTGTTGAGAACTCATTCAAATGTATTCTGCATTATGCCACTTGGTAAATCCGGACATTCAAGATTATCGGTATATTGGGGCATTCAAGATTATTGGTAGATTAGGTCATTCAAGATTATCGGTAGATTGGGGCATTCAATATTATCGGTAGATTGGGGCGTTCAAGATTATTGGTAGATTGGAGCATTCAAGATTATCGGTAGATTGGGGCATTCAAGATTATCGGTAGGTTGGGGCATTCAAGATTATCGGTAGATTGGGGCGTTTAAGATTATCGGTGGATTGGGGCATTCAAAATTACCGGTAGATCCGGGTATTCAAGATTATTGGAATTTATTCGACATATTCTTTACCCTTGGACCTGTGATAGGACATTTATGATTATTTGGAAATTCTCAGCATTGTTAGTGTCTTTAGAGTTTTCACTTTGTATTATAAGCTAATTGTTAACAAAAAGTTTCTTTTTTATTTTTATTAAACTGCAAATGGAAATTTGCACATTTTTTGCACGTAAACAGAGAGAAAAATAAGGGTAAAAAGTATTTCACACGAAAAAATTGCTTCTATCCAGATATGTTTTAATGTGTTGAATGTTTCCATTTTTTTTTGTTGGTTTCATCGTCAAAAAACGTTTTGTTTCATTTATTTGCGTACTACAAGCATCGACTGGACATAACCATAGCACAAAGGTAAACAACCATGCAGACCATTGACTGGAACATCACCATAGAACAAAGGTAAACAACTATGCAGACCATTGACTGGAACATCACCATAGAACAAAGGTAAACAACTATGCAGACCATTGACTGGAACATCACCACATCACAAAGGTAAGCAACTCTTCATTCCTTCTTATGACAAGCTGTGTAACATTACATCATTTCTCATCCTCAGCGCAGCAAATTTTTTTAGAATTTTTGTTTTTTAATTGTATTGATTTTTTGTATAAAAAAAATTGCGAGTATGCAGTGCGATAGTTATATTCTTATATTGTCTAGCGTATTGCAGTGTTGTCTGCCAAGAGAGTGTACAAGTTGTCATAGCGTTGTCTGCCAGGACAGTTTACAGTCATTGCGTTGTCTGCCAAGGAAGCGTACAAACTGTCATAGCGTTGTCTGCCAGGAGAGTGTACAAGTTGTCATAGTGTTATATGCCAGGACAGTGTACAGTCATTGCGTTGTCTGCCAAAAGAGTGTACAAACTGTCATAGCGTTGTCTGCCAGGAGAGTGTACAAGTTGTCATAGCGTTATATGCCAGGGCAGTGTACAGTCATTGCGTTGTCTGCCAAAAGAGTGTACGAATTTTCACATTTAGTATTATTCATCCTAACCTCAACCCTAACACATCAACCGATCCAAACAAATCCAAATACGCAAAAACATACACAAACTGAAAGATAAATGATATGGAGTAGTAAGGGACCAAGTTTACGGCATTTTGTAATAATATCAACTCCACAATGCTTATTATTAAAATATTTACACATAAAAGGCATTGTTCCAATTCTATAAAATTTCGTTAATATGGGAATGCCATTGTGAACATTACATGACCTGACTAATTTCAAGATTGATAAGGCACAATAATCTGGCGGGAAACTGATGTCTGACTTTTCTATTTACACTCCTCTCAAGTCATTTCGAAAATGTACTTAACATTTTGTATTTTTAGTAGTCTGTGTGAAGTTTTAACTTAATACACTGTAATCATTCACACCCCCACCCCGTCATGACTCATGTATTAAACAAATGAGAGTATAATGAAACCAATACCACTAATCATTTAACTCCACCCCACCCCGGCATGGCTCGATTGCTCGTGTATACAACATGAATTCGTATACCGCCGTAATCATCCCCCCTTTGGTTAGGCTCGTGTATACAACATGAATGCATATACCACCGTAATCATCCCCCACCCCTATGGTATGCCTCGTGTATACAACATGAACTCATATACCACCATAATCATCCCCCCCCCCTTCGGTATGGTTAGTGCATTGTCAATATTCATTGTGAGAGAGAACATGTAACATAATTTCTTTCCGTCCATGCCAAATAAATACAATTTCTTTCCGTCCATGCCAAATAAATACAATTTCTTTCCGTCCATGCCAAATAAATACAATTTCTTTCCGTCCATGCCAAATAAATACAATTTCTTCCGTCCATGCCAAATTGGTACAATTTGTTTCTGTCCATGCCAAAATTCATATAATTTCTTTCCGTCCATGCCAAAATTGGTACTATTCCTTCCGTCCATGCTAAATTGGTACAATTTCTTTCCGTCCATGCCAGAATAATACAATTTCTTTCCGTCCATGCCAAATAAATACAATTTCTTTCCGTCCATGCTAAATCGGTACAAATTTTGTCCGTCCATGCCAAATTGGTACGATTTCTGTCCGTGCGTGCCAAATTGGTACACGTTTTGTCCGTCCATGCAAAATTGGTACAATTTCTTTCCGTCCATGCCAAAATTGGTACAATTTCTGTCCGTCCATGTCAGATTAATACAATTTCTTTCCGTCCATGCCATATTAATGTAACTTCTTTCCGTCCAAGCCAAAATTGGTACACTTTCTTTCCGTTCATGCCAAATAAATACAATTTCTTTCCGTTCATGCCAAATTGGTACAATTTCTTTCCATCCATGCCAATATGGTACAATTTCTTTCCGTCCATGTCAAATTAATACAATTCCTCAATGATTTAATGCCTTGCATGAATAGGACACAAAACGTCCCCAGTCACCAAGTAATCTGAGTTCTATAGACTATTTTTGCAGTCATGTCAAATTGTCAAAAGCATCACCGTTAAAAGAAAAGCAAGTAGAGGAATATCTTTAAGAAGAAAATCAAATGTAGGATTGATTCTTTCGTGGCCGAGAAATTTATTTCTTATTGATACACAGATAAGTTAAAGAGCCATATCAAAACACACGTTCAAGAAGAGTAAATTTCTTCATAGGAATTTAAGTGTTGCTGTATAAAGCAGGAAGGAGGTTGTTGAACCTAATAGATCTAATGGGAAGAGAAACGATGCATCATGTCAGCCAGTCGTTGTTATCTTGACGTATCCTGGTGTTTCTTATACTGAGCTAATAAAAGTTCTTGAGAAATAACGCAAACCAGGTGTTTGACAAGTTTGTTTGGATTATGAATTCTGTATCATCGTGACAAATTGCAACATGGGATTTATGCACAATCGACATGTATATACCTGATTGAATTATTGCCCTATAATGATAGGGTAATTTACGAACGATGTTTGCTTCCAAATATAAGAGGAAAACTCGAATCCAGCAGCGATTGCTTTAAAGAAATAAAATCACGTGATATTTAAGAGACACAAATCACGTGATGTTCGATAATGGCTCATAATGCCGTTCTGGAATGACTAATTAGTGGTTGTCATGTAGCACAAATTAATATTTTGACTCGTGTGCATGATGTTTTTCCCAAAAATGCCCCAAATATACTCTGTTGCCAGATTGTGGGAATAACATTTTGCTTAGCTTTTCGGTATATTTAGTTTTACAGCCAGTAGTCTGTTAATATTATCATATTATGTATGCAATTTTAAAACGTCTTGACTACGTGTCGATCCATGATGGCTTGATATACGTGGACCTTCTGAAGCATGCATGAAGTATCTGTTAGCAATGTGCATTTATCATGCTATCATTATCTATCTATCGTGATGAAGTCTTCACACTGACACAATAAAACCCCACTTAATAGCAGCCGCTGAAAATTCCATCAGGTTTGCTTCCAAAACGATTTTATAAGTATGTATGTATGTATGTATGTATGTATGTATGTATGTATGTATGTATATGTGTGTGTGTGTGTGTGTGTGTGTGTGTGTTCAATTCTGTCATGTCATTATGCAATGGTACAATGATTTATATGAATGAATACGATGGTATATTGATTTAATTATTCAATTATTTTCATTTAGACGAGAATGTGTAATACTTTTTTGTCAGTTGATAATTTGAGGGATACTGGAAAGATCCTTCACTTTCTAAAATAAAAGAATGTTATCAGAGATAAATTCTTCTACTACTACAAATAATAATAATAATAATAATAATAATAATAATAATAATAATAATAATAATTTGTACTAGTAGCATTAGTAATATAATAAATAATCTTACAAACAAAACATTTAATCGAGCAAATAAGAAAAGTAAGAAATAGTACTCACCAAAGTCTGATAGTCTTCCTCTTGAAAACGTTAGCATTATGCAGTCAATATTTACTTCACGGTATTTCTTTCATACAAATGCACAATACATCTGAAAAAGAAAATTTATTTCCATCATAAGATGGGCAAGTGTAATATATAGTACAGTGTCTCGAGTGTCACTCACAATTTAGCACCGTGCTGAGAGTTTGGAGTGTCACTCACAATTTAGCACCGTGCTGAGAGTTTGGAGTGTCACTCACAATTTAGCACCGTGCAGAGAGTCTCGAGTCTCACTCACAATTTAGCACCGTGCTGAGAGTCCCGAGTTTCACTGACAATTTAGCACCGTGCTGAGAGTCTCACTGACAATTTAGCACCGTGCTGAGAGTCTCGAGTCTTACTCACAATTAAGCACCGTGCAGAGAGTTTGGAGTGTCACTCACAATTTAGCACCGTGCTGAGAGTTTGGAGTGTCACTCACAATTTAGCACCGTGCAGAGAGTCTCGAGTCTCACTCACAATTTAGCACCGTGCTGAGAGTCCCGAGTTTCACTGACAATTTAGCACCTTGCTGAGAGTCTCACTGACAATTTAGCACCGTGCTGAGAGTCTCGAGTTTTACTCACAATTAAGCACCGTGTTGAGAGTTTCGAGTCTCACTTGAAAGGTTTACTAAGACCCAATGGAATACCAATATTCCCGTTTCTCTCATTTTCCTTCCATGCTTGACATGAAAACTATTAGCATAATTCCTGAATTTTGCGTTATTTGCAAGTCTTTTATTATTGTAAGCAATGCCTTTTCCTTAACAGTTTTATGGCAGATTTATTTTCATATAAATCTCGCTTTTGTTGTCTAAGTGCAAATAATTCTGAGTTACATTAATTCGTCTAAGCTTCTGATAAGGTTAATTTTACAGCATGCTGAGCAAGCTATAAAGGTATGTAAACACAGACACGTGTATGTTAATGTAACTCAGAAACAGGGATTAGCTTAATTCGATAAAAATAAGGATCTACTAATTACAAACAGATCTAACAGACACTCATAACATTTTCGTGTTTTGCCGGTTTTTAAGTACGCTACAAGATAAAGAGCTGCATTACGTATTACAGAGAGTTCTCATTAAACAGTATGTTCCGGGTGATCATTCCAAACTGTGTATTCCGGCTACAATTACAATCCGACTGGGACTTGGTTTGATATTTAACGGCACAGAAACAAATGAAGGTTGAAGTGCACTGCATTGGAACATAACACGGTAGCGGACACAGCCTGACCTAATAACATGATTCAAACCTGGGTTGGAGACCGGGTATGTTGAGGTTAGCAATATAAATGAAATATTAATATGAAAAATTTTAATCCTCGCTTAAACACAATCCCTGGAGATTTGAGTTTTCAAATGGATCATTTTTCTAGGCTTTAACGTCAGATTCAAAGGATTTTTTTATATGCAAGAAGAGAACATACAGCATACTTCTTTTGAAGAAGTATGAACAAATAATAATAATAATAATAATAATAATAATAATAATAATAATAATAATAATAATAATAATAATAAAGACTTTATTTAGAGAAGGTAACTCAATTAGTTACAGAACTAATCTACCTTGAGGCCTTCTATCTGTTATGTACAATATATACAATACATACAACATGATGTGAAGAGTCTGGCTCAACGCTAAATAATTAAGGAATTTTAAATTTCAAAGTATCAAGCCTGGAACACATGCACAGGCATCTGTAAAAACACAAACTTATAAGAAACATAAAATATCATTCTGCGTTGAAACATTCAGCTTTGAAAATGATGCAAAAATACAGACAAGCAGGCAGTATTTATTTTTTGTGGGGTATTAGCACTGTTCAATTTTCTAAAGATTTCATCCATTTAAGACATTGATTATGAAACGAAGAAATGCTAGGAGCCTGCCTTATGTCGCTGGGAATGTTGTTCCATACTACTGGACCAGTATATTGAAAACTTTTTTTTAAAAAACAATTCCTTCTTTGGCCTTGGTATAATGTAATTTTTTCTACTTATGGACCTTAAATTTGGAGTACCATCAGCATCTCTTTGATGAAAGATATTGCTTAGATAGACAGGAATGGATTTCCTGGATACTTTATACATCAATTTGGCTTTTCTAAGAAATATTCTTTCATGTATTGTTAAAATCTTTATATTATTCATTGCATCCTGAAAATTGTCTATACATTGATCTAGAATTAAATGGCAAGCCCTCTTTTAAAGCCTTATAAGTGTTGTTATGTTTGAATTAGAGGTATTACCCCAAATTACGTTACAGTAGTCCAGATATGGCTGAATATAACTTTTATAAAAGATGACACTATACTGAAGAGGAATGTATGTTTTGATTTTCCTCAGTAGCCAAATATAAGAATTAACTTTTTTTTAAATGTGTTTAATGTGAATAGACCACATAAGATTGTTATCTACGAATACACCAAGAATTCTATCTTGAGAGGTCATATTAAGGCTCACATTGTCAAAAAAAACCATTAAGTTTGTCGCTATCTAGTCTTGCTCGTTTTTGTTGTATTGTAACTAGTAGGGCTTTCGTTTTTTCTGTATTTATGATCATACTGTTTTCCTTGCACCATACTTGAAGTCTGTTGAGAGCATCTTGTAAGTTATTTTCAAGTACCGTTTTGGTTTTACCAATCTCAGACAGTGTAGTATCATCTGCATAGAGGTCAGTGGAAGAAATTGAAGTTCCAATCTTAAGAGGTAAATCGTTGATAAATAGAATGAATAACAGAGGTCCAAGGATAGAGCCTTGTGGTACTCCACAATTAATACTTTTACTTTGAGAAAGTTGACCATTTAAAGATACTTTTTGCACTCTGTCGGTTAAGTAAGAAGTAAACCAGTTTAGAGAGTTTTCACTACATTGATAAATCTTTAGTTTTTCAAGTAAAATTTCATGGTCTACAAGATCAAAAGCTTTACGAAAATCAACCATAATAGTGCCTAACATTTCTCCTTTATCTAACGCTTTCAGCCATTTATCAATCAAAGATACAAGTGCAGTTTCACAGGAGTGATTCTGGCGAAAGCCAGACTGATTATCATGAATAAGATCATAAGTGTTTAAATAGTTGAGAAAAGAATCATGTACATGTTTTTCTAGCAATTTGGAGAGACAAGGAAAGATAGAGATGGGTCTGTAGTTATTTACATCATCTTTTGTTCCTGCTTTATGCAATGGTATAACCTTGGCAGTTTTCCATCTTTGTGGAAATTTATTAGACCTAATACTTTCATTCCAAATGAAAACTATACTCTCTACAATTGCACGTGCAGCCACTTTTAGTAGCCTTGGTCCAATCATATCAAGTCCTGTAGCTTTACATACATCCATTGTTTTAATATATATCAACACAAATTCTGGACTCATTTCAGGAATTTCAAATTTTATATTGTTTTGTAGTTTTTTAGCACAAAAATGTTTGAGTTCCAGATGATCAGACGAAGTTCTGGGTTCTTTAAGTTTTTCAGCAATTTGAACAAAAAGTTGCTAAAAATATCTGAGATGTCCTTTGGATTATCAGTATAAATGCCCTCATGATTGAGGGATAAAATTTCAGCTTTACGCTTACATTTGCCTGCACCAAAACCTGCAAACACTTTCCAGATAGCTTTCGGGTTATTTTGGTTTTCATCCAGCACTTTTTTGTAGTGCGCTTGTTTGGCTTGATGTATCATTTTATGAACTTTATTCCTCCAAACTCTATATTCAGTTTGATTTCCTACTGATTTTAGTTGGTCTCTTTGCTTTATTGCTTCTAAAATTTCTGGGGAGATCCAGCCTGGCTGATGGTCTTTCTTTATCCTGTGTGTTTTTAAAGGGGCATGCTTGTCCACTATACAGATGAACAGATCTGTCCAAGTATCTAAAACATCATCAATATCCTCAAAGATTTGGACTGTATTCCGTGGAATCTGTTATAGATCTTCTTGGAATTTAAAAGTATCAAAGTTTTGAAAGGACCTATAAGTAATGGATTTATGGATATTATTTTTTGTTGATTTGCCATTGACTTTACGTGTTAGAAAAATTGGAAAGTGATCACTTATACCAATCTTTGGAACCATTACTTCCAAAACATTTTCTTTTGTATTGATATAAATATGATCTATAAGTGTTTTAGAGGTAGATGTTACTCTGGTGGGTTCATTTACTAGTTGCTCCATACCAAACGAATCAATAAATTTCATAATGATTGATGAGAAATATCGAACTTTGTTAAAAAAAATATTTATCAAATTGTACCTTGAGCAGTTTTAAGATTATGTTCAATTGTTCTATTAAAGGTTACCTGGCTAGCCCATCTATTTATGCAAAACGTACACCCCAATGATTGATATACAAAATAATACATCTCAAAGATTGATACAAAATAGTACACCCCAAAGATTAATACAAAATAGTAGATCCCAAAGACTGATATACAAAATAGTACATCCCAAAGACTGATATACAAAATAGTACATCCCAAAGATTGATATACAAAATAGTACATCCCAAAGATTGATTTACAAAATAATACGTCCCAAAGATTGATATAAAAAGTTCACCCCGAAAATTGATTTACAAATGTACATACAAAATATTGATATAAAAACGTACACCCCAAAGATTGATATACAAAATAGTACATTCTAAAGATTGATATGAAAATGTACATCCCAAAGATTGATACAAATTAATACATTCCAAAGATTGATTTACAAAATAGTACATTCCAAAGATTGATATACAAAAAAATACATCAGAAAGACTGATATACAAAATAGTACATTCCAAAGATTGACGCAAAATAGTACATCCCAAAGATTGATATACAAAATAGTACATCCCAAAGACTGATATACAAAATAGTACATTCCAAAGATTGACACAAATAGTTCATCCCAAAGACTGATATACAAAATAGTACATCCCGAAGATTGATTTACAAAATAGTACATTCCAAAGATTGATATATCAAACAGTACCTACCAAAGATTGATACTTACAAAATATATTCCCAAGAATGATTTAAAACATATATAGCATGGACTGATATTAAAAAGAAAATACCAAAGATCGATATAGAACGTACATATCAAAGATTGATAAAAATACATATCAAAGATTGATTTAAAAGGACCTACAAAAGATTGTTTTAAAAAAGTACACACGAAAACGTGATCTAAAAAAGTACATACCAAAGATTAATATAAAAGGTACAAACCAAAGATTGATGAAAAAAGTACAAACCAAAGATTAATGTAAAAGAAAGTACATACCAAATATTAATATAAAAAGTACATACCAAGATTAATATAAAAAGTACATTGCCAAAGATTGATGTAAATAAAGTACATACCAAATATTGATGTAAAAAAAGTACAAACCAAAGATTGATATAAAAAGTACATGCCAAACATTGATGTAAAAAAGTACAAACCAAAGATTGATATAAAAAAGTACAAACCAAAGATAAATATAAAAAGTACGCCGCAAAGATTGATATTATAAGGGAAGATACCAACGATTGATTTAAAAACGTACATACCAAAGATCGATGTTTAAAAAGAAGATACCAACGATTGATTTAAAAACGTACATACCAAAGATCGATGTTTAAAAAGAAGATACCAACGATTGATTGAAAAACGTACATACCAAAGATCGATGTTTAAAAAGAAGATGCCAACGATTGATTTAAAAACGTACATACCAAAGATCGATGTTTAAAAAGAAGATACCAACGATTGATTTAAAAACGTACATACCAAAGATCGATGTTTAAAAAGAAGATGCCAACGATTGATTTAAAAACGTACATACCAAAGATCGATGTTTAAAAAGAAGATGCCAACGATTGATTTAAAAACGTACATACCAAAGATCGATGTTTAAAAAGAAGATGCCAACGATTGATTTAAAAAGGTACATACCAAAGATCGATGTTTAAAAAGAAGATACCAACGATTGATTTAAAAACGTACATACCTATGATCGATATTTAAAAAGAAGATACCAACGATTGATTTAAAAACGTACATACCAAAGATCGATGTTTGAAAAGAAGATGCCAACGATTGATTTAAAAACGTACATACCAAAGATCGATGTTTGAAAAGAAGATGCCAACGATTGATTTAAAAACGTACATACCAAAGATCGATGTTTAAAAAGAAGATACCAACGATTGATTTAAAAACGTACATACCTATGATTGATGTTTAAAAAGAAGATACCAACGATTGATTTAAAAATGTACATACCAAAGATCGATGTTTAAAAAGAAGATACCAACGATTGATTTAAAAACTTACATACCTATGATCGATGTTTAAAAAGAAGATACCAACGATTGATTTAAAAACATACATACCAAAGATCGATGTTTAAAAAGAAGATACCAACGATCGATTTAAAAACGTACATAACAAAGATCGATGTTTAAAAAGAAGATACCAACGATTGATTTAAAAACGTACATACTTATGATCGATGTTTAAAAAGAAGATACCAACGATTGATTTAAAAACGTACATACCAAAGATCGATGTTTAAAAAGAAGATACCAACGATTGATTTAAAAACGTACATACCAAAGATCGATGTTTAAAAAGAAGATACCAACGATTGATTTAAAAACGTACATACCAAAGATCGATGTTTAAAAAGAAGATACCAACGATTGATTTAAAAATGTACATACCAAAGATCGATGTTTAAAAAGAAGATACCAACGATTGATTTAAAAACGTACATACTTATGATCGATGTTTAAAAAGAAGATACCAACAATTGATTTAAAAATGTACATACCAAAGATCGATGTTTAAAAAGAAGATACCAACGATTGATTTAAAAAGGTACATACCAAAGATCGATGTTTAAAAAGAACATAGCAACAATTGATTTAAAAACGTAAATACCAAAGATCGATGTTTAAAAAGAAGATACCAACGATTGATTTAAAAATGTACATTCCAAAGATCGATGTTTAAATAGAAGGTGCCAACTATTGATATTAAATAGAAGACTCCAGAGAGTGATTAAAAAAGGTAACAAAGATTGATATAAAAATATACCATTCATTGATTTAAAAAAGAAAATATCAGAGATTGATACTAAAAAGAAACATACCAAAGATTGATATTTTAAAAAAGAAATTAGACAATGATATATAAAAAAGAAGCTACACATTCTCCGGCAATGAATATCCGTAATAAGTCGGATATATGATGAGTATTTGGGGCATATCAATCAGCATATTTAAATTTTATTACTGAAAATTTTAGGTAAATCAGAAATTCTAGTAAGTTCTGACTGATGATGATGATGATGATGATGATGATGATGATGATGATGATGTAATAGTGATACTTTAGAGTTTGATCCGCACGGCCTGTTACTTGTAATTATGATGTGAACGTGATACCGTAGAGTTCTATCCACACGTCTTTTTACTTGTAATTATGATGTGAACGAGACAATTTTGAATTAGGATCCACACGGCCTGTTCAGTCTCTGCGAATGAGCATTTTTATAGCGTATGATGCAGTTGGGTAAGAGAGGGCGGGCTGCTTGGATCGTGTCTTCTAGCATATTATGTAGTTGGGTAAGAAAGTCCCATTGACTCGGATTATGTCTCTTGGCACATACTGCAATTGTTAAAGAGAATCTGGGCTGCTTGGATCGTGTATTCTAACCTACACTGCAGCTGAATAAGAGTCCCATTGTTTGGATTGTGTAATGCTTCTATGTCACGTGGTACATTAATAAGAATCAGGTTGTGGATCTAAGATCTGGCTCTCCTGTCACGGAGTTTATTAAAGGTCTACCAGAATGACTTGTCCATTAGACCTGACAATGGATTCTTCCTAAGTGATTAGTACACCTGCATAAACTGGTATTGTAGTGCCTTCGTTTTGTTTGCATGATTTGGACTCTTATACATCCAGCACGTACAAGGCAAGCGTGCCGATTTAGCTTATTCTGAGGTGGACCATAGTTAGTTATGTTAATGTAAGTTTGTTTGTTTTTGTAAGGTTTAACGCCATTTTTCAGCACACGACAGGCCATACATGGCGGACAGTATTATTGGTGGAGGAAGAACCCGGGAAAACCCCCGGAAAGAACCACCGACCCACGAGAAGCTACTGGCAAGCTTTCTCACATAACTACATTAGCCGAATCTTAGACTCGAACTCACGCAGACAGAGGTGAGATGGCATTGATCCGTAACGGAGAGCGCTTTAGACCACTCGGCCACTCGGAGCCCCTGTTAATGTAAAGTCAGCCCTTTCAAGATTGTTGCGTTCAACTGGAACCTAAAACCTAAAACAACAGATGCTGTTCATGATCGCATGATGTCGCTATGGGTACAATTTAGTTCCAGATCGGCATCTGAAGCACGTAGATTCAAAATTGAGTGCCAAATCGGCATCTGGAGCGCACATTCATTCTGTAATTGTGTGCCAAATCGGCATCTGCAGCGCGCATAGATTCTTAACATAGGTAGAAGTTAGCATCATCACATATTTTCATAGTATGTGCTATTTTATTCTTGTACGACACATTTTGGGTGCACTAGGCAATTTGGTCTTTTCATGATAAAAATATTTATTTGGTTATCCAATACATCTTACTGATAAGGCTGCCAAAACAACTTATGTGGAATGAAAAGCTGTAAAGGTGAGTGATAAAGAAATTAGGAAACGGTATCGATCTGGAATGACCAGGTAAATAATCTTAGAAGAAGCACATCTGTGATTTGTGTTTGATTGTTTCATTAGGATATTGTACGTAGCTTTTAACAATTTTTCAGTCATATCGCTACGATGTCTGCAGTGTGACAGTTTATAGTGATGTCTAGCACAGGGGCATCATGCCACAGACATGTAGCATGATATCCCACCCAGTCACATTATCCTAACACCAGGCCGACCAGTCCTAACAGTAACCTCTTAATGCTGAGCGTCAAGCGAGGCAGCTGTTAGTACCATTTTTGTAAGTCTTTGGTATGTCTCAGCCGGTGATCGAACCCACGACCTCCCGCTTCCGTGGTGGACGCTCTAACCACTCGGCCACCGGAGCGGTCACACCTGTGATAAAGGTTAACTGATTAATGACTGGCCTTCTTATAATATCTTTTGCTTAGCATCAGGTAGATACAATTATCTGATCAGAGGTAAATTAAAAGCAGCATGAATTCCTTTAATGTGTCTGAATTCAATTGAAAGACATTCATAATCGGCAATAGAAACAGCTAAGTTGGTATTTATATTCCAGATGCAGTCTTTGCAAGTTTGTAAATATCACTTGGTGAAATAGATAAACTATTATAGGAGTACACTACACGCTCTGGGTTTATGAGATACGTTAATGTATAAGCACACCCAATCTATGAGTAAACGTGATACATTATTAATCTATGAGTAAACGCGATACATTATAATAGAAACACACCCAATCTATGAGTAAACGCGATACCTTATTATAGAAGCACACCCAATCTATGAGTAAACGCGATACATTATTATAGAAGCACACCCAATCTATGAGTAAACGCGATACATTATTATAGAAGCACACCCAATCTATGAGTAAACGCGATACATTATTATAGAAGCACACCCGAACTCTGATTAAGCGTGCATACATTAGTCTGATCATGTCAAAATCACGCTACACGTTGCTTTTCACGTTATATTCGTGGTGGACAACAAGCCTTATTATATAAAGTATGAAATGAAGGGTTAAGCTTATCGACATATACAATTTGTATACTTCAGAGTGTGCAGTCAAAACACGGGGTTTATTTAGCACGTTATCTCTAAGACCTATAGCAGTGTAGATATAGGAATGATAAAACTGTTTAATTGCGGTATTCAGATTGTTCTGAGATTTGTTTCTAAACATACCTTACAAGCCATTATTTAATCACGTCAATAAGAACGCAATAGTGGCATCCTTAACATGGTAAGGATTTTAAAGAGAACACACCACCACTCGTAATGATAGTGTTATACCCGTCTTCATTCCAGGACTACAATTATCAATCAAAGCAGAATTTGGCAAGTGTAGAAATTAAATCTCCAACGAGTACTGATCGATGTTTTTGATAACCACCTTGCAAATAATTTGTCCATGAACTAATAGATTTTAGCATGATATCTACCAATAGGGTTATTATAACTTGCTGCTAGGATATCTACCAATAGGGTTATTATAACTTGCTATTAGGATATCTAACAATAGGGTTATTATAACTTGCTACTAGGATATCTACCAATAGGGTTATTATAACTTGCTACTAGGATATCTAACAATAGGGTTATTATGACTTGCTACTAGGATATCTAACAATAGGGTTATTATAACTTGCTACTAGGATATCTACCAATAGGGTTATTATAACTTGCTACTAGGATATCTACCAATAGGGTTATTATAACTTGCTACTAGGATATCTACCAATAGGGTTATTATAGCTTGCTACTAGGATATCTACCAATAGGGTTATTATAACTTGCTACTAGGATATCTACCAATAGGGTTATTATAACTTGCTACTAGGATATCTACCAATAGGGTTATTATAACTTGCTACTAGGATATCTAACAATAGGGTTAATGTAACTTGCTGCTTGAACAACTACTAGCAGGGCTATTGTAACTTGTTTCTAGGATAACAACAAACATGGCTATTGTAACATATTACTATGATAACTACCAATATGACTGTTGTACCAACTTGCTACTATGATAACTACCAACAGGGCTATTGTAACTTGCGGCTAATATATTGTTGTAAGTTATAACGATACCATGCATCCAAGGAAAAGTGGATAATCACGATCAGACTTACTCCAGTTTAAATGTTACCTTTAATACTAGATTGAAAACCCAATAAGCATATAATTTGTACTTTATCATATTGTTATGAATATTTGATAATTTATATTTGATTTAATTGTTTGTTTGCTAGTATTATTTTCTTTTGTTCCATTAAATGCTATTGTAATATAATCTGATTTACTAGATTTGACATTTTCCAGAAATTCATTTTCAAGAAATTCGTTATGCTGACCTAGATTCTGACCTTGATTCAGAACCAAAAATAGGTGAAGAAAACAGCATGTTTTTTTTTAAAAAAAAAATATCTTTTGTATTCTTTCAATGTGTAGGATTCATTAAATGAAATCGAGGCCATACTGAGAGCATGTGATCTTAGGCATGTACAAGGCTTCTATCTTGTTACAGAAACATGATCATGTGACCTACATCCGGGCATCTGTTTTGAATCTTACTAAGACTTATTATTGATGTATTGAGAAATAATAGTTATTTCTTGCCATAACACTTGAGAAATCAAAGTGTTACATGTTTTGACAATTTTTTTTTCTTCGGATTCCAAGAGATAATTTTCCCCCGGGAAGTACGTGTGCTCTAAATTAATGTTTGGACAAGTACATTTATCGAAATTTACACAGAACTCAAAGACTGAAATATTTTTTCTGTGATTCAACAAAAAACTGTTGACACATCAGTAGGACGCTGACAACAGCTTACGTCATCACCTTCCATTTTTGGATTTCATCATAATTCGAACTCAGTTTCATTAGGATTTGTTATTACTAGGACTTCATGTTTTATTCTTGGATTATTATTGAATATTTGATTCATGGAACCGTAAGTTCTTTTTCTCATTTGTACATTTGCTTTTCTAAAGAAATAAATTATTTGTTCAATTTTACCATGCTTGTTGTCCTCACTCTTTCGTTGTTGAGTTTTGTAAGAGCCTAAACGTAACAATATAAAATCACAACGAGATGATGCGAGTGAAATTGCATAGAAAAGGATTGGTATTGATATAGTTTAGCTCTAGGAGTCTACAACCTGTAACAGGTAAATAGGCTCCAGTGTTATTAGCTCTGGTACAATGAGATAGTGCGACAGAAGCGTGGTACGGTTATGCTATCAAAAGACTTTATCTACTTGGTGGTGTAATATAGATCGATGAAAACGCCCAAAATAACAACCAGTGTTTCTCCGAGACGTAATTGGTTTTTGGTTTTTCTTTTTGGGAGAGGGGGGTGGGGGGCTTATATCCGAAAATGAAAAAACCCTTTATGCCCCCTCCCCCCAACATAAATAAATAATAATTAAATAAATAATTGAAATGACGTCCCTGGTGTTTCTCAGTCTTGCATTACATTTTTTTTGTCTCGCTAATTTTCATATCTATATGACACTGCCTAATCACCCACGTCAGTTAACTCTCATATCCACATGGTACTGCCTAACCACACGTTAGTAAACTCTCATATCCTCATGGCACTGCCTAACCACACGTTAGTAAACTCTCATATCCACATGGCACATCCTAACCACACATGTCAGTTAACTCTTATATCCACATGGCACTGCCTAACCACACACGTCAGTTAACTCTCATATCCACATGGCACTGCCTAACCACACACGTCAGTTAACTCTCATATCCACGTGGCACAGCCTAACCACACACGTCAGTCAACTCTCATATTCACATGGCACTGCCTAACCACACACGTCAGTTAACTCTCATATCCACATGGCACTACCTAACCACACATGTCAGTAAACTCTTATATCCACATGGCAATGCCTAACCACACATGTCAGTTAACTCTCATATCCACATGGCACTGCCTAACCACACACGTCAGTTAGCTCTCATATCCACATGGCACTGCCTAACCACACACGTCAGTAAACTCTCATATCCACATGGCACTGCCTAACCACACATGTCAGTAAACTCTCATAGCCACATGGCACTGACATGCATCGCGTGTAGGCTATCAAATCGACGTGACTCTGCCAAATCACGCGTATCAACCAACTCTCACACCCTCCTGACTGCCAAACCACGTTTGTTAGCTATCTTTCAAATCAACATGGCTGCCAAACCACGAAATCTCACGTGAGCATGACTCTGCCAAATCATGCTTTTGAGTACCATATTTCATTGATGTTTGTTTTTAAAACAAACGCGATGACTAACGATAGCACTTGTTTGCATTCAATAAAAACTAATGAAAAATACCAACAAAATAAACTGCTAGGAAATCAGTCGCTTTTCTGGAGCGAAATCGACAGCTGTTGTGTGCTTGGCTTTTAGTTTCATAGCTCTGATCGGAAAGATAGGCTAACTTTGGTTGCAGTACTAGATTTCTGCATTGTCAGGCAGTTGCCATCAGCCAAAATAACTTCCTTTCTGACGGAATTCGCTCACGCTAACCCTAACCCTCAAATGCGTTTGAGCGCTATGGTCCTTTTCATTACCCGATGCAAGTGTTGCGCTCGCGAGTTAGAAATTCGGAAACAGCACCAGTCCATAAATTGTATGGTACGTTCACGGTATCTAGCGACAACGAGAGAGATGGTTGATTATCTCTGACCTAAAAATGTGATTTGACAAATTGGATTTGCCCCTTTCTTTCTGCAATGGTTTCGAGCTAAAACCTCGTTTAGAAAGTAAGTGTTCGGTTGTTATTTCTCTATTATGTCGGTAATTTAGTGCTAACCTTTGCAACACATATCATCTCTATAAAAAAAAAATGAAAAGAAACTTTACATTGAAAAAGATTTAGAATTGTAACTGTTTAATCACACAACCAGTTCTAATTTGCTGAAGGAATGGGAAGTTTGGGATTCGAATATACACGACTTATTAAAAATGTTTACATCGAATTCCTAATGTAATTAATACAATGTACAAAGAGTACACCGGTCGTTTTCGGTTAGTAAAGTAATCAACTATTCCAACTGAAATCAATATATTTCTAATATGCTCAAACCATTTATAAATAAAGCTGGAATGAGAATGAATAATTATGAATTATTATTGAGATCCAAAATTCAGTTATGCGACATTTAATATGAATGTCCTTTGGTCTCCTACCAAGTTCTGAATACAGGAAAGCGATCGGTGTACTCAACGATACACAATCGTTAAATGACTTTTTTTTGCAGAGATGGAGTGCAACATCGAAATGTAATCGACTTACTAAATATGTAAAACTAGATTAAAGCTTTTATATCCATATCAGAATGTTTATTTGCCGTGGTTAAAACATAGAACTAGCAATCATAGATTTTCATTATAGTCATGGCTTTAGGAGATCATACCAAGACAATACAGAAAATGCACTGTGTGTGATGGATATGAATGTAACTATATTTTCTATGTAGCGCCAGCTTGCGTATTATAATGATTTTTTTTTAAAGAAAATCCTTGTATGTGACTTAACAGCTCTATATTAGCGATAACATTGCATTTTATTAAGAAACGTTTAGTACCATAGTAGTCTTATCGGACACGGGTAGATCCACTTCTAAATCTGTTTATTGCTTTGTACTGTTGTGCTAATAAATATAATTTGTATAGCTTACCGTATATAAAATCATTATGTGTTATCGTGTTTTGGGACTGTACAGATATACTGTATGATATCTGTCCCATATTTGTTTTTGTTATGCCCAGTGTTTTGAGACTGTAAAGATATACTGTATGGTATCTGTCCCATATTTGTTTTGGATCTGTAAAGATATACTCTATGATATCTGTCCCATATTTGTTTTTGTTATACACAGTGTTTTGGGACTGTAAAGATATACTGTATGATATCTGTCCCATATTTGTTTTTGTTATACCCAGTGTTTTGAGACTGTAAAGATATACTGTATGATATCTGTCCCATATTTGTTTTTGTTATACCCAGTGTTTTGAGACTGTAAAGATATACTGTATGATTTCTGTCCCATATTTGTTTTGTTTATACCCAGTGTTTTGGGACTGTACATATATACTGTATGATATCTGTCCCATATTTGTTTTTGTTATACCCAGTGTTTTGAGACTGTAAAGATATACTGTATGATATCTGTCCCATATTTGTTTTGGTTATACCCATTGTTTTGAGTCTGTAAAGATATACTGTATGATATCTGTCCCATAATTTTAACATTTTACTAGTTGAGTAAAATACATCATTTTTCACTATTTGAGTGAATACGTCATTTTTACAATATAAGTAATGTAGAATTTTACTATTGGAATAGAACACAACATTCTTTTCTCTTGTAAAATTACTGTGAATAATTAACCTTTGTTCTTGTACTATGTAAGGTCATACAATGGTATTCACATTTGTTATATTATTAGGTTCGTGCGTATTGTGTTAATTCGTCCAATAATTGGACATGCACGTATTAATCATAATTCTTTTTTCATTTGAGTCATTCATCAGTAGACCTGGTATTTGTATCAACCATCATATACGATCCATTGGTATACAATCTTTTCTTGAAGATCCATTATTATACAAGGTTTCCTTGACGAGCCATTGACATACAAACTAATCATGACGATCCATTTTCATACAAGTCTTTTTGACGATCCATTGGCATACAAGCTTCACATGACGATCCATTGACATAAATCTATTCTTGACCAGCCATTGGCATACAATCAATTCCATTGACTTACAAACTATTCTTGACGAGACATTGGCATACAATCTATCTTGACAAGACATTGGCATACAATCTATCTTGACGAGACATTGGCATACAATCTATCTTGACGAGACATTGACTTACAAACTATTCATGACGAGCCATTGGTATGCACGTTACTCATGAAAATTAATTGGCATACAAGCTTTGTTTTGACGATCCATTGCCTTACAAGTTACTCATGAAAATTTATTGGCAGTCTATTCTTGACGATCCATTGGTATAAAATCAATTCAGGACAATACATTGGTGTACAATCAATTCTTTGACCGTCCATTAACATGCAAGCTTTTCTTGACCATCCATTAACATACAAATCAATTCTTGACCGTCCATTAAGATACAAGCTTTTCTTGACCATCTATTTGGATCTATTATACACCTTCTACTAAAACTGTATTTCACATCATACCCCCACATGACAGATCCTACTACTCAAAATTATTTCGAAATACCTATACATATAACCCTGTCCATCCAATGAGAAATTATTCAATTCTTCTAGAACCGCCCAATCTCCAAAGTTGTCAACACGTTATTATTAAGATTATTATTAGTAATTGTTAACACATGTTATTATTAAGATTATTATTAGTAATTGTTAACACATACATGATCATCTTTGTATAGATCCTATTTAATTTAAGCTGTTAGTATTCTTGAAACATCCTAGTACAAATAAAAATAATGTATATCTTGCTTTGAGTATATTGTACTTGATAAATGTCTAGTCACAATGAGTACTTGTTCGCTTGAGTATAGTGTACATGTACTTGATATATGTCTAGTCACAATGAGTAGTTGTTCGCTTGAGTATAGTGTACATGTACTTGATATATGTCTAGTCACAATGAGTACTTGTTCCTTTGAGTATATTGTACTTGATATATGTCTAGTCACAATGAGTACTTGTTCGCTTGAGTATAGTGTACATGTACTTGATATATGTCTAGTCACAATGAGTACTTGTTCCTTTGAGTATATTGTACTTGATATATGTCTAGTCACAATGAGTACTTGTTCGCTTGAGTATAGTGTACATGTCATTGATATATGACTAGTCACAATGAGTACTTGTTCTTTTGAGTATATTGTACTTGCTCTTTGTGGCGTAGGAGTTGTCAGTGAAAATAGAATCTGCTAAGATCACTTTGCTTTAGGGGTTTACCTATATAAATATATGTCTTTTGATGTTGTTTTTTCCCCCTTTTGCTTTTCTCTTTCAGTGCGTTAGGTTAAATACATCAAGACAAATTTGATAAATATAGGTAAACCCCTAAAGCAAACTGGTCTTAAAAGATCATATTTTCACCAAACAATGTTTTTGTACCTGGCTACTGCTACGTCCAAGGCATACGAGTGATATGTGAAAATAAATTGTTGGGATATTCCACGGTAATAGAGAGTTAAATACTAATATAATCATATGTCATGCTATTGGAACAGACCAGTTTGTCTCTATTAACACAACATCTCTGGCACTCAGCCGGTATCTTGGATCTATCTTAACCGACGTAGAATTTTCCATTTTCCAAATACATTTACCTAAGAAAAAGCGAATTCGCCGGTTTCGTAGGAGATACTGAACGTCCGAGTGAGCAAGTAAATGCAGTTTTATAAGAGATGTTGATCGTTTGTGTCAGCATGAAAATGCGGCTCTCTAACTTAGATTGCAGTATTTTCATTAACAAATTTGTTTTAAAACAAATTAACAACAATAAATAAATAGCTAAAAGAAACATTGAGAAAAAGAACAGCTAGTGTCAACATAGAGTAGTATGTCTAAAATTGAAGTACACTCAATTAACAAATGTCCATTTTCTAGAACATGTAAGCAAATCCGTCTGTTCAATATCTGTTAACATATGATAAGCAAGTATGTCCAGTATCTGTCACAATATGAGATTCAACATGCGAGCTGAGTATATGTTGCAAAATGTGATTTAACATGTTAATGTATGTTACAATATGTGATTTAACATGCCTATGTATGTTACAAAATGTGATTCACATTACATATTCATTTTATATTCAGGGCTTTGCATTTAAAGTACAATAAAGTTGTGAACTGATAGTTTCTCTTTTTAATTCTGCATTGATTTTTGACTAAGGAAATTAGAATCTTTGTCTTTTCATTTTGCAGTTTTTATTCTTACCAACTTTATGGATAAAATATGAAAACCATGAATGACTCACACTGCAAGATTTAACTAATGCTTCTAAAGGCTATTTTTGGATAGGTAACACGGTCAAAGAGTGAAATTGACCAATACTGCTAATTGGTGTTTTTGTATAGGTAAACACGGTAGATGAATGCAATTGACCAATGCTGCTAATGGGTAATTTAGATAATTAAATACCGTAAACGATTGTAATTGACTAATGCTGCTAATGGGTAATTTAGATAAATACCGTAAACGATTGTAATTGACTAATGCTGCTAATGGGTAATTTAGATAATTAAATACCGTAAACGATTGTAATTGACTAATGCTGCTAATGGGTAATTTAGATAATTAAATACCGTAAACGATTGTAATTGACTAATGCTGCTAATGGGTAATTTAGATAATTAAATACCGTAAACGATTGTAATTGACTAATGCTGCTAATGGGTAATTTAGATAATTAAATACCGTAAATGATTGTAATTGACTAATGCTGCTAATGGGTAATTTAGATAATTAAATACCGTAAACGATTGTAATTGACTAATGCTGCTAATGGGTAATTTAGATAATTAAATACCGTAAACGATTGTAATTGACTAATGCTGCTAATGGGTAATTTAGATAATTAAATACCGTAAAAGATTGTAATTGACTAATGCTGCTAATAGGTATTTGTTAGATAGGTAAACACGGTAAATGAATGTAATTGACCAATTCTTCTAATGGCTATAATTTGGATAGGTAAACACGGTAAAAAAAAATTGCAATAGACCAATGCTTTCAATGTTTTGTTTTAGATATGTAAATCCAGTAAAAGACTGCACATGACCAATGCTTCAAATGGCTTTTTAGATACGGAAACACAGCCAAAAAGTACAAATAACTAATGATTCCAATAATTATTTGTTTTCATCGGTACAAACGTAAAGAGTGCAAATGACCAATGCATCTAAATGCTTTTTATTTGAATACGTACAAACAATAAGAGAGTGCATGTGACCAGTGCTTCTAATATCAAAATATTGCAAAACGACATGAAAAAAGGAACGAAAACTTGTTTCGTAACGTATCGACTCTTGGTTTTAAATTGTTTTTACAGAAACGAAGCGATATCAATAACTAAGTACAATCAAGAAATAACTGAATTCCCCATAATACAAAGTGAAAATTCAAAATACACTTACAGTATGTAAATTATATCCCAAATAATCATATCTTATCATGTGTCCAAAAGAATAGAACGTTCCAAATGAATTCTAATGATCTTGAATGTCTTGATTTGCCAATTCATGTAATTCATAATGTCTTTGAATGAGTTCTCAATCATTCCAAAGTTGTGTTTCAGTCCGAACAAGTCAAAGAGCTCTTTTTAATTCCAATTAATAATTTAAATAAATAATTATCTCAAATAATATCTGAATACAGCTGCAAACTCTGATCATAGATTCCCGAAAACTGATAAAGTGCAGACTCCGTGTTTTCTCCTTTAACCAATAAAGTGCAGACTCCGTGTTTTCTCCTTTAACCAATAAAGTGCAGACTCCGTGTTTTCTCCTTTAACCAATAAAGTGCAGATTTTGTGTTTTCTCCTTTAACCAATAAAGTGTAGACTCCGTGATTTCTCGTGCAACCTGTCTTAATTCGGGATCAGCAAGGTATGTTACAAACCGGAATAGAACACCTGTATATTTTATCCTCCTTCGACACAAGTTTTGGCTTTCATGACTTATATTGTCAGCAAATAATAGTTGAGATTATGCACACAATATCCATCAAGTACAAGGAATCTTTGGGCCATATAATCTTGATAGTGAAATCATTCTTTAGAAGAAAAGTCGCTTCGTGTAAAAGCACGGATACAAACGGTCTACAAATGATGTTTTATGATCACTCGTTCATTTGCAACGTATTGAGTACTTTGATGGCCTTAAAAAGAACATGGCAAATTTATTTACAAAAATGCCAAAACTTACATATAAGCCTCTCTCTCTCTCTCTCTCTCTCTCTCTCTCTCTCTCTCTCTCTCTCTCTCTATATATATATATATATATATATATATATATATATATATATATATATATATATATATATATACAGTCGACTGTACTTAACTGCACATCGGTTAAATACACACGCCGGATAACTGCACGTAGTCACGCCGGTCCCGTTTTTCCCAATGCTTTTCAATGAGAACAAACAACTTCGGATAACTGCACTTCGCTTAAATGCACACTTTGGATAATAGCACGATAAAATTCTGCCCGTGGCACATTAATACAATTTTACTCCGGTTAACTGCACAATGTATATTCATGATCAGTTATTGCCACTCCACTGCTGTAGCGCTTCAAATAAGCCGACAATTAAGATGGTAAATGCGACATAGTAAATGATTGACGTGTAAAGGACACCTTAGGTGGTATATACATGTGTATCCGCGCCCACTAGGGAGTAATAGCGTGGGAAAAATCATAGTACAGCATGAGAAACAGAGCTATAAACCGTTCGGGTTTGAATGATTTCAATCCAAAAATATGGATGGTTGGAAAGATGGAAAATGCGCAACGGAATTCAATTTAAACGACAACACGTCTAAAAACAGTATGCAGACGACTTTGGAGCTGGACGCTTTTTCTGTCGGAGATGACCCATCAATGTCTGACAGTAGTTTTCCAATAACAAGAGATCCATAGATTTTCCTGAAATTCGTTATAATTTCTTGATTCAGTGGTTGAATCAGTGAAGTTGTGTCGGAGGAAGGAAAACAAGCTTAACATTTAAGTAAAAGTTGAAAGAGTGGATTCTAATCATTGTTTAAATTTATTCTTCACATATATTCGTGCCGTGCTGATTTAAAGCTGTACTGTACTTCGGTTAACTGGCACGCTCTGGTTAACTGCAAAGTCTCGTGACGGGCCCGAGGTTGTGCAGAGTCGACTGTATATATATATATATATATATATATATATATATATATATACTATATATATATATATATATATATATATATGTGTGTGTGTGTGTGTGTGTGTGTGTGTGTGTGTGTGTGTGTGTGTGCTTGCAGGATCTAATTTAAGTTACTGCCCTTGTAGATGATATCACCGTGTTTAAATAGCTGGCATGTTACCATTGTATAGCCAATAATTACATGTAATCTTATTAGTCGGATATGTACAAAAAGAAGTTGAAAATATGGATTTTTCCACTCAGTCTATCTACATAAGGCAGTTGGTATGTGGATTCATTCCCACAGTCTATGTACATAATGACAGTTGATATGTGCATTAATCCACACAGTCTGTCAATAGATAAGGCAGTTGATATGTGGATTCATCCACTCATCTATAAAAACAAGGCAGTTGATATGTGCATTCATCCACTCGATCTATAAAAAACAAGGCAGTTGATATGTACATTCATCAACTCGATCTATAAAAAAACAAGGCAGTTGATATGTGCATTCGTCCACTCGATCTATAAAAAACAAGGCAGTTGATCAATCTTTCTACATAATGCAGATATGTGGATTCATCGACTCATTGTATAAAGAAACCAGGCAGTGGATATGTGGATTCATCGACTCATTCTATCAAGAAACCAGGTAGATGATATATGCATTTATCGACTCAGCATATCGAGACCAGGCAGATGATATGTGGATTCATCCACTGAGTCTATCAAGAGACACAGCAATTGATATTTGGATTCGTCCACTTAATTTATCAAGAAACAAAGCAGTTGATATGTGGATTCATCCACTGAGTCTATCAAGAGACACAGTAATTGATATTTGGATTCGTCCACTTAATTTATCAAGAAACAAAGCAGTTGATATGTGGATTCATCCACTCATTTTATCCACATGAAGAAATTTATATATGGATTCATCCACTCAGTCTATCAAGAGACAAGGCAGTTGATACGTGGATTCATCCACTCATTATATCCACATAAGGCAATTGATATATAGATTTATCAACTCAATCTATCAAGAGACAATGCAGTTGGTAGTTGGACTTGTCCACTCATTCTATCTACATAACGCAATCTATGTACGGATTCATTCACTCATTCTATCAATAAACAAGGCAGTTGATATGTGGATTCATACAATCAATCGATCTACATAAGACAGTTGATATGTGGATTCATCCACTCAGCCTATATACATAAGACAGTTGATATGTGGATTCATCCACTCAGCCTATCTACATAAGACCGTTGATATGTGGATTCATCAACTAACTTTATCAAAAAAAGGCAGTTGACGTGTATTTGTCCACTCAGTATAATGATGAAACTTCTGATACGTGGATTCATTCACTCAGTCTATTGTTAAAAACAGTTCATTTGTTGATACATCAATTCTGTATATCAAGACAAGACATTTGATACATAGATTACTCCACTAAATCTATCAAGATAAGACATTTGATACATATATTACTCCACTAAATCTATCAAGACAAGACATTTGATACATAGATTAACTCCACTAAATCTATCAAGACAAGACAGTTGAAGGGAATATAAAACAGTTGCGACGCTGACTCATCCACTCAGCTTATAAAGATATAACAGTTTATAAGTGGAATCAGTTATTCAGTCGATCAAGACAAGGCATTTTATATGTGGTCTTACCCATTCACTCTATCAAGAGATAATGCAGCTAGTAGATGGATTCGTCCACCCATTCTATCTACAAACCGCAGTTGAGATGTGGATTCACCCTGTCACAGAATTAGGCGAAAATTTGAACTGATTTTTGTTGTTCTTCAATTGCAAACGAAACTCACCATTTTTCTTGATTTCGTCGTACACGCATTACCTGGGGTGATTAAGTGGCGTGTAACGATTTGCATGTGCCAATTTGTAATTTACATGAAATCCGAAATACTCGTTTTACGTGGTGTACGGCAAGCTCGATGTGATTTATGTTCACCTATTGAGAGTATATAAGGCTTAGGATTTATCATAAATTTTTACGGGAACCCAAATATCTAATCGAAGGATAGATAACCTCGTCTTGCAAATCTCCAGCCAAAGGGGTGAGTGTTAAATTTACATTTCGTTTTATTATGAATTTTATTCAGATTATCATTTCGTATAATGATGCTTTTATTGCAATTAAACGTGGAATATTTGGAATTACTAGTCACTTTTAGACTTTAAATACAATATCGTAATCTATGGCTTAGATTATTTTTGAGACAACTATTATTAGTCTGGTTTTGTTTATTATAGCTAATTCAGTCTGATTCAGTCTGATTCCAGCTGATTCCGTCGTTAATTCAGTCTGATTCAGTCTGATTCCAGCTGATTCCGTCGTTGATACCGTAGAAGTTCATCACTGATAGCGCATCTAATAACATCGTTGATACCGTCTCTGATACCGTAGCTGCTAACATAGTTGTTACATTGTTTCTGGTACCGTAGCTGCTAATAACATCGTTGATACCGTAGCTGCTAATAACATCGTTGATACCGTAGCTGTTAACACATCTGATACCATCTTTTGATAAACGTCTTTGATATCGTCTGATTTGTTGTGGGACATCTATTGTTTGTTCTGGAACATCTCTGTATAAATATCTGAATGTGATTGTGCCGTTAATTTATGCAAACGGAATTGAAGTATCTGTCTGTGTGTCGAACTGTCTGTTCGTCAATATCTGTGTAACGTGTAAATATCCGGAAAGCTAGAAGTCCGAGTGTCGGAGCTGTCTTAGAGTTGTAAAACGTCCGGGTCGACATCTAGGGTAGTGAGGAACCGTTGGTTCGGGTAGATGTTGTATGCTGTCTGAACGTATAACTGTGGTGGATCCGTGTAGGGAAACGTCCGATAATAGTATTGGTCAACCCTCGGTTCTCGGGGAAACTGGGAGACGATTCAACTGTTGCTGAATCGTGCGGTTATACAGGGGAGACACATAGGTGTATTGAAATTGTGATATAATTTAATACATTGTTGTATTTGCATGTTTATGTCAGATCGCAATAATATTTCAAGTGATCACATAGATATCAATAAAAGCTAGCAACTTGATTGAATACAAGTATATGATCGTGCTAGTTATCGCAATCCATCGTGCGATAGATAGTTTGTCGTTTGTGTTTATTTTTTTTCGTAAATCATTCTTGCATTTATTTAACTTTCGTAAAGGATTCTTGGATCTGTGTATAATCCAAGAGATCCCTTTACATCTGAGATTCCTTTTGTATTGTTATTTAATTTATTCATGTATTGTGAATGGTTGTGAGTGTAATTGTGGGTTGAGTGCATGAATTATTGTGTTGTTACATCTGTATTTTTTTCATTTACAATTTATTACATAAATTTATATTTTCTTTCACAAATTGTGTTTGTACTGTTCATTTAATCCACCCTCCTCTCGGTAACAATTCTGTTACAATGGTGTCAGAAGTGGGATCGTTGGATTAAGTGAACTGTCAATCATTTTTGTGAAGGTATACATTTAATGTTTATATTTGAGCGTGACCTCTGTTAAGATAATACTCTAGTTGGAGTTTATTTTTGTTTAGTTTACCTAGGTCCGTGTGTCCAGTATAAACGTGTTTAAAGTATTGGTTTGGTTATATATCTATATTCATATTACAATTGTCATTGTCATGTCATCCCTTAAGGACTTGGTTGCCTTAGGCAAAGAATTTGGATATGAAGGTGAAAGCTTAAGGAAATTTATTCAAGAAGAACAAGCCCGGGAAAGGGAAGAAAGGGCAAGGGCAAGGGAATTAGAAAAGGAAGAAAGGGCAAGGGCAAGGGAATTAGAAAGGGAATCCGAAGATAGGAAATGGGCCTTTGAGAGGGAAAAGATAGAATTTGAGAAGGATAAGATAGAATTAGAGAAGCAGGCTCAAAGGGAAAAGATAGAATTTGAGAAGGAAAAGATAGGATTAGAGAAGGAAAAGATAGAATTAGAGAAGCAGGCCGAAAAAGACAGGATAGAATGGGAAATGGAAGCGGAGCAAAAGCGAATAGAGTTAGATAAACTAGCTAGAGTAGAAATGTTAGAGTTAGAAGAAAGAGCAAAACAACGGGATCATGAGCGTAAGGTAGAATTAGCGACATCTGGAAGAGAACACGATTCTGCCACTAACAAATTAAGGGGCCCCAAATTACCTCCCTTTGACGATGAAAAAGATAACATAGATAGTTATCTTCATCGGTTTGAGCGGTATGCCGAAAACCAGAAGTGGAGTCAAAATGACTGGGCGCTGCATCTGAGTGCTTTATTAAAAGGTAAAGCACTGGATGTATACTCGCGACTTCCTAGGGACGATGTGTTTAAGTACGACGTCCTAAAGGAAGCACTTCTCAAAAGGTACGAGCTCACTGAACAAGGTTTTCGAAAAAAGTTCAGGTATAGCAAGCCCGATAAGGGAGAAACCTTTGGTCAGTTCACCGTCAGAATTGCGAACTATTTTGAGCGGTGGATTGAATGCGGCAAAGCGGTGAAAACGTTTGAAGGGTTGACTGATTTCTTGCTCAGAGATCAATTATTTAATACAGTTGGGCGAGAATTAGATCAATTTCTGAAGGAGAAAGTCTTCACGAACGTAAAAGATATGGCTAAGCAAGCCGATTTATTTGCCGAAGCTCATGGGGGAACCCAGAACGTGGTTTTGAAAGATTTTAAGTCTGGAAACCAGTCTGTAAGACCTATGCCTAGGGAGCCTGTAAAATCAGCTGAGGTAAAAAGGTCAGTTGGGAATCCAGTTTTTCAGCGTGTGCGGTGTTTCTTGTGTAATGCATTGGGTCATGTTCAAAAAGACTGTCCTAAAAGAAAGGCACTTATACATAAGGTAGCAGTGGCTATACAAAGTAAAGGTATATCCGATAACAACGTACATGTAGAACCTTGTATTCATTCACTTGGCACGTGTATATTTCCTGAAGCGCGTGTACCAACTGCGAGAGGGTTTGTCAACGGTCGAGAAGTCGTGGTATTGCGTGATACTGGTTGTACGGGCGTAGTGATCAGACGTAGTCTCGTGCAGGATAACCAAATGCTCGGGTGGGAATCCCCATGTATGTTGCTTGATCAGACGATGGGTCGCATTCCCGTAGCAAGGATCACAGTAAAAACACCTTTCTTAACGGGAACTGTTGATGCCCTTTGTATGGACAATCCTATATACGATCTGACGATCGGTAATGTTGAAGGTTCCCGTCTTCCAACCATGGCCGATTTTAAAATACCTTTGGCCCAGGCAGTCGAAACGCGAGCGCAAACACGGCGAGAGAAATCCGCGTTTCATAAATTAATAGTCCCTGAATCGATCTCAGGAATTTCCCGCGATGATTTCAAACAAGAGCAAGAACGTGATGAATCCATCAGAACAATTGTTGAGAAAATCACGTCCGGCGCGATTAAACATTGCAAGCGTGGGGGTAGCTCTAGATTCGTACGCAAGAACGGATTAATTCATAGGGAGTTTAGCGCTCGGGAGGGTAAGAAGTATTGGCAAGTGGTCGTACCCCAGAGATATAGATCTCAAGTACTTAGGGTGGCGCATGAGTCAAGCATGGCAGGACACCTAGGTAAGGCTAAGACCACTAGCAGGGTAGTCGCTGAATTCTACTGGCCCGGTGTTAATGGCGATGTCACACGGTTCTGTAGGTCGTGCGACGTATGTCAGAAAACCGTTTGTAAGGGAAGGGTCACAAGGGTGCCCTTAGGACAAATGCCATTAATAGATACACCGTTTAAAAGAGTGGCAGTAGATATTGTAGGACCAATACACCCGGTTACCGAAAGAAAGAATCGGTACATACTTACTCTGGTTGACTACGCAACCAGATACCCTGAAGCCGTAGCGTTACCAACTATTGAAACAGAAAGGGTAGCTGAAGCATTAGTTGATATCTTCAGTAGGGTAGGGGTGCCAGAGGAAATCCTCACGGATTGTGGTGCCCAATTCACCTCTGACCTCATGGGTGAAATAAGTAGGCTGTTGTCCATCAAACAGCTAAACACTACCCCATACCATCCGATGTGCAATGGACTGGTAGAGAAGTTTAATGGTACCCTGAAAAGCATGCTGAGGAAGATGTGCGCGGAACGTCCGCAAGACTGGGACCGTTATTTAAACGCTGTTCTGTTCGCGTACCGTGAAGTACCGCAGGAAAGTTTAGGGTTCTCGCCCTTTGAACTGTTGTATGGTAGAACAGTTCGAGGCCCGATGCGGATACTACGCGAACTATGGACTGGTGATGTCGCGAACGAGGAAATAAAAACGACTTACCAGTACGTGTTAGATCTAAGAAACAAACTTGAGAGTACATGCCAGATGGCACGTGACGAATTGATTAAATCGGGGCGCAGATATGCCAAGTATTACAACCGCAGAGCGCGTAATAGGAAATTTCTTGTGGGAGATCAGGTGCTATTGCTTCTTCCAACGAGTTCGAATAAGTTATTAGTCCAGTGGAAAGGTCCATATGAAGTTAAAGAAGTAAAAGGTGACATGGACTATAAAATTGACATGGACGGTAGTGTAAAAACATTCCATGCGAATATGCTCAAGTTGTATATCAAGAGACAAAGCGACAATGTCAATAAGGGGAGTTGAAAATATAGGCGCAGACTACTTGAGTAGGGCATGATGGGAAATTTGTATGAATTTGCCCAGTAATAAAATCCAGTTTGTAGTATAACCAGTGTAAATGTTGTAAGATATCATCAGTAGTTATTTTTCTTCTATTCTGTGTTAGTTTTAAAAATGTGTACATTTTTATTCTTAGGGGGGAGGTATTGTCACAGAATTAGGCGAAAATTTGAACTGATTTTTGTTGTTCTTCAATTGCAAACGAAACTCACCATTTTTCTTGATTTCGTCGTACACGCATTACCTGGGGTGATTAAGTGGCGTGTAACGATTTGCATGTGCCAATTTGTAATTTACATGAAATCCGAAATACTCGTTTTACGTGGTGTACGGCAAGCTCGATGTGATTTATGTTCACCTATTGAGAGTATATAAGGCTTAGGATTTATCATAAATTTTTACGGGAACCCAAATATCTAATCGAAGGATAGATAACCTCGTCTTGCAAATCTCCAGCCAAAGGGGTGAGTGTTAAATTTACATTTCGTTTTATTGTGAATTTTATTCAGATTATCATTTCGTATAATGATGCTTTTATTGCAATTAAACGTGGAATATTTGGAATTACTAGTCACTTTTAGACTTTAAATACAATATCGTAATCTATGGCTTAGATTATTTTTGAGACAACTATTATTAGTCTGGTTTTGTTTATTATAGCTAATTCAGTCTGATTCAGTCTGATTCCAGCTGATTCCGTCGTTAATTCAGTCTGATTCAGTCTGATTCCAGCTGATTCCGTCGTTGATACCGTAGAAGTTCATCACTGATAGCGCATCTAATAACATCGTTGATACCGTCTCTGATACCGTAGCTGCTAACATAGTTGTTACATTGTTTCTGGTACCGTAGCTGCTAATAACATCGTTGATACCGTAGCTGCTAATAACATCGTTGATACCGTAGCTGTTAACACATCTGATACCATCTTTTGATAAACGTCTTTGATATCGTCTGATTTGTTGTGGGACATCTATTGTTTGTTCTGGAACATCTCTGTATAAATATCTGAATGTGATTGTGCCGTTAATTTATGCAAACGGAATTGAAGTATCTGTCTGTGTGTCGAACTGTCTGTTCGTCAATATCTGTGTAACGTGTAAATATCCGGAAAGCTAGAAGTCCGAGTGTCGGAGCTGTCTTAGAGTTGTAAAACGTCCGGGTCGACATCTAGGGTAGTGAGGAACCGTTGGTTCGGGTAGATGTTGTATGCTGTCTGAACGTATAACTGTGGTGGATCCGTGTAGGGAAACGTCCGATAATAGTATTGGTCAACCCTCGGTTCTCGGGGAAACTGGGAGACGATTCAACTGTTGCTGAATCGTGCGGTTATACAGGGGAGACACATAGGTGTATTGAAATTGTGATATAATTTAATACATTGTTGTATTTGCATGTTTATGTCAGATCGCAATAATATTTCAAGTGATCACATAGATATCAATAAAAGCTAGCAACTTGATTGAATACAAGTATATGATCGTGCTAGTTATCGCAATCCATCGTGCGATAGATAGTTTGTCGTTTGTGTTTATTTTTTTTCGTAAATCATTCTTGCATTTATTTAACTTTCGTAAAGGATTCTTGGATCTGTGTATAATCCAAGAGATCCCTTTACATCTGAGATTCCTTTTGTATTGTTATTTAATTTATTCATGTATTGTGAATGGTTGTGAGTGTAATTGTGGGTTGAGTGCATGAATTATTGTGTTGTTACATCTGTATTTTTTTCATTTACAATTTATTACATAAATTTATATTTTCTTTCACAAATTGTGTTTGTACTGTTCATTTAATCCACCCTCCTCTCGGTAACAATTCTGTTACACACCCGCTCAGTCTATCATGTGATACCTGCCTTGATGTAGCGTTTGCCACGGCAGGTAGCCCATGCCTGTCTAAATGTATCATTTGCCATGTCGAAAAGTCGAAGTTTAGGATGATAGCTATTTCTTCAGCGCCAGGTTCGTATCAATTCTACTCCTACAGCATGTATATCATATAAAATAACGCGAAGATCAGTTAAGATATTTTTCATCTTTGTATCCAACAAAAACCATACAAAAGACGACTTGTCAAGAAATTAATTTAGACGAAATGTTCGTCATGCATTAAACAAAGACCATACAAAAGACGACTTGTCACGAAATTAATTTAGACGAAATGTTCGTCATGCATTAAACAAAGACCATACAAAAGACGACTTGTCACGAAATTAATTTAGACGAAATGTTCGTCATGCATTAAACAAAGACCATACAAAAGACGACTTGTCACGAAATTACTTTAAACGAAATGTTCGTGATACATTAAATAAATGTAAACGAAAACTTAAATAAATTCTGGAATTATAAAACCCGTTTAATTTTATCTCGATTATTATGACGTTCAACATCATGTGTAACGGGGCAGCCTTGTCAGTTCTGACACGAATTTAACTAGAATAGCAACATTTAGATGTACTCCATTCCATACCGTACATAACTAGAATAGCAACATTTAGATGTACTCCATTCCATATCGTACATAACTAGATTAGCAGCAATTAGATGCACTCCATTTCATATATAACTAGAATAGTAGCAATTAGATGCACTCCATTTCACATCTCGCATAACTAGAAAGGGAATATATAAACCACGAGAATCTTTCGTCACCAATTAAGACACGCAGAACGCGATTTAAATGATTATGTCACATTTTAACGGTTTGACTAAGATTTGGCCAGATATTAGGTACTTTTATATTGAATTCGTATCGTCATGTAGAAATGTAAATGTAAAATACAGATATATGTGCTTTTATCTACAGTATTGATTATTATATATAGAAATGTTTAATATATCCAAATTGCATATACACCGAGTGAAGACTTTCCGCGAACTGGTGACAGCTAAATGGGAAAGGTACTTTTATGGTATCATCTGTCACTTGTTAAAGATAAAGCAACCCGGCTACCATCGGGGTGACAAGAAGAGATAAAGCCAATACGGGTACCATCGGTTTCTCAGGAAGAGAAGCAATTCTGTGTGCCATGAAGATAAAGAACAATATGGCTTGGAGTGTCAGAAATATATTTTTTTTTCCAAACGACAAAAGGCTAGCTACTTCTTTAATTCTCTTGACGCTGTCAATACGCATGTATCAGAACCGAATACCAATACAAGTTTAAATTGTATTTTCTATACAGATTTTGTTGTAGGACCTGTTTTTGTGGAATACAAGTCGCAAAATGACAGGAAAATCAACCAATCATAAACTAATGGCTTATCCTTCCAAGGAGGCTCAGGTTATACATTTTCATGGTCCTGAGTTAAAATTGACCATATAAGTTCTGTCATCACATATAAATTTCAAATTTTACACACACACACACACACACACACACACACACACACACACACACACACTGCATTTGTATCAAACGCTAACGCTACTATACAGTTTTGCATATTTGAAAATTAAGTTTATTACCATTGAACATTGCATTCAACAAGATGGTGTCATAAGCAAAAAATAATTTCGAGCACGTTCTTGAAAAACAAAATATTGGCTTGGTTTCTTAAATTGCAGAATTCACAGCCATCAATAAATATATTTGTATGTTTCAATATTATAACGGAGACGTATTAACTGAAACTAAAACAAGATTTTTATGGTTCGACATGATAAGGACGAGTTATTAACTGAATATATCGTACATACCAAACCAGTTAGAAGTGGGTCGATCACATAAATGTTGTGTGTGTGAGAGAGTGTGTGATTTGTATTTTTAACTTAGATGCAAAATAAATTTCAGTCATATCGCTACGATGTCTGAAGGGTGGCGGTCTATAGTGATGTCTAGCACTGGGGAATCATGCCGCAGACACGTAGCATGTCCTACCCAGTCGCATTGTCCTTTCACCAGGCCGACCAGTCCTAATACTAACCTCTGAGCTGAGTGTCAAGCAAAGCAATTGTTAGTACCATTTTTGTAAGTTTTTGGTATGACTCGGCCTGGGTAACCCAAGCTCTCCGGCATCCGAGGTTAACGCTCTAACCACTAGGACACCGGACCGTGACCATAACTGTAATATAATCATCATAAGATCATGATGTATTTGTAAATTAAAATTAAGGAACAAACGCTAGTTTTCTTAGGATATCATACGAATGACTAATATTGTATTTGTATACTCTTCAATAATCTTACACAAAAAGCGTCATTCTGACATCCATATGCGTCATTCTGACATCCATAAGCGTCATTCTGACATCCATATGCGTCATTCTGACATCCATATCTTCTTTGCACCTGTGAGTGCCAGTCTGTCCATGACAAGTGCACACATCAAAATCACTGCAAGAAGGTGGAATACGACGAACTGCAAGAAACACTACATTACACGTGTCTTGGATGATAAACAACACGAATAACATGGTGATTCAACGAAGTATTTATTTCGTTGATTTTATAAAGTGTCATGTCTTAAATGGTCAATACGAAACGTTGGAATTCTTATTTGTGTTCAGAGCTTGTTCATATAAGACAGGTACTAATGCTCATACTAATTGGTAAGGAACTTCGAAAATATATTTTCACTTTTTAATTGGCATATCAAGGGGCAAACAAAGCTTATACTAGTTGGTAAGGAACTTCGAAAATATATTTTCACTTTTCAATGGGCATATCAAGGGGCCAACAAGTTCATACTAGTTGGTAAGGAACTTAGAAAATATATTTTCGCTTTTTAATGGGCATATCAAGTGGCAAGCAAAGCTCATACTAGTTGGTAAGGAACTTCGAAAAGATATTTTCACTTTTAATGGGCATTATCAAGGGGCAAACAAAACTCATACTAGTTGGTAAGGAACTTCGAAAAAATATTTTCACTTTTAATGGGCATTATCAATGGCAAACAAAACTCATGCTAGTTGGAAAGGAACTTCGAAAAGATATTTTCACTTTTTAATGGGCATATCAAGAGGCAAGCAAAGCTCATACTAGCGAAGATATTGCTTTACATCATCTCTCTTGTGACACTTCTTCTTAAATGAAACACACTTTCTCAGTTTTGTGGTGTTGTGTCCTGCTTACAAATTAACCTCTTTTTTGTAAAAAGTGTCTACGGATATAATTCGAATTCTTTCAACACTTTTGATCATAATTAGGCAAAACACATTTCGACACTATTGATCATAATTTAAGCCGAACATATCAACACATTTGATCATAATTTAGGCAGAACACATTTCAAGAATCGAAACACCATGACTTGCTTTGCGATCTTAAAACGTTTTGGCAAGTTCAATGCTGACATGGTGCTGGTTTCAAAAGCGTGCACCTTAACAACCAAGATGTACCGTCATTTTGAACAACCAAGATGTACCGTCATTTTTGTTTGTTTGTTTGATTAGGATTTTTAACGTAGCTTTAACAATTTTTCAGTCATATCGCTACGATGTCTGCTGTGAGGCAGTTTATAGTGATGTCTAGCACTGAGGCATCATGCCGCAGCCATATAGCATGATGTCCCACCCAGTCACATTATCCTGACACCAGGCCGACCAGTCCTAACACTAACCTCTTAATGCTGAGCGTCAAGCGAGGCAGCTGTTAGTACCATTTTTGTAAGTCTTTGGTATGACTCGGCCGGGGGTCGAACCCACGACATCCCGCTTCCGCGGCGAACGCTCTAACCACTAGGCCACCGGAGCGGTACCGTCATTTTTAACAACCAAGATGTACCGTCATTTTTAACAACCAAGATGTACCGTCATTTTAACAACCAAGATGTACCGTCATTTTAAAGGTATCGACCGTGGATGACATCTAGAGAAAACATGGAATATAAATACTGTCGACACAGACGAGTCACTGATTTAAAAAAAAAATCCCCTGACATTATTTATTTAGTGACATGGGAGTTTAATTTCCAAATAAAATTTTTTTTTTCTTCTTCCAAGAAGCAGCAGAGAGGGTGAATCCTACAACGTTTTTAGACAAAATTTTGATTGAATCCTTAAAACGAGCCTTCCTACGATCAAAAAAAAAAATGTCAGGGGCAAACCCTACAACGTTTTCAGACAAAAAAAATTGATTGAAATCTACATACGAAATCATTTTAACTAAAAAAATGAAAACGATTTTTTAATCAATTTTGGTCGCAACTTGTTGTCATCTACCCTCTCTGCTGCTTAGTGATTTCATCACTAGTGATTTCAGTTCTGGGTTAACAAAAATAAGAAATGATTTGATCGAGTCTTTAGGATGAAAATCATTTATGATTTTACAAACAGACTAATCGCTAACACCTCTTCTTGTAAATCAATCAGATTATTTGACTGGTCGGTGAGTTTGAAATTAATTCTGGTTAATGAATTATTATGGCATCGCATATAGACAGGATTAATTGGGTTTTCAATAATTAGGAATCCTGGAGGAGCTGTTGGTGCAAATGAATAAAGAATATATCCTTGCTGAGCTTGATTTGATCGTTCGAGATTAATTTGATAGCTTCCTTCGATAACATCACACACTAAATTGAGCGCAATCACCGATGAAATATTCACATTGAACGGAGCGATATGCCTGCCGCCACCGTCTGGGTCATTATTGTGTTTGAGGATTTTTATTTCCGGTGATGTTGTTTTTTTCCACGTATCATGAATTATTTTAAAACCAACATCGATGGCATCACTGAGAAGTTTTTTTAGTTCCGGTACGTTATATCCTGGTAGTTTGAATGTGGGGATATCTTCAACGCGGATTTTATAGTTTGATGCAAATTTTGTTCTCGTTTTAGGATTACTGTCATCTAATATCACTTGAATAATTTGTGAATTAAATGTTTCCATATCGTCGATAATTTTGTTGCATATTTCTACGACGCTGATAAATTCATCTCGGGTGAGAGAGCCGGATTTAAGAGATATTAACAACAGCGATAAATCATTATTCATTGCTGTGAAATTTTTAATGATTTCAGGTTCGCTAACAAAATGATATCCATCTATTTCCTTCTCTCTCTCTCTAATTGAGTGGTATATTAAATAAAAAAAATCTTCAGGTATCCTGTATTTTTTATAACTCTTTACTGGATTATCCGGTTTTATCACGTCGGTGATATAATCATTTTTTTGTGGTTCTGTTACATCAACGGTTTCCTCCAGAGTTTTACTCTGGGGCGGTAATTCAGGCCATCCTAGTACGGTTCTTATTGAGCTTTGATAGATATCTACTACGTATCCTTCTGTGCTTATCTCAATTGCGGATGATAGCGTCGGTTCATGAACTGTTATAGCGATTTTTGACTCTACTCCAGTAATCGATTTTATTCTACGCGCGAATTCATCATTGATTTGTTCGATTTGGTATGACCCTGTTGGTATCGAAACGACGTTCCAGTCTGGAGTTCCGTCGGGTTTATTCTTATTTGCAAACACTAAAGAATTATTCGGTTGTTGACCACCAAATGATTTTGATCTGATATTAGGCCAACTGTGATACATTCGTAGTTTTGCAAGCGCTATCTCCTTCACTGGAATCGGAGAGGGGAAATTCACACTAAACTCGGGTTTCGTAGATGTTATTGATATCATGCTTGTTTGTACTGGGTTCGTGTTCTCCACTACTCGTTGAAGTAATTCCATCTGTGTCGTCATTATACTCATGATTTATTTCTAATTTTGGTATCGATGAATCATAAATACTGACCATCACTGAGAACTCACAATCTGGTAATGTTGATATTATTGAGATCATTTTGTTTTTTGGGTTTGTGTTTTCTGATTCCATCGGTGTTGTCATTGTTATTATACTCATGTTGTCGCTCTAATTTCGATATCGCGGAATCAAAAATACTGACCATCGCTGAGAATTCACTATCTGATATAACCGTATTATCGAGTGACGACGATATCATCAATGATAACTGCGAATATGCGGTTGATGCAATATGAAATTGAAGTAAGTAATTCTGCAGTTTACTCTGGCTGCATGATGATATCTTTTTTGCTATCCCGGTTAATATACCCCCGATTGTAGCCACCGCAGAAATGCAAATTGGAACTACGACCGGGGCAATCATTGTAACCGATGCAAGTATTATTCCGGCACCAGTGAGAACGCTTGACACCGAGTACACAATAACATCAATTGCGGTGATTCTTCGTCGGTATTTTTTTATTTTTATTTGATACTCCTCAGTGAGGGTTTTGAGTCTATTCTGAAATTCTCTGACCTGATCATAGCGACATTGCGTCGATGACAAAGTCATTGTTGTTTATTTTAAAAACACTAGCATTTTCAATTGTGAAATCCGAACGATCTAGTTATTTACTTAAATCCGCTACGAATTCCACATACCACGTTATTGAAACCCTAATCAAACTTTTATCAGTATATGTTATAGTGAACTTTTCAGTTTTATCCTTGTCGATGATCGTTGAAATCGTATTGTTGACCCCGGATGAACTCGACGATGATATATTAAATTGAGTTAATGGTGTTACTAGTGTTAATCGATAAATACCCTTAACGGTTGCAGTGATATCTAATTTGTTGTTTGTAGGTGTCCACTCAAATGATCCGTGTTGGATTGTATATACTACGTTATTGGTTTTCTCATGAGGAATTTTTGTTTTTTCAATGATTGTTATCATCCTCGAAAAATCACCTTTGACGGCTTCGATGAAAGTTTTCGTCTCATCGATGGATTTTTTAATATCAGGGAGTTTTATTTCAATTTTATCCAACTGGGTTCCAATAAATTTATCAATGATATTTCTACGAAATGATATAAACTGTTTTCCGTTATCTTCAATTTTAGATTCAAGTATTTTTAGTACAGCCAGAGAATTGTTTAACTCATCGTTGAGAGTTTTTAATCGATCTGTAATCGTCGAAACGAGTACACCCGGTTTGAGTTTACCCTGATCGGAAAATAACGCGATAGTATCCTCGATTGCGTTTTGTTGTTTAACTAAAATATCATCCAGAGAAATATTACTGGTTTTCAATTTACCCTGATCCGAAAATAACGCAACGGTGTTCTCGATTGCGTTTCGTTGTTTAACTAAAATATCATCCAGAGAAATATTACTAGATTTCAATTTACCCTGTTTGTCCTGAAATACAACTATTTCATTGGGTTCAACACTTTCTAAATTCAACGTCTCAGCGATTTCATCTTTAATTTTTTTTGTTATATCCTTGATAGAATCAGGGGTTGCAGTGCCATCGGGTTTGGGTTTCAAAGATCTCCCCCAAATATCAATCATGTTATTGTAAAACTCTTTCTCTCTCTAAAAAGCGATTGCTGGTGTAGTCATTTACGACAATATGAGGTGGTTTTCTAGATGCTGAAATAGCGTCAAGGACATTTAATACTTCGCTGCCACATATTGGTGGGTCATTCATTTGTTGTGTTGGTAGCGTAGAATACCAAGTCTTCATTGGAAGGGTTTTTATATACCGCATAAACTCTTTTGGTGGGGCTAATCCATATGAATCGAAATAAACAATCCCACGTGGATCAATAGCGTATGCAACCCAGTGAGTTCCAGGTCCGGTGCTGATATCGAGATTAATAATACCTGTTTCAGTTTCGTTTGGTTGATGTGGTAATTGATCTTTCATAAAAACACCTCTGAAATTTTTAATCACTAGTTTTTTAGCCGCATCCATTAAATCAAAATTGGACATGGGAATCTTCGATATGGGAACCATAGGTTCGGAAATCGAAGATTTCTGAATTAATAAATCGTTCCTGGTAGTCTTAGACCCTTTCCGCTGTACCACGAATACGGGGTTCCTGGTAGTCTTAGACCCAATCCGTGAACGGATCGTCCCTTTTTTTTATATCCTTTCCCAGTTGCCTTCTTTAGTGCCATTCCTGCTGCAGTACCAACGGCTCCTAACGCTGCCGCTTTAGCCACCGCTGGGGCTGCCGCTGCAATCAATGCTGGAATCGCAGCTAACAACGGAAATATACCGCCTGTTTTAATCATATTTTTGATAGCAGCCGCAGAAAGAGTAATCTGAACACCTTTTTTGGCTGCAAGTGCATCATTGAAATGTTTCACCTGACGAGTTGTCAGCGATAGTTTATTTGCACCACCAGTCATTTGGTTGGGTTTCAACGTGATTGTGGTTCCACATCGCTTAGCCGATTCTGATTGCAATTTTTTTAATTGACCGGGAGTTAACGTAACACTAATAACACTATATGACATTATACATAATAGATTGATTCTAATTCAATGAAAAATCAATCAAAGATTTTCTACTGGTGCATCTACCACTCTCATTCTTCCTCCAACACCTTCGAGTAGCATTGATTTGTCGCTGAGAATGACAGCAACCGCTCTATAATTATCAATAGCATCAGGCTTATTTACATTAGCTCTAAAGTGTATATCAACGACGGACTGTCTTGTCAAATCGAGATGTTCCAGTGAGAAGTAATAGATCGGATACAGATTTTTAAAATCATATTGTGATATTTGCAAACCAGTATCGACATTTTGATCGCGTGCCATAAATGACAGCAGACGATGATACACGCGTGCAATATGATTTTCTGTGTAATTAAGTTGTATATCCTCGGATGGTTCCTGCTGGCCATTTATTCTCAGTGAGACGTCTTTCACACCTAATTGATCAAATATCATATGACTGTAACGTTGATCTCCAACTCTTTTATTATCTTGTAACGCTACAAATATATGACGTGGCGCAGTAACACCTTGTTTTGATGCTAGATTCCACGTGAATAACCCGGTGAGATTTGATTGTTTAACATCTGTACTCACGGTTAGCCAACTCAACAACGATTTTCCTCCTTGGTCCATAAATGATAGTAATCGTTCTTCTGCAGTGATTGCTGGAGTCAACACTGGCATCCACAATGATATTTTTGTTAAAATAACTTTACCGGCATCATCATTTACATGATCTGCAGCTGTGTTTGCTGGAATCCTCCAAATTGCGTCATTATCATCACTCTTTCGTACAAGCGCTACTGTATGCTTCGCCCCGTAGATAACTTTTCTGACGTTTCTACAGAATCCAAAAATATGATGCAGTGGAATCACGCATGAAAATGATTTACGCCCTACTCCCAACATTGAGTTTCGTGTTGCAGCTCCTAGATTGAAATTAACGTCGTTGTTTATAACTACAGCCTCGACATCAGCATCATCATTAGCAGCACTGGCTTTTTTTGGTCGTCTTACAACAAATGGATTTCCTCCAGCGGTATTCTTACCATCTTTTGCAAACATCATAGAAGGTCCTGCTGATCTTGTATAATCATCGGAATATCTCGCTAACCCGATTATTGTTGTAGCCACATCAACATCGCGATCTATCGACTCGATTTCCTTTCCATCAATGAAGTATCTTGCACTCTCAAATAATGCCATAATACCATTATTGACAAAACCGACTTGAGTACCAATTGGATATGATGCTCCAGCAGCTGTTACAAGTTCTCCTTCTACTTCAATAAACGCTTCACAGGGCAAAAAGTATTTACTGGTATCATGGACTTGAAGTTCAATTCGCGATCGACTATTTGCGTCTATTGCATGATAAGCGTAATATTGATAATCGCGTACAGAATCATCCTTGCCAACTGGGGCGTCTATATCAAACGCCGGATCATGTGATTTTTTGAACATTTTATTCTATTTATCAGAGTCTAAATCGTAAAAATCCGTAGGATTTTCATCATAAACGATTTTCATCGACGTAGTTTTTTAAAGCCGCTTCCTGCTATCATATTTGCAATATTGCTTTGGTCCCCTTGATTTACCATCGACGCTAATTTTTCGTCTACTGCGTTATTTATAATTCTACTAACACTTGCAGGCATTTCCGCTGTAGACGGTAACGGTTTCTTTTTTCGTGATTTCACTAATGATGTTAATTTATTCTTCGCAGTTGAAAATGCTTTTCCAGCAAGATCTCCAACAGCACCAATACCCTTATCACGAATAACTTCAATGGCTTTCATTCCTAGTTGTTTAGCCAACGGCATCACTTTTGGAGCCATTCTCGCAAATAACCCCGCAATGGTATTGCCTAAACCATCTCCGTAGTATGCTCTATAAACTGGAAACCGTGAATTAACTACGTAGACGGGGGTTGGTTTATCATGATTGTAGTGTATGATCATTATTTGAAATCAGAAACCATTTTTCAATTGTGAAATCCTTCGGATTTCCACGCTAGCGTTTTTATTCAGTCTCGGTGATTAATCACTGTGATACCCACTTTCCACTAACTCGTCAATGAAATCTCGATATGTTTTGATATCCATGATACCGCCGGCAAATAACCGTCTACAGATATCAGCTGCTTCATTAATTATTTCCGGTGAGTTATTTCCAGCTCGGAAACCTCCTACAAGAACTTCTAATCGTGATATATCATTGATAACACTACCAGGGCATGAAACGCTAGCGTTTTCACTCTTTGAGTTTCCACTGGAATCTTGCAATCCACTTCCGCTATAACCAGTTGCTTCATCCTGTTTTTCTAAATCGGCTTCTTGTAATAAATAATCAAGAAAATCATCATCAGGTGGTAGTTGTTTTTTTTTAGGTGAAAAAGATATTTTCTTTGCAGGTTGCTGTCGCCGCCTTTGCAATTTTGGCGGTTTTTGTTGTTGTTTAAACTCTTCGTATTGTTTATACACTATACCCACTGCATTGATATATTGAATATATGATGCACTATCCTTCTTAATTCTACCTGTTTTTTCAGTTTTGATTTTGTTGAATATATCAGCCCAGTGAGTTATATTTCTAACAAACTTATGATATTCTGGTTTCAACATATTTTTCCTGTTTTCATAATTCGTAACAACAAGCTCAGGAATTCCTGTTGGATCAGTCTTATTAATTTCTGCTAACCCCGCCTCGTTAAATATCACGCGTAAATCATCAACTGTTCTTTTTGATTCTATTTGTTCTATTTGTTCTGTTTGTTCAGTTTTCGCTGCTATTTTTTCGAGTTCACCGATAACAGATTTTCCCGTCTCGGGAACATCTCCCAGTATAGCACGCTCTATCCCCTTCGTTGCTGTGGTTACTGGTTTAAACAATTCTTCGGATCCCATAGCAAAATCAGTCTGAAGACTCTGTCGTTGTTGTAGTTTATTCCGTACAGAGTCACGAATTGGTACAAATCTCCTGATTGCATCCAGTCGTTCACGAGCCAATCGGGTTGTTAATGCTTCATTGACCATTATTTGAAATCGCAAACAATTTTTCAATTGCAAAACAATTTTTCAATCCAACCTAACACGATCGTGGAAGTGTTTTAACATCTCTATCAATGATGGCGAAAGTGTGGAAATCCTTATAAAAATAAAAAATATCACACTTTCGCCACTTTTCCATTGATCAATCCGAACCAGCCATCAATTTTTTATTCACTGATTTCAACAGTTTTGATCAAAAAATGCTAAAAAAAAATTAAAATCTCTATGAGGGACGGTCACAATCAAATAATGATAAATGGTTGGTCAATCAAAATTGTTCATTTTCTTGAATTAACGCCCGTAGGTTTCTAACTTTAGAATTAACCTCCTTTTTCAATTCGTATTCGTACCCCAATTCTTTTCGTATTCGTTCTACGATGGTATACAACGGAGCGAACACACTTACGTCACTGGAAAATGCGAGAGAGTCCTTAATAGAATTCTGAATTCTTTTGATGAGCGCATACTTCTTTGGTAGCATATATTTATTGTTGTTAACTCCGTATTCTATATCCTGAAAATCAGACATGATTTGATCAGGATTTAACCCATCTGATAGTTCAATATCCCAACCTTTCAATTTTGAAATCTCGGATATGATGCTATTCATGTTTTCAGAATTCATTATTCTATAACAATTATATATTTCTAAATGAAAAATATGACGTATTAGACATAACTAAATTGAATTTTCTGTCCGCTCTTTTTTGAAATAGCCGATCGACAAACCCCCTCTGCAACATATCGTACTGAGGGTCTACAAATATTGAAATACTTGCCGGCTTCATATATTGATTTAAATACTTTTTCTTCGTTAGTTATTGTATTCAAAGATTTCACAGGTCTCGCTTTTTTCGAGTATTTCCCAGTCCTTCCTCGTTTGGTATTCTCACTATGTGTGATTGCTTGAAGATTTGATAAGGAATTGTTCTTCGGATTAGAATCAATATGATCAATAACAAAACCATCTTTGATCAATCCATGGAAACATTCATACACGAAACGATGATTGTAATATTTCTTCTTTCCAACAGTAAAGAACAAATACCCCATACCATTATCCCACCCAACTGGGTTCTTCAGTCTACGGTTTCTTACAACACCATCACTGGATGCTTCATAATTTGTACTCACTGGGTGTGGTCTGAATTCCTGGTTCATTCGTATACTATACTATTTGTCTAATTCATTGACTGATCCATTTGCAGTGATTCATTATATAAAAATCTTTCATTTAGACACTTGTTTTTAGTATAGCATGATGGAGTTCAAGAGATTGACTTCGAGAAATGCTAAATTCAATGCTGATAAGGAGTTTAAGAGATTATTGAAAATCAGTCCTAGATTTAATCTCGATAGACCCAAAAAACGTAACAAACGTCCAAGAGACGGAAACATGAAAGAGTTTAAGAGATTATTGAAAATCAGTCCTAGATTTAATCTCGATAGACCCAAAAAACGTAACAAACGTCCAAGAGACGGAAACATGAAAGAGTTTAAGAGATTATTGAAAATCAGTCCTAGATTTAATCTCGATAGACCCAAAAAACGTAACAAACGTCCAAGAGACGGAAACATGAAAGAGTTTAAGAGATTATTGAAAATCAGTCCTAGATTTAATCTCGATAGACCCAAAAAACGTAACAAAATCAATCCTAGATTTCATCGCGATAAACCCAAAATCCTTCGGATTTCAAAAACGTCCAAGAGAGATTACCCCTGGAAAGATGCTCAATTCAATCTCGATATAGTTTCTAATACACCAAAGAATACAATTCTTGATAAAGCCATGATTAGTAAAATCAGAGACTGTTTTAATGAATTCAAGCGTGATGGAGCATCTTATTGTTGGTCAACATTTCGAATTGATGGTGTTGTTGATGCTACCATGACTGATGAAAAAGCAGCAGTGATAATTTCACGTGTTGGGGAAAAACGGCATTTTTTCCGAATCAAATTCATTATCGAAGTCGATGGCAAATGGATTATTAAGGATAAATTTGAACCAATCCTCAAGAATAAAAAAGCTGTCATTGTGAGTAGAGATTCCAAACCAGGGATTCTAACCGGCATTGATAAACCATACTACGAAAGATCTTATCCCGTAACAGCAATGGTTTATGGGATATATCCGTTAAATGATAAACCCGATATCGCAAAACTAGCTCCTATGAAATATTCGTCAGGGCTTAATTGTGTAGCAGAACGAATACTAGAACACTTCACAAATGCATCCCGAGGAAATAAACTAACTGATCTGCGACGTAGGAAAATAACCGAGTGGGAACTGACAGTGAAACAGCATGGTGCAAAGATTTCTGATATAGCTAAATTAGAAACATCATTACGATTCCCAATAACCGTTATGACGATAACCGGAGAGGTTTTATACGAACCGAAATATAACAAAAATGGAGCACCAATACAGATTATTGATCATAACAAACACGCGTGGACACCTGCGGTAACAATATTTCCACGAGAACGAACCGTGAAATATATCCCTAAGGAGTTCGTCGGGGATGTTTTCTATGAAGAGAAATTATTTGATGCTATTCATGCGTTGTGTAAGGATGATCCTGTGTCAGTGTGGTTACTTAGAAGTGATGAAGAATTCGATCAATTTGTAAAACCAAATGGTGAATTATATCGCATTGAAGAATTAGATAACAGAATGAGAAAAATCGCTAGTGATTTTTCACCGCAGAATTCCCATGAAAAACTACTCACGGATAGTTTTACTATTCCATCAGTGGTAGCTCACTTCGCAAGAGAAAAAAACTCATGGCGTCCAACACGAAGTGATTTTCTCGAGGATGTTAAATTGAGTTGCGTCGAATTTGGTCATGGAGGACTGTGGAATACAAAATACCATCGTGACGGTATGATTTCAATTGATATATCCGCGTGTTATCCCGGAAGTTTTCTCGGGTATGGGGAATGCGCTGAGTACTTCAAACGATTTGGACACCCCACGCATGAAATGACTCGTGTTGCGATTAATGGACCATTGCCTGATTTTGACTTAACCGGATTCGCTCGTGTGATATCATTTGAATTAGCTACAGGGTTACATCCGTGTAGTTATGTTTGGCTCGGTAGACACCTATCTGAAAAACACTGGATGCCAATAGTGCTATTGAGATATATGATTGATTGTGGTATGCTAATATCGTTGATTGTTTCCGAGGCTATTATATGCTATCGAGCTCAGAAAGAAGTTTGGCTACCACAACCCAATCTAGATAGAATAATCAACGAACTACGAAAACAGTTTCCAGATTTCAGTGAAGAAGAAATCATAAATTGGTCTAAGAAGTTATTTGAAATTAAAAAAGAACAAACAAAAGATCTCGGAAGAAGAATAATCGGTAAATTTACCCAGGGTGGACGATACGACAACGCAAAATACTCTTCGCGGTTGATCATAGATGTCGCTGAATACGATTTTATTGTAGCGGATTTAATGAAACAGGGAAAACTTGTATCCCGTAAGGATGCTTTTCTATCCAATGGTGAGAAATTAGGTACGGTTGTTACCTACTGTGATGGATATAATTCCCAGTACACACACTTAAGAAGTTCAATGTTAGCCTATGCTTCTATTAATCTATTTTCGATGATAAATAGATTTCCTAATACCGCGGTTAGAGTGGCCACTGATTCGATGTATATACACAATAAGTTCAAATCAGCTGTAGCTAAATTCACAGATCCCGAAGAAAATTGGGGGCGTTGGCGATTTAAAAAGGAGATGCTACATGAGTATTGTGAATCCGCAGACGTTGCCATGGATGATAAATATATTTGTTGTAACCGTATTGAAATTCAATCAGAATTTTCTAATGCACCACCGGTATCTGATCCAATCTGTAGATACAAGACAGTTTATTTAAACGGTTGTGGTGGGTCAGGAAAGACAACTCGTGCAATTGAATTATATCGTGGTGGTGGAAATACTTGTATTTCTACTAACATGATTGTGCTAACACCGACTCACAGACTCGCCAGAGAGATGATACAACGAGGGGTAAATGCTTGCACTTATCACAGCTTCTTTCGATGGAAGGGTGACAAATGGACTCCTGATCGAATGGGTGATAAATTCATTCCTGAAATCATAATCTGGGATGAAATATGCACAGTGTCATTAGATGTATTAAAAACATTTCTTGAGTGGTTGTTAACCAAAAACACAAAAGTCGTCATGTGCGGGGATCAAGGCCAACCACCACCATTTGTCGGTGCATCTCCACATGAATGGCTAAAGGGTTTTGTAGACTACTATGAAGAAATCACCACTGATTATAGATCACTTGATGAACGATTACGCGAGTTCAAAGCGCTAATTAGATTACAACCGGATAGAATCCAATGCGAAATAGCGCGTGAAGTGATTTCAGAAACCCCAATGAATGATTTCTGGGAAGCGTGGAGACCAAACGATTTGATCATTGCAAGTAGAAAAATAGTCAGGGATACACTTCAGATGAAGTTATTTGAATTGCATAAAGAAAAATTTGCAACGCTTCCAGTACCCCTTTGTTATAGGCCATCGGATACACGAAAACAGAATATTGAAGTTGATATTCCAGGACAGAATGAAAAACAAATTCTGGTATTAAATGATATTGTGCTGGTTGATATCAATGTCGTTGAAGATGCATTGGGTGCTAATAAATCCCCGTGGACGCTAGGATACGCAGCAACAATACACTCTTCACAGGGATTGACTATATCGGATACAATTGTTTGGATGGTAGATAATCGCATCGAATGGTCAAATTTAGTCTATCTCGCAGTATCCAGAGTACGAAACATAAATCAACTTCGAAGAGTTGTCCTCGATGATGAAATCATTGGTGATGATAATGACACAGCAATAAGTGATATTGATGTTAGCATCATTAATAAAAAACTCTCCGGTTACAAACAACAGGACAAAAAAAAACAACGAGAATTTGATATTGATGCTGAACTAATGATCACTTTGAAGAAACAACAGAATAATCACTGCGCGAGTTGCAATTGTATAATGCGTTGGCAGTATTCGGATAAGGATCCTCGCCAATTCACCGTAGACAGAAAAAATAACAATCTCGGTCATGTCAGAAATAATGTGATGTTGACTTGTCTTGAGTGCAATAGACGCAACGGCGCTAGTTAAGACCATGCGGTGGCAATTGAGTATCCTCGGGAATCACTTGTAGTTGTTGTCGAGTAAAACCCCGCTGAGGGGCAGTTGAATCCAGTTTATAGACTGGAGGTCTACCAGTTGATCGTGTTATACTAGATATCTTATGCGTAGTGACGCTCCAAATAGGATCAGTAGCCCTTTTTCTACCCCCTTCAAGCTCTCCTGGTTCGTATAAGTACCTCACAATGACATTACTACCAAGAATTGGTTCTTTGAAATCTTTTTGTGGTTGTACGGGTATTGACTTCTTTTTAATCGCGTTGATAGGTTTCATGTTGATTGTTCTAGTAATCTCGTTATTCAGTGCAGTAATCACAGATGGTAATCTTTTAACCCATTCACGGGATCGCTTTTCTTGAATGAATTCTTTTGCGTATTGATATCCAAATAACCGCTCAGCAATTGTCCGATTAAATCGTTCTACAATGGCCTGATCGCGATGTAGCGCAGTATGCCCTCGTCGTATGGTGACATTATGATGTTTCATTGTAGATAACACTGCACCCTGAAATTCCTTGCCAGGATCAACTTGTAACAGATTTGGCCAACGCAGAGGACCTCGTCGATAAATCCTTTCAAATGCAGAAGCGACTTCAGTGGCTGATTTTGTTTTTAACGGTTCTGCTTCTTTGTATCGACTTGCAATATCAACTACGGTTAACGCATATTTGTAACCACGATCATGTGGCAGAAATAATATATCAGCCTGATGAACTTCATTAGGAGCGGTCACATCAAAATGCGAGAATTGAATTTGTTTAGGCGGTGGTAGATAAATTTGCCATAGTGCCTGTTTGGATAACCAATTAGCCGCAGTGGTTTTTTTCACTTTTGCAGCTCTAGCGAGTTTATTGATTGCAGCGTTACCCCTCCAGTATCCCCTCGGAGAATAATAAATTGATTCCATATTATTAATTACCAGCACCTAACATCAATTTACTTTTCATAGCCGATTTTATCAAAAATGAAGACAATTTTTCTTTGAAGGATTTATCAGGAATAGCATTTAACGCATGAATTAATTTCACATCCGCGAGATGCCTGTTTTGCAGATTGCTGCTTTTATAAGCAACATCATGAAGGTGACAGGCCTTATCAATGGCATTTATTGGTTCTTCACCGGGGTTGGGTTGATTTTGATTATTGAGTCTGATATCAAGTCTGGTTCCTGGTCCACAGTAGCTATATCCTGGGAGGTGCTTTTCTCCGGGGTATTTTGCCCATGGGGTTCCAGGGAGTTTTGCTAATTTGGCTGCGATATCACCTCCTCGTTTTTTTTTAAATCAGATCTCATAGACACAAATCTAAATTTCTTTGTACCACATTGCACGCATTTACCAGAAAGCGCTGATCGGTTATTTTTAGTTGTAATCGTCGTCAAGTCATCTGTGCCAGTACGCGTTTTACACTTCACACAATATAGATCCATAATTTATGTATAGAAATATGGATATAATTGATTTTTCAGCGACTAAAACAAGAGAACCAATTAAGCATCATGCAGCGCTACCAAACTCTATCCGGATGATTATAATCGGGCCATCTGGATCCGGTAAAACGCAATTGTTGCTCAATTTAATAATGAGATGGATGAAGTGGGATAAGTTGTATTTAATTGCCCCTAGCGTAGATGATCAACGATGTTATGAAGTGTTAAAGGATTTTAACGAGAATGCATCAGAAATTAAGGGTGAGAACGCCATTGATTTTATAACCGATATCGATGAAGCACCGAGTATTGATGATATTGATGGAGATATTAACAATTTAGTCGTATACGACGATATAATGTTGGATAAACAAAAAAATCCTGCTAGAATATTTTCCCGTGGGCGTCACAAAAACACTGACGTGATATATGTCACTCAACGCTACACTCAGGTTCCAAAAGTGATCAGAGATAACTGCAATTTATTGTCTGTATTCAACGGAGTTGATACTCATACGCTACGAAATATTTGGCAGACATGGTGTTCTGATATGGACTTCAATCAATTTAGAGATTTCTTTAGTCATGCTCAGTCGACTCCGCACGGATTCGCAACAATAAATTTACATGATCCTCGGACACGATATCGTATCGGACTTGATCAAATATTCGGTTAAAATCGTAAAAGAATTATTAACCCAGAACTGAAAACTTTAGCAGCAGAGAGGGTAGATGACAACAAGTTGCGACCAAAATTGATTAAAAAATCGTTTTCATTTTTTTAGTTAAAATGATTTCGTATGTAGATTTCAATCAATTTTTTTGTCTGAAAACGTTGTAGGGTTTGCCCCTGACATTTTTTTTTTGATCGTAGGAAGGCTCGTTTTAAGGATTCAATCAAAATTTTGTCTAAAAACGTTGTAGGATTCACCCTCTCTGCTGCTCAAGAAGTACTCGGCTATCTATACTGATTCGTTGTATAAAATCACCAATTTATGATTTTCATACAACGCACGTGAAAGATTAAATACCTTCACCAAATATCTGATTCCATATTTGCATTACAGCCGAGCGTTAATTGTCAATTACTTTGTTACAGTACTGCAGATGACGTAACTCTATCATTAAACTATTTATTTCCAGTTCATATTGACATAGTTATATGACATATAGCTGCTTGCAATTATTTTCTGTCTTCAGATCAAAAACGTGCTTATTATATTATTTTTTTGGGGGGGGAGGGGGGAGGTGGTGCATGTAAAGACTATACGAATTACACACATTGCACGGCACCATGAAGCATTTCATAAGAACAGCTATATGAAAAATGAAACAAATGTATTAATATTACTGAGAGATTGATACAAACTTTAGTCTCAAGAATAGACTAATTTGGGTAACGAATATTTAATGTGTGAGATTGATGCAAAATTTAGTCTCAAGAATAGACTGATTTGGGTTACGAATATGTAATGTGTGAGATTGATGCAAAATTTAGTCTCAAGAATAGACTGATTTGGGTAACGACTATGTAATGTGTGTGAGATTGATGCAAAATTCAGTCTCAAGAATAGACTGATTTGGGTAACGAATATGTAATGTGTGAGATTGATGCAAAATTTAGTCTGAGTAATAGACTGATTTGGGTTACGAATATTTAATGTGTGAGATTGATGCAAAATTTAGTTTCAGTAATAGACTGATTTGGGTTACGAATATTTAATGTGTGAGATTGATGCAAAATTTAGTCTCAAGGATGGACTGATTTGGGTAACGAATATATAATGTGTGAGATTGATGCAAAATTTAGTCTCAAGAATATACTGATTTGGGTAATGACGATGTAATGTGTGAGATTGATGCAAAACATAGTCTCAAGAATAGACTAATTTGGGTAACGAATATGTAATGTGTGAGATTGATTTAAAATTTAGTCTCAGTAATAGACTAATTTGGTTACAAATATTTAATCTGTGAGATTGATGCAAAATTTAGTCTCAGTAATAGACTGATTTGGGTTACGAATATTTAATGTTTGGGATTGATGCAAAATTTGGTCTCAAGAATAGACTGGTTTGGGTAACGAATATGTAATGTGTAAGATTGATGCAAAATTTAGTCTCAGTTAAAGACTGATTTGGGTTACGAATATTTAATGTGTGAGATTGATGAAAAATTTGGTCTCAAGAATAGACTGGTTTGGGTAACGAATATGTAATGTGTAAGATTGATGCAAAATTTAGTCTCAAGAATAGACTGGTTTGGGTAACGAATATGTAATGTAAGATTGATGCAAAATTTAGTCTTAAGTATAGACTGATTTGGGTGATGAAAATATGTAATGTGGTGTTCCTTTTAAACAACAAAAATATAAATGTAAATTATCTACTGTACACATTTATGTCACATTCAGTGTAAAATCCTCTTGTGGAATGTAAAATAAGACGGTGTCATTTGAAATGACAGATTCGAAAAACGAATCCAACAAATAGATGATAACGTTTTTACCGTATATAGCAGTTTTATTCGTCTGATCTTTATTTGCCTTTACAAAATACAAATGATTTAGAGGGCCTAAACAATAGTGAGATTGTGGTCGGGATTAGACAGGATAAAATAACATAGGCGCTCATCGTGTAATGTGTTCATAAAGAACACACTCCATCACATGTGGTTCTTCGACCCTGAACTGCCATATCGAGCGCATCATCGGTTTAAGTTAAATTTTTATTATGATTAAAGTTTTTACAGCTCGTAAATATCCTTTTCATGGAAAGAATACGTACAATATAACAAAAATATGGACAACATATGGTAATACTAAAATACAAAGGAATAGATTACCTTTAGCCGATGATATTCGTGTAGTGATGGTATCGAAGCCGATGATATTCGTGTAGTGATGGTATCGAAGCCGATGATATTCGTGTAGTGATGGTATCGAAGCCGATGATATTCGTGTAGTGATGGTATTGAAGCGGATGATATTCGTGTAGTGACGGTATCGAAGCCGATGATATTCGTGTAGTGTTGGTATCGAAGCCGATGATATTCGTGTAGTGATGGTATCGAAGCCGATGATATTCGTGTAGTGATGGTATCGAAGCGGATGATATTCGTGTAGTGATGGTATCGAAGCGGATGATATTCGTGTAGTGATGGTATCGAAGCCGATGATATTCGTGTAGTGATGGTATCGAAGCCGATGATATTCGTGTAGTCATGGTATCGAAGCCGATGATATTCGTGTAGTGATGGTATCGAAGCCGATGATATTCGTGTAGTGATGGTATCGAAGCCGATGATATTCGTGTAGTGATGGTATCGAAGCCGATGATATTCGTGTAGTGATGGTATCAAAGTCGATGATATTCGTGTAGTGATGGTATCGAAGCCGATGATATTCGTGTAGTGATGGTATCGAAGCGGATGATATTCTTGTAGTGTTGGTATTGAACCTGTTCATGGTTGTAAGACATTTATGCAGTGCCAAACCAATTTGCTCCGCTTGATCTTTTCTTTATAAAAGACTTCTCATAAAGAGATATTCTTTACTTTGGATAAAAGCAGAAAGATGAATTTGATCTCGGTATTCGTATTTCCTATACGCTTCCTTCATTTTGAGTGAAAGAGAAACGATTTTGAATTGTCTAATCTATTTGGATTTACAAAAGTGGGATGATTTTAGAGGGGGAAAATAATATAAAACAAGAGTGCAAGAACGTGGAATGTAAATTATTATCACACAGAGCGTATGCTGACTGTTCATAGCGAAGAATAACCCCCACTCCCTCATTTGAGGTTCTTTGAACCAGAACCTCTATCTCAAATGGATCTTTAGAACAAACTAATTTTTATTGCGATTATATCAAAGCAATTAACATCGGCTACAAATTCTTACAATTTACAACTACCTTTCCCATACAAAGGATGCACACAAATAATGTAAGAACTACCTACCCCATATAAAGAAGGCATAAAAGACAACGAAAGGATGGCTGGAGTACATACAAATTCCTATCGACAAGAATATAATATTGTAAAAGAATGAAAGAGAAGGAAACATAACAACGTAAGTTGTATGGGATGGCTTTTTAAGGACAATGGGAATTACTATTACAAGGCCATTTGAGGTACTTTACGGACAAGGTTATTACGTCCCCCCTCCCCGCACTCGGGCACTTTAGGGTGGCTTTTGTAGATCTTGCAGATAAGAACTGGGTGAAGGAGTGGTCACTGAAGTGGTAGTGGTTGCTGAGGATGTGTTAAAGGGCATGATGGTCACTTCTTTTTATATAGTCAATGATGTGCGAAGCGTCGATCCAAAAATCAATACTTGGAGGATATCCCTTGCAAATTACTTTGAATATTTTGACACGACGTTTTCCCACTTTACAGGTTCTTCGTTTTAGAACGCTTTTTTAAATATCGTACACTTTGGTTTTTCTTTTGGTCACGCATTGTAACTCGGGAAAGTAAAACGTTCCTTCAAACACTTCCACGATCATGTCTTCCAATTTACAGAGGGCAGAATGACAGTTACGTATTCATCCAGTAACACGAAAACTTTCGGTGGTTAGTTGGGTAAGTAGCCTTTGTCTAACGTTCGTTTGGTTTTGCCAATGCACACCAGTCTCCTGCTGCCAACATTCCACCTTTCTTGGGGACACCCACCGTCGAGGACGTACCAAACAGGCGCTCAAAACATGTTGCAGGGCACGTTTGATGCTCCGATGGTAAGATTGGTTGTGCGTTGGACCAGGTGTGGCAAGATATCGATGTACTTTATAGTGTGTCAATGCGCAAAGTATTTGCACATGCGTTCCTTCAAAGTGACTTTTGGGGATTTTTGACGGTGGAACAATGCTTGTCTCGTTTCTTTAATTCCTTTTGGAAAGCTTGGTTAAAAGATTCGGTGCCTTGGTCAGTTTGCCAATGAAGAGGAAGAGGGTGACGACCACATTGTTTCAACACCAGTCTGAGGGCTCGCACTAACTCACTACTCGATTAGTAAGTCAGTGGCACGACCCAGGCAAATATTAGCAAATACTGGCTAACACCTTCTCCATGTTTTTGTTAATAAGTCATCTACTCTTTGCTGATGCTACTTTGGATAGGGCGAAATGGTGGTTTGGAAACGGCTTTACGTGTCCGATGTCCCACAAGTAGAAGTTGAGGGTAGTGGTCGTGGTGGTGGTGGTAATGGAACGACTTGGTCTTCTTGTCTAATTTCACTAATGGTTTCCCTTCTTTCTTTTTGATTTCTGCTTAAATTAACTTTCTTCTGTAAATAACTAATACATATCTAAACTGTTCCCTATGTGCTAGTGCTGAAAACCGTATGATTACTAATATAAGTAAATATATTTATTTGTGTCTAGGTCTAGATTTTGGAATTTCCGTAGTCTATTTTAAATAGTTAATATTCTGACTTTTTTTAGACATCAGGGTCATTATAGAAAGTTATTTTCGATTAGGTCATATATTTTTATAAATAAAATGATAATTGGGTCCTGAGGTCAAGTAAATAATTCTTATAACGAAGATGATTTGTTAGTCGTGTTTATAGATCTAGCACCTTCAAGTTATATTATTTGATGTGTCCAGTATTTCATTTTTAGCTGGAAATTCTATTATTCAAATGATTGAATTCAAGTTAATTTTTTTCTCTGGAAATACAAGTTCTCTGAAACAAATTATGGACAGAAACACTCATTGGAATGTATAATGAATTCAAACCTGGAATTATATAATTGGGATTCAACAAAAGGCTGTTGATACATCAATACTATACAAGCTACCAGGAAGACATCACCTCTTTCAGTTTTTGGATTTATTCTAGACTTCTACTGAAATTTATTCAGACTTCAAATTATTAGAACATGTGTATGTAATTCTTGGATTATTTTGGGATTTAATTCGCAATACCGTAAGTTCTTTCGTCATTTTCACTTTGTATTGGGTAGAAATAAATTACTCATTTTTCACTTTATATTGGGTAGAAATAAATTACTCACTTTTCACTTTATATTGGGTAGAAATAAATTACTCATTTTTCACTTTGTATTGGGTAGAAATAAATTACTCATTTTTCACTTTGTATTGGGTAGAAATAAATTATTTGCTGAAGAGTGCAAACCTTGATGCCTTTCACTCTTTTCTGTTACTTATTTTCAGAGCATAGACTCGAAGCAAAATGTGATATGAACATAATGATACAGTTTTCTATTCAAATGTTTTAATATGTCATTCCAGCTGGTCAAGAAAGAATTTCAATAATAATATTTTAAAAGAAGCAAGAGAAGTTGAATTACGTATCATCGGAGGCTAGGACTTTTATACAGTAGGTGCGATACAGTGAATGAGCTTTTGAAAATATTGGTTTTCATTCACAGAATCTGGAAATCTTTGTTCGTCGTCGATCGGAGATAACGCTCAGTATTTGATGATCTTAGTTCAATTAGGTTACAAACATAATCTGGAGAAAAACAGTGTAAAGACTTGCATGTCACGATTCTTTTAAAATAAAGAATACGTTGTTGTAATAGATCGATCTCACGGTCAGGACTTGCCGGTCATTTAATTAGCGTAGTTTCAAGGTGCTTTTAGTTTGAAACAGATGTCATTTTTAAATTATTATGGTTATTTTGCGAGGGCGTGCCATTAAAATTCCGCAAGTATCAAAATTACGTAATAATGTAAATTGTTCGCTATTTTCATTACTGTTTCCATATGTACTTATCAGTGTATATCAAACATATCTACCCTATAAAGACATTCGTCTGAAAATCCATTTTGCTGATTTCGGAATGATTAAATAACCACGTATTTTTAAAACTTTTGCCTCTATTTCATTCGGTTCAAACCAGTCCAAGAGTAATCAAGCTGAAGCAGCTAATTCAAGCAGGAGCCAGCCAGGTGCATCCTTGTTAGTAAGGTAAAGAGAATCATATCGTACAATGACAAACAAACGGAAATATAAAAACCTCAATCTCACCATGCGGAATACATTCATTATTGGGATGGTGTAGAAACACTCCTGTAGATAAGTCTTAAAGATGTTTCGAATGCTGATAACATACATCATACATTGATCTTTTGAGACATAAAATAAATGCAAAACTTGCAAATTTAGTAACAGTTGGCGAAGTAGACGTTGAGTAGGAGTATCATCAAATATTACCTCGACACTGTCTGAAGCATGTTAATGTCAATGTAGCGGGCACTTATGGTGTTGCCCGCATCCATCGCTCATATTCTTGTACCCAAAAAATAAAACACATGATTCAGTAATAATGAAACGTCTATGAGAATTGTGTTACAAGATTTACATAAAATAAGTCATTCTGGCTGTGGCTAAATGGACACTAGACGAAGATAAAATTATAAGCCAATTCACTGTACAGCGTGTTTGAGACTCTTTCAGTGATTTAGTTCTTCTTCCGTTTTGTTATGCATCACTAATTATTTTCACATTGATGTGAGAATTGAATGCCTTTTTGTTTAAGTGTATGAAAGCTCAAGCGAAACTTCTATAAGATTGAGCCTCACAAATGTGTATACAAGTAGTCAGTTTGTGATTCTAGTGTAAATATACTCTCTCTCTCTCTCTCTCTCTCTCTCTCTCTCTCTCTCTCTCTCTCTCTCTCTCTATATATATATATATATATATATATATATATATATATATATATATATTGCACACACACACACACACACACACACAGTTATAATATAGTAGAATCGATATTCTGTATTAACAGGGATACATTACGGTAGACGGGTTTCTGAGATTACCCATAGTAACTCTAACCTTTTTCCATTGTGAGTGATTTATATGATTTTTTTTTATTTTTAACGTAGATTATACAGTTTTCCCGTCATATCGCCACGATGTATGCCGTGTGGCAGTTTATAGCACAATGTACCACCCAGTCACATTAACCTGACACCAGGCCGATCAGTCATAACACTAACCTCTTAATGCTGAGCACCGAGCGAGAAAGCTGAAAGTACCATTTTTGTAAGTCGTTGGTATGACTTGGCCGGGGATCGAACCCACGACTTCCCTCATCTGCTGTATACTCTCTAACCATTAGGCCACTGGAGTGGTTTGTGTTACTCCAAACGTTTTTTTTAAAAATAAAAAACCATGTATTTCCGTTAAATAAATACTCTACAGTTATCCACATGGACTTCTAATTATACGTTTAATTCAGTCAGCAGTATGTACTTAAACTCTTACACACAGATGAGTATCAAAATTATTCCATGCCTTCAAGAAAATGTTCTGATAAAAACAAAACAACAACGGATAGCGAACAATAGTACGTAATTCTTAATATTCAAAAATTACAACTTGCCGTTCCAATCTACAAAGGAATATCAATTCATATTTCGGGGGGGGGGGGGTAACGCGCTCATTTAAACGCCTTTTTCATAACAAAAGTTATATACATCAGCAATAAAACCTAAACAAGATGTGTAGTTCATATCCAATTTGCATTTTAAGTATTACAGAGAGACGGTATCTGTTGTCACCATTTATGTTTATACAAATAAAATACTTCCAAAGCATGGTGAGCTAGTGTTTATTAGTGTTTATTAGTATTTATTAGTGTTTATTAGTGTTTATTAGTGTTAGCTAGTGTTTATTAGTGTTTATTAGTGTTAGCTAGTGTTTATTAGTGTTTATTAGTGTTTATTAGTGTTAGCTAGTGTTTATTAGTGTTTCCTATCAGCTACTTTAAATCACTTCATCCTACGCAATAATTAACCACACGCTGAGAGCCATGACTCCGTTAGGATGACTATCTCTCAGGATGAAACAAGACAAAATAACCAATATAATATTTAAACATTTTTTTAACTAGACTTGACATCTCAGCACCATATCAACGTATAAAGAGTAAACACTATCATTATTTATTATCAATCTTCGTCTAGTATCTAACAAAGAATTTAAATTTAGCTTAAATCCGCCGTTTGAAAGATTTCACCCACACGGGGTACTCACAGAAGCAATTATCATTGACAGTTAAAGAAGAACGATTTATCTTTAAACAGAAAGATTATATTCTTAACAAGAACTATTTTCTTGAAGCGGAAGCAACGTGAGTGTAAATATGTAGCAATGCCATGAATGATATTTGGGTGAGCCTAGTCCACATCTGACTTGGTAGAAATTCAAAGTGATAAGCAGATTGATATAGTCACTGTATCTAACCTGCCGATACATATAGTCACTGTATCTAACCTGCCGATACATATAGTCACTGTATCTAACCTGCCGATACATATAGTCACTGTATCTAACCTGCCGATACATATAGTCACTGTATCTAACCATACTTGGACACATACTTATGAGCATTGTTTATATTATTGTTTTAGGGCTTGATTTTATCGAAGGAAGGGGTCAATGAAAATACAATGAAAATAAACTGATGTTAAAGAGAAATGATCTCGGTAGTAAGAATGCCATTTTAAAGAACCGAAGTCTGAGTCCCACAAATGCCCCGTTATAAGAGAACCTAATTTTATGTGACTGATCAGATAACAGTTGTGTACTTCTTTTAAGTTTCTCAAATCTAGTATATGAGATATTAATTTTTTTATTCAAAGACACAATCAATAATTTAAAAACCAAATGAGATTTCACGCTATGTGCTTTAGCAGATTTCAAAACTGTTTTTTACTCTAACAGTGACAGGGTTTCACTTATTTGAAATCGTCAAGGAACACAGTACATGGTTTTCAAGTCATCTTCCTCTCAAATTACACTTTCAAATGCCACAGAGGCATGTTCTTTACGCTAATCCATTTTTGTGTACTCATTTCTCATGAAATTTGTCCTCCAGGGTAGGCTGTTTTCGAGTCTGTTGCCATAAGTTACGGCAAAACTGACGTGCCTCTATTCGCCATAAACGTAAAAAGACAAATCCATCAATATATTACAAAAACGAAATATTACCAAATGTAGATTAATTTAAGTACATACATCTGTATTTGTACAAAAAAATGGTTCATAGTTGCGACCACAAAAATCCTAAGTATTCAGTGGAATTTAGATTTTTTAAAAAAAATTTATAGAAATTATCTCAAAATGCTGTTCTACCTGTAAGGAAAAATGTAAACATTTTGTAACTCTTGATGGATCTGTGCATAAAAATGGATCAGAGAATTCTACCCAGGATAATATTTGAAACAAATTCACGCAAAATTTTGCACACGATAATTAGAGGTGACATGAATTATATCTGGATGTTATCTATGGTGAACTATGGAGAAACCCACAGTTGGAAATTATAAAAATATACCCTGTAAAATGTTTAGTTCGAATGTTGATAAAAAGAGATAGTTTGAATTTTAGAACATCTACTACGTTAAAAAGCGAAATTAATATCGGTAACTCTTATAATGAGAAAAATGGACAATTCAAGTAGAATCTGTAAGGTGACTTTGGACTTTCTTACTTCACACACACACACACACACACACACACACACACACACACACACACTGTAATTCCAGTCACTGACGTAACAAATAGAGTTTTAGACCAGGATAAGTCAAAGTAGATATCACTGTGACGACATTAAAGAAGTTAGAGTATTGTCCCTTGTGTAAGTAACAATTATCATTTAATGAGTACTTGGATGTGATAAATAAAGATCACATAATAGTAATTGGATGTGATAAATGAAGAACACTTAATAGTAATTGGATGTGATAAATGAAGATCACTTAATAGTAATTGGACGTGATAAATGAAGATCACTTAATAGTAATTGGATGTGATAAATGAAGATCACTTAATAGTTATTGGATGTGATAAATGAAGATCACTTAATAGTAATTGGATGTGATAAATGAAGCTCATCTGAAGTTCACATGGATGTGATAAATGAAGATCATTTGAAGTGTACTTGGATGTGATAAATTATGTAAACACTGACATATTCTAATGAGATTTTAAAACAGAATTGTCAACACACTCTTGAAATAGTGTAAGAAAGTTGCTTATAAACATTTATATGTTACTATATAATTTAGAGAGAAAAATGAAACAAAATAAAGCGTTAGCAATGGGATGTCTTTGTGTTAGGGAGTTAAAATGCTGTCAATGCTTCCGAATGATATAATATACGTTGGGGGTGGGGGCATTGAGGTCGAAAGCAGCAGTGATGTATATGTGTTTGTGGGCTTTCTTGGTTTTATATTTCAAGAGGGCATACCTTTCGAGAAATTTAGTTTTCTTCAGAGACTAGTCAATGTATTTCTGTTTATGCCCTCTTTTCCTAAAGTGCCCTTAGAATTATCCAGGTTTAATTTCAAGGGCAACCAGATGGAAACATGAATTTGGTTAGCTTGAGGAACGCAAATATCTTAATCAAAACCACAGCAAATGAAGTCAAGTCTATTAACGCCTCGTAATATTTTTTTTCCGGAAAATATAATGCCATCCATGTTACTTGGAATTACATATTATGCAAGTTTTGCTTAATTACATAGATTATGTATATAACTGATCTTGAAAAACTGTATGAGATATATTATCGGTATAAGATATTTATTGTGTATGTGAGATATTTATAATTTACAATATGTGTTCAGAAGTGTCGTGTGCTGATCTTGAAGAGATTACACATGTATGGAAAAGTAAACGAACTGTGAATGATTTTGGAGATCATTTCTTTAATGCCGGAACGAGCTAGATGAAGACTTTTCCATTGAATGGAAATTAAGGTCTCAACGGAAATTATTAATGTATCACAGTATGTCTATCACACCTTAATAATAGCTGATGTCACTGAACCAAGATCAATATTGTCTTTGCCAAGTGTGTGAAATACAATGTAATTTGCAGGCACCTTAGAACTCAAGAGACACTCAGGACCCAAGTCCGTCACCTTGACGACATCCACTATATATCATTTACAGATTCGGACAGCTGTAACATAAACTCTTTTCGATCATACTTGAGATTGCTGTAATTGAAACTCTGTTTGATCATACATCAGATTGCCGTAACTTAATCTCTTTTCGATCATACTTCAGATTGCTGTAATTTAAACTCTGTTTGATCATACATCAGATTGCCGTAAATTAAACTCTTTGCTTTCGTACTTCATATTGCCGTAAACTAAACTCTTTTCGATCGTATTTCATATTGCCCTAACTTAAACTCTTTGCTTTTATACTTCATATTACCGTAAATTAAACTCTTTGCTTTCGTACTTCATATTGCTGTAAATTAAACTCTTTTCGATCGTACTTCAAATTGCCGTAACTTAAACTCTTTGCTTTCGTACTTCAGATTGCCGTAAATTAAACTCTTTGCTTTCGTAATTCATATTGCCGTAAATTAAACTCTTTTCGATCGTACTTCAGATTGCCGTAAATTAAACTCTTTGCTTTCGTACTTCAGATTGCTGTAAATTAAACTATTTGCTTTCGTACTTCAGATTGCTGTAATTTAAACTCTTTGCTTTCGTACTTCATATTGCCGTAAATTAAACTCTTTGCTTTCGTACTTCATATTGCCGTAAATTAACCTATTTTCGATCGTACTTCAGATTGCCGTAAATTAAACTCTTTGCTTTCGTACTTCAGATTGCTGTAAATTAAACTCTTTGCTTTCGTACTTCTGATTGCTGTAATTTAAACTCTTTTCGATTTTACTTCAGATTACTGTAACTTAAACTCTTTTCAATCATGGCTGTCATGTTTTACCTTCTTACTTTCAAGTAATACAGGTCATAGCGGTTTACGTATTCAAATGTATCTCCAAGATAATTATATCCTTAGGATATTCGGCATACTTGTACGTATGATATATATATATATATATATATATATATATATATATATATATATATATATATATATATATATATATATATATATATATATATACTGTAATAAATTTCGACTCCCAAGAAATACGTTGACACTGCAGAAGAGAAAATAAAATCCATAACCCATATAAAAGTATGGTTTCATCCAAACTTAAAACGTTTTTTGATTAGTTTTAATTTTCTACTATTTAGTTTTCAAATACAAACGATGTTAGGTTTTGCTAAAAATTTCAGAAAAATTGTAATATTCTGATTCGTCTTAAATCCCACCCCTCTCTCCAATTTTAATCTTAATCTAACCCTAACCCCTCTCTCCAATTTTAATCTTAATCTAACCCTAACCCCCTCTCTCCAATTTTAATCTTAATCTAACCCTAACCCCTCTCTCCAATTTTAATCTTAATCTAACCCTAACCCCTCTCTCCAATTTTAATCTTAATCTAACCCTAACCCCTCTCTCCAATTTTAATCTTAATCTAACCCTAACCCCTCTCTCCAGTTTTAATCTTAATCTAACCCTAACCCCTCTCTCCAAATTTAATCTTAATCTAACCCTAACCCCTCTCTCCAATTTTAATCTTAATCTAACCCTAACCCCTCTCTCCAATTTTAATCTTAATCTAACCCTAACCCCTCTCTCCAATTTTAATCTTAATCTAACCCTAACCCCTCTCTCCAATTTTAATCTTAATCTAACCCTAACCCCTCTCTCCAATTTTAATCTTAATCTAACCCTAACCCTCTCTCCAATTTTAATCTTAATCTAACCCTAACCCCTCTCTCCAATTTTAATCTTAATCTAACCCTAACCCCTCTCTCCAATTTTAATCTTAATCTAACCCTAACCCCTCTCTCCAATTTTAATCTTAATCTAACCCTAACCCCTCTCTCCAATTTTAATCTTAATCTAACCCTAACCCCTCTCTCCAATTTTAATCTTAATCTAACCCTAACCCCTCTCTCCAATTTTAATCTTAATCTAACCCTAACCCCTCTCTCCAATTTTAATCTTAATCTAACCCTAACCCCTCTCTCCAATTTTAATCTTAATCTAACCCTAACCCCTCTCTCCAGTTTTAATCTCAATCTAACCCTAACCCTCTCTCCAATTTTAATCTTAATCTAACCCTAACCCCTCTCTCCAATTTTAATCTTAATCTAACCCTAACCCCTCTCTCCAATTTTAATCTTAATCTAACCCTAACCCCTCTCTCCAATTTGAATCTTAATCTAACCCTAACCCCTCTCTCCAATTTGAATCTTAGTAGAACAGACAGTACCTGTTAATTAATGGTATTTAGATGAATGGATCAAGGGACTGTAACTAGGATAATTTCCGTGCAGATGAAAGGGGCAATGGAATGTAAATAGGATAATTTCCGTGTAGATGAAAAAGGCAATGGAATGTAATTAGGATAATTTCCGTGCAGATGAAAAGGGTAAGGGAATGTAATTAGGATAATTTCCGAGTAGATGAAAAAGGCAATGGAATGTAATTAGGATAATTTCCGTGCAGATGAAAAGGGTAAGGGAATGTAATTAGGATAATTTCCGTATAGACGAAATGGGCAATGGAATGTAATTAGGATAATTTCCGTGTAGATGAATGAAGCAAGGGAATGTAATTAGGATAATTTCCGTGTAGATGAATGGGGCAAGGGAATGCAATTAGGATAATTTCCGTGTAGATGAATGGGGCAAGGGAATGCGATTATGATAATTTTGGTGTAGACGAAAAGGGCAATGGAATGTAATTACGATAATTTCCGTGCAGATGAAAGGGGCAATCGAATGTAATTAGGATAATTTCCGTATAGATGAAAAGGGCAATGGAATGCAATTAGGATAATTTCCGTGTAGATGAAAAGGGTAAGGACTGTATTCAGGTGTATTTTCGTTTATGTCATATAGATATTCAACGTTACCTTATTTATATTAACTATCGTATATCTTGTGTAATTCGATTTTAAAACCCGCTATGTAATCATACGGAACTTAGCAGATCTTTTCTTCGTTTGTATCATCTAAGTCAACTTGAGATGATTGTTGGGAAATGATATTCAGTAATATTTTAGTCACATTCAATATCGTGTCTATTTGGATTTCACACATAACAATGTACTTATCTGGAACTTAGGTCTATTGGTGTTTCTTTTTTCTTTTTTTTATAAATAATCCTCTGAAAGAAAGTCAGCTCAACTGATGGGAATCATATTAACTAATTATGCAGAACATGAAAATGAAGTGACCAGAATTAAATCACTGTAATTACTGAAATCATATTAATTACCGAAATCACTATAATTAATGAAATCACTGTAATTGCTTAAACAAAGATAGTAATTACCAAAATCACTGAAATTACTGAAATCACTATAATTACTGAAATCACTGTAATTACTGAAATCACTGCAATTACCGAAATCACTATAATTACTGAAATGACTGTAATTACCGAAATCACTGTAATAACTGAAATCACTGTATTACCGAAATCACTGCAATTACTGAAATCACTGTAATTACTCAAATCACTGTAATTACCGAATCACTATAATTACTGAAATCACTGTAATTACCGAAATCACTGTAATTACTGAAATCATTGTAATTACTGAAATCACTGTAATTACCATGAAGGTTCATGATTTCCCATATTACCTTTCAAAACGTTGCACGCCTAGGATATCTACCTATCAGTCATTTAATTGGGTCGTAAACTTAGTGTTAGATAGTTATTTGGGCAATATATTCTGATTGAAATGCACTGTATGCTGTCTTTGATATGACGGCGCCTGTTCTGTTATCAATTCAGCAAAGTTAAACATTCAGAAATAATTATGACGAAGGCTCGAAACTTTGAAAGCCAAAAGTGTAATCTTTATCAGCATGAAAGAAGTACATACCAGATATGTATTTATTAGAAATGTATAGTTGGTCTATATACCAGATATGTATTATTAGAAATGTATACCGTAGTTGGTCTATATACCAGATATGTAGTCATTAGAAATGTATAATTGGTCTATATACCAGATATGTTGTCATTAGAAATGTATAATTGGTCTATATACCAGATATGTAGTCATTAGAAATGTATAGTTTGTCTACATACCAGATATGTAGTCATTAGAAATGTATAATTGGTCTATATACCAGATATGTAGTCATTAGAAATGTATAGTTTGTCTACATGCCAGATATGTAGTCATTAGAAATGTATAGTTGGTCTATATACCAGATATGTAGTCATTAGAAATGTATAATTGGTCTATATACCAGATATGTAGTCATTAGAAATGTATAGTTTGTCTACATACCAGATATGTAGTCATTAGAAATGTATAGTTTGTCTACATACCAGGAATATAATTAATGGGGTCGATATAGTTATAAATCATTGTGAAAATAAACCATCAGAGAATTGTCATGAGACCGGGACTTCGCATTGCAAGAAAATCTTTTCTATTTTAAGTAGCATAGAACCTGAATAAATATCGGTAACCGTCACGTATCAAATAAATATCGGTAACCGTCACGGATCTAATAAATATCGGTAACCGTCACAGATCTAATAAATATCGGTAACCGTCACGGATCTACGAGAAAATGTATAGATCCACCAAATATAGCTCATGCCACTATCAGCAATCCGATTGTCGTGCCAGAGATTGATGCATGATACAGCAAAGAAAATACTATATTTATGTCCCATTTGTTATTACTGATAAATTACATGTATTCTGTGCCTTACGCATACCACGCCAATTCGTACTTGAATTCATTCCAAAGATTTAATTGCAAACTTTGCTATTATATCTCTAAATTTACTTGCAGAGTTTAGAAACTTTAGAAATATTTTTTTTTTTTTTTTACAGAAGTGAACGACGAAATTGAACCTTAACACCGTATGTAATCACTTATAAGTATTGTCCAAATGTAGACTGCTAGAGCAATAAGTGCCGGCAGATCTGGGTCTATGAAGGTTGTTTGGAGTAAGAACATGGTCTATGTCATTTGATGTTCGACCCGATTTATAAGTATAAAAAGTATATATTAATTAGTAAATAATATCGAGATCAAAGATTGGGTAATGACTTCATTCATCATGTGACGAATGCTAATAAAAATAATTATTTTTCTTGAGGCTCCTTAGAGTTACTTAGAATCCTGTTTGAAGCTGCTCTGAGTTACTGAGACACTTGTTGGAAGCTCCTTTGAGATACTTAAACTTTTCTGACGCTACTCTGAGTTACTGAGACACTTGTTGGAAGCTCCTGTGAGATACTTAAACTTTTCTGACGTTACTCTGAAGTACATGTACTTAGAAGCAAGTAGTGACAGCGCTACATTAAAGCGACAAGTGTGCAAACGTAATATATAATGTAATAATAAATAACATGAGAAAACTGCAGTAGGAATCATGACGTGTGTGTGTGTGTGTGTGTGTGTGTGTGTGTGTGCAGTATTCAACAATGGCTAAAATACATCATAATAAACAAAAAATTTGGTTTCAATTATTAAGCTATTTTAATTCTATGACATTTTCTAATTCCCGTATCAGTATAATATAGTTTTACCAAGGTTTCCTTGAGCAAGATGATTTTGATAAAACTGCAACAATATCAAAAAGAGTCGGGTGGGTGAATTTACACGAATCAAATGGAAAATGTAAATCTTCAAAGTGGAATTTACACGAATGAAATGGAAAATGTGAATCTTCAAAGTGGAATGTACACGAATCAAATGGAAAATGCGAATCTTCAAAGTTGAATTTACACGAATCAAATGGAAAATGTGAATCTTCAAAGTTGAATTTACACGAATCAAATGGAAAATGTGAATCTTCAAAGTGGAAAGAGTGACTGCAGTTCTTCGTGTAAAGGTTCTCACCTAATTACTTCAAGTATAGGTTTTACCTATATGATTATAGTAAATGTATTATCTAAATGCTTAGAGTAAAGATATTACCTATATTCTTCAAGTAAAGGTGCTTCGAGTAAAGGTATCACATATATTCTTCAAGTATAGGTATTACCTACATGCTTCGAGTAAAGGTGTTGCATATATTCTTCAAGTATAGGTATTACCTACATGCTTCGAGCAAAGGTGTTACATATATTCTTCAAGTATAGGTATTACCTACATGCTTCGAGTAAAGGTGTTACATATATTCTTCAAGTATAGGTATTACCTACATGCTTCGAGTAAAGGTGTTACATATATTCTTCAAGTATATGTATTACCTACATGCTTCGAGTAAAGGTGTTACATATATTCTTCAAGTATATGTATTACCTACATGCACATTATGTGAAAACCATCATAAAAAATAAATCAGTTGTAAAAATCATATATCTAACTGTATCTACATCAAATAAGAGAACTCTTTGTAAGAAAAATATACTATAACAGACAAAATATTTTCAAATTCAAACCTTTGTTTCAGAAAATGAAACTCTAAATTCATATAATCTTTATTACTGTAAAAACATTTTGCCTTTCACTTCATTTGATGTACACAGTATGTAACATTTTTGACACAAATCTAGTGAAAAGTACTAAAACGAACTTAATGTATCTTTCACTTCATTTGTTGTACACAGTATGTACATATTTGGGCATTATTGGTGATTACTACAACGTACTAAAATGTACCTTTCACTTCATTTGATGTACACAGTATGTACAATTTTTGACACAAATCTAGTGACGGGCACTAAAACGAACTTAAATGTACCTTTTATTTCATTTGTTGTACACAGTATGTAAAATTTTGACACCAATCTAGTGGTGATTACTACAACGTACGTAAATGTAATTTCAGGCTATACATGATCGCAAAGTCTTATTATATGGTATTCTAGTTATTTTATACACTTTGTTTAACGGAAAACGTAGTTTGTAGTGCTTTACTGACATTAGGACTATTATAGGTATCATGTTGTCATCTTTTAGTCATATATTTTTTTGTATTTCTCTTTTGTCACTCTATGACCTGAGTAAAATAGAGACACACAGATAGACATACATGCAGATAGATGGATGGATGGATGGATGGATGGATGGATGGATGGATAGATAGATAGATAGATAGATAGATAGATAGATAGATAGATAGATAGATAGATAGATAGATAGATGGATGGATGGATGGATGGATGGATGGATGGATTGTGGGTGGGTGGGTGGATGGATGGATGGGTAGATGTATGGATGGACGGACGGACGGACAGACAAAATGACGGATAGATAGAACTAAATAGTGATATAAATAGATATATCTGACGCTTCAATAATATATTTTTTTTTTGCTTAACCGCAATGGAGTGGCCGAAATTAACGTTACTTTAAACATAGACGACAGAATGTATCCAACCCATTCTTTAACCATTTTTCTATGTACTCCAACTCCCGTAATCTTTCATTTGAGAATTATCAACATTAAAAATCAGTTTAACATGAAATTTTCACTGGATCGTCTGAACATGAAAAATAAATTAGAGAAATCTGCCTTAATCCTTCTTTGCATTTTCAAAGATGTCTGTCTGGTAAACTTCTTTCATACCAGGACATTATGTTCCTTCCACATTAAAAGACGTCAAATTTTAAATTCCTTCATTTTGTGTATGACGTGCACGGCACTAACCAAATGTGTAAGGATTTTTCTAGTTGATATCTTGGAAGAATATATGTATAATTATTAACTTTAACATAGGTAATAATATATGTATAATTATTAACTTTAACATAGATAATAATATATGTATAATTATGAACTTTAACATTGGTAATAAGTTTATTATCTATCAGATTCATAAGCTGTAATTCATTAATGAGCAAAAGTTGATGGTGATGAAAGCTGAGGACGAGATCAACCTTTATAGTATGTAAAAAATCCTAAAATTAAATGAGGTTATTAAGTAAGGAGTCGTACTCACCAATATCCTATAGGTGTATTCTGGTCAAAGTCAGCATCTTTTACGGACATGAGGTTGATTTTATAACCGTTCGTCCAATTTCTAATTTCCATTTTCTTCCTGAACGACATAAATAAGCAGCTAGGTAATGTGTCTGGTATATAAAACATAATTTCCACAGCAGAATGTGAAAAATCAGTACAACACAAAGCTGTGGGTATCACTCACAGGGAATAATTAAAGACTCAATGGAATTTCAGTGCCAAGATCTTTCATCGTCGATTCTTCCATGCTTGACATAAAATATCAGCACATTTTCCAACATTTGCAGCTGTTTGTAAATAATTCATCACGGTAAATAACGACTTTTGTTGTTTTTTTCTTTCATTGGTTGCTTCATTTCCATACCAATCACACTTTTTGTCGTCTAAGTATGTACAAGTAATAATAACTCGTGTTACCCTTTCTCAGGGTAAATTTTGTCTGATCCATCACGCTGAGTTCCTGTAGAGCAAGGGTAAAAACATATGCTGTAGAATGTAGGAGGGGAACTTGGGCAGGATTACAGAGGGAGGGAGTAAAACCGCCTAGCCAATCACCTTCCAATTATGCCTTTTTGTTGTCTGTGCCACTTAGTACCTGAAACCGAAAGCAAGACCCATATTACAACTTGTTAAGAAAATTCAAAACATAGCGCCTTGTCCAAAGATATTATCAGGTTTGATTATTAGAAGCCTAATTTTGATAAACCTCCAAATCCAAAAAGAGTATAAAAAAATCTTCATAAAAAAGTAACTTAAACATGTACAAACAGGAAAGGATGCAATTAGTTTGTGTAAGACAAGAGTGTAGGACGAAATTCACATCATATCAACAATGTAAATGATATTTAAAAATGCATGCTTCTTAGTGCTACTTTTTTTCTATCGAAAATGTCGAGAATGCTCCGATTGCTTTGTTACATCACGATATTAATCGCCGAGCAATATCTATTAATTTGGAATAGGAGACAAGAGATTTTCGAAACAACTTTATTCGCAAAAAGATATAATTATATCAGACAAAACAGTTTTAGCATCGATATCCAAGTTTAATACACACCTTGCATTTTGTGGAAGTAATGTCAGTTATCATCCCCATATTGTTAATTTATGTCTTGATACTTACAATGTGTTTACTGCAATGTCCCAGTTATCATCGTCATATTGTTAATTTATGTCTTGATACTTACAATGTGTTTACTGTAATGTCCCAGTTATCATCGCCATATTGTTAATTTATGTCTTAATACTTACAATGTGTTTACTGTAATGTCCCAGTTATCATCGCCATATTGTTAATTTATGTCTTGATACTTACAATGTATTTACTGTAATGTCACAGTTATCATCGCCATATTGTTAATTTATGTCTTGATACTTACAATGTGTTTACTGTAATGTCCCAGTTATCATCGCCATATTGTTAATTTATGTCTTGATACTTACAATGTGTTTACTGTAATGTCCCAGTTATCATCGCCATATTGTTAATTTATGTCTTGATACTTACAATGTATTTACTGTAATGTCACAGTTATCATCGCCATATTGTTAATTTATGTCTTGATACTTACAATGTGTTTATTGTAATGTCACAGTTATCATCCCTATATTGTTAATTTTCGTCTTGATACTTACAATGTGTTTACTGTAATGTCCCAGTTATCATCGCCATATTGTTAATTTATGTCTTGATACTTACAATGTGTTTACAGTAATGTCCCAGTTATCATCGCCATATTGTTAATTTATGTCTTGATACTTACAATGTGTTTACAGTAATGTCCCAGTTATCATCGCCATATTGTTAATTTATGTCTTAATACTTACAATGTGTTTACTGTAATGTCACAGTTATCAAGGTGTTAATTTATGTCTTGATACTTACAATGTGTTTACTGGTTGTAAAGTTCCGTCAGCCGCATTAAGTGATCTGTTGATGACTTTTGGATTCTAGTGATCTATTGATATTTGGATTCTAGTGATCTATTGATATTTGGATTCTAGTGATCTATTGATATTTGGATTCTAGTGATCTATTGATATTTGGATTAAAGTGATATGTGGATGATAATTGGATTAGAGTGATCTGTGGATGATAATTGGATTCAAGTGATCATTTGATGATATCTTGATTCAAGTGATATGTTGATGATATCTGAATTTAAATTATCTGTTGATGATATCAGGATTCAAGTGATCTGTCAGGCATTAACTTACATTAACGAAATTAGCGTAGAATAAAAACTAAGTGAAATGACGAACCAACAAGAGGTAATTAAAATATTTTAATATATTGACAGTTCATGTAAGTCATTATTTTGCATTAATAAACATTTTTAAAAAAAACTATAACGCTCTCTCTCTCTGTCTCTCTCTCTCTCTCTCTCTCTCTCTCTCTCTCTCTCTCTCTCTCTCTCTCTCTCCATTTTGGACGGTTTGACAAACATTACCATCATTCATAGATGCTGAGACATCGTCGTATAAAATAAGCGAAACTCCCCAACGCTCGAATTTTCATGGATGTTCAACCGTATCTAGCTAGGATACTCCAGAGAGAGAGAGAGAGAGAGAGAGAGAGAGAGAGAGAGAGAGAGAGAGAGAGAGAGAGAGAGAGAGAGAGAGAGAGAGAGATGTGGACAACGTTCTTTTGCATACCAGGGCCCAGCAACGTGGAATGAATTGCCCATTTAAATTAGACACAAAGACACTGTGTTGTCTTTCAAGAGTGCTCTTAAAACTCACATTGTTCGACTGCAAGAATAAACTTAAAGACCTAAAACTGTTTCCTACCATAATAATTTTCAGCATATTTTTTGGTTTTCTAATTTCATGTGGCTTTTTTTTGCTTTGTAGTCATATCATTTTATTGTTAAAAAGCGCTTAAAGCTTCTAAAGATAGGCGCTATACAAAGTCTTCATTATTATTATTATTATTATTATTATTATTATTATTATTATTATTATTATTATTATTATTTGGACAATGTTTTATTGTAAGTTCTGTCTCATCTGGGTTGAAATGATAACATTTGCTTGTCAATTGTGGTATTTTTTTTGTGAGATGAAATGGTACGAAATAAACCTAAAACAAGAAAAAGCGCATACTTAGAATACACGACAAATACAATACAGAAAGTAACCGATACAAATACAATGCACAAATACACAACCCACACACCGACATTTATAATTTTATCACAGAAAACACAAATGAATCCTTTCCAGACTCGAACAGGGCCCCGAGTAGCCAAGTGGTCTAAAGCGCTCTCCGTTACGGATCACTGCCATCTCACCTCAGTCTACCTGGGTTCGAGTCTCAGATTCGGCCAATGTGGGTATGTGAGAAAGCTTGCCAGTAGCTCTTCGTGGGTCGGTGGTCGTTTCCGGGGGTCTTCCCAGGTTCTTCCTCCACCATTAATATTGGCCGTCATGTATAGTTTAACCCTACAACAACAACCAGACTCGAAGGATAAAATTTATCCAAATTATCTTCAATCCCTGGTATTTCAACAGATTACTGTTGGTAACTTAGTGCAAGTTCAGTTTCAATGTTTACGTCCAACTCATTATGTTTTTCTCTCTCACTCCAGATTTGTGCTTATTTTGTCATTTACACTCGAGAGGGAAATGGAAAAAAGAAAGGATTCCTATGAAACTGTATACCATTTTTATATCATTGAGAAAACAGAGACTAAAAATACTTGTTATCGTTATTTCCATAACGATATGTGTTATTCAAGCATATCATTGCTATTTCTAAGAAATATGTGTAACGCAAGCATATAATTGCTATTTCTAAGAAATATGTGTAACGCAAGCATATCATTGCTATTTCTAACGATATTTGTTATGCAAGCATTTCTTGCTATTTCTAAGGGATATGTGTTATACAAGCATATCATAGCAATTTCTAAGGGATATGTGTTATACTTGCATATCGTAGCAATTTCTAAGGGATATGTCTTATACTTGCATATCGTAGCAATTTCTAAGGGATATGTCTTATACTTGCATATCGTAGCAATTTCTAAGGGATATGTGTTATACTTGCATATCATAGCAATTTCTAAGGGATATGTGTTATACTTGCATATCGTAGCAATTTCTAAGGGATATGTGTTATACTTGCATATCGTAGCAATTTCTAAGGGATATGTGTTATACTTGCATATCGTAGCAATTTCTAAGGGATATGTGTTATACTTGCATATCATGGCAATTTCTAAGGTTGCATATCGTAGCAATTTCTAAGGGATATGTGTTATACTTGCATATCGTAGCAATTTCTAAGGGATATGTGTTATACTTGCATATCATGGCAATTTCTAAGGGATATGTGTTATACTTGCATATCATAGCAATTTCTAAGGGATATGTGTTATACTTGCATATCATGGCAATTTCTAAGGGATATGTGTTATACTTGCATATCATGGCAATTTCTAAGGGATATGTGTTATACTTGCATATCATGACAATTTCTAAGGGATATGTGTTATACAGTACTTGCATATCATAGCAATTTCTAAGGGATATGTGTTATGCAAGCATATATTCGATATTTCTAAAGGAGATGCATTGTGTAATCATATAATTGCTATTGGATACGCAGTATGTAAGCATATTTTTAGCAAAGCTTATATAATGATGTAGGATGTTGTTTTTTTAAAAACGCTACTTGGATACCATTTGATTACAAAAGATCATTTTAACCTTAACTGTTTGCCACTCTTTCCTTCTGTAAATTACTCATTAATTGGTATTATTTTCTTTCTACTAACCACGTGCTCAAGGGCCTTTGGTTTATTGCAAATAAATATGTTATATTGTTTGCACCGCCGCCCACCCAATCTTATCTTATATTCAGGAAGCAAGGACTCATTACCATTGATAAATCATTACAGATTTAATTTAACCTGACAACACAGCCTTAAAAAAACAAATAAAACGCAAGCATGAACTTTTTTTGCATGTATCATTTCCGAGCTACTACAGAAAAGTATTTTTAAATCATTAAAAATGAAATGCGCACATGGATTTATCAAAGAATTCAAAACAGCAGGCATAATCGTTGGTAACGGGACATACAGTTAACATTATAAATAAAATCTACTGATATCTTTGGTCGAATATAATTATCTTCTAATTCCAACATGGCCCATCAATCTCGTCATAATAAATGCGATTTAGAAACTTAAAAATTATTGCATAATCAGTGTAACTTCTGGTTAAAATGAAGTGTTTATCGTTAAAAATATGTATATCCCAGGTATACTATTTTCGTTATATCACACTCTCTTCAACATATCTTGAAAACAAAAAATCGATTGAAAAACAAAATTTGAGAACAGGCAATCACTAAAATAAACATCTGAGTCATGTAGTGGAAAACAGAACATGATTTCATGTTGTACGAGTTCTGCTAACAAAAACAGAAAATGATCATGCGAGTTCTGTAGAAGAAAACAAAATGATTTCAAGCTGTACGAGTTCTGTAGAGGAAAACAGAAAATGATGTCAAGCCGTACGAAATCTGTAGAGAAAAGCAAACTGGTTTTCAAGCATTCGAGTCCTGTAGATAGAAAAAAGTGATTTCAAGTAGTTTGAGTCCTATAGATGAAAATTCAAAATGACTTCATGCCTATCGAGTACTGTAGCTGTAGATGAAAACTCAAAATGATTTCATGAATATCGAGTACTGTAGATGAAAATTCAAAATAATTTCATGCCTATCGAGTGCTATAGATGAAACTCAAAATGATTTCATGCCTATCGAGTACTGTAGATGAAAATTCAAAATGATTTCATTCCTATCGAGTACTGTAGCTGTAGATGAAAACTCAAAATGATTTCATGAATATCGAGTGCTATTGATGAAAATTCAAAATGATTTCATGCCTATCGAGTACTGTAGATGAAAATTCAAAATGATTATATGCCTATCGAGTAATATAGCTGAAAAGTAAAAACCATTTCAAGCCGTATGAATACTGTAAATGAAAAATAAAAATGAATTTAAGACGTCCGAATGCTGTAGATAAAAAAAATAATTTCATACTGCTGGCGTACTGTAAATGATACGTAAAAATGATCTCAAGACATTGGAGTACTGAGGATGAAAGAAAAATGATTTCAAGCCGTTTACGTACTGTAGATGAAAAATAAAAATGGTTTCAAGCCGTTAGTGTACATTAGATGAAAATTAAAAATGATTTCAAGCCGTTAGTGTACTGTAGATGAAAAGTAAAAATGATTTCAAGACGTTTGAGTACTGTGAATGAAAAGTAAAATTGATTTCAAACTGTTAGAGTACTTCAGATGAAAAGTAAAAATGATTTCAAGACGTCGGAGAGAAAAACAGAAAATGAAATTGTTAGAGTCCTGTAGACGAGAAATAAAATGATTTGAAGCCGTTTGAGTACTTTTAGAAGAATATAAAAATGATTTGAAGCCGTTTGAGTACTGTGGATGAAAAGTAAAAATGATTTGAAGCCGTTTGAGTACTGTGGATGAAAAGTAAAAATAATTTCAGGCCGTTTGAGTACTGCGGTTGAAAATTAAACATGATTTCAGGCCGTTTGAGTACTGTGGATGAAAAGTAAAACTTATTTGAAGCCGTTAGAGTACTGTAGATGAAAAGTAAAAATGAATTTAAGCCGTTTGAGTATTGTAGATGAAAAGTAAAAATAATTTCAAGCCGTTTGAGTACTGTTTTCATGCGGCTGAAAATGACGATTTAGCAGAAATCTACTTCACGCAAATGTATCTCTCAAAAATTGACATACTGATTTAATTCAGCACATTTTCAAACGAGAACTTACGCTTAAAATATATTTATGTCAAGATTTGTTAATATTAGGATCTATGGGAAGTGAATATATAATATTCAACTTAATAAGTGAAGTGCAAATTAAAAACAATTCAGCTAACACTTTAAGTTAGGAATTATGAGATTTCGGATTATATGCGAGAACTACTTAACTTTGAAAAAACTCCTTACCTTCAAAACTGAAGAGCTAAGCAATATGCCATACTCTATCACAGTTCAATCTCAGTCAAAACGTTCTCAACCATTTTCATCGCATGCCAGCAACAAGAAAAAACTCTGACGTAAATAATTAACTTTTTGAACTGCCCTCTAGCGCTCAAATCTTATCTTCTCATGATGTTTTAATTAGCATCACAATGACAAGATGATTTGTCATCATTATCAGGAAATAAGCAATTGTTTCAGGTTATTGAAACTGAATTACTTCATAACGTTTTCGTTACAAAGTTGCCAGAATAGCATAAAAAATGAATGGTGTCGGTATTTCGTTGATTGTTCAAATTTTGTCAAGTGTTTTTCACTATCGTGTTCATTTTAACAAAATCTTTTATTCGCACACACACAAACGAACGCACACAATGGACATACACACATACAGAGTTTATAATTCACTGTGTACTTTGATGAACGCAATTGCCGTTTAACACTAGTAGTGTGGTAGAACGTCCAAATATGTTGCTTGATGTGATGGTACATATCTTTTACTTTTATTTCATTCTGATTGGAGGAATATTAAACAAATCGTCCTGATTACGTAGCCCTATCGTACGCGAAAGTGCCATTGCACGTCACATATATTCAGACACATTGCAATACAAGTCAAACAGGATATAGTAAGATGAACGATGCGCACACTAAAAACGTTAATAGGCAATGGGGGGATAGGCACGCTAAAAACGTTAATAGGTAATGGGGGATAGGCACACTAAAAGCGTTAATAGGCAATGGGGGATAGGCACGCTAAAAACGTTAATAGGTAATGGGGATAGGCACACTAAAAACGTTAATAGGTAATGGGGATAGGCACGCTAAAAACGTTAATAGGTAATGGGGATAGGCACACTAAAAACGTTAATAGGTAATGGGGGATAGGCACACTAAAAACGTTAATAGACAATGGGGAATAGACACGCTAAAACGTTAATAGGCAATGGGGGATAGGCACACTTAAAACGTTAATAGGTAATGGGGGATAGGCACACTAAAAAGATTAAGTATGCAGGGAGGGATAGGCATTTTGAAAAGGTAAAGTATGCAACGATGGATAGACACAATGAAATGTTGTACTAACTGTACATGCACGTGATATTGTCTACTAATTAGGTCTGCTTAATTATTATACAAAATGTAAATGTACATGAGATTGCTTGCGTAATGTATGATACAAAATGTAAATGTACATGAGATTGCTTGCGTAATGTATGATACAAAATGTAAATGTACATGGGATTGCTTGCGTAATGTATGATACAAAATGTAAATGTACGTGGGATAGTCTGCGTAATATTTGGTACAACACTAAATGTACGTGGGATAGTCTGCGTAATATTTGGTACAACACTAAATGTGCGTGGGATAGTCTGCGTAATATTTGGTACAAAACTAAATGTACGTTGGATTGCCTGCGTAATGTATGATACAAAACTGTAAATGTACGTGGGGTTGTTTACATAACATGTTTGGATTCTGGTATGTTACATATTTTCCTTCAGGCAGTTATTGATCTTGGTCTTATTTCAACTTGTAGAGGCCATTGGAATGAAGTGTTGACTAATCTGGCTATACCTTATTAAGAGCTTGTGCAATGATGTTATTGCTAGTCTGGTTTCACCATGTATAAATCTTGTGGAATGCTGCTTGTAATAGTCCGGCATCACCTTGACAAGATCTTAGAGGAATAAAGCTTGTACTAGTCTGGTATTAATTTGCTAGTCTGGCTTCATCTAGTAAAATTCTTGGGCAATGATATCTGTTCTAGTCTTGAATCACCTTGCAACAAGCTTGGTGAATGATACCTCTATTAGGATGGCATCGCCTTGCAAAAAGCTTGGGGAATGATGCTTGTACTAGTCTGGCATCAGCTTGTAAAGAGATTAGGGGAATGATGCTTGTACTAGTCTGGCATCAGCTTGTAAAGAGCTTTGAAACGATGCTTGTACTAAAAACGATTATATGTTGTTCTCGTACAATTTCATTCTTCCAACATTATAGCTATTAAAATATTGGTCTGTGTCATTTTATCAAGACAAAGTTGAGCTGTTGTCCAAGTTTATAATCGTACAAATTGAAGTTTGTGAAACTAACTAAATGAAGCTTTAATTAGGTACAGTGAGAAATTACTTCAGACGGAACACGTGTCCGGTAAAACGTTTTTATTAAAGACTAATATTTTCACCCAAGCCAGAACCTTGTCGCAAGACTGCAATGTTTTTTCATCTGTAGTTTTGTCATACCTTAATTTCATTTTTTTCTGAGTAAAGTGAAGATTATTTCTTACTACTTCACAATCAGAAACGTAATCAAGAAGATTAATTGCTGAATCGTCTGTTAAAATAAGTTTCTCTTTTAACGTCAACGGTCCATTGACAATACATCAAACAAGTAGTTTATTAAAGGAATAAAACCTGTCGTTTGATAAGTATACTATACGAAAATAAAGCTATTTAGAGTAATTACGCTAGTAATATTGCATGCGAATTAATCCGTAATCGACCAGTTTTCATTGATCGTCATCTTTTATAAAAGTAAAATTATATCACTTGAAATATTGTTTGCAATAAAGCAAGCAAATAAATGAGTGAACATTTGCCATCTCATGCGGGGGGAGGGGGAGGAGGGGCGAATTAAATATAATCTTGGTTCATGTAATGACTTTAATATCGCGATCTGCTTAACACGAAAACCAGGAAAACTGGTACATCGCACAAAACTAAATTCATTGTATGATCTGCTTAACAAGAAAACCAGGAAAACTGGTACATCGCACAAAAATAAATTCATTGTATTATCTGCTTAACACGAAAACCAGGAAAACTGGTACATCGCACAAAACTAAATTCATTGTATATATATATATATATATATATATATATATATATATATATATATATATATATATATATATATATATAATATATACGATATTATAGTCATGACATGAACCAAGATTATATTTATTCGATTACTTCTGGACTTGATTCTTAAGACTGTAAGTTCTTTTTATATATATTGTTACGTCTTTAGGTACTAATAAACGGTAACACAAAAGAGTAAAATGGAAAAAGAACTTACAGTCTTAAGAATCAAGTCCAAAAGTAATCGAATAATAAACCACGAATTAAATTATAAAAGTCCTAGTAATGAAATGATCTAATAGATTCAAGTTTGAGTCCTGTTGGAAAATCCAAGATGGAAGACAATGCCCTATGCTTACGTCTGTTTAGTGTTTATCTATAGTTTCTTGTAGTAACAGAATATTTAACACTTCGGTGTTGTAAGTTAGAATAATATTTTGATAAACTGTCTTTGTCCAAGATTATTTTTAATGAGCACATCAAATATTTCCCGAGTTTCGAATTAATCAGTAAAAATCCAAATGAATTGAAGAAACTTAACATGGATGCAAAAACTAGCTAAAACAAAAGAAAATGACTTAACGTCATTTATAAAAAGTCTCAAAATAGAGCATTTAACTAAAAACAAAGATTATATCATATTCTAATACGCAGTTCCGAAAACAAAATCCCCAAATTGCAAAATCACAAAAGTGGAGTGAAGGAGTCACATGATCGTTTATATCACGTACTCCTAGCATGACCCTGACGAAAACCAATTATTTATTTAAAAAAAAATGTAAAAAAAATTGTTTACTTCTAAATTCACTAATTTCATCTTGGCCTTGGCAACAATCATTCATTTTAAAGTAAAATGTAAACCTGCTTACGTGGCTTCAACTAGCCTTGAAACAAGGTCAGGATCTAGGTCAACATTACTTGTTTACCAAAGAAAATTCAGGTCAACCAATTTTCTGGAATAAATTTACATTAGAGTAGCATATAATGAAAAATAGAAAAAAGAACTTAACACTACAAACAACTAAATTAACACACACACACACACACACACACACACACATATATATATATATATATATATATATATATATATATATATATATATATATATATATATATATATATATATATATATATATATACGTATGTTACCATCCTTGTTTGGAGATATGGGAAAATAATCATGATTAAGAATTAGGATTTGTACTAGTATTAAGTCCATTTTTCGTCTGTCTGTACGTTTGTCTTTTTCACACACTCCCATTAAACTGAGGATATGTTAATGAGAATCTGATTAATGAAACAGTATTTTCCATGGGCTGTATAAAAAATTTCCTTTCTGTTTTTCTGATTTCATGTATTTAACAGTATTCGTATCATTTCAGACATTTATCAAAATAATTGGAGTTAACAATACTGACAAAAATGATAAATTAAATCATTTATCATCGATGCAATCTTATATTTCATAATGAGCAATCTGGAGAGAGGTTCAAGAATAACATTTTCTGGTATAAGAACATATGGAAGATGATTGCAAAACTGTCACAAGAAAGCAAAAGTTTGCAAATGAATTTCCTACTTACCGGAAAAGCATCATAAATTACAATAATGGTTTACTACATTTTTCCATGCCATATTACTGGGTAAAGGTCAAGCGTTTGGAAGATATTGTGTAACGATAACAAGCATTTAGAAACTGTTCGTGTCAGCTTCCTAGAACACTGGAACATATGCCATAAGACAGTCTGGCATTTTCTCAGAACATTATTTATCTGTATTACTCTCTATCTTGGAAAAGAATAATAATAAATCGCGTTCCAGTCAGATGAAACTGGCTATAATTATGAGTGAGTATAAGCAATTATGAGTGATCGTACAAAACGAATATTCCAGATCATCTTCCGAATTTCTTAACTTCAATACTTTTAATTTGTTTTAATTTATGAAATACTTTGTATTATACTTAATATTTATTTGTTTCCGTTGGAAAATAATCCATATCTATGTTTCTAATTTATCTCCATGCATTTTCCCCTGTCATTAAAGAACCTCCTTATATTTTCTCCCTTTTCATTAAAAATTCAAAATCCTATTACACACAATGAATTTAACAAATATTAACTTCGTGTTAAGAGCTTCTTTCTGGACCAGGACAATATGTAAGTGGAATTCGATTAAGATTTATGGTATATAACTTTGGATGAAAGTTCGAGTTCATTGCAACTTGCATTCAGGTAAAAATAAAATATACATAGACGTGCTGTCTTTATGGAAAAATGTCAAAGAAAATTTAAAAAAAAACATTATTTCTCGATTATTATTCAGTCCACGTGGATAAAGTTTGCATATATAATTCTCTGTCATATTAATAATTTGCTATTGGGCGTGGGGTGGTTTCATCGTTTAACGATTGTCGCGAATCCATTGAAAATGATACAAGCTTGAGAGACTGTTATCTGCGTCTTTTAGGCAGGAAGCGGATGCTGTCTGGGAGACGGTTGTCTGCGACTGTTAGGCAAGAAGCGTCTGGTGTCTGGGAGACTTATCTGTGACTGTTACGTAGGAAGTGTCTGGTGTCTGGGAGACTTATCTGTGACTGTTAGGCAAGAAGTGTCTGGGAAACATATCTGTGACTTACGTAGGAAGTGTCTGGTGTCTGGGAGACTTATATGTGACTGTTACGTAGGAAGTGTATGGTGTCTGAGAGACGCATTTGTAACTGTTACGTAGGAAGTGTCTGGTGTCTGGGAGACGTATCTTTGACTGTTAGGCAAGAAGTGTCTGGTGTCTGGGAGACTTATCTGTGACTGTTATTTAGGAAATGTGGTGTCTGGGAGATGTATCTGTGACTGTTAGGCAAGAAGTGTCTGGTGTCTGGGAGACTTATCTGTGACTGATACGTAGGAGGTGTCTGCTGTCTGGGAGACTTATCTGCGGCTGTTAGGCAGAAACTGGCTGCTATGGAGATGGTATTTAATGATGGTCGATACACAGTGGGAAATATTTATGTTATCACAGGCATTAAATTCATCAACTGTTCTTAATTTACTGAAGAATCATTTGAAGATCACTTTGGGTTCCGCATTTGTTAACGATTGATTAAAAACAGACACTCGCTGATATCGCCAAACCGAGAAACAGCTACTTGCCAGACATGAAAAGAATGATCAGAAATGTTTGAATAACATTTTCACGAGTGCTGAAACGTGTATGTCCTGTTTACAACCCAATTCAGGGAATACTGGTGTTTGAATTAGAAGGCAACACATTTTCAGACTATCAAGAGTTGGAAACAATGCAATAGGTATATTGACCAGGCACCTGATATCGACTCTGCATGTATCAATGCTTTGAAAATGTTGCCAGAAGTTGTGGCCGAGCTATCCGCCCGCTCACTGGTACCCGAGGTATCCGCCCGCTTTAAGATAATATGCTTGCATACAAAGCTGTCGTCTTGAAATATTTTAAAGACAGCACAGAATCAAATCTTTGCCACATTCACCATATATTCATGATTTTGTTCTAATGTAGTTACTGCATAATATCGTTATTAAGAAAACCCACAACAAACAAACACATTTTTCTGAGGGACAAACAATTTAAAAACTGGCATACAGTTGAAAATGCCGTTTTTTCAGTGTATGAACATCATAGCAAAAATGCATTTAATGCTTGGACTATCGGAGTGAGAAAGTGAAGAGGTTCGTGGTGATATAGTAGTGATATTCATATACTCTATTAGTTCATGAAGATATCGTAGTGATATTCGTATGCCACTACTATTTCATGAATATATCGTTGTGATATTCTTATACCCTAGTATTTTCATGAATATATCGTTGTGATATTCTTATACCCTAGTATTTTCATGAATATATCGTTGTGATATTTTTATACCCTAGTATTTCATGAATATATCGTTGTGATATTCTTACATCACTACTATTTCATGAATATATCGTTGTGATATTCGTATACCCTAGTATTTCATGAATATATCGTTATGATATTCTTATACCCTACTATTTCATGAATATATCGTTGTGATAGTCTTATACCACTACTTTTACATGAATATATCGTTGTGATATTCGTATTCACTAGTATTTTCATACAATATTGATACTGGGATCATTCATTTGACGGGCTGCATGGTAAACAGAATGCATATAACACAGTGTAGGTATCGCAATAACTCCGACAGCAATTGTTCAAGTCAGGAATTATACTCAAAATCCAATACGTTTTATTATTCCTGATGGAAAAGTTTACATTATTTACAGATTTTTCGCTGGTAGGTGGTTGTTATTTAACATTCATTTGTCGATAGTCTTCCTTATTCGATAAATACAGTTCACGTAGCAATATTACAATCACTTGTCGATAATCTTATATATTCGATAAATATTACAACATAGCAATATATTATAACATAGCAATATAACATTCACTTATCGATAATCATCCTTATTCGATAAATAAAGATAACTTGGCCATATAACTGGGGATTGCACTTCGATAACTAAGTGTCAGTCTAAATTCTAACTCAAAGTTCCACACAGCGTTATCTTTCATAATTGCTTTTTCCACTCCAAAAAATTAGCAACGTTCTTTCTTTTTCTACACTGCTTATAAATCACAATATTTTTGTAAGTAATGAAGTTGAATTATATATCATTGTCATCAGGCACTTTATTTCCGTCGCAAGCTTTTATTTCTAAGTATGCCAAGTGATAATATGCTATGTCAGCATCTGCCGGAGTAAACCTGGCCTAATCCATCACGCTGCGATCTAAGACGAAAGTAAACACAAGCACGTGTAGTTTGCAGGCAACGCTGAATTGCTTTCAAGACTTCGACGTTTTTAATCCTGGCTTTAGTGTTTCAAAACGTTCAAAGCTATATTATAAAGTACAGAAGTCCGATCATCAAAACCGTGTTTATTTTTCCGGAAACTGGGTGAGAACTGTTGTGTATGCATACGTCCGAAATCACTCATAAACCGAAATCGTGTGACATCAGACGAAGAGGACCTTTTTTTAAAAATATTGTAGGTGATAATATTTTTAAAACCAAACGTATCTAAAATTAAGTTTATCTTTCTCTAGTGTTTAGTACCAATTCTCAAAGATGCTGAATATACATACATAATTTCACATGCAAATACCGTATCAAACACCTACTTTTAGTAACATCTTCAAATTATTGTATCTATATGTTAACACTCGCGTTCAGGAATTCTCATATTTATGCTCTGGAAATTATCCATAAATATTTATGCGTCTATCTGTATATGTGTGATTTTTGTCTATCCCAGTATAAACAATCTTTAGTATTTCTTTCAAGACCTTTATTATTGATGTGCATCAAATCGATTTTCATTATTTACATTTAACAATGTGTTTCATGTAAATAATACACTTAGTGTGATAGGACGACTCATCCACCCTACTTCCCATTGTGCATTAGTGAACAGGGATCCGCATTTTCTAAAGGCACATATACAAACATAAAGTAAAGGCCATTGTGATGAGATCAGAAGAAAACTTCAAATAAGAAAGTCAACGACAATGTTTTCTCTGATGCTAGCTTGGAGTCACATAAATTTTCAAGTTTGCTCAAATATAGCAATAGCGATGTGAATATTAGCTATAATGAAAGCATAACATAGCATCATAACAATGTGAATGTTAGATATAATACAAGTATAACATAGCATCATAACAATGTGAATGTTAGCTATAATACAAACATAACATCACAACAATGTGAATGTTAGCTATAATACAAACATAACATCACAACAATGTGAATGTTAGCTATAATACAAACATAACATCACAACAATGTGAATGTTAGCTATAATACAAGCATAACATAACATCATAACAATGTGAATGTTAGCTATAATACAAGCATAACATAGCATCACAACAATGTGAATGTTAGCTATAATACAAGCATAACATATCATCATAACAATGTGAATGTTAGCTATAATACAAGTATAACATAGCATCATAACAATGTGAATGTTAGCTATAATACAAGTATAACATAGCATCATAACAATGTGAATGTTAGCTATAATACAAGCATAACATAGCATCACAACAATGTGAATGTTAGCTATAATACAAGCATAACATAACATCATAACAATGTGAATGTTAGCTATAATACAAGCATAACATAGCATCACAACAATGTGAATGTTAGCTATAATGCAAGCATATCATAACATCACAACAATGTGAATGTTAGATATAATACAAGTATATCATCACAACAATGTGAATGTTAGCTATAATACAAGTATAACGTAACATCACAACAATGTGAATGTTAGATATAATACAAGGATATCATCACAACAATGTGAATGTTAGCTATAATGCAAGTATAGCATAACATCACAACAATGTGAATGTTAGCTATAATGAAAGCATATCATAACATCATAACAATGTGAATGTTAGATATAATACAAGCATATCATCACAACAATGTGAATGTTAGCTATAATGCAAGTATAACGTAACATCATAACAATGTGAATGTTAGCTATAATGCAAGCATAACATAACATCACAACAATGTGAATGTTAGTTATAATGCAAGCATACCATAACATCATAACAATGTGAATATTAGCTATAATACAAGCATAACATAACATCACAACGATGTGAATGTTAGTTATAATGCAAGCATACCATAACATCATAACAAAGTGAATATTAGCTATAATGAAAGCATAACATAACATCACAACAATGTGAATGTTAGCTATAATGAAAGTATACCATAACATCATAACAATGTGAATGTTAGCTCAAATGCAAGCATAGCATTACACCATTGTGAATGTTTGCTCTAATGCAAGCAAAGTGTTATGTGACAACAACTTGCGTCTTTGCTCGAATGCATGCATAGTATAGCGTGACAACAATTTGAAGGTTGGCCTTAATGCAAGCATAGTATAGCGTGACAATAACTTGCGTCTTGGCTCTAATGCAAGCATAGCATAGCGTGAAAACAACTTTGCATGCTTGCTCTAATGCTAGCATGGCATAGCGTGACAACACCTTGTATGTTGTCTCTAATGTAAGCATAGAATAGCGTGACAACGCCTTACATGTTGTCTCTAATGCAAGCATAGCGTGACAACAACTTGCATGTTGGCTCTAATGCAAGCATAGCGTGACAACACAGTGTATGTTGGCTCTAATGTAAGCATAGAATAGCGTGACAACACATTACATGTTGTCTCTAATGCAAGCATAGCGTGACAACAACTTGCATGTTGGCTCTAATGCAAGCATAGTATGACTGCAACTGACAATGTGAACGGCATAGTTAAACCAATTGTGTATGAAGTCGGAAACGTAGATGATGCTCATAGTTATTATTATTATTATTATTAGTAGTAGTAGTAGTAGTAGTAGTAGTAGTAGTAGTAGTAGTAGTATTTGTTGGCTTTTATTATTGATTATATGTTCAGTACATCTGTATTTTGTACTTGACCTTTGTCCAAAATCAAGTTAATGGTGTACATGATCAGTGAGATTTTTTTTATAAACACTACCATATAGCACACAACAAGCCATTAGCAGATTAGCAGAAACCAAATTTAATACAGGAATTTACGAAATTTGGAATACCACTGGAATTCAAATAGAACTTCATACATTTAGACTTTTGACAGAACGTTTATGATTATTTGGGATTTAATTCAAATATTGTACATTTATTTGCAATTATCACTTTTTAATCAAGGAAATAAAATTTCTTTGAATGTAAGAAAACCGTTTGGTATTTGCTCTTTTAAGTTACTCTTTTTAAGACACCACAGTCGTAGCAATTACTAAAGAACTAACGTGATATTATTTTAACAATGAAGATAACGTGATATTATTTTAACAATGAAGATAACGTGATATTATTTTAACAATGAAGATAACGTGATATTATTTTAACAATGAAGATAACGTGATATTATTTTAACAATGAAGATAACGTGATATTATTTTAACAATGAAGATAACGTGATATTATTTTAACAATGAAGATAATGTGATATTATTTTAACAATGAAGATAACGTGATATTATTTTAACAATGAAGATAACGTGATATTATTTTAACATCGTGATAATCATCATCGTTCAACACCATGTATCTTCATCTCATTGTAAATATCGTCATCGTTATTATTATTATTATTATTATTATTATTATTATTATTATTATTATTATTATTTCATATTATAAATAAAATAGAGAGAATAATTATTAGTGCATCGTTAATGTTGGGCGACTCGACTGAAGAGGCAAAGTAATACACATTATTGGGGTACAAGTAGGTCCGTTGGGGTTTTATGAATGTATTATATTCACGTTATCTATAAACTAATACAACACCATCTGGATTCTTTGATTGAACCCACTATACGTCCAGTCTCGTCTCTTAATGACGTGATATTTCTATACATGTTGGAAGGTTTTTATTCTGTTTTTTGTGTGTTTGTTGTTTTTTTTGTGCTGTTAATTATTCTGTAAATTCTAGGCGCATATTTGTCGCTCAGATATAGCCGTAGTACAAGGTTCGACCAATGTGGATATGTGAGAAAGCTTGCCAGTATCTTCTCTGTGGTCGGTGGTTCTTTCAGGAGTTTTCCGGGGTTCTTCCTTCCTCCACCGTTAATACTGATCGCCATATATAGCCTATTGTGTGCTGAAAATGGCGTTAAACCCTATAACAAGAAGAACAAGTGAATGCTCAATGGCACACATCAGAACTTTAGAAAGCAAATCTGATCCAAGACGGTAATCATCAAGGCAAATGAGAGTAATACATCTACTCAAAGGGAATTAAGCATCTCTCTCTCTCTCTCTCTCTCTCTCTCTCTCTCTCTCTCTCTCTCTCTCTCTCTCTCTCTCTCTCTCTCTCTCTCTCTCTCTCTCTCTCTCTCTCTCTCTCTCTCTCTCTCTCTCTCTCTCTCTCTCTCTCTCTCTCTCTCGCTCTCTCTCTCTCTCTCATAGGAGATCAAACTTTACAAAAGCAAATGTTTAAGCTGCTGATGAATTACAGTCTATACTGATTACGAAATTACAGGCCATACAAATTACAAATTATGGAATCACAGCCCATACTAATTATGATATTACAGCCCACACTAATTATGAAATTACAACCCACACTAATTACGAAAGTACAGCCCATACCAATTATGATATTACAACCCATAATACTTAAGATATTAGAGCCCACAAAAACAGCCTACACTAAAAAGGTACAGCACATACCAATTACGATATTACAGCCCATACTAATTACGAATTTACAGCCCATACTAATTATGATGTTACAGTCCATACTGATTATAAAATTACAGCATATACCAATTATGAAATTACAGTCCATACTAATTACACAATTACAGCCAATACTACATACAATTACAGCCCATACTTATTACAAAATTACAGCAGATACTGATTATGAAATTAAAGGCTATATTGCTGGAGTCTATTTTGATCGTATTTTTTATTACCTAGCGCAACCAAGATAGTCTGGCTTCATCGGAATAATGTACCGGATTTCATGCTGGCAAGTATAATAACAATATATAGAACTAGACAATGTAGTAAAGCCAACAAAACCAACTGAGAATTCATCAAGTGCTTGACATATGCAATGTAAAACGTGGTTCGAATTTTATTCAAAAAGGCTTGCAGCTCGTGCACAGGCAACGATTGAAAAACCGCTTGAATATGCATTCGTTTTGCTATCATCTTTGATCGTCATTATCTTGTTAACTGACGCACAGCAACGGTAATGCATCTTGCAGGTTATTAGATCCGCTCTATCATTGGGTGTCTATGTTTCACGCATAGCTTACTTTATAATGATTTCGCGTGCGCTACTGAGAATCGCTTATGTTTCCCCTTGTAGGGGGTAATTTGGCCTTATCTATCGCCCTTCTCTTTGCTGAGAACAAATAAACAACGAGGGTGTGGAACGCGAGGATTAGAGAGGTCGAAATTATAGTGCAAATTTACCGATGTATGATGCCATTCGTTGGGTGGACGGCATGGGCCAATTCCATAGATGAAGGGTCAAGTCACATGGGTCATCTAGTGATTACATTCTTCTCAATGATGGTGTAATGTTGTACTTTAATGATCAACCTCAGATTTGAACACATTGGTTTTGAAGTGAACCCATAATTCGTGATGAAAGATCATATAACGTTAAGACCCATTCAATATAAAAAGCATGATTCCATTTATAAATTATATCATTTTTGTTTCTAAAAATAATTTGTATTCCCCACATGTGCTCATGAGTATGTATGAATATGTTTGTACGAAAGTATTTAATATATTAGACTAAATTGTAATCTAGAATAATTGCAACATGAAAAATAATTTTCTCATTTTAATCCGAGTCGTATGAAGCAAAGTCGTATAAAGTGTTGACTATTAAATGATTAAATAGCAGCCATCATCTTCTCCGTTTTTATCTTCCGTGTCATTGGATTAAATCTGTACACATGAAAAGGTATGGGGCATATAATAAAAGGAACAATTTACTATATAGACGGGGTACATAATGAAGCAATTGTTAACAGGTAATTGCCTACATGAATTATGTTTCTTTGCCAGGAACACTTTTTGTATTTGCTTATCTGTTATCTCGCTTAATAGTTGGCTGTTATATTACACATATCTACTTGCATGGTAAACATGTATCATTACATGGTCTACATCGTTTTGGAAGGGTAGCTTAAAATACGAAGACCCACTCTGTGAATTGCCATCAATGTAAAATGCAAATACCTCTCCAAAAATTGCCATGAATTATAATACAAATACCCCTCCCAAAATTGCCATGAATTATAATACAAAGACCTGTTCCATAACTACTATGAATATTCAATAATTTATTGTTTTAAGCCTCCGTATCAATAGATCTATGCATATCAGTATAAATCTATGAATATCAGTATAAATATATTGATATAATTGGTCTAGGAATGCTTACCGGTTAATAATATAGGTCTAGGAATGCTTACCTGCTAATAATATAGGTTTAGGAATAGTCTAGGAATGCTTACCTGCTGATAATATAGGTCTAGGAATACTTACCTGCTGATAATATAGGTCTAGGAATGCTTACTTGCTGATAATATAGGTCTAGGAATTCTTACCTGCTGATAATATAGGTCTAGGACACCTCCATATATTTTAATGTAGAAGGCATCAGCCTAATTCTTACAATCCTAGCATTTTTTACACATAAGCTAAGTCTGTAATGTGGTTTACGTTTACTTTGAGTTATGCTTGGAAATGGGTTGACTTGTTGGTGACTGCCTGTCACAGTTAGACTAGCATTGGAGATCAAATGCGTAACTTTGGCTTCGTAACCGACTTGGCTTACGTATTTACATGTGTCTGCTACAGAGTTAAAAATCTAAAAATCTAGATAATAGAAGGGTGATGAAAGTATGCTAATTTGTTACAGTACATGTGAACTTTATTCATGCATAAGGCGCATACTGATTCTATTAGCTGTCTTGTCACATGGAAAATATTTAAAATAGGTCTTTCCTGTCAAACATGAATGTAAAAAGATGGGTTGGTGGCAATGTTGGTTCCGTATAAAAGCCACTAGTTGCATAAGGAACTAACATTAATAACTCAGTCAGAATCTTAAAAGCACACTTTCAACAAAAATATTTAGTTTTTATTTGAATCTTTAATGAAAAATTATTAACATTGTTCTGTAATAGGTCATCGTCAGATAAACTTTCGCCAAAAAAAAAAAAGGTCCAGTGAGACCTAAGCGCTTGAATTTTCCGTTCACCGCAAGAAACACATAACTGGATCACATATTCAGCACTGCCACGGCGAACAATGGCCATGTGATATCAACAGTATTCTTCAGGACAATTCTTTCCACAAGGAATTACTGATCCGATAACGATCCATCGACGGCTATTTTGTACCTGGTGCATAATATATTGTTGGATAAAGTCCCGTTGAAGAATACGTTTATAATATATAAGAACGACTACTAATTCTGTTGCAAAGCTAATTTAAGAACAATATTTTTGTCTAACCGATGGAGAAAAAAAAAACCAGCTTCCCAAAATAGAAAATTGCAGAAGAAAAATGTTACGGAATGAAATAAAATCGTTATTAATCGCGAGTGATATTGAGATATTTTTTAAAATGGAAATAAAGAAGAGCAGAGTCGAGATGTTTGAACGAGAGCGACAAAGATTATCGGCGATGGAACCAGAGCACTTCCCCAAGTTTGACTCTGATAGATTAAACAAGATAAGAAACAGTCACATTCGAACTACAGTTGTATGATTTTAACAAAATGGAGAAAAACGAATTTATCAACGCTGGTGCTGTTCATGTTTGGTCGACGCTTAAAATAGGTCGTGATGGAGTATTAATAGAGTTCACAACGAACCAAAAGTTTGCTAATAAAAAAATACAAAACTTAAGGACAGCGAAAAGATAAAATGTATAGCTGAGCAACAAACACCAGATGGATCACAGTGGATCGTACGTGATAAACTGGATCCGGTAAAGCAGATAAGATCAGCATCAATAGTCATCCTGGACAAAAATACCAAACCAGGAACATTTATCGGGATAGACAACACCTACTACAAAAACGCTTATCCTGCAACAGCTATTGTTTACGCAATTTATTATCTGAATGAATCAGACATAGCTGCTTTTGCTCTGATGAAAAAAGGCTCGCTAAATTGTGTTCAGCGTATCACTAAGCAATTTGTAAACTCCACACGTGGAAAGAAAATAACAGAATCAAAAATTTGTAAACAATAATCGGGAAACTATGTCAGTGCGAGAGGATCTCGCATAGATGACAGAGATGAATTTGAAAAATTGTTACTGTTTCCACTAATTGTGAAAACAATAACAAAAGAAGTTTAATATAACTCGAACAAATACCCACCACTAGTGATGTTACAATAGGATTAATTAACCATAATTGTCATGCGTGTACAGAAGTAATATTAAATTTCCAAAAGAAAGAACTAATATTTTTTTTAGAAAATTCACAGCATAAGTAAAAACGACCATTTATCAATCTAGTTATCTTTAGGTGGCCGTTTTGAGGACGCTTGCATAAATTACATTCACGACGAATCATTTGGTTTGTTTATTTTACCATCTTGAGTTCTGCCTCGGAAGCAGTCACTCCAACATGCTATGAAAAATATTCCTGTAAAATATGACGGCGACAACGATGATTTACTCGTTAACTGTTTTACTGTTTTGTCTGCTGCATCTCACATTGCACCTTTTTTTTTGTTGAAAATGGCTTCCAACGCCAGAAGAACGTCTCGATGATGTATCACAATGTTGTGTCGAATTTGGTCAGGCTGGTCTTTGGAACACAAAATAAAATATCTCCAATATGATTTCTGTTGACAATGTCGCTGCTTATCTAGCAGTTTTTCTAAGACTTGGAGAGTTTCATCGTTATTTTGAGCGATTCGGGTATCCAACATTCGGGTATCCAACATTCGGGTATCCAACATCGGGTATCCAACATTCGGGTATCCTACATTCGGGTATCCAACATATGAAATGACACTAGTTGCAATAAACGTGCATTACCAGCCATCGATCTTACTGGATTTGCTGAGATTGAAAAATTCGAGTTTTCAGCGAGTATTCATCTTGTGAAACCAATTTGGCTTGGTAGATACTTTAATAAACCAGATGCCAATGTTAATTTCAACGTCGGTTGCGCGAAAATTCGGCGTGGTTGGGCTCCAATAGTGTTATTACGATACATGTTCGATGCTAAAATTTTGACATCGTTGATAATTGCCTCTGTGATAATTTCGTAGTTTGATTACCATAAGATGACAAATAAATATGCAGAAACATTATTAGTAAATTTACTCAGTGATCTTCACGTCGTTGCTCAAAATTAATTATGGATCAAGCAGAATTAGATTTTGTCATCAAAGACACGGCGACGCGAGGTGTACTGGTGGCACGAAGAAAATGCAAGAATATAATGGAACAATTATTGGTACAATCATTAGCTACTGAGACGGCAATTCTCCTTCGTTTGACCATTTAAAATCATCAATGCTTACCTACTCATTAATAAACCTATTATCGATGACTACTAAATTTCCCAATTATAGGGTCGCCACGAATTCTTTGTATATTAATGGTTGCAAAATATATCTTTTTTTCAGCCATTTATTTATAAGGACACTACTGACTCTCATTGGGCTTCATGGTTCATAAAACAAATACGTAAATATTCAGAGTTGAAGTTAAGACCCCATACATTTTTTTCGCAAAGACAATTGTCACGGATTTCATCATCACCTTCAGTCCACGATCACATTCCGAGATATAGCACGAGGTATCTGAATTGGTACTGGTAAAAAAACACGTGCGATATAATTATTTTAAAAAATAACTCAGACATGATTGCGTTGAATCCAACTCACCGGCTTGCTCGAGAGATGAGACAATGTGGTGTCAGCGCATGAGCGTATCAAAGTTTATTTAGATGGCGAGGTAATGTATAGACTCCCTAATGAATGGGTGAGAAATATTTCCAGAGAATAATTATCTGGAATGAGATGTGTACAGTATCTAAAGAAACATTAAACAAATTTATTGATTGTTTATCAACAACATCTACTGCAATTATCATGTGTAGCGATCATGGACAGCCTCCGTCGTTTACAGGTAAATCACAAAATGAACGGTTGATAAAACTATACTTGTCATTATGAAAAAGTCTTGTACGATCCATCGATTACAGAAAAAAACAACTCGGACAACTGAAATTCTTAATCTGATTACAACCCGATAAAAGTATGTGTCAAATACTCTGTACCGTAATCTCAGACACGATAATGTCAAATTTCTGGAATTTAAGGCCCCCAAATAGTTGTATTCTTGTAAAAAGGTTGCAATTTACTTCTGCGTAAATTATTTGAGCTTTAGACGGAAATATTTCCTGAAAAACTAGTTCCATTATGTCATCAACCAACAGATACATGCCGACAAAATATATTCGTATACTTTCCTTGAACCGGCATGAGACAAAATCTCGTTCTTAGTGATGCTAAGGTTCCTGTAGAGGCTGTAGAACAGGCATCGTCGGTGTCAGAGACGTTAAGTCGTTTTACGACCATACCCATCGTGCTGCACTCTGGGATATGCCGTAGCAATTCATTCGTCTCAGGGATTAACAATATCAGATACAAATAACTTGATTGTCGATGATCACATCTAATGGTCAAATTTAGTTTATCTGGTTGTGTCTAGAGTAAAAAAAATATAATTTACAGAGGGTTGTCTACGTGTTGGAGCAGCCAACACAGTCACAAACAACAACACCATCACCAGGAATTATCAACGCAATGAAGACAAAATAAGCTGGTTATGCGCGAGGTGATAAAACAATCACGTCAGTTTGCTCTGGATGTGCAATTAGTCATCGCGCTGAAAAAACAAATGAAGCACTGCATCTGCTGTAACACAACAGTGTTCATAATGACGTACGACAATTACCGAGGACAGACCTGATAGTAGTATCGGCCACAGACGCGAAAATGTTTCCGTACACTGACATGTATTGAATGTAACAGAAGAAGAGAAACTTCGTTCCTCAACGCGTGTGACTTTTATTAGCGTTTTATGTTGGCGCATGTGGGGAGACCCTGGTGTCAGCAATCTGGTTGTAACTGGGTGTTTTTATTTTAAAGAATTCCCTGTAATTGTACAAATCTACGTTGAGGTGCTGTTGAATATAATCCATAGACAGATGGATGCGTAGTAGATCTTAACACGCTGAAACTTATACGTGAGGTTACACTGCACACGGGATATATTACCCATGCTGCACCATTTCAATATCACCAGGTTTACATACATACATCGCTGTGTATTTTTTTTATTAATTATCTGGTTGTTGTTGATGATCTGGTGACTTTTTGAGCTGTTATGTGGGATTTTTCTTTTATTAATTGCATTGGCAGGTTTCATGCTAATTCAGCTCGTACAATATGAATCTGGATTTTCAGCAAGACCTGAGCACGAACCGGTCAGGCATCATCCATTGTTACCAAATTCCATTTGAGCTATTATAATTGGTTCACCTGGGTCGGGTAAAACCCAGTTGCTGCTCAATCTGCTATTGAGGTGGTTCAAATGAGACAAATTCTATTTAGTAAGCGCCATCTGTGGATGACCAACGATGATGTAATGTTCTCAAGAAATGTGACACATTTTCAGTGATCGAGGGCTGTTAATGAATTTATCATATGCATCGATTAAGCGCCGTCCGTCGAGGATCTTAACGGGGATAGCAACAATCTAATGGATTACGATGATGTTATGCTTGATAAACAAGCAAATCCATCCAGAATATTTTCACTGGGCCCACACAAAATCACAGATGTCGTTTACGTCACTCATCGGTGTACTCAGATTCCCAAAGTAATTCAAGATAAATGTAATTTTTGTGGTTCTTTTTAACGTTGTCGATACACATACGCTTAGAAATATTCATCAGACATGATATCCCGGTGAATTGAACATAGGTAAGTTTAATCAAGCATGACTTCGCTGCGATAAGTTTACACGATCAAGCAATACATTATCGAAATAGTCCTGATAAAATTGTTATTAAAGAAATAAAGTTGTCGTATAACAATTACAGCAAGATGCTCTAGCGATTCATCTCGATGTTGAAGAAAATCAAAGATGACTTTGAGATGATAAAGCAGCAATGTAAATAGTGCAAATATACACACGCGGTTTAGTATATATTTTTAAAACTACTCCAACGCAACATGTAATCGTCTTTGGCGGATTCACACGAACATGATATAGTTATATGTGCTCCATTCGCAATTGCATTTGTGAAACTACGATCTGAGCTGTCTCGACGACGATATGAAACTCGAGGGTTGTAAAGATACGTATTAGGTAGCTACAAAAGCGTGTATTGGAGTCTGTTAAGATTCCAGCAGAATGAGAAGAAAAAAAACCTAACAACAGAAATGCACGATCAAGAATAACGACAAAGAAATATTATTTTTTATTGTCATTTTTTGTGGTCATGGTTTGCCGTTATGGTCTGTCGTTTACAAAGTAACAGTTAATTCCTTACCAGATGTGTCCAATAAATTGCCGTCTTGGTTGATTAAAAGAAAACGTATTCTTAGCTATGGGTGATATCGTAAATAAACAGAATTAACGGGTACCGACATAATCAAGTGACCCGGTGGGAGATCCGGAGAAAAGCTATAAATAAAATATCTATGTTGAGCCTGGCCTATCGCTTGACCAGACAAGGTCTAGCTGCCGTATTCTGCGTCATGCACTAGATTTACAGAAATCGTTGACGTTATTTTGATACTGCCCGGTTATACATGACGACCACCACCTGTTCGATCGTAGTTCTGTCGGAGAATGTTCTTTCATCCCATATTTATTTCTATACAGCAACAGTTTTCGGAAGATATTTATCAGCTATAGCATTGGTATATTGCTTTATTTTATAAGAATCAAGTCTGGATATTTTGAGCATACTCAGATCGTCTCTGGTGATTTAAAAACGATCATAAATAATTTTGTTGAGCGGGATCATTCTCAAATATGGTTGACTCAGGAGAATTGAGTGCTAATCGTAAATCATGATACTATTATAGTTCTAATTTCAGAATAGATTTTTGATCTAAGATAACAAGCGTCGCTGATAATATGCCGATTAACGTCATTGTTCCAGTGGCCATCGAGAAAACCGTGTATACAACATCTTCGATGACGATGATTCGTCTGCGATATTGTTTTGTTTTATCATATGATCGTCTATGATTTCTTCCAGCGATGCTTTCCACGCACATGCTTGATTATACTGAAAGGTTTGCGTGTGAGTCATGTGTTATACTAGGCTACCAATTGAGGTATTGCCGTGACTTATTCCAGACAACACCAATATGGTGTTGCCGTTAAGACTTTATCTGCTGTTTCAGGTATGAATGTTTCCTCTGTATTTTAATTTAGCACAACTGACACGGTGTCGGTGGAATAACGCCATAGATATATGGTGAATATCCTACATTTCTCAGCGCTAAACAATTAGAGTCTGTATAGTCTGATGATTCGTGTGCGAATTTTAGTGAGATTAATATCGACGAAATTTGGAACCGCAAAGAATCCGTTGCTACTTGTATTTATGGCTTTCAGAAAAGTGTAGACACGGTTCAGTGAATTTTGTGTTCAGATATCAACGTGATCAGTCCATTATCGATGGTCATTATAGAGATCATCTTCGTTGGAGCGTTACCGTTTGATTCTGGGTCTCTCAAATTAGCAATGTTATTTCCGCTCATATTAAGATCTCCATCCGTTGCGTCGTCGGCTTTAGCAGTTTTGATTGTGTGTTTGTTGTTGTCTGTGTAATTTTTGTTGCCGCGTCATCGTCTGATTTTGTTTTCTTCGCATTGATAATTCTAGTTCTGCTCAGGTTGAGATCGTTGTACATTAAATATCCAATTCGTCTAATACGTCCAGTAAGATCTCCCATGATTGTTAGAAGTGATTTCTCCGAGTTTTTAATTTTAACGGTTTTAGCAAACACCACTAAGTTATCTTTGGTAGCGCCTGGAACGCGCAAAATAATATCTGTCAACGGTACATTGCTCGTCCTTAAAAGTCCGTGTTGAACTTGAAAATCAATTTCATTAAAAGTCCGTGTTGAACCTGAAAATCAATTTCATTAAAAGTCCGTGTTGAACCTGAAAATCAATTTCATTAAAAGTCCGTGTTGAACCTGAAAATCAATTTCATTAAAAGTCCGTGTTGAACCTGAAAATCAATTTCATTAAAAGTCCGTGTTGAACCTGAAAATCAATTTCATTCGTGTCAACATCGACGAGACGCAAACGATCAGTGAGTTCATTTCGTGTTGCATATTTGGATAAATCAATGCCACCCTCTACTTTTACTTTGATAGATCTTCCGTAAATATCTATCATTATAAACTATTAACCTGTTTAAAACGATGCCGTCTGCAGGTATACTCATGCACAACTTCATAAGGCGGCGTTGACGACCTTGACACTGCATTAAACACAACATATTTTTTATTTAGCCAGTCAAGCAATGCAAACATTACAGAATGTCGTACATAGGAAATATTTCAGGCGTGTTGATATTGATTCGTTTGAAATGCTCAGCTGTTATTAACTCGAATAATAATCAGAAACAGATTATATGGAAAGTTGTCTTCTCGTATTCAGCTAACTAGGTATGGATAATGAGGTGTGGATAAATTGGGTACGGCCTACCTAGATGTTGGCCGCTGCAGTAAGAAGAGATGAAAGACTACCAGATAACCCAACGTATGTGTGCATGGAAGGCCTGGGTGGTTGAAGTGACAGAACTGGGAAAGCGGGTCAAGTGCATCATATCAAATGTCAAGTAAACATGTAGAAGAAACGTCATTATAGTGTTTGACTATAAGAGACATGTTATTATAGTGTTTGACTATAACGAGAAAAGTCATTATAGTGTTTGACTATAAGAATCATGTAATTATAGTGTTTGACTATAAAAAGAAAAGTCATTATAGTGTTTAACTATAAGAGAAATACCATTGTAGTGTTTGACTATAAAGAGACATGTCATTATAGTGTTTGAATATAAAATGTCATTATAGTGTTTGACTATAAGAGAAATGTCAGTATGGTGTTTGACTATAAAGATACATGTCATTATAGTGTTTGACTATAAGAGAAAAGTCATTATAAAGTTTGACTATTAGAGATTGGGAAAACCGTTTAGACATCCGTACTAATCCTTCTATGCAAGGTGTTTGGAAAAGCAGGAGACTAAATGTTATTCTTGTTCCGTCCATCTTGACTTTCTAATTTGTTGTCTTTGCATCTGGGTTCTGCTTCAACTGTATCCTCATAATCCATTTTCATTTATTCTCCACCAATCAAACAAGTATAAGTGTCTTAAATTGCTTCTAATAATCTAGAATGACGTCTATCAAACTGTTGATTTCTATTGTATTATCAAATTCGTCATACAGGAGGACGATCACCGTCTCGTCCAGCGCGTTTGCAAGTAAACTGACGCTCCACATGACTTTGTCCAGATTTTAATAGGTTGGAAATACTTTTCTTGCAACCACATATATAAATGTAAGCAATCCATTAGTTCTAAAATCTGTCCATCTTTGATTTGTTTTCTTCGCTCATCAAATCTATCATTGCCATCCGATATTGTTTATGTTTTCCGCATCATCAGGTTCCCATTGTACGCAGGCATTTAGATTGGTGTTTTGTGAGTCTATTCCGTACTTCAAGATTTTCCAGATAGTAACGGTAAGGGTAAATATCCATGCTGCTCTTGGCTAATTTGCTATTTAAGTTCAAATCCACACCGCTGAACAAGGAATGCATGAAATTGTTGACGGTAGCTACTTTCGCATTGCCGTCTATTGTATTTAGTCTTATCGACAACTTTGACTTTCAGGTACAAGTAACTGATGTTCATATCAATCTTCGTGTCGACCTTTGATTTCAAAAATCAGTGAGAGCTGAATCCGTCAATGATAAGACCGGATGAAATTCTACCACTTGGGTCTCTTACATTGTCATAATTTTAGGTGGCATGACAAACAGATCCAGTTCCATTTTGGAACAAACACAAGACTCTCGGTGCATAATTTTCTTTCTTTCTCTCTGTTATGTTTTTAATAATAAAAAAAACGTTTAAGTCTCGGACCGTTCTTCTTTTTTTAGTATTTCTAGCTTTATGAGTGTGAAGTTTTCTCGAGAGGTGATTTCGTCGTCACTTTCTGCCTTGTCCTTGCTGTGGCATTGGGGAAGTAGGAATGACTGATTCAGCACTGTCTAGGGCATTTAATGGGTTTCTCGTAGACCCAAAATGTCTTAACCCGTTTGAAGAAAGACATTTGTGCTCTCAAGAAAGATTCTGGGGGTTTTGTTTGTCGATGATGACATTTTGGAGAAATTCTAAGAATTGCACCACCACGGTATCTTTCAAGGCGTGCAATCCTCGTGTCACCATCGGTTTCAACACAGGAGCCACCGAACGAAGGCCGAATTTAACATATCTCTATAATATGTCCTCACTGTCGAGCGACTCCTCGGAATACTGGATACATGACTTACGAGTCGTTAGAGACTCGTTTTCGAAAATGGAGTTTCACCGTGACTTTCTCTTTGGTGAATGGAATATTTTGTCCTTGATCTGCTTTTATTGCAATGTTGACAGTGTGTGTCGAAATACGATTTACTGACAGGTAAATAGTGAGGATATACAAATTCGCGGTGAACGCTATAAGTGTTACCACCTTCCTGGTCGGTGTTTGTGGCTGAATCTATTTTGAAAGGAATGACATGCAGTAAGGGTATGGAGGTGTGTCTTACCACGTTGTACTCTACCACATCGAAGTACACAAAGATTAAATTGAGTCCTTCCTTCAGTTATACAGTAAAACGAAACAACTTGTAAAATTCCATATTTATGTTGCTCTTCAGCTTAAACTTTGGAGTCATTTTTGTGTCTCCACTTAAAATTTCAAACAAGTCACGATTAAAACTGATGGACAACGTTTGGGTATCAGAAAATGTTTTTAATAGGCGACAAGCCACTTTATAGCACTCCAGTCTGACAAATGTTTACTCTTTCCAGGGCTTGCCGAACGTTGCATTGAACCTGTCAGCAATTGTGTCCACCAAATGTTCACCGCTAAAATAATAGCCTGCTTTAATTTTCAAAGTGTAGATAGTGCATAATGAATTGTTTGCTGTATTCATGACTTCGTTTGAATTGGTTTAGGCTGAATGATTTCTGAAAAGCACTTCCCAACTGGCTTCGTGATCTGAAAGCATGGTCTGAGGTAATTTGATCGTGTAACAGCAGAAAGTGTTTATCAGGAAACACCTCCATGAAAGAGTCACTGGTTACCGTTAAGTAAAACCGATTGTTAATGGTCATAATTCCAGATGTATGCTGTCCGACGGGTCAATTGAAGTCGGATGAGTATCTAAAACAGGATTGTAGTTCTGGTTATTGCTAGAGGGGTGACTGACGTTGGACGCAATACTCCTGTTGTTCCCGTTTAAGGAGTATTTTAGGAACGGATTGGAAATAAAGTAACCTATACAACTATCCGTAAAATGGTCCACAATTGTTTGTCTCCTTGTTGCAAACTCAAATTGGCAATGGTAATTTGCAGTTTAGGCATACGTTCTTCACATCACACCACAAGGATTGCTTTTCAAGATCTTGCAGAAAAGATCTTGTTGAAGGAGTGGTCACGGCAGTAATGGTAGCTGAGGCTGGGTTGAAGGGTATGGTGATCAATTCTTTTTATAGTCGATGACTTGGGAAGCGTCGATCCAAGAATCAAAACTTGAAGATATCCTTCCAATGTATTTTCATCTCTTTGACACGGCGTTTTCCCACATTACGAGTTCTTTTTTCGAGAATGCTTCGTTTTCGTTTTTTGGTCACACATTGTAACTCGGGCAAGTAAAATATTTCCTTTAAACACTTCCCCGTTCATGTTCCCGATTTATAAACGGCAGTATGACGGACGTCTGCACACTCGTCGAGTGACACAAAACAATTCATGGGTCGATTTGGGTAAGCAACCTTTGTTCAAAGCCCGTTTGGGTTTACCAATGCTCACCCAATCTCCTGCTGCCAATATTCCACCTTTTTTCGGGACAGCATCGTCGGGGACGTACCAAACAGGTGCTAAAACACTTACTTCATTGCCGTGAGTCACATTTTTCGGGGCACGTCCGATGCTCTAATGGTATTATTAGCTATGCACTTAAACCAGGTGTGGTAAGACGTTGATGTACTTGAGAGTGTGTTGATGTGTAAAGTATGTCCACAAGCTTTCTTTCAAACTGCGTTGAAAACGTTCCAAGATACTGACTTTGGTGTCGGGATTCTCGGTGGTGAGAAAATGAATGTCATGTTTCTTTAATTATGTTAATGATTGCTCGATATCTTTTTCTGTTTGCCATCGACGAGGGTGACGACCATTTTGAATTAACTCCAGTTTGAAAGCTACCAATAAGTTACTGCTCAGTTTGGAAGTCAATGGCACGACGTAGCCAAATTTATAACAGAAGTCGATGACACAAAACCAATATTTGTAACCACGATTGTAGGTGACCAAATGGGAAACATCGGCTCAATCGGCTTGCCATTGATGATCGAAGTCTTCAACTCGGGTGCAACGTCTGGAAAATGTTTGTCGAATGGATTTGTGTAACGTGTACGTGGCTTTTTCTTGTAACCATCGCTGCAGTTGAGATAAACGGAAACTTTACAGTTGGGGTTTGGCAGCACTTGGGTTCAACACTTTTTAACTCCAATCGCACTAGTAGATGTACGTTATAGTTATCAAAGAATAAGAAAACAAACGTATTGCACGGTAAATAAAATTGTGTGTGTATGTATTTTTGGATATTGGAACAAATATTTCGTCATATCGCTACAATTGCTACAATGCGACAGTGTATAGTGATGTCCAGCACTGGGGTATTATACCGCGGACATGTAGGATGATGTTCTATCCAGTCACATTATCCTGACACCAGGTCGACAAGTCCTAACACTAAATTTTTAATGCCTAGTGCCAAGCGAGGCAGCTGCTAGTGGCATTTTTAAAAGTCTTTGGTATGACATGGCTTTGGTTCGAACTCACGACCTCTTGTATGTGAGGCTGACGCTCTAACCACTCAGCCATCCGAGTGGTCGTAAATCAAATTGTATTCCTTCGATGCTTGACGTGTCTTTGTATTCTATCATATTTACGAAACTGCCAGATAACAAACGAATGTATTACAAATCTACAAACAATTCAATCCTAAAAATTATTATAATAGCATCCGAATAAAATCAAATTGAGATGAAAACTCTCTATATTGTCCTACGATTAAATAAAGTGAAAAAGTTATATATGAATACGTTGTTAAGATGAAAACTTACGATCTTGTTAGATCTAAATACGTTCTTAAGATGAAAACTCGCTATCTTGTTAGATCTAAATACGTTCTTAAGATGAAAACTCACGATCTTCGTAGATCTGAATACGTTGTTAAGATGAAAACTCGCTATCTTGTTAGATCTCGATACTTTGTGTTAAGTTGAAAACTCGCTATCTTGTTAGATCTGAATACGTTGTTAAGATGAAAACTCGTTATAGTGTTAGATCTGAATACGTTGTTAAGATGAAAACTCGTTATAGTGTTAGATCTGAATACGTTGTTAAGATGAAAACTCGGAATCTTGTTAGATCTGAATACGTTGTTAAGATGAAAACTCGCGATCTTGTTAGATCTGAATACGTTGTTAAGATGAAAACTCGGAATCTTGTTAGATCTGAATACGTTGTTAAGATGAAAACTCGCTATCTTGTTAGATCTGAATACGTTGTTAAGATGAAAACTCGCGATCTTCTTCGATCTGAATACGTTCTTAAGATGAAAACTCGCTATCTTCTTCGATCTGAATACGTTGTTAAGATGAAAACTCGTTATTGTCTTAGATCTGAATACGTTCTTTAGCTTAAAACTCGTTATCTTTTTAGATCTGAATAGGTTGTTAAGATGAAAACTCACTATCTTCTTAGATATGAATACAATGTTAAGATGAAAACTTGCTATCTTGTTAGATCTGGATACTTTGTGTTAAGTTGAAAACTAGCTATTTTGTTAGATCTGAATACGTTGTTATAATGAAAACTCGCGATCTTGCTTTTTGTTTGTTGTTGGGTTTAACGCCAATTTTGAGCACACGATAGGCTATACATGGCGGCCAGTATTATTGGTGGAGGAAGAACCCGGGAAAACCCACGGAAAGAACCACCGACCCACGAGGAGCTACTGGCAAGTTTTCTTACATAACTACATTAGCCGAATCTTAGACTCGAACACACGCAGACAGAGGTGAGATGGCAGTGATCCATAATGGAGAGCGCTTTAGACCACTCGGCCACTCGGGCCCCAAAACGCGATCTTGCTAGATTTGAATACGTTCTTAAGATGAAAACTTGCTATCTTATTAGATCTGGATACGTTGCTAAGATGAAAACTCGCTATCTTGTTAGATCTGAATATGTTCTTAAAATGAAAACTCGCTATCTTGTTAGATCTGAATACGTTCTTAAAATGAAAACTCGCTATCTTGTTAGATCTGAATACGTTCTTAAAATGAAAACTCGTTATCATGTTAGATCTGAATACGTTCTTAAAATGAAAACTCGCTATCTTGTTAGATCTGAATACGTTCTTAAAATGAAAACTCGCTATCTTGTTAGATCTGAATACGTTCTTAAAATGAAAACTCGTTATCTTGTTAGATCTGAATACGTTCTTAAAATGAAAACTCGTTATCTTGTTAGATCTGAATACGTTCTTAAGATGAAAACTCGCTATCTTGTTATATCTGAATACGTTCTTAAGATGAAAACTCGTTATCTTGTTAGATCTGAATACGTTCTTAAAATGAAAACTCGCTATCTTGTTAGATCTGAATACGTTCTTAAGATGAAAACTCGCTATCTTGTTAGATCTGAATACGTTCTTAAAATGAAAACTCGCTATCTTGTTAGATCTGAATATGTTCTTAAGATGAAAGCTGAATGTTTCATTGATAATCAGCACTAAAATGTTTGGATGAAATAATTAATTAATTAACTTTAATTGGAAGTTTTACGCCTGTCGATTAAAACATATATAGCTTATTTGTTTATATTAAACAAAACACAATATTCACAATAACGTCACTACTGTTTTGTTTCTCGATCAGCTGAAATGAATATATTACAAATTTACTTAACGAGTTTTATCCTCACCCGTGTTGCAGAAAGCCGGATAAAAATAGGACATTTAATTTGGGAGATTTTCAATTATTAGTAGTCCTATGTTAGAGATAGGTTTTGAGATCCATAATGTAGGCCCGTATCAGTCCTATAAATACATTTATAGCATTCACCAATATAGAAGACTTCACTTGTTGCCATTGATCATCTGAGACACAGTCTCATAATTTGAAAAGACATCTTCCCACGCGAATGGAATGCGAGCATGTTTGAGTGGTACAATGCTAGTGACATTTTTGTCTTTGGTCATTTCTATGGTTTGAGTGGTACAATGCTAGTGGTATTTTTATAAGTCTTTGGTCATTCTAATGGTTCCTTGTCATATAAGCATAAGCCAATGTTCCTTTACAAATCACTGTCTTCTCACTTCTGTTCGCGTGGTGACGAGTCTCGGCCTAGCAGGTCAATATGGTGATGTGAGACACCTTGCCAGTAGCTTCCTGTGAATCGTTGGTTCTTGCCAGATTCATTCTCTACCGAATATACTGGCCGCGTATATAAGTTTAGCATGTGGTGAAAAATGGCTTTAAACGCGCAATACCTAATCTGTGCAAGACCTTTGCAAATAACGACCAACAACCTTAAAAAAACAACCTATCAGTCTCTCAATGTATTATTTACACCAACATGTAGGTTGTTATAAACACGGAAATGATAAGGTCAAAGAGTTAATGCAGGTGTCTGTGTGGTCTTCTTTTCCCCAGTTTATACAAATATTAAAATAAAACAGAAAACCAATTTTTGACAAAACTATAAAAATACAAGCACATGCCAACTTTGTTAGGATCACCGTCTAACAAGCGACACCTGCTGGCCATTTAAAGGGAGATAACTTGTAACGACTAATAACAGTATCACACAAGAGGTATATTATAGCAAGGGTCACACATAGTTTAATTGTTTCCTTATCGTGATACGTTCTTATGTTTTCTGCACACAACTATTTTAACAAGATAAATACTTTTAATATAGCTTACTTTCTTAATTATTTTTGTGGGATTTAGATTCATAGCTTCTCCAAAACCTATCTTTACTGTACGGTCTGTATTGCATGGCTTTAAATGGTGTTGTTGTTGTTGTTGTTGTAGGGTTTAACGCCATTTTTCAGCATACGATACATGGCGGCCAGTATTATTGGTGGAGGAAGAAACCGGGAAAACCCCCTGAAAGAACCACTGATCCACGAGAAGCTGCGCTGGCAAGCTTTCTCACATAACTACATTAGCTGAATCTTAGACTCGAACCCGCGTAGACAGAGGTGAAATGGCAGTGATCCGTAACGGAATGCGCTCGGGGCCACCTTTAAATGGTGTTGCTATGACAATATATGTGGGTTATATTTCATCTCTTTAATTCTGTTGAATGACACATAATAGTCATTCATAAACTATTCCTTTTGATTGTTGATTTATTGAGCGACCTTAAAATTACACATTGACAGGCAGAGTAGAGGAAAATGCTATTCCTAAAACCATTGCCCTCCAAGGCATGATAGTCCTAAAACAATTACCCTCCAATACATGGTAGAGCTAAACCCATTGTCATCTTATATATGACAGTCCAAAACCATCGCTCTCTAATACATGGCAGCCCTAAACCATCGCCATCTAATACATGGCAGGCCTCAAACCATTGCCATCCAATACATGGTAGAGCTAAAACCATTGTCATTTTATATATGGCAGTCCTAAACCATCGCCCTCCAATACATGGTAGAGCTAAAACCATTGCCATCTAATACATGGCAGTCCTAAACCATTGCCATTTAATACATGGCAGTCCTAAAAGTTGCCATCTAATACATGTCAGTCCTAAAACTGTCGCCATCTAATACATGGCAGTCCTAAAACTATCGCCATCTAATACATGGTAGAGCTAAAACCATTGCCATCTAATACATGACAGTCCTAAACCATTGCCATCTAATACATGGCAGTCCTAAAACCATTGTCATCTAATACATGGCAGTCCTAAAACCATTGTCATCTAATACATGACAGGCCTCAAACTATTGCCATCTAATACATGGCAGTCCTAAAAGTTGCCATCTAATACATGGTAGAGCTAAAACCATTGCCATCTAATACATGACAGTCCTAAACCATTGCCATCTAATACATGGTAGAGCTAAAACCATTGCCATCTAATACATGGCAGTCCTAAAACCATCGCCATCTAATACATGACTGGCTTCAAACCATTGCCATCTAATACATGGCAGTCCTAAAATCATTGTCCTCTTATACATGACTGGCCTCAAATCATTGCCATCTAATGCATTATAGGTCTAATATCATTGCCCTCTAATACATGGCAGAGCTATAATCATTGCCATCTAATACATAGCAGTCATAAGCATTGCCCTTTAACACATGGCAGTTCATTAATTTAACTTTCTGACACTTCCGACATCTAAATGGGTATTCTTTTTAATGTAAGTAATCATATTTAATCTTTCTTTAAATTATCTTTTACATCGTTATGAAACGTCTGGGGAAATATTTCAAAAATTTAGTCTTCATTGATATAGAGATGAGCGAAATGCAATTTTTTTTCAACGAAAAAGAAACGTTTACATGCCAGTCTCAAGCCATATGAAGACCAATATCTCTGTATCTTGCATTTATCTCCATCACAAAAAATAATGAATAGTTAACATCTCCATAAATAAAAATGTTTATCTTCATATCATCTATTTTCTCCATGATCTATATCGTTACTACGATAATATCTTAGTTCGTAAATAAAACATGTCAGATTTATCCTGGTAAACAACAACCTATATATACATAAAGCATGTTGAAATCATCCACAAAACCACTTATCAAGGTATAGTTAAAATAAATTACGCCGACGTATCGCTGATTTAAAAAAAAAATAACTTAATGCCCCCTTCGTCCTCTTCACTCTCTCTCTCTCTCTGTGTGTGTATATATATATATATATATATATATATATATATATATATATATATATATATATATATATATATATATATATATATATACATATATATATATATATATATATATATATATATATATATATATATATATATATATATATATATATATATATAAATATTTATATGTATATAGTATATGTGCGTATGACCGTATGACGGTATATATCTGTATATTCTAGATGTGCGTTTCTATAAAATTATATTATCTTTTTAGAATTATTCTGTAAAACGAAGGACGAAGTAACGATATTGAGTCTAAGGAGTCTCAAGTGAATCTGTAAAAATGTTATTACTTCATATATAATCATAATACAAACTAGGAAACAGCGACGTTCAAGTATTTCTCAATTTACATGTAATATCCAATGGTAAGTGAGCGGAATCTAGGTCCGACAAACACGTGATTCATACCTCAGAATGGACTCCTTGATTATCTTGATTTGTATCTTCTAACATAGACATAAAATGTATTAGTAAGTGTGAACGTACATGTAACCAGAAATATATCAAAGTTTGGATTGCATTGAGCGAGAATATATCTACTAGTTCACTTCTAGTTAAGATTGACGTAGTCATTTAAAAACCTGATACACAGAGCTCTACATCTCTGGTACATCGAGCACCACACATTATTGGTACACAGAACTCTATATCACTGGTACGTCGAGCTCCACACATCACTGGTACACAGAGCTCTACATGACTGATACATTATGCTCCACACATCACTGGTACACAGAGCTCTACATCACTGGTACATCGAGCTCCACACATCACTGGTACACAGAGCTCTACATGACTGATACATTATGCTCCACACATCACTGGTACACAGAGCTCTACATGACTGATACATTATGCTCCACACATCACTGGTACACAGAGCTCTACATGACTGATACATTATGCTCCACACATCACTGGTACACAGAGCTCTACATCACTGGTACATCGAGCTCCACACATCACTGGTACACAGAGCTCTACATGACTGATACATTATGCTCCACACATGACTGGTACACAGAGCTCTACATGACTGATACATTATGCTCCACACATCACTGGTACACAGAGCTCTACATCATTGGTACATCGAGCTCCACACATTAATGGTACACAGAGCTCTACATGACTGATACATTATGCTCCACACATCACTGGTACACAGAGCTCTACATCATTGGTACATCGAGCTCCACACACCACTTGTACACAGAGTTCTACACTACACTTCCTTTTTTTCTCAGACATCCTCCATAATTAATACATTTGTTAGGCAATTAAAATCGTGTTTGAAATCTTATCAAATAACAGTCAATTCAGACTAATTCATAATAGGCAATACACATACACACGTTCGGGCAATCACGCGGTAAATATTTGATATTTGATGCAAATCTGACTGAAAAAGAAATTTGTTTACGTACAGTCCACTGTTCCAAATCCCATACTGCAAATATGAAGTCGCAAATACATTATAACAAATATGGGAATATAGATATATATATATATATATATATATATATATATATATATATATATATATATATATATATATATATATATATATATATATATATATATAACGGACTAAGACAAAACTACAGTTACCTCCAATGATAATGATCCTAATATTTAATCTATATTCACAAATACATTAGTTGTATCTTAATTATGTTGTTTACTAAATAAATGTCCTTGATTTAGTTTATGGACGATGTTAGTATGTCGTCAAAAATTAATCTATCTGCATTCTTGTCATACTAGAAAATCACAGTTCTCTTCTAGCAAAAGTAAATGCTGTTAACAATGACCGTATCGCCTTGAATTTGGTAGTACTATTGGTGAGACACACACATTTAATTCGGTAATGAAGCTTAGCTTCTCTATCCATCACTTTTTCGTTCCGAATTAAATAGTATCGTATCTTCGTTGATGAATATGATAGTAACTCGTGTTTTGCATTGTCGTGCAATGTTTGCTCTCATCTATATCGCTGTTCTCTTCCAGTGAAAGCAAATGCAGTATTTCTTGAATAGGGATGCTGAAGGCAATAGGGATTAGCCATATATTTAAAACATTGAATACACAAGAAAAGGCTGTGTTTTATACCTCATGAAATGGATTATGTTTTTGTCAATACACATGATAGCGTTTACTGATAAAGTTCACTAATGAGATCAGGAACCAAATGTGTAATGAATAGGAAGCATTTGAAAATGCAAGCTGATTATTTTGACGCCAAACAAATGTAACTTGATACGGATAGTCATGCAGGAAACCCCCAACATCGGGATACGAGACTCCATCATGCTATACGGCACCAAGTGCGAGGAACGAATCCATTATTGACACTGTTTTCTGTCAAATACATTAGCCTACGGTATGTGCCCGCATATATGCATTTATTTGTGCCCACATATATGTATTTATTTGTGCGTGCATATTTGGTGTGCAATTACATTATAACTGTTTCGTATGATACATGAAACAAGTGCTATTTTGACGTTTTCATGTGCTTGCTTATTGTAACTATCGATAGCAGATTCTAATATTCTTCTTAACGATTCAGTTGTTTTGCGTTCTTCTTTTTCACGTTCCTGGGTAAATCTCACACATGATAAAGGTATTTATCATGTATTACATGCAGAACACGCTGCTCTACATGCATAATGAAACAATCGTTTCCAGGCAATTGCCTCCATTAATACTAGATGGTTTATAGAATCGACCACAAGCCTTCCTTTCTTTTTTTGTGTTTGTTTTGATGTACGCCTGAAATTAGCGTTTTGTCACTGTAATTATTTCTGCACGTGCGTAAACAGATCCACTGTATAGTGAAAGTTTTTTTTTTTATTACCGCCTTTATGTAAGACATTCGCGGAATGCATTGCCCAGCTTACATGCCAAAATTAAAATATTTTATAGATGGTTTACTGGTTAAAGGGGCATATCTTTGAACCTTGGAGATGCATTTTTTGGAAATTGCATGTCAACGAATCTTTCTTTCTCTCTAACTGAATACGCTTCTATCCATAAAATGGATAAACTTAGATAACGAACAGATCAGCTGGACTTGTGAACAGCGTGATAATAGGTCAATAACTTTGTAAATAACACCTGTTCGTACTTTACTAGGTCGATAACTTCGTAAATACACTTTCGTTCGTAATTATCTTACATCAGCTGCTGACAGAAAAGTCAACCATAACCACAGACCAAAAATTATTAGACACTAGTTTAGGTTTCGTTTTTAAAAATCTTTCCAAAACTTATCGTAATGTAAATTTTGAAAAAGTACACTAATACACATTGAATTTTATATCTGAATTCGAGTTTGCTTACGGTTGGATAATTGGTATAAATTTAGCATTAATGGTGTTAAAAAATATAGGTATCGCTACACTAATTGATTTTCCACCACATTTAAAAAATATATTCCAATGCATTAGGTAGTTATACGTTGAAAGCAACATGACACTAATTTGGATTTGACATATACAAGAATCATGGGTTATATTGCACTGCCTGGAAATAGCTGCATTTAAATTCAATGAATTTGTTTTAAAAGTGGTCTTTATAGAAATGTCGTTTTATCCTTACCTATAGCAAGAACGATTTTAAAGTGTCAGTGGTATATCCTTACCTATAGCAAGAACGATTTTAAAGTGTCAGTGGTGGAATTCTCAAAACAGTTTTGTAATATTTGTAGAATGATAATAGATTAAAGCCAGGCAGTTCGACATAGCATCTAGAAAGAAATGCGTTATTCGGACACTTGTCTACGTTTTTGGAAGTTTCCTTCTTGCCTCGCAACATGTATTGCATACAAAATAGTCTACATCCTTGCTTTAAATTTCATTGATTCGTGAGCAGATATAATTTGTATGAGTCGATGATGATACAAGTAGAATATAATCTGAGAGTGAAACAAAATACAGCTGTGTATGAAAGGCGCAAGAGATTTCCTAAACTGGATCAGAGAGAAAGACTGTATTGATCACGACCGGACTCGAGGTAATTTGACTACATTTTCAGTTAGGAATACAACGAGATTAACTGCCAGAGAAAGAACATGTAGAGCATTCTGATTAACCGTCAGAAACTTTGGACGGCGATCCAGACCCTCCCCCCCCCCCCGTTTTGATTGCCATTTATGAATACACACCAAGTATTTCTATTTCTAACCTATCGTTCATATAAAAAAAAATCTTAGAAAAAGTTGTTCTAACCCAACATGTTTCTCATCTGAATTCAGTCTTTTGTGCAATGCACAGTCTGCATATCTCCTTTGCCACCGTACTGAAACTACTCTTCTGAACTTAGTTAATGACATTCTGTCTGCTTTAGATAGCGGAAAGATTACAGTCCTCACCCTCCTTGATTTGTCTGCAGCATTTTACACAACAGACCATGATATATTACTTCACCGTCTCCAGCATGTATGTGGCATTCATAATACACCCTTACTGCGGTTGAAGTCTCACTTGTCAACAGGATACAAGTTGTATCCGCAAATGAAATATATTCCAGCCTAGTTTATCTATGCTGTGGTGTTCCACAGGGGTCTGTTCTTGGACATGTTCACTATATTCTATACACTCAGCCGCTCTCAAGTGTCACAGATCATCATCCAGTGTCTCACCAATTGTACGCTGATAACTCATATATACAAGTCTAGCCACCGATCTGAATTAGATGCTACCGTCCAACGAGTAGAGAGGTGCATTTCTGATGTGATATCACGGATGACATTAACAAAGCTGCATATGAATGATGATAAAACCGAGGCCATTCTGATCACAACACAAATACTTTCTCATTCACATTCTTTAACTCAGACAATAAATATCAGCAGCACCAACATTAGATTCACACAGTCAGTACGAAACTTAGTTGTTACTCTAGACAGTAATTTCAGATTGCACCAACATTTCATGAACATAAGTACTAACATACGCAATCCTTCATATCTTGAAGCATCAGCTCCATTCGCAAATATCTTTCAGATGATGCCACTAAACACTTGTGTTTATTAGTACTTTCAAGACTGGACTATTGTAATTCAATTCTGTCTGGTTCGTCTCAATATTTACTCCAAAAACTTCAGAAAAGTCCAAAACAATGCTGCTCGGATCATCTTTAGAGTACAACGATCAGAGCACACCTTCCCGCTGCTTTGTACCATACACCGGCTATCCATTTGATCTAAAATCAAACACAGTTTTCTTTTTTTGTGCTACGCTTCCCTGACGGACTCCAGAACAGTATTCCTATTTGGCCTTACCCATGTGTAAACACCATTAAGACAGGTACGCTCCTCTTCTGATGCTCATTATTCCCACTATTAAAACGATGTCATATGGACAAAGTTCCTTTCCATACCAGGGACCAGCAGCGTGGAATGAATTGCCCATTGAAATCAGACACAAAGACACGGTTTTTCCTGTCAAGAGTGATCTTAAAACTCACCTTTTTCGACTGCAAGAACAAACTTAAAGATCTAACAACGTTTCCTAACTTAAATATTTTCAGCATTTCTGTTTTCTAATTTCATGGTTTTTTCTTTGGAAAGGGGTGGTGGTGGCAGTCATATCATTATACATGTTGTAAAGCGCTTAGAGCTTCTATAGATTAGGCGCTATACAAAAAGTCCTTATTATTATTATTATTATTATTATTATTATTATTATTATTATTATTATTATTATTATTTACCGGACAATCTTTGTGATGATTCCACATCAATGTCTAATAAAACCCCAAACTTGGTTATAACAAGTCGCTTTAAGAAAGATATCAAATGCGCATCTTTAATGCGCACTTAAACATGAACTTTGTAACCCTGGTATTCGCTAACTAAATTAAAAAATATGATATTTCTATTATTTGTGAAACAAAGCTTGACAATTTTGATACAAATGAATTGCGATAATGTACTTATTGGTCTAGATATCACCGCATGATCGGCAGATTGGGTGTTTTATATAACATATCGTATTTCCCCTTTTATAAATATCATTCAATATGAAAGATTAATACTCTGGTTAAAAGTCGAGAAAACTGATTTTCAAACTGACTACTTTTATTTGTGTATACTTACATGTTCGCATCCGAAATTATTAACTGGAGTACTTCGAACAAATATGTTTTAATGGGAGACTTTAATGTCCTAACACATAAAATAAATTAATTGTCGGAATAAGAAAACCTTCAAAAAAAATGCTTTAATTTTGGTGCCGATTCTGCACAGTTGTACAATAGTACCAAGAACATTTGGAATGAATTCTAATTGCTTAAGAAGCGAATAATACTGGACCGGGAAATTAATAATACTGGACCGGGAAATTAATAATACTAGACCGGGAAATTAATAATACTAGACCGGGAAATTAATAATACTAGACCGGGAAATTAATAATACTAGACCGGGAAATTAATAATACTAGACCGGGAAATTAATAATACTAGACCGGGAAATTAATAATACTAGACCGGGAAATTAATAACACTGGATCGGGAAATTAATAATACTGGACCGGGAAATTAATAATACTAGACCGGGAAATTAATAACACTGGATCGGGAAATTAATAATACTGGACCGGGAAATTAATAACACTGGACCGGGAAATTAATAATACTGGACCGGGAAATTAATAATACTAGACCGGGAAATTAATAATACTAGACCGGGAAATTAATAACACTGGATCGGGAAATTAATAATACTAGACCGGGAAATTAATAATACTAGACCGGGAAATTAATAACACTGGATCGGGAAATTAATAATACTGGACCGGGAAATTAATAACACTGGACCGGGAAATTAATAATACTGGACCGGGAAATTAATAATACTGGACCGGGAAATTAATAATACTAGACCGGGAAATTAATAATACTGGACCGGGAAATTAATAATACTGGACCGGGAAATTAATAATACTGGACCGGGAAATTAATAATACTAGACCGGGAAATTAATAATACTAGACCGGGAAATTAATAATACTAGACCGGGAAATTAATAACACTGGATCGGGAAATTAATAATACTAGACCGGGAAATTTATAACACTAGACCGGGAAATTAATAACATTGGATCGGGAAATTAATAATATTGGACCGGGAAATTAATAATACTGGACCGGGAAATTAATAATACTGGACCGGGAAATTAATAATACTGGACCGGGAAATTAAGAATACTAGACCGGGAAATTAATAATACTGGACCGGGAAATTAATAACACTGGATCGGGAAATTAATAATACTGGACCGGGAAATTAATAATACTAGACCGGGAAATTAATAACACTGGATCGGGAAATTAATAATACTGGATCGGGAAATTAATAATACTGGACCGGGAAATTAATAATACTAGACCGGGAAATTAATAACATTGGATCTGGAAATTAATAACACTTGATCGGGAAATTAATAGTACTGGACCGGGAAATTAATAATACTGGACCGGGAAATTAATAATACTGGACCGGGAAATTAATAATACTAGACCGGGAAATTAATAATACTAGACCGGGAAATTAATAACACTGGATCGGGAAATTAATAATACTGGACCGGGAAATTAATAATACTAGACCGGGAAATTAATAACACTGGATCGGGAAATTAATAATACTGGATCGGGAAATTAATAATACTGGACCGGGAAATTAATAATACTAGACCGGGAAATTAATAACATTGGATCTGGAAATTAATAACACTTGATCGGGAAATTAATAGTACTGGACCGGGAAATTAATAATACTAGACCGGGAAATTAATAACACTTGATCGGGAAATTAATAATACTGGACCGGGAAATTAATAATACTAGACCGGGAAATTAATAACATTGGATCGGGAAATTAATAACACTTGATCGGGAAATTAATAATACTGTAAAAATTCTGATAGACATTAAGGAACCCGATATAATTTTTAAATTAATAACCGTTCATTGACATTGAAGAGTTTGAAAGTATTTATTTTAACAGACAATTGTATATATTTGATTTTTGTTGAACATACATGTTTTAATTAAATTTATATATAAAAAATAATATTTTTCATTTTACTGTGAAATTTAAAGGATATTTTTGGGACTAAATATTCATTCGATATACCTTGAATAATGTAAAGACTTATCGATTTTAAAACAGTACTTTTTCTATGGTGTTAGCATTATATTTTTAATTCAGAACACCGTACTTGCAGGAGTTCATAGAAACATTTAGGAATTTTAGAAATTAATATCATACTTTGAATTAACTTTAATCTGTTCAATTTACATTTTAGGGAGATACATTGATATTTAAATTTTAAACTACTTATTGGTTTTGTCCTTTCTAATTACGTTGTTTAAATCCATTAGGAGTTAATAGGAACTAATAGGGGACTCACCTGATAATAATATCAGGAATCAAACTAATTACGAACTCATATCACAAACATTGCAATAGGAACTAATAGATGACTCACCTGATAATAATATCAGGAATAAAACTAAGTACGAACTCATATCACAAACATTGCAATAGGAACTAATAGATGACTCACCTGATAATAATATCAGGAATCAAACTAATTACGAACTCATATCACAAACATTGCAATAGGAACTAATAGATGACTCACCTGATAATAATATCAGGAATAAAACTAATTACGAACTCATATCACAAACATTGCAATAGGAACTAACAGATGACTCCCCTGATAATAATATCAGGAATAAAACTAATTACGAACTCATATCACAAACATTGCAATAGGAACTAATAGGGGACTCACCTGATAATAATATCAGGAATCAAACTAATTACGAACCCGTATCACAAACATTGCAATAGGAACTAATAGGGGACTCACCTGATAATAATATCAGGAATCAAACTAATTACGAACTCATATCACAAACATTGCAAAAGGAACTAATAGATGACTCACCTGATAATAATATCAGGAATCAAACTAATTACGAACTCATATCACAAACATTGCAATAGGAACTAATAGGGGACTCACCTGATAATAATATCAGGAATCAAACTAATTACGAACTCATATCACAAACATTGCATGAGACGGAGAAAATCACATAGTGCGTTCCGATACGTTTCAACGTAGTAAAATAACATTGTAATAATGCTATGCGATAATGCTCAAGGTCAAGAAGGCAGAAACTTTTGGATGTTAACAATGAAGAGAACCAAGCGGGATTCAGACCAGGCTTTTAAACTAGAAATCATTTTTTTTTTTGTCTTCAGGCCGTTACTAAAATATTTAATAACTTGAAAGATAACATTGTAGGCTTTCTTTTGATTTTAGTAATGCCTTCGACAATCTGTGAAGTAAAAGGCAGTGGATGAAACAACATTGTCATGTGTAAATATGTTTAGTAATGTAAAGATATATCCCTTCTTAAACATTACATATTAAACGGTAATTCCAACAAATATAGTATTGTTTAATGATCAGTTACCGGATTTATGTAAGATAATACATTTGTAGTATAGGATTTTTGAGTACGGGTACGGGATACACGTCTTAACCCATATCATCTTACAGATGATATACAAACACTAATACAAGAAGATTAATATCTCTCCCTAGCGACTACATGGAAAATATTATTGAACTATGAAATAAACTAGACCTCCTAATAAATCATTCCTATGCCCAGCTGTGGACCATAAATCCCTAACTGAACTAAATGTCGGCCGGCAGGCGTTATTAATACTAATATCATCGTGTCTCGGTTAACATAATTCACATCTTGATTATACAAATGATTTAACAAAATTCGCTTCATGTCTAGCGATAATACTTGCTAACGATCCATTGAAGAAAAAAGACATTTCCAGAAATGATAATATCAATTCTCAGCCTAAATGATGAATATTGTTTAAGACATAAATTCGCACAATGCTCACAAATTGGAATACAAGAGTCATATAACATTCAAGATAAATGAATGAAAATAAATATCTTCCGAACTCATCGAAGAAAAATTGATATATGAATTTAAAATAAATAATCTAAAACAAAATTATCAAACTCATACCAAAAACATTGCATGAGACGGAGAAAATCATATAGTGCGTTCCGATACGTTTCAACGTAGCAAAATCTCATTGTAATTTTAAGTTCCGTGTCCCTCAAACTTCCAGACAGCAATACCTTGGACAATTTATAATGAGAGAATACGTTTTACTCATATAGAGTCAGGAACTTCCCCTTATGCAAAAAGAACAACCTTGAACAGACTAAATTTTCGAGGGAAAGTACTTAAAACTTTAGATTTCTTCTGAGAAACACGTTCTCTGCCTTGTTTAGCTTATCCACTAATGATTAAAGCTATCTAACTGCTGAAATTAACACACGACCATCGAGGTTAGAATAATGTTGATTCCACACTATTACATAATCCGATTCATGACAAATTTCACTTACTGACACTCAGTTCAAATTGTCTCTAAATTGTCTCCACTTGTCGTTTTTCCGATACTTTAACTCGGATTAAACTCGCCTCTCTATTGTCTAACGGTTATCCCAATAAAAAAAATCAATCACGCTCAAGCAGGGATGTTAAAGTCAAAGCAGTTTAGTGATTAATTACAGCGTGTATTCTATTCATCAATTTAGTTTGTGACGTGTCACGCTGACCACGGCAAGATTAAGTCAGTTATGTGTTTCAATAATAAGTTAGGCCATCAAATGTCAATTAGCTAGTTAAACGGTAAATAGGACCCCAAGTTAGGACATCATATGAACCCAAGTTAGGCTATCAAATGGGACCTCAAGTTAATCCATCAAATGTCGATAAGCTAGCTAAACGGTAATTATCGAACAAAGCATTGTGCATGATGACACGAAAGATAGATACATACTAAATTAAACGGATTTGCAGACTTTTGGTGACTCCAGGGATAGAGTGTTCAGCTGGATAGGTGGTACATGGTACATGGAGTCACTATGACTCAAGGTTTAAAAAGCGTAACAGAAAAAGTGAAGCCAAATAATCATAAATATTCTAAATCAATATATAATGTCCCGAATGGATTCCAATAATATGGAATGTCAGGATGTACGACAATGATGCAATCCAAAATGTTTTTGAATGATTTAGAATAATTCAAAACTGAGATTTTAATCCGAAGTCAACAAGCACGAATATTATTTTTCAAAAAGTCATTTCGAATTTTATTTGAACGGAACTGTTAAGGATTCCCAAAACTGTTTTTATAACAGGAAGTATTTATATGTTTATCAACTCCCCACAGATCCCGATTTTATTTCACCGTAAGTGAATTGGAAAACTTTCCAACAGGTAAATGTTGTCCAAAGATCCTTAACTCTTGACACGTACAAATGGTGTTTACAATTTAACTAATGGACTAGAGTTAGACATTTGCAAATGACCATCGTTTTAAAAGTACATTATAGAAAAAGTTAAACATTGACATAACTTTAACTTCAATAAAAAGACTGGAGACTTACTATGGATGGCAAGCCCCTGAAGTAGATCTAATGTTTTATTTTGATTTCTTTTTACCGGTGGCATAGTTGCAATAATTAGATACTTGTGAGTTTTATGATCAAAAATAATCCTTTATATGCTGTTTTCAAAGCGCAGGTGAGTCATTTGATGTCTGATTGGTTCTGGGGTGGAAAAATCGCACTCTGTGAGAAATTATTATCTTCACTGCATTAATGAATTTTTTGCTTCGTAATCTGAATCAGAATGAAGTTTGATATATCGTCTTTGGTATAAAAAAGAATAAAATGTAATGCATTGACATGAGTGGGTCTATAATGTATTGACATGAGTGGGTCTATAATATGTTGACATGAGTTGGTCTATAAAGTATTGACATGAGTGGGTCTATAACGTATTGGCATGAGTGAGTCTATACTGTATTGACATGAGTGGGTCTATAGTGTATTGACATGAGTGGGTCTATAGTGTATTGACATGAGTGTGTCTATAATGTGTTGACATGAGTGGGTCTATAACGTATTGGCATGAGTGAGTCTATACTGTATTGACATGAGTGGGTCTATAGTGTATTGACATGAGTGGGTCTATAGTGTATTGACATGAGTGGGTCTATAGTGTATTGACATGAGTGGGTCTATAGTGTATTGACATGACTTGTTCAATAAAGCATTAACATGACTATGTCTAAAATGCATTTCAGATTTCGCCGCCCAACTGAAGCTGAGTTTCAAGGCGTAAAGAAACCACTCCGGTGGCCTAGTAGTTAGAGCGTCCGCCGCAGAAGCGGGAGGGCGTAGGTTCGACTCATACCAAAGACAAGCAAAAATTGTACTAACAGCTGCCTCGCTTGACGCTTAGCATTAAGAGGTTTGTGTTAGGACTGGTCGGCCTGTTGTCAGGATAATGTGACTGGGTAGGGGGACATGATGCTAGGTGTCTGCAGTATGATGCTCGAGTGCTAGACATCACTATAAATTGCCTCACTGCAGACATTGTAGCGATATGACTGAAAATTTTTTAATGCTACGTTAAAAATCCTAATCAAACAAATAAACTAAAACAAAAACAAAAACAAACAAACAAAAACAAAAACAAAAAACAAAAACAAAAAAAAAACAAAAACAAGACGTAAAGAGGTGCATTTCCCACGTGAAGCCATGGAAGAAATTTAAAATGCAATATTGTAAAAGGTTTGGAGCTTCTAAAGATTAGACTCGGTACTCAGTCCACATAATAATAATAATAATAATAATAATAATAATAATAATAATAATAATAATAATAATTATTATTATTATTATTATTATTATTATTATTATTATTATTATTATTATTATTATTATTATCATTATTATTATTATTATTATGTAGTATTCGTAGTGAATAGTTGTTGTAGTAGTATTGTTGTAGTTGTTATTGTCGTTGTTTTTGTTGTTGTTGTCATGGCTAGGTCTGTAATGCATTGATATGTCTAGGTTTGTAATAACGCAGGGATTACCATCATTTTGGAGGTTTTTATCTATATCCATGGACGTCACTGGGACTGTAATAATATAGCGATCAGTGTAATGTACTGGGACTGTAATAATGTGGAAATCAGCGTAATATACTGGGATTGTAATAATGTGGAAATCAGCGTAATATACTGGGATTGTAATAATGTGGAAATCAGTGTAATGTACTGGGACTGTAATAATGTGGAAATCAGCGTAATGTACTGGGACTGTAATAATGTGGAAATCAGCGTAATGTACTGGGACTGTAATAATGTGGAAATCAGCGTAATGTACTGGGACTGTAATAATGTGGAAATCAGCGTAATGTACTGGGACTGTAATAATGTGGAAATCAGCGTAATGTACTGGGACTGTAATAATGTGGAAATCAGCGTTACTATGGAGTTTGCGATGCATTTCCATTGACTTCATTGGGACTTTAATAATATAGCGATCAGTGTAATGTACTGATATCACTGGGAATGTACGAAAGTGGGCATCAACATTACTGTTAAGGTGTCTGATATATTTCCCTTCCTATTTTCAGCTTCATGACTAAGTAACCGACATACTTTCTTCATAAATTCTCCAATTTGCCTTGACATCATATTTTTATAATTATGTCTTGTCTGATGTATAAGTTAGCTTATCAATAAAAAATGTTATCAAGGCAAAATTAATATGAACCAAGGGTAGTATATAGAAAATAAATTATCGTGTTCAGACGAAGCATTCATCGTTTGGACTTTAACGCGCTTCTATAAATAGAAATGGAGTCATACTTATCGGGCTACAAAGTGGTAAAGGATTTTTCTAAACGGTTTTGAAGAGGTTTTTAATTTAAAGGGAAAAAAAGGCAAATACCATGCGGATTTCGCTTGGAGCAGGTGACTTTGAAAATGAGTAAAGTAATTACAGAACTTTCAAGGTTTTTGATTGACATGACAGCCATCAGACTCTATTTAGATCTCAGAATTCAGATTGAAAAGAAAATTGGAGGATACATATTTCGGATCTCCATTTATAAATAATTAGTTTGAGCGACCTTTATGCACATCATTTTCTGTTGAACTCTTTTGAGGTATTTGTTCATTGATTCTGTACATTTTAGCTGCACGTGCAAAGCTTGATATTCGATAAATTTTCTTTACATACTAACATTGATGTAACTATTACGCTGAGATGGTCGATTTGTTGTACAAATTAAAAATAGATATGAAACCGTGGGATGATATTTAATGTTTTATAAAATTACGGCATTCACATTTTTATACATACATAGATACCGACAATCCATATGTATGTATGTATGTATGTATGTATGTATGTATGTATGTATGTATGTATGTATGTATGTATGTATGTATGTATGTATGTATGTATGTATGTATGTACAGTATATTTCATTTTAAATGTGTGACTGATTGTGTCCGTAAGTGAGAGCAGGAGATAACGTTTTCAACAACTTATTACATAGCTATTTTTGACTGTCACTGTTGATTAGATTTATTATTATTTATTATTAGACTTATTACACAGCTATTTTTGACTGTCACTGTTGATTAGATCAAACGTTGTTGTTATTTTTAGGCAAGCATGTTTACTAGAATTTGAATTCAGGATATTGATTTTCTAGGAATATTTGTAATAGATCTTGCTGTTCTTGAAATGAACTTTTGACTCTCATCCTAGTCCTTTAATTGCGTCTTAGCTTATTTTTTAAACAGATATATTAATGTTGTTTATATCACAATTACTCATTCCATTCTTAACATCAGACTAGTTTAATCAATCCTTTTTATATTAAGTTCCAAGTATAAGGATTTATGTGTTTAAAAAATTTTAATTGTAATTTCAATGTGCTTCTTAATACATTAAGACTAAAGCACTATTTGGGGGATATATTGTGAATTCATTTAGAGAAATTATGGTTTATATCATTGTGATACATTAAGAATGTTAGCACATCAACACAATTCCATGCGATTGATACATTATCACATTCAATATTTAAATTAATTGAGATTGATACATTATCACATTCAATATTTAAATTAATTGAGATTGATACATTATCACATTCAATATTTAAATTAATTGAGATTGATACATTATCACATTCAATATTTAAATTAATTGAGATTGATACATTATCACATTCAATATTTAAATTCATTGAGATTGATACATTATCACATTCAATATTTAAATTCATTGAGATTGATACATTATCACATTCAATATTTAAATTCATTGAGATTGATACATTATCACATTCAATATCTAAATTCATTGAGATTGATACATTATCACATTCAATATTTAAATTCATTGAGATTGATACATTATCACATTCAATATCTAAATTCATTGAGATTGATACATTATCACATTCAATATTTAAATTCATTGAGATCATCACTGGAACTCATTAGCAATACTCTATACCTTTGAATTTGTGCTAAAACGTTTAGGATTAATTATTGTGCAGAGAAATAAATTATTTGTTGCGTTTTCCAATATTTGGTGTTCTCCGTTTTCTTCTATAATGTTCAAGACCTTAGAGCCATAACCAATTTTCGGTTGGAGTGTTTGAAGAAATTACATGTCATACAATACCCAAAGAATATATAACTGCTTAGCCGATAATCTGTGGTCTTTGGTAAACACCATCATTTATCTGAAAGGTTTGATTAATACAGGATTTAAAGCAAAATCTTTCTTCATCGTGTCTTAAAATTCCTTGAATGCATCATTTCCATTTCACAGAGGCTGTGCATGGAATGTTAGCCAGTGTTATATAATTCATCAAGAATGATTCGGCCCATGTATAATGTTTCCAATTTAATTAATTATTGAATTAATTCAGAATTAAGATAAATTGATGACCGTTTGAATGATAATCATATCCTTACTAAGTAGTCATATCCGTACTAAGTAGTCATATCCTTACTAAGTAGTCATATCCGTACTAAGTAGTCATATCCTTACTAAGTAGTCATATCCTTACTAAGTAGTCATATCCTTACTAATTAGTCATATCCTTACTAAGTAGTCATATCCGTATTAAGTAGTCATGTCCTTACTTAGTAGTCATATCCGTACTAAGTAGTCATATCCGTACTAAGTAGTCATATCCTTACTTAGTAGTCATATCCTTAATAAGTAATAATATCCGTACTAAGTAGTCATATCCTTACTAAATAGTCATATCCTTACTAAGTAGTCATATCCTTACTAAGTAGTCATATCCTTACTAGTTAGTCATATCCTTACTAAGTAGTCATATCCGTATTAAGTAGTCATATCCGTACTAAGTAGTCATATCCGTACTAAGTAGTCATATCCTTACTAAGTAGTCATATCCTTACTAAGTAGTCATATCCTTACTAAGTAGTCATATCCTTACTAATTAGTCATATCCTTACTAAGTAGTCATATCCGTATTAAGTAGTCATATCCTTACTAAGTAGTCATATCCGTACTAAGTAGTCATATCCTTACTAAGTAGTCATATCCGTATTAAGTAGTCATATCCGTACTAAGAAGTGATATCCGTACTAAGTAGTCATATCCTTACTTAGTAGTCATATCCGTACTAAGTAGTCATGTCCTTACTTAGTAGTCATATCCTTACTAAGTAGTCATATCCTTACTAAGTAGTCCTAGCCTTCCTAAGTAGTCATATCCTTACCTAAGTAGTCATATCCTTACCTAAGTAGTCATATCCTTACCTAAGTAATCATATCCTTACCTAAGTAATCATATTCTTACCAAGTTGTCATATCCGTACTAAGTAGTCATATCCTTACTAAGTAGTCATATCCGTACTAAGTAGTCATATCCTTACCTAAGTAGTCATATCCTTACCTAAGTAATCATATTCTTACCAAGTTGTCATATCCGTACTAAGTAGTCATATCCTTACTAAGTAGTCATATCCGTACTAAGTAGTCATATCCCTACTAAGTAGTCATATCCTTACCTAAGTAATCATATTCTTACCAAGTTGTCATATCCGTACTAAGTAGTCATATCCGTACTAAGTTGTCATATCCTTACTAAGTAGTCATATCCTTACCTAAGTAGTCATATCGTTACCTAAGTAATCATATTCTTACCAAGTTGTCATATCCGTACTAAGTAGTCATATCCGTACTAAGTTGTCATATCCTTACTAAGTAGTCATATCCTTACCTAAGTAATCATATTTTTACCAAGTTGTCATATCCGTACTAAGTAGTCATATCCGTACTAAGTAGTCATATCCTTACTAAGTAGTCATATCTATCTTACTAAGTAGTCATGTCCTTACTAATACAACAGTCCCGAAACACAAGGAAGAAACGTATGCATGATACCGCTGATGTACATATTATATGTAAATACGTGCCCTTCCTTACACAGCTTATTATATATCTGCCAACAGGGCATTAATTAAAAGATGGGGATTAACTTAGTGACCTTTTGGAGAATCAAGTAACAGTTTGGCCTGGTGCCTAATTTTGTGCCGTTTAACAAATTAGAAAAACATTTAGTATAAAATGAATCCAATTCACGCTCAAGTATTCCAAACTATTGGCTTTCTCCCGTTTGGGTTCGGGAGAGAGGAACTAAAGAATGAATGTTGAACAAATTTTAATCTTCTGCCAAATAAATCTTGGCAGACGTATTGTTCTTGAATTTTCTGTTTAAACATATTTTCTTGCCAAAACAATTAAGCAACTGGAGATGGGAAATAAGTAGACGAACATACAGAAAGTGAGGGCCATGAGTAAAACACTTGAATGTATGAAAGATATACTAGCATTGTCAGTAATCCTTTACAAAACTAAGAAGAAAATCATGAAGATAGCTGAGATGAAGAAAATCATGCAGATAAATGGAATTAAGAAACGCAGGTGATTAAGATTCAGAATTAGGATTGTAACGAGAAAACCGGGTAGGATTTCTGGATTCACAACAGAACACTTATGACGATGATATAAATTCATTGTTTAATAATGAATGACATGAATGTTAGTATAATCCAAATATTGGATTAATTAACATAAGAACGAACAAATGTAATAATGAAAAATACAAACAAATTACTCTACAAAATACAAACACAAGAAGTGATTGACAGTGACCACGCCAAGGAAAGATGGATATAGTTTACTCAGCTAGCAAATAATCTAGAATTTTACTCATGTAGTAAACGAATTTACTCATTGTGAAATTATGCAAACGAGAAAGGACAGATATACAACTTATCTTTACAGTCCCGAAAGATACATTGGGCTTTACGACCCCCAAAATGAGCTCACGGCTACAAGATTATATGCAAGGAGATACACTCCGTCGTCAGAACACTTTATTTCAGCTCCAGGGCTGCTAAAGTTCAGCTTCACAGCTGCTTCGAGTAATTGCTGTGGATGGCTTTACAGCTTGCACGACGCAGACATCGATCACTCCGATAACTTGGAACGTTTGGGTCACTCTTGCCATTTTCGATGCTCCAGAGAGCTCTACAATTTCCGGACACACTGAACTCTATATGATGGACAACACCGGACAACACCGGACAGCACCGGAAACCACCGGGCAGCTTAAACTGGAAACACCAAACACTGGACAATACTGGAGTACACAGGACAACACCGGACACTCTAGACTCTTGACACTCTAGACAATGGACACGGGCATAAAAATGTAATACGTTATACATGTTACGTTATACGAATTATCTTACCGGCGAATAATTACAAAACAACAAGTTCAGAAATAAACCTAATCCTGCTCGATAAGAATCCTACTGTACTAAACATCTCTTAAAAATGTAGCCTTATATTACTAGTAAAAAATCTATCGCTAAGGCGTAATCAAGAACATTCATGTGTGCATTATACTGCGTAAACCAAAGCCACAAAACATAAAAAATTGACGTGGTAGTACAATAGTGAAATTAATAAATATAAATATCTCTTCAGCTTTAGATGTGCATTCCATATAGGAGACTGCTGACTGACAAGACATTCAGTAATGTAAAGAGTTTTACATACGGTGAGGTATTTATACACATATATTGCCTGTGCACTGAAGGCATTCGGTTCTTCCCCTCGAAAGCACTTTGCACGTACGGCATAGGATGGATCTAATTCTTAATTTGAAATACGATATTATATACATTAATCACCCTCGGGTATCGCTGTAAGCCAAATATGAAACTTAAGTATACGATTTTAATCAGTGAATACAAGGGTTTATACAATTCCGTGACAAAGATCTGTCGTTGACTTATCTAATGGTCCCACTCTAACATACATGGTTAGGACATACTTTATTATTTAGAGAGCTGCATTTCATAATGATTACTAGCAGTATGCAGAAGTGGGGTTTCTTAACCACTTTGTAACGTTTATGGAGATGTCTGACATCGAGAAAAAAATGTGTTTTGACACAGAAATGGGATTTCTTAACCACTTTGTAACGTTTATGAAGATGTCTGACATCGAGAAAAAATGTGTTTTACACAGAAATGGAGTTTCTTAACCACTTTGTAACGTTTATGGAGATGTCTGATATCGAGAAAAAATGTGTTTTGACACAGAAATGGGGTTTCTTAACCACTTTGTAACGTTTATGGAGATGTCTGACATCGAGAAAAAATGTGTTTTGACACAGAAATGGGGTTTCTGGTCCACTTTTTTTTAAACGTTCATGGAGATGTCTGACACAGAGAAAAAAAAGTGTTTTGATATATAAATTGCGGTTATGGACCAGGAGTGGTCACTCCAACGTAGAAAATGGGTGTTTTTGGACCACTCTAGAGAACGAAATGGGGGTTCTGGGCCAGTGGGTAGTCATTTCAGCGCTGTTTCTGGACTATCGGTGTTTGGTACACATTAAATAGCGATTTGGTAGTGTCCGTGTGCGTGTGTGTGAATGTCATCGGTGTTTGGTACACATTAAATAGCGATTTGGTAGTGTCCGTGTGCGTTTGTGTGAGTGTCATCGGTGTTTGGTACACATTAAATAGCGATTTGGTAGTGTCCGTGTGCGTGTGTGTGAATGCCATCGGTGTTTGGTACACATTAAATAGTGATTTGGTAGTGTCCGTGTGCGTGTGTGTGAATGTCATCGGTGTTTGGTACACATTAAATAGCGATTTGGTAGTGTCCGTGTGCGTGTGTGTGAGTGTCATCGGTGTTTGGTACACATTAAATAGCGATTTGGTAGTGTCCGTGTGCGTGTGTGTGAATGCCATCGGTGTTTGGTACACATTAAATAGCTATTTGGTAGTGTCCATGTGCGTGTGTGTGAATGTCATCGGATGTTTGGTACACATTAAAAAGCGATTTGGTAGTGTTCGTGTGCGTGTGTGTGAATGTCATCGGTGGAATATCGTTTATGATCGAATGGGCATAGTCTTTGTTTGGTAATGAGTGTTGTAGATATAATGTGTTGTTGTGATCGGAAAGTTTTCATGGAATAGTATTGTCCTTACATTGTTTGTGTGTAAGAATGGTTGGTAGCGATGTGGGTGATGACAGTTTTTTGTCACCTGTAGCTTTTCTCATGGTTTCATCGTCTAGTATGATGCAGTACATTTTGGATCAAAGTCTAATTAATTCAGTGATGGGTACGCAGTGAGTTTTATCTTTAAACTCTCCTAGAACTGTTTTTTTTTTAACGTTGCTGTATAAGATGTGGTCTTGTAGATAATTTCTGAGATAAATCAGTTCTCGATGTTGATAAAAGTCCTGGTAGACATCGTCGGTGTGAATTTCGTACACGATCGAGTCTGTATCGGTCACGAACATTGTTGCCTTGTAACATTAATTTTTTTTTATGAATCGTTAAGAAACACGATCGAGTCTGTATCGGTCATGAACATTGTTGCCTTGTAACATTAATTTTGTTTGATGAATCGTTAAGAAACTCGATCGAGTCTGTATCGGTCACGAATATTGTTGCCTTGTAACATTAATTTTGTTTGATGAATCGTTAAGAAACTCGATCGAGTCTGTATCGGTCACGAACATTGTTGCCTTGTAGCATTAATTTTGTTTGATGAATCGTTAAGAAGCTCGATCGAGTCTGTATCGGTCACGAACATTGTTGCCTTGTAACATTAATTTTGTTTGATGAATCGTTAAGAAACTCGATCGAGACAGATCGAGATCGCTTATTAGTATTCATCAGATAGGAATAAACGGTGTCTTGGGAAATCAGAAAGGTTTCATCGAATCTCGACCGCGCATATATATATTCATAAGAATAAATTCCTTTTGTTTGAGCTGCTTTGATTGCGTATGAGACATGTTTAGGCGAAGTCCTTTCACTATTTTTAAGGATCGCTTCCAAGTTGCAGTCGATATGGAAGAGTTGTGCTAATTTTTTGTGGCTTTCGAACTGCAGTGTTTCATCGTGTGCTATCTGAACGGTTTGTAGTTCTTGACAGTATCCCGACCACACGTGGTTGTGTCGTTTGTCTGGTTGAGGAAAGCATAATAAGCAACGATTGTATGAAATATCAAAAGTTGTTATGTTGCGTGTACTGAGATCGGCATTACAGACTGATATACACGAAACTGTTTTGGTAATACAGTAATTTATATTCATGTTGTGAGGCTGATTTGGAGATCAGCATGAGATCGACCACGAACTGTTTATCGCCCGTTTCTTTTGATTAAATCGAAAAACGTTGATGGAAAGTCTATCGTTGAGCGATTCCAGTTTAGGGGCGTCTTTGACCGCTGACGAAAAGGTGATCCTTATGGTGGTCACGGTGTAAAAATACGGTTTGTAGTTGGAGTCGTGTGAACAAATATATTCAGCGGGATGTTTCGCGGATAAGTTTGCCAACACGAGAACAGAAGTAATCGTTATTGACATGCATGCTTTGGTCGCGATGATTTGCTTTGGAAATTGTACGTGCTTACTTTCGGCATCAGTGTAAATTTGAAAGTTTGTTTGAAACGAGACGTAATTGAATCTGTCGATTCTGACTCTTGATAATATTCAGTGCGATGTTGGATAAACAAAGATGCAACGGGAAGGATGCGACTAAAATAATCACTAGGATAACCGATTAACGATTTGAATTTCATCGATGGTTTTTTGATAAGTGGATCGCACAAAATGAAAGTTGAGAGTAACTTTAGGTTTAATGGTTGTGTGTGCGTGTAGTTCTTCAACGTCAATCTGCACTGGTTTCCGACAATGTCCACGATGATATCGTCTAAAGTTTTCATTCCGCAAATCAGCAGTGCCATATCAAAGCGAGTCATAGTCAGATATTGTGCTAAGCATTTTCTGATATGACAACAACATGGCCTGTTTTGAGCTATTCCCTTTTGGCCTCTAGTCATCGCGCCTGTGGATATGACAACGAGCGGTCTCAGTGAGATAAAATCTTATTACGCTTTGTATATCCTGTACGCGTGCGTGTACACGTAACATTTTTTTTATGGTAATACCGATAATAAGATTCTAGCTTGTGAGGCTCTTCCACAAACAAATTCTCATCGATGTGATTGAAGTCGATGATAGGCTTCATCCTATTCTTATACAACTGCATTGTCAACGTCAACTAAATTTTCCAGCCGCAGTTCAAGCTGTAACAAATTCTTATTTAAAAGTTTCACATGCCTGTTAATTATTTCCTCGCTGACCTTAATTGCGATCACCGTTTTTCAAACAGCCCAAAATGGAAATCAATATAACCCTTTGTGATTTTTATCAGCTGATTTAATTATACAAGATCTGACGTCGTATCGAGAGTAGCTGCCATTTCAAGATGGTCCAGATATCGCTGTACTTCTACGATCGTGACAACCATAAATCATAATTAGATACTAATGTAACAGCCATAAATCATAATTAGATACTAATGTAACAACCAGAAATCATAATTAGATACTAATGTAACAACCAGAAATCATAATAAGATACTAATGTAACAGCCATAAATCATAATAAGATACTAATGTAACAACCAGAAATCATAATAAGATACTAATGTAACAACCAGAAATCATAATAAGATACTAATGTAACAACCAGAAATCATAATAAGATACTAATGTAACAGCCATAAATCATAATAAGATACTAATGTAACAACCATAAATCATAATTAGATACTAATGTAACAACCAGAAATCATAATAAGATAATAATGAAACAACCATAAATCATAATAAGATACTAATGTAACAACCATAAATCATAATAAGATAATAATGAAACAACCATAAATCATAATAAGATACTAATGTAACAACCATAAATCATAATAAGATAATAATGAAACAACCAGAAATCATAATAAGATAATAATGAAACAACCATAAATCATAATAAGATACTAATGTAACAACCATAAATCATAATAAGATAATAATGAAACAACCATAAATCATAATAAGATACTAATGTAACAACCATAAATCATCAGCGGAATAACATATTTTGTGATGATATTTGTAAACGTAATAATAAGTCGGAGATTGTTTCCACGTTGAGAATTAGTACCCAGCGCTGAAAATTTCAGGTTTATTTTCTAAGGATTAACTTTTTGAACAAAATTGCCTCGGATTTGACCTGCCAAAAAATAATTGCGATGTACATGGCGCTCATTGGGTAACCGTGGTCAGCGATCCACGTTACAGAGAAGTCGAGAATTTCGATTCGTATTGAATTAAATACATCAGATGAAGTTGTCCATTACATCCAACAACCTCAAGAAGGAGCAGTGTACAAATCGTTACAGCGTCAGGACGTCAGTGAATGCACATGTGGATGGTACTGCTTTGATTACAACCAACGCAGGTACGAAGGAAATTGCCCATCGAATTGATTCGCAGGTACGAAGGAAATTTTGCCCATCGAATTGATTTTACAACATTGTTGCCTAAATAGTGTAAACTATAACATAACACAGCCAACATTTACTCGTGGTGTTATGTGAAAAACCAGAACGAAGAGTATCGACCCAGCCAAGGTTGTCACGAAGAATAATCGCCTCGTTATCAAATCGAGGTGTGCCGTATGTTAGTTTAGACCATCACTCGTCGTCACATGTAAGGTCACGGAGTTATCAACGGTGTAGAAACTAAATGTGAACAACAACGTTTTGTGCGAAAGTACTGCAAGCGACGTTGACAAGAGAGTTGTGTGGGATGGTGACTTAGTGTCTTCCCAATATGCATCATTGTAGATACTGTAAACTCGACAGGGAAGAAACATGTGCGTGGGAAACTTTAAATGCTGTGGACAGCGACACATTCTTGGTGGAACCATGGACGTCCATGCTCTGATCGGAAAACTTCCAAGACCTCGTGGCGGATAGACCTTGCTTAGACATAAATACATTGCATAATTGAAGCCGTGGTCCTGAAAAATTAAGACGCTTTAAACATTTTTTTTTGTGGTGATGCTGTCTATACCAATGTATTGGACGCTAATGACTATAGCTATGCCTAACCCACTCCTCGTTCTCATAGTCGTTTTCACTCTCCTCACAATATATCATCGCAGGAACATAACTCAATAACTCAATATGCTTTTTTTACACGCCTCAGTATCACATCAGACTCAGACTCATCGCAAAAGAAATATCGGAATACTCCTGCTCACCTCCGCATAGGAATTGAATCGATACACACTTCAGGGATAACATGGAAGAGAAATCTTCACTATAATACAATCATATATGTAATACAACCAAAAGTGAGACAAAACACACTGGTCTAGAACCCCCACTTTGTACACTTGATTGGTCCAAAATTATCCATTTGACTACGTTGGAGTGACCATCCTTGGTCCAGAGCTCCCATTTTTGCATCCAAAAATCCCTTTTTATCTCAGCGTAAGCCATTTCCATGAAAACTAGGAAATAAAGTAGCCAGAATCCCCATTTATATACTACTAGTACTGTGTTTAATATTAGGAAGGCTGTCATTATTTAGAGCGCTACAACTATTTCTAATTTTTGCATGTTGGAGATAATATTTTATCTAACCATGTGCACATTATAAGAGCAGATTTCTTTGTCTCCAAAATTCACTGACGGATGGGACATGGTCAGGAAGTTTTTTCCACAAAGAAAAGGTGATTTGGTTTATTATAACTTTTATATTTGCATCGAGAGGTGATAGAAGAACATTGAATAGCTTTGATTTTGAAACAAAGACATCATTTTCTGACCTTTTCGTGGGTTAAATAATTATGACGCACTAGTTTTACAATTACGATGCAAGTTTTCAATTCCGGTACTTCTGCTAAGTCCATTAACACAATTTGTTCAGCGTCTATTCGTAGTAATTATATTCTGTATGAACAGTTGTCCCACACACCATCTGATTACTCTAAATGTGGTCGTGTTAATGGCTAGTGTATATTTTTTTAAAAAGACTTTCGGGTTAATTGAATTTGTGGTGCCCGAAGAGTTCCCAGCATTTTATAGTTTCAGTTGACTGCATTTGTATGGGAAAATATGAACGAGTTTTTCAGATGGATATACTGCACGACCTTGGGAGTGCAATATATTCATCCAACAAAACGAGTTCATAATTTCCATACAAATGCAGTAACCTTTTTATTATATGCTTATTTTCTTAATCTACCCATGTCTTCATTATTTTAACATAAATGCGTTACAAGAAACAAATCAATTGAATAGATGCCGTATTCCAAACTAAATACATAAGGTCAGATTCATCATCACACAACAACAATATTAATACCTACATAACTCCGGCCAGATAAATTTGAACTTATTCGCGCTCAAGACATAACTTTCGATACTAAATGACGTTTTGGTCTACTTAAAAATATTATGAGTCATAATGTAAATGCAACAACTTTTGAAATAATATAGTTTGGTATTTTGTCGATTCTACGAAACTTCGTCAGTTATGGACTGGAGTATCTGTGCCGATTCTACGAAACTTCGTCAGTTATGGACTGGAGTATCTGTGTCGATTCTATGATACTTCGTCAGTTATGGACTGGAGCAGCAGAGAGGGTGAACAGACCACGATTTCAAGCAAAAATAAGGCTTCCAGATAACGTTTTCGAACAAAATATGGCCTATAGATAACGTTTTCGAACAAAATATCAGGTTTCCAACAAATCTCATTTAACCCAAAAAAAAGTCTCCATTTTTGTAAAAACGGAGATTTTACGATTTTTTAATCAATTTTGCTCGCAACGATGTGGTCATCCACCCTCTCTGCTGCTAAAGTTTTCAGTTCTGGGTTAATAATTCTTTTACGATTTTAACCGAATATTTGATCAAGTCCGATACGATATCGTGTCCGAGGATCACGTAGATTTATTGTTGCGAATCCGTGCGGAGTCGACTGAGCATGACTAAAGAAATCTCGAAATTGATTGAAGTCCATATCAGAACACCATGTCTGCCAAATATTTCTAAGAGTATGAGTATCAACTCCGTTGAATACAGAAAGAATATTGCAGTTATCTCTGATGACTTTTGGAACCTGAGTGTAGCGTTGAGTGACATATATCACGTCAGTGTTTTTGTGACGCCCACGGGAAAATATTCTAGCAGGATTTTTTTGTTTATCCAACATTATATCGTCGTAGACGACTAAATTGTTAATATCTCCATCAATATCATCAATACTCGGTGCTTCATCGATATCGGTTATAAAATCAATGGCGTTCTCACCCTTAATTTCTGATGCATTCTCGTTAAAATCCTTTAACACTTCATAACATCGTTGATCATCTACGCTAGGGGCAATTAAATACAACTTATCCCACTTCATCCATCTCATTATTAAATTGAGCAACAATTGCGTTTTACCGGATCCAGATGGCCCGATTATAATCATCCGGATAGAGTTTGGTAGCGCTGCATGATGCTTAATTGGTTCTCTTGTTTTAGTCGCTGAAAAATCAATTATATCCATATTTCTATACATAAATTATGGATCTATATTGTGTGAAGTGTAAAACGCGTACTGGCACAGATGATGTGACGACGGTTACAACTAAAAATAACCGATCAGCGCTTTCTGGTAAATGCGTGCAATGTGGTACAAAGAAATTTAGATTTGTGTCTATGAGATCTGATTTAAAAAAAAACGAGGAGGTGATATCGCAGCCAAATTGGCAAAGCTCCCTGGAACCCCATGGGCAAAGTACCCCGGAGAAAAGCACCTCCCAGGATATAGCTACTGTGGACCAGGAACCAGACTTGATATCAGACTCAATAATCAAAATCAACCCAACCCCGGTGAAGAACCAATAAACGCCATTGATAAGGCCTGTCACCTTCATGATGTTGCTTATAAAAGCAGCAATCTGCAAAACAGGCATCTCGCGGATGTGAAATTAATTCATGCGTTAAATGCTATTCCTGATAAATCCTTCAAAGAAAAATTGTCTTCATTTTTGATAAAATCGGCTATGAAAAGTAAATTGATGTTAGGTGCTGGTAATTAATAATATGGAATCAATTTATTATTCCCCAAGAGGATACTGGAGCGGTAAATCAGCAGTCCATAAACTCGCTAGTGCTGCAAAAGTGAAAAAAAACCACTGGGGCTAATTGGTTATCCAAACAGGCACTATGGCAAATTTATCTACCACCGCCTAAACAAATTCAATTCTCGCATTTTGATGTGACCGCTCCTAATGAAGTTCATCAGGCTGATATATTATTTCTGCCACATGATCGTGGTTACAAATATGCGTTAACCGTAGTTGATATTGCAAGTCGATACAAAGAAGCAGAACCGTTAAAAACAAAATCAGCCACTGAAGTCGCTTCTGCATTTGAAAGGATTTATCGACGAGGTCCTCTGCACTGGCCAAATCTATTGCAGGTTGATCCTGGCAAGGAATTTCAGGGTGCAGTGTTATCTACAATGAAACATCATGATGTCACCATACGACGAGGGCATACTGCGCTACATCGCGATCAGGCCATTGTAGAACGATTTAATCGGACGATTGCTGAGCGGTTGTTTGGATATCAATACGCAAAAGAATTCATTCAAGAAAAGCGATCCCGTGAATGGGTTAAAAGATTACCATCTGTGATTACTGCACTGAATAACGAGATTACTAGAACAATCAACATGAAACCTATCAACGCGATTAAAAAGAAGTCAATACCCGTGCAACCACAAAAAGATTTCAAAGAACCAATTCTTGGTAGTAATGTCATTGTGAGGTACTTATACGAACCAGGAGAGCTTGAAGGGGGTAGAAAAAGGGCTACTGATCCTATTTGGAGCGTCACTACGCATAAGATATCTAGTATAACACGATCTACGGGTAGACCTCCAGTCTATAAACTGGATTCAACTGCCCCTCAGCGGGGTTTTACTCGACAACAACTACAAGTGATTCCCGAGGATACTCAATTGCCACCGCATGGTCTTAACTAGCACCGTTGCGTCTATTGCACTCAAGACAAGTCAACATCACATTATTTCTGACATGACCGAGATTGTTATTTTTTCTGTCTACGGTGAATTGGCGAGGATCCTTATCCGAATAATGCCAACGCATTATACAATTGCAACTCGCGTAGTGATTATTCTGTTGTTTCTTCAAAGTGATTATTAATTTAGCATCAATATCAAATTCTCGTTGTTTTTTTTTTGTCCTGTTGTTTGTAACCGGAGAGTTTTTTATTAATGATGCTAACATCAATATCACTTATTGTTGTGTCATTATCATCGAAAACAACTCTTCGAAGTTGATTTATTTTTCGTACTCTGGATACTGCGAGATAGACTAAATTCGACCATTCGATGTGATTATCCACCATCCAAACAATTGTATTCGATATAGTCAATCCCTGTGAAGAGTGTATTGTTGCTGCGTATCCTAGCGTCCACGGGGATTTATTAGCACGCAATGCATCTTCAACGACATTGATATCAACCAGCACAATATCATTTAATACGAGAATTTGTTTTTCACTCTGTCCAGGAATATCAACTTCAATATTCTGTTTTCGTGTATCCGATGGCCTATAACAAACGGGTACTGGAAGCGTTGCAAATTTTTCTTTATGCAATTCAAATAACTTCATCTGAAGTGTATTCCTGACTATTTTTCTACTTGCAATGATCAAATCGTTTGGTCTCCATGTTTCCCAGAAATCATTCATTGGAGTTTCTGAAATCACTTCACGCGCTATTTCGCATTGGATTCTATCCGGTTGTAATCTAATTAGTTTCTTAAATTCTCGTAATCGTTCATCAAGTGATCGATAATCAGTGGTGATTTCTTCATAGTAGTCTACAAAACCCTTTAGCCATTCATGTGGAGATGCACCGACAAATGGTGGTGGTTGGCCTTGATCACCGCACATGACGACTTTTGTGTTTTTGTTTAACAACCACTCAAGAAATGTTTTTAATACATCTAATGACACTGTGCATATTTCATCCCAAATTAAGATTTCAGGAATGAATTTATCACCCATACGCTCAGGAGTCCATTTGTCACCCTTCCATCGAAAGAAACTATGGTAAGTGCAAGCATTTACCCCTCGTTGTATCATCTCTCTGGCGAGTCTGTGAGTCGGTGTTAGCACAATCATGTTAGAAACGCTAGCGTTTCCACGACGAAATAATTCAATTGCACGAGTTGTCTTTCCTGACCCACCACAACCGTTTAAATAAACTGTCTTATATCTACTTACTGGATCAGATACCGGTGGTGCATTAGAAAATTCTGATTGAATTTCAATACGGTTACAACAAAGATATTTATCATCCATGGCAACGTCTGCGGATTCACAATACTCATGTAGCATCTCCTTTTTAAATCGCCAACGCCCCCAATTTTCTTCGGGATCTGTGAATGCCGCTACAGCTGATTTGTACTTATTATGTATATACATCGAATCAGTGGCCACTCTAACCGCGGTATTAGGAAATCTATTTATCATCGAAAATAGATTAATAGAAGCATAGGCTAACATTGAACTTCTCAAATGTGTGTACTGGGAATTATATCCATCACAGTAGGTAACAACCGTACCTAATTTCTCACCATTGGATAGAAAAGCATCCTTACGGGATACAAGTTTTCCCTGTTTCATTAAATCCGCTACAATAAAATCGTATTCAGCGACATCTATGATCAACCGCGAAGAGTATTTTGCGTTGTCGTATCGTCCACCCTGGGTAAATTTACCGATTATTCTTCTTCCGAGATCTTTTGCTTGTTCTTTTTTAATTTCAAATAACTTTTTAGACCAATTTATGATTTCTTCTTCACTGAAATCTGGAAACTGTTTTCGTAGTTCGTTGATTATACGATCTAGATCGGGTTGTGGTAGCCAAATTTCTTTCTGAGCTCGATAGCATATAATAGCCTCGGAAACAATCAACGATATTAGCATACCACAATCAATCATATATCTCAATAGCACTATTGACATCCAGTGTTTTTCAGATAGGTGTCTACCGAGCCAAACATAACTACACGGATGTAACCCTGTAGCTAATTCAAATGATATCACACGAGCGAATCCGGTTAAATCAAAATCAGGCAATGGTCCATTAATCGCAACACGAGTCATTTCATGCGTGGGGTGTCCAAATCGTTTGAAGTACTCAGCGCATTCCCCATATCCGAGAAAACTTCCGGGATAACACGCGGCTATATCAATTGAAATCATACCATCACGTGAGTATTTCGTATTCCACAGTCCTCCATGACCGAATTCGACGCAACTCAATTTAACATCCTCGAGAAAATCACTTCGTGTTGGACGCCATGAGTTTTTTTCTCTTGCGAAGTGAGCTACCACTGATGGAATAGTAAAACTATCCGTGAGTAGTTTTTCATGGGAATTCTCCGGTGAAAAATCACTAGCGATTTTTCTCATTCTGTTATCTAATTCTTCAATGCGATATAATTCACCATTTGGTTTTACAAATTGATCGAATTCTTCATCACTTCTAAGTAACCACACTGACACAGGATCATCCTTACACAACGCATGAATAGCATCGAATAATCTCTCTTCATAGAAAACATCCCCGACGAACTCCTTAGGGATATATTTCACGGTTCTATCTCGTGGAAATATTGTTACCGCAGGTGTCCACGCGTGTTTGTTATGATCAATAATCTGTATTGGGGCTCCTTGCGATTGATATTTCGGTTCGTATAATACTTCTCCGGTTATTGTTGTTACTGATATTGGGAATTTTAATGATGCTTCTAATTTAGCTATATCAGAAATCTTTGCACCGTGCTGTTTTACCGTTAATTCCCACTCGGTTATTTTTTTTCGTCTTAGATCAGTTAGTTTATTCCCCCGGGACGCATTTGTGAAGTGTTCTATTATTCGTTCTGCTACACAATTCAGTAAACTAGAATATTTCATAGGAGCTAGTTTTGCGATATCGGGTTTATCATTTAACGGATATATCCCATAAACCATTGCTGTTACGGGATAAGATCTTTCGTAGTATGGCTTATCGATTCCGGTTAGAATTCCTGGTTTGGAATCTCTACTCACAATGACAGCTTTTTTATTCTTGAGGATTGGTTCAAATTTATCCCTAATAATCCATTTACCATCGACTTCGATAATGAATTTGATTCGGAAAAAATGCCGTTTTTCCCCAACACGTGAAATTATCACTGCTGCTTTTTCATCAGTCATGGTAGCATCAACAACACCATCAATTCGAAATGTTGACCAACAATAAGATGCTCCATCACGCTTGAATTCATTAAAACAGTCTCTGATTTTACTAATCATGGCTTTATCAAGAATTGTATTCTTTGGTGTATTAGAAACTATATCGAGATTGAATTGAGCATCTTTCCAGGGGTAATCTCTCTTGGACGTTTTTTTGGGTTTATCGAGATTAAATCTAGGATTGATTTTCAATAATCTCTTAAACTCTTTCATGTTTCCGTCTATTGGACGTTTTTTGGGTTTATCGAGATTAAATCTAGGATTGATTTTGTTACGTTTTTTGGGTCTATCGAGATTAAATCTAGGATTGATTTTTAATAATCTCTTAAACTCTTTCATGTTTCCGTCTATTGGACGTTTTTTTGGTTTATCGAGATTAAATCTAGGATTGATTTTCAATAATCTCTTAAACTCTTTCATGTTTCTGTCTATTGGACGTTTTTTTGGTTTATCGAGATTAAATCTAGGATTGATTTTTAATAATCTCTTAAACTCTTTCATGTTTCCGTCTATTGGACGTTTTTTGGGTCTATCGAGATTAAATCTAGGATTGATTTTTAATAATCTCTTAAACTCCTTATCAGCATTTTTCGAAGGTGTTCTCCCTAATTCCCTCATGCTATAATTAAAACAAGCATTTAAATGAAAGATTTTTATATAATGAATCACTGCAAGTGGCTTATGATTGGATTAGTAACCCCGTGTAACAAATCATGCAGAAATGAGTTCTGTGGGTATCATATGCAAAGCTTTCGTCGTGGAAGCCTTGGTCCGTTACCTTGTATTCTTTGTGGAGTTGGGGTCAGGGGAAAATCTCAGTTGTGTCTAAATTGCGGTGGTAAGCGATACAGGGAGTTGAAGCGTTATTATGATAAAAGAATCAAAAATGGACAATCAATCAGAAATTATGACCCTGACGCTGACAAAGTCAGTATTCTTGACGCTGATAAAGTCAGTATTCTTGACGCTGACAAAGTCAGTATCAAGGATAAAATCATAAGAACTCCTCAAGACTACATCGAAAGATTTATCATTAAACCAAACGATGAATTAGACAAACAATAGTATTATGTATACGAATGAACCAAGAATTCAGACAACACCCAGTGATCACAAATTATGAAGCATCCAGTGATGGTGTTGTAAGAAACCGCAGACTGAAGAAATCAGTTGGTGCTGACAATGGTATGGGGTATTTGGTGTTTGGTGCTGGAAGAAAACTTATCTCAATCATCGTTTCGCATTTGAGTGTTTTTATGGATTGATCGAGGATGATTTTGTTATTGATCATATCGATTCTAATCCAAAGAACAATTCTTTATCAAATCTGCAGGCTATCACACAAAGTGAGAATACCAAACGAGGAGAGACTGGAAAATGCAAAACGGTTGGGAAGAGACCTGTGAAATCTTTGAATACGATAACTAACGAAGAAAAAATATTTCAATCAATAACCAGCGCCGGTAGGCACTTCGATATTTGTCCACCCTCAGTACGAAGAGTTGCAGAGGGGATAACCAAAACGGCGATTTCAAAAAAGACAGGACAGAAAATTCGATTTAGTTACGTCTAATGCGTCATATTTTTCATTTAGAAATATATCATTATTATAGAATAATGAATTCTGAAAACATGAATAGCATCATATCCGAGATTTCAAAATTGAAAAGTTGGGATATTGAACTATCAGATGGGTTAAATCCTGATCAAATCATGTCTGATTTTCAGGATATAGAATACGGAGTTAGCACTAACAAGTATATGCTACCAAAGAAGTATGCGCTCATCAAAAGAATTCAGAATTCTATTCGGGACTCTCTCGCATTTTCCAGTGACGTAAGTGTGTTCGCTCCGTTGTATACCATCGTAGAACGAATACGAAAAGAATTGGGGTACGAATACGAATTGAAAAAGGAGGTTAATTCTAAAGTTAGAAACCTACGGGCGTTAATTCAAGAAAATGAACAATTTTGATTGACCATTTATCATTATTTGATTGTGACCGTCCCTCATAGAGATTTTAATTTTTTTTAGCATTTTTTGATTAAAACTGTTGAAATCAGTGAATAAAAAATTGATGGCTGGTTCGGATTGATCAATGGAAAAGTGGGGAAAGTGTGATATTATTTATTTTTATAAGGATTTCCACACTTTCCCATCATTGATAGAGATGTTAAAACACTTCCACGATGGTGTTAGGTCGGGATGGAAAAATTGTTTTGCAATTGAAAAATTGTTTCTGATTTTAAATAATGGTCAATGAAGCATTAACAACCCGATTGGCTCGTGAACGACTGGATGCAATCAGGAGATTTGTACCAATTCGTGACTCTGTACGGAATAAACTGCAACAACGACAACAAGCGCAGACTGACTTTTCTGTGTCAAGTGAACAACTGTTTACTCCGATAACAAGTGCGACCAAAGATGTGAAAAAGTTAACTGAAGCAGCGATATACGGAGATATTCCTGAGCGAGAACGAGTAAAGAAGGCGCCGCTGCTTGATACGCTTGAAAAGATAGCAGCAGAGACCGGACAAACACGCGCAGGGATACAACAGTTATCCAGTGATATAAAAACTCAGCGCGAGTATGAACAATTAGCTGATATTGATGATTCTGCGCCTGAACCACAACCTGTTGATGTCGTCACCCCAAAAGGTATCCCCTTTATAGACAAATTCACCGAAGGAGCTATAACAGAAATCAAACCTGAATTAATAAAACCCAACGATTATGCAGATTTTGGCATTTTCGCTATCCAAAAATATTATTCAAAGGAAGAGTTTTTAAAAGACGAGTATAAAAACAGTAGAATTAAACGAGACGACTGGGTAGATTGGTTGTATAAAATAAACAAGGAGATTACTGGTAATTTGAAAAAGGATACAATTGAGTACAGAACTTTTAAAGCAGGAGTTGATAGCTATGGTATACAAAAACAACAAAGTCGAGGCCGACAAAGGAAATTACTTGATGATAGTGAGGGCGCAACTGGTACAACTGAGGAAACAAGCGGAAAAGGATATTCGATTGGAAATCCAAAGGATGTCTTTGACTCTACCACGACATGTCCTGGTAGTGTTATCAATGATATATCACGATTAGAAGTTCTTGTAGGAGGTTTCCGAGCTGGAAATAACTCACCGGAAATAATTAATGAAGCAGCTGATATCTGTAGACGATTATTTCAGGGTGGTATCATGGATATCAGCACATATCGAGATTTCATTGGCGAGTTAGTGGAAAGTGGGTATCACAGTGATTAATCACCGAGACTGAATTGAAAAGTCAATTGAAAAATTGTTTCTGATTTCAAATAATGATCATACACTACAATCATGATAAACCAACCCCCGTCTACGTAGTTAATTCACGGTTTCCGGTTTATAGAGCATACTACGGAGATGGTTTAGGCAATACCATTGCAGGGTTATTTGCGAGAATGGCTCCAAAAGTGATGCCGTTGGCTAAACAACTAGGAATGAAAGCAATTGATGTTATTCGTGATAAGGGTATTAGTGCTGTTGGAGATCTTGCTGGAAAAGCATTTTCAACTGCGAAGAATAAATTAACATCATTAGTGAGACGAAAAAAGAAACCGTTACCATCTACAGCGGAAATGCCTGCAAGTGTTAGTAGAATTATAAATAACGCAGTAGACGAAAAATTAGCGTCGATGGCTTTAACCCCCGACCAAAGCAATATTGCAAATATGATAGCAGGAAGTGGCTTTAAAAAACTACGACGATGAAAATGGAAAAATCGTTTACGATTTCACTATTTAGACTCTGATAAATAGAATAAAATGTTCAAACAGTCACGTGATCCAGCATTTGATATAGACGCCCCAGTTGGCAAGGATGATTCTGTTCGCGATTATCAATATTACGCCTATCATGCCATAGACTCAAATAGTCGAGCAAGAATTGATCTTCAAGTCCATGATACCAGTAAATACTTTTTACCCTGTGAAGCGTTTATCGAAATCGAAGGAGAACTTGTAACAGCTGATGATACTCCTGCTGTACCAGCACCGTATCCAGGTGGTACTCAAGTCGGTTTTGTCAATAATGGTATTATGGCGCTATTTGAGAGTGCTAGATATCTCATTGATGGAAAAGAAATCGAGTCGATAGATCGCGATGTTGATGTGGCTACAACAATAATCGGGTTAGCGAGATATTCCGATGATTATACAAGATCAGCAGGACCCTCTATGATGTTTGCAAAAGATGTTACAAATAACGCTGGAGGAAATCAATTTGTTGTAAGACGACCAAAAAAACGTGATAATAGTGATGCTGATGTCGAGAATATGATTATAAACAACGATGCTAATTTCAATCTAGGAGCTGCAACACGAAACTCAATGTTGCAAGGAGCGCGTAAATCATTTTCATGCGTGATTCCACTGCATCACATATTTGGATTCTGTAGAAACGTCAGAAAAGTTATCTACGGGGCGAAGCATACAGTATCGCTTGCACGAAAAAGTGATGATAACTACGCGATCTGGAGGATTCCAGCAGATGCTGCAAATCCCAATGCTGATGCCGGTAAAGTCAATTTAACAAAAATATCATTGTGGATGCCAGTGTTGACTCCAGCAATTACCGCAGAAGAACGATTACTATCATTTATGGACCAAGGAGGAAAATCATTACTAAGTTGGCTAACCGTGAGTACAGATGTTAAACAATCAAATATCAACGGGTTATTCACTTGGAACCTAGCATCAAAACAAGGCGTTTCTGCGCCACGTCATATATTTATTGCGTTACAGGATAACACACGAGTTGGCAATCAACTCTCCAGTCATATGATATTTAATCAATTAGGTGTGAAAGACGTCTCACTGAGAATAAACGGCCAGCAGGAACCATCCGAGGATATACAACTTAATTACACCGAAAATCATATTGCACGAGTTTATCATCGTCTGTTGTCATTTATGGCACGCGACCAAAATGTCGATACTGGTTTGCAAATATCACAATATGATTTTAAGAATCTGTATCCGATCTATTACTTTTCGCTGGAACATCTCGATTTAACAAGACAATCCGTCGTTGATATACACTTTAGAGCTAATGTGACTCGTGGTGGTATTGCTGATTATAGAGCGGTTGCTGTCATTCTCAGTGATAAATCAATGCTACTCGAAGGTGTTGGTGGAAGAATGAGAGTGGTAGATGCACCAGTAGAAAATCTTTGATTGATTTTCTCGATTTTTCATTGAATTAGAATCAATCAATTATGTATAATGTCATATAGTGTTATTAGTGTTGCGTTAACTCCCGGTCAATTAAAAAAATTGCAATCGGAATCAGCTAAAAAATGTGGAACCACAATCACGTTGAAACCCAACCAAATGACTGGTGGTGCAAATAAATTATTACTGACAACTCGTCAAATAAAACATTTCAATGATGCACTTGCAGCCAAAAAAGATGTTCAGATTACTCTTTCTGCGGCTGCTATCAAAAATATGATTAAAACAGGCGGTATATTTCCGTTGTTAGCTGCGATTCCAGCATTGATTGCAGCAGCAGCCCCAGCGGTGGCTAAAGCGGCTGCGTTAGGAGCCGTTGGTACTGCAGCAGGAATGGCACTAAAGAAAGCAACTGGGAAGGGATATAAAAAAAGGGAAAGGGTCTAAGACTACCAGGAACCCCGTATTCGTGGTACAGCGGAAAAAGTCTAAGACTACCAGGAACGATTTATTAATTGAGGAATCGAAGATTCCTATGTCCAATTTTGATTTAATGGATGCTGCTAAAAAACTAGCGATTAAAAACTTCAGAGGTGTCTTTATGAAAGATCAATTACCACATCAACCAAACAGCGTTGAAACCGGAATCATTAATTTAGATAACAGCACCGGACCTGGAACTCACTGGGTTGCATACGCTATTGATCCACGTGGGATTGTTTATTTCGATTCATATGGATTAGCCCCACCAAAAGAGTTTATGCGGTATATAAAAACCCTTCCAATGAAGACTTGGTATTCTACGCTACCAACACAAACGATGATTGACCCACCAATATGTGGCAGCGAAGTATTAAATGTCCTTAACGCTATTTCTAACTCCTTGAGTAACCCAAGCGGAAAACCACCACATGTTGTCGTTAATGAATACACTAGTAATCGCTGGAAATCGAAACGATTTTAGAGAGAGAAAGAGTTTTACAATAACATGATTGATATTTGGGGGAGATCTTTGAAACCCAAACCCGATGGCACTGCACCACCTGATTCTGTCAAGGATGTAAAAAAAATAATTGAAGATGAAATCGCTGAGACGTTGAACTTAACAAATGTTGATCCTAATGAAATAGTTGTATTTCAAGACAAACAGGGTAAATTGAAATCCAGTGATGTGTCATTGAATGACATTTTGATACGGCAGCGCGACGCCGCTGAAAACTCTATTGCGCTGTATTCCAACGACGGACGACTTAAACCAGGCGCACTTGTGTCTACGATCACCGACGCGATTGCTACCAACGAACGTGAGCTGAATGATCTTATACGAGGTTATAATAATTTTCGCAAAAATGTCATACATAAATTCTTTGGAACACCGCTTGTGGTTGGCATGACTCTCGCTGAAATTAAAAACTATCTATCGCTATTCTTTTTTAACAAGGACGCGGGAAGGATGATGAATGAAAATGAAATCAAGGCAAATTATCTCGAGATTTCTAAACTAATAGAAGATCAAAAACCCACTAACGACGTCATTGTTAAGTTTTTTGGAACCCCGCTTGTGGCAGGAATGACTCTCGCTGAAATCAGTGAGTTTATCGGCAAGCACACTCACAATGCCTACATCGCTAATAATTTCTTTGGTATCCCGGCTACATCTACAATAACTCTCAAAGATATTAATATGTTTATGGTGAGACAAACAACACTTAATACCATCGTGGATAGATTTTTGGGGAGAACACCTGGTTCTGAAACCACATCGTTGACAGGTCCAACCCTCGCTGAAGTTAAAAAAGCTATTGACGAACAAAAGCTCACAAATGAAATGGTTAATAAGTTCTTTGAGGGCAGTAGCCTCCAAGATATCACGACGAAATTTTCTAACATCGACAACCATATTAAAACCCAAGCACGGATTAGAATCAACGAACTTCTGGTTTCATTCTTTTCTAACAAGGAGGAGAGTGGAAAAACAATAGATCCTACCAAAATCAGGGTAAATTATCTAGATATTTCCGACGATCTTCTTAAACTAAAAGAAAATCAAAAACCAGTCAATGACATTGTTAATAAGTTCTTTGGATTCCCACTTGTGGCAGTCATGACTCTCGCTGAGATTAGCGCGGCTATCAATAGGATAAAAATTCCACATAGTGTAAGCGTCAATAACATCGTGTACACGGTTGATAGTGGGACTTTTGATTGGATCCGGGGAAATGATAATTATCTTTATGTTGGCCACAGACATACTAGTGTACCAGGTTGCTACCGACTTACAATAATACATCACCGTAAATTTAATTTGGAATTCAGTAATTGGGGTATCACCGGTGTTAACACGCTGACATATATACAAGAGAAAGTACCAAAACCTCCACCTGCTATACCAATCCCATTTCCGATTACTATAAACAATTCCGACGAGTCTGTGATTAGGGAGTCACTACCCTGGATAATAGAATTTGTATCCGGTACCCCCTCATCAGATCCTAAAACCAGGTCAATAATAGGATAATTGAAAGGAAAATCCTTTAGATTTCACAATTGGAAACGCTAGCGTTTTTAAAATAAAAATGATTTCATCAACGCAATGTCGCTATGATCAGGTCAGAGAATTTCAGACTAGACTCAAAACCCTCACTGAGGAGTATCAAATAAAAATAAAAAAATACCGACGAAGAATCACCGCAATTGATGTTATTATATACTCGGTGTCAAGCGTTCTCACTGGCGCCGGAATAATACTTGCATCGGTTACAATGATTGCCCCGGTCGTAGTTCCAATTTGCATTTCTGCGGTGGCTACAATCGGGGGTATATCAACCGGGATAGCAAAAAAGATATCATCATGCAGCCAGAGTAAACTGCAGAATTACTTACTTCAATTTCATATTGCATCAACCGCATATTCGCAGTTATCCCTGATGATATCGTCGTCACTCGATAATACGATTATATCAGATAGTGAATTCTCAGCGATGGTCAGTATTTTTGATTCCGCGATATCGAAATTAGAGCGACAACATGAGTATAATAACAATGACAACACCGATGGAATCAGAAAACACGAACCCAAAAAACAAAATGATCTCAATAATATCAACATTACCAGATTGTGAGTTCTCAGTGATGGTCAGTATTTATGATTCCTCGATACCAAAATTAGAAATAAATCATGAGTATAATAACAATGACAACACCGCAGGAATTACTTCAACGAATAGTGGAGAACACGAACCCAGTACAAACAAGCATGATATCAATAACATCAACGAATCCAGAATTCAGTGTGAATTTCTCCTCTCCGGTCCCAGTGAAGGAGATAGCGCTAGCAAAATTACGAGTATACCACAGTTGGCCTAATATCAGATCAAAATCATTTGGTGGTCAACAACCGAATAATTCACTGGTGTTTGCGAATAAGAATAAAGACGACGGTACCCCAGACTGGAACGTCGTTTCGATACCAACAGGGTCATACCAAATAGAACAAATCAATAATGAATTCGCGCGTAGAATAAAATCGATTACTGGAAAAGAATCAAAAATTGCTATAACAGTTCATGAGCCGACGCTATCATCCGCAATTGAGATAAGCACAGAAGGATACGTCGTAGATATCTATCAAAGTTCTATTAGAACCGTACTAGGATGGCCTGAATTACCACCGGAAAAATCCACCACCGACTTAACCACGGATGTACAATCATATCATGAAATCAATCCCAGTTATCGAGATGATTTATCTGATATAAGAAAAGGAAAAATCGCCGATAGATTTATATTCACCAACAAAGACACATTGCAATGGGATTTTATCATTAAAAGAACAACCGACTCATCTGTTACTATTTCATTTACGCTAACTGACGTCCGTGGTTATTTTAATGAGATTAAACAATTATATGACACACAACTAGAACAACTACGGAAAACAAGATCGCAAAAACACGTTGAAATAATAAATCAACTTATATCGGACATGGAATATATCTATGAACTAATTATTCAAACAATAATTAATGACAACAGCGACAATAAACAACGATTCCTAACCGATTACAATATCACAGAAGACAATCTGCGTAATTTCAAGTTTCCGAAATACAACGCTGATGAATTAGCAAGAATTGTTAAAACCGATATCAAAGCGCTACAAAAATCAGATTCAACTGTCCTCATCAAACATAATAATGATCCAGATGGTGGCGGTAGGCATATCGCTCCGTTCAACGTTAATATATCCTCAGTGATTGCGCTCAATTTAGTATGCGATGTTATCGAAGGAAGCTATCAAATTAATCTCGAACGATCAAATCAAGCTCAGCAAGGATATATTCTTTATTCGTTTGCACCAACAGCTCCTCCAGGATTCCTAATTATTGAAAACCCAATTAATCCTGTCTACATGCGATGCCATAATAATTCATTAACCAGAATTAATTTCAAACTCACCGACCAGTCAAATAATCTGATTGATTTACAAGAAGAGGTGTTAGCGATTAGTCTGTTTGTGAGATCCTAAAGACTTGATCAAATCATTTATTATTTTTTGTTAACCCAGAACTGAAAACTTTAGCAGCAGAGAGGGTGGATGACCACATCGTTGCGAGCAAAATTGATTAAAAAATCGTAAAATCTCCGTTTTTACAAAAATGGAGACCTTTTTTTGGTTAAATGAGATTTGTTGGAAACCTGATATTTTGTTCGAAAACGTTATCTATAGGCCATATTTTGTTCGAAAACGTTATCTGGAAGCCTTATTTTTGCTTGAAATCGTGGTCTGTTCACCCTCTCTGCTGCTACTGGAGTATCTGTGTCGATTCTACGAAACTTCGTCAGTTATGGACTGGAGTATCTGTGTCGATTCTATGATACTTCGTCAGTTATGGACTGGAGTATCTGTGTCGATTCTATGATACTTCGTCAGTTATGGACTGGAGTATCTGTGTCGATTCTGCGAAACTTCGTCAGTTATGGACTGGAGTATCTGTGTCGATTCTACGAAACTTCGTCAGTTATGGACTGGAGTATCTGTGTCGATTCTTCATGCAGTACATCGGATTGAAGCAGCGAGGGAGGAGCATGCTGACGTCTGCAAGTGATTATATGTCTCCCGTCATTGAATGGTCTAAATCATAATGTGGTGAAAAAAAGAAGTATTTCTATTGCATTTATAAAATAGAAAACGCTATGGAATAAAATGTTTATTTCATTGTGAGTGCAGTAAAGAGGATGCAATTGCACTTGTAATATAGTCGAAATTGAAGTACAATATTTCTAAAATGTGTAATCAAGCTTGAGAATCCATGACATGGCTCATTTAATTCGGATTTGTAGAACTAAGAAAGTACATTTTGAATAAATTCAAGATATAAAACTTTAAGTATATTTTGTCATTCTTATTACCATCTAAAATATACAGTGTATGGCTTGTCACTTGTATGGACCCTCTCTGGCGTCGATAACTAGCCTAAATCCGAAACATTGTACCAAATAAGTAAACGTTGACTTTTGCAACGCAGCTGGTATGTGGCAGTCCACGAAACATCTGCTTTAATTCATTCAGAAACAAATTTAATCAACCAAAACGTAAAGCGTCTGTTACGAGAGTGTACGTGATTTGTTTATAATGTAGTTGCAAATACATTATTGGGCACACGTGTTGTGCGTGTGAGTTCAGTATCGTAAAATATTGCATGATTCTGACAATGTAAAGATAATGGAGAAAATAAGGAGCATATACTAATTTGAATTGCATATGTTGTGTATATGTGATGACCATTTTCCATAAGTAATAGAATTAGACCTGCATATTTATGACGTCATGTTAACCTAAGTATTTTGTTATTAAAAATTAGATCAACTAAGAAATCTGACAAGTATGTTGCTATCAAAGACTAGATCTGGGATGGAATCTAACTAGTATTTTGTTATCAAAGACCGGATCTGGAATGGAATCTGACTAGTTTTTTGTTATGAAAGACCAGATATGGGATGGAATCTGACTAGTATTTTGTTATCATAGACCAGATTTGGAATGGAATCTGACTAGTATTTTGTTATGGAAGACCAGATTTGTGATGGAATCTGGCTAGTATTATGTTATCAAAGACCAGATTTGGTATGGAATCTAACTAGTATTTTGTTATCAAAGACCAGATTTGTGATGGAATCTGACTAGTATTTTGTTATGAAAGACCGGATCTGGAATGGAATCTAACTAGTATTTTGTTTTGAAAGACCAGATTTGTGATGGAATCTGGCTAGTATTTTGTTATCAAAGACCAGATTTGGGATGGAATCTAACTAGTATTTTGTTATCAAAGACCAGATTTGTGATGGAATCTGACTAGTATTTTGTTATCAAAGACCGGATCTGGAATGGAATCTAACTAGTATTTTGTTATCAAAGACCAGATTTATGATGGAATCTGGCGAGTGTTTTGTTATCAAAGACCAGATATTTGATGGAATCTAGCGAGTGTTTTGTTATCAAAGACCAGATTTGTGATGGAATCTGGCTAGTATTTTGTTATCAAAGACCAGATTTGGGATGGAATCTAACTAGTATTTTGTTATCAAAGACCAGATTTGTGATGGAATCTGACTAGTATTTTGTTATCAAAGTCCAGATTTGGGATGGAATCTAATTAGTATTTTGTTATGAAAGACCAGATTTGGGATGGAATCTGACTAGTTCTTTGTTATGAAAGACCAGATTTGGGATGGAATCTAACTAGTATTTTGTTATGAAAGACCAGATTTGGGATGGAATCTAACTAGTATTTTGTTATGAAAGACCAGATTTGGGATGGAATCTAATTAGTATTTTGTTATGAAAGACCGGATCTGGAATGGAATCTAATTAGTATTTTGTTATGAAAGACCAGATTTGGGATGGAATCTAATTAGTATTTTGTTATGAAAGACCAGATTTGGGATGGAATCTGACTAGTTCTTTGTTACAAAAGACCAGAATTGGGATGGAATCTAACTAGTATTTTGTTATGAAAGACCAGATTTGGGATGGAATCTAACTAGTATTTTGTTATCAAAGACCAGATTTGGGATGGAATCTAATTAGTATTTTGTTATGAAAGACTGGATCTGGAATGGAATCTAATATTTTGATATGAAAGACCATATTTGTGATGGAATCTGACTAGTTCTTTGTTATGAAAGACCAGATTTGGAATGGAATCTAACTAGTATTTTGTTATGAAAGACCAGATTTGTGATGGAATCTGACTAGTATTTTGTTATCAAAGACCAGATTTGGGATGGAATCTAATTAGTATTTTGTTATGAAAGACCAGATTTGGGATGGAATCTGACTAGTTCTTTGTTACAAAAGACCAGATTTGGGATGGAATCTAACTAGTATTTTGTTATGAAAGACCAGATTTGGGATGGAATCTAACTAGTATTTTGTTATGAAAGACCAGATTTGGGATGGAATCTAATTAGTATTTTGTTATGAAAGACCGGATCTGGAATGGAATCTAATTAGTATTTTGTTATGAAAGACCAGATTTGGGATGGAATCTGACTAGTTCTTTGTTATGAAAGACCAGATTTGGGATGGAATCTGACTAGTATTTTGTTACGAAAGACCAGATTTGGGATGGAATCTAACTAGTATTTTGTTATGAAAGACCAGATTTGGGATGGAATCTAATTAGTATTTTGTTATGAAAGAGCTGATCTGGAATGGAATCTAACTAGTATTTTGTTATGAAAGACCAGATTTGTGATGGAATCTGATTAGTTCTTTGTTATGAAAGACCAGATTTGAAATGGAATCTAATTAGTATTTTGTTATGAAAGGCCAGATTTGTGATGGAATCTGACTAGTTCTATGTTATGAAAGACCAGAATTGGGATGGAATCTAACTAGTATTTTGTTATGAAAGACAAGATTTGGGATGGAATCTAACTAGTATTTTGTTATGAAAGACCAGATTTGGGATGGAATCTAATTAGTATTTTGTTATCAAAGACCAGATTTGGAATGGAATCTAACTAGTATTTTGTTATGAAAGACCAGATTTGGGATGGAATCTGACTAGTATTTTGTTATCAAAGTCTTTTGAAGAAATTTGACAATTTAATAGTGAACAGCATTTGTTTTGTTAGTGTTACATTTTATTAACTCATTTTGTTAGTATTACATTTTACTAACTCATTTTGTTAGTATTACATTTTATTAACTCATTTTGTTAGTATTACATTTTATTAACTCATTAGTTCCTTTTGTTAGTGTTACATTAATTAACTCATTTTGTTAGTATTACATTTTATTAACTCATTTTGATAGTGTTACATTTTATTAACTCATATTGTTAGTGTTACATTTTATTAACTCATTTTGTTAGTGTTACATTTTATTAACTCATTTTGTTAGTGTTACATTTTATTAACTCATTAACTCATGGATGTTTCGTCGTTTTCATCTGAAATGCAAGTAGGAAACACATTTTGGGGGCTATTTGTAAATACATCATAATACATCGACTTCCAGATATCCGGTTAACCTAATGCCTAGTTGTACTAGAAACGTCTTTTTACATTGGCTATATCGCTCGCACATGAGCAGAGAATTAAAGTTGGAGGGTTTTTTTCTTAAAAGATCCACCATTCTTCATTCTAAATGCCCATGTTATCCTACTTTTTGCAAAGGTTATCCTGTCTGTGTGCAGTTCGCCACCGGTGAATTTTAGGTGGGGAAAACAATTGGGTCCAAAACATTAGGTTTTTTCTCTCTGTATTTTGTAGTACAACTAAAATGTCCCGATTATTTGGTATCATTGTAGAGCTACATCTGTCTACCTTGCTATAATACCACCGAATTTAGTGTATCATACATGACTTTGACGATACAGAGCTAAGAAGTATGCTACGACCTTCTGACGCATAAACGCGGCGCTAGGGGTAAAGCATTGATAACACATGCATCTGTAAGTAACATTCGATAGTACTGCCTGTGACTGTTGACCTGGGGTGGACATATGCACATGACTCCCTCTGGAAAGTCCACTCTTGTGGGTCAGGCGTTCGCCTGTCCCCATGGATGTGAACAAATATGGCAAGATCTGTATGGAGAATACAGTGTCGGCTCTGGGTCAGCAGAACATGACGGCCGCCCACTGCGTCTGGATTCGTCTTCATACAGGTCTGGACAAGAGAGTGAGATGGACTTACAAGAGAGTGAGATGGACTTACCCGAACTTAAATCCAACTTACGCGCAAGGCATGACACCCCTCCCCAAGCAGATAGCCTTAAGTCCTTTTGCGATGGGCTAGCGGCAAAGCGGTAGGTGTGCATACACAGGGAAACGTAACGACATAACTGCACAAAGGCAGTTAAGAGTAAATGATCACTTTTCGCCCAACCAAAGTAAGTGAAACCCAGTATCCCATTTAAAGGACTTATTTCGTTAAGTGAGCAGAAAGAAAATATGATCTATACACTACCTGCCTCACCTTAAACATGGTCAGATTTCTTAGACTACAGAGATAGCAAATGAGCAGACGCAAAAATCTAAAACAAAGTAAAAGGTGAAGCAACTATCTAATGCTGCCTGGAACATGCGCATCGTAATGGTCAGTAAAATAGCAGTCAGATCAGAAAGAAGAACAGTACTAGTCTTAGCTGATAGAACACTGGCCATATTCACCATACAGGAGTGCAATTCGCCTAGCAGAAGAAGGAATAAGTCACTGGAATTTATAACTTGTTATAAAGTGACTGATGTAAGATTAGCGACGTGAAGATGGTGTACAATTTGCCATCAAAATCACAGCCAGACAGCAAGCACACAAATGTCCTTCAGTGCGGAATGACAGATTAACCAAACCAATAGTGTCACTGTCGGGAGAAAAACCTCAGGGCCTGTGCACCCACCATGACCGGCCCAGATGATATCAAGGACACATTTTAAACAGACACGGGTATCTAAGAAGTCTTTGCCATGCTTTCCGATGCTTTTCTGACACCAGAAGTGCCACGAGAAAACGGATTTTTAATACAGTAACATAACATGAATTTGAACGAAGTAATGTTTTCGGATCTCCTTTTCTCTGGCTACTCTTCCCTTGATGTCATTCATATCTGAGTCCTTCATATAGTTTCAGGAATACAGAGATAATGCACCAACCTGCCTTCAGCGTTCCCTCTAAACGAATGGTAGATGTGCACGCAGTGCTCGCTGAATTGTGCAAGCATTACGGAGACGAGCAAAATTTAACTTTGGATTGAGGAAAAGCTAACGTTGGATTGACAATTCAGCTGATAAGAGGGAACGTTGCCTGCCTTACGTTGAGGCTACTATCACGAGTTGGCTAAATGATGTTAGAGATTCCCACTTCTTTAATGATGCAAGAGATCCCCACGTCTTAAATGATGTAAAGCTCCCCACTTCTTAAATGATGTGAGAGATCTCCACTTCTTGAATGATGTAAGATATCCCCACCAGTGGCGTAACGAGGGAGGGCAGGTGGGGCATTCTCCCCAGGCACCGGTAAGTAGGGGGCGCCAAATGGGGCCCAAAATATCAACATAACTACGCAACAGGGGCAGCCGAGGGCGCAAATTTGGGTGTTTAGCCCTGGGCACCAAAATCCTCGAGAGACCCACTTATTGAATTATGTGAGAGATCCCCACTTCGTAAATGATTTAAGAGATCTCCACATCTTGAATGACTTTAGAGATCTCCACCTCCTCAATGATGTAAGAGATCTCCACTTCTTGAATGATGTTAGTGAATAATGTAAGAGATCTTCCTTTCTTAAATGATGTGAGATATCTCCCCTTCTTGCATGATGTGAGAAATCCACACTTCTTAAATGATGTGAGAGAGCCCCACTTCTTGAATGATGTGTGAGATCCCCTCAATTCTTGAATGATGTAAGAGATCCCCACTTCGTTTTGGGTTGTCATTTCGGTTATCAAGGAGCAGATCGAGAAGAGTGTTATTGTACCGATCGAATAATTAATGATAAAAAATATGGAATTAATGGATGGAATAACAATGATCTGAGCAAAGATTTTGAATAGAACAACACGAGCCCTTGTATGAGATTTGAATGAATCATTTTCTCTTACAAATAAAGTTATTACATTTATGTGAAAGTCAAATTAAGCTTTCTGTTAGACTAATATAACACATTTCATCATATTGTTTATTTTTGTTTTATATGGTTTAACGCCATTTTTCAGCACAATATAGGCTATACATGACAGCCAGCATTAATGTTGGAGGAAGAACCCGGAAAACCCCTGGTAAGAACCACCGACCCACGAGAAGCTATTGGCACGCTTTCTCACATAACTACAATAGCCGAATCTTAGACTCGAACCCACGCGGACAGAGGTGAGATGGCAGTGATCCGTAACGGACAGTGCACTCGGCCACTCGGGGCCCCCTATTTCATCATATAAATGAGTGACTAATGAAACCCAAATTGCAAGCATGTCATCATCACTTTGTTGCTTTAGACTTTTTCCAATCACTGTTGGTGATAGGTCTGCTAAACATATAACAAACTCACTATACTCAATTGGATTAAATGCATATGGAATGAATCCTGTTATTTCTATGAAAAATTCATCGATGAGAAGTCGCTTACACTGACTCAAGCAGAAAAATAGAATATGGAACATTATTTCGTATTGGAGGAATGCAAGTAAGATCTGGACTGTGTCCCAGATGTGGCAAAATAAGTGATGACCGTTCTTTGCATATTTCGATGAAATGTCCATTAACCTAAGATTACAGAAACCTCTTGATGGGAAGTCTATTTTTGTATAGCATCCAGTGATTTACCGTAATTTATGTGATCAGATCGCTGATGGGAAGTCTATTTTTGTATAGCATCCAGTGATTTACCGTAATTTATGTGATCAGTGAATTAGCGTAATTTATGTGATAAGTGAATTAGCGTAATTTATGTGATCAGTGATTTACCGTAATTTATGTGATCAGTGATTTACCGTAATTTATGTGATCAGTGATTTACCGTAATTTATGTGATCAGTGAATTAGCGTAATTTATGTGATCAGTGATTTACCGTAATTTATGTGATCAGTGATTTACCGTAATTTATGTGATCAGTTATTTACCGTAATTTATGTGATCAGTTATTTACCGTAATTTATGTGATCAGTGATTTACCGTAATTTATGTGATCAGATCACTGATGGTATGCTGATTAAACTACTTTTGGTTTAAATGACGTTTAAGAACGTTTGGAACTTGAGGCATAGATTAATGTGACCAGACTATCTAACAAGTATTTCATTGGATACTTGAAACGTGGATTAATGTGACCAGACTTTATTTCAAGCATTTCAATAAGATAAAGATTTTTTCAGAACGATTTGATCTCAAGTCTTGTATTATTGTGACCAGATTATCTACAAAGTATTTCATCGGATCTCGAGACTTGAATTAATGTGACCAGACTACCTACCAAGTATTTCATTGGATCTCGAGACTTGGATTAATGTGACCAGACTACCTACCAAGTATTTCATCGGATCTCGAGACTTGAATTAATGTGACCAGACTACCTACCAAGTATTTCATTGGATCTCGAGACTTGGATTAATGTGACCAGACTATCTACCAAGTATTTCATTAAGATAAAGGGTTTAATATAATTAATTCAATAGAGAACCTTTACATAATATAAAGAAATAAACACTTGTACTGGACTGCAAAGCGATTAACTATTTTTGTTGTGTAGTACTATTTTCAACTGTTGAAACATTTATTATTTGTAACTATATTTTCATAAGCATATTGTAATCTATCTAGTTAAGTACTGGTATTAATTTATTTATTAGTTTGTTATTAGAAGTACTTCATAAATAACGAATACACTATTTTTGTGATTCAGTATATTCCACTGCATTTCTTTTAATTTTGCTTAAAATCTTCAGAAAATGGAGGAAGAAAACAAGATAAATCAATCAATCTCTTCTATTCGGGATACCACCCATCATAGTTGTAGATTGTCTTTTTTATCGACTCTTCCCATTCGTAACTGTTACTACTTAGACCTATCAGATAACTATTACGCTGTCCCCGACTGAGAAATTATTTCTTCAAAAGTTGCACCATCACAGGTACCATCACAACAAATGACAAATCTCTCAGGGCAGTGAACACCTATCTCAGCAACACACTGTATAATGTACAGTGACGAAACAAACACCTGTATTGTCAAAACAACTGTGGTCTTTGGCAAACTAGGAGCATATATGTGGGAAAGTAAAGACATCAGTGTGCAAACAAAACTTAATGTCTCCAAAGTCATTGTATTGCCGACTCTGCTCTATCAGGCGAAACCTGGATGGTGTAAAGACGCCATGCCAAGACTCTGAACCATTCATCGTGGGATGTCTGTGGAAACTCAGGAGGACACTTTCGCAGGACACGGTCCCAGGCGCGGAGGTTCTTACATCGGCGGAATTCCACGGATATTTGTGCTGCTGAAATCACAGTTGAAATGGGTAGGTCACATGACCAGGGTGTCAAAAAAGTGATTACCAAAGAAAATCTTCTATGGTGAACTGAAGGAAGGAATACGATCTCAGGGTGGTCGGAAGAAACACTTCATGAATTCCCTCAAATCAGCTTAAAACATTTCAATATCGACCCTGACTATTGGAAATACATAAAACATACTCGCAACACCTGGTGCAGGCTCATCCAAACTGGAGACTTTGAACTGATGGAAATTTCAGAGGCGGTGCAGAAGCGGAAGCAGAGTAAATATCAGAACTGCAACACATCCTTTAATGCTCAAGCAAACATAATCGTTCAATTGATAGCGTTGCAATATTCTATATTCTGCGACCAACTTCTCTACACCCTAACACGACAAATATTTAGCAATGCTCTGTAATTTTCGACCACCACCAACTGCTCCTCAACACCCTCAACCGTTTACCTTTTTTTTCCGTCTAATTCAGACAGTACAAACGGAGATTGGGCGTTAGGGTTATATACATCAGATAATTAGTTGCGATCTGTCATGAGTAAATTGGTGTACATGTCGGTGGCGTTATTATCTTAATGTACAACCAACCAAATCCGAGACGAGTATGAACCAAAGGCTGATATTTTAATTGAAATCAGTTAATAACGTTGATGTATAATTTGTTATGTTTCATTTTATCTGATGACAACGGTTAATAGAATTGACTCTTAGATCATCTAGTTGAATCATAATTGGAACATCTTTGCCGAAGGACAATCTTATTAAATTCAGATTTGATAAATATGACTAAGTATAAAAACTAACATTTAACTATTAACAGTTCTTTTAAATTTCATATGACTTTAATATAATTTTGAAACTAAATTGTTTCTTTTTTAATTTTAAACCTCAAAAGAAAGTGAGTTAAAGTATCCTTTAAAAATGTGTAAATATTGTATAACTGTCATCAATAGTTCCTCATTGCTAAACAATAAACATAGGCATTTTCTCATTCAGACCATAAGCTTCTGTCTTTTATCGGCATAATACAAAATAACAGAATAGATTATTAAAATATTGGTTCCACGCCTTTTTTCCCCGAAGATAGCATAACCTTTTAGGTCAGGATATGTTAGAATTGGATTTCTAGTATTCGAAGTGTTTGAATAACCGTATTTATACTTGTATGCTTGTCAATGTATCTTAGCGTGCTCCAGCCAACTCATGTGTACATGAATATGCATGTCTAAGAGTCTTAGTGTACAGGAGTAAACTCATGTGTACTTGTATACTTATATGCCAAATTTTTAGTGATCTCTATTAAGATCATGTACATGTTTATGTTTATGTACATGTTTATGTCTATGTACATGTTTCTTAGTGCGCTCACGTAAACTCATTTTTAAACAGGGCCGAAAACGGGGAGGGTGAATCAGGGATATATTCCCGGGGCCCGGGCCGAACAACATTTATTTTAATTTTATAAAAGCTATTTTTTATTAAACAAGAGCTAGGAGAAGCCTGGATGTTTCTTACATCAGTACCGTGATAGATCTCTACGGCCCTGTGTATACATGTATATTTATGTACACGTGTCTTAGTGTGCTATATTAAACTATACAAAGTAGAATATTTTAATCTCAAATGGTTTTCTTTTGTTGTCCTTGTATAAAGTTTTTAATGTGTTTACTAACTGAACCTACCACAGCCCCACCCACCTGTCCACCACAGTTTGGAACTGACCAAATCGTAGCATTAGACATTTAGACTTATTTTTTTTTTAATGGTTTAACTCCAAGTATTAATGGTGGAGGAAGAACCCGGAAAACCATCGGAAAGAACCACCGACCCACGAGAAGCTACTGGCAAACTTTCTTACATAACTACATTAGCCGAATCTTAGAGTCGAACCCAGATAGAGGTGAGATGGCAGTGATCCGTAATGGAAAGCGCTTTAGACCACTCGGCCACTCGGGGCCCCGACTGCGTTTGAGCTGAATTGTATTGTAACTGAAAACAGTATTATCTAAATAACTGTGGGGCTTAATTTTCTTGCATTTATAGGTTGAATGATAAATGAAAATTTCATTAATATAAGTCATGAAATAAAATACGACTGCGCTAATGAAGTAGATGGTAGAGATCGTCTGCAGTACATTCAGTTGATCCTTTCTTCTTCCCAAAAGGTTTATGAAATTTTCCGCTTGTTCTGCTTTATTAGTTTTTTAGTAGAGCCTATACCACATGAAAAGGTATACGTCATGCAAAACAAGCAGCACACACCGTTCGACTGGCATCAGAAATAATGAAGCGATCATTCCCGGGTAATTTGCTTCAATGAATAATGTCTGCTAGACTTGTTCGGACCTCGACAGCTTCCTTTTACTTCTTTTGTTTTATTATGACCTGCAATTAACGTTCCATCGCATAGCATCGCGCTGTAATTGTTTCAGCACATGCTTAAACATATCTACTTGCGTGGTAAAACGGACTTCTTTTTCGTGCCCTGCTTCTTTTTCTGAAATGTAAAGACTACGCTCCATGCTAAAATTTCCATGGTTTACTGATAGTTTGTCTCATACAAATCTACATACTAGTTTCAAACTGCAAGGAACCATTCGGATTTGTCTGCCATACAAATGATCTGGACACTGTTTCAGAGAAAATAACTTTATTTCATGACATGGGTAATCTAAAAAAATAAAAGAAACAAGGAAACAAATCACTTAACCCCGTATTAAAATAAAAACAAAATAAAACAAACAAAAAAATGACCACACAAAAACCGTGTTGACAAGAACATGTATATTTCCTATAAAATACGAGAAATTTTGTCAACAACAATGTGCTATACAATTCCGATATTGAGACTTAAATACTCTGACTATTGGACACAATATTCACTCCAAATGAGCCTTTTTATCTATCATAAAGGTCCCTGACTATTGGAAAACAATATCTCACCCCCCGACGTGTCCTTTCTTGTCTATACTAAAATTCCTGGGGAAGTAAATGGTCGTCATGGGTAAAAGATCGTACATGTAGGATGTCATGTATTATATTAAAATTTAGATGTAGGAAATTGTTGAAAAGAAATTATGGCATTCAAGGTGTTTCCAACGGGCACAACATGTAATTATAGTGGTAGTAAACAGTTCCAATGTAAGCTGATCTATTGCATGCCATTCCAAACAGACATATGAAGTGATGCGTTGACAGCGCTACTCATTGCTTTCATGGTTTTATTCTAAACAACAGCAGTTCTTTTCTACAGTATATTCTTGCTTTCGAAATACAGAGACAATTTTTTAGGCCTCCCTGGATGTTTAAGTTTCTATCATTAAATATGCCAGGTCTGCACTTCATGACCATGCCATTTGAAGAAAAGAATTAATTCAGCTCGATGCATTTCAGCACAATTGCACCCAAATTTTACAAGGATTTCCTCAAACAATACGATCAGGAATGAACGAAAGTTTACTGGGAATAAAAAAAAAAATCATTGTTTCGGAAACTGATAAAAGGGAACTAAACTTTTTATGTAAATTGTACAATCTTTCAGATAATGTAACATCTAAAACAATATTTTATTTAGATAATACCTACATCTTCCTAGAAAAATATATAACAGTGCTAAAATGTTTTTATTCCCGAAATATACAATATTTTGCACAGATTTATGAAATTATTAAAGTCTTGTTAGAGAAAAAAATATTTTCAGGAAAACGACAATCGAACAAATAATAAAACATGCAATTGATAAGTATGAAAACTAGCTCTTAAAACATTTGCGCCATACTGACAAAGCCTACAAAGGATTAAAATATTTATACTTCTATAAAAAAAACCAATGTTATGGCACACTCACAAAACAAGAGAATTGCAGTTAATTACATCCCTTGAAAACGTTTTGATCACTGTACCAACTAATACCATACAGTTTGTAAGCACTATAGCCACTCTTACACAAAGCACTATAGCCACTCTTACACAAAGCACTATAGCCACTCTTACACAAAGTACTATAGCCACTCTTACACAAAGCACTTAATCCACTCTTACACAAAGCACAATGGCCACTCTTACACAAAGCACAATGGCCACTCTTACACAAAGCTCTTAATCCATTCTTACACAAAGCACAATGGCCACTCTTACACAAAGCACTATGACCACTCTTACACAAAGCACTTAATCCACTCTTACACTCTTACACAAAGCACTTAATCCACTCTTACACAAAGCACAATGGCCACTCTTACACAAAGCACTATGGCCACTCTTACACAAAGCACTATGGCCACTCTTACACAAAGCACTTAATCCACTCTTACACAAAGCACAATGGCCACTCTTACACAAAGCACATTGGCCACTCTTACACAAAGCACAATGGCCACTCTTACACAAAGCACTATGGCCACTCTTACACAAAGCACTTAATCCACTCTTACACAAAGCACAATGGCCACTCTTACACAAAGCACTATGGCCACTCTTACACAAAGCACAATGGCCACTCTTACACAAAGCACAATGGCCACTCTTACACAAAGCACTATAGCCACTCTTACACAAAGCACTATAGCCACTCTTACACAAAGCACTATAGCCACTCTTACACAAAGTACTATAGCCACTCTTACACAAAGCACTTAATCCACTCTTACACAAAGCACAATGGCCACTCTTACACAAAGCACAATGGCCACTCTTACACAAAGCACTATGGCCACTCTTACACAAAGCACTTAATCCACTCTTACACAAAGCACAATGGCCACTCTTACACAAAGCACTATGGCCACTCTTACACAAAGCACATTGGCCACTCTTACACAAAGCACAATGGCCACTCTTACACAAAGCACTATAGCCACTCTTACACTAAGCACCATAGCCACTCTTACACAAAGCACTTAATCCACTCTTACACTAAGCACCATAGCCACTCTTACACTAAGCACCATAGCCACTCTTACACTAAGCACCATAGCCACTCTTACACAAAGCACTTAATCCACTCTTACACAAAGCACAATGGCCACTCTTACACAAAGCACTATGGCCACTCTTACACAAAGCACAATGGCCACTCTTACACAAAGCACTATGGCCACTCTTACACAAAGCGCTATAGCCATTCTTACACAAAGCACTATAGCCACTCTTACACAAAGCGCTATAGCCATTCTTACACAAAGCACTATAGCAACTCTTACAGAAAGCACTATGGCCACTCTTACACAAAGCACTATAGCCATTCTTGCACAAAGCACTACATCCACTCTTACACAAAGCACTATAGCCATTCTTACACAAAGCACTATAGCCACTCTTACACAGATCCAATAATCCATGCATGTCTTTTATGTCAAAGTACCGTGCAACAAATGGAAATATTTGGAAACATTATAAATAATTTTGAAATTCGTCTTCGTGTGTTCATTCATAATATATCAGGTAAAGAATTTATTTAACATCATTTGGGTATGGAATTTCCTGACGATATTGATCCCAATACAGGCACTCAATTTATTCTCTGAAATTTCTCTCATAGTTTTCTATGGAAATTATACATAACTAAGGCAATTTTTAATATAGCTTTTTCCTATGGTTTTATCACGATCTCTAAAGAAAAGAAATAAAGAATGATGACGAAATGTACGTGAAGTGATTCCAATACAGGCACTCAACTTATTCTGTATAGCAGCGTGCAATCAATGAAATAGAAACCTTCATAGATATATGTGCTCCATATTTTAAAAAACTGATAAAGTTAAGTATCAGAAACTAAGGAATATATATATATATATATATATATATATATATATATATATATATATATATATATATATATATGTGTGTGTGTGTGTGTGTGCGTGTGCGTGTGCGTGTGCCGAGTTAGACTCCGCTTTATTTGGAAACGTTAAGAATCTAGCGTGCGAATTAAAATAAAGCCTAACAGAATATAAGTCAAACATGCTTGTATTGAGTGTCTTCAAGTAAGAATAAAAATCAAACATGCTTGTATTGACTGTCTTCAAGTAAGAATAAAAGTCAAACATGCTTGTATTGAGTGTCTTCAAGTAAGAATAAAAGTCAAACATGATTGTATTGAGTGTCTTCAAGTAAGAATAAAAGTTAAACATGCTTGTATCGACTGTCTTCAAGTAAGAATAAAAGTCAAACATGCTTGTATTGAGAGTCTTCAAGTAAGAATAAAAGTCAAACATGCTTGTATCGACTGTCTTCAAGTAAGAATAAAAGCCTAACAGAATATAAGTCAAACATGCTTGTATTGACTGTCTTCAAGTAAGGATAAAAGTCAAACATGCTTGTATTGAGTGTCTTCAAGTAAGAATAAAAGTCAAACATGCTTGTATTGACTGTCTTCAAGTAAGAATAAAAGTCAAACATGCTTGTATTGAGTGTCTTCAAGTAAGAATAAAAGTCAAACATGCTTGTAATGAGTGTCTTCAAGTAAGAATAAAAGTCAAACATGCTTGTATTGAGTGTCTTCAAGTAAGAATAAAAGTTAAACATGCTTGTATCGACTGTCTTCAAGTAAGAATAAAAGTCAAACATGCTTGTATTGAATGTCTTCAAGTAAGAATAAAAGTCAAACATGCTTGTATTGAGTGTCTTCAAGTAAGAATAAAAGTCAAACATGCTTGTATTGAGTGTCTTCAAGTAAGAATAAAAGTCAAACATGCTTGTATTGAGTGTCTTCAAGTAAGAATAAAAGTCAAACATGCTTGTATTGAGTGTCTTCAAGTAAGAATAAAAGTCAAACATGCTTGTATTGAGTGTCTTCAAGTAAGAATAAAAGTCAAACATGCTTGTATTGAGAGTCTTCAAGTAAGAATAAAAGTCAAACATGCTTGTATTGACTGTCTTCAAGTAAGAATAAAAGTCAAACATGCTTGTATTGAGTGTCTTCAAGTAAGAATAAAAGTCAAACATTCTTGTATTGAGTGTCTTCAAGTAAGAATAAAAGTCAAACATGCTTGTATTGAGTGTCTTCAAGTAAGAATAAAAGTCAAACATGCTTGTATTGAGAGTCTTCGAGTAAGAATAAAAGTCAAACATGCTTGTATTGAGTGTCTTCAAGTAAGAATAAAAGTTAAACATGCTTGTATCGACTGTCTTCAAGTAAGAATAAAAGTCAAACATGCTTGTATTGAGTGTCTTCACGTAAGAATAAAAGTCAAACATGCTTGTATTGAGTGTCTTCAAGTAAGAATAAAAGTCAAACATGCTTGTATTGAGAGTCTTCAAGTAAGAATAAAAGTCAAACATGCTTGTATCGACTGTCTTCAAGTAAGAATAAAAGCCTAACAGAATATAAGTCAAACATGCTTGTATTGACTGTCTTCAAGTAAGGATAAAAGTCAAACATGCTTGTATTCAGTGTCTTCAAGTAAGAATAAAAGTCAAACATGCTTGTATTGAGTGTCTTCAAGTAAGAATAAAAGTTAAACATGCTTGTATCGACTGTCTTCAAGTAAGAATAAAAGTCAAACATCCTTGTATTGACTGTCTTCAAGTAAGAATAAAAGTCAAACATGCTTGTATCGACTGTCTTCAAGTAAGAATAAAAGTTAAACATGCTTGTATCGACTGTCTTCAAGTAAGAATAAAAGTTAAACATGCATGTATTGAGTGTCTTCAAGTAAGAATAAAAGTCAAACATGCTTGTATTGACTGTCTTCAAGTAAGAATAAAAGTCAAACATGCTTGTATTGAGTGTCTTCAAGTAAGAATAAAAATCAAACATGCTTGTATTGAGTGTCTTCAAGTAAGAATAAAAGTCAAACATGCTTGTGTGGACTGTCTTCAAGTAAGAATAAAAGTCAAACATGCTTGTATTGACTGTCTTCAAGTAAGAATAAAAGTCAAACATGCTTGTATTGAGTGTCTTCAAGTAAGAATAAAAGTTAAACATGCTTGTATTGAGTGTCTTCAAGTAAGAATAAAAGTCAAACATGTTTGTGTGGACTGTATTTAAGTAAGAATAAAAGTTAAACATGCTTGTATTGAGAGTCTTCAAGTAAGAATAAAAGTTAAACATGCTTGTATTGAGTGTCTTCAAGTAAGAATAAAGGTCAAACATGCTTGTGTGGACTGTATTTAAGTAAGAATAAAAGTCAAATATGCTTGTATTGAGTGTCTTCAAGTAAGAATAAAAGTCAAACATGCTTGTATTGAGTGTCTTCAAGTAAGCATATAAGTCAAACATGCTTGTATCGACTGTCTTCAAGTAAGAATTAAAGTCAAACATGCTTGTATTGAGTGTCTTCAAGTACGAATAAAAGTCAAATATGCTTGTTTTTTAGTGTCTTCAAGTAAGAATAAAAGTCAAACATGCTTGTTTTTTAGTGTCTTCAAGTAAGAATAAAAGTCAAACATGCTTGTATTGAGTGTCTTCAAGTAAGAATAAAAGTTAAATATGCTTGTATTGAGTGTCTTCAAGTAAGAATAAAAGTCAAACATGCTTGTGTGGACTGTATTTAAGTAAGAATAAAAGTCAAATATGCTTGTATCGACTGTCTTCAAGTAAGAATTAAAGTCAAACATGCTTGTATTGAGTGTCTTCAAGTACGAATAAAAGTCAAATCTGCTTGTTTTTTAGTGTCTTCAAGTAAGAATAAAAGTCAAACATGCTTGTATTGAGTGTCTTCAAGTAAGAATATAAGTCAAACATTCTTGTGTCGACTGTCTTCAAGTAAGAATTAAAGTCAAACATGCTTATGTGGACTGGCTTTAAGTAAGAATAAAAGTCAAACATACTTGTGTAGACTGGCTTTAAGAAAAATACTTGTGTAGACTGGCTTTAAGAAAAAAAGTCAAACATTGTTGTGTTGACTGGCTTTAAGTAAGAATAAATGTGTATTGATACACTTGACTGGATCATATTAGGCATTAGGACTCAGTACGCTCAGAGTCTGTCCATGTCAAGGAAATCATGCTATTGTTACATGTTTAGGCTCGAATAAACAGTAACATAGAAAGAATGAAAATAACAAGCTTGTAAAACCTAATAAACAATTTATTGAGTACAAATATTTTTAGAGAAAGAAAAATAAACTTACGGTTTTAAGAATCAATTCCAAAATTAATCCAAATTAATTCAAAATATTATCCACTAGAGAAATTGCAAAAGTCCTGGTAATAAAATGTCCAAATAGTTCTAAGTTCGAATTGCAGCAAAATATCCAAGATGGAAGATGATGTCACTTGATTTAGTCAGTTCTTATTAAAAAAATTTCTCGAGCACAATTCCTTTCCAGACAAATAACAAAACAAATCCTCCTGAATCCAAACGAAATGACACAATTTCCGTACAAGGTAATTTATAATAAATCAAAAAGACACAACTTAATATTCTAAAAGCCCAATTCTTCTACTGAATAGCTCGCTTCAAAACATCACTTATATACCTGTTTTTACGTAAACAAGAAAGGGGTCACAACCTTCTAGAATCTCTCAGAACAATTTTACCTTCAAGAAATCACGTAAACAGCGTATGACCCAACTAAATTAGAAAGATGTTTATTCTTTACTCCATTTTGTCCTTGGAACCAACCAATCATTTTGAAAGCTTGTTTACAACTCTGAAACTAGGTCGGAAATGAGGTCAACACCTGGTGTTTACTTCTGTAAAGTACAGGCCACTCCCCAACCCTTACAATGAACGAATCTTAAAACTTAAAATGCCAAATTTGAATGTAACAAACAGACAATAAAAATAAATATAAATGACTTATATTAAATATACGTAACACTATGGAGATGTAAATGATAAGAAAACCATGTTTAGAAGATGTCTATATCACGGAACCCATGATCAGAAACTGTCCTTGTCACGGAAACCACACTCAGAGACTGTCCGTGTCATGAAAACCGTGAACATAGAATGTCCATGTCATGAGAACGCACTAGGTATAGGCGTCTTAAATGTTTATAACATTCATATTTCGTATTCTTCTTGTTGATTCCTAAGTAACTTAGACGAACTATTGATTATTATGGGTAGGAGGTTAACAATTCTAGCTTTCTCTAGATAAAGGTTTGAAAAAATGAGCTATTTTTCATGAAAAAAAATATTTAAAAAACTTTGCAACTTTTTTACGGTTCTTTAAATACATGTAGGTAAATTATATCCAGTCATCAAGGAAGAACCATACTGCTTGGACAAGAAGTCAAACGCTTCTAAGGAGTGCAAATGTAAGGACGGATTATGTTGTGGTGGTGGTGACCAGTGGTTACAGATTTTGTATTATAACGGAATGAGAAAGGTATGTTGCTTTGGCACTAAATGTTCTTTGAAACATCTCAACTTATCAAAACAGTATGTATATTAGCAAGCAGCCAAGCAAATATCTATTTGAAATTTAAACTTCATACGGTGTTTGGCATTCTGTCTAAGTGCCTAATTAGAGACGGAATCACGTCGCCTTGTTAATGTAATCATCACGGTTCATTTGCACCTAACCAGAAGCGTTTCTCGGTCATCAGTTTGCTATCAGTCATCTTGTACATCATTATCATCCTCAAGTAGTTGATAAAACGCACTTTACTCGATACACTTTATAAGTGGTAATATGTTCCACCTTCTCTGCATCGACGTTTTTCAGTTATATTGATATTTGTGTTAGGGTTGAGGAGTGGTAAGAGATATGTTCTATGATCTTGTTATCATGTTTTGGTGTTTGTTATATACAAGATGATCGACCACGGTGTTATCGCCCGAATCGAACAAACAATAAATGCAATGTGAAATTAACGGATAGAATAACAGAGATCTGAGCAAAGATGTAGACTAGAACAAACACGAGCCCCATATGCAAAATATTACTATGTAATCAATTACACAACAAAATCAAATTGAACGTGACATTTGAATAATATGCGTAGTCTTAGAAATAGAAATGCAAAATCCAATTAGCCGTTCTGTTATACCGATAAAAGAAATTTCATCATAAAATCGAGTGAATCATAAATAACTCGTGTGAACTCAAACTGTCGGCATGTCAGCATAATTTGATGCTTCCGGTTCTCCCAAATCACTGTTGGTGAGAGATCATCGTTGTCGTGTTTCTTTTCCTTCTCTCTCTACAACCTCTTCAGATCATAACTATAACTTGGCTGCCTTTTTCTTTTCCCGATACATAGCACGTTTATGGAATTCGATTTTGACTTCGAATAAATAAAAGCAGCCTAAATATTTGTCAGGTTTTCCCATTCCCATACTTGTTATGTCAGATTCATATTAACTCAAAAGATTAAGGTCTTGGTCAGTTCGAACACTGATACCATTGTATTAACATGAAATTAATATAATTTTCATAGCTGCTAGCGCCATTCCTAAATGTAATCATGACATAACTATACCTCTTTGATGACATACATCTCAATGCAGGATGTAAATTACTAGCTAAACGATTCAACAAATAGTTACAAATTTACATTAATGAACATACCGTATGAGAACGAGGCAATCAATAGTTACAAATTTACATTAATGAACATACCGTATGAGAACGAGGCAATCAATTGTTACAAATTTACATTAATGAACATACCGTATGAGAACGAGGCAATCAATTGTTACAAATTTACATTAATGAACATACCGTATGAGAACGAGGCAATCAATTGTTACAAATTTACATTAATGAACATACCGTATGAGAACGAGGCAATCAATTGTTACAAATTTACATTAATGAACATACCGTATGAGAACGAGGCAATCAATTGTTACAAATTTACATTAATGAACATACCGTATGAGAACGAGGCAATAAATTGTGCTTCACCGAGACTCGCTCACTTAGAAACCAAATATCTCTTTCCTTGTCCCTCAACGTTACAGACCTAGTCTTTTGGACAATTTTAACGAGAGCAGTACTTTTTACTAATTTTGTAAGGGAAATTACTTAAGACGTTCAGTTTCATTTGGTCTCCTCGTTTAGCTTAATGAGGATGAAATTCTCGAACTGTCAAAATGTTAACACTCCCATCGAAGACAGAAGGATTCTCTCGAGACTGAATTTATTAATAACTATTATGGAATATATTACTGTATGACACCTATTTCAAATAGCCCAAGATTTCCCAAAATTGTCTCTGGCTTGTCTCTACATTGTCAGTTTCTCCACATGATCCTACGTAAGCATATTTGTCGGACCATTAGCTTAGTAGATCATAAATAAAATCCATTCAGGCCTCCAAAAGAAGAGAGGTTAACCATCGCAAGGTACCACTTTATTGCAAGCTTGCCCATACGTCACTCTTAATATATTCGTGTTATGCTGACCACAAAAAATTGTGCTACGATGAAACAACTACAACAATTTGCACCTTCAGAATTTGATTGTACATATTTTTACGTTTTGCATCTTAACTCTAGATAAAAAAAAATGTTTTCGAAATGTCAAGAGAGATAAACTCAATTTTTGGAACTCCGCCACCATTCAGCCAAAAGAAAATGCGTGGAAAATGAAAAATGGACCCCGACGAATTTATTACTGGTTCTGCGTTACATACGTCTATAAAGTATATTGCAAACACTAATTTTGACATGTTGATTTATCATTTCAATGAAAATATTAGAATGATATGAAAGTCATCAGCAGTTGCAATTTAGTCAAATTTCAAGACTAGAATTTAATTATTTGGTTTCGTGTAAAGGCGAGCAATATTATTTTCCAAGGTACATCGTTTAAACATAGTTGTTAATTTGTGAAGTACTGAAATAAACACTTTAAAACACAATATTGCTGCAAAAAATATTTGAGAAAAACCCATGTAATAAGTACACATAATATTCTGCATGGTTTTTGTTACCAATCAAAGATATTTTAAAATTCTTTTTAAGCTGTTGTGCTGAACATTAGAATTAAATTTAATTTAAATTTAGTCAATTATAACTGTTTCACTATCTGAAATTAATGCGCATTCTATTTACATATTTTAAATAAAGTAATATGTTTAAAAATAATCTTTAAACAAAAGCAATTCATTGCTTCCTATACTAAATTTTTATACAAGGCTACTAAAAGCTATTGACTACTAAAGCAAAACTATCATCTGCTTTATTGTTAGGACTATACTAGGACTCAGTGAAGACTATTTACTTGTAACAATTCCTTATCAAGTAAGGTCAAATTATGCATGTATGAATTTATGAAACGCAGACATATTCTGCTAAGCAGAAATGTCGTACTTTAATAAGTCGTTGAGTAGCACTTACAACGCACCATGTGTTCTGTCTGTTGAGAATGTTATGTGATATATTCGTTGCATTACTCTTGGATTCCGATTCCAACGCTTCCTGTGATCATTTGTCTCCCGAACATTAAGCACATAACAGCATGAAATATTTTGTCAAATGTATATCAATCACCTTCACGTAAACAAAATATATAACATATATATATATATATATATATATATATATATATATATATATATATATATATATATATATATATATATATATATATATATATATATATATATATATATAATATATATATATATATATAATATATATAATATATAGAACCTTCCGTTTGTGCTACGTTTTGTCGTGTTCTACGTTTATTATTTGAATCAAGCTTGGGATGCACAAAGAGGATGTCGCAAAAGCAAAATAAATGTTCTTGCAGGCAGGGCCGGCTCTAGGAAGTGTGGGGCCCCATTGGAAACATGATGGCGGGGCCCCCCATTTATGAAGTTATGATAATGATACTATAGATAATAGCAGTATAGATATTCAGTGGGTTGAAAAAGTATTTGCCTCCTCAATATTTTTCCATTGACTCCAATAGAATCCAGCTCTCACTCCACCAAGCGTAATTAACTTCAACTCATCCCATTTGTTCTTATAAATTGTGGTTCTATTTAATAAGTTTATTTTATATTATTTTAGGTACGATTAAATGCACGACTCTGCTTCATTTTGCATAGGGGTCATAAAATTGCAAATGTTATTTGTTATTTACACTTTATTCAATGGCAGTAAAACAAATTTCACTGAGTATTTCAAGTGAAGAAAAAAGGTCTGTTATCTGTTATTCATCCCCACCCTTCTATTGCTATTCCAATAGTAGCTGGGGGATGAACACTTGTGCAATTTGTGATCCAAATGCAAAATATAGCATAGTGGTATTTTTCAGTTATGCCTGATAAAATATACTGACCACCGAAGTCTTGAATCATTAAACAGCACTACAATTTATAAGGCTAAACAGATTGTGATGAAGTTACACTTGATACAGTGAAAGCTGTTTTCTATAGGAATCATTGAAAAAATGTTCTCCACTTGATTAAAGCATTGAATTTGAAATGTCTTTTGGGGGTCATCAGTTGATTCGTAGTCAAACATTTGCCTCTTCCTGCGCACACGCCTCTTTTCACTTTTGAAAACTGCTTCCACTTCAAGGTCTTCAGCAAGTTCTTTGGCATCGACCAGTGATTCCTCAAAGCCCTTTTCTCTGAATGCATTTAACCAGTTGAACAGTTTTTCAAATGCTTTCAGACAAGTTGTTACATCCATGGTTTCACCTTGAAGCTCCTTGCTTACGAAATTTACCTGAAAGAGCAATGAGTACCAAAACACTAGAGACACAAGGAACTTGTAGTTTCTCATTTGGTTCACCAAGGACTGAGCATCACTTTTGGTATTGGCATCTTCAGTAGTGTCTGCCAATTCTTCGAGAGCATCACAGGCTTGAGAAGCTTGGTGTCTGATAGCCTTCACACTATCCATTCTGCATTCCCACCTTGTTTCTGACAAAGGTTTCAAGGACAGGCCAGTAACATGACTTCTGAAGATTGTCCACCTTTTTGTGGATGAGGCAAAAATTTTGTAAATACGTTGCAATGTACCGAAGAAAGTCATGGCCTTGGGGCATGTTTTTGCCATATCACCTAAAAAAAGATTATAACTATGGCATGCGCAAAGGGTAAAAAATGCTCGAGAATTTCTTTGCAGGAGTCGTGCTTGTACACATGAATTGTGTCCCTTCATGTTGGCCCCATTATCATAACCTTGCCCACGGATATCTACAACATCAAGTCCTAATACCTCAAGTTCCTTCAGAACGGAGTTTAACAAGTTTTCTCCAATGCTGCTTTGCACCACTAAAAACTTAATGAAGTTTTCATACACTCCAGCTGGGATATTTGGTTTTGTACCATCAGCTACATATCTAATAACCAATGACATTTGCTCTTGGTGACTGATGTCAGGGGTGCAGTAAAGAATTATGGCATAGTACTTGGCAGCCTTAATTCTGAACAGCATTTGCCATAATGTCGATGAGCTCATTTTGGATGTTTTTTCCCAAATAATGATCAAGTATTTCCTTGTTTTGAACTTTCCGTATGTGTTCTTGCATTATTGGATCAAGCTTCCCAAGTAACTCAATGACACCTAGAAAGATGCCATTATGTGGTGTGCCAATGTGTTCATCAGAACCACGGAATGGTAAATTTCTTTCTGCTAACATCTGTATTGTGGCCACAAGTCGCTCAAATACTTTATACCAGTGGTTTGCTTCCTTTCTAATTTGTTTTTCCTGTATTTCATCAATGGTCTTTTCAACAGCCAACCTCTCTTGTAGTTCACAGCAGCGGAGCATTGCTTGCAAATGCCTGTTTGAATTCTCATGCTCAGCCAGCCTTGTATGGATGTTTGGCCAATTATTGAAACCAGAAGTTGCAAGTGCGGCTGTAGCATTCGGGTCAAAAAGTTTACAGTAGTAACAAAAGATCTTGTCACTTGAGATTGAGTATAACAGCCAAGGTCGCTCTATAAATTCACCATTTGATAGCATTCGTTTGCAGTGGAATTTTGAAAAGTATGTTCCCTTATCATTTTTAGGGAAATCTTGTTTTAGAACTTTTGGTGGTCCTTTTTTCACCAAATAGTCTCTCACACCATGACTTATTACTTCTGGCCTGGTTGCGGGATCATCAGTTAATTGTGAATGATCATCATCAATCTTGACATTTGAAGCGGAAGGATCTTGCTCATCAGCAATGGTGACATTTGAAGTGGAAGGATCTTGCTCATCATCAATGGTGACATTTGAAGTGGAAGGATCTTGCTCATCATCAATGGTGACATTTGAAGTGAAAGGATCTTGCTCATCATCATTGGTGACATTTGAAGTGGAAGGATCTTTCGAAGAGTTCGTAACAGCAGAAGCACCTTTAAAGCTGTGTTCATCTTGCAAAATGTCTTCAGCACCACTTTCATTATCACTGAATTTCGGATCATTTTCAACTGAGTTTTGCACATTTGTTTCATCAGATTTAACTGATGTATTTCTGTAAACAAATCTGTCTATGGTTCCTCTTTCTCTTTCATCTTGGGCTTTCTTAACCTTTCTTATTGCCCTTTTCTTACTGCCACTCTGGTACTTTCTGCCTATATCTCTCGGTCTTTTACTCATATTTGAAGGTCAGGAATCTCGTGTCTCTATCACAAAATACAGTGAACACATAATGACTAGTTAAAAAGGGCTACAGAAGAATCTACTTGGCACAAAGCAGGGAGGATGCGTACCCATACTCCATCGAAAGCCTAATAGATCCACTGTTGCCGAAATGAAAACCATTCAAAATCAGCTTTACAACACCTCATATGCGCAAACCTGCCCAAAGAAGTGACAATGAATGCCAGGATAAATTTTGATTATTGTCATGTTAGCTAAATCACACCACTGTTATCTACATTTTTTCTGTGTGTGGTTTAATCTGAAGCAATTAATTAAATAACAATATAAATTCTTATGGTTCACATGCTGCTTGGAGCAATCCAAAGCCAACAAAATTGTGACATCATGAATTTTGTTAGACATCCGACATATTGGAGCCAAATGTCATGAAGACACAATTCAACTCGGAAGGAAGAGCACTTCAAGCAGCATGAGTACTGGTCCACCCCTAACAAAAGATAATTGATCGCTCACTTCGCGTTCGACCTATGCAGTGATAAGCACCGGGGGTAGGCAAAAAATGTTTGTCCGCCAAAAATCTGGAAAACGATATTTTTCCACCATGCCATAACCTAAGCATTTGTGCATTCTGCTTTAGTCCTCGCCTATCTATTTATTCTACGCGGCATTTAAAATGCTCGCATTTAGTCAATTTTTAAGATATCAATACCAAATTTGCACTACAGGACAATGATGCATAGGGGTATTTACCTTATAAATCTCGTAATAATCAGACAATTTATGGACCCGCCATGGCCAAAACCGTGCTTATTTCAGTCTGCCACCTGGATAGGAAAAACAGCACCATATTATTTCATGAGATTTACACAGAATACAGTTAATATACTTTTGGGGTGCAGAAAAAAAATCATCTGCACAGCTATAATACTTTTGATGCTAGAGCATTATAAAGCGTGCGACCAAAGTAGCATTTTAGTGCTGCATTTTTCTTGTTATACTGACTTTTAACTTCAACTAGTGGCTTTCAAATGTTCAACAAATTATTGAAAGCAGAACCACATGATTGTGTATTCTAGGTCAATATAAGACAGTAATGGTAAAGTCTACTTTTAATTATATATAATAAAAAGAAAATCATTGTCACTGTCTATACTCACACAATTGGCATCACTCGCTTCACTAGGATTCTTGGCAGTAGCCTGACAGACTTGCAGGTTTTAAATGTTAATATAACTGTATAGCTGGTACTTCTTCACTTGGCACTTGCTACAGTTATCATGTGGCCTGTACACTTAACACTGGCAAAAGAGTGTGTCCCTTGATCACGGTGGCATCACAATGCACTGAATTGTCTAGACTACTTGTGAACTGACCCCCCCCCCCCCCCCCAATCAAGGTGCGGGGCCCCGCTAGGCGCGGGGCCCAATTGCGTGCAATTGGTCCAATTGGCCTAAAGCCGACCCTGCTTGCAGGGGACATGGATGGTATTCGCATGTCCAACATGGTCTCTACACTATTACACATTGTGATGCTCATATCTTTTTTTTACATGACCTATATTACAACCTATTTTCACATTTGTTTTTCTTAGACTCTTACGCTACTGTTCTTGTTATCGGTTTGGACGTTTTTATTGCCATTATTTTATGACGGTTAGTGTAGTCAATGCGATGTGAATATTTTAAACTATTTTTGTCGTCAAGGCGATATGAATATTTTAGACTGTTAGTGTAGTCAAGGCGATATGAATATTTTATGACTGTTAGTCTAGTCAAGGCGATATGAATATTTTAGACTGTTAGTGTAGTCAAGGCGATATGAATATTTTATGACTGTTAGTCTAGTCAAGGCGATATGAATATTTTAGACTGTTAGTGTAGTCAAGGCGATAAGATTATTTTATGACTTAGTGTAGTCAAGGCGATATGAATTTTTTAATAACTTGTTTTTCATTAATGTTAGATTTCTTTGCTTTGACTAACGTATCTTTACATGCCATATATTTATCTTCATTAGGACGGTATTAACCTCTATTATATAATCTCAAAACATACAACACTTCAGTTCGCTAAAGGTCAGCGTCATATATTAGCGCCATAACAATGCCATGTATGTTTTATTCACTGCCAGGCCGAGGCTATACAGTGGCATGAAACACATGGAAACTATGGCTAGGACTAGTTCTGGTGTCAGGAAGGTAACGCAACCGTATTTTACTTATACCACGAATCATTCCAAGTGGAGGAAAAAGAAAAGTATACACAGCATAGTGAAATTCCTAAGAATCATAAGTCCTGTATATCTGATCAATTAGTTATTGTAACTTTATAATTCATAATTTGATCCATCAAGCATTATAAGATAACATTCATATTAACAAAGAAAGGATCGGTATTAAAAAAAAAGTTGAAAAAGACACTAAAAATGTATTTACTTTACATGCAAGTATTAAGAAACGGATTTTAATTTCAAATTATGTCTTTTATTTTTAGCTTACCATTTTGACTCATTAATTATGACCACATCGAAGTTTGAATGATAATTATTGCCATATATATTGGAATACTCCATCGACTACACTACCTTGAGTCTCGATATATCGAGTTTTTTTTATAATAGGTCTCGTATTTAGAGGAGTGATACCCCGCTGAATCTGTCTTAGAAATGGCGTTACTGAGTGTGACAGATCTCTACCTCAGCGGGATATTGTCTTATACCTGGATTCTTGTCGCTGACTGGGTCGCAGTCGCCGACTGGTAATCGTCGGGTCATCGATTTATCACAGGCTCGACTATGTAATTCAAATTGGGATCGACAGAGAAAAACGACATTGCGAAATATATAAAAAAAATAGGATTTGTAGGAGTTCTTCTCACAGATGGTTTTATGCCACCCAAATATTGCCTACACAAATAAAATGTTCAAATCTTATTCACAAGTAATTTCTAAAGACTCTTCCAAAGTTATCCCTTACCTATGACGAAATTATGTACTTAATAAATATAAGGTGGAATGATATCCTAGAAGTCAATCGTCATTGCAATCTTTTCCACGTTAAACAAAGTATTAAGGAATCTCGGTCGCCAAAATAAAAAAGACAAAAATGTTTTATTTAAAAACCTAAAACAATTTGAGAATGCTGATGGGGAACAGACGAACACAAAACATATTTTTATTTTACTTTATTTTCGTGGAACAAAGCTATCAAGAAAGCCGATTTCTAAAACAGGTCTGGGATTATCTGTATGAAATGTGCCATTTAACAGAATACAAAGTGGAATGTTAACAAGAAGACTCATGGACTATCGGAATGAAACAAAGATCATTTTAAATAATTCAGACAGCCGTACTAAACCTGAAAACAGGAATGCCAGGAACACATACATGTCAATATATTTATACAAATTGATGCCAAGAAAACATAATTCTCACTATACTTATATTCAGGAATGACAGGTCACTATACTTAGATAAATGAATGCCAGGAACACATACATGTCACTATACTTAGATAAATGAATGCCAGGAACGCATACATGTCACTATACTTAGATAAATGAATGTCTTGAACACATTCATGTCACTATATTTTTACAAATTAATGCAATTAACACATACATGTCACTATACTTAGATAAATGAATGCCAGGAACGCATACATGTCACTATACTTAGATAAATGAATGCCAGGAACGCATACATGTCACTATACTTAGATAAATGAATGTCTTGAACACATTCATGTCACTATATTTTTACAAATTGATGCAATTAACGCATACATGTCACTATACTTAGATAAATGAATGCCAGGAACACATACATGTCACTATACTTAGATAAATGATACAAGATGGCTGCTATAGCTGAACCAGCTGGAAGCAGCTGTTCCGTTTTTGTGACGTTTTTCATTATATGTGTGCTTGTCATCTGTCTGTGTCTACGTTATTGCATTCATCGTTCATTGGCTGTTCAGTTCATATTCCCACTATAAAAACGTAGTCACATGGACATGTTTCGTTTTCATACCAGGACCCAGCAAAACGTGGAATGAATTCCTCATTGAATTTAAGACTGTGATCTCTTTCAAGAGTGCTCTTAAAACGCACATATTTCGACTGCATGAAGAAACTTAAAGACCTAATAATGTTTCCAACCTTAAATATTTTCAGCATGTTTTTGTTTTCTAATTTCATGGAGTTTTTTTTGTAGTCATATCATTACATATGTCGTAAAGCGCTAAGAGCGTCTAAAGATCAGGCGCTATAAAGAGTCCTCATTATTATTATTATTATTATTATTATTATTATTATTATTATTATTATTATTATTATTATTATTTATTATTATTATTAATGTTATTATTATTATTATTTATTATTATTATTATTATTATTATTATTATTATTATTATTATTATTATTATTATTATTATTATCATTAGTAGTAGTAGTAGTAGTAGCAGCAGCAATGAACGCCGGGAACTCAATAATTTCATTATACTTATACAAATAAATGCTAGTAACACACACTTTACAGTACCAATACAAACGAATGCCAGGAACACATAAACAGACATGTCACTATACTTATATAAAACGAATACCAGGAACACAGTAACAGGTCACCATACTTATTCAAAGAGACTACAATTAGTAATATGACTAAGGATTCACTGACACTTACACATATGATAATGCATTGGATTAAATACATGCAGCTTTATTTAAGTCGTGTTGATTGTTAAGGATAATTCAGATTAACTAAGAACGTAATTATGATTCTACGTTTACGTCTTTTCAGTTCAGATAATGACCAGTAATGGTTGTCCAATACTATGTATGCTGGACTATGTCTTTTTCTTCTTCTCCTTGTCTCATTAAAAGATACAAACGAGGCACATACAACTGGTAAAATAATATTTGTATCAAATTAAACAAATGTTTCATACTGACCATAGGAACATGTATATATTGAAACTAACCGATGAATATATGACATGATCCTTTCTTCTTTCATTACGTATATTATACTAATGGGTAAATACGTATATTATACTATAGGGTAAAGGTTCTCAAAATATTTCTCGTTTATAGTGCCTTAAAGTAACATTGGTAAAATTGTAACTGTAATAAGATTCGAAGATTTATATCCCCTTCCTTTCTTTTTTTAAAAATAGCAAACATAATACATCAAAATATGTACTATATTCTTGTCATATGTCTTAAAGCATCATATTAGGGACTATATTCTTGCCATATGTCTTACAGCATTAAAAAAGTACTATAGTCTTGCCATATATCTTACAACATCAAAATAGGGACTATAGTCTTGCCATATGTCTTACAACATCAAAATAGGGACTATAATTTTGCCATATGTTTTACAGCATTAAAAAAGTACCATAGTCTTGCCATATGTCCTACAACATTAAAATAGGGACTATAGTCTTGCCATATGTCTTACAACATCAAAATAGGGACTATAGTCTTGCCATATGTCCTACAACATCAAAATAGGGACTATAGTCTTGCCATATGTCTTACAACATCAAAATAGGGACTATAGTCTCGCCATATGTCTTACAACATCAAAATAGGGACTATAATTTTGCCATATGTTTTACAGCATCAAAAAAGTACTATAATCTTGCCATATGTCTTACAACATCAAAATAGGGACTCAAACCTGCCATATGTCTTACGACATCAAAATAGGGACTATAGTCTTGCCATATGTCTTACAACATCAAAATAGGGACTCAAACATGCCATACGTCTTACAACATCAAAGTAGGGACTATAGTCTTGCCATATTTCTTACAGCATGAAATTAGGGACTCAAACATGCCATATGTCTTACAACATCAAAATAGGGACTATAGTCTTGCCATATGTCTTACAGCATAAAAAAGTACTATAGTCTTGCCATATTTCTTACAACATCAAAATAGGGACTCAAACATGCCATATGTGTTACAACATCAAAGTAGGGACTATAGTCTTGCCATATTTCTTACAGCATCAAATTAGGGACTCAAACATGCAACATGTCTTACAACATCAAAATAGGGACTATAGTCTTGCCATATGTCTTACAGCATCAAAATAGGGACTATAGTCTTGCCATATGTCTTACAACATCAAAGTAGGGACTATAGTCTTGCCATATTTCTTACAGCATCAAATTAGGGACTCAAACATGCCAAATGTCGTACAACATCAAAATAGGTACTATAGTCTTGCCATATGTCTTACATCATCAAATTAGGGACTCAAACATGCCATATGTCTTACAGCATCAAAATAGGGACTGAATCATGCCATATGTCGTTGTACAACATTAAAAGAAGGATTGATTCATGGCAAAGTCGTTACAGAAAATGTACTCCGCATGTTACAGAACAATCGCTTATCAAACAATTCTTTCAATGTCAAGGTGAAATTATCGCAGTAAGTTACTGTAAGATAGTCTGAGGATTGTTTACATTGTACTGATCTGACATCATAACAGGTCAGTTTTGGGGTTCAGCAAAGTGGATCAGCACGTGCTAGCAATATGGTTTTATAGGAACCATATGAAATGCATGTAAACAGCACACTTTTATGTAGTGTAAACATAAGTAAAGCAATTGCTCGCTATTTGCAAATAAGACAACATAATTTTCGACAGGTTGATAAACATTTGATTATGATCTTGACATTTACTAAAAGGATTAGGCAATCATTGTCCAATTAGAACATGTGTTATAGATTTATATTGACACTGAATGGTAACCGTAAAGTTGTAAAATTAAAACATGTGTTGTAGATTTAAATTGACAATGAAGAAAAAGAAATAGCAGCTTGATGTTCCACTCAAGCTTAAATAAGAGAAATGAACCGAGGCTATAGTACTGTAGCTAAAGTGAAATGGCAAGCCAACGGCTTTACCCCGTTATCAATTGTTATTGAACGGAAAGCTCCCTGGTTTAAATGAGCTATGGAAAACACAAATTATGGAAAAGATAACTTGATGATAATTATGTCAATGGAAAACAAGAAGCTGTAAAGCATTCTTTCATTCGGATACAAGCTTGGATTCTTTAGAACATTTAATTACTAGGACTTTTAAAACTTAATTCGGTGATTATTCTTTGGGTTAATTTTTGGATTTGATTCTTAAAACCATAAGATTTTGTTCCATTTTACATTGTTTTTGCAGGGAAATATTTTTAACTTTTTCTTATTTTTCTTCTTTTATTTACAAAACTTGTTGTTTTCACTCTTTCTTTGTTACCGTTTATTAGAGTCTAAACACGTAACACTGATAAATAACTTCAAACTTTGGCATAAAGTTACTCCTTTGCTTGAAATGGTTTGCTCTAGAAGCTTTATTGTCAAAATATAAAAATAATTTTGTAAGTTTCCTACAATGAAAATATGTATTTATTGCAATTACATTTCGAATTAAAGTCGTAGTCTTTCTTCTGCAAGTTTTATTACTTCAAGCCAGATACATAGATCAAAGGCAATTCTACCCATTGAATAAGTCCTATCATTTATGTGCTATACAATTGATAGAATATAAATTTAAACTTCCAGTAGGATGTTAAGACATTTATTTGAGAGGGCCAGTAACACACTGACTCACAAAACTAGGACTATTTAGTGGACTCGAAAAATTACATATAATTTAAACATAAAACCAGGACTATTTAGTGGACTCGAGAAATTTCACACAATTTAAACATAAAACCAGGAATATTTAGTGGACTCGAGAAATTTCACACAATTTAAACATAAAACCAGGACTATTTAGTGGACTCGAGAAATTTCATACAATTTAAACATAAAACCAGGAATATTTAGTGGACTCGAGAAATTTCACACAATTTAAACATAAAACCAGGACTATTTAGTGGACTCGAGAAATTTCACACAATTTAAACATAAAACCAGGACTATTTAGTGGACTCGAAAAATTACAATTTAAACATAAAACCAGGACTATTTAATGGACTCGAGAAATTTCATTCAATTTAAACACAAAACTAGGACTATTTAGTGGACTCGAGAAATTACAATTTAAACATAAAACTAGGACTATTTAGTGGACTCGAAAAATTACAATTTAAACATAAAACCAGGACTATTTAGTGGACTCGAAAAATTACATACAATTTAAACACAAAACTAGGACTGTTTAGTGGACTCGAGAAATTTCATACAATTTAAACATAAAACCAGGACTATTTAGTGGACTCGAGAAATTACAATTTAAACATAAAACCAGGACTATTTAGTGGACTCGAGAAATTACAATTTAAACATAAAACCAGGACTATTTAGTAGACTCGAAAAATTACATACAATTTAAACACAAAACTAGGACTATTTAGTGGACTCGAGAAATTGCATACAGTTTAAACACAAAACTAGGACTATTTAGTGGACTCGAGAAATTTCATACAATTTAAACACAAAACTAGAACTATTTAGTCAACTCGAGAAATTACATATAATTTAAACACAAAACTAGGACTATTTAGTGGACTCGAGAAATTACATACAATTTAAACACAAAACTAGGACTGTTTAGTGGACTCGAGAAATTTCATACAATTTAAACATAAAACCAGGACTATTTAGTGGACTCGAGAAATTACAATTTAAACATAAAACCAGGACTATTTAGTGGACTCGAAAAATTACATACAATTTAAACACAAAACTAGGACTGTTTAGTGGACTCGAGAAATTTTATACAATTTAAACATAAAACCAGGACTATTTAGTGGACTCGAGAAATTACAATTTAAACATAAAACCAGGACTATTTAGTGGACTCGAAAAATTACATACAATTTAAACACAAAACTAGGACTATTTAGTGGACTCGAAAAATTACATACAATTTAAACACAAAACTAGAACTATTTAGTCAACTCGAGAAATTACATATAATTTAAACACAAAACTAGGACTATTTAGTGGACTCGAGAAATTACATACAATTTAAACACAAAACTAGGACTGTTTAGTGGACTCAAGAAATTTCATACAATTTAAACATAAAACCAGGACTATTTAGTGGACTCGAGAAATTACAATTTAAACATAAAACCAGGACTATTTAGTGGACTCGAGAAACTGCATACAGTTTAAACACAAAACTAGGACTATTTAGTGGACTCGAGAAATTTCATACAATTTAAACACAAAACTAGAACTATTTAGTCAACTCGAGAAATTACATATAATTTAAACACAAAACTAGGACTATTTAGTGGACTCGAGAAATTGCATACAGTTTAAACACAAAACTAGGACTGTTTAGTGGACTCGAGAAATTTCATACAATTTAAACACAAAACTAGAACTATTTAGTCGACTCGAGAAATTACATATAATTTAAACACAAAACTAGGACTATTTAGTGGACTCGAAAAAATACATAAACACAAAACAAACGGTCTCCTGAAAATCTTCTGGCGATTCTCGCTGTGACAAAGGATTACATGTGCTTAACAAGTTAAGATGTACTAGAAAATAACGTTAAAATAATCTTTTAACTTTGTTGGATTTAGTCCCAAAATCTGTTATTGTTTTCATTTCCACGCTTATGATGGCACACCCTAAATTTCACACTAGCCCGATTACTAGTATTGGCGCCGTGCCACCTAGATAGGCCAAACAAGGGGAAGAAATGAATGCACGCTGCATATGAAAAATCGGGTACAAAAAAGGCGGATGGAACAAATGATCTCATCCAGAGACAGCAAACAGTTATCGTTTTCTCTAATTTGGAGGTAAACGCTATCAGAGAGCTACCCCCAAAAAAAACACAAAGATAATACCATTATGCAATTCGATCACCAGGCACACAGCAATGTCCAAATGAGGGGTCCCAGAAACGTCTCCATAATGACTCAATTTAGAGACAAGGCAATGTCCACAAAGAGCAGCATTGTGTGGAAAATTGTAGCTAACCACAGTTGCTTAAAGAAACGTAGCTTGTAGTCTTCTTTGAAGTATGTGCTGAGACTTGAACAAAAAAAAAATTAAAAATATGGAGACGCATTTCGCCTTATTTCTTTTCTCATTCTTCTCTTCCCCTAAAACTTATTTTTTTTTTTTTTGGGGGGGGGGGTTGTCATAAAATAAGCAAACATTGGAGTGGCCCGTGCGCCCGAGAGACGGAGCCACCCCTAAAACTAAAACACATGCGGACACATAGTGCGAAACTAAAGTAAGAAAACGACAACTTTCCTTTGAATTTACGTTTACACTTTTTGTTTTTGCCCTCTGTTCTATAATAATATGTATCTTCCTAAAACGTCAAATTAAATGTCTAGCGAGGGAAAATATTATAATATCCCACTCTTTGATATTTTAGTAAAAATTTAAAATTTGCTCAGTTTTAATTTTTCGTTTTTTAATTTTCTCGCATATTACAAAATAAACTAAGTAACAACTAATGATGCTTCGACTTTTGAAAGCTAGTACAAATACAAATACAAATACCAGACATGGCAAAGGACTTATTAATATAGCACATAATTATGGCACACCCTGGACAAATAATGATCCTAGCTTAGGATATTTCAAAGCAACAACTAAATATGACCAGGAAATTAGGATATTTCAAAGCAACAACTAAATATGACCAGGAAATTAGGATATTTCAAAGCAACAACTAAATATGACCTGGAAATAAGGATATTTCAAAGCAACAACTAAATATGACCAGGAAATAAGCCAATAAGTCAATTACCTTAGGATGGAAATTCTAACCCTGTTTTGTTATATATTAAAATATGTCTTAGGCCAAGGAGTCGTATGAATAGGAAACTGGAGATAAGGTTTGACAATGACTTTTTTAAACGAATGTAGTTTATATAAAAAAAGTGTTGACGCTTTATTTTAATTTTAACTTTTCTACCTTTATTTAATACATTTTAAAACTGTTTCGACAGGTCTCATGTATTTAGTTTTATTTGCAAACTTTTATCTTTTAATTTCTTCTGAACAGGTTAAATCATTACACACACACACACACACACACACACACACACACACACATACACACATACATACATACATACATACATACATACATACATACATACGATTGAAAATTCACTATTTAGATTCTTTTTAAAAATTAATCATGCCAAAGACAACCCAGAAACTGAGTTCAAAAACATCACTTGACTGATCAAGTGTTTCTGATCTTCAAAAGCTCTGGCAACTCCTGAGATTTCAAATGATCTTATTTCTGCCAAAACGCAGTAGAAACATAAATTCTTGATGTAAATGATATGAAATTGATCTTATCAGATTCAACGTGAATTAAAGTTATTTATTTTCATGTGTCGAGCCACTGAATACAATTTAGCTGTATATTGTTACAATTCCATGGCATCAGACTAAGTCACAGAAACAAGCAAATCCAAAACGTTTGTAAAAAGTAATAAAATATTTTATTCTCGAAGTCATAACTGAGAGGAATTTGTAGTATTAAGATTAGAGTCCAAAATATTACTGATTAAATGTTATGAGACGTCAATGAAAGAATTTGTTTTATTCTAATTTTCAAAACCAGAAGTGTATTGGTCCATAAAAGAATCGTGATATGGTCAAGAGTGTCAAAATAATATTATAGTCAAATAATGAGCACGTTTTATTTCCACTGAATAGTTCCATGTACAACATAAAACACGTCTGCAGACCTACAACAGGAACACAATAAATGAGAATGATTCCAAAATGGGAATAGATCTGATTGATCAGCTCTCCCTTATATACATCTAGTATTACGACTCATATTTCACACTATGCTCCACGTGACAAATCAAACTACTCATTTTGCATAGTATTTGCATTCAACGAATGGGAACTTACTAAATTCTTCTAGAAACGTCTAAACCCTATCAACCAATGAGAAATTAATCCAAAGTCTTCGTTAAGGTTTGATGTATGTAGCACAAGGGCTGCGTACCCGAGACCGCTCTGCTTGTTGTACACAGTACAAGGACCCTTGCACACAGTACATGGACTGATGTGTGTAGTACTTGGACTGGTGTGTGTAGTTCAAGGACTGTTGTGTTTGGTACAGCCCTGCTTGTTGGATTTGCAAATCCAAACGTGTTCGATAGTAACGTGTTCGATAGTAACGAGTTCGATAGTAACGTGTTCGATAGTAACGTGTGCATGTGTGTTGATTAAATAAAATTAAGCATGATTGATGTTACTGTTGAAATTCTCTTGTATGCTGAGAAATATTTGAACTCGACATGTTTTAGAAATTAAAACAATTATTATTCTCTAACTAATATATCCTGACCCTATATTTCTTTTTCTCATCATGCCAAAGTATTACCCTCTCTGCTGCTTAAGTGCAAGTATTTCCCCGAGACGTGCAAAGCAGAAACGGAGATTATATACGGCATCATACGAGTGCACGATACATGTAGCGTAAAGTAGATGAATCAGTGGTGTACACAGCAAACCTCACGCATTTCTTTAATACATCCAGTCCTCAACACGAATAGTTAAGGCCAAATATACATTCAGATATATACATAATGATTCAAATATGCATTCAGAATATACATAATAACGAGTACAGAGACATATACAAACAATATATAATAGATTATAATGAGGCCATTAAAATTCAAAGAGTTTGATTGTCATTCTTAGAAATTCGCACAGACAAATACACACATTTAAAACGAACATAGAAGAATACGTCGTGATTATGATTATATTTTGATTCTTCATGAAGGTTTTCATAATTAAATGTTTCTTAAAATATATTATATCATTTGTTCGATATATTAATAGACTTAATTTTGTATACATGTAATCTGGCCATGGTCTCCTGGGTGTATGTTTTGCTCGTTTATAACGCGTATGTATAACTGATATCTTTGTTCCTATTTTGCGTCATAATGGCCAAATAAAAACTTTAAAAGTCAAGTGCATGGGCAACTAGTACCTATTATATTTTACTCATGGTAATTTATTTTTATTTTGATTGGACATATAAGCCATCTGATTAAAATCAAGATATAATAATTAGAGTTGGCAGACACTCCTAAAGATGTATGACCTGGTGACCTTTAAAATTCCAGATCCACTTATTTTTAGTAACTTTGCAATTAAAGCGTTGCGTTTTTCGTTAGGGAGAGAAATCGATAACAAATTGCACGTTAAATTTTTACGTTTATTTTAAGTTCATAAATATGAAAGCTGTAATTCGACTGATGAATCGTAAGTCAACAAATTATGGCTTTCTCATAGATTTCTGTCATGTAAGAGATTTCCATTTTTATAAAATCGATGGTTTACAAAAAAGCGAAGCCGTGAGTAATTTTCTCCACTTTTGGGATAAGACTGAAGAATACCAATGGTCGGTGCTGAGTTTTCGTACCCAGTCCCGGATTACCCATTAGGCAGAGTAGGCAACTGCCTATGGGCCCCGCGACTTTTATGGGCCCCATCAGGGTCCCCCAGGCCCCATGAGACCGTGACCGTGGGTCTGGGGCCCCAAAAGTTTGACTGCCTATGGGCCTCCACGGTGCTTAATCCGGCGCTGTTCGTACCAATCTTATAAAGTTGGACAGCATTGTTTGGGTTTCTTTTCATTGCAGACCATGCAAAGTTATTTCTTATAAAAATCGATACTACCCTGTTGTGTTCCTGGGCAAGGCGCTTGCCTTGCACGATAATATATTGGTATTTCAGAATCTTAGAACGCTAAACCAAACAATCCCAACCCAAATATTATACTAGTTGATATAAATGAATTAAATTGCAAAAACAAGACTGCACGATCACTAGTATAGATAGCTTTTATTCTTGTTTTAAGTTTATGTGTCTGACATTTTACCTGGAAACACTTGAATCTAATTGTGGTCCATTCCGTTTGTATGAATTCTTGTACGAAAATATGGTTATTTTTCTTTAACCTCTATGCATTGTGTTTCCTGTATACAATTAGTCTGAAGGGTTTCTTTCGAGGTTATTAAAATTTTATCGTAGTTATAATATTTCAGACATTCAAAGACATAATATCAAGTTCATAAAGCCCGATCACCAAACCCCTCAATATTTAACCAAAATCTAACAAACTGCATTCATATTTTACCGTAACAACACCAAAACCGGAAATATTCAAAGCATCAGCAATTTTTAGTCTGTCTGTCTGTCTGTCTGTCTGTCTGTCTCTCTGTCTGTCTGTCTCTCTCTCTCTCTCTCTCTCTCTCTCTCTCTCTCTCTCTCTTCGAAAAGAACAAACAAGATACTTAGAATATACACGAACCTGTTTAATACGGTCATGGTCGTATGATGTATTATACGCAGAAATCAATAAGTTGAAATGAACCTTACAATTTAAAATACAGTGATGCACCCTTAAATTTGCTAATTTTCACACTAATCCAACGTCGACAATATCTGGAACTAAAGATTATTGTGATTTGATTGTGTATTAATTACGTATCGTTGGGCGAATTATATGAGATAACTTTACTTTTTTGGAGGGATTGGCAGACGGAGAATCGAACATTACTTATCTGTAATCTACAATGCTTCTTGGTGTCTAAAAGAGTGAGACCTATCGAAGGAATGTGTTACTAAACTGCCAGCGTGGGGTGTATTTATCGCGCTACTCCTGTGTAATGTATCTGTCTCGACATCGCATTTATAAAACCACATCAGAGACAGTAACAAAACTCTTTGAGATACGCACTGAAAGCAAATATTAATTTGGTTAACCAGAGGCACAAGTGAAAATTGAATGTTACAACGTGCATATATGAGCATGCATGTGTGTGTGTGTGTGTGTGTGTGTGTGTGTGTGTGTGTGTGTGTGTGTGATTCTACGTGCGAAAAAGATGCTGTAACAGTAAATCCAATCTTTGAATAATTTCATAAAACAATGTTTTTTGACAATAGCTCAAAACAGGATTAGTTTGCTTGTTTTAAGAACGGTTTTATTTGTTTTGATTTGTTGATGCAATTTGTTTCTTACCCTGACGAAGAGCATTTTTAGAACAGAATGGTGAAATGGAGTTACATGATTAAGAAAGTGTAACATACATGATTCGAGGTGTGCTGGGATGTTGGTTTGCAAATTACGTTGCATTGATATTTGATGATCTTTGGAAAATATTCTTTAATGTTAGCTTACGTTATTTTCATTATTTTATAATGTAAGTTCTACCAGACATGTACTAATTAATATATTTAATACTAATTCGTTAAAATTGTGAGTCTGTACTTGAAAGATGAGGTCATCTTTAAAAGACTGAGTAGTTTCGACGCAGTACAGCTGCACCTTCAGTTCCATGTAAACATTTGACTTGACTTTGAAATACCAGGTTTTTTCTAGTTCCTGATAGGCCAGTACTACACCATATTTACAAATTAGTTTATTCTATAATGAATATTTCATCCCTCATCCATTTTAGTAATTGCGTCTTAGCTTTCTATATAACATATGATTTACTAAACGTATTCTATTCCTAGCATTAACATCATTCCTAGCAAAGATTTAGTTGTGATCACTTGGAGAGGATAGATTTATTTATTTAGTTCATTAATTCGATTATTAATTGAAATTATAGTGCTCAGATATTCGGATTTAATATCTGTTTCGGAATTACTCTGAATTCGTTTAAAGACATTTTGGATTATATCATTATGAGACATGAAGACTGTTGGCACATACATAAAATAGAGTAAACTTTATTCGGAATGCCACTGGAACCCTTTGGGTTCTGCTTAGTTTAGGACATTGAAATCGTTACGTAAGTTAACAAGTTTAGCTGGAATAATCAGTCTTATATTCTAATTATTGCAAAATGAAATAATCAGTCTTATATTTTAATTATTACAAAATGGAATAATCAGTCTTATATTCTAATTATTACAAAATGAAATAATCAGTCTTATATTCTAATTATTACAAAATGGAATAATCAGTCTTATATTCTAATTATTACAAAATGGTATGTATGAATCTAAGTACCCGATTATGCTAATTGAATCTTTAGTCATTTTTAAATCAATTGTCATACTTCGTTAACCGTTCCATTGCTTGTTTGGATGGTTTTTCCGCCAAAATAATTCCATCCTCCCAACAATCAGACAACAAACAGAATGGCTAAGCCTAACCTAACTAAGAATGGCTAAACTTACACATCCACTCTCTGAAAACCATGTTTTATAAAACCTGTGTCATTAACTGATTGTCTATTAGTGTCTGGTAGAAATAACTAATCTCTAAAGACGAAGTCTTAATCTCTTCATAAGACACATCCATTAAACAGTATGCACACAAGCTCTCAGAGACAAACATCATCTACTATCATTACAGTCTGCATTTCAACAGGGACAAACATCATCTACTATCATTAAAGTCTGCATTTCAACAGGGACAAACATCATCTACTATCATTACAGTTTGCATTTCAACAGAGACAAACATCATCTACTATCATTACAGTCTGCATTTCAACAGGGACAAACATCATCTACTATCATTACATTCTGCATTTCAACAGGGACAAACATCATCTACTATCATTACAGTCTGCATTTCAACAGGGACAAACATCATCTACTATCATTACAGTCTGCATTTCAACAGGGACAAACATCATCTACTATCATTACAGTCTGCATTTAAACAGGGACAAACATCATCTACTATCATTACAGTCTTCATTTCAAAAGAGACAAACATCATCTACTATCATTACAGTCTGCATTTCAACAGGGACAAACATCATCTACTATCATTACAGTCTGCATTTCAACAGAGACAAACATCATCTACTATCATTACAGTCTGCATTTCAACAGGGACAAACATCATCTACTATCATTACAGTCTGCATTTCAACAGGGACAAACATCATCTACTATCATTACAGTCTGCATTTCAACAGGGAGAAACATCATCTACTATCATTACAGTCTGCATTTCAACAGGGAGAAACATCATCTACTATCATTACAGTCTGCATTTCAACAGGGAGAAACATCATCTACTATCATTACAGTCTGCATTTCAACAGGGACAAACATCATCTACTATCATTACAGTCTGCATTTCAACAGGGACAAACATCATCTACTATCATTACAGTCTGCATTTCAACAGGGACAAACATCATCTACTATCATTACAGTCTGCATTTCAACAGGGACAAACATCATCTACTATCATTACAGTCTGCATTTCAACAGGGACAAACATCATCTACTATCATTACAGTCTGCATTTCAACAGGGACAAACATCATCTACTATCATTACAGTCTGCATTTCAACAGGGACAAACATCATCTACTATCATTACAGTCTGCATTTCAACAGGGACAAACATCATCTACTATCATTACAGTCTGCATTTCAACAGGGACAAACATCATCTACTATCATTACAGTCTGCATTTCAACAGGGACAAACATCATCTACTATCATTACTGTCTGCATTTCAACAGGGACAAACATCATCTACTATCATTACAGTCTGCATTTCAACAGGGACAAACATCATCTACTATCATTACAGTCTGCATTTCAACAGGGACAAACATCATCTACTATCATTACAGTCTGCATTTCAACAGGGACAAACATCATCTACTATCATTACAGTCTGCATTTCAACAGGGACAAACATCATCTACTATCATTACAGTCTGCATTTCAACAGGGACAAACATCATCTACTATCATTACAGTCTGCATTTCAACAGGGACAAACATCATCTACTATCATTACAGTCTGCATTTCAACAGGGACAAACATCATCTACTATCATTAAAGTCTGCATTTCAACAGGGACAAACATCATCTACTATCATTACAGTTTGCATTTCAACAGAGACAAACATCATCTACTATCATTACAGTCTGCATTTCAACAGAGACAAACATCATCTACTATCATTACAGTCTGCATTTCAACAGGGACAAACATCATCTACTATCATTACAGTCTGCATTTCAACAGAGACAAACATCATCTACTATCATTACAGTCTGCATTTCAACAGGGACAAACATCATCTACTATCATTACAGTCTGCATTTCAACAGAGAAAAACATCATCTACTATCATTACAGTCTGCATTTCAACAGGGACAAACATCATCTACTATCATTACAGTCTGCATTTCAACAGGGACAAACATCATCTACTATCATTACAGTCTGCATTTCAACAGGGACAAACATCATCTACTATCATTACATTCTGCATTTCAACAGGGACAAACATCATCTACTATCATTACAGTCTGCATTTCAACAGAGACAAACATCATCTACTATCATTACAGTCTGCATTTCAAAAGAGAAAAACATCATCTACTATCATTACAGTCTGCATTTCAACAGGGACAAACATCATCTACTATCATTACAGTCTGCATTTCAACAGAGACAAACATCATCTACTATCATTACAGTCTGCATTTCAACAGGGACAAACATCATCTACTATCATTACAGTCTGCATTTCAACAGGGACAAACATCATCTACTGTCATTACAGTGTGCATTTCAACAGGGACAAACATCATCTACTATCATTACAGTCTGCATTTCAACAGGGAGAAACATCATCTACTATCATTACAGTCTGCATTTCAACAGGGAGAAACATCATCTACTATCATTACAGTCTGCATTTCAACAGGGAGAAACATCATCTACTATCATTACAGTCTGCATTTCAACAGGGAGAAACATCATCTACTATCATTACAGTCTGCATTTCAACAGGGAGAAACATCATCTACTATCATTACAGTCTGCATTTCAACAGGGAGAAACATCATCTACTATCATTACAGTCTGCATTTCAACAGGGACAAACATCATCTACTATCATTACAGTCTGCATTTCAACAGGGACAAACATCATCTACTATCATTACAGTCTGCATTTCAACAGGGACAAACATCATCTACTATCATTACAGTCTGCATTTCAACAGGGACAAACATCATCTACTATCATTACAGTCTGCATTTCAACAGGGACAAACATCATCTACTATCATTACAGTCTGCATTTCAACAGGGACAAACATCATCTACTATCATTACTGTCTGCATTTCAACAGGGACAAACATCATCTACTATCATTACAGTCTGCATTTCAACAGGGACAAACATCATCTACTATCATTACAGTCTGCATTTCAACAGGTACAAACATCATCTACTATCATTACAGTCTGCATTTCAACAGGGACAAACATCATCTACTATCATTACATTCTGCACTTCAACAGGGACAAACATCATCTACTATCATTACATTCTGCACTTCAACAGGGACAAACATCATCTACTATCATTACAGTCTGCATTTCAACAGGGACAAACATCATCCACTATCATTACAGTCTGCATTTCAACAGGGACAAACATCATCTACTATCATTACAGTCTGCATTTCAACAGGGACAAACATCATCTACTATCATTACAGTCTGCATTTCAACAGGGACAAACATCATCTACTATCATTACAGTCTGCATTTCAACAGGGACAAACATCATCTACTATCATTACAGTCTGCATTTCAACAGGGACAAACATCATCTACTATCATTACAGTCTGCATTTCAACAGGGACAAACATCATCTACTATCATTACAGTCTGCATTTCAACAGGGACAAACATCATCTACTATCATTACAGCCTGCATTTCAACAGGGACAAACATCATCTACTATCATTACAGTCTGCATTTCAACAGGGACAAACATCATCTACTATCATTACAGTCTACATTTCAACAGGGACAGACATCATCTACTATCATTACAGTCTACATTTCAACAGGGACAAACATCATCTACTATCATTACAGTCTGCATTTCAACAGGGACAAACATCATCTACTATCATTACAGTCTGCATTTCAACAGGGACAAACATCATCTACTATCATTACAGTCTGCATTTCAACAGGGACAAACATCATCTACTATCATTACAGTCTGCATTTCAACAGGGACAAACATCATCTACTATCATTACAGTCTGCATTTCAACAGGGACAAACATCATCTACTGTCATTACAGTCTGCATTTCAACAGGGACAAACATCATCTACTATCATTACAGTCTGCATTTCAACAGGGACAAACATCATCTACTAACATTACAGTCTGCATTTCAACAGGGACAAACATCATCTACTATCATTACAGTCTGCATTTCAACAGGGACAAACATCATCTACTATCATTACAGTCTGCATTTCAACAGGGACAAACATCATCTACTATCATTACAGTCTGCATTTCAACAGGGACAAACATCATCTACTATCATTACAGTCTGCATTTCAACAGGGACAAACATCATCTACTATCATTACAGTCTGCATTTCAACAGGGACAAACATCATCTACTATCATTACAGTCTGCATTTAAACAGGGACAAACATCATCTACTATCATTACAGTCTGCATTTCAACAGGGACAACATCATCTACTATCATTACAGTCTGCATTTCAACAGGGACAAACATCATCTTCTATCATTACAGTCTACATTTCAACAGAGACAAACATCATCTACTATCATTAAAGTCTACATTTCAACAGGGACAACCATCATCTACTATCATTAAAGTCTACATTTCAACAGGGACAAACATCATCTACTATCATTACAGTCTACATTTCAACAGGGACAAACATCATCTACTATCATTACAGTCTGCATTTCAACAGAGACAAACATTATCTACTATCATTACAGTCTGCATTTCAACAGGTAGAGTATTGAGGAAATTAAAAGCAAATTCAAGCAATTGCAAACTCTGAGAATTTTAAAAAAATACATTGTTCATTGAACTTCTTAGTTTTAGGAACTGCAACAGATGACATATTTTGGCACCCTACTCAAAATGCTAAGTTGAGTAAACACCTTTTTAATTGTCATGTGTTGCCTGTAGTTGCAGCTTATCTTGGTTATCACTAGGTAATGATACCTGTTGACAAGGACTGTGAGATCTTGGAGAGATCTGTGTCACCTTTTTATGACAATATGGTCAGTCTGGCTAACAGTGTGCTCATCGGGAAATTTCCATGAAAGTTTGTGGGTGTCTTTTTAGCGGGAAAACGGTGTTGCCTGTTATGCAGCTGTTGTTGAGGAAGAAGTCCACAAGTCTTTTTACGTTGTCATTGGTGAATCCACAGCCATGTTTGCACATCGTCTCATCATTGATTGTATCATCTAGTCCTACATTGTTAATCATATATCACACCATCTTGAGCATGTCCTGTTGTGAGACTTTGTGACTCCTGGCGAGAGATAATACTACTTTACAATGTGTGACTCCTGGCCAGGAATAATACTATTTTTATAATTTGTGACTCCTGGCGAGGGATACTACTCCTTTACAATGTGTGACTCCTGGCGAGGGATAATACTATTTTTTATAATTTGTGACTCTTGGCGAGAGATAATACTACTTTACAATGTGTGACTCCTGGCGAGGAATAATACTATTTTTATAATTTGTGACTCCTGGCGAGGGATACTACTCCTTTACAATGTGTGACTCCTGGTGAGGGATAATACTCTTTACATTCCAAGGAAAGTCTTCTGCAGAATTCTTCTTCACAGGATGAACACAACCATAGATGAGAAACTCGGACAGAACCAAGCAGGGTTCCGCCAAGATAGAGGATGCATAAAAAAATATATTTACTCTACGCAACATCACTGAACCGTGACAAGAGTGGAATGTCCTCCTTACATCTATTTCTTTGACTTCAATACGGAAATTGACAGTGTGCATCACGAGAGTCTAAGGAATACCACCCAAGACAGTCAAACTATTTGGGAAGTTCTAAGAGCACTTTAGATGCAGTGCTGTCCTTAAAAACATTATAATTTAAATCAGATTTCTGCTGTCTTGGGTGAAGATATGACAGTGACCGTTTAGGGGCCATGTTCTTGTGACCGTTCGCTTAGCCAATGGAAATGCAGCTTTCAGAAATGTTAAAATGAATAAAAGCGATAGAAACACACTGATACTCTTCAGATATACTGCTTAGTCTCCGAAACGCGAATATATAAGACTGCATCTGATTGGCTGATAAAATTAGAGATTATGGTAACAACAAGGTCACCAGATCATGACCCCTAAGCAACAGCTGTCAGATCTTTATGTAGGACAGTGGAAATCTAATTTTTAATCAGATTGCACTTAATAAGGCTTCACCAAGTCGTTAAAAGTGAAGTCTGGTGTTAGGCAAGGTTGCATCCTCTCTCCCATTCTGTTCATCATCACCATCGACTGAACAATGCTTCAAACAACATTTGACCAGGCCAGAAGGATCAAGTGGACACTCTTCGCGCCTTGAAAATCTGGACTTTGCTGATGACCTGGCTGTGACTTGGTGTAGGCACTCTCATCTTCAAGCAAAATCTGGGAGAGTCAGCAAGTACGCTAAACAGACTGGCCTGCATGTCAATACAAAGAAAACAAATGCCTCGGCTACTCCTCTTATTACCATTGATGGATAGGTGCTTGAGTTTGTAGAGGACTTCACCTACTTGGTTAGCCTAATTATCAATGATGAAGGTGCCAAACAGGACATCAATGCCAGGTTAAATAAAGACAGATATGCTTCCAGCAGACTCCGGCCTGTATGGAAATCAAAACAATATAGCCTCAAACGAAAGACCAGACTTTGCAACAGCAACGTAAAGTCGTTACTGATGTACGGCTAAGAGTGTTGGAGAGTAGTAAAGATATTTATTCGCTAAGAAAATCCATTTAACAATTGTTGCCTCCATAAACTCTGCACCATCAATTTGCCAAACTAGATCTCCGATTTGAACCTATATGAAAAGACAGTATGTAACAATAATTCCCTGGAGATCAAGATGCGTAGGTTGAAATGGCTATGACACATAATGAGGATGCCCCAGGAACGGATATCCAAGGTCGCTCTTAGATGGACACCAAACTGGTAAGCGTAAATATGGACGGCCAAAGATCATCGGAAAATAGTATGGGGAAAGACTGTGTCGACCAAATAGGAAGAAGTGGAATGTTCTTGAGGCAAAGCACAAGTTATTGCTCAAGACGGATCTAGATTGCACAAGCTAGTTGCAGCATTTTGTCCCAGACGGGATGACGAGGAAGAACTAACTAAAAACCGTATATGCAAAAGTAGGTAGACCGTATATATATATATATATATATATATATATATATATATATATATATATATATATATATATATATATATATACATACATACATACATACATACATACATATATATATATACATACATACATACATACATACATACATATATATATATATATATATATATATATATATATATATATATATATATATATATATATATATAAATATGCAAATATAAATAAATACCCTTTATAACAAAGTAAATAGGCATAAGTATAAATAAGTATAATCTATATTGCAAAAGTAAATAATGCAGTACATCTTGAATAGGCTTAAGTTTGTAAGAATAATAATAATAAAAAAATGTATGATCCAGCTTGGAGACTAGTTCTCAGTTCATTGGAATAATTGTGATGCTACTCCTGATGGACAGCTGAAAAGTCAATTTCATCGCTAAAATAAATTCGAAGATACTTTTTAACTAGACTATCAGCTACAAAATCTATATTGCTTGTTGCTGTGTTTAATATCTATATCTATATTGCTTGTTGCTGTGTTTATTTTCTCTCAAGTCCTTAACCAAAAGTCATAAATGATGTCACTTTCTAGATTAAATTATTTCTTTTCTCCTCCTTCTTGCCATGTTTACATAAATATTTTGAATTGCCACTGAAAATTTGCACTGTATTATGTTGTGACCAGTTTGGGAAGAATTTTATTTTCTTCAAATTATTGAATTCAATTATTTTCTCTGGAAATGCAAAAGTGTTATGACAAAATTCTTGGATAAAGAGATTTACTGCAATTTCTACTGAATTCAAACCTGGAATAATATGTATGTGATTCAGCGAAGGACTGAAGACAAATCAAAACTTTGAAGACCATACCAGACATGTCATCAGCTTCAATTTTGGATCTCTTCAGAACTTAAGCTGAGTTTCAATCAGGACTTTTGATTACTTCGACTTGTGTCTTTAATTCGTGCTTCATTTTTGGATTTAATTCACAATTCTCTAAGTTCGTTTTTTATTATACACTTTGTATTCTAGGAATTTTTTTAATATTTATTAACTTTTACGAAGCTTGTTGTCTTCACTCTATTCTGTATTCTGTTACTTTTTTTAAGAGCAAAGACTTGTAACACTAAATATCACTATAAACTTCAAACATCATAGCAAATGGCTGAAAAATTGATAAAGCTACATTGAAAATCCAAATTACACACTTACACACAAACCAGTTACTCATGTACATCCTTTAAGCATATTGGAACTCAAACATGGGGACATCTGTATATTTATGTAGCAAGATGTTTTGAATTTCATCCGAATAAAATTTTTTATTTTAGAGATAAATATCATTAAGAATAAAAAAGTAAAATTATATATATATATATATATATATATATATATATATATATATATATATATATATATATATACCGTCCGTGATGTTTTGGTGCTGCCGATTTGGCGTGACCATTTTGGCGCTTGGATGTTTTGGTGTGGGCCATTTTGGCACCAACAAGAAGATTAACATCAAACGATTACACATTATTCTTAAGATAATTTTAGGCCTTGTCTGCATTTATGAAATAATTAAGAAATAACAATATAAGCAGGACACTTAAGATAATTGACTCTATTGGTATATTGTCCTGTGAGTCATGACCACTTAAGGATTAACAATTTAACCTTTTGATGTCTAACGTGTTATTCATATCTGAAAATGAAAGCTATGATAAGGTAAAAGAAGTCTACGCCAAGGATTAACGATTTAGCCTGTCAGGCTCAAACCCACTTCATTATAGTTGTTTGTTTAGATAAGTGTGCTGTCAAATGTATTAATGTAAAAGATTTTTTCGGAAATGAGCATTATGAAATCGAAGCGTGGTTAAGAAAAGTATGTGCATGATGGATATAAATATGTTTTTGATAAATACAGTGCTGACAAGTTTACAACTTTCTGGTGATGAGAGTTGAAAAACGAATGTAAAGCCCGTCTTCACACAGCTGCAGATGACGGCCAATTCATTCTACTGATGAATGAACATATCATGGGAGTGATGTTGAAAAAGCAGAAGTTGACAAGGTTGTGAATGATATGAGGAAAAAGGCATCAGCTTTCAAACCTTTTAGCTATGTTGCTGTTTGAATAAAATTTACAAATCAAGAACTTTTCACTTTTATGTTTCCCTTATAGTTTTAGTTAAAGTTATTTTAACAACACACATTGGAATAATTTTACTTTTATTTTTCACTTAATATTTCACTTACACACTACATCTCTTTGATCGCTGAGGTAATCAATGTTGTCCTTACCTGCTCCACTAATGTAAGGTTACCTCTCAACAGGAATAACAATTGCTAGGCGCCAATGTGGCCAGAGCCAAACCGGTCTGTGCCAAAATGGCCGGCGCCAAAACAGTTCATATATATAAACACACACACACACACACACACACACACACACACACACACACGCACACACACACACGCACATATATATGTATTCAGTGATGGGTTGCAAAATATTCTTGGCAGGGTTTTCAACAAAATAATGGAATGGAAAATTAGGAGATACATCTCTGAATGCTAATTTCAACTGCTAGAAATGAAATGCATTCAAGGTCATAGCAGTGTTAAGTTACACACAAAATTTGAAATTTGGATGAAATCCAAGAATCCATGGTGAAACAATACATCAGATACTAAAGTGAGGTGGAGGGGAAATCAGGGGGCATAACTCCTGTAAATTATGATTTAGGACACAGGACAGTAATTTCAATCAAGGGCTTATCTATATGACATTCCTCAATGTATTTAGTTGAAATCAATCAATGCTGCATGAAGCAACTTTGATTGCTAGATTCTCAGCATATTGAATGTGTTATTGTTATAAAACTACATAGCTTTATGGGTTGAAATGCAATTGGAAAGACTTTTTTCTATCCTGTTATCAGAAGGTTTAGTGCATCACACAGAACTGCAAATGGACAATATCTTTATACACCAGGCAGTCTAACCCTGTGAAGGGACAATATCTTTATACACAAGGCAGTCAAACTCTGTGCAGGGACAATATCTTTATACACCATTCAGTCAAACCCTGTGCAGGGACAATATCTTTATACACCAGGCAGTCAAACCCTGTGCAGGGACAATATCTTTATACACCAGGCAGTCAAACCCTGTGCAGGGACAATATCTTTATACACCAGGCAGTCAAACCCTGTGCAGGGACAATATCTTTATACACCAGGCAGACAAACCCTGTGCAGGGACAATATCTTTAGCAGCGGGGGGGGGGGGGGGCGAATCGGACATTTGCTCCAGACATCATTTGCTCTAAATCTAACAAACATCTCGAGAGAATTCATTCGAATCCTTCTTTTTCAACCAAAAAAAAAAAGGATTACTTGCTCGAAACATAAGTTTTTAGCAAATCATACTCCAAGACCGTTTTCATCGTTTAGTCAAAATACGGTCTCGTGGTGATGTCATGGCCCCCCCCCCCCTGCTGCTATGGGTTAATAATTTATTTCAAAAAAATATTTGATCGAGTCCGATACGATATCGTGTCCAAGGATCATGTAAATTTATTGTTATAAATCCATGCGGGGTTGACTGAGCGTTACTAAAGAAATTTCTAAATTGATTGAAGTCCATATCAGAGCACCATGTCTGCCAAATATTTCGTAGCGTATGTGTAGCACGCCGTTAAACACAGCAAGAATATTACAGTTATCTCTGATCACTTTTGGAATCTGAGTGTAGCGTTGAGTGACATATATCACCTCGGTGTTTTTATGCCTGCCTCGGGAATATATTATAGCTGGGTTTTTTTTGATTGTCTAACATCACATCGTCGTATACGACTAAATTGTTAATGCTCCCATCAAGGTCATCCATGGATTTTGCCTCGTCAATATCAGTTATAAAATCAATGACGTTCTCACCCTTAATTTCTGATGCATTCTCGTTAAAATCCTTTAACACTTCATAGCATCGTTGATCATCTACGCTAGGAGCAACTAAATATAACTTATTCCACTTCATCCATCTCACTATTAAATTGAGCAACAATTGCGTCTTGCCGGATCCAGATGGCCCGATTATAATTGCGCGGATAGAGTTTGGTAGCGCTGCATGATGCTTAACTGGTTCTCTTGTTTTAGTCGCTGAAAAATCAATTATATTCATATCTCTATACATAAATTATGGATCTATATTGTGTGAAGTGTAAAACGCGTACTAACACAAATGATGTAACGAAGATTACAACTAAAAATAACAGATCAGCACTTACTGGTAGATGTGCAACATGTGGTATAAAAAAGTTTAGATTTGTTTCTATGAAATCCGGAGATGTTTTTAAAAAAAACGAGGAGGTGATATCGCAGCTAAGTTAACAAAACTCCCTGGAACCCCATGGGCAAAGTACCCCGGAGAAAAGCACCTTCCAGGATATAGCTATTGTGGACCCGGAACCAGGCTGGATATCAGACTAGATGATCAAAACCATCCTCGACGTGGTGAAGAACCAATAAACGCTATCAGACTTGATGATCAAAATCAACCCCGACCTGGGGAGTATCCGATAAACGCCATTGATAAGGCGTGTCATGCTCATGATGTTGCATATTATAAAAGCAGCAATCTGCAACATAGACATCTCGCGGATGTGAAATTAATTCATGCGTTAAGTGCTATTCCTGATAAATCTTTCAAAGAATAATTGGCTTCGTGGTTGGTAGAATCGGCTATGAAAGGCAAATTGATGATGGGCGCTGGTAATTAATAATATGGAATCTATTTATTATTCTCCGAAAGGATATTGGAGGGGTAACGCTGCAATCAATAAACTCGCCAACGCCGCAAAAGTGAAAAAGGCCACTGCGGCTAATTGGTTATCCAAACAGGCTATATGGCAAATTTATCTACCGCGTCCTAAACAAATCAATTTCTCGCATTTTGATATTACCGGACCCAATGAAGTTCATCAAGCTGATTTATTGTTTTTACCAGAAGTTGCTTCTGCATTTGAAAAGATTTATCGACGAGGCCCTCTACGCTGGCCAAATCTGTTACAAGTTGATCCTGGCAAGGAATTTCAAGGCGCTGTTTTATCAGCAATGAAACATCACAATGTCACCATCAGACCGGGGCATACTGCACTACATCGCGATCAGGCAATTGTAGAACGATTTAATCGGACTCTTGCTGAGCGGTTATTTGGATATCATTACGCAAAAAAATTGATCCAAGAAAAGCGATCCCGTGAATGGGTCAAAAGGTTACCAGGGGTAGTTGCAGCGCTAAATAACGAGATTACCAGAGCAATCAATATGAAACCTAACAACGCAATAAAAAAAGTATATACCACAACCACAACGGGATAGCGTTTCTCAGCCAATTCTCAGCAATGTCACCGTGAGATATTTATATGAACCAGGAGAACTCGAAGGTGGTAAAAAAAAGGGCTACTGATCCTATTTGGAGTGTCACTACGCATAGCATATCTACTATAACACGATCAACTGGTAGACCTCCAATCTATAAATTGGATTCAACTGCCCCTCAGCGGGGTTTTACACGTGAACAATTACAAGTGATTCCTGACGATACTCAATTGCCACCGCATGTTCTTAACTAGCGCCGTTGTGTCTATTACACTCAAGACAAGTCAATATTACATTGTTTCTGACATGACCGAGACTGTTATTTTTTCTGTCTACGGTAAATTGGCGAGGATCTTTATCCGAATACTGCCAACGCATTATACAATTGCAACTCGCGCAGTGATTATTCTGTTGTTGCTTTAAAGTGATTATTAAATCAGCATCGGTGTCAAATTCTCGTTGTTTGTTTTTGTCTTGTTGTTTGTAACCACAGATTTTTTTTTATTAATGATGCTAACATCAATATCATCCATTGTTGTGTCATTATCATCGAAAACAATTCTTCGAAGTTGATTTATTCGCCGTACTCTAGACACTGCAAGATAGACTAAATTTGACCACTCAATGCGATTATCGACTATCCAAACAATTGTATCCGCGATGGTTAATCCCTGCGAGGAATGTATTGTTGTTACATAACCCAGTGTCCATGGCGATTTATCAGCGCGCAATGCGTTTTCGACAGCACTGATATCAACCATGACAATATCGTTTAACACTAGTGTTTGTCTCTTGTTTTGTCCTGGAATTTCAACTTCAATATTCTGTCGCCGTGTATCAAAGGGTCTATAACACAGCGGCACTGGGCTCGTTGAGAATTTTTCTTTGTGAAGCTCAAACAATTTTTTTTGTAGTGCGTCTCTGACTATTTTTCTGCTAGCAACTACAAAATCGTTTGGTCTCCATGTGTTATAAAATTATTCCATGGGAGTTTCAGAAATCACTTCCCGAATTATTTCACATTGTATTTTATCGGGTTGTAATATGATTAATTTTTTGACCTCACTTAATTGTTTATGGAGCGACCTGTAATCGCTATCAATTTCTTCATAATAATCCACGTACTCGCTTAACCAATCATGTGGACCCGCGCCGACAAATGGTGGTGGTTGGCCATGATCTCCACACATTATTACCGCTGTATTATTTTGCAGCAACCAATCAAGAAACATTTTTAATACATCTACCGAAACCGTGCATATCTCATCCCAAATAATAACCGCAGGGATGAATTTCTCGCCCATTCGTTCAGGGGTCCATTTGTCGCCGTTGTATCGAAAAAAAAACTATGATAAGTGCAAGCGTCGACGTTTCGTTGTTTTATCTCTCGCGCTAGTCTATGGGTCGGTGTCAGCACAATCATATTTGCTCGACCTCGATATAATTCAATCGCCCGTGTCGTTTTTCCTGACCCGCCACAGCCGTTTAAATAAACTGTTTTATATCTACAAATTGGATCTGATATCGGTGGTGCATTAGAACGCTCTGATAAATTATCACCGCGTAAGTAATTACTTTTACTTTCAACGTCTGCTGATTCAGAATACTCACGCAGCATTTCTTTTTTAATTCTCCATGATCCCCAGCTTTCATCCGAATTAGTGAATTCAGCAACTGCGCAACTGTACTTGCTGTTAATGTAAAATGAATCAACGGCAACTCTAACCGCAGTGTCAGGAAATCTATTTATCATTGAAAATAAATTAATACAAGCATAACCCAGCATCGACGACCTCAAATGTGTATACGGGGATCTGTAACCGTCGCTGTAAGTAACGACTGTACCCAATTTTGTTCCATCGGACAAAAAAGCATCTTTATGATCCACATATATGTTTTTGGATACTGCATCCGCGATTACAAAGTCATATTCGGTGTTATCCATAATCAGCCGTGAACAATATTGTCTATAGTCGCATTTTTTCCTCCCTGAGTGAATTTTCCGATTATTCTTCTACCGAGATCTTTCGCTTCGATGTTTCGTTGATTAAATACCCGTTTGGACCACTCAATGATATATTCTTCGTCGGCATCAATGTTTTCTGGATTCCTCAATTATACTATCAAGACGTTCCGGTGTTGGTAACCAGACATTGATTTGTTTCCGATATGATATAATTGCTTCACTGACCGTCAGCGAAATTAACATTTTTGTATCAATCATGAATCGTAATAACGCTATTAGCAGCCACTTCTTTTCAGACATGTGTCTACCAATCCAAATATAACAACAGCGATGAAGTCCTGCTGCGAACTCTAATGATACTACACGCGCGAATCCAGTTAAATCAAAATCAGGCAGCGGCCCATTAATTGAAATAAGAGTCATTTCATGTACGGGGTGTCCAAATCATTTAAAATAATCAGTACACTCTCCATAACCAAGAAAACTCGCTGGATAACAAGCAACCATATCAACTAAAATGATATTATCATGGTCGTATTTGTTATTCCATAAACCGCCATGATTAAATTCTAAACAACTAGCCTCAATATCTGGCAAGAATTCTACGCGTGTTGGTTTCCATGCGTTTTTGATTCTTGCAAAATGAGCTGCAACCGACGGGATTGTAAAACAGTTTGTCAATATTTGTTCGTCGTTGATGATTTCATCACTGGCGGCTTCGCCACTGTTGTTGCCTTCGCCACACGCCGTTAAAAATCCGCTAGCTGTTTTTTTTTTCATTTTGTTGTGAAATGCTTCAGTGCGGTATAATTCACCGTTTGGTCTTACAAACTGATAAAACGTAACCGTGTCGTTTTCAGTGCTGCGAAGTAACCACACCGACACGGGGTCGTTTTTACTCAAATGCGCAATAGCATCGAATAGTTTCTCTTCAACGAGAAAACCATCCCTGGAAAATTCTTCTCGTAAGAATTCGTCGGGTACATACTTTATCGTTCTGTTTCGTGGAAATATTGTGACCGTGGACGTCCATGCGTGTTCGTTATGATCAATAATTTTGATTGGAGCTCCCTTTGATTTATATTTTGATTCGTATAAAACTTCTCCGGTTATCGTTGTAACGGTTATTGGAAATCTCAGCGACGTTTCTAATTTTGCTATATCGCTAATAGTTGCTCCGCGGTATTTCACCGTTAACTCCCATTGAGCTATTTTGCTACGCCGTAGATCGGTAAGTTTGTTCCCTCGGGATGCATTTGTAAAATGTTCTGTTATTCGTGCTGCTACACAATTGAGTGGCAAAGCCACTGACGACAAAGTCGCCGGCGACGACTGCTTCATTGGTTTAAGTTTTCCTATATCGGGTTTTTCATTTAACGGATATATCCCATACACAACTGCTGTTTCAGGATACGCTCGTTCATAGTATGGTTTGTCAATTCCAGTTAACAGACCCGGCTTAGAATCACGGCTAACAACGACTGTTTTCTTGTCTTTGAGAATCGGTTCAAATTTGTCTCGTATAATCCAACCGCCTGATTCTACACGGATAATGAATTTCACCCTAAAAAAATACTTTTTGTTGTCAAGTTGTGATAACATTAACGCTGCGTTTCTGTCGTTCATGGTGGCATCAACAACACCATCAATTCGAAATGTTGACCAGCTATGTCATGCTTGAATTCATTAATACAATCGCGTATTTTATTTATCAGGGCTCTATCCGTTATTGCCCGTTTTGGCACATCTTTGAGGGTTCTATCGAGATTAAATTTAACGTTTTTGTAATGCTTAAATTGCTGATAATCTCTCGAATTCATCATTCATATAATTAAAACAAGTATTTAAATAGAAAAATATAGTATAATGAATCACTGCAAGTGGCTAATGATTGGATCAACAACTCCATGTAACAAAACATGCAGAAGCGAATTCTGTTGGTATCATTTACAAAGCGTTCGCAACGGTTCCTTTGGCCCCCTTCTGTGCCTCCGATGTGGGGTGGGGGTAAGGGGAAAATCGCAGTTGTGTTTCAGTTGTGGTGGCAAACGATACAGAGAACTTAAACGCTATTATGACAAACGAATAAAAAATACAGTCATTGATCCTACCGATGACTCCATCAGCGACAAAATCATAAAAAAAACCTCAAGACTACATTGATAGACTTATAATTAAAGCAAATAATAAATTAGACAAATAGTATTATTATACAAATGAGCCAAGATTTCAGACCTCACCCAGTGCTTGTTAATTATGAAGCATCCCGTGATGGTATTGTTAGAAATTGCAGACTAAAGGAACCGGTTGGATGGGTAAATAATAGAGGGTATTTAATGTTTAGTGCCGGGAAGAAGAAATATCTCTTTCACAGAATAGTATATGAATGTCACAACGGATTGATCAAAGATGAATCTGTTATTGATCATATCAATAATAACAAGACCGATAATTCTCTTTCGAATCTCCAAGCTATCTCACAGAGTCAGAATATATCAAAAAGGGCAGAAATTGGTACTTTTAAATCAGTTGGAAGGAGACCCGTAAAATCATTTGATACATCAACTAACGAGGAGAAAATATTTCAGTCAATGAATGAAGCCAGTAGATATTTCGATATTTGTAGGTCTTCAATACGATTTGTTGCAGAAGGAATACAAAAATCGGCTCTGTCAAAGAAAAATGGCCAAAAATAAAAAATTCGTATACATCTGAAACGATTCAAGGGGGGTATGCTTCGGGCCCTTGGGCTTGCATGGATGCGAAGGCACCCAAGGAGTTCCAGGATGCGTGTTGTGCCGTCCTTAATTAAGTTAATATAGTAACCTCTGGGTCTCTCTGACGTTATAGGGCGCCAGCGAGATTGCCAAATAAGTGTTACTTTTTTTAAATTAAAGATAAAATGTATTATATAAATAATGGATATCAAAGATGTAAATGCTATAATTGCTGAAATTTCAAATTTGAAAGATCGAAGAATAGTATTATCTAAAGATCTCGACTGCGACAGGATTACCTCGGAATATGAAGACATTGAGTATCAGTCTAGTAAGGGTCGTTATGTTTTACCTAAGATGTACAGGCTCGTGAAAGGAATTCAAAAGTCCATCAATGCTTGTTTCTACTGTAACGACATTAATGTATTTATAACGCTATTTAGCACCGTTGAAGCAATACGTCAAAAGCTCGGCCAAGAGTATAAAAAACGAACTGAAATTAGTTCTAAGGTTCGTGATCTTAGAAAAATGTTAAACGAGGAAAAACCCGCATTCTAACCACATGAGCGTTACTATAAAAAAAGGCTTTCAGTAAAAAAAAATTAGCGTTTTTTGTAACACTTGTTACACTTGTCACATGGGATTTTCTCCTGAAAGAATACTCATCAGTTTGGGCTTGCTCATGCAGTTATGTGCGTACTGGATGATCTGGTTGTGGTAGCAAGTAATCACCGCGACGCCTCCATTTTCACGTAGTTGTTGTTGTTGCCGCGTCGTTAACAAAAATCGTTCATCGCCGTTCTCAGATATTACAATTCTGAAACCCGCAGCGATGTTATTTCTGAAACACTCGCGGATATCTTTGTACAGTTTAACCCTGTCGGAGATGGATACGTTAGCTTGATTGTACATTATTTAATAACTCAGCTTTTAATTGTGATAGTTTCACATTTGAAAACTCAGTTCACAAACAATATATGGTAGGTGAATCGCTTACAACTAAATTAGCCCGAGAGCGGCTATCAGCAATTAAAAAGTTTATACCGGTACGAGACAGACTTCGCGAGAAACTTCAACAACGATAACAAATGCAAACTGACTTTTCTGTGTCAAGTGATCAACTGTTTACTCCGATAACAAGTGCGACCAAAGATGTAAAAAAGTTAACTGAAGCAGCGATATACGGAGATATTCCTGAAAAAGAACGAACAAAGAAGGCGCCGCTGCTTGATACGCTTGAAAAGATAGCAGCAGAGACCGGACAAACACGCGCAGGGATACAACAGCTATCCAGTGATAAAAAAATTCAACGCGAAATTGAAGAACGCGAAGAAGAACAACAAGGTGCAGCTGCAGGAAGAGACTATTCACCTGAAAATATATTTACAGTCGCAGCATTAAATGAAATTAGAGGAAACCATACGGATTCCGAATTAGCTGATTTTGCTAGAGAAAATTTTCCAAAGGGTAAAAGAGAGAATTTATTAAAAGACGAGTTTAAAAGTTTTATAAAAAACAGAAGGGATTGGGCATCAAAAATATATTTAGTGAAACGCGGCGGGGATAGAAGAATCACAACGTTGCAGCACCCTGATTATGATGACTTTCTAGCTGCGCTTAAAGGCGGTCCACAACCACCACGTTATACGGAGGATCCAATCCCGGAACAAATAGACATAAGAGCAGAAGCAGGTTCTAAGAAAACAAGCGGAAAAGGATATTCAATTAAAAATCCTTTGGATTTCAACGCAACCGTGACATGTCCTGGTAATATTCTCAGTGATATATCACGGTTAGAAGTACTTATGGGTGGAAAGCGAGCCGGAAACAACTCCGTCGAGATAATTAATGAAGCAGCTGATATCTGTAGACGATTATTTGACGGCGGTATCATGGGCATTGATGTATATCGAGAACTCATTGCTGAATTAGTTGAAAATCACAGAGACGCCCATGGTTATTACAGCGATTGATCACTAATTGAAAAACTACTAGTTTTATAACAAGATGATCATACACTACAACCATGATAAACCCGTAAGCGTCTACGTGGGGAACTCACAATTGCCTGTTTATAGAGCATATTACGGAGATGGTTTCGGCAGTACCATTGCGGGGTTATTTACAAGAATGGCCCCAAAAGTGGCGCCGTTAGCTAAACAATTATCAATGAAAGCCATTGATGTTATTCGTGATAAGGGAATCAGCGCTGTTGGAAATCTTGCCGGAAAGGTATTTTCTGCCGCGAAAGATAAAATAGCATCATTGGTGCAAAAGAAACCAACAGCGACGAAGTCGGTGGTGAAATCGCCAGTGCTGCCATCAACTACAGTGATGCCTGCAAAAATTAGCAAAGCAATAAATAGCGCAGTGGAAGAAAAACTAGAGTCGTTGGCTGCTTCGGTGACTCCGTCACCATTGACGGCTTCACCGGTAACAGATAGCGCTATCATGAACGCGATAGCAGGAAGTGGTTCGAAACGAAAACAAAAACGACGATGATTACAAAGAGTTTCACAACTGAAAACACTAGTGTGAATAATATAATGTTTAAACGAACAGCTGATCCCGCGTTTGATATGGAAGCCCCAGTGCCCAAAAACGATTCCGTCCGTGATTATCAATACTATTCCTATCATGCAATACAACCCGACCTACGATCGCGAATCGAACTTAGCGAATTGAACTTAAAGTTCAAGATACCAGTAAATACTTTTTGCCATGTGAAGCATTTACTGAAGTAGAAGGAGAACTCGTAACAAATGTCGCAGATAATACACCATATGCAAATGATCCAAATATCCGAGTTGGTTTCGTCAACAATGGCATCATGGCGCTATTTGAAAGTGCAAGATATCTCATTGATGGAAAAGAAATTGAATCAATAGACCGCGAGGTTGATGTTGCAACAACAATAATCGGGCTAGCAAGATATTATGATGATTATACAAGGTCGGCTGGTCCATCTATGATGTTTGCAAAGGATATTAATAATCACGCTGATCACATTAATCATATTAGGGTAAAAGCAACACGAGATACCGCAGTCGATCCAGCACCAGCCGGATATACTAGACTGGCTGGTACCTTTGATTTCGTAGACATTAATCGCAATTTCAATCTAGGGTTTGCAACACGAGTAGCGACGTTACAAGGACAACGCCGACGGTTTTCATGTGCGATTCCGTTGCATCATATTTTCGGATCCTGCAGAAATGTTAGAAAAGTTATTTACGGAGCTAAACACGCAATCGCGTTAGTGCGAAAAGGCGATGACAATGATGCAATCTGGCGCGCTAATGATGTTGCTGATGGTAAAGTCGTTTTAACTAAATTGGTACTATGGATGCCAGTAATGACCCCATCAATTACCACAGAAGAGCGGCTACTCTCCTTTATGGACACAGGCGGCAAATCATTGCTTAGTTGGCTAACAACAACGACTGATGCCAAAGATGATAATGTCGCTGGTACATTTACATGGCATTTGGCATCAAAACAAGGGGTTTCAGCTCCACGCCACATATTTGTAGCGCTACAGAATAGGGATAGGTTAGGTTCCCAAGAACGCAGTCATATGATATTCGATCAATTAGGAGTAAATGAGGTTTCGCTGAGAATAAACGGACAACAAGAACCATCTAAGGATATATAGCTTGATTACGACAACAACTATATAGCACTTGTGTATCATCGGATGCTGTCATTTATGGGTCGTGATCAAAACGTTGATACTGGTTTACAAATATCACAACTTGATTTTAAAAACCTCTATCCGATTTATTACTTTTCGCTGGAACATCTTGATTTAACAAGACAATCCGTTGTTGACATTCATTTTCGGGATCGTATAGCCACTGGTGTTAATTATAGAGCAGTTGCTGTCATTCTCAGCGACAAATCAATGCTACTTGAAGGTGTTGGTGGACGAATGAGAATCGTTGATGCACCAGTGGAAAATATGTAAACGATTCACAATTAGATCAATTGAAAGCATAAATAGTTTTACAATAAAATGACATATAGTGTTGTTAGTGTCAAGCTGACTGATGGTCAGGTCAAGAAATTAAAATCAAAATCCGCTAAAGAATGTGGAACCACAATAACATTAAAACCAGCGCAGATGTCCGGGGGTACACATAAAATATCATTGACGGATCGTCAACTAAAACATTTCAATGATGCGCTAAAGAAACGGCGAGGGGTTCAAATTGTATTTTCAAAGGCTGCAGTCGCCAACATGATAAAATCAGGTGGAATATTTCCATTGTTAGCCGCAATACCAGCATTGATTGCAGCGGCCGCCCCAGCAGTGGCGAAAGCGGCGGCGTTGGGAGCTGTTGGGACCGCGGCAGGGATGGCGTTGAAAAAGACAACTGGGAAAGGATATAAAAAAGGGAAAGGGGTTGTACCTACCAGGAACCCCGTATTCATGGTACAGTGGAAAGGGTCTAAGAATACCAGAAACGGTTTTTTGGTTGAAAACTCAATTCTTCCCATGTCTAATTTTGATTTAATTGATGCTGCTAAAAAACTAGTGATAAAAAACTTCAGAGGGGTTTTTATGAGAGATCAATTACCGAGAAAACCTAAACGCGTTGAAACCGGTATCATCAATCTTGATAACAGCAGCGGATTGGGAACTCACTGGGTTGCATACGCGATTGATCCACGTGGGATTGTCTATTTTGATTCATATGGGTTAGCTCCGACAAGCGAGTTTATGCAGTATATAAATTCTTCGATGAAACTCAAAGAGTTTCCGATTTTTTATTCCACGCTGCCAACACAACAATTAAATGATCCGCCGATATGCGGAAGTGAAGTATTAAATGTCCTCGCGGAGATTTCATCGTCACAGAAACCACCTCATCTGGTTGTAAATAAATACACGAGTGGGAAATTACAAGGTAATTTTAGAGAATCAATAAATTGAAAACACGAGCTGCGCTAACAATAATGATTGATATTTGGGGACGATCTCTGTCAATGTCGGAACCCACCGCGGAAACATCTGCAGGTTCTATCAAGGATGTAAAAAAAAAAATTGAAGATGAAATCGCTGAGATTTTAAATTTAGCAAGTGTTGACCCGAACGAAATAGTTGTATTTCAAGATCGCCAGGGTAAATTGAAAAGCAGTAATATATCCGTGGATGACATTTTGATACGGCAGCGCGACGCCGCTGAAAACTCTATTGCGCTGTATTCCAGCGACGGGCGACTTAAACCAGGCGCACGTGTGTCTACAATCACCGACGCGATTGCCGCCCACGGCCGCGATCTGGATGAGTATATACGAGGTTATAATACTTTTCGCAAAAATGTCGTACATAAATTCTTTGGAACCCCGCTTGTGGTTGGCATGACTCTCGCTGAAATTAAAAACTTTCTATCTTTATTCTTTTTTAACAAGGAGGCGGGGATGATGATGAATGAAAATGAAATCAAGGCAAATTATCTCGATGTTTACGCGGATATTTCTAAACTAATAGAAAATTTTGAAAAGGTACAAAAACCCACCAACGACGTCGTTAGTAAGTTTTTTGGATCCCCACTTGTGGCAGACTCGACTCTCGCTGAAATTAGCGAGTTTATTATCAGGCATACTCACAATGCCTACGTCGCTAATAATTTCTTAGGCGTCCCGGCTACATCTACGATGACTCTCAACGATATTAATATGTTTATGCTGAGACAAGCAACACTTAATACCATCGTGGATAAATTTTTAGGGAGAACACGCGAATCTGAAACCACATCTCTGACAGGCCCGACCCTCGCTGAAATTAGCGAGTTTATTGGCAAGCATACTCACAATGCCTACGTCGCTAATAATTTCTTCGGTGCCCCGACTACATCTACGATGACTACTCTCAAAGATATTAATATGTTTATGGTGAGACAAGCAACACTTAATACCATTGTGGATATTTTTTTGGGGAGAACACGTGAATCTGAAACCACATCTCTGACAGGCCCGACCCTCGCTGAAATTAAAAAAGCTATTGACGAACAAAAGCCCACCAGAGAAATTGATAATAAGTTCTTTGAGGGCAGTAAACCTCAAGATATCACGACAACATTTTCTAACATCGACTGGTATATTAAAAACCAATCACGGCCTAGATTCGAAACCCTTCTGAATTCATTCTTTTTTAACAAGGAGGAGAGGAGGACGATTAATTCTAACGAAATTAAGGCAAATTGTCTAGATATTTACACGGATATTCTTAAACTAAAAGCAGCCTTTGAAAAGGTAAGGATTCCGCACAAAGGCATTAAAAATATCGTGTATACGATCAATCATGGAATCGTGGATTGGACAAGAGACGACAATTATCATAGAATTACCGTCAATCTCTTTGGGAGGGGGAAGCGAAGGTCGATGGTATCTACAGGTTAACGTGGGCCTCTATTCATCAATTTAATATGATCATAGACGGTAAAACCTAATTCGTTAACGATAATTAATTTCCGACTCACCGACCAGTCAAATCATTTAATTGATTTACAAGATGAGGTGTTAGCGATTAGTTTGTTTGTGAAATCATAAATGATTTTCGTCCTAAGGACTCGATCAAATATTTGGTTGAAATAAATTATTAACCCATAGCAGCGGGGGGGAGGGGGCGACGATGACATCACGACGAGACCGTATTTTGACTAAACGATGAAAACGGTTTTGGAGTAAGATTTGCGAAAAACTTATGTTTCGAGCAAGTAATCCTTTTTTTTTTGGTTGAAAAAGAAGGATTCGAATTAATTCTCTCGAGATGTTTGTTAGATTTAGAGCAAATGATGTCTGGAGCAAATATCCGATTCGCCCCCCCCCCCCCCCGCTGCTTCTTTAGACACCAGGCAGTCAAACCCTGTGCAGGGACAATATCTTTATACACCAGGCAGTCAAACTCAGTGCAGGGACAATATCTTCATACACCAGGCAGTCAAACTCAGTGCAGGGACAATATCTTTATATACCAGGCAGTCAAACCCTGTGCAGGGACAATATCTTTATACACCAGTATCAAAAAACTTTGTTAAAAAATGTCTCAGTGAACATGATACCAAGAAAGCTACAGGACTTGATCAGATTGGTCCAAGACTCATTAAATCTTCTGCCTCTGCTATTTTAGATAGCATAACATTTATAATCAATTTAAGTATTGCAACCTCATCTGTCCCCAAAATATGGAAAACTGCAAAAGTAACTCCTATTTACAAATCTGGATCTAAGAATGATGCTGATAACTACCGACCAATCTCAATACTACCAAACTTGTCCAAATTGATTGAAAAACATGTCCATGACTCATTCATGTCATATTTAACCAAACACTTGCTGTTAGACCCTAATCAATCAGGCTTTAGAAAGAAACATTCATGTGAGACTGCCTTGATCTCCCTAACTGATAAATGGCTTAAAGCACTTGACCAAGGTAAAATAATAGGATCTGTATTTGTAGATTTCAGGAAAGCATTTGACATGGTGGATCATGAAATCCTTTTGAAGAAACTAAAAATCTACCAATGCGATGAAAAAACAGTTAGATGGTTTACTTCATACTTAAGTGAGAGAACACAACATGTTTATATAAATAACGTTCTGTCCGAACCTGAAACAGTTAGATATGGAGTGCCACAAAGCTCAATTCTAGGTCCATTACTATTTATTTTATTTATTAACGACCTACCACTTTTACTAAGAGACTCGATATCATCTATAGATCTCTATGCAGATGACACAACATTATCAGACATCCAAAACACAAAGCATGAACTCGAAATTTCTTTACAGAATGCATTAAACAAGCTGGAAAACTGGTGCACATGCAATGGCATGGTAGTAAATACTGGTAAAACTAAAATATTACTTATCTCAACAAGGAAAAAAAGGAAAAATCTTGATAGCAATGAACTATGCCTAACATGGAAGGATAAAAATTTGCAAATGGTCTGTCACGACAGACTACTTGGTGTTTTGGTAGATAATAATCTATCAGGGACTGATCATATCAAACATATCAGTAAAAAGGTCAATTCAAGTTTATGGCTTCTCAGTAGGATAAGACATTTTCTCCCTGAAAGGCACAGAAAATTATTTTATAACAGTTACATACAACCGTATTTTGACTACTTTAATACAGTATGGGGTAATTCAAATGATAAAAACATATCAAAGTTGGAAAAAATTCAGAAAAGAGCATTAAGGCTATTATCAAACCAGAAAGAAAGCAAGGAAAATTTAGCTGGTAAGTTAAAAATATTACCTATTAAAGACCGAATATGTTTAAGAAAAGCCAAATTAATGTACAGGATATCCAATAATAGTGCTCCTGAATATTTACAATCCCTATTCCAGTATAGGCTACCTGGTAATACACCCAACCTGCGATCAATATCTACAAAACAGTATAAAATTCCCAAACCAAATAAGGAATTATTCAAGAAAAGTTTCCAATACTCTGGAACTTTGCTCTGGAATAGTATTCCAGTTGAGATTAGAAATGCCCACTCCATTTCCATCTTCCAAATCCAATATATCCAGTGGCTTCTGAGATGTTGCTAAAATAAATAAATTCCTTGTATGAGGGCCTCAAGGTAGATTAGTTCTTAGCTAATTGTGTTACCCACTTTAAATAAAGTCATTATTATTATTATTATTATTTTTATTACCAGGCAGTCAAACTCAGTGCAGGGACAATATCTTTATATACCAGGCAGTCAAACCCTGTGCAGGGACAATATCTTTATACACCAGGCAGTCAAACTCAGTGCAGGGACAATATCTTCATACACCAGGCAGTCAAACTCAGTGCAGGGACAATATCTTTATATACCAGGCAGTCAAACCCTGTGCAGGGACAATATCTTTATACACCAGGCAGTCAAACTCAGTGCAGGGACAATATCTTTGTACACCAGGCAGTCACCTCTGTGCAGGGACAATATCTTTATACACCAGGCAGTCAAACTCTGTGCAGGGACAATATCTTTATACACCAGGCAGTCAAACTCAGTGCAGGGACAATATCTTCATACACCAGGCAGTCACCTCTGTGCAGGGACAATATCTTTATATACCAGGCAGTCAAACTCAGTGATGGGATAACATTATTATTCACCAAGCAGTCATAAACTCACCAACTCTTATCATACAAGGAGGGTTGATTGATTTATAATGTTCAAAATACTGAGGGCCTTTATTTTGTTTGGCTCAAAATAAACAAGAAAAAGTCAAAAGTTAGTAAAGTATTTATTTGCTACAGTTCTAAATAGCATATGACCACCAGGTAGTAACAAACCAACTCAACATAGATTTATACATACCTTGTTGTGTATATTATGATGTGCAGTACAATATGATTCGTTATGGATTTCAAGCAAAGGTATGCAATATGAAAATAATCAATATGGATTTCAGTATAAAAAGATTAAATATGGATTTCAAGCAGGACAGTTATTGTAGCTATTCACACCTTTGCTGAATGTTATATACATTGTTTAAAAGCTTTGATACTCATATATCTCCAAACCAAAATGAGAAGCCATACATACAACAATTTGATGAAGTCTCCATTGGAACTAGGTATCCAAATATATGAGGATCTGGGTCAATAAAAACAATCCTTTTGCAATGGGTAATTGAATATACCTTATCAATCAACAATCCTTATGCAATGGGAAATTGAATATACCTTATCAATCATGCTGCATAATAAAAATGTACTTTGTTCCCCATTAATTCATGGCAATTTACAGAAATCATCTTAATTACAAGCATCTCAATAAGACTTACATTAAAGAAAAAAGCCACTTTCTCTAGTAACATTTCGATGATTTGAAATTAACACACAATTTAGACATGAATTTTATCTTAATGTCTCAACATGGTAGGAAAAGGAGGCTAACACAGAATTTAGACATGAAATTTATCTAAATGTCTCAACATGGTAGGAAAATTTAGACATGAATTTTATCTAAATGTCTCAGCATGATAGAAAAATTTAGACATGAATTTTATCTAAATGTCTCAACATGGTAGGAAAAGGAGGTGAACAGGGATTTAGACATGAATTTTATCTAAATGTCTCAACATGGTAGAAAAATTTAGACATGAATTTTATCTAAATGTCTCAACATGGTAGGAAAATTTAGACATGAATTTTATCTAAATGTCTCAACATGGTAGGAAAAGGAGGCTAACATTTTTGTCCAGGACACATGTTGTTCATGTCAAACTTTAAAAACTCCCATATTACAGTGAACATACCTTTTGTATGATGATGGCAGCATTTTGACCTAGATTACAGTCAACATGCCTTTTGCATACTTATGACAGCATTTTGACCTAGATTACATTTGTTATACCTTTTCATGCTGGTGACTGCATTTTGACCCAGATTACTGCCATGATGTATTTTGCATACTGATTACAGCATTTTGACCCAGATTACAGTCATCATGTATTCTGCATACTGATTACAGCATTTTGACCCAGATTACAGTCATCATGTATTCTGCATACTGATTACAGCATTTTGACCCAGATTACAGTCATCATGTATTTTGCATACTGATGACAGCATTTTGACCCAGATTATCATGAATGAAAAAGACCTTTTATTATAAATGGTTCTTGCAGTAAGGAAACTAAGGTCAAAAATACCATTTAGTTATATGAAAGTATATGCATCATGTATTCAAAATATAGCTCACATCAAGATGGTAGACTCTGTGGTTTCCAAAGACAACATCATAATGAGAGAGTATGGTACTTGTAATCAATACATACATAGATAAATACATATCTGCCTATACTTGTAAATAATACATATATAGATAAAAATATACCTGCCCAGTTGTGGTGCTACAAGAAAATCACTGATTTTTCCCCTCAATACTCCTGACACAGTTGTGTTTGCAAATGCACAAATCCCAATACTTTTGAAGAAAAAAATGAAAAAAGACATATCTTTCTAAAGTCAATGAAAACTGTCATGATTCCCATGTCTTGACACTTAATGAAAACTGTCATGATTCCCATGTCTTGACACTTAATGAAAACTGTCATTATTCCCATGTCTTGACACTTAATGAAAACTCATTATTCCCATGTCTTGACACTTAATACTAATGAAAACTGTCATTATTCCCATGTCTTGACACTTAATGAAAACTGTCATTATTCCCATGTCTTGACACTTAATGAAAACTGTCATTATTCCCATGTCTTGACACTTAATGAAAACTGTCATTATTCCCATGTCTTGACACTTAATGAAAACTGTCATTATTCCCATGTCTTGACACTTAATGAAAACTGTCATGATTCCCATGTCTTGACACTTAATGAAAACTGTCATTATTCTCATGTCTTGACACTTAATGAAATACTGTAACACCTGTACAATTTGTTAGTTAAATGTCAAAAAGGCAGTTAAAAGGTAAAGGTAGTCAGAAAGAAACAACCACCACTCCACAGATTAACAACCACCACTCCACAGATTACTTAACAGAATGACAATAGCTAAGGAGATTTAGTGTTTGCTATTCCTTTGAGCAGTGCTTTGGGAAATCCCATTAGGCAAATTTGCATAGGGTACATATATTGGAAAAACCCAATTCATTTTGAGTTTCATAAACTAGAGATATTTGTTTAAGAAATAGATATTAAAGACAAGTTACTATCTATTCCATTGTTCAAGATGATATTAAAGACAAGTTTCTATCTATTCCATTGTCCAAAATGATATTAAAGACAAGTTACTATCTATTCCATTGTTCAAAAGGATATTAAGATGGAAAATTTGTGCTTTGTTTATTAAGCGACAGTGTGGTTGTGATTGTGTGTGTGTGTGTACATGTTTGTTATAATGATATATCACAAGGCTTTGTCAACCAGATAATTATTGTTTGGAAATATATTTAATATTAATTATTTTCTTTAGTCAAATGTGAATTTTCAGTCATTTTCTATAGACTCAAATGAGTAGATAATTCATTCCCAATTTATGATGTCACTTTTTGAGTGTCAAATGAAAGCACAACAGTGTCAGGAAGGTTGGCAGGTATGTATATAAATGATTTACTTTAATACATTGAGTAAATAACTAAGTGCAATAACTGATAATGTCTGCTACAGTCCTGGATAGATTCTCCACTAATTTATGTCAATAATGAAATGGCCTGTGATGGCGCTCACTTGCTTACAATTGAAGTAGACTGTAAACTTTGCTGACTTTTTGGCCTTGGATGGTTTCAGGGAAAATTCAGCTATTACCGTCTGCTTTTGTCCATAATTGCTGTAATTAAAGTACAAAAATAAAGTCAATCACAAGATTCATCTAATTTTATCAATTCTCTTCTTAATTATAAAGAAATATAAGTTATTGGCCTTGTATTTGCTCTGGTTTACAGTGTACTAACTTCTAATAGTGTACATGTAAACCCAAATCACTAAGTGCACTTCAAACAGTGTATACCCAGATTTACATTCTCACTTCAAACAGTGTATACCCAAATTTACATTCTCACTTCAAACAGTGTATACCCAAATTTACATTCTCACTTCAAACTGTATATACCCAAATTTACATTCTCACTTCAAACTGTATATACCCAAATATGCAATTGCATTTCAAACTGTATATACCCAAATATGCAATTGCATTTCAAACAGTGTATAACCAAAGTTTCAGCTGCACTATTCACCCATAGTAGACAATGTCCTGAATCACTGAGACATTTTGAGTTGTGGGTCAGACTGAAGGTCAAGAGCCTCCAAATAGATATGATAACTGGTGTACATGTATGTCACTGAAATCAAGTAAGTCAATAAGTCTGGCCAATGATAAGAAAATCAAACAAGTTTGGTAATTCTAACATACAAATGGTAGAAACTTATCATTGGTAGAAACTTACAAATGGTAGAAACTTACAAATGGTAGAAACATATCATTGGTAGAAACTTCCAAATGGTAGAAACTTCCAAATGGTAGAAACTTACAAGTGGTAGAAACTTCCAAATGGTAGAAACTTACAAATGGTAGAAACTTACAAGTGGTAGAAACTTACAAATGGTAGAAACTTTAGACATAAGACTTAAAATTGGATTTCTTGATCAAAAGTTTTGAAAATAATAGTTTGGTGTAGGACAGAAAGTCATACTTTGATATTTGCAATGTTGCAGTGTTTACATGAATGCCACAAGTTAATTAATTGCATCTTCTTTCTTTAGATATTAAGGTATTAAAATAGTCACTTGACATTTTTATATTTATAGCAGTTTGTAAGAAAATAAAAGTATACATATTACTACTGTAACAGTCACTGCTAATGCTGATGTTAATGAAAGATTTAAACGTGTAAGAAAATAACAGTATATACTTAGTAAAGCTACTTTTACCTGTATATCCTTAGTAAAGCTACTTTTACCTGTATATCCTTAGTAAAGCTACTTTTACCTGTATATCCTTATTAAAGCTACTTTTACCTGTGTATCCTTATTAAAGCTACTTTTACCTGTATATCCTTAGTAAAGCTACTTTTACCTGTATATCCTTATTAAAGCTACTTTTACATGTATATCCTTAGTAAAGCTACTTTTACTTGTGTATCCTTAGTAAAGCTACTTTTACTTGTGTATCCTTAGTAAAGCCACTTTTACCTGTATATCCAATAGTAAAGCTACTTTTACTTGTGTATTCTTAGTAAAGCTACTTTTACCTGTGTATCCTTAGTAAAGCTACTTTTACCTGTGTATCCTTAGTAAAGCTACTTTTACCTGTATATCCTTAGTAAAGCTACTTTTACTTGTGTATCCTTAGTAAAGCTACTTTTACATGTATATCCTTAGTAAAGCTACTTTTACTTGTGTATCCTTAGTAAAGCTACTTTTACTTGTGTATCCTTAGTAAAGCCACTTTTACCTGTATATCCAATAGTAAAGCTACTTTTACTTGTGTATTCTTAGTAAAGCTACTTTTACCTGAGTATCCTTAGTAAAGCTACTTTTACCTGCATATCCTTAATAAAGCTACTTTAACCTGTATATCCTTAGTAAAGCTACTTTTACTTGTGTATCCTTAGTAAAGCTACTTTTACCTGTGTATCCTTAGTAAAGCTACTTTTACCTGTGTATCCTTAGTAAAGCTACTTTTACCTGTATATCCTTAGTAAAGCTACTTTTACTTGTGTATCCTTAGTAAAGCTACTTTTACCTGTATATCCTTAGTAAAGCTACTTTTACCTGAGTATCCTTAGTAAAGCTACTTTTACCTGTATATCCTTAATAAAGCTACTTTTACCTGTATATCCTTAGTAAAGCTACTTTTACCTGTGTATCCTTAGTAAAGCTACTTTTACCTGTGTATCCTTAGTAAAGCTACTTTTACCTGTGTATCCTTAGTAAAGCTACTTTTACCTGTATATCCTTATTAAAGCTACTTTTACCTGTATATCCTTAGTAAAACTACTTTTACCTGTGTATCCTTAGTAAAGCTACTTTTACCTGTGTATCCTTAGTAAAGCTACTTTTACCTGTGTATCCTTAGTAAAGCTACTTTTACCTGTATATCCTTATTAAAGCTACTTTTACCTGTATATCCTTAGTAAAGCTACCTTTTACCTGTATATCCTTATTATAGCTACTTTTACCTGTGTGTCATTAGTAAAGCTACCTTTTACTTGTGTATTCTTAGTAAAGCTACTTTTACCTGTGTATCATTAGTAAAGCTACTTTTACCTGTATATACTTAGTAAAGCTACCTTTTACCTGTGTATCCTTAGTAAAGCTACTTTTACCTGTATATCCTTAATAAAGCTTCTTTTACCTGTATATCCTTAGTAAAGCTTCTTTTACCTGTATATCCTTAGTAAAGCTACTTTTACTTGTGTATCCTTAGTAAAGCTACTTTCACCTGTATATCCTTAGTAAAGCTACTTTTACCTGTGTATCCTTAGTAAAGCTACTTTTATCTGTATATCCTTATTAAAGCTACTTTTACCTGTATTTCCTTAGTAAAGCTACCTTTTACCTGTATATCCTTATTATAGCTACTTTTACCTGTGTATCATTAGTAAAGCTACCTTTTACCTGTGTATTCTTAGTAAAGCTACTTTTACCTGTGTATCATTAGTAAAGCTATTTTTACATGTATATACTTAGTAAAGCTACCTTTTACCTGTGTATTCTTAGTAAAGCTACTTTTACCTGTGTATCACTAGTAAAGCTATTTTTACATGTATATACTTAGTAAAGCTACCTTTTACCTGTGTATTCTTAGTAAAGCTACTTTTACCTGTGTATCCTTAGTAAAGCTAATTTTTACCTGTGTATCCTTAGTAAAGCTAATTTTTACCTGTGTATCATTAGTAAAGCTACTTTTACCTGTATATCCTTAGTAAAGCTTACTTTTACCTGTGTATCTTTTATTAAAACTACCTTTCCTATCTAAGAGTAAGCATCAAATAAACCTCAATGATCCCAGCATTATGTGCTTGTTCTACAATTTGCCATTAAGACTTCATTTGCTAATCAGTTACCCTTTTCATGTGAAGCCATCAATTTACTATGATTATGAATAATAATAATAATAATAATAATAATAATAATAATAATAATAATAATAATGAAGAATAATAATGAAGAATAATAATAATAAAAATGAAGATTAATAGATATTAATGATTTTAATACATTTTAAAAAAATTAATTTTTGAAAATTCAAACTGTGATTTTTTGTCCTGCATTACTATGATAATTCAATTTGTGACGTTTCTTCACATGACATTTTGTCCTGTGACTTTCTGTCCATTTACCAAAAAGTCCATTCTTGAAACTTTATTGATAAAAGAATCCAGCCATGATATTCTTCAGAATGCATGAAAATAAGAATCCAGCCCCCAATATCCTTGAAACTTTATGAGCAAATAAACCAAGTTATTATACTTAGCATGCACAATAGAAATTTTATCAATTTTATTTACAGAGATATGCAAGTTAATAAAAATCATTGAGTTGCATCAATTTTGAAGCCTTAGTTCTTGTTCAAAAAGTTCAGGGAATGAAAAGCCTGTCATCAATTACTTTCAGATTTAATCAAAACTACAATCAATTCTGCAAATTTGATTAAAAATACAATTATAATTACTCAAGTTTGCACATAGTAATTGATTTAATAACATAGTAATTGATTTAATAACATAGTAATTGATTTAATAACATAGTAATTGATTTAATAACATAGTAATTGATTTAATAACATAGTAATTGATTTAATAACATAGTAATTGATTTAATAACATAGTAATTGATTTAATAACATAGTAATTGATTTAATAACATAGTAATTGATTCAATAACATAGTAATTGATTTAATAACATAGTAATTGATTTAATAACATAGTAATTGATTTAATAACATAGTAATTGATTCAATAACATAGTAATTGATTTAATAACATAGTAATTGATTTAATAACATAATTTTTAGATTCTCTTAAATTTCTCGGATGTTTTCACAAAGTAATTGATTCTATGACATTACTTTTAGAATGCAATCAATTTCTCTTTGATGTTTTAACAAGTATTTAATGCATTTTCTCTTACATGTTTGTACAAAGTAATTGATTCCATGACATTACTGTAATAAATTTCTCTTTTTTGCATATTTAAAAGTAATACTAATAGTATAATCTAGGTAAGAGTTTTACATTTAGGATTAATACCTATGTTCTAATCAAGGTAAGTGTATAAATGTTTAAAAAACAAAACATTAAAATCGATGAACTTCAAATAATATGTCCTTTTTACTATCCGGCTCAAATGTCATTTATATGAAATGTGGAGAGCACAGTTTTAGTGTCAAGTATGTTTGAAATATGTAATCAATTAGTAATTATAAAGCAATCTTTATTTTTTAAAACTTTAATTAAATAAATTATAACTACTTGATATTTAACCAAGAATCTGCTCATGTTAAGCCTGAACTTGCATTATATTCCAAATCCAAAGAGGATAGGGTAAATGATTTTGGTAAAAAAGAAAACAACTTTAACATTAAATAATGTCTGTTCATCAGATAAGTTGCTATTATTTAAAAATCAGCAATTACACAATTACAATTACTGACTTTGATTATACAATATCTGGATGGCAGATAAGTCTTTAGTGTGTTATACTTTAGCTCATGTCTGGATGACATAGAAATCTCTGTTGTGTGTTATATTTAAGCCCATGTCTGGATGGCATAGAAGTCTCTGTTGTGTGTTATATTTAAGCCCATGTTTGGATGGCATAGAAGTCTCTGATGTGTGTTTATACTTTAGCCCATGTCTGGATGGCAGATGTCCTTAGTGTGTTATACTTTAGCTCAAGTCTGGATGGCATAGAAGTCTGTGATGTGTGTTATACTTTAGCCCATGTCTGGATGGCATAGAAGTCTCTGACGTTTGTTATACTTTAGCCCATGTTTGGATGGCATAGAAGTCTCTGATGTTTGTTATACTTTAGCCCATGTCTGGATGGCATAGAAGTCTCTGATGTTTTTTATACTTTAGCCCATGTCTGGATGGCATAGAAGCCTCTGATGTTTGTTATACTTTAGCCCATGTCTGGATAGCATAGAAGTCCTTAGTGTGTTGTACTTTAACCCATGTCTGGATGGCAGATAAGTCCTTAGTGTGTTATATTTTAGCCCATGTCTGGATGGCATAGAAGTCTCTGATGTGTGTTATACTTTAGCTCGTGTCTGGATGGCGTAGAAGTCTCTGATGTGTGTTATACTTCAGCCCATGTCTGTATGGCATAGAAGTCTCTGATGTGTGTTATACTTTAGCCCATGTTTGGATGGCATAGAAGTCTCTGATGTGTGTTTATACTTTAGCCCATGTCTGGATGGCAGATGTCCTTAGTGTGTTATACTTTAGCTCAAGTCTGGATGGCATAGAAGTCTGTGATGTGTGTTATACTTTAGCCCATGTCTGGATGGCATAGAAGTCTCTGACGTTTGTTATACTTTAGCCCATGTTTGGATGGCATAGAAGTCTCTGATGTTTGTTATACTTTAGCCCATGTCTGGATGGCATAGAAGTCTCTGATGTTTTTTATACTTTAGCCCATGTCTGGATGGCATAGAAGCCTCTGATGTTTGTTATACTTTAGCCCATGTCTGGATAGCATAGAAGTCCTTAGTGTGTTGTACTTTAACCCATGTCTGGATGGCAGATAAGTCCTTAGTGTGTTATATTTTAGCCCATGTCTGGATGGCATAGAAGTCTCTGATGTGTGTTATACTTTAGCTCGTGTCTGGATGGCGTAGAAGTCTCTGATGTGTGTTATACTTCAGCCCATGTCTGTATGGCATAGAAGTCTCTGATGTGTGTTATACTTTAGCCCATGTCTGGATGGCAGATAAGTCCTTAGTGTGTTATACTTTAGCCCATGTCTGGATGACATAGAAGTCTCTGTTGTGTGTTATATTTAAGCCCATGTTTGGATGGCATAGAAGTCTCTGCTGAGTGTTATATTTTAGCCCATGTCTGGATGGCAGATAAGTCCTTAGTGTGTTATACTTTAGCCCATGTCTGGATGACATAGAAGTCTCTGTTGTGTGTTATATTTAAGCCCATGTTTGGATGGCATAGAAGTCTCTGCTGAGTGTTATATTTTAGCCCATGTCTGGATGGCAGATAAGTCCTTAGTGTGTTATACTTTAGCCCATGTCTGGATGACATAGAAGTCTCTGTTGTGTGTTATATTTAAGCCCATGTTTGGATGGCATAGAAGTCTCTGCTGAGTGTTATATTTTAGCCCATGTCTGGATGGCAGATAAGTCCTTAGTGTGTTATACTTTAGCCCATGTCTGGATGGCATTGAAGTCTTTGCTGAGTTTTGTATTTTAGACCATGTCTGGATGGCAGATAAGTCCTTAGTGTGTTATATTTTAGCCCATGTGTGGATGGCATAGAAGTCTATGATGTGTGTTATACTTTGGCTCACGTCTGGATGGCGTAGAAGTCTCTGATGTGTGTTATACTTCAGCCCATGTCTGTATGGCATAGAAGTCTCTGATGTGTGTTATACTTTAGCCCATGTCTGGATGGCAGATAAGTCCTTAGTGTGTTATACTTTAGCCCATGTCTGGATGACATTGAAGTCTCTGCTGAGTTTTATATTTTAGACCATGTCTGGATGGCATAGAATTCCTTAGTGTGTTATATTTTAGCCCATGTCTGGATGGCATAGAAGTTTCTGCTGAGTGTTATATTTTAGCCCTGGTCTGGGCCCCAGAATATATATCCATGGTTGCCCACCACTCTTCTCAGCCCTGGTAATAACATATAATGTCCAAATAGTACACTAATTTATCCCTGAATAGGCCACAGTAATATCATATAATGTCCAAATCAGGGCCAACAATGGGGAGGAGGGGCAGCAGCAAACAAGAATATATCGGCCAAAGGCCTGAAAGGAGGCCAAAGCCAAACAACACTTTAATTTTATTTCTTAAACAAAATTTGAACAAGAACAAGAGGCCTGGATGTTTCTTTACCCCAAGGCCTGTGATTGTTCTCTATGGCCTTGGTCCAAATAATACACTAATTTCTCTCTGAATAAAAAACAGTAAATGTCCAATTATACACTAATTTCTCCCTGAATAGGCTACAGTAAATGTCCAATAATACACTAATTTCTCCCTGAATAGGCTACAGTAAATGTCCAATTATACACTAATTTCTCCCTGAATAGGCTACAGTAAATGTCCAATAATACACTAATTTCTCCCTGAATAGGCTACAGTAAATGTCCAATTATACACTAATTTCTCCCTGAATAGGCCATATAAATACTCTGTCCAAATAATACAATAATTTGTTACTCATAAGGTCACAGTTTAAATCAATTTAAAACCAAATTCAAGATAATAAGTAATAAAAGTTATCTAAAAATAAGTTCAGCAGTCAAGATTTAACCATACACTAACTCTGTAAATCATATGATAAATTGTGGTGTACATGCTAACCATACACTAACTCTGTAAATCATATGATAAATTGTGGTGTACATGCTCTCCAACATCTTAGCAATTTAGAGAGGTTAAGTGCCTTGTTCAGGGACACAATATAGCTACAGACCTTGACTGATCAGATGATAGGATTCTAACCCAAACTCTTTCAGTCTTGTTCAGGGACACAATATAGCTACAGACCTTGACTGATCAGATGATAGGATTCTAACCCAAACTCTTTCAGTCTTGTTCAGGGACACAATATAGCTACAGACCTTGACTGATCAGATGATAGGATTCTAACCCAAACTCTTTCAGTCTTGTTCAGGGACACAATATAGCTACAGACCTTGACTGATCAGATGATAGGATTCTAACCCAAACTCTTTCAGTCTTGTTCAGGGACACAATATAGCTACAGACCTTGACTGATCAGATGATAGGATTCTAACCCAAACTCTTTCAGTCTTGTTCAGGGACACAATATAGCTACAGACCTTGACTGATCAGATGATAGGATTCTAACCCAAACTCTTTCAGTCTTGTTCAGGGACACAATATAGCTACAGACCTTGACTGATCAGATGATAGGATTCTAACCCAAACTCTTTCAGTCTTGTTCAGGGACACAATATAGCTACAGACCTTGACTGATCAGATGATAGGATTCTAACCCAAACTCTTTCAGTCTTGAGTCAGGCATGCTTAACTCAGCATGAGTCAATAATGCTTAATTCCACATTACATATTGGAAGACAGACATATCTCCATCCATATTACATACTGGAAGACAGACATATCCCCATCCATATTACACAATGGAAGCCAGACATACCTGTATCCCCATCTATATTACATATTGGAAGACAGACATATCTCCATCCATATTACATACTGGAAGACAGACATATCCCCATCCATATTACAGAATGGAAGCCAGACATACCTGTATCCCCATCTATATTACATATTGGAAGACAGACATATCCCCATCTATATTACATACTGGAAGACAGACATATCCCCATCTATATTACATACTGCAAGACAAGTATATACCAGGGTATCTGTATTATATTCTGGTAGATAGACATACAAGGGGCCCCGAGTGGCCGAGTGGTCTAAATCGATCTTCGTTATGGATCACTACCATCTCACCTCTGCCTGCGTGTCTAAGATTTGGTTAATGTGGGTATGTGAGAAAGCTTGCCAATAGCTTCTCGTGGGGCAGTGGTTATTTCCGGGGTTTTCCCTGGCTCTTCCTCCACCATTAATACTGGCTGCCTTGTATAGCCTATCTTGTGCTGAAAAATAGCGTTAAACCCTACTACAACTACAACAGACATACATCCCTGTATATTACAAATCAAATGGGGCAAGGGAACAATCCTCATCTTTGTCATCCATGGTCAGAAAAGGATGTTAATGAATGGCATGTTGGTTTTAATCACTAAACCTGAATTCTCCATCTCTTGTGAGATTCCATGGGACTACATGTTGGTTGTAATCACTAAATCTGAACTCTCCATCTCTTGTGAGATTCCATGGGACTACATGTTGGTTGTAATCACTAAATCTGAACTCTCCATCTCTTGTGAGATTCCATGGGACTACATGTTGGTTGTAATCACTAAATCTGAACTCTCCATCTCTTGTGAGATTCCATGGGACTACATGTTGGTTGTAATCACTAAATCTGAACTCTCCATCTCTTGTGAGATTCCATGGGACTACATGTTGGTTGTAATCACTAAATCTGAACTCTCCATCTCTTGTGAGATTCCATGGGACTACATGTTGGTTGTAATCACTAAATCTGAACTCTCCATCTCTTGTGAAATTCCATGGGACTACATGTTGGTTGTAATCAATAAATCTGAACTCTCCATCTCTTGTGAGATTCCATGGGACTACATGTTGGTTCTAATAACTAAATCTGAACTCTCCATCTCTTGTGAGATTCCATGGGACCCTCAGCTTTTATTTCTTGACTCTCATTTCAGTCTTGTTTTATACTTTACTGCCATGTTTTACTTACAGAAATGTGGCCCTATTGTGTTTCATTATTCAAATGTTGCCCTGTTGTTTTTCATTCATCAAATGTGTCTCTGTTATTTTGTCATTAAACAAATGTGTCCCTGTTATTTTTCATTCTCCAAATGTGGCCCTGTTATTTTTCATTCTCCAAATGTGGCCCTGTTATTTTCATTATTCAAATGTGGCCATGCTATTTTCATTATTCAAATGTGGCCTTGCTATTTTCATTATTCAAATGTGGCCTTGCTATTTTCATTATTCAAATGTGACCCTGTTATTTTTTATTATTCAAATGTGGCCCTGTTATTTTTATTATTCAAATGTGGCCATGCTATTTTCATTATTCAAATGTGGCCTTGCTATTTTCATTATTCAAATGTGGCCTTGCTATTTTCATTATTCAAATGTGGCCTTGCTATTTTCATTATTCAAATGTGACCCTGTTATTTTTTATTATTCAAATGTGGCCCTGTTATTTTTCATTCTCCAAATGTGGCCCTGTTATTTTCATTATTCAAATGTGGCCATGCTATTTTCATTATTCAAATGTGGCCTTGCTATTTTCATTATTCAAATGTGGCCTTGCTATTTTGATTATTCAAATGTGGCTTTGCTATTTTCATTATTCAAATGTGACCCTGTTATTTTTTATTATTCAAATGTGGCCCTGTTATTTTTATTATTCAAATGTGACCTTGCTATTTCATTATTCAAATGTGACCTTGCTATTTTCATTATTCAAATGTGACCTTGCTATTTTCATTATTCAAATGTGACATTGCTATTTTCATTATTCAAATGTGACCTTGCTATTTTCATTATTCAAATGTGGCCTTGCTATTTTCATTATTCAAATGTGGCCTTGCTATTTTCATTATTCAAATGTGGCCTTGCTATTTTCATTATTCAAATGTGACCCTGTTATTTTTTATTATTCAAATGTGGCCATGTTATTTTTATTATTCAAATGTGACCTTGCTATTTTCATTATTCAAATGTGACCTTGCTATTTTCATTATTCAAAAGTGACCTTGCTATTTTCATTATTCAAATGTGACATTGCTATTTTCATTATTCAAATGTGACATTGCTATTTTCATTATTCAAATGTGGCCTTGTTATTTTTCATTATTCAACAGCAATGTTTAACAATCTCACACAACATGCTGCAAAAGTACTGGTGTGTCAAAACATACCAGGCTATCATAACAATATTGATTTAATGTTTCCCCCATACATTTTTTAACAGCAGCAAAAAAGTAGATCAACATATTTAAACCAAAGACAGCCAAAGACTAACCTGAGATCTTCTCTCTTTGATGATGCCAGGCAACTGCCCTCAACCATGAGATGACAGGAAGTCAGGGAGACAGGAAGTGGATTTTCAAATGACACCTCCACCTTGAAAGTATCTTCAACTTTGGCTTCCTTGGGAGACTAAACACAACAATGTTATGAAAATAAGTCCAACAAATAAATGTAAAGTTTTGTACTTTGCAGAATTATTTTTTAAAAAAATGAAACAATACATGCAAACCACCATCTAATACAATTCCTGGGTGTAATAGAATTAGATTTCAAAACACCACATATTGCAATCAATTGGATATAGGTACAAAAAAAATACACTGTAGTGAACCCTTTTGCATAATATATTTTCATTTCACAAGCAATTGTAGCACTTTTAAATGATGTCAATAAATATACACATGAAGGCAATAATTGGCTGCCTACAAGATTATCAGAATCATCCCCTGTGAGCTCCTGGAATGGGTTTGGTCCATTAATTGCAGTATCATTCAAAATTTGGGTAGTGGGACCATGTCAAAAAAGTATGTGGTCATGTTCTGCTAGACATCCTAACTGCTGGACTGATTGCTTCTCTACCAAAATAAACACAAATCTATCTTTGTCACCTCCTCAAAGCTTTGTGCAGACCAGTCTCTTGTTTTCCTCATACACCAATGCCTTTCTACAATATTATCATGGAATGTGCCACAAAATCATGGCAACTGACTTCAATGGTAAGTAATCTTAATATTTTACAATCATTTATTGATAAGCCTCCTCAATGTTGTCTTCCCAGGACACAATAAGCCAGCATTCAGTCAGTGTTCATCTGGAACTTAAGAAGCATTGTTGGAGCCATGGAAACATAATCTTTGAAGGGAGTTGCAGCATCCCAGCTAGATTAAACATGATATTTCCTACTTGAAAATGACTCAAGATTTCATTCTGCTTCTGGGCGTGGTCGACTGGCTGTGTACCATCTGGTACAAACTTGCTTGACTGGCTGTGTACCATCTGGTACAAACTTACTTGACTGGCTGTGTACCATCTGTGTGCTTTCTTAGACTTGGCTGTGTACAATCTGCTACAAATGTGATGAAGTTGTCACATGGTTTTTAGGACTTGGCCGTTTACCATCTCACATAAAACTTCAGGACAAAAGGTTTTCTGGACTTGGCTATGTTCCATCTAGTACGCACTTTATCAAGATGGAACAATGTCTCCTGGATTACTGTTTGGCTCTCAGTCTGACATGTTTTTTAAGTACAGAGTATGCCTCCAATGAACCATGGCAAGGGACTGGCACTAACTTTCAGATGTATAATTATTCATTGATAGATATCAGAAACATGTATTTTATAATTATTCATTGATAGATATCAGAAACATGTATTTTATAATTATTCATTGATAGGTATCAGAAACATGTATTTTATAATTATTCATTGATAGGTATCAGAAACATGTATTTTATAATTATTCATTGATAGATATCAGAAACATGTATTTTATAATTATTCATTGATAGGTATCAGAAACATGTATTTTATAATTATTCATTGATAGGTATCAGAAACATGTATTTTATAATTATTCATTGATAGGTATCAGAAACATGTATTTTATAATTATTCATTGATAGGTATCAGAAACACATATTTTATAATTATTCATTGATAGGTATCAGAAACATGTATTTTATAATTATTCATTGATAGGTATCAGAAACATGTATTTATAATTATTCATTGATAGGTATCAGAAACATGTATTTTATAATTATTCATTGATAGATATAAGAAACATGTATTTTATAATTATTCATTGATAGATATAAGAAACATGTATTCTATAATTATTCATTGATAGATATCAGAAACATGTGTTTTATAATTATTCATTGATAGATATCAGAAACATGTATTTTATAATTATTCATTGATAGGTATCAGAAACACGTATTTTATAATTATTCATTGATAGGTATCAGAAACACGTATTTTATAATTATTCATTGATAGGTATCAGAAACACGTATTTTATAATTATTCATTGATAGGTATCAGAAACACGTATTTTATAATTATTCATTGATAGATATCAGAAACATGTATTTTATCAGAAACATGTATTTTATAATTATTCATTGATAGATATCAGAAACATGTATTTTATAATTATTCATTGATAGATATCAGAAACATGTATTTTATAATTATTCATTGATAGATATCAGAAACATGTATTTTATAATTATTCATTGATAGATATCAGAAACATATATATTACATTGGGAATGTGAGAATACATCAATGTAGTACACAATGCATATTGCAGTGGGACTGTGACAATACATCAATGTAGTACACAATATATATTGTAGTACACAATGCATATTGCATTGGGACTGTGAAGTGAATTTTCAAAAGAGATCACGTGGGAATTTATGACAAGGTACTACCATTGTAGGCTTTACGCAGTGTCTGAATAGCTAGTGTGTTCTGAGTAATGTAAGTGAAGGAATTTTATATAAATCTAGAAAGTGGTACATGTAGTGATTATGGGATAATTTGGTGCTTTAAGGAAACAGTTTTCCAAGGAGAGAGGGACTTGACCATCCAGAGACAGAGTCTAAAAAATAGGAAGAAAAGGGAGAAGTGATGAGTGAGGTCCTAAAGGGGAAGTGACAAGTAGAGAGTAAAATCTAGGTAGTCCAAGAAGGATGCGGCAGTTGGAAAGAAAAAGGAAAGATTCAAGCAAATAGGAAACATTGGATCAGTCAAGAAGGTGATGCAGCCAGTCATGGACATTGTGCTCTTTTCCTCCCTTGTTATGCTGATATAATAAATCCAAATTAGACATGATATAAAATCTTGTTGATATAATTTAAGTTGAATTGAAACTACCACTATTAAATTGTATGATTACATTTTTTATTTGTCTTGTCTAAGGAGGCTCGAATTGCATTATTTCTTCCCAATAATCTTGCCTAGTTCTCTGTTGATATTCTATCTTACACTCATAATGGGTCATAACATTGAGTGAGGTCATTCCCTAGATAATGTAGATAAATCCAATTAAATATCCCTCTTGCTAAGAGGGAGACCTTTACAAGTAACTTGGTAATACTAGTAACTTTTTAATACTAGTAACTTTGTAATAATAGTAACTTGGTAATACTAGTAACTTTGTAATATTAGTAACTTTGTAATATTAGTAACTTTGTAATATTAGTAACTTTTTAATACTATAACTTTTTAATACTAGTAACATTTTAATACTAGTAACTTTGTAATATTAGTAACTTTATAATACTAGTAACATTTTAATACTAGTAACATTGTAATACTAGTAACTTTGTAATATTAGTAACTTTGTCATATTAGTAACTTTGTAATATTAGTAACTTTTTAATATTAGCAACTTTGTAATACTAGTAACTTCATAATACTAGCAGCTTTTTAATACTAGTAACTTTGTAATATTAGTAACTTGGTAATATTAGCAGCTTTGTAATACTAGTAACTTTTAATACTAGTAACTTTTTAATACTATAACTTTTTAATACTAGTAACTTTTAATACTAGTAACATTATAATACTAGTAACTTTGTAATATTAGTAACTTTTTAATACTAGCAATATTTTAATACTAGTAACTTTTTAATATTAGTAACTTGGTAATACTTGTAACTTTTTAATACTAGTAACTTTGTAATATTAGTAACTTGGTAATATTAGTAACTTGGTAATACTAGTAACTTTGTAATATTAGTAACTTGGTAATATTAGCAACTTTATAATACTAGTAACTTTTAATACTAGTAACTTTTTAATACTAGTAACTTTTTAATACTAGTAACATTATAATACTAGCAACTTTGTTATGCTAGTAACATTGTAATACTGATAACTTTGTAATACTAGTAACATTTTAATACTAGTAACTTTGTAATATTAGTAACCTTTTAATACTAGTAACATTTTAATACTAGTAACATTATAATACTAGCAACTTTGTTATGCTAGTAGCATTGTAATACTATAACTTTTTAATACTAGTAACATTTTAATACTAGTAACTTTGTAATATTAGTAACTTTTTAATACTAGTAACATTTTAATACTAGTAACATGTAATACTAGTAACTTTGTAATATTAGTAACTTTGTCATATTAGTACCTTTGTAATATTAGTAACTTTTTAATATTAGCAGCTTTGTAATGCTAGTAACTTCATAATACTAGCAGCTTTTTAATACTAGTAACTTTGTAATATTAGTAACTTGGTAATATTAGTAACTTTGTAATACTAGTAACTTTTTAATACTAGCAGCTTTGTAATATTAGTAACTTGGTAATATTAGTAACTTGGTAATACTAGTAACTTTGTAATATTAGTAACTTGGTAATATTAGCAACTTTGTAATACTAGTAACTTTTAATACTAGTAACTTTTTAATACTATAACTTTTTAATACTATAACTTTTTAATACTAGTAACTTTTAATACTAGTAACATTATAATACTAGTAACTTTGTTATACTAGTAACATTGTAATACTGGTAACTTTGTAATACTAGTAACATTTTAATACTAGTAACTTTGTAATATTAGTAACTTTTTAATACTAGCAATGTTTTAATACTAGTAACTTTGTAATATTAGTAACTTGGTAATACTAGTAACTTTGTAAAATTAGTAACTTTTTAATATTAGTAACTTGGTAATACTAGTAACTTTGTAATATTAGTAACTTGGTAATATTAGTAACTTTGTAATACTAGTAACTTTGTAATATTAGTAACTTGGTAATATTAGTAACTTGGTAATACTAGTAACTTTGTAATATTAGTAACTTGGTAATATTAGCAATTTTATAATACTAGTAACTTTTAATACTAGTAACTTTTTAATACTAGTAACTTTTTAATACTAGTAACATTATAATACTAGCAACTTTGTTATGCTAGTAACATTGTAATACTGATAACTTTGTAATACTAGTAACATTTTAATACTAGTAACTTTGTAATATGAGTAACTTTTTAATAGTAGCAATGTTTAATAATAGTAACTTTTTAATATTAATAACTTGGTAATACAAGTAACTTTGTAAAATTAGTAACTTTTTAATATTAGCAACTTTGTAATGCTAGTAACTTTGTAATACTAGCAGCTTTTTAATACTAGTAACTTTAAAATATTAGTAACTTGGTAATACTAGTAACATTTTAATACTAGTAACTTGGTAATATTAGTAACTTGGTAATATTAGTAACTTGGTAATACTAGTAACTTTGTAATATTAGTAACTTGGTAATATTAGCAATTTTATAATACTAGTAACTTTTAATACTAGTAACTTTTTAATACTAGTAACTTTTTAATACTAGTAAGATTATAATACTAGCAACTTTGTTATGCTAGTAACATTGTAATACTGATAACTTTGTAATACTAATAACATTTTAATACTAGTAACTTTGTAATATTAGTAACTTTTTAATAGTAGCAATGTTTAATACTAGTAACTTTTTAATATTAATAACTTGGTAATACTAGTAACTTTGTAATATTAGTAACTTGGTAATACTATTAACTTTGTAATACTAGTAACTTGGTAATATTAGTAACTTTTTAATACTAGTAACTTTGTAATACTAGTAACTTGGTAATACTAGTAACTTGGTAATACTAGTAACTTTGTAATACTAGTAACTTTTTAATATTAGTAACTTGGTAATATTAATAACTTGGTAATATTAGTAACATGGTAATACTAGTAACTTTGTAATACTAGTAACTTGGTAATATTAGTAACTTGGTAATACTAGTAACTTTGTAATACTAGTAACTTTGTAATATTAGTAACTTGGTAATATTAATAACTTGGTAATATTAGTAACATGGTAATACTAATAACTTTGTAATATTAGTAACTTGGTAATATTAGCAACTTTGTAATACTATTTACTTTGTAATATTAGTAACTTTGTAATATTAGTAACTTTGTAATACTAGTAACTTTGTAATACTAGAAACTTTGTAATATTAGTAACATGGTAATACTAGTAACTTTGTAATATTAGCAGCTTTTTAATGCTAGTAACTTTTAATACTAGTAACTTTGCTACATTTTTACCATTTCAACCTGGCAACATAGGTATTACATGCAAAGACAGATGGTCAAGTTAGGAGTCTGTGTCATAATATGTATTGCATCACCAAACCTGTATTACAATATGTATTGTATCACTAAATCTGTATTACAATATGTGTTGTATCACCAAACCTGTATTACAATATGTGTTGTATCACCAAACCTGGATTACAAGATGCATTGTATCACCAAACCTGTATTACAATATGTGTTGTATCACCAAACCTATATTACAATATGTATTGTATCACCAAACCTGTATTACAATATGTGTTGTATCACCAAACCTGTATTACAATATGAGTTGTATCACCAAACCTGTACTACAATATGTATTGTATCACCAAACCTGTACTACAATATGTATTGTATCACCAAACCTGTATTACAATATGTATTGTATCACCAAACCTGTATTACAACATGTATTGTGTCACCAAACCTCTATTACAATATGTGTTGTATCACCAAACCTGTATTACAATATGTATTGTATCACCAAACCTGTATTATTACAATATGTGTTATATCACCAAACCTGTATTACAATATGTATTGTATTGTCTGCCAACTGTATGATACATTTCATGGGATATATTCTATTGTCACCCAGTTATCATATTACATATGGCATCATGACCAAAGAGTCAATGTACAGCAACACAAAGCATATCCTGCATTATTTTTGCCATGCGAAACTTAGCAATTATCAACTTGGCAACACTCCACTTTTGCAATGTTGGCTTTAGTTGGAAGTCAGTCTTATACTAGCTAATGCATGGAGCTGTTCTCTTCAGACTCTCCTATCAAAATGTACTGTTCCATGGAGTCTCTCCTATCAAAATGTACTGTTCCATGGAGTCTCTCCTATCAAAATGTACTGTTCCATGGAGTCTCTCCTATCAAAATGTACTGTTCCATGGAGTCTCTCGTATCAAAATGTACTGTTCCATGGAGTCTCTTCTATCAAAATGTACTGTTCCATGGAGTCTCTCCTATCAAAATGTACTGTTCCATGGAGTCTCTCCTGTCAAAATGTACTGTTCCATGGAGTCTCTCCTATCAAAATGTACTGTTCCATGGAGTCTCTCCTATCAAAATGTACTGTTCCATGGAGTCTCTCCTATCAAAATGTACTATTCCATGGAGTCTCTCCTATCAAAATGTACTGTTCCATGGAGTCTCTCCTATCAAAATGTACTGTTCCATGGAGTCTCTCCTATCAAAATGTACTGTTCCATGGAGTCTCTTCTATCAAAATGTACTGTTCCATGGAGTCTCTCGTATCAAAATGTACTGTTCCATGGAGTCTCTTCTATCAAAATGTACTATTCCATGGAGACTCTCCTATCAAAATGTACTGTTCCATGGAGTCTCTTCTATCAAAATGTACTGTTCCATGGAGTCTCTCCTATCAAAATGTACTGTTCCATGGAGTCTCTCATATCAAAATGTACTGTTCCATGGAGTCTCTCCTATCAAAATGTACTGTTCAGTGATTACCCATAATAAATGTAGTAGGATTCCAACAATGTAATGGTTTATGTGTTTAAAAACTGCCTCTGATGATCCTCTGATATATTTAGCAGAGTAGCATCATTCATGAATGCTTGTAAAGAAGTATGACAAACCATGAATGCATATATTTGTGTAGGATTATCCATGAATGCATGTACTGTATCTTGAAACCCTCATAATAAGGACTATGTTGTGTACCGTATCTTGAAGCCCTCATAATAAGGACTATGACTGTATCTTGAAGCTCTCATAGTAAGGACTATGTTGTGTACTGTATCTTGAAACCCTCATAATAAAGACTATGTTGTGTACTGTATCTTTAAGCCCTCATGATAATGACTATGTTGTGTACTGTATCTTGAAGCCCTCATGATAATGACTATGTTGTGTACTGTATCTTGAAGCCCTCATAATAAGGACTATCTTGTGTATTGTATCTTGAAGCCCTCATAATAAGGACTATGTTGTGTATTGTATCTTGAAGCCCTCATAATAAGGACTATGTTGTGTACCGTATCTTGAAGCCCTCATAATAAGGACTATGACTGTATCTTGAAGCTCTCATAGTAAGGACTATGTTGTGTACTGTATCTTAAAGCCCTAATAATAAAGACTATGTTGTGTACTGTATCTTAAAGCCCTAATAATAAAGACTATGTTGTGTACTGTATCTTGAAGCTCTCATAATAAGGACAATGTTGTGTTTTGTATGAGGAACTTCATCATCTACCAAATGAATGCATCCAGAACTGAGACACACAATCTAGCCACCCCACAATAATGGTAAGATTTCTTCACCTCTACTTCCTAGATCATGTTTCAAATAACTGTAATGATGTAGTCAATCTTGGAATGGCTGCCTTATAGACAAAAGTATTAACAAGGCCATTCTCCAGCAAAACCTTTGTCAGCCTGTAGACAAGGACCCTCAGCATTATTTTCTTCCACACTGACTGAAGACAGAAGTAGGATTGAAGGAACATGTGATCTTGGTAATTTATTTTAGAAGGAAATAACATGTAGATTACAGTATGTTATTTTTGTCTTTCTGGTATGTTCTTTTTCCATCTTAAGGAACAATTAAAGTGCCACAGTCTGATGCATAAAGGTTGAAAAAACAAGGTTTCTGGATAACAACTAATGAGAAATAAGATATTTGAAAACACCAAAATCAATCCAAAGACAAATAGTCAAAGCTATGTAGTTTTGAAGTGGGACAAATTTCAGCAACCCTCTTCATACTGCATTCGGTTTGTGTTACTAAGAGTTTGTGTTACTAAGAGTTTGTGTTAATAAGAGTTTGTATTAATAAAAGTTTGTATTACATTTTGCTACAAATTTTATGCAATTAATGTAAAATATAGTTTGCAGAAAACAAATTTATGCAAATTTGAAATACCTTAATGATAAGATGAGGTTTACGAAGTCTGAATTCGTCTTCATCTATGCTGACTTGGTGAGTTTCCTTAACACGGAGGCCATAAGAAATTCTCATCAGACAATGGTCTTCAAGCTTCTCTAGATAGTCAGTTGGGGTCACTGCCATTGTAAGCTTCTCACCTGAAAACATTAAAATAGTGAAGTCATAACAAACAAAGAAAACAACTCATAGATTAAAAGAAATTGATTGCTAATTACTTAAGCATTAGATCCAGAGGGGTTCCTCCTCTGTATAACACTTCATAGGGCCATGTAGTAAGTAAGGGAACAATGGTTATTATTGCAATGAGACAGTGTCCTAACTGTGCATTACAACACAAACTCATATTTAAACATTTGACATTGCATTATATTTGGTTTGCATAGGTCAAAAACCAATCACATTCTAACTGGCTCTCATAAGTCAATCAAAATTAGTGTTCTCATAAGCCAAAAACCAAACACATTATAATTTGTTCTTAAAAGCCAAGAACCAACTGCAATAAGTGAGCATTTCAATGTGATAATTATATAAGTGTGATAAATGAGTATTTCAATGTGATAATTATATCAGTGTGATAAATGAGTATTTCAATGTGATAATTATTTCAGTGTGATAAATGAGTATTTCAATGTGATAATTATTTCAGTCTGATAAGTAAGTATTTCAGGGTGGCAATTAATGAGTGTGGTAATTATTTCAGTGAAATAACTATTTCAGTGAAAAAAATATTTCATTGTGATAAGTATTTTAGTGTGATACTTATTTCAGTGTGATAAAGAATATTTCAATGTGATAATTATTTCAGTGTGATAAATGATTATTTCAATGTGATAATTATTTCAGTGTGATAAATGAGTATTTCAATGTGATAATTATTTCAGTGTGATAAATGAGTATTTCATTGTGATAAGTATTTCAGTGTGATACTTATTTCAGTGTGATAAAGAATATTTCAATGTGATAATTATTTCAGTGTGATAAGTAAGTGTTTCAGGGTGGTAATTAATGTGTGATAAATATTTCAGTGTGATAAGTGAGCATTTCAGTGTGATAAGTGATTATTTCATTCACATTTTAGAACTTCTACACAGCTGATTATCTTATGAATTTGTATGAGTAGCTACTTTTAATCATGTGATGAAATGCCACTTTAAGAAACAATAGAACAGGTTTGTCTTATAATAAGATCACTTCTTCTCCCCCTTTACACAAAACTTTTAGGTGTAAATTCAGACTTCAATAGGACAAATCCTGTAACTTACTCTGTCCTGGATTAAAAATAACCTCAACTGGTTGTTTCTTGATCTCTTTACTTGCCACCCCAGTGTAGTACATGGAGCAGCACTGCAGGAATCCGTTCACGGTTCGAATGTCCTTGGAATTGTTGGTGACTTGGACAGTGACATTGAAGTCATGTCCTATTTCCATGTCATCTAGATCCACCAGTTCCATCACTACATCCTAAAATATTTCCAAATTTCATTTTACAAAATCTTGATCATATGGAGACATCTTTAAGTCAGAAAGAAAAACATTTTTACAGTAAATGTTACATGTTCAAAATGTGTACAAGATAATAATCAGTAAAATAAAGAATGAATTTATGAATGGGACAAATAATTTGACCAACTTATAAAGATGCAAATGACAGACTCCATTCCATAGCTATTTTTGTATGTATGATTGAGAAAGTATCCCCAAATCTACTAGAGTCCAAATCAATCTGGCCCCTCAATCGCAAAACTTTACTTATCAGTTCAACAGATATAGCCTTTTGATTCCTTAAAGTATTGTGGAGTAGTTTTGAATTTGGGTAATGGAGAGAACACTTGTGTAAGCAATGGTGTCTGCAATGTTTTTATGTAGCATCTTACTCCACCCAGTTTCATTATCTTGATGCCAGGCTGACCAGTCCTAACACTAACACACAGCTTTCATATTGCTTTGATGCCAGACTGACCAGTCTTAACACTAACACATGGCTTTCATATTGCTGAAATCCTAGCAAGCTTCTAACCCATGACATCTTGCATCCAAGGCAATTATTCTAATCACTTGGGCCACAGAGTGCTTTACACCTTGTAAAAATTATTCTAATCACTTGGGCCACAAACAGAGTGCTTTTCACCTTGTAAAAATTATTCTAATCACTTGGGCCACAAACAGAGTGCTTTACACCTTGTAAAAAACCCATCTCTTACCTAACACATCTAGTAGCAGAAATTTCCTTGAAAATAACACCTACTCATAAATGACAAAATTATGACCCTGTTTTCTTTCAATTTCATGCTTAATCACTATAATAGATAAACTGTCAACCAATAGCAAAATAGCGTACTCCCTTACGTTTACTGCAAAAATAGGTTTCAGGGAAACATTATTAGAAAAAATATGACAAACATAAAAGTGGAAATATTACTAGTATAAATATGACAAGCATAGAAGTGGAAACATTAATGTTTAACTATACCAACCATAGAAGTTGAGACATTAATAGTATAAATATGACAAGCATAGAAGTGGAAATATTAAATGTGTAAATACAACAAGAGTAGAAGTGGAAACATTCCAAGCATAAATATGTTGAGCACATAAGTGGAAACATTACTAGTATAAATATAACAAGCATAGAAGTGGAAACATTACTGTTATAAATACAACAAGCATAGAAGTGGAAACATTACTAGTATAAATACAACAAGCATAGAAGTGTAAACATTAATAGTGTAAAGACACAAGAGTAGAAGTGGAAACATTACTAGTATAAATATGACAAGCACACAAGTGGAAACATTACTAGTATAAATACAAGAAGCATAGAAGTGGAAACATTACTGTTATAAATACAACAAGCATAGAAGTGGAAACATTACTAGTATAAATACAACAAGCATAGAAGTGTAAACATTAATAGTGTAAAGACACAAGAGTAGAAGTGGAAACATTACTAGTATAAATATGACAAGCACACAAGTGGAAACATTACTAGTATAAATACAAGAAGCATAGAAGTGGAAAGATTAAGCAATATTATAAAGAAAACAATTTAATTTATATTTGTCAGTATTGAAGCTTAAAAATTTAGATGTTTTTCAAAAAATGCTAAAATTTCTAAATAAAAGAAACCCTACAAATTCCAGTTTAACAATTCTTTGTCTAAATAAAAGGTGTGAAACAGGAAAACAAAGAATGGCCACCATCAGTTATTTAGTATAAAGGTCCTTTACCAGCTAGGTTGTTTAGTAATTGGCATAAAGGACACAGAACTGCTAGGCTGTTTAGTAATTAGCATGGACATAGACCAGCTAGGCTGTTTAGTAATTGGCATAAAGGACACAGAACTGCTAGGCTGTTTAGTAATTAGCATGGATATAGACCAGCTAGGCTGTTTAGTAATTAGCATGGATATAGACCAGCTAGGCTGTTTAGTAATTAGCATGGACATAGACCAGCTAGGCTGTTTAAAAATTCTTATAAAGGACATAGACCAGCTAGGTTGTTTAGTAATTGGCATAGAGGACACAGACCAGCTAGGCTATAAATAGCAATTGGCATAAAGGACACAGATCAGCTAGGTTGTTTAGTAATTAGCATGGACATAGACCAGCTAGGCTGTTTAGTAATTGGCATAAAGGACACAGACCAGCTAGGTTGTTTAGAAATTGGCATAAAGGACACAGACCAGCTAGGTTGTTTAGTAATTGGCATAAAGAACACAGACCAGCTATATTGTTTAGAAATTGGCATAAAGGACACAGACAAGCTAAGTTGTTTAGTAATTGGCATAAAGAACACAGACCAGCTAGGTTGTTTAGTAACTGGCATAAAGGACACACACAAGCTAGTAGGCTGTTTAGTAATTAGCATGGCATAAAGGACACAGACCAACTAGGTTGTATAGTAACTAGCATAGAAAACACAGACCAGCTAGGTTGTTTAGTAATTGGCATAAAGGACACAGACCAGCTAGGTTGTTTAGTAATTGGCATAAAGGAAACAGATCAGTTAGGTTGTTTAGTAATTGGCATAGAGGACACAGACAAGTTAGGTTGTTTAGTAATTGGCATAAAGGACACAGACCAGCTAGGTTGATTAGTAATTGGCATAAAGGACACATACCAGCTAGGTTGTTTAGTAATTGGCATAAAGAACACAGACCAGCTATATTGTTTAGAAATTGGCATAAAGGACACAGACCAGCTAGGCTGTTTAGTAATTGGCATAAAGAACACAGACCAGATAGGTCGTTTAGTAACTGGCATAAAGGACACACACAAGCTAGTAGGTTGTTTAGTAATTGGCATAAAGGACACAGACCAGCAATGTTGTTTAGTAATTGGCATAAAGAACACAGACCAGCTATATTGTTTAGAAATTGGCATAAAGGACACAGACCAACTAGGTTGTTTAGTAACTGGCATAGAAAACACAGACCAGCTAGGTTGTTTAGTAATTGGCATAAAGGACACAGAACTGCTAGGCTGTTTAGTAATTAGCATGGATATAGACCAGCTAGGCTGTTTAGTAATTAGCATGGATATAGACCAGCTAGGCTGTTTAGTAATTAGCATGGACATAGACCAGCTAGGCTGTTTAAAAATTCTTATAAAGGACATAGACCAGCTAGGTTGTTTAGTAATTGGCATAGAGGACACAGACCAGCTAGGCTATAAATAGCAATTGGCATAAAGGACACAGATCAGCTAGGTTGTTTAGTAATTAGCATGGACATAGACCAGCTAGGCTGTTTAGTAATTGGCATAAAGGACACAGACCAGCTAGGTTGTTTAGAAATTGGCATAAAGGACACAGACCAGCTAGGTTGTTTAGTAATTGGCATAAAGAACACAGACCAGCTATATTGTTTAGAAATTGGCATAAAGGACACAGACAAGCTAAGTTGTTTAGTAATTGGCATAAAGAACACAGACCAGCTAGGTTGTTTAGTAACTGGCATAAAGGACACACACAAGCTAGTAGGCTGTTTAGTAATTAGCATGGCATAAAGGACACAGACCAACTAGGTTGTATAGTAACTAGCATAGAAAACACAGACCAGCTAGGTTGTTTAGTAATTGGCATAAAGGACACAGACCAGCTAGGTTGTTTAGTAATTGGCATAAAGGAAACAGATCAGTTAGGTTGTTTAGTAATTGGCATAGAGGACACAGACAAGTTAGGTTGTTTAGTAATTGGCATAAAGGACACAGACCAGCTAGGTTGATTAGTAATTGGCATAAAGGACACATACCAGCTAGGTTGTTTAGTAATTGGCATAAAGAACACAGACCAGCTATATTGTTTAGAAATTGGCATAAAGGACACAGACCAGCTAGGCTGTTTAGTAATTGGCATAAAGAACACAGACCAGATAGGTCGTTTAGTAACTGGCATAAAGGACACACACAAGCTAGTAGGTTGTTTAGTAATTGGCATAAAGGACACAGACCAGCAATGTTGTTTAGTAATTGGCATAAAGAACACAGACCAGCTATATTGTTTAGAAATTGGCATAAAGGACACAGACCAACTAGGTTGTTTAGTAACTGGCATAGAAAACACAGACCAGCTAGGTTGTTTAGTAATTGGCATAAAGGACACAGACAAGCTAGGTTGTTTAGTAATTGGCATAAAGAACACAGACCAGCTATATTGTTTAGAAATTGGCATAAAGGACACAGACAAGCTAAGTTGTTTAGTAATTGGCATAAAGAACACAGACCAGCTAGGTTGTTTAGTAACTGGCATAAAGGACACACACAAGCTAGTAGGTTGTTTAGTAATTGGCATAAAGGACACATACCAACTAGATTGTTTAGTAACTGGCATAGAAAACACAGACCAGCTAGGTTGTTTAGTAATTGGCATAAAGGACACAGACCAGCTAGGTTGTTTATTAATTGGCATAAAGGAAACAGATCAGCTAAGTTGTTTAGTAATTGGCATAGAGGACACAGACCAGTTAGGTTGTTTAGTAATTGGCATAAAGGACACAGACCAGCTAGGTTGTTTAGTAATTGGCATAAAGAACACATACCAGCTATATTGTTTAGAAATTGGCATAAAGGACACAGAAAAGCTAGGCTGTTTAGTAATTGGCATAAAGAACACAGACCAGATAGGTTGTTTAGTAACTGGCATAAAGGACACACACAAGCAAGTAGGTTGTTTAGTAATTGGCATAAAGGACACAGACCAGCTAGGTTGTTTAGTAATTGATATAAAGAACACAGACCAGCTATATTGTTTATAAATTGGCATGAAGGACACAGACCAACTAGGTTGTTTAGTAACTGGCATAGAAAACACAGACCAGCTAGGTTGTTTAGTAATTGGCATAAAGGACACAGACCTGCTAGGTTGTTTAGTAATTGGCATAAAGGAAACAGATCAGCTAGGATGTTTAGTAATTGGCATAGAGGACACAGGCCAGCTAGGTTGTTTAGTAACTGGCATAAAAGACACAGACCAGATAGGATGTTTAGTAATTGGCATAGAAGACATATACCAGCTAGGTTGTTTAGTAATTGGCATAAAGAACACAGACCAGCTAGGTTGTTTAGTAATTGGCATAAAAGACACAGACCAGCTAGGTTGTTTAGTAATTGGCATAGAGGACATATACCAGCTAGATTGTTTAATAACTGGCATAAAGGACACAGACCAGCAAAGTTGTTTAGTAATTGGCATAAAAGACACAGACCAGCTAGGTTGTTTAGTAATTGGCATAAAGGACACAGACCAGTTAGGTTCTTTAGTAATTGGCATACAGGACACAAACCAGTTAGGTTCTTTAGTAATTGGCATAAAGGACACAGACCAGCTAGGTTGTTTAGTAATTGGCATAAAGGACACAGACCAGCTAGGTTGTTTAGTAACTGGCATAAAGGACACACACAAGCTAGTAGGTTGTTTAGTAATTGACATAAAGAACACAGACCAGCTAGGTTGTTTAGTAATTGGCATAAAGGACAGAGACCAGCTAGGTTGTTTAGGAACTGGCATAAAGGAAACAGATCAGCTAGGTTGTTTAGTAATTGGCATAGAGGACACAGACCAACTAGGTTGTTTAGTAACTGGCATAAAGGACACAGACCAGCTAGGTTGTTTAGAAATTGGCATAGAAGACACAGACCAGCAAAGCTGTTTAGTAATTGGCATAAAGAACGCAGACCAGTTAGGTTGTTTAGTAATTGGCATAAAGGACACACACAAGCTAGTAGGTTGTTTAGTAATTGGCATAAAGGACACAGACCAGCTAGGTTGTTTAGTAATTGGCATAAAGGACACAGACCAGCTAGGTTGTTTAGTAATTGGCATAAAGGAAACAGATCAGCTAGTTGTTTAGTAATTGGCATAGAGGACACAGACCAGCTGGGTTGTTTAATAACTGGCATAAAGGTCACAGACAAGCTAGGTTGTTTAGTAATTGGCATAGAAGACACATACCAGCTAGGTTGTTTAGTAATTGGCATAAAGGACACAGACCAGCTAGGTTGTTTAGTAATTGGCATAAAAGACACAGACTAGCTAGGTTGTTTAGTAATTGGTAGAGAGGACACATACCAGCTAGATTGTTTAGTAACTGGCATAAAGGACACAGACCAGTTAGGTTAATTAGTAATTGGCATAAAAGACACAGACCAGCTATGTTGTTTAGTAGTTGGCATAAAGGACACAGACCAGCTAGGTTGTTTAGTAATTGGCATAAAGGACACAGACCAGCTAGGTTGATTAGTAATTGGCATAAAGGACACAGACCAGCTAGGCTGTTTAGTAATTGGCATAAAGAACACAGACCAGCTAGGTTGTTTAGTAATTGGCATAAAGGACACAGACCAGCTAGGTTGTTTAGTAATTGGCATAAAGGACACAGACCAGCTAGGTTGTTTAGTAATTGGCATAAAGGACACAGACCAGCTAGGTTGTTTAGTAATTGGCATAAAGAACACAGACCAGCTATATTGTTTAGAAATTGGCATAAAGGACACAGACCAGCTAGGCTGTTTAGTAATTGGCATAAAGAGCACAGACCAGCTAGGTTGTTTAGTAACTGGCATAAAGGACACATACCAACTAGGTTGTTTAATAACTGTCATAGAAAACACAGACCAGCTAGGTTGTTTAGTAATTGGCATAAAGGACACAGACCAGCTAGGTTGTTTAGTAATTGGCATAGAAGACACAGACAAGCTAGGTTGTTTAGTAATTGGCATAAAAGACACAGACCAGTTAGGTTGTTTAGTAATTGGCATAAAGGACACAAACCAGCTAGGTTGTTTAGTAATTGGCATAAAGGACACAGACCAGCTAGTTGTTTAGTAACTGGCATAAAGGACACACACAAGCTAGTAGGTTGTTTAGTAATTGACATAAAGGAGACAGACCAGCTAGGTTGTTTAGTAATTGGCATAAAGGACACAGACCAACTAGGTTGTTTAGTAACTGGCATAGAAAACACAGACCAGCTAGGTTGTTTAGTAAATAGCATAAAGAACACAGACCAGCTAGGTTGTTTATTAATTGGCATAAAGAAACAGATCAGCTAGGTTGTTTAGTAATTGGCATAGAGGACACAGACCAGTTAGGTTGTTTAGTAGTTGGCATAAAGGACACAGACCAGCTAGGTTGTTTAGTAATTGGCATAAAGGACACAGACCAGCTAGGTTGATTAGTAATTGGCATAAAGGACACAGACCAGCTAGGCTGTTTAGTAATTGGCATAAAGAACACAGACCAGCTAGGTTGTTTAGTAACTGGCATAAAGGACACATACCAGCTACGTTGTTTAGTAACTGGCATAAAGCACACACACAAGCTAGTAGGTTGTTTTGTAACTGACATAAAGGACACAGACCAACTAGGTTGTTTAGTAATTGGCATAAAGGACACAGACCAACTAGGTTGTTTAGTAACTGGCATAGAAAACACAGACCAGCTATATTGTTTAGAAATTGGCATCAAGGACACAGACCAGCTAGGCTGTTTAGTAATTGGCATAAAGAACACAGACCAGCTAGGTTGTTTAGTAAATGGCATAAAGGACATACACAAGCTAGTAGGTTGTTTAGTAGTTGGCATAAAGGACACAGACCAGCTAGGTTGTTTAGTAATTGGCATAAAGGACACAGACCAACTAGGTTGTTTAGTAACTGGCATAGAATACACAGACCAACTAGGTTGTTTAGTAATTGGCATAAAGGACACAGACCAGCTAGGTTGTTTAGTAATTGGCATACAGGAAACAGATCAGCTAGTTGTTTAGTAATTGGCATAGATGACACAGACCAGCTAGGTTGTTTAGTAACTGGCATAAAGGACACAGACCAGTTAGGTTGTTTAGTAATTGGCATAAAAGACACAGACCAGCTAGGTTGTTTAGTAATTGATATAAAGAACACAGACCAGCTATATTGTTTATAAATTGGCATAAAGGACACAGACCAACTAGGTTGTTTTGTAATCGGCATAGATGACACAGACCAGCTAGGTTGTTTAGTAACTGGCATAAAGGACACAGACCAGTTAGGTTGTTTAGTAATTGGCATAAAAGACACAGACCAGCTAGGTTGTTTAGTAATTGGCATAAAGGACACAGACCAGTTAGGTTGTTTAGTAATTGGCATAAAAGACACAGACCAGCTAGGTTGATTAGTAATTGGCATAAAGGACACAGACCAGTTAGGTTGTTTAGTAATTGGCATTAAAGACACAGACCAGCTAGGTTGTTTAGTAACTGGCATAAAGGACACAGACCAGTTAGGTTGTTTAGTAATTGGCAGAAAGGACACAAACCAGCTAGGTTGTTTAGTAATTGGCATAAAGGACACAGACCAGCTAGGTTGTTTAGTAATTGGCATAAAGGACACACACAAGCTAGTAGGTTGTTAAGGAATTGACATAAAGGACACAGACCAGCTAGGCTGCTTAGTAATTGGCATAAAGGACACAGACCAACTAGGTTGTTTAGTAACTGGCATAGAAAACAAAGACCAGCTACGTTGTTTAGTACTTGGCATAAAGAACACAGACCAGCTAGGTTGTTTAGTAATTGGTATAAAGGGAACAGATCAGCTAGGTTGTTTAGCAATTGGCATAGAGGACACAGACCAGTTAGGTTTTTTAGTAGTTGGCATAAAGGACACAGACCAGCTAGGTTGTTTAGTAATTGGCATAAAGGACACAGACCAGCTAGGTTGATTAGTAATTGGCATAAAGGACACAGACCAGCTAGGCTGTTTAGTAATTGGCATAAAGAACACAAACCAGCTAGGTTGTTTAGTAATTGGCATAAAGGACACAGACCAGCTAGGTTGTTTAGTAATTGGCATAAAGGACACTGACCAGCTTGGTTGTTTAGTAATTTGCATAGAGGACACAGGCCAGCTAGGTTGTTTAGTAACTGGCATAAAGGACACACATGAGCTAGTAGGTTGTTGAGTAAATGCATACAGGACACAGACCAGTTAGGCTATAAATAGCAATTGGGATAAAGGACACATACAAGCTAGGCTGTATAAATAGTAAGAGGTAAAATAAGATCTAAGTGGAATAATTACCCTTTAAACAAAACTATATTTGCCAAATTGTCTTTCTGTTTTAAGTGGGACAAAAAAACACCGCTAGTGTAAATATGCAGTAGGTCCACATGAAAAACTGTTGTTCAAATACCCAGTAGATAAAATGGTAAAAAAAACTTTTAAATAAAAATACCCAGTAGGTTCTCACCTTTTCTTTGGTTTCATGTCCTTGAATATTGACATTCATATGTTTGAAATTAAGCTTAGCTCTTCTGACAGCACCTCTTTCCTCCACAGAACCTGCATGGAAGACAAGGTCAAAATGTTACAATTACTGTACAGCATCTGCATGGAAGACAAGGTCAAAATGTTACAATTACTGTACACCATCTGCATGGATGACATGTCAAAATGTTACAATTACTGCACAGCATCTGCACGGAAGACAAGGTCAAAATGTTACAATTACTGTACACCATCTGCATGGAAGACATGTCAAAATGTTACAATTACTGCACAGCATCTGCATGGAAGACAAGGTCAAAATGTTACAATTAATGTACAGCATCTGCATGGAAGACATGTCAAAATGTTACAATTACTGTACAGCATCTGCATGGAAGACAAGGTCAAAATGTTACAATTACTGTACAGCATCTACATGGAAGACATGTCAAAATGTTACAATTATATTACAGGAGCTGCATGGAGACATGGTCAAAATGTTACAATTACTGTACAGCATCTGCATGGAAGACAAGGTCAAAATGTTACAATTACTGTACAGCATCTGCATGGAAGACAAGGTCAAAAGGTTACAATTACTGTATAGCATCTGCATTTAAGACATGTCAAAATGTTACAATTACTGTACAGCACCTGCATGGAGACATGGTCAAAATGTTACAATTACTGTACAGTACCTGCATGGAGACATGGTCAAAATGTTACAATTACTGTACAGCATCTGCATTATGGACCACAAAAGAAAAGTGAATAACTGATATCACAAGTGAGATGTGGCAATATCCATTCTCATCAAGAGTGTTGCATACATACTGATGACAGCATATGCTGTTGCTGTGCAGGCCTATTTATGAGTGACCGTCATAATTGCAGTTGATGCAGGTGTACTAGGTAGTCTGAGTTACAGGCATCAGCAAAAATGTGTCCCAGTCTCTGGAGGGCATCCTTAGTGAGGGTCACCAGAGCTGCATAATCAGCAAAGAGCAAATCGCTAATGAGCACTGACCTCACTTTCATCTTCGAGTGCAGTCAAACCAGGTTGAATAGCTTCCCATCAGACCTGGTGAACAGATATATGCCATAAGTGGATGAGTCAAAGGCATAGGACAGGAGAAAAAGATCCCGAAAAGGGTCAGGACCAGTACTCATTCTAGAAAGCCTAGTCATGGGCAGACACATACTCCTCCATCTTGGAGGAGACTTACATCTGTGCAGAGTTGATACAAGGGAATCCTTTTGATTTGGAGTGGTGTAATGAGTGTGGCTGTAGGCACATCCTGCTTCTCATTAGAGCATATTTGGAATCACAGTCTGTACTATGGTAGCTTCTGGTGGAGAGGACACTGGTTATGACAGAGTGCCTGGTGATGACCAACTCAAGATGGTGCCAGTGATTAGACCTTGGATATTTCCATGACAATTTGTGTTGTAGTTTACACTTGAAGAGGATATCTGTAATGAACAGGTCCAGCTGTATATGACTCTTTTCATTGGTCTTTCCAGTGACATGATGTCCAAGGCAGGTAGGCAATTCATGGTCCACACCTACTCTGGCATTAAAGTCACCAAGAAGGAATATTTACTTGTCTTTGATCTGTTCATCCAGTTGCCCATATAACTGATCCTTTTGGTCTTCTGAAAACTTGAGGGTGGGGGCATAGACACAGACCTGCAACAGTGGCAAGGTGGATAGACAAGAGATGCTCGGTGACCCCCGAGGGCAACACAACCAAGGCCAATAGGGTGTTTAGATAGCAAAGACAACTCCAAGCTGGCAGGGCTCCATTCCAGAAAAAGGTGTAGTGTTCCTCTCTAATGGAGCTTCTGGAGCAGCTATGCTGGTATTTATTCTCGTCACCTCTCTATTAATGATGCTCATGTTCTTGGTGTTGTTCAGCTCCCTGAGGTCATCAGATAAGCCTGTATACATGTTGTGCTTGTTGTAGCTTGTGAATCAAAGAGCTGGAGTCTTCTGTGTTGGTTTCTTGTTCTTTTTTGTCTGGTGAGGAGTTTCCATCTGTATGTCATGCTGAGCAACACACTAAACCCAAGGCACCCACTGGTGCAGGCAGACATTGGTGGGCCAACACCTTACTTACATGAGGCTGCTCAGTTCAAGGCAGGTGGTAGTCGGCCAGTGCGATGCAATCATCCCTCCCACAGTCAATGCTGACCAATGGTACCCTTTCCCTACACCAACTGAGTGGGACTTATAATCCAAACACTGCCAGCTTCCATGTTTTTTCTCACTCATGAGTGAGGCAGGTGCAAGCCTGGGCTTGGAGTATGGAGATCTTGGGCTGCCAAACATCAGGATCCTCCTCTCTTCCTTGTTGGCTGGGTCAAAAAGAATGCAGAGCATGACATTTGGCACCAGTTTGGATGCAGGAACTGCCAGAAGAAAGTCATAGTCCACTCCAGAATTTCTGTCAGAGTTTACTTCCTTAGTCTTTCCTTCTCCTGAAGATATCCACAAGCAGCAGAGGAATCATTATTGGCACTTCATGGGTTTGAACTTCTTTTGAAATTTCCTTCCCCTAGACAAAATGCCTTACAATGCTTATGAGCTCCATCTGCCTGAGTCAGAGTTTTCTTCTCTTAGACTGGCTGCTAACAAGCCCAGACTGCCCATCCAGTTATACCACTGAACACATGGTTGCACAAGTCAGAAGGCTCTGTGAAAGCAGGGAGCATGAAGGTACTGCTGTGGACACTATAGTGTAGAAGAAGCCATATGCAAGTAACCTACCACCCAGCAGAGCCAGGACAGTGGTCCCATGACAATCACTACACCAGGAAAGGAGAGGTGGTGAGGGACACTTCACTTTACTTTAGTGAGCAGGGAGGGCATCAGGCTCAAGCCTTGCACAACCCATCCACCACCCTGAAAAGCAACAAGCATTGTAAAAATTCAACAAATAATTTTTTTAACTACAATAAAAAGTAAAAATGTGAAAAAAAAGAAATTTGTGGCATTGCTAATTAAATCCCAAATAATCCTAGAATGAAATGCTCTGAATAAACTAAAGTGTAAATACAAATTAATTCCAACACTGCAAGTGTTGATGTGCCTTTGATGGCTTGTAAAATGTTGATGTGCCAACTGTCTTTCTTTTAACAGAGTAATATAATTCCAAGTGTGAATTCACTATAAATCCAAGTGAAAGTCTCTGTCCAAAAATCCTATTTTTTTAAAATGACCACTCTGTATTTCCAGAGGAAAAAAAATCACCAAATCATTTAAATAATTTGAAGAAATAATTCCAGCTCAAATAAACCTCTTGACTCTGGACACAACAATAATACAAAATGATTATGCTAGATTTGGATTTTAGTTATTTTTAACATAGCTCCAACAATTTTTCAGTCATATCACCATGATGTCTGCAGTGTGACAGTTTATATGTGTGAGTTCTTTAAACTTTCCCATAGCCCTAAGTTTTCTAACATTCCATGAATCAATGACAATGTCGTATCTCCCATGGATCATGGTAGTCATGTCGTATCTCCCATGGATCATGGTAATGTTGTATCTCCCATGGATCATGGTAATGTTGTATCTCCCATGGATCATGGTAATGTTGTATCTCCCATGGATCATTGTAGTGGAAGCAACAGTAACATACTTGTCACCTCCATCTTGATGTGGTTTGTTGACCTGGTCTTCTGTTATGGAAAGATTTCTAATGTCTTCATGTGCTGTGTCAAGGGCAAAATACAGCCTGGCAGAACCTATCCCTCTCCAGACTGGATGACCACAGCCAAAGTCTACCAAAAGAATGTCCAACACCTTGGTTTGACCATGTGGTGATTGAGCTCATCTTCAAGCTCTTCCACCATAGCTGTGGAAATTGACTTTACAAAGGAAGATGTTCATCCAATGATGCTGTAATAACATGACACTACTTTAAGCAATGTTGGGAGAGTTGAGGGGGCAGAAGCATCTTATTCCATCCTGTACCATCCAATGGTTGCAGCATTATGTCCATTATGTGCCAAGAGGCTTAATTAAGTAAACTATCCAGTGGTTATGGCATTGTGTACATTCTGTGCCAAGAGGCTTAATTAAGTAACATATCCAGTGGTTATGGCATTGTGTACATTCTGTGCCAAGAGGATTAATTAAGTAACATATCCAGTGGTTATGGCATTGTGTACATTCTGTGCCAAGAGGATTAATTAAGTAACATATCCAGTGGTAATGACATTGTGTACATTCTGTGCCAAGAGGATTAATTAAGTAACATATCCAGTGGTTATGGCATTATGTCCATTATGTGCCAAGAGGCTTAATTAAGTAAACTATCCAGTGGTTATGGCATTGTGTACATTCTGTGCCAAGAGGCTTAATTAAGTAACATATCCAGTGGTTATGGCATTGTGTACATTCTGTGCCAAGAGGATTAATTAAGTAACATATCCAGTGGTTATGGCATTGTGTACATTCTGTGCCAACAGGCTTAATTAAGTAACATATCCAGTGGTTATGGCATTTGTGTACATTCTGTGCCAAGAGGCTTAATTAAAAGTAGCATATCCAGTGGTTATGGCATTGTGTACATTCTGTACCAAGAGGATTAATTAACTAACATATCCAGTGGTTGCTGAACATTCTGATCAGGTTTTATAAAGCAGCCATGTTCAGAAAAAGACCTGATGCTTGGTTAGGTTTGGGATGTTTAAGATTTAATCCAATTGTTAACACATCTTAAAAGCTAATTTCTTCATCACTAAAGTTAGCTTCTGATGTTGCTTCAATCTAACTTACCTGTATTTTATATTTATTGATGTTGTGACATCTCTTACTTGCCTGTATTTAATTTTGATTGATGTTGTGACATCTCTTACTTGCCTGTATTTTATTTTGATTGATGTGGTGAAATCACTTGCCTGTATTTTATTTTGATTGATATGGTGACATCTCTAATTAACCTGTATTTTATATTTATTGACATGGTGACATCTCTTACTTGCCTGTATTTTATTTTGATTGATGTGGTGAAATCACTTGCCTGTATTTTATTTTGATTGATATGGTGACATCTCTAATTTACCTGTATTTTATATTTATTGACATGGTGACATCTCTTACTTGCCTGTATTTTATTTTGATTGACATGGTGACATCTCTAATTTACCTGTATTTTATATTTATTGACATGGTGACATCTCTTACATGCCTGTATTTTATTTTTATTAATGTGGTAACATCTCTTACTTACCTGTATTCTATTTTTGAGATGTTGCTTATTCTCTGATTTACCTGTATTTCATTCTTATTGATGTGGCTTCATTATAACTTACCTATAATTTAGTTTTATTGATGTGGTTTCATTACAACTTACCTATAATTTAGTTTTATTGATGTGGCTTCATTATAACTTACCTATAATTTAGTTTTATTGATGTGGCTTCATTTATAACTTACCTATAAGTTAGTTTTATTGATGTGGCTTCATTATAACTTACCTATAATTTAGTTTTATTGATGTGACTTCATTATAACTTACCTATAAGTTAGTTTTATTGATGTGGAATCATTATAACTGACCTATAATTTAGTTTTATTGATGTGGATTCATTATAACTTACCTATAATTTAGTTTTATTGATGTGGTTTCATTACAACTTACCTATAATTTAGTTTTATTGATGTGACTTCATTATAACTTACCTATAATTTAGTTTTATTGATGTGGAATCATTATAACTGACCTATAATTTAGTTTTATTGATGTGGATTCATTTATAACCTATCTGTAATGTATTAATGATGTGAAACAATCAAACACAATGGCAGATGTGAATGTCAAATTTTAACTGTATAAACTGGAATACATGATGTGTTTGCACATTTGCAGTCCTGTATCGAGAATATTTTGTGTTATATGGATGTTAAATCTATAAGTACTATTGCTCACCTTCGTTGTATTTATACTGACTGGTGATGTCCTCGCAGTCAGGATCTGGATTTCTTAGATTCGATCTATCCCGCATGTGGTTGGGCACTTTGGTCAGAATCTTTTTGCCTACGCTGAAAATCAGAAGGAATTACATGTACACATTTTTCTTTAATTAAATACAAGTTAAAATATTATATGATTATTGTCTGAGAATATATTTTAAAATAAAATAAATAAAATCATGTTTCTGCATACAAGATCTTACATAAATTCCCATATTGGACTGGTTCTGTATTCCGTCATTTATATGTTACTAGTAGAGTGGAAGTGTACATTTTACCAGAGATATAACTGTGGGGAGAGCTTGGAAGGGGATGTCTATATTATGATCAACCTGCATTATAAAAGAAACACAGTTTTACAGCAATAGCTGGTTTCTTCTTCAAAGCCACTACTCAATCATAAAACAGGGAGACAATATGTAAGAGGTGGAGAGATTTACATCCCTTTACCCCACAATACCTGGTCTCCTAATCTCAGAGTTTGAGTCTTGTATTACATATAGGATAAGGAGTTACATCCCCTTACCCTACAAAGTACTCTAACCCTAACCCTAACCCTTACCCTACAAAGTACTTTGCGTCCAGTCTCCTGATGTCCAAGTAGCTACTTTGGGTCTTGTTAGAGGCAGGCTAGGAATAGTAGGGATCAATGAAAGGACTTGTTCTTATGTTAAAGATAGACTAGCAATAGTACAGATCAATGAAGGGACTTGGCCTTATTTTTAAAGATAGATTAGCGATAGTGCAGATCAATGAAAGGACTTGGTCTTATGTTAAAGATAGACTAGCGATGGTACAAGTCAATGACAGGACTTGGTTTTATGTTAAAGATAGACTAGCAATAGTACAGGTCAATGAAAGAACTTGGTCTTATGTTAAAGATAGACTAGCAATAGTACAGGTCAATGAAAGGACTTGGTCTTATGTTAAAGATAGACTAGCGATAGTACAGGTCAATGAAAGGACTTGGTCTTATGTTAAAGATAGACTAGCAATAGTACAGGTCAATGAAAGGACTTGGTCTTATGTTAAAGATAGACTATTAAAGATAGACTAGCGATGGTACAGGTCAATAAATGGACTTGGTCTTATCTTAAAGATAGACTAGCAATGGTACAGATCACTGAAAGGACTTGGTCGTATGTTAAAGATAGACTAGCGATAGTACAGGTCAATGAAAGGACTTAGTCTTATGTTAAAGATAGACTAGCGATAGTACAGGTTAATGAAAGGACTTGGTCTTATGTTAAAAATTAACTAGTGATAGTGCAGATCAATGAAAGGACTTGGTCTTATGTTAAAGATAGACTAGCGATAGTACAGGTCAATGAAAGGGACTTGGTCTTTTGTTAAAGATAGACTAGCGATGGTACAGGTCAATGAAAGGACTTGGTCTTATGTTAAAGACAGACTAGCAATGGTACAGGTCAATGAAAGGACTTGGTCTTATGTTAAAGACAGACTAGCAATGGTACAGATCACTGAAAGGACTTGGTCGTATGTTAAAGATAGACTAGCGATAGTACAGGTCAATGAAAGGACTTGGTCTTATGTTAAAGATAGACTAGCAATGGTACAGATCACTGAAAGGACTTGGTCGTATGTTAAAGATAGACTAGCGATAGATCACTGAAAGGACTTGGTCGTATGTTAAAGATAGACTAGCGATAGTACAGGTCATTGAAAGGACTTGGTCTTATGTTAAAGATAGACAAGCAATAGTACAGGTCAATGAAAGGACTTGGTCTTATGTTAAAGACAGACTAGCAATGGTACAGATCACTGAAAGGACTTGGTCGTATGTTAAAGATAGACTAGCGATGGTACAGGTCAATGAAAGGACTTGGTCTTATGTTAAAGATAGACTAGCAATGGTACAGATCACTGAAAGGACTTGGTCGTATGTTAAAGATAGACTAGCGATAGTACAGGTCAATGAAAGGACTTGGTCTTATGTTAAAGATAGACTAGCGATAGTACAGGTCAATGAAAGGACTTGGTCTTATGTTAAAAATTAACTAGTGATAGTGCAGATCAATGAAAGGACATGGTCTTATGTTAAAGATAGACTAGCGATAGTACAGGTCAATGAAAGGACTTGGTCTTATGTTAAAGATAGTCTAGCAATGGTACAGGTCAATGAAAGGACTTGGTCTTATGTTAAAGATAGACTATTAAAGACAGACTAGCAATGGTACAGGTCAATGAAAGGACTTGGTCTTATGTTAAAGATAGACTAGCAATGGTACAGATCAATGAAAGGACTTGGTCTTATGTTAAAAGACAGACTAGCAATGGTACAGATCACTGAAAGGACTTGGTCGTATGTTAAAGATAGACTAGCGATGGTACAGGTCAATGAAAGGACTTGGTCTTATGTTAAAGATAGACTAGCAATGGTACAGATCACTGAAAGGACTTGGTCGTATGTTAAAGATAGACTAGCGATAGTACAGGTCAATGAAAGGACTTGGTCTTATGTTAAAGATAGACTAGCGATAGTACAGGTCAATGAAAGGACTTGGTCTTATGTTAAAAATTAACTAGTGATAGTGCAGATCAATGAAAGGACTTGGTCTTATGTTAAAGATAGACTAGCGATAGTACAGGTCAATGAAAGGCCTTGGTCTTATGTTAAAGATAGTCTAGCAATGGTACAGGTCAATGAAAGGACTTGGTCTTATGTTAAAGATAGACTATTAAAGACAGACTAGCAATGGTACAGGTCAATGAAAGGACTTGGTCTTATGTTAAAGATAGACTAGCAATGGTACAGATCAATGAAAGGACTTGGTCTTATGTTAAAGATAGACTAGTGATAGTACAGGTCAATGAAAGGACTTGGTCTTATGTTAAAGATAGACAAGCAATAGTACAAGTCAATGAAAGGACTTGGTCTTATGTTAAAGACAGACTAGCAATGGTACAGATCAATGAAAGGACTTGGTCTTATGTTAAAGATAGACTAGTGATAGTACAGGTCAATGAAAGGACTTGGTCTTATGTTAAAGATAGACAAGCAATAGTACAGGTCAATGAAAGGACTTGGTCTTATGATAAAGATAGACTAGCGATAGTACAGGTCAATGAAAGGACTTGGTCTTATGTTAAAGATAGACTGGTCTTATTTTAAAGATAGGCTAGCGATATGAACGATCAAAGGAATGTCTTGATACAAAAAATTTCACTCCCACAAACTAGCAGCAGTAGAGTAATCTGCTGAGTCACCGAGGAAGGTAGACTGTTGCACTGTTGACCTAAATCCCACCAGATCAAGCTGAGAGAGACTGTTGCACTGTTGACCTAAATCCCACCAGATCAAGCTGAGAGAGACTGTTGCACTGTTGACCTAAATCCCACCAGATCAAACTGAGAAAGACTGTTGCACTGTTGACCTAAATCCCACCAGATCAAACAGATCAAACTGAGAGAGACTGTTACAGTGTTGATCTAAATTCTACCAGATCAAACTGAGAGAGACTGTTGCACTGTTGACCTAAATCCCACCATATCAAACTGAGAGAGACTGTTGCACTGTTACCTAAATCCCACCAGATCAAACTAAGAGACACTTTTGCAATGTTGACCTAAATCCCACCAGATCAAACTGAGACTGTTGAACCATTGACCTAAATCCCACCAGATCAAACAGAAAAAATGTTGTACCATTGACCTAAATCCCACCAGATCAAACTGAGAGAGAATGTTGCACCAATGACCTAAATCCCACCAAATCAAACTGAGAAAGACTGTTGCACTGTTGACCTAAATCCCACCAGATCAAACTGAGAGAGACTGTTACAGTGTTGACCTAAATCCCACCAGATCAAACTGAGAGAGACTGTTACAGTGTTGACCTAAATCCCACCAGATCAAACTAAGAGACACTTTTGCAATGTTGACCTAAATCCCACCAGATCAAACTGAGAATGTTGAACCATTGACCTAAATCCCACCAGATCAAACTGAGAGAAACTGTTGCACCATTGACCTAAATCCCACCAGATCAAACTGAGAGAGACTGTTGCACCATTGACCTAAATCCCACCAGATCAAACTGAGAGAGACTGTTGCACCATTGACCTAAATCCCACCAGATCAAACTGAGAGAGAATGTTGCACCAATGACCTAAATCCCACAATATCAAAATGAGAGAGACTGTTGCACTTTTGACCTAAATCCCACCAGATCAAACTGAGAGAGACTGTTGCACCATTGACCTAAATCCCACCAGATCAAACTGAGAGAGACCGTTGCACCATTGACCTAAATCCCACTAGATCAAACAGAGAGAGAATGTTGCAACAATGACCTAAATCCCACAATATCAAAATGAGAGAGACTGTTGCACTTTTGACCTAAATCACACCAGATCAAACTTAGAGAGACTGTTGCACTGATGATATTAATTACACAAATGATCTCTTGTTTCTTTTAATTTTAACATAGCTTCATCAGCTGAGCCACATGACTATGATGTCTGCAGTGTGGGAGTTTATAGTGATGTCTAACAGTGGAACATGATGCTGCAGATATGTAACATCATGTCCATCTATGTCACATTACCTTGACACCATGTTGACCTCTCCTAACACTAACCTCTTAATGCTGAGTGCCATGTCAAGCAGAATACCATTTTTTTTATAAGTCTTTCATATGACTTGGCTGGGGTTTGAACCTTAAACCTCCTTCATCCAACATGCATACTCTAACCACTTAGTCAGTAAGAGAAAGGAGATCTCATTATACCGTATAACTTTGTTTCTGTTAAAAGGAATCTGAAAGTGATTTTGGAAGAAAAAACTGCATTACAAATGTTACAATCCATATTTACACTTTTTCCATGACTCTATAGATCTCAAGACTACCATCTTCCTTGACCATCCAAATGACTTTGTCGGCATTAACCTCTCCGAAGCAGAATGGTCCATCATAGGGTAGATACAGCTCACCATTTTGAATTGCCTTGATAGATGCGGGACCCATGCAAAACACACCTGTAAAATGCAGATACTGTATGAATGCAAAACATTCCTGTAATTTGATCCACTATAACAATTATTATTCTTGTATTAAGAAAATTCAGAACAATATCTTCTAACACAAAATCATTTGATATTGTTACTTGTTTAGGCTCTTATAAAATGTAACAAGAAACAAGTGAAAACAAGCTTTGCAAAATTTAGCAAGTAATTTATTTCCCTAGAAAAACAAGGTAAAAATAAAAAAGGAACTTATGGTTCTATGAATCAAATCCAAAATTAATCCAAGAATCCTCCAAGAATTTTAGAATAGAAGTCCTAGTAGTTCAAATCCTAATGAAATCCAAAATGGAAGGTGATGCCATATGATTTGGTCAGCATTGTACTGATGTGTCAAAAGTTCTTTGTTGAATCACAGAAAATAAAAATATTCCAGTGTTTGAATTCAAGGAGTAAATTTCAATAACTGTCCTTGTCCAAGAACTAATTTAGAAGACTAGTATTTCCTGGGAAAACAAACTTGTAATCCAAATAAACCAAATTATTAGCCTGAAAACTGGTCACAACATGAAAACACTTTAACTTCTCATTTTCAAAACATCAATAATAATCTAGAAACAATGCAAAACAGATGCCCAAATGTGGGTCAATCCTCTGGAAAAAACAGATTTAGTAACAACTGCTATGTGTTATTTTGTCACATACTCTAAGTATGGCCTCAATTCCACTTTATGAATCTTACTCTGAGAAAGAATTAAATTTTTTTTAGAAAGTTGTTTAATTCAACTGTTACTGGTTCTGAATCAAGGTCAGGAACTAGGTCAACAATACATACAAAGTTTGGATTATTAGTTGCTGATGTCAAAATTAGTTTGAACTGAACAATATCAAATCTAGTAAAATTACATTACAATAACATTTAATGGAATAAAAAAATGTTTAAAACTCACAAACAAACAATTAAATTAAATAAAATATAAATTAAATATATATAACAATATTATATTAATATAATTTTCTGTAACTTTATGTCAATCTTATATTCTTTACCTATATACTTTACTCATGAAGGAACCCAATTTTATTGCATATTAAAATGTTATTTTGTTCTTAAGGCATTTTTATTATAAACCATTTTATATATCAACTGTTAAGTTCAAATAATGTATTACTTCATACATGACTGACTTCTATATCTATCTTTGAGTTCAAATAATGTATTACTTCATACATGACTTACTTGAAATGACCAAATTTAAGCTCAAATAATGTATTACTCTGTATATGACTGACTTGAAATGATGGAGATTCAAATATTAAAAATGTTTCTTTACCTTCACTGGTCTCTTGGGGAGTTGCATCAATTGCTTGCCAGCCTCCATAGCCATCTGGCAGATCTGGTCTCGCCATCCACACATCATTCCACACATGGAAATTCCTGGCATACATAAATTCTACTATCACACAAATGTATCTGATTTTTACCTAGCATATGAATGCAAAAATCTTTCTGATTGGTAGCAAATTCATATTTAACTGATTTTTGATTGGTAGCAAATTCATATTTAACTGATTTTTGATTGGTAGCAAATTCCTATTTAACTGATCATTAACCCTGGCACCACCTTTATAAAGGTAGTAGCCTAATGCTGAGCTCTGTGGCATCATGGTCATGTATGATACACTAAAGTGGGTGTTATTATAGAAAAGTAGACAGATTTAGCTCTACAATGACACCAAACAATCTGGAAGTTCTAGTTGCACTACAAAATACAGAGGGAAAACCTCATTTTTGGGACCCATATTTTTTTCTTTCACAATTTGCCCATGGTTGGAATCTGATTTTGTTGCAAGATTTTAGATGTTCTGGCCTCAGCTCTAAGGCAGACTGGTCTGAACTGCATACAGACAGGTGAACCTGTACTAAAAGTAGGATAAGGTGGGCATTTGGAATAAAAGGTGGTCTCTGTACGAAAGTACTGGGTTCATTAAGCAAAGAAAACAACAAAAACTTCCAACTATTCCCTTTCTGCTCATGCGCAAAGAAAAATAACAAATGGAAAATGATGTTTTTAATGCAACTAGGCATTATGCTAATGGAAAATCACTTGGAAGTTGATGTATTAGGGTGTAATCAGAAACGGCTCCCAAAATGTTTTTCCTACTCGCATTTCATGCAAAAACAACAAAAACCTCCAGGGGTTACTGAGTTGAAGCAGTAAAATGCAAACTAAGAAAAATACAGATGCCAACATGATTTCATCATGACCAAGAAATAATGCCATTCATGGAATGGCATCAAAAAGTATAGTCCTACAACGTAAGCCACATCATCTGATGTCACTGCCTAGATAATGATGCTGTGTTTTGATGTCAATTAACAGTGTAACAAAAGTCTAATTTTCAGGAATATCACACAGAATGAGAGACAAATGGATGGATAGATGAAAGACTGTGTGACCAGCTGCAGGACAAATTGAGTAATGAATAAAACAACATAAACTGCTGGACATGAGATATCTTATATAATGAAGTTGAGCAACTACCAAGGTCACAATAATTAAACAAAATTTATATTTATCATTTACGTCATACTACAAGGTCCATTTCATGTACTGCAAATACACATTTGTGATAATTTGTGTTCTCTGTCCATAGTAACTTTGTATCCTTAACTTTAAAAGATTTATCATCTTGCCTGTGATGACGTTTCTGTTTCCCTTGAAAACAGAAGATATAGTCAGTTAATGCTAGTTTTAACCATTTACCTTAAAACACACTCTGACCTTGAACTTTAAGAAACAGATCTATCATTATCAGTAATGCATTATGTTCACTGTAGAATCTGGATAGATGTCCATTGTCTATCCACAGACACATGATACATGTAATATTCTAGCATAAATTCACAGAATCCAAACACAATGACCATGACCTTTTGACTTTCACACCAGTGGCTTATACTCAATCATAAACATCTGTATATTGTCTGATAAAAACTCATCCTAACTAATCAGCATGATAGATATAAATGCAAGCTCCAAAATCTTAACCATTAACCACCCACCAAAACTTAAACAATTGCTTCCTGTGACCTTGATCTTTAACCTCTGCCATCAATTTCGATGGATACTCCTTTCTTCCTGATACAAGCAAAGTATGGTACTCATCCACTGACGAAAACAGGAGATATTATAAATAATTTAAAACCAAAAGTTAACGCCAGTTACATTTTCACAAGTGAGACAAAGAGACTGATATAATACTTTCATAAGTTTTTAATTGTAACTTTAGGAACATGCATCCATTGTAGAGGCATCCTCTGTGGCATATTTCAGTGTTCATATATATATATATATATATATATATATATATATATATATATATATATATACTGGCTTCATCTGATACCTGGATGTAAAGGAAATCTGCTATAAGTTTACAAAGATATGCTCATACAATGTTTTAAGACATAGGTCAATAGTTCTGTCAACATGGAGGCTAAAAGCAGTATGTAAACAAGATTTTTCTACTGGCATATTACAAACCTGATTTTAACAAAGTATCAAATAACTATATGCATGAGAGAAGAAGTGTGTAGTTTTTACATTTGCATGACTCTATCTGAGGTGCATGTCAGCATGTGCATTAGCAATGCATACTTGGCAAAACTTGTCCATCCTTCTACAGACAAGATAATTTTTTAATTGATATATTTAAATTCTGACAAACCCTGTACCTGTCTTTAGATTTGTATACAACTGTAGAAAAAGGTAACATTTAACAGTCCCTTTTTAAACAAATATTTGTAAAACAAATTTAAAACCTCTTTATGTAAAGGGCATTTTTGTGGTACAGTAAATCAGTTTAATTATTTTTGTACCAGATAGAATCACTGCTCATGTGATCCAAGGTTTCCATGTCCTTGTTTATGTAGACATCTATAGAAACACTACCATCTGAGTCATGAGCTGATGAGAAGTTGGTCACGCTTCTAGCGGGTATTCCTAGAGTCCGACACACTGGAATGCAAAATAAGGTACTTGATTAGACCTTTATACAAAACTATAAAGATATTTCTAAATTTATTTTCTATACACTTTCTGTGACCATACAAGGCAAAGTTTCTCTTGATAGCTTTCCTAGACATACTCTCTGTGCCCATTCAAGATAACATTTATATTGGAGGCTTAAAATAATATCATTGAGCATGTTTAAAAGGATGCAGATGAAGGAGACAAGAGGTGCGTCTCAGTATCTCAATCAGCCATTGGTCCTCATTTGATGTTTTATGCAATGACAGATCTGAATAACCATTGGTGCTCATTTGGTGCTTTATGCAATGGCAGATCTGAATGACCATTGGTCATCATTTGGTGTTATATGCAATGGCAGATCTGAATGACCATTGGTCCTCATTTGGTGTTTTATGCAATGGCAGATCTGAATGACCATTGGTCATCATTTGGTGTTTTATGCAATGGCAGATCTGAATGACCATTGGTCCTCATTTGGTGCTTTATGCAATGGCAGATCTGGGTCTATACTTTCTGAAGTATGTTATAAATGTGTTATTTTATCCAGGTGAAGAGAATTGAAAGCATTTATGTATCTAAAATGCAAATAAAGTACCTTCTACTAATTTCATGCATATATATATATATATATATATATATATATATATATATATATATATATATATATACACATGTATCCTTAATATGAAATATAAATACATGTATCCTTAATATGAAATATAAATACATGTATCCTTTATATTAAGTACAAATAGAGGTATCATTTACATGAAGCATTATTACATGTACCATTTGCATGCATTGTAAATACATGTATCTCTTACATGACATATAAATTGTATCCTTTCTATGAAGTATAAATACATGTATCATTTCATGAAGTATACATACATGTATCATTTCATGAAGTATACATACATGTATCATTTCATGAAGTATACATACATGTATCATTTTATGAAGAATAAATACATGTATCCTTTACATGAAATATAGATACATATAGCCTTTACATGAAGCACAAATATTTGCATTCTTTACATGAAGTACAAATACAGACCTCACTTAACACATATATTGGGGTCCATAGAACCTGACTGACCATTTTATAGACTAAACCGTATTATAACCAACCAAGTCAGATAGCTGAAGAAAATCCATTAACTAAATTATGGTGAGCAGAGTGGATTAATAAAAGTGGGCTCAAAACATATTTTTTTATATTAAATGATAAGTTATTCTGAATTCTACTTGTACATTGACAATTTATATTTGTGTAGTACAATCTTTTATATGCTTAGTGCTGTACATGTATATTAAAATAATCCATGAATTCACACCCCATTAGAAACACAAATAAAATATATTTTAAAAATAATGAAATTCCTTATTTGTTATATACCACATTCGAAAGCACAAATAAAAAATATTTTAAAAATGGAAGTCCTCATTTGATCTATACCCCATTAGAAAACACAAATAAAAAATATTTTAAAAATGGAAGTCCTCATTTGATCTATACCCCATTAGAAAACACAAATAAAATATATTTAAAAAATGGAAGTCCTCATTTGATATACATCCCATTAGGCTATGATGTACAGACCTATGCAACACACATCCAGCAACAAAATGCATTAGAATATGTGTATACTTTTCAATGTAATAATTATAATTCTGTGAACAGGTTTCAGGCACTATCATATTTGTGTATAAAGTGCAGCTTATTAACTTGTAAACAAACATGCGATATTGTTAAAGTTACTTCTCCCTCTGAGGTTCCCCAAGTGTCTAATATGTCAATGTCTTCTTGTATGCATGTAAATCGGTCTCATATTGAATATTCTCCTGTATCAACTACATGTGGTCATTGTACGACAGATGGATCTTGTATGTTATCTTCTTCATGTGTTTATGTAAACAATCAAGGCAATGTAAAGAAATCTGTCAAGTCTAAAAACAATACATGGCATACTGCCTTGTCTGAAAATCAATCCTCTGATCAAAATTGTCATGTCTTTGATCACCTCAAAAGAGGTCTGCATGTAATCACCCTAAATATTCAACACATCCTCCCTAAACTGAATGAGATAAAGTTAATATTACAGCAAACTAGATCAGTCAATATTCTAGGTCTATGTGAAATCTTTCTTTCTGATGATACTGATGATTTGGCTCTCCAAATACAGGGCTTCCACTTTGAAAGAAAAGATAAAGACTCCATGGGTGGTGGGGGTATTCTTCTTTATGTAGACAGTTCCATTAGTTATAACAGACGTGTTGATCTAGAGACTGTTGGGGTAGAGGGTATCTGGATCAAAGTAACCCTTCCCCAATCAAAGCCGATACTCTTATGTTCAGTTTACAGGCCACCTAGTTCCACAGCTAATTGGATTGATAGATTTGAGGTTCAAATTAAAAAAGCATTACTAAAGGAAGATTTAGAAACTATCATATTAGGTGATTTTAACATTGACTACATGAAAACTCCACCATTAACATGGATAAGTAACTTTGAACCTTACAACTTTACTCAATTAATTAAAACACCAACTAGAGTAACAGATAAAAGTGCTACTATCATTGATCATGTCTATACTAATAAACCTGAAAACATAAGTGAAATAAATGTGCTAGTGTATGCACTGAGTGACCACTACCCAGTCTGTATAACCAGACATGTTCCGAAATCATCGAAAAATGGACAACACATTGAAATACAGGGACTTTAAACAGTTTGATGAGGAAATGTTCTTAAATAATTTAGTTTGCAAACCCTTTCAATCAGTCTGCAATATAGCAGATGTCAACACTGCTTTAGACAAATGGTATCAGATGTTAAATGCAACCTTAGACAAGCATGCCCTAATTAAAACAAAAAGGGTTAAACACCAAATTACACTCAAGTGGATTACCCCTGAGATAAATGAGGCTAGGCACCTAAAAGATAATTTCCACAAGAAAAAAGACATGAAAAGCTATAGAAAGTGGAGGAATAAAACTAAGCATCTGATAACTAAGGCAAAAGAGAACTACTATAAACAGGCTATTAATGAAAGTAAGAGTACCAAAACATTGTGGAAGCATCTAAAAGAGCTCAACCCACCCAAGAACAGTTGTCTTCCCCCTAGACTTAAGCAAAATGATGATATAGCAACATCTGTACAAGACATTGTGGATATGTTCAACAATTTCTTCAAAACCATCTCCAGTAACAGTATTCAGAACCAGACTAACATCCCAACTGGACTTGATGCTCTTCTGTTATTTATAAGTGCTAAAATTCCTGAAGATAACTATTTTTCAATATCTAATGTTAGTGAAGCTGATGTTTTTGATATGCTAATTAAGTTGAATATTAATAAATCCTCTGGATTGGATGGTCTTGGTCCAAGAATTCTTAAAATTGCTGCACCAGTAATAACAAAGTCACTAATGCATATCATAAATTTAAGTATAATGAGTGGTGATTTTCCAGAAACGCTGAAATGTGCAAAGGTTACACCTATCTTTACCAAAGGAGAAAAGGAAGATCCAGGAAATTACAAACCAATATCAATTCTACCTGTATTGTCAAAACTGTTTGAAAAGCATGTAGCCATTCAAGTCTATCAATTTTTTGAAACAAACTGTTTATTTCATAAAACACAATCAGGATTTAGAAAGTACCACTCATGCCAAACAGAACTTATCAAATTAATTGATCTTTGGCTGAAGGAAATGGATAATGGACATATGACTGCGATTGTCTTCCTTGACTTCAAGAAAGCTTTTGATCTTGTTGATCTTGAAATTTTGCTGCAAAAGTTGAACTGTTACAGGTTTGACAATCCTTCTTTAAACTGGTTTAGATCATACCTAAACCAAAGGTCTCAACAAGTTTGCATTGGCAATATTAGCTCTCAAACTCACACTGTTCATTCAGGAGTCCCTCAAGGCTCAGTTTTGGGCCCTCTCCTCTTCCTTATCTATATCAATGATCTACCATTAAATAATGATTCCACAAATACAGATTTGTTTGCAGATGATGCAACCTTGTATACATCTAGTTCTGATACTGAAGTTATCCAAACAAGATTAAACTCAGACCTTATTAGAGTCCAAAACTGTGCACAACAAAATAGGATGGTAATTAATGAAGGTTAAACAAAATGTATGATTCTGGGGACAACACAAAAGCTACACAAGTCAGGGAACCCAAAATTATCTCTTGCAATAAATAATCATCCATTAGAAAATGTCAATCATGAAAGGCTTGTAGGTGTGTCCATAGATAATAATTTATTATGGAATGACAATATTGATAAGCTTTGTAAAACACTGTCATCCAAAATTGCCCTTCTCAACAGAATCAAGAAATATTTACCTATGGAAACTCGCAATCTATACTACAAGTCATATATTCTTCCAAAAATGGATTATTGTTCTAATGTATGGGGAAACTGTGCTAAATCTGAGCTTGACAGGATTTATAAACTCCAGAAACGAGTAGCACATGTAATTTTAGATACATCTGTTGACCATCCCTCAAAAGCATTATTTACAGAACTCAAATGGTTCACAATATATGACAGGACAGATTTTCACAAGGCAGTTCTTTTATATAAGTGTCTACATGGAACTGCACCAGAGTATCTTCAGGACTTATTCAGGCTTTTTTCAACACAATACCAGTTGAGATCAATATCACATGGAAACCTTCTAGTACCAAAACCAAGAACAGAGCAATTTTTAAAAAGAGTTTTCAATACTCTGGTACAGTTCTGTGGAATAAGCTTCCACTACATGTAAAATCGGCTGAAAATATTAGAGTATTTAAGAAGAGATATCATGAGCATGCATGTGTTTCTAATAGATAATGGAATTTAGTATTTTAATAGTAAACATGCTAAAATAAGCACTAATTATTGCTATCTTCATATAATGTGCATTTGTTATATTCTCCTTAAGAGGGCCTCAAGGGAGAATAGTCCTTGACTAATGAGTCACCCTCTATAAATAAAGCATTATTATTATTATATTATTAGAAAACACAAATAAAATATATTTAATAAATGGAAGTCCTCATTTGATATATACCACATTAGAAAACACAAATAAAATATATTTAAAAAATGGAAGTTCTCATTTAATCTATACCCCATTAACAAGTCACCATGGTCCTGTCTCAAGTAGCACATTACTAGAGTTGTTGTTTACATGCTGTACTGAAATTGCACTAGATTATGATCAGCTGGAGACAGCTATCATCTTCAGATGAAGATAAACAAACTCATTAACAAAAGATTAAATTTAGTAAACTGAAACTGCAAAGGATTTCAAAATATTGTTTGCATACATTATTTTTAATTACGATTATTTGTTGTCTTTTCTTACAGATTATATGTCACATACATTTGTGTTTTGTACTTGACTTTGTTCAAAATCAAGGTCATAGTGCACCTGACCCATAACATTTATTTTGTAAACAACATAATATATAGATTATATTGTTCCTTGAGTGTGGATTAAATACTCAGGTCATTATTAATAATAAACATGTTTATAGTCTAGATTCTTTACTTATAAACTTTTTGAATTGAAAATTCCATTAAGTGACAGAGTATTTTCAGGAAATGGTAACTGCAACTTAGGTCAAGTAGACGGGTTGATGTGATCAGTTTTTCATTTGGGTGGATTTATTTATTCAAAATATTAATCACTGAAATTACAAAGTGCTCAATAATATTCTTGGATTAGAATATTAATTTGGAATTATAGGGAAGTCAGACAAGACCATTTTGGATTATATCATTGTGATATACCAAAACATTCTTAGCACATTTCCACACTCCAGGCCACTGTCATATTAGCAGATTGGAGACAACAAGCACATCAACACATTCCTTATCATAATTTATTTGGAATGCCATTGGAATTCAATTGGAACTTCACACATTTGGACTTGTAATATAATTTTTAGGACTATTTGGGATTTAATTCACAATTATGTAAGTTCTTTTCAAATTTTCAGTTTGTTTTACTTGGGATTTTTTTTTTTAAATTGAATTTACAAGACATGTTGGTTTTCACTCTTTTTTGTTTTTTAGTTGAAGACTATAGAGTCATAGCAGCATTTTCATTCAGGTTTGTGATTTTGAAAATTTTAATTGTTATGGTTTAGAAAAACAATTACAATTTTTGTATAGGTTTCATGAATGATATTTGCAGAATTGATGTTTTACAGCCAAGGCTTCTAATTCAGGTTCTAAAACTTCAAATCATTACTTATACAAAATATGCCACCTCCAAAAATAGTTATGGCAATTATTACAGTGCATAACTCTTTCTGTTACCAGTAGTTACAAGTCCAGAGAAAACCCAACACTGCCCAAACTTCACAGGGCATTTGGTTTTGTAAAACTCCTCCAATATGGCAACACTGCCTGCCCAGTCTAGTGGTGATGTGCCTCCAGCGTAGTTGCCTGACCAATTTCCAGCCAAAACACCTGAATCATCAGGGGAGTTCACCTGAAATGGTCAATATTTTCAGGACTAGTTTTCTATGGAATTCTGGAAACATTGAATTGGTATAAATACATGTATCACTCAGATACAGGTATTCAGGTTCTACATTGTAGGACATATATCAAGGATTTGGTGCCAAAAGGTTGTTAAGTGCAATCAGAGTTAGAAGGTTGTAATACTTTAAAATTAGGTTGTAACATCACAGGCAATTTAGATTGTTTCATTTAATATTTTCGTGCTTTCATCCCTCTTCAAACAATATACCATTACTGACTTTGTCAAAGTGAATACTCTAGTTTCACAAATCAGTAAACCTCATATTGACTGATGCAAAGAGGATGACAAAATAATGAGCTGAATGGTTCTTTGTCAAAAATAATCCTGATGCAATGAAGTCTCAAATATTCTTAATACTTTTTGGCACTATAATACTTGAGGATAGGAAGCCTTGAGTGTTCTCATACCATCTAGCACTGTAAGGCCTTGAAGTATGGTAGCCAGATGTGTTCTTAATACTCTCTGGCACTGTAAGGTCTTGAGGTTAGGGAGCCTCACATGTTCTTAATACCATCTGGCACTGTAAGGCCTTGAAGTATGGTAGCCAGATGTGTTCTTAATACTTTGTAAAAAAAGCCTATAACTTTTTTAACATTTTATACATAGGTAATTCCTTCATGAGCCTCTGAGTCATGATAATGCTTGACTAAATACAAACCTCTCAGTGATAACATTGTTTTGGTTAAAAACACACTTCTCAGTCACTGAAAAGCTTGACTAAACATTTACAGTAATAGATGTTATTCTGAATTTAGAATCATACTCAACATTCAGAGTAATAGATGTTATTCTGGATTTAGAATCATACTCAACATGTAACATTCAGAGTAATATATGTTATTCTGGATTTAGAATCATACTCAACATTTACAGTAATAGATGTTATTCTGGATTTAGAATCATACTCAACATTTACAGTAATAGATGTTATTCTGGATTTAGAATCATACTCAACATTTACAGTAATAGATGTTATTCTGGATTTAGAATCATACTCAACATGTAACATTCAGAGTAATATATGTTATTCAGGATTTAGAATCATACTCAACATGTAACATTCAGAGTAATATATGTTATTCTGGATTTAGAATCATACTCAACATGTAACATTCAGAGTAATATATGTTATTCTGGATTTAGAATCATACTCAACATGTAACATTTACAGTAATAGATGTTATTCTGGATTTAGAATTCAACTAACCTTATCCTTCTGATTAGTAAGTATTTTTTAGTAAAGTTTGAAGTCAAGTAAAGATTTATGCCATCATATAACTATACTCAGCTCCAAATGCTTAACTCAACATATTAATAACTTACTATAGATAACTTTCTATAGATAACTTTCTATAGATAATTTACTATAGATAACTTTATATAGATAACTTTCTATAGTAAGTAATTAATACAAATTAGGAATTCTGAATACAAAATTGATAATTGTTTGTTTGTTTGTTTTTTTGATTTAACGCCATTTTTCAGCACAATATAGGCTATACATGGCGGCCAGTATTAATGGTGGAGGAAGAAACCGGACAAACCCCGGAAAGAACCACCGACCCACGAGAAGCTACTGGCAAGCTTTCTCACATAACTACATTTGCCGAATCTTAGACTCGAACACACGCAGACAGAGGTGAGATGGCAGTGGTCCGTAACGGACAGCGCTTTAGACCACTCGGGGCCCCTCAAAATTGATAATAACAACTTGAAATTGAAAAATCTTTCATTTTGATTGATCAGCATATGCATATCAAAATCCTTGGTACACAAGTGAATATTAGCTTACTGTGGAACGACTCTATTAAGATACTTGATACACAAGTGAATATTAGCTTACTGTGGAACGACTCTATTAAGATACTTGATACACAAGTGAATATTAGCTTACTGTGGAACGACTCTATTAAGATACTTGATACACAAGTGGATATTAGCTTACTGTGGAATGACTGTATTCAATACTTGATACACAAGTGAATATTAGCTTACTGTGGAACGACTCTATTAAGATACTTGATACACAAGTGAATATTAGCTTACTGTGGAACGACTCTATTAAGATACTTGATACACAAGTGAATATTAGCTTACTGTGGAACGACTCTATTAAGATACTTGATACACAAGTGGATATTGGCTTACTGTGGAACGACTCTATTAAGATACTTGATACACAAGTGGATATTGGCTTACTGTGGAATGACTGTATTCAATACTTGATACACAAGTGGATATTAGCTTACTGTGGAATGACTATATTAAGATACTTGGTGTACAAATAAATAATAGCTTACTGTGGAATGACTGTATTAAAACACTTGGTGACAAACTAAATTTTAGCAACCATTTATCTATTAATATAAACTACTGATTTACAATTAAATTCCTTATTAGATCAAGGTTCAGTTACCTTATTTGGCATTTATTCAACAAAGCCTCTGATCTACAAATGCATCATTAGACCAAACATAGTTACTGCCCCTGATTAGGCATTTTTTTAAAAAACAAAGTCTCTGATCTACAAATGCATCATTAGACCAAATGTAGTTACTGCCCCTGATTAGGAATTTATTGAACAAAGCCTCTGATCTACAAATGCATCATTATGCCAAGCTTAATTACTGCCCCCGATAAGGCATTTATTGAACAAACATAACTATGATCCTATGTAAATCATACAGTACCATACCAACATTTATGTTTCATGATTTTACTAGCTTATGTGAATCTCTGCTAAGGAAAACAAACATTCCTACTCTACACCTCACTCCATTAAAATATATGTCTACAAGTGAATTTTTAGAAGAAAACTCCTAACTACCTGAGTAATTTGTCACAATAAACAACTGCAACAATTATACCGAGTGTAAAGACTGTGTAGTTTGGTTATCTCTCTCTGTGAAATATGATACCCCAACAATTTTGGATAACTTGCCATATGAACTGAAGACAAGCCTTCACTTCAAAGAATTCAGCAAGCATCATTCATAAATGGTCTGAGCTTTTCTGTAATTGTGTATTATGCCTCTCTAATTAGTAGTTGTTGTTTTTGTAATTGTGTATTATGTCTCTCTAATTAGTAGTTGTTGTTTTTGTAATTGTGTATTATGTCTCTCTAATTAGTAGCTGTTGTTTTTGTAATTGTGTATTATGCCTCTCTAATTAGTAGTTGTTGTTTTTGTAATTGTGTATTATGTCTCTCTAATTAGTAGTTGTTGTTTTTGTAATTGTGTATTATGTCTCTCTAATTAGTAGTTGTTGTTTTTGTAATTGTGTATTATGCCTCTCTAATTAGTAGTTGTTGTTTTTGTAATTGTGTATTATGTCTCTCTAATTAGTAGTTGTTGTTTTTGTAATTGTGTATTGTCTCTCTAATTAGTAGTTGTTGTTTTTGTAATTGTGTATTATGCCTCTCTAATTAGTAGTTGTTGTTTTTGTAATTGTGTATTATGTCTCTCTAATTAGTAGTTGTTGTTTTTGTAATTGTGTATTATGTCTCTCTAATTAGTAGTTGTTGTTTTTGTAATTGTGTATTATGCCTCTCTAATTAGTAGTTGTTGTTTTTGTAATTGTGTATTATGTCTCTCTAATTAGTAGTTGTTGTTTTTGTAATTGTGTATTATGTCTCTCTAATTAGTAGTTGTTGTTTTTGTAATTGTGTATTATGTCTCTCTAATTAATAGTTGTTGTTTTTGTAATTGTGTATTATGTCTCTCTAATTAGTAGTTGTTGTTTTTGTAATTGTGTATTATGCCTCTCTAATTAGTAGTTGTTGTTTTTGTAATTGTGTATTATGCCTCTCTAATTAGTAGTTGTTGTTTTCGTAATTGTGTATTATGCCTCTCTAATTAGTAGTTGTTGTTTTTGTAATTGTGTATTATGTCTCTCTAATTAGTAGTTGTTGTTTTTGTAATTGTGTATTATGTCTCTCTAATTAGTAGTTGTTGTTTTTGTAATTGTGTATTATGTCTCTCTAATTAGTAGTTGTTGTTTTTGTAATTGTGTATTATGTCTCTCTAATTAGTAGTTGTTGTTTTTGTAATTGTGTATTATGCCTCTCTAATTAGTAGTTGTTGTTTTTGTAATTGTGTATTATGCCTCTCTAATTAGTAGTTGTTGTTTTTGTAATTGTGTATTATGTCTCTCTAATTAGTAGTTGTTGTTTTTGTAATTGTGTATTATGTCTCTCTAATTAGTAGTTGTTGTTTTTGTAATTGTGTATTATGTCTCTCTAATTAGTAGTTGTTGTTTTTGTAATTGTGTATTATGTCTCTCTAATTAGTAGTTGTTGTTTTTGTAATTGTGTATTATGCCTCTCTAATTAGTAGTTGTTGTTTTTGTAATTGTGTATTATGTCTCTCTAATTAGTAGTTGTTGTTTTTGTAATTGTGTATTATGTCTCTCTAATTAGTAGTTGTTGTTTTTGTAATTGTGTATTATGTCTCTCTAATTAGTAGTTGTTGTTTTTGTAATTGTGTATTATGTCTCTCTAATTAGTAGTTGTTGTTTTTGTAATTGTGTATTATGTCTCTCTAATTAGTAGTTGTTGTTTTTGTAATTGTGTATTATGCCTCTCTAATTAGTAGTTGTTGTTTTTGTAATTGTGTATTATGCCTCTCTAATTAGTAGTTGTTGTTTTTGTAATTGTGTATTATGCCTCTCTAATTAGTAGTTGTTGTTTTTGTAATTGTGTATTATGTCTCTCTAATTAGTAGTTGTTGTTTTTGTAATTGTGTATTATGTCTCTCTAATTAGTAGTTGTTGTTTTTGTAATTGTGTATTATGTCTCTCTAATTAGTAGTTGTTGTTTTTGTAATTGTGTATTATGCCTCTCTAATTAGTAGTTGTTGTATTTGTAATTGTGTATTATGTCTCTCTAATTAGTAGTTGTTGTTTTTGTAATTGTGTATTATGTCTCTCTAATTAGTAGTTGTTGTTTTTGTAATTGTGTATTATGTCTCTCTAATTAGTAGTTGTTGTTTTTGTAATTGTGTATTATGTCTCTCTAATTAGTAGTTGTTGTTTTTGTAATTGTGTATTATGCCTCTCTAATTAGTAGTTGTTGTTTTTGTAATTGTGTATTATGCCTCTCTAATTAGTAGTTGTTGTTTTTGTAATTGTGTATTATGCCTCACTAATTAGTAGTTGTTTTTGTAATTGTGTATTATGCCTCTCTAATTAGTAGTTGTTGTTTTTGTAATTGTGTATTATGCCTCTCTAATTAGTAGTTGTTGTTTTTGTAATTGTGTATTATGCCTCTCTAATTAGTAGTTCTTATTTTTGTAGTAGGGTTTAACGCCATTTTGCAGCACAAGATAGGCTCTGCATGGTGGTCAGTATAAATGGTGGAGGAAGAACCCAGCAACATCCTGGAAAGAACCACTGACCCATGAGAAGCTACTGGCAAGCTTTCTCACATACCCACATTGACCAAAGACTCAAACTCATGCAGATAGAGGTGAGATGGCAGTGATTCGTATTGGTGAGTGCTTTAGACCACTTTGCCACTTGGGACCTCACACTTGACCACTCGGGGTTCCTTGTATATAACCCTAATCCCTATTTAGTGGTCATTTCAGTTTATGATTGCAAACTAAATATCATGTTTTAAATCCTGAACCCATAATACTTATTTAATTACTCCAATTAATTTATACCTATAATACTTATTTAATTACTCCAATTAAGTTATACCTATAATACTTATTTAATTACTCCAATTAATTGATACCCATAATACTTATTTAATTACTCCAATTAATTTATACCTATAATACTTATTTAATTACTCCAATTAATTTATACCTATAATACTTGTTTAATTACTCCAATTAATTTATACCTATAACACATATTTTAATTACTCCAATTAGTTTATACCTATAATACCTATTTTAATTACTCCAATTAATTTATACCTATAATACCCATTTAATTACTCCAATTATTTATATCTATAATACCTATTTTAATTACTCCAATTAGTTTATACCTATAATACCTATTTTAATTACTCAGTTTAGATTAATACCCGTAATGCCAATATTAATGCCTATTTTACTTCCTCGCATTAGATTAATACCCATAATGCCTATTTTACTTCCTCGCATTAGATTAATACCCATAATGCCTATTTTACTTCCTCACATTAGATTAATACCCATAATGCCTATTTTACTTCCTTGCATTAGATTAATACCCATAATGCCTATTTTACTTCCTCACATTAGATTAATACCCATAATGCCTATTTTACTTCCTTGCATTAGATTAATACCCATCATGACAATATTAACCCATCACTTAGGATTAATGCTGATAATGCTTGTTTTGAATTACTTACCTTATATTACTACCCATAATGCCTATTTTAATTACTCAAATAAGATTAATACTCATAATGCCTATTTTAATTACTCAAATAAGATTAATACCCATAATGCCTATTTTACTTCCTCACATTAGATTAATACCCATAATGCCTTTTTTACTTCCTCACATTAGATTAATACCCATAATGCCTATTTTACTTCCTCACATTAGATTAATACCCATAATGCCTATTTTACTTCCTTTCATTAGATTAATACCCATAATGCCTATTTTACTTCCTCACATTAGATTAATACCCATAATGCCTATTTTACTTCCTTGCATTAGATTAATACCCATAATGCCTATTTTAATTCCTCACATTAGGTTAATACCCATATTTTAATTCCTCACATTAGGTTAATACCCATATTGCCTATTTTTTCTTTCATGTTTTTATTGATAAATCTATTATCATCGGCATTGTGTATGTTTTTATTGATAAATCTTTTATCATTGGCATTGTGTATGATTTTAACAATAAATCTGTTATCATTTGCATTGTGTATGTTTTTAATGAAAAATATATTATCATTGGCATGGTATGTTTTTATTGATAAATCTGTTATGGCATAATGCATGGTTTTTTGATAAATCTGCCATGCTTTTTGTGATATATTTGATGTGTTGATGCAAATAAAATATGTATATTTGCATCATATACACTGTTGTATTGGCTTTAAATCTGTTGTTACTAATGCAAGCTTATCTTTTAAAATAATTATTTACATCTTTTTAGTATTTTACCATTTTAGAGACAGTTCGTGATACAGCCACTGGATTTCCTCTGGCAGTGATTCCCATCCCAGACTTGTCCAAAAGGTACAGTGCACAGTCTAGAACTACACTGTTGAACTGAAATTAGACAAAGAAGGTACAGTACAGTCTAGAACTATGCTGTTGAACTGAAATTAGACAAAGAAGGTATAGTACACAGTCTAGAACTATGCTTTTGAACTGAAATTAGACAAAGAAGGTATAGTACACAGTCTAGAACTATGCTTTTGAACTGAAATTAGACAATGAGTGTAACGTGCACAGTCTAGAACTAAGCTGCTGAACTAAAATTTGACAAAGAAGGTACAGTCTAAAACTTCAATGTTGAACTAAAAGTAGACAATGTAAATGCAGTACACTGTCTAGAACTACAATGTTGAACTGAAAGAAGACAAAGAAGATACAGTATATTATAATGTTATACATAGCACACAGTATTACTGTTAAGTCACATTATAGTTGTTTACATAGCACACAGTATTACTGTTAAGTAACATTATAGTGGTTTACATAGCACACAGTGTTACTGTTAAGTCACATTATAGTGGTTTACATAGCACACAGTATTACTGTTAAGTCACATTGTAATGGTGTACATAGCACACAGTATTACTGTTAAGTCACATTATAATGGTGTACATAGAACACAGTATTACTGTTAAGTCACATTATAATGGTGTACATAGAACACAGTATTACTACTAAGTCACATTATAATGGTGTACATAGCACACAGTGTGACTGTTAAGTCACATTATAATGGGGTACATTACACACAGTATTACTGGTAAGTCACATTATAATGGTGTACATAGCACACAGTATTACTGTTAAGTAGCATTGTAATGGTGTACATAGAACACAGTATTACTGTTAAGTCACATTATAATGGGGTACATTACATACAGTATTACTGTTAAGTCACATTATAATGGTGTACATAGCACACAATATTACTGTTAAGTCACATTGTAGTCGTGTACATAGAACACAGTATTACTGTTAAGTCACATTGTAATGGTGTACATAGCACACAATGTATTACTGTTAAGTCACATTATAGTGGGGTACATTACACAATGTATTACTGTTAAGTCACATTGTAATGGGGTACATAGCACACAGTATTACTGTTAAGTCACATTATAGTGGTTTACATAGCACACAGTATTACTGTTAAGTCACATTATAATGGGGTACATTACACACAGTATTACTGTTAAGTCACCTTATAGTGGGGTACATTACAGACAGTATTACTGTTAAGTCACATTGTAATGGTGTACATAGCACACAGTATTACTGTTAAGTCACATTATAATGGGGTACATTACACAAAGTATTACTGTTAAGTCACATTATAATGATGTACATATCACACAGCATTATTGTTAAGTCACATTATAATGGGGTACATTACGCACAGTATTACTGTTAAGTCACATTATAATGGGGTACATTACACACAGTATTACTGTTAAGTCACATTATAATAGGGTACATTACACATAATATTACTGTTAAGTCACATTATAATGGTGTACATAGCACACAGTATTACTGTTAAGTCACATTATAATGGTGTACATAGCACCAGGTATTACTGTTAAGTCACATTATAATGGTGTACATAGCACACAGTATTACTGTTAAGTCACATTATAATGGGGTACATTACACACAATATTACTGTTAAGTCACATTGTAATGGGATACATTACACACAGTATTACTGTTAAGTCACATTATAATGGTGTACATAGCACACAGTATTACTGTTAAGTCACATTATAATGGTGTACATAGCACACAGTATTACTGTTAAGTCACATTATAATGGTGTACATAGCACACAGTATTACTGTTAAGTCACATTGTAGTCGTGTACATAGAACACAGTATTACTGTTAAGTCACATTGTAATGGTGTACATAGCACACGGTGTGACTGTGAAGTCACATTATAGTGGGGTACATAGCACACAATGTATTACTGTTAAGTCACATTATAGTGGGGTACATTACACAATGTATTACTGTTAAGTCACATTGTAATGGGGTACATAGCACACAGTATTACTGTTAAGTCACATTATAGTGGTTTCCATAGCACACAGTATTACTGTTAAGTCACATTATAATGGGGTACATTACACACAGTATTACTGTTAAGTCACCTTCTAGTGGGGTACATTACACACAGTATTACTGATAAGTCACATTATAATGGTGTACATAGCACACAGTATTACTGTTAAGTCACATTATAATGGGGTACATTACACACAGTATTACTGTTAAGTCACCTTATAGTGCGGTACATTACACACAGTATTACTGTTAAGTCACATTATAATGGTGTACATAGCACACAGTATTACTGTTAAGTCACATTATAATGGTGTACATAGAACACAGTATTACTGTTAAGTTACATTGTAATGGTGTACATAGCACACAGTATTACTGTTAAGTCACATTATAATGGTGTACATAGCACACAGTATTACTGTTAAGTCACAGTGTACATAGCACACAGTATTACTGTTAAGTCACATTATAATGGTGTACATTACACACAGTATTACTGTTAAGTCACATTATAATGGGGTACATTACATACAGTATTACTGTTAAGTCACATTATGATGGGGTACATTACATACAGTATTACTGTTAAGTCACATTATAATGGGGTACATTACACACAGTATTACTGTTAAGTCACATTGTAGTCGTGTACATAGAACACAGTATTACTGTTCAGTCACATTGTAATGGTGTACATAGCACACAATGTATTACTGTTAAGTCACATTATAGTGGGGTACATTACACAATGTATTACTGTTAAGTCACATTGTAATGGGGTACATAGCACACAGTATTACTGTTAAGTCACATTATATTGGTTTCCATAGCACACAATATTACTGTTAAGTCACATTATAATGGGGTACATTACACACAGTATTACTGTTAAGTCACATTATAGTGGGGTACATTACACACAGTATTACTGATAAGTCACATTAAAATGGTGTACATAGCACACAGTATTACTGTTAAGTCACATTGTAATGGTGTACATAGCACACAGTATTACTGTTAAGTCACATTATAGTGGTTTCCAGAGCACACAGTATTATTGTTAAGTCACATTGTAATGGTGTACATAGCACACAGTATTACTGTTAAGTCACATTATAATGGTGTACATAGCACACAGTATTATTGTTAAGTCACATTATAATGGGGTACATTACTCACAGTATTACTGTTAAGTCACATTATAATGGTGTACATAGCACACAATGTATTACTGTTAAGTCACATTGTAATGGGGTACATAGCACACAGTATTACTGTTAAGTCACATTATAATGATGTACATATCACACAGTATTATTGTTAAGTCACATTATAATGGGGTACATTACGCACAGTATTACTGTTAAGTCACATTATAATGGTGTACATAGCACACAATGTATTACTGTTAAGTCACATTGTAATGGGGTACATAGCACACAGTATTACTGTTAAGTCACATTATAGTGGTTTCCAGAGCACACAGTATTATTGTTAAGTCACATTAAAATGGGGTACATTACACATAGTATTACTGTTAAGTCACATTATAATGGGGTACATTACACACAGTATTACTGTTAAGTCACATTATAATGGGGTACATTACACACAGTATTACTGTTAAGTCACATTATAATGGGGTACATTACAAACAGTATTACTGTTAAGTCACATTATAATGGGGTACATTACGCACAGTATTACTGTTAAGTCACATTATAATGGTGTACATAGCACACAATGTATTACTGTTAAGTCACATTGTAATGGGGTACATAGCACCCAGTATTACTGTTAAGTCACATTATTGTGGTTTCCAGAGCACACAGTATTATTGTTAAGTCACATTAAAATGGGGTACATTACACATAGTATTACTGTTAAGTCACATTATAATGGGGTACATTATACACAGTATTACTGTTAAGTCACGTTATAATGGGGTACATTACACACAGTATTACTGTTAAGTCACATTATAATGGGGTACATTACACACAGTATTACTGTTAAGTCACATTATAATGGGGTACATTACACACAGTATTACTGTTAAGTCACATTATAATGGGGTACATTACACACAGTATTACTGTTAAGTCACATTATAATGGGGTACATTACACAAAGTATTACTGTTAAGTCACATTATAATGGGGTACATTACACACAGTATTACTGTTAAGTCACATAATATTGGGGTACATTATATATAGTAATACTGTTTTATATATACACCCACCTGTCCAAAGAACCATGGTTTGGCTGTTGGTGATCTGTCATTTCCAGCATATATTTTCCCTGTATCATTCAGTATATACTCCTCTAGTAGCTTGCTATCATGATGGTATACATCGTCATCTGCAGTGTATAGAATACAAATTTACTGACTCTCACATCCAAATACCTGTCAAATCTCCATAGTAGAAAATTAGCATTTACAGTAAGAAAGATTATATTGCTATACAAATTTAGGACAAAATACAAAGATCTCTTTGTGAAATTTTGTTCGTAATAAATAACATTAAAGAGTATTGACACTGTATTCAATATATACTAAAACAGACTGGTCACCACTAGGGCACAAACTTTTGGATTACCTAGACTGGTTACCAATAAGGCACAAATGTTTGGCTTCCCTAGACTGGTCACCACTAGGGCACAAATGTTTGGCTATCTAATACTACTTTTAGACCATCAAAGTATGAGCAAGAGAAAACATCAACATTGGAATGTGGAATGTCAGGACATGAAGATTAGCAGGGAAACGAGGAGCTGACCATGATATGGGAATATACCAATGGTACATCCTTAAACTGTAAGATTGATTGTAAGAATTTTGGAGAGATGAACAGATGAAGAACACATGATTTACTTTAGAGGACATGAGGACAAGCGTGAACATGGAGTTAGATTTATAGTATATAGAAAATATTGTAAGTACAGTCAAGGGTTGTTGACCAGTGTCTAACAGGATGACTGAGATATTGTAAGTACAGTCAAGGGTTGTTGACCAGTGCCTAACAGGATGACTGAGATATTGTAAGTACAGTCAAGAGTTGTTGACCAGTGTCTAACAGGATGATTGCCATCTGACTGAGAGCATCTCCCATCATCATGATCATCGTGGTTTATGCCTATAATACCTATAATACATATAATGCCGATAATACCTATAATACCGATAATACCTATAATACCGATAATACCTATAATACCGATAATACCTATAATACCGATAATACCTATAATACCTATAATACCGATAATACCTATAATAATGATAATACCTATAATACCAATAATACCTATAATACCTATAATACCGATAATACCTATAATACCTATAATACCTGTCAACATTTAACCATGATGATGAGGATTTTTATGAATTCTACAACCAGCTTCAAACTCTCATTAACCAGACATCTAAGCAGGATATTCTAGTTATTCGAGGAGACTGGAATGTCCAGGTAGGAGAAATCACACAGGCAGACTGGCAACAAGTCCTTCACTTGACTAGCTACCACTAAAGCATAAGTGTTTGCCTTCCATAGATTATCTACCACTAAAGCATAAATGTTTGGCTTTTCTAGACTATCTACCACTAAAGCATAAATGTTTGCCTTCCCTAGACTAGCTACCACTAAAGCATAACTGTTTGCCTTCCATAGACTAGCTACCACTAAAGCATAAATGTTTGGCTCTTCTAGACTAGCTACCACTAAAGCATAAATATTTGCCTTCCCTAGACTAGCTACCTCTAAAGCATAAATGTTTGCTTTCCCTAGACTAGCTACCACTAAAGCATAAATGTTTGCCTTCCCTAGACTAGCTACCACTAAAGCATAAATGTTTGGCTTTTCTAGACTAGCTACCACTAACGCATAAATGTTTGCCTTCCCTAGACTAGCTACCACTAAAGCATAAATGTTTGGCTTTTCTAGACTAGCTACCACTAAAGCATAAATGTTTGGCTTCACTTGACTAGCTACCACTAAAGCATAACTGTTTGGCTTCACTAGACTAGCTACCATGAAAGCATAAATGTTTGGCCTCCTTAAATTGGTCACAAGCAGTGCACAAATGTTTGGCTTCCTTTAGACTGACAAACAACTAGGGTAAAAATGCTTGGTCCCCAAGACTGGCCACCACTAGACCACAGTGTTTGACTTCTCTAGACTGATCACCACTATGGCACAGTTTTTGACTTCCCTAGACTGGCCACCACTAGAGAACAATTTTTTACTTCCCTAGACTGGCCATCACTAGGGCAAAGTTTTTTACTTCCTTAGACTGGCCACCATTAGGACACAGTGTTTGACTTCCCTAGATTATCCACCACAAGGGCACAGTTTTTGACTTCCCTAGACTGGCCACCACTAGGGCACAGTTTTTGACTTCCTTAGACTGGCCATCACTAGAGCACAGTGTTTGACTTCCCTAGATTATCCACCACAAGGGCACAGTTTTTGACTTCCCTAGACTGGCCATCACTAGGGCACAGTTTTTGACTTCCCTAGACTGGCCACCAATAGGGCAGTTTTTTACTAGACTGGCCACCACTAGGGCACAGTTTTTTTACTAGACTGATCACCACTAGGGCACAGTTTTTTGACTTCCCTAGACTGGCCACCACTAGGGCACAGTGTTTGACTTCCCTAGATTATCTACCACAAGGGCACAGTTTTTGACTTCCCTAGACTGGCCACCACTAGGGCACAGCTTTTTTACTTCCCTAGACTAGCCACCACTAGACCACAGTTTTTGATTTCCCTAGACTGGCCACCACTAGGGCACAGTTTTTTTACTTCCCTAGACTGGCCACCACTAGGGCACAGTTTTTTACTAGACTGGCCACCACTAGGGCACAGTGTTTGACTTCCCTAGATTATCCACCACAAGGGCACAGTTTTTTGACTTCCCTAGACTGGCCACCACTAGGGCACAGTGTTTGACTTCCATAGATTGGCCACAACAAATGTTTGGCTCTTTAATAAGGTTGACAATTTTATAGAGGTTTAAATACTGTCACAAGTGACCAAAATATATGGAAAGACTGCATTTGAGACTGGGTTACAGAGGGGTTGTTTAAGAGAAGAGGCCAGGTCACATATTGGATGTATTACTGAGGAAACAAGGGAACAAAGACGCTGGTTTAGAAGGGATATTTGGTTATAGGTAGAAATAGTCACAGTAAAGACAAAGGTGGTAGTGTATAGGCTGTGCCAAGTTACATATACCAGGTTACATAGGAGGCTAAACAAGAGAGGAGGCTGGTTACATAAGAGCCAGGGATGTGAGGCTGATTACAGAGGAGCCAGGGATAGGAGTGTAACATTACTAAGAAAGCTGGATTATGCTAGTTTCAGGACATTTCAATAATCCATACTCTTAACATATGAGTCAAAGCCTGATCATTTCTTGTATCACCTGATAATGAGGGTAATCTTAGTACTTATTTACATCATGTGTAAAATCTCAAGTTATATCTGAATTTATTCAAATAGAACTCAATAAATAAGAAAAATAAGTACTATAACGTTTTTCATGACACAGTTTTCTAAAGAAACAAGATTACTGAATGGCACATTACATGCCAGAAACAAGAGTACTGAATGACACATTACATGCCAGAAACAAACTGGAGTACTGAATGGCACATTACATGCCAGAAACAAGAGTACTGAATGGCACATTACATGCCAGAAACAAGAGTACTGAATGGCACATCACAAGCCAGAAACAAAGTTACTGAATGGCATATTACATGCCAGAAACAAACTAGAGTACTGAATGGCACATTACATGCCAGAAACAAAGTTACTGAATGGTATATTACATGCCAGAAACAAGAGTACTGAATGGTAAATTATATATCAAAAACAAGATTACTGAATGGCACATTACATGACAGAAACAAGAGTACTGAATGGCATATAACATGCCAGAAACAAAAGTACTAAATTGCACATTGTATGGCCAGAAATAAAATACTGAATGGCATATTACAAATCAGAAACAAAAAATACTGAATGGCATATTACATGCCAAACTCAATATATATAAAAAAGACCTCTCTTTAGATAACTGATTCAAAGTGACCTTGACTTTTGCCCTTTTGAAAACGAAGACTGATAGTCACAAATGTGGCAGAAAGTTTTGCTAATTTTTTTTATCTCAGTCTGTTTGTCTAAGTCAGATCATCTCAGTCATGATTTCCATGTACTTAGAACTACATTTTAAAACACATGTTGATTTCTGCTGTGTCTAACAAAGTTGTTATACTATTAAACCTGATAGGAAAATTGACTGGGCTACAGATATAGTAAAATTTATTATGCTGTGTGGAAAAAACTTTGACAGAAAATACTGTTCCAGTTACACAGATTACACACATCACTGACTACAAAAATTAAAAATTCAAACTCTCTCAAGAGATACCACAAAGACTACAACAACTAGAATTGTGTAATATCAGACCTGTCTTCTTCAAACTTTGTCAAACACAACCAAGCAGTGCAAGTTGAATAAAAAAATTGCAAACAAAAGAAAATTCCTGCACTTACCAATCAGAGTGGTACATTCACCTGTCCACATGCTATTCCAAAAGAAGATTTTCATGTAAATATTAATTTCCATGGATTCAGGAATATGAATTCTGATCCATCACTGCACACATTGTTAGAACTGTATGGTAGTCTGTACACAGTATTGTAATGTATTGTAATGTATTGTACCATTGCCTACCATATAACGTTTTCCAAATTAGAACAGGTCACCCCACTGCACTTATATTCTTATAAATGCACAGTACTGTATTTCGAACATCAATAGCACGTGACTTGAGAAGCTTGTTGTGCAATACTTCCGATTCCATAATAATAATAACTTTTATCATGGTTAGTTTCCCTTTTCTAACAATGGCATATATAGCTAGATTCTACATTATATAATTATTTAGATTTTCATCAAAAAGTACAAAATCTGATGACCTTTATGTAGAGTGAATAATACTGTCATGAATTTGTTAACTAAATCACAAAAGTTCAGGGTTATTTTAACTTAATTGGAAAATGCTAGGTAAGAAAAATAATCTCAATAGTGTTTGTACCAAGACAAGGAAATACCAGTTGCAGGCTTACATTTTTCACCTCTGTCCTTTTCAGAGCCTCATGGGGGGATAAATACAATAACCCTCACAACTGGGATTTCCTAGTTTGAATGTAAACCGGAAGATACTCTTATTCTCATCCCAAGTGAAAGCCATTCACTAATTTGGTAAATGTAGAAGATGGACAACTAATGTTACTGTATGGTAATGTTATTATATGGTAATGTTATTGTATGGTAGGTAATGTTATTGTATGGTAACCAAATTGGTAACAGAAACATAGATGGAGACACAATATGCTTTGCTTTGTGGTGGTAATAGAAAGAGCAATGGTTTAACTGAAGTTACCAGAATTATAGGAATAAGTATCAAGCAGATTTATTCTCTATCAGATCATGATTGTAGAATAGGCCAGATGCACTCTGCTGCATTTCAAAGCCACTAGACTGATAACGAAAAGGATGCAAATTTGAATCCCCACTCAGTCAATCAAGTTAAACTACCATGACATGTCATTGAGTAAGGCACTTTACTCCAGTTCCCACAACAGTAATCAACTTACTTATCTTGCTTTGCAATCAAACACCAAACCAAACCAAGTAATTTTCCTCTTCACACTGACAAATATCAAATTATAATGACTTGAATATGATTTATCTGCATGCCTTTTGCCTTTTGAGTTCTCTGTGTATCTTATGCCTTGTGAGTTCTCTTCATGTCGTATGCTTTGTGAGTTATCTGCATGTCTTATGCCTTGTGAGTTCTCTTTGTATCTTATGCCTTGTGAGTTCTCTTTGTATTTTATGCCTTGTGAGTTCTCTTTGTATCTTATGCCTTGTGAGTTCTCTGCATGTCTTATGCCTTGTTAGTTCTCTGCATGTCTTATGCCTTGTGAGTTCTCTGCATGTCTTATGTCTTGTGAGTTCTTTGCATGTCTTATGCCTTGTGAGTTCTCTGCATGTCTTATGTCTTGTGAGTTCTCTTTGCATCTTATGCCTTGTGAGTTCTCTTCATGGCTTATGCCTTGTGAGTTCTCTGCATGTCTTATGCCTTGTGAGTTTTCTGCATGCCTAATGCCTTGTGAGTTCTCCATGTGCCTTATGCCTTGTGAGTTCTCTTCACGTCTTATGCCCTGTGAGTTCTCTGCATGTCTTATGCCTTGTGAGTTCTCTTTGTATCTTATGCCTTGTGAGTTCTCTGCATGTTTTATGCCTTGAGAGTTCTCTATGTATCTTATGCCTTGTACGTTACATATGTACCTTATGACTTGTGCATTTTCTATGTATCCTATGCTTTACGAGTTCTTTATGTTCTTATGCATTGTGAGTTCTCAATATGTCTTATGCCTTGTGAGTTCTTGACATGTCTTATGCCTTGTGAGTTCTCGACATGTCTTATGCCTTGTAAGTTCTTGACATGTCTTATGCCTGGTGAGTTCTCGACATGTCTTATGCCTTGTGAGTTCTTGACATGTCTTATGCCTTATGAGTTCTCCATGTATATTATGCTCTGTGAGTGTACTGTTTACCTCACTAATTATGAGTCCAAAACTGCTATTTCAAAGCAAATATCAATGAATTTTATTTCTTTGCTCCGTCAAAGAACAAAAAGATTGCTAAGGATGGTAAATTAAATTACTCAATCAAAGTACAAAAGGATGACACAATAAATAGAAAATCTAAAATTCTGCAAATCGTCTATTACATAACCTGACCTTGATTCCATGGATTGAAGAGGATGTAGATGTAATCTTTGTTATCATATCTAAAGACTGTGGTTCCTTCCTCCTTCTTTTTCACAGCATCCAGCTTGAAAGCCCACTTGCCCACATACAGTGTTGAAGGTGTATGAATCTCAATGGTAATCTGTTTTTCCATTTTGCTCTTGATCTGGGCGCCCCACTGTCCAAACCGATCTTCCCCTGATAATTCAAACTCAACATGGGTCTGCTTGCTTGGCAATGGGTCAGGACCTGGCAGTCAAAAGAAGTAATTGTTTATATGCAATGTATACAAAGCTTAAATGGAATAGAATAGGTACCCAGATCTGTTGGTATGACTTGTCCAGTCAGGGTCAATGCTTACTCATGATTGGAACCAAAAGAACATTGACCCTGATCAGACAGTGTGTGTCAGATCTAGGTTTGTGTAATTCCAAGACTGGTATTTGTTGTACAAATGCACAGAAATTCCAAGATGAGTATGTGTTGTACATATATATGAAAATTCCAAGATGGGTATGTATTATACAAATAAAGGAAAATTTGATGATGCGCGTGTGTTATACAAATATAGGAAAATTCCAAGATGGGTATGTGTTATACAAATAAAGAAAAATTCCAAGATGGGTATGTGTTATACAAATATAGAAAAATTCCAAGATGGGTTTGTGTTATACAAATAAAGGAAAATTCCAAGATGGGTATGTGTTATACAAATAAAGAAAAATTCCAAGATGGGTATGTATCATGCAAAATATAGGAAAATTCCAAGATGGGTATGTATTATACAAATAAAGAAAAATTCCAAGATGGGTTTGTGTTATACAAATATAGAAAAATTCCAAGATGGATTTGTGTTATACAAATAAAGGAAAATTCCAAGATGGGTAGGTGTTATACAAATAAAGGAAAATTCCAAGATGGGATGGGTTTGTGTTATACAAATATAGAAAAATTCCAAGATGGGTTTGTGTTATACAAATAAAGGAAAATTCCAAGATGGGTATGTGTTATACAAATAAAGGAAAATTCCAAGATGGGTAAGTGTTATACAAATATAGAAAAATTCCAAGATGGGTATGTATTATACAAATAAAGGAAAATGTGACAATGCGCATGTGTTAGTCAAATATAGAAAAATTCCGAGATGGGCATGCGTTATATTATTTAAATTCCAAGATGGGTATGTGTTATATTATTTAAATTCCAAGATGGGGTTCAGTAGAACAGCTGGAGTCTAGAGGGTGATGTGGTAACATCTTTTCTAACTCTGCTGTCTTGAGTTCAATTCTCATTTCCAAAATGAACAATGAAATCAGGTTGTTCAGTCAAGGTCAGTTGTCTCTATGGTTTCCTTATATAACAGGAACATATAAACTGTTGGGAGCATGTTGTGCAACTTGTACTAAATAAATAAAATCTAATTAAAATATTGAACACAAAACCTGTAGAGAAAATGTTAGGACTATTGCCATTTCTGCTATCTGAAAGTTTGTTCTATGTTTTACTGCCAATATAATCAAGAGTTCATTTTCAGGAATATCACACACTGGTATGTAAAATAAAATATCTTTCAATCTGTGTAATAAAGTTAGAAAATGAATAATGGCGGATTTGCCAAATTAAATTACTACTAAATGATTTTACATTTGGAAATAAATTAAACTAATTAACACCTCGATATTAAATAAAAACCACAGAAAGGCAGGATTGCAATATTTATTAAAATTATACCGGCTATCATCATCTCATATATTTTATGTTAACCACTCCCTAAAAACATCTGAAAATTCCAGTTATTAGACTGGTTTAATTTTAAATGACCCCAAAAAATATGTTAAAGACCAGTAAATAGACCTAGTAACAAGGACATTATTTTTTACCAAAATATTAAAACATAACATTAAACTTTTCCCATAAATAAAATTTCTTGTTCCTTATAGCTGCCATACCAAATTGGAAAACAAGGCGAAGGTCATCACGTGACTCATCATAGTCTCTGTCAAACTCTAAAGTAATGGTAAAAGATTGACCACGCCGTACAACCAGCTGGCGTTTCTGGCCTGGTAGGTCCTCTGTTATGTCATATTCATTCGTATGGTGGTCCTTTGTGTTATCAGTGATATTTAAATTTACTGAGGCAACCTTGATCGTCTCTGTGTCTTCTTTATCTGGACCTGTGGAATGAAAAATACCAGATGAAATAATTAACACTGAAATGTTTTGCTTATATTTGTGAACATTTTAATTTTGTCTCTGCATGTTCCTGAATATTTCTTTATTCTCAAAGGATGTAGTTGATGACATGGTAAATATTATATCATGATTGTAGAAATAACTCTAGTATGACCTAAGCTTGATAAGATAGCATATTGACCAATCAGAAAGCCTGCTATAAAGATCTAAGAATAGAAACATGTTGATTTTCAGTATTAACATTATTCTTTCTAATGAAAACTTATATAATGTGTATGTGTGTAAATTCTATCATCCGATTATCATATCGCTAGACCAGCAAACTGAGATTCTTTTCCTGTTGTCATTTTATGCATATTAATGTGAAATGCAAACAAACCTTTCTTTGTATTCACTTGTAACATACATTAAATTGTATTCACTTGTACCATACTTTGTATTCACTTATAACACACTCTGTATTCACTTGTAACATACATTCAATAGTATTCACTTGTGCCATACATTGTATTCACTTGTAACATACATTAACTTGTATTCACTTGTACCATACATTAAATTATATTCACTTGTACCATACATTGTATTCACTTATACCATACATTGTATTCACTTGTAACATACATTACATTGTATTCACTTGTAACATACTTTAAATTATATTCACTTGTAACATACATTAAATTGTCTTCACTTGTAACATACACTGTATTCACTTGTAACACACCTTGTATTCACTTGCAAAACACATTGTATTCACTTATAACATATATTGTATTCACTTGTAACACACATTGTATTTACTTGTACCATACATTAAATTGTATTCACTTGTTCCATACATTAACTTGTATTCACTTGTAACATGCATTAAATTATATTCAATTGTAACAAACATTAAATTATATTCACTTATACCATACATTGTGCTTACTTGTACCATACATTATATTCACTTATACCATACATTGTGTTCACTTGTGCCATATATTGTATTCACTTGTACCTATTCACTTGTACCATACATTGTATTCACTTGTAACATACATTAACTTGTATTCACTTGTACCATACATTAAATTATATTCACTTGTACCATACATTGTATTCACTTATACCATACATTGTATTCACTTGTAACATGCATTAAATTATATTCAATTGTAACAAACATTAAATTATATTCACTTATACCATACATTGTGCTTACTTGTACCATACATTATATTCACTTATACCATACATTGTGTTCACTTGTGCCATATATTGTATTCACTTGTACTTATTCACTTGTACCATACATTATATTCACTTATACCATACATTGTATTCACTTATACCATCCATTGTGTTCACTTGTACCATATATTGTATTCACTTGTACCTATTCACTTGTACCATACATTATATTCACTTAAACCATACATTATATTCACTTGTACCATACATTATATTCACTTGTACCATACATTATATCCACTTGTACCAGGTATTGTATTCACCTGTACTATACATTGTATTTACTTTTACTATAGTGTATTCACTTTTACCACACATCATATTCACTTGTACCATAAATTATATTCACTTGTACCATACATTATGTTTGCTTGTACCATATATTGTGTTCACTTGTACCATACAGTGTGTTCACTTGTATCATATATTGTGTTCACTTGTACTATACATTATGTTAACTTGTACCATACATTATATATGCACTTTTGATACAGTGTATTCACTTTTACCATACATTGTATGTATTGTATCATACATTAAATTGTATTCAGTTGTACCATACAATGTATTCAGTTGTACCATACATTGAATTATCATGAATGATACATTAAATTGTATTTACTTGTACCATACATTGTGTTCACTTGTATCATACAATGAATTATCATGAATGATACATTAAATTGTATTCATTTGTACTATACATTGTGTTCACTTGTACCATATATTGTGTTCACTTGTACCATATATTATGTTCATTTGTATCATACATTGTGTTCACTTGTATCATATATTTTGTTCACTTGTACCATGCACTGTGTTCACTTTTACCATTCATTTTGTTCACCTGTACCATGCATTGTATTAACTTGTACCATATATTGTGTTCACTTGTACCATATATTGTGTTCACTTGTACCATATATTGTATTCACTTGTATCATACATTGTATTCACTTGTACCATATATTGTGTTCACTTGTACCATATATTGTATTCACTTGTATCATACATTGTATTCACTTGTACCATATATTGTGTTCACTTGTACCATATATTGTGTTCACTTGTACCATATATTGTATTCACTTGTACCATACAATGTGTTCACATTTACCATTCATTGTGTTCACTTGTACCATACATTGTATTGAATTGTACCATATATTGTGTTCACTTATACCATTAATTGTGTTAACTTGTACCATACAATGTGCTTACTTGTATTATACAATGTGCTTACTTGTATTATACAATGTGCTTACTTGTATTATACAATGTGCTTACTTGTATTATACAATGTGTTTAGTTGTACTATATATTAAGTTATGTTTACTTTGTGTCATGTATTAGGTTGCATTAGGAATAAATCTAATGACTGATTTTTTCTGATTTTATTCCATCTACATGTTTACATGAAAACTAATAATAATAATAATAATAATAATAATAATAATAATAATAATAATAATGATAATAATAATCATGATAATGATAATAATAATAATGATAATGATAATGATTAAACCTATGTTTAGAGAAGGTAACTTAATTAGTTACAATCCATCTCAGGCCTTCTTGCTGTTATTCAGTATTGACAACATGATGTGAAAAATCTGCCTTGACACCTAATAAGTGATTTTAAAAATCCATGTATCAAGCCTGGAACATATACACAGGCATATGTGAACACATAAACATATATAAAATATAATCCTGTATTAAAAACTGAAAAATGAAAAGAACATATATTGTAGTAATTATCTTTTTTGATATTCCAATATCATTCCCAGAGATAGTGTTAGATTTACACTGTACATCCCTAGTGACTAACCTAATCTTTCCTAGAGATCATGTTCAGATGTACAATGTATATCCCTACAATCTTTTCCAGATATAGTGTTCAGATTTATGCTGAATGACCCTACTGTCTAACCTAAATTATCCCTGTGACACTCTTCAGATTTACACTGTATGTCCCTACTAGCATAATCTTTCTCTGTGACACTGTTCAGATTTACACTGTATGTCCCTGCTAACACAATCTTTCTCTGTGACACTGTTCAGATTTACACTGTATGTCCCTACTAGCATAATCATTCTCTGTGACACTGTTCAGATTTACACTGTATGTCCCTACTAGCATAATCTTTCTGTGACACTGTTCAGATTTACACTGTATGTCCATGCTAACACAATCTTTCTCTGTGACACTGTTCAGATTTACACTGTATGTCCCTGCTAACACAATCTTTCTCTGTGACACTGTTCAGATTTACACTGTATGTCCCTGCTAACACAATCTTTCTCTGTGACACTGTTCAGATTTACACTGTATGTCCCTGCTAACACAATCTTTCTGTGACACTGTTCAGATTTACACTGTATGTCCCTACTAACACAATCTTTCTCTGTGACACTGTTCAGATTTACACTGTATGTCCTTGATGACTAACACTTTTGCTCAGGGATGGTGTTCATATGTACTCCTTGTATCAATTTTTTGTAAGTAGAGTTCAAATTTCCACAGTGTCCCTTTCATCTAACACAATTTTTCCCAGAAAAAGTGTTCAAATTTACACTGCGTGTTCCTATTAACTAACACAATTTTCCAAGAAATGTTTTTCAGAGTTACACTGCATGTCAATACTGTATAACAAAACGCAAGTTTTCATTAGTATTTGTATAAAATATTTGGCAAGTCAACAGTATATTGTTTGATAAATCATATTTAATTTTCTTCCTATGTTTAAACAAGAGCTACTTCTTAAGTCACCATGGTAATTTATGCTTATATTTTTATTACTCTCCATGTCCCAACAGACTGTGTCTATTCTTAAACCCCTAACCTCACCCCACCCAATAGACAGTGACCCATTATTAAACCCCCAACCTCACCCCACCCAATAGACTGTGACCCATTCTTAAAACCACCATCCTCACCCCACCCAGCAGATTGTGGCCCAGGGGTTATAACCCATATTTGGATAAACATATTATGTGTCCTCCTCCTTTAAAACTATGTACAATTTTTTTTTACAGTAAACCAAAATATTCAAAAGTGTAATTGTAATTGCATTGTTTGCATATTTGTCCCACCAACCAGCAAAATACGCAGAGGATAGACCCCAAAATCATGAAACCTCCACACACACACCTACTAAAGACCCTAAGAAAATCCCCTAAAATCGTAACTCCCCAACCCAACACATCCTGTATAAGACTCAGTGGAAAGGCCCAAAAGCCCATTCTTATATGGACATCCTATCCACCAAGTATGGTCAATTTTCAATTCAGCAGCTAAGGATCTGCAGTCATTTAAACAGAGAGACAGGTGGAGGTATCACAGCATCACCTCCCTCCCCTCCCTCCCCCCTCCAGCTTTGTTCCCTCCCTCCCCCTCCAGCCCTGATAAGTGTTCTGCTATTTGTAACTGTATTACAGTAGATACTAACTTATGAGTTCACCAACAAAAGAAGTAAAGTGTATTGATAACATATGTGTATTACAGTAGATACTAACTTATGAGTCCAACAACAAAAGAAGCAAAGTATTCTGCTATTTGTAACTGTATTACAGTAGATACTAACTTATGAGTCCAACAACAAAAGAAGCAAAGTGTAATGCTAACATATGTGTATTGCAGTAGATACTAACTTAACTGCATACAGCAGTGATCTAGATATGATCTTGTATAATGCACCAGTAGACCTGACTCAAAGCAGTTTTAGGAGTAATCAGAAGAATAAAGAATATAGACCCTGATCTGACTCAAAGCAGTTTTAGGAGTAATCAGAAGAATAAAGAACATAGACTCTGACCTGACTCAAAGCACTTTTAGGAGTAAGCAGAAGAACAAAGAAAGTAGACTCTGACCTGACTCAAATCAGAAGAATAAAAAACGTAGACCCTGATCTGACTCAAAGCAGTTTTAGGAGTAATCAGAAGAACAAAGAATGTAGACTCTGATCTGACTCAAAGCAGTTTTAGGAGTAATCAGAAGAATAAAGAACGTAGACCCTTATCTGACTCAAAGCAGTTTTAGGAGTAATCAGAAGAATAAAGAACATAGACTCTGACCTGACTCAAAGCAGTTTTAGGAGTAATCAGAAGAAGAAAGATCATAGACTCTGATCTTACTCAAAGCAGTTTTAGGAGTAATCAGAAGAATAAAGAACATAGACTCTGATCTGATTCAAAGCAGTTTTAGGAGTAATCAGAAGAACAAAGAAAGTAGACTCTGATCTGACTCAAAGCAGTTTTAGGAGTAATCAGAAGAATTAAAAACGTAGACCCTGATCTGATTCAAAGCAGTTTTAGGAGTAATCAGAAGAACAAAGAAAGTAGACTCTGATCTGACTCAAAGCAGTTTTAGGAGTAATCAGAAGAATTAAAAACGTAGACCCTGATCTGACTCAAAGCAGTTTTAGGAGTAATCAGAAGAACAAAGAACATAGACTCTGATCTGACTCAAAGCAGTTTTAGGAGTAATCAGAAGAATAAAGAACATAGACCCTGATCTGACTCAAAGCAGTTTTAGGAGTAATCAGAAGAACAAAGAACATAGACTCTGATCTGACTCAAAGCAGTTTTAGGAGTAATCAGATGAACAAAGAACATAGACCCTGATCTGACTAAAAGCAGTTTTAGGAGTAATCAGAAGAATAAAGAATATAGACCATGATAATCTGCTGAAAGCTGAAACAGTTTGTGATATTAGATCAGGGTCTATGTCACTTGTTTCTGGACTTACAGAAATACATAAGGCAAAGAAATAACAGAAAGTAATAGCTGGCATAAAAAGAAAGGACCCTATTTAACCATGATCTAAAATCAAATCTTGAGAAGGTAGATTATGTTCATGCTATTTCCAGATGAATGCATATTACAGTAACCTAACAAAGCATCAATATCCTATATGACATGCCTTCTTCAATTGGACAGTATAGAATAAGGAAAAACATGGTTACTCAGTGATATGCATGATGCTACATTTGCACAGTAAAAAGAATAAGGTAAAAACATGCACACAAAAAGAGATGAATAAGCTATGCAATGATGAAAAGCCCTTAACCTGTTAACTTGAACTTGAACTTGATAGACATGAGTCTACAACCCATTAAGATATGAGTCTACATTCCATAATGGATATGAGTCTACACACCATAATGGATATGAGTCTATACCCCATAATTGATATGAGTCTACACTCCATAATGGATATGAGCCTATACCCGCAATGGATATGAGTCTACATCCCATAATGGATATGAGTCTACACCCCATAATTGATATGAGTCTACACTCCATAATGGATATGAGCCTATACCCCACAATGGATATGAGTCTACATCCCATAATGGATATGAGTCTACACCCCATAATTGATATGAGTCTACATTCCATAATGGATATGAGCCTATACTCTGCAATGGATATGAGTCTACATCCCATAATGGATATGAGTCTACACCCCATAATTGATATGAGTCTACACTCCATAATGGATATGAGCCTATACCCTGCAATGGATATGAGTCTATGCAACATAATGGATATGAGTCTGCAGTACATAATGGATATGAGTCTACACCCCATAATGGATTTGAGTCTATGCAACATAATGGATATGAGTCCATGCCCCATAATGGATATGAGCCTACACCCAATAATGGATATGAGTGAATACCCCATAATGGATATGAGTTTACACCCAATAATGGATTTGAGTCTACACCCAATAATGAATATGAGTCTACACCCTATAATGGATATGAATCTATACCCCATCATGGATATGAGTTTACACCCAATAATGGATATGAGTCAATACCCCATAATGGACATGAGTCTACACCCAATAATGGATATGAGTCAATACCCCATAATGGACATGAATCTACACCCAATAATGGATACGAGTCAATACCCCATAATGGATATGAGTTTACACCCAATAATGGATTTGAATCTACACCCCATCATGGATATGAGTTTACACCCAATAATGGATATGAGTCAATACACCATAATGGACATGAGTCTACACCCAATAATGGATATGAGTCTACACTCAATAATGGATATGAGTCTATACCCCATAATGGATATGGGTTTATACAACATAAGTTTCACTGCAAGCCATCAAAATAGTGGAAGACAAGTTTCACTGCAAGCCATCAAAATAGTAGAAGACAAGTTTCATACAAAAGATTTTACTAGATTCAGATGATGATCATGCTATTTCTTATGTTTCATGGTGATCTGCCAAAATCTGTGATAATAGTTGCATTTTTAAGATTCTGTCTTTCAATAAATCTAGTTACTGCTAAAAAAGAGCAATAACTCTAAAACAAATAGCAGGAGTAGATATGCACTGCTTCTGAAGACAATTCTAATATTTACTTAACACTCCACTGGCCTTTGTCGTCAGTGTCCACCTCAGATGCAGGATGTCATGGGTTCGATCCCTAACTAAGTCATACTAAAGACTAATAAAATTGTTACTAGCAGCTGCCTCACTTTACACTTAGCATTAAGAGTTTAATGCAAGGACTGGTCAGCCTTGTATCATGCTACATGTCATTGTCATGATGCCCAAGTGCCAGATATCACATTAAACTGCTACACTGCAGATGTCAAAGCAATATGAATAAAAAATGTAATGCAATGTTAAAAATATAAATCATACTCACACATAATATTTACCACAGTGATCCATCAAAAAATTTAAGACATTCACAAGATTGTATCATACATAACATTCAGCTGATAGACAAAAGGGGCAATAACTCTAACTAGAAAGGAATATTAAAGCACAATGTATTTGCAAGATGCACACCCTTGGAAGACAAGGGATCCAGGACTGAAAATTGGGGTCCATGACTGACAATCAGGATCCAGGACTGAAAATTGGGGTCCACGACTGACGATCAGGATCCAGGACTGAAAATTGGGGTCCATGACTGACAATCAGGATCCAGGACTGAAAATTGGGGTCCATGACTGACAATCAGGATCCAGGACTGAAAATTGGGGTTCATGACTGACAATTAGGATCCAGGACATGGGGCCTTGTGTTATTTGAGAACTCTGTACAGTATTTACTAAATATATATTTTTTACATAATGCACAAATCCTAAACTGAATTTTTTAAAATTAAGTTTCTCTCCCCAACAGGCAAATCAGAGTAGAACATTTAATGGGTATCACTGTAATAAATTGCCTGTTTAGTCCAACTGTAAGCCAGCCTGTATACCACACACACACACACACACACACACATTTTTATATATTATTATACATTTTTTGATGGATCACTGTCTGTCTTTGTGTGTGTGTGTGTGTGTGTGTGTGTGTGTGTGTGTATAGACTATACACTAAATAGAAAGATATTTGTTGGTTTGTTTTAGAAATAATTGTTTGACTGCTTTCAACACCATTATGCATGTTGCTTATACATGTTATATACATATAGATATATATAGACTAAAGAAATATATGAGTACATGCAAGACAAAAATATACCTATCAGGTGACCTGAAAAAGAAGAAAACATCAAAGTCATTTAGAATACTGATGACATCATAATGAATTTTAATAAAATAAAAAATATAGCCAATTAATTATAAACTGATTGTCAAGATGATTGATGTATGACATAAAATATAGCCAATTAATTATAAATTGATTGTCAAGCTGATTGATGTATGACATAAAATGTAACCACAATGTACACATTAACTGTTGAGATACAATAACAAATTTAGTCCCTGATACATTTAACATATGGTTTCAAATAAAATTTCCTTAAAAGCACACCAATTAATTATATCAATTTGTTTATCATATCACCAAGGAATTCTATCAATCTGTTTATCTTATTACCAATGAATTCTATCAATTTGTTTATCATATTACCAATGAATTCTATCAATTTGTTTATCATATCACCAAGGAATTCTATAATTTGTTTATCATTATCACCAATTAATTATATCAATCTGTTTATCATATCACCAAGGAATTCTATAAATTTGTTTATCATATCATCAATGAATTCTATAAATTTGTTTATCATATCACCAATTAATTATATCAGTCTGTTTATCATATTACCAATGAATTCTATCAATTTGTTTATCATATCACCAAGAAATTCTTTCAATTTGTTCATCATTAATTGCAATGCCCATCCTGTGAGGCTCCAAAAAATTGACCACTTAGTGTAAAATCAAAATGCATTTTTGGAATATTTTTACTCCTCTACTTATCAGGAATACATGCAAAGAAAGTTTATATTTCCATTTGACAAAAGATTTACAGAATTTTCACATGTGAAAAAATAGACAACAAATTTTATATTGATCATGTATACTCACTTAAAAGTCTAACTGCAAACCTCATTGGCAGATCTGGTCCTATGTTGTTATTCAAACTGCTTATTCCTAACATTGCATAGACTCAGATCTTCCAGTACACTTGCAATGGAGACTCCAATCTTCCAGTACACTTGCAATGGAAATTCCTAACATTGCATAGACTCAAATCTTCCAGTACACTTGCAATGGAAATTCCTAACATTGCATAGACTCAGATATTCCAGTACACTTGCAATGGAAATTCCTAACATTGCATAGACTCAGATCTTCCAGTACACTTGCAATGGAGACTCAAATCTTCCAGTACACTTGCAATGGAAATTCCTAACATTGCATAGACTCAGATATTCGAGTACACTTGCAATGGAAAATTTGGGGCATTGAAGTTTTGCAGTTAGAGCATACTTAAAAGCAAGAATAGTTGGTAATCACTTTTGAAATAAATATCTTTCAACATTCACCTGACCTGTGTCTAACTTAAAGAAACAAAATGAAAAGAATTTATTACCAAGACAGAGAGTATGTTCTCTCTCACAAAAAAGTAGAAGATTCCATGGAAAAAGTTTACCAATGTAAAATGGGCAATGTAGTTAAAATATTCAACTTTGTAATAGTATACTACATACAGGATCACATAGTCAATTATTTTTAAATAGTTTACCTGTTCACAAGTACCCTATGCTGGTTAAAAATTTATGATCTAAATTTTAGTGTCAGAATTACTCTGAGAGAATAAGTAGTGAAATATGGCATAACTCCCAAATAAAATTGACACAATGAATTGATCAAATTACGTGCAAGTAAAAGCTTTAGATTTGGTGGCAGTTAGCAGTGAATAACAAAAATTATTAGATTAATGATAACTGTATTTAATGCAGTATAGATAATATCAGTATTGTACATCCTGGAAAATATTTATTATTATAAATTGTAAATAGTTTGTATATTGGTTTAATTTATGGTATAAGGGAGTTAATCCAGCCTACAGTGAACAAAATAAACCTTTGCAGTTGCAACCCTTTTATGGCTAAACTTCAGCTGAGTCAGACCTATTTTCCAGTGAGAATCGCACACAAAAGACATGTACAAAAGTTTCAAAATACATTTACTAAATCAGATAGTTTAATGCAGAAATAGAGGGTTTTCATTATTAGCACATCATTATTAGAACATGGCAGAAACAAAGTATCTGAATAGAATATGAATAATTCAAGCAAATCTCAACAGTGTAATGCATGGAAGATATTCCAGACACATTGCACTTTAAGATTTTTTTCTTGTTGATATGCTGTAAGTACAATATTTAATGCCCAAATTTAAAAGCATATAGTGGAGGAATGGTATAATGGTCAACTGTTAAGCATGAGATGCGCAGACGATCAAGGTGTTATGGACACCCTGGTCGCAATTGGGTTAAAAATTATAAATCAGTGAATGAACTGAGTAAGATTGATTGACTTTTTATCTTGTTTATGCTTTTAGTTACTGAAATCAGCAGGGAGATACAAACAAATGGGAATACAGACTCAGACTATAAATAGTTATATTATAAAATGCCCCATTGTGTGGTAAATAGTATTATTATAAAATGGCCCATTGTTTGGTAAATAGTATTATTATAAAATGGCCCATTGTTTGGTAAATAGTATTACTATAAAATGGCCCATTGTGTGGTAAATAGTATTATTATAACATGGCCCATTGTGTAGTCAATGGTATTATTAAAAAATGGCCCATTGTGTGGGAAATGGTATTGCTATAAAATGGCCCATTATGTGGGAAAGTGGTATTACTATAAAATGGCCCATTGTGTGGTAAATAGTATTATTATAACATGGCCCATTGTGTAGTCAATGGTATTATTAAAAAATGGCCCATTGTGTGGGAAATGGTATTGCTATAAAATGGCCCATTGTGTGGTAAATAGAACAATTATAAAATGACTCATCATGTGGTAATTATTATTATCATAAAATGGATTGTCATGTGGTAAATATTATTATTAAACTTCTTTATGAAAACCCCTCCATAATTTGGAGAGTTACTTGACCTATTCAACCATAAATCAATAGGTGTCACAAATCCTAACTTTTTTGCACAAACCATTTTTCTTCTTTCCATCTCAGTGACCTTAACTTTGACCCATTTATCCTACTATTAAGAGATTTTTTTCTTATTGTCTTAAATGCAAGCCATCCACAATGGTCCTAATTTGTGGCATAGGACTTGAGTTTTTTTGTGAAAACACCCTTTTTCTTGTATTTTTGGTGTCTGAACTTTAACCTTTGACTCTTAACTTATAACCCAGAAATACTGGTGTTTCTTTTTTTGTCTCAAAAGCATGCCATCTACAACGTATAAAAGTTAACTAGTGGACATTATTTTTGTCTTTCAGTCTCTCTTACCTTCAACTTTTCATCTTTTGACCCCAAACAGATCCGTCTTCGATGTCATAGATGCAAGTCATCAACAAATTTTAGTCAAAGATGGTGACAAAGAACTCAAGATATGATGCAGAAACCATTTTACTTCTAAAAGTTAAAGTGACTCTGACATTTGACCCCAAATCAATAGATGTATTTCTTATCTCAAATGAAAGTCATACAAAGTTTAGTCAAGGTATGTGAAATACAAATTAAGTCATTTATCAAGTAAAAAAACATTTCTCCCTTCAGTCCTTATAACCTTTACATTTGACCTTTTGAGTCTACAACTGATGACCTTTTATCATTTCCCCAACTGGTAGCTACTAAAAAAAATTAATATTGGAAGATAGTGGAGAACTCAAGTTATTCTACAAAAACTGAATAGGCAACAGATGGCTGCATAGACATACAACTCTCCTTCTGGTAGACATATAAAAATGATGTCATGTCCCAGTCTGTGAGTACATATATAAATGATGTCATATCCCAGTCTGTGAGTGCATATATAAATGATGTCATATCCCAGTCTGTGAGTGCATATATAAATGATGTCATATCCCAGTATGTGAGTGCATATATTATATAAATGATGTTATATCCCAATGTGTGAGTGCATAGATACATGATATCATGTCCCAATCTGTGAGTAAACATTCTTGCCCTGGTATAGATACATATTCCAATCTGTGATTGCATTTATGAAACAACATTCCTATGTATATGGAATGTATTTTATATTACTTACTCAAGATGAGAAAAATAATTCATATAATCGTAAAGAATGAAATATACATTTTAGTCCTAGAAATAGGTCTACACTTAATCTGCCAGACGTTATCATAACTCTATTTAGGGAGCTTAGACACGGAATGATAAGGTATTTGCCTCCAAATATTTATTTAGGGAGCTTAGACACTGAATGATAAGGTATTTGCCTCCAATTATTTATTTAGGGAGCTTAGACACTGAATGATAAGGTATTTGCCTCCAATTATTTATTTAGGGAGCTTAGACACTGAATGATAAGGTATTTGCCTCCAATTATTTATTTAGGGAGCTTAGACACTGAATGATAAGGTATTTGCCTCCAATTATTTATATAGGGAGCTTAGACACTGAATGATAAGGTATTTGCCTTCAATTATTTATTTAGGGAGCTTAGACACTGAATGATAAGGTATTTGCCTCCAATTATTTATTTAGGGAGCTTAGACACTGAATGATAAGGTATTTGCCTCCAATTATTTATTTGAAAAAACAATCTCAACTTGAGAACACACTTGAGTTCTTGATAGCATCATGCAAACATACTATTCACATACCATGCCTGATGGTTGCAATTTATTTAGATAAAAAAAATCATATTACAAATGAAAGCAGCTAGCTTGTAAGTTTTGTAAATTTGGTGAGGAAGTTATATTAATCAAAAATAGTCTTAATCACAAATTATATTTTAGAATAGAGTATATAGATATGGGTTTACTTGGTATAATTTGATATCATTAACATTCTGAACAATGATATTTAATTATCTTGAAATATTTTCATTTACTTATTTTACAAGGAAATTATTTTAACCAATCAAAACAAAGATAGTGTAAAAATATCAGTTTCCATATACTCTAACAGCTTCATGAATATGGGACATGGTGTTCCCCTTGCAGTATCCACAGTCAGTCCTTATCTTTTTCTGATATTAGACTAGACATCCCATTAATCTGTTTCCTCATATTTGTAGTCTGCTACAAAATTCTATCCAAGCCTAAATTATGATCCAATTTTCCTGAACTTGCTAATGTCCTTAATTATAATTTATATGGACATTAAACTTTATGGCACTCGATGTAATGGCAATACTATGCATTCCACACATGTCTTAAAGAAATCGGCTGATAGTACCAGTCCTGTCTTAATGCTTGAAGAGTGTTGTAGAAAGCCAAGGCAGATAATGCAAAGCATTTCATCAAGAAATCGCTTTAATGAAAGAAACACAGCTTGGTAACCTATTACATCTTTTCTAGCCATGGTTACGATATGTTAATCCTATCTACAGCTTGGTGGATTAAGCATTTATTTTTGTCCTTTGTCAATGAAATATCTTTTGTATTTAATGAGTTACTTCCCTTAATATGTACCAGTAATGCCAACTAATAGCATGTAACATTGTACATCTGCCAAAAAACATGGAGACAACCGACTTCAAAAGGATACTTTGTAAGTTTAACATTGAAAGAATGAATGTATACCACATAGAAGCCACTACCGTCACATTCAAGTGAAAGGTATTTGCATCAACACAGACCAGCAGTGGAAAATTACTTTTTTTGTTACCCATGTCTCGATCATGTAGGATCAGTGTTCAAATTTGAACAATTGAATTTTGGTTGGATGTGGGGACTTGCCACCACATCCGGTAAAATATTCAGACCTGAAGCACAGAAATATCTGCTCAATCTGCCAAGGTGTAGATTGGTCTAACATATTGGAACCATGGCAAGTGAAGATGAACCAAATAATCTTTCTTCAATTTGACTTTTCCAAACCAAATGTATGCTCAGTAACTAACCAGTAGGTATGATTATTTAATTAACTTATTTATTTATGATTTATGACTGTTTAATTAATATATTATGATTATTTTAATCTATTTATTTCATTTATTTATGACTATTTTAATTTATTTATATCTATTAATTTATTTGTATCTATTTAATTTATTTATTACTATTAATTTATTTATGGCTATTTAACTTATGTATGACCTTTTTATTTCAAACTGCAATAGATAACCAGAAATGGTGTTGTTTCTAACATTTTATTGGCTTTCAGAGTGATCAATGAAAAAATAGAAGTTTCATTACAACTGGAAATCACAAGACTCAAAAGCAAAAGCAACTATTTTGAAATGACCTTTTAGCCAAACTATTTTGAAATAACCTTCTAGCCAAACTGTTTTGAAATAACCTTTTAGCCAAACTATTTTGAAATAACCTTTTAGCCAAACTATTTTGAAATAACATTTTAGCCAAACTATTTTGAAATAACCTTTCAGCCAAACTATTTTGAAATAACCTTTCAGCCAAACTATTTTGAAATAACATTTTAGACAAACTATTTTGAAATAACATTTTAGGCAAACTATTTTGAAATAACTTCTTAGCCAAACTAGAAATGAAAAGTTTTATTTTATAAATGTAATTCTTTACAAATTCTAATATATGACTCTATGGTCTTACAGTTAGTAACAGAAAAGTGTGCAAACCAAAAGGTTTGTAAAATTCTGTGAGAACCAGAGATGAAAAGTAATAACTGCATATCCTGGAATATGAACCAAAGATGTACAGTAATAACTAAATATCATGGAATAGGAACCATAGATGTACAGTAATAACTGAATATGATAGAATATGAACTGTAGATGTACAGTAATAACTGAATATCATGGAATATTAACCATAGACATACAGTAATAACTGAATATCATATCAAAGACAATTTGTATTGTCAATTCTGAATGACATGATGAAATTCAAACCTTGATAGCTATGGTGTACACATGGAATTTCAGAACTTGACAGCTATGGTGTACACATGGACTTTCAAAGCTTGACAGGTATGATGTACACTTGGACTGTCAAAGCTTGACAGCTATGGTGTACACATGGACTTTCAGAACTTTACTCTATGGTGTACACATGGACTTTCAAAGCATGACAGCTATGGTGTATAGATGGACTTTCAAAGCTTGACAGCTATGGTGTACACTTGGACTTTCAAAGCTTGACAGCTATGGTGTACACATTTATTTTCAAAGCATGGCAGCATGGTGTACATTTTGACTTTCAAAGCTTGACAGCTATGGCATACACAGGACTTTTGAAGATTTACAGCTATGGTGTACACATGGACTTTTAAAGCTTGACAGCTATGGTGTACACATGGAATTTCAGAACTTGGCAGCTATGGTGTACACTTGGACTTTCAAAGCTTGACAGGTATGATGTACACTTGGACTGTGAAAGCTTGACAGCTATGGTGTACATTTGGACGTTCAAAGCTTGACAAGTATGATGTACACATTTATTTTCAAAGCATACAGCATGGTGTACACATAGACTTTCAAAGCTTGACAGCTATGGCATGCACATGGATGTTTAAAGCTTGACAACTATGGTATACACATGGACTTTTAAAGCTTGACAACTGGTATACACATGGACCTTCAGAGCTTGTCAGCTATGGTGTACACATGGAGTTTCAGAACTTTACTCTATGGTGTACACATGGACTTTCAAAGCTTGACAGCTATGGCATACACAGGACTTTTGAAGATTTACAGCTATGGTGTACACCTGGACTTTTAAAGCTTGACAGCTATGGTGTAACATGGACTTTTAAAGCTTTACAAGTTACAACTATGGTATACACATTGACTTTCAAAGCTTTACAGCTATGGTGTACACATGGCAGGGAAGCAGTAAACAGCAGTTTAATAAATTCAACTGATAATTTATTCTCATTGGTTTTAATCTAATTTTAAAAATTCTTGATTTAATTCAAAATGCCTTTCCCAATAGAATGTTCATACAGTGATGCCTGAAGAAACAATGATATAATTACATCAGTTAAAAGTAAAATTCATTTGTGTTACTTTCAGGTTTATCCAATGTTTCAGATGACAACAATTTATGTTCAGTTTAACAGATAAGGCTAGATTTTATTTAGATGTCGTTATTTAGTTCTAGTTGCAAGGATGGGAGTAACCAAAGAAATAGCATAATGTAATATATTTCTTTCCTTTAGTACTCCCTTGCTATAATTCCAATGTAAATGTCCATTAGGTAAATACAGCTATTACAGTGCTCCTTGCTATAATTCCAATGTAAATGTCCATTAGGTAAATACAGCTATTATAGTGCTCCTTGCTATAATTCCCATATGTACATGTCCATTAGGTAAATACAGCTATTATAGTGCTCCTTGCTATAATTCCCATATGTACATGTCCATTAGGTAAATACAGTTATTATAGTGCTCCTTGCTATAATTCCCATATGTACATGTCCATTAGGTAAATACAGTTATTACAGTACTCCCTTGCTATAATTCCCATATGTACATGTCCATTAGGTAAATACAGCTATTATAGTGCTCCTTGCTATAATTCCCATATGTACATGTCCATTAGGTAAATACAGCTATTATAGTGCTCCTTGCTATAATTCCCATATGTACATGTCCATTAGGTAAATACAGTTATTATAGTGCTCCTTGCTATAATTCCCATATGTACATGTCCATTAGGTAAATACAGTTATTACAGTACTCCCTTGCTATAATTCCCATATGTACATGTCCATTAGGTAAATACAGCTATTACAGTGCTCCCTTGCTATAATTCCAATGTAAATGTCCATTAGGTAAATACAGCTATTATAGTGCTCCTTGCTATAATTCCCATATGTAAATGTCCATTAGGTAAATACAGCTATTATAGTGCTCCCTTGCTATAATTCCCATATGTACATGTCCATTAGGTAAATACAGTTATTACAGTACTCCCTTGCTATAATTCCAATGTAAATGTCCATTAGGTAAATACAGCTATTATAGTGCTCCTTGCTATAATTCCCATATGTACATGTCCATTAGGTAAATACAGCTATTCCCAGATATTTCTTTGATCTGATACATTGTAGCAATATATGCACAACAGTGTTGTACACACTGCTATGCTGTTAAGCAGGTTGAAAAAAAAACTAAAAGACCTTCTGAAATTAGCCTTGAGCCCCATATAATCATTTATAAAAGCAAATCTTTTCTGATGCATACAAAATATTAAATATTAAAGACCTGTTAGCTGAAATAAAAGAAAGAAACATTCAAAATTTGATTAAAATAAAACTAGTATTATCTGAGATTTTTGTTCAAAGTTAGAAGAATAGCCTGTCTTGTGGGAATAATTCTCACATATTCCTCTACAGTATGTATTTTGGCACAACTATTCAACTGCCAACATTGCAAACTGTTCTCATAATACACCTAAAAGAAGACTGAAACCCTTCTGCTAACATTGAAAATATATCTCCCAACAAAACTTTTTTGGAAGAGGTCTAAAACCCCTTCTGCTAATATTGAAAATATATCTCCCAACAAAACTTTTTGGAAGAGGTCTAAAAACCCTTCTGCTAATATTGAAAATGTATCCCCAACAAACCTGTTTGGAAGAGATCTGAAACCCCTTCTGCTACTGTTGAAAATGAATTTCCCAACAAACCTGTTTGGAAAGAGATCTGAAACCATTCTGTCAATAATGAAAACTGATCTTCAAAAACTGGAATCTCTATAACACTCATCACATTACATAACACCATGGAACCCTTATGATGACACTAAAAAGATAATCCTCCAGTGAAATTTCATGAAAATTCAGTTAATTGACCAATATTAGCCTTGATGCTGAGCAATAACAAAGGTTTATTCCATTGTTCCATTACTACCTACAAAAATGTTTTTTTTTATGTTAATTTAAATGAAGATTGGCCTCTACAGCCATAATTTGTCACTTGGAAGTGACATTTCTATTTTATTATCAAGCTAAAAGCAAGTGAGGTCAGTTAGGCATATTGCAAAGGTCAATGTGAACTTTGTTCTTTATGATAATATAGAATATAGAGATCTATCCTGTCACAAAGTTTCAATGACACAAGCATGAACAGTTCTAAGAAATGAACTGTTATTACAATGTTTCAATGGCACTAACATGAAGAGCGCCTGAGAAAGGAACTCCTATTGCAATGTTTTAATGGCAATAATATGAAGAGTGCCTGAGAAATGAACTCCTATTGCAACGTTTTAATGGCACTAACATGAAGAGTGCCTGAGAAATGAATTCCCATTGCAATGTTTTAATGGCACTAACATGAAGAGTGCCTGAGAAATGAACTCTTTTACAACGTTTTAATGGCTCTAACATGAAGAGTGCCTGAGAAATGAACTCCTATTGCAATGTTTTAATGACACTAACATGAACAGTGCCTGAGAAATGAACTCCTATTGCAACGTTTTAATGGCTCTAACATGAAGAGTGCCCGAGAAATGAACTCCTATTGCAATGTTTTAATGGCTCTAACATGAAGAGTGCCTGAGAAATGAACTCTTTTGCAATGTTTCAATGGCTTTAACATGAAGAGTGCCTGAGAAATTAACTCCTATTGCAATGTTTTAATGGCACTAACATGAAGAGTGCCTGAGAAATGAACTCATTAACAATGTTTTAATGGCACTAACATGAAGAGTGCCTGAGAAATTAACTCCTTTTGCAATTGATTCATGGTTTTTATAGGATAGCAGGCATGTATGGTATGTATGATAACACACACAAAATTCCAGTGCAAAGTCATAGAAGTGTTTGATGTTATTCACTAATTCTGTGGTAAAGGTGAAATACTTATACCAATGGTATAACCATAATCTTAATTTTATGATTCTGGAAAGAATGGCAAAAGTCAAATATATTTGGTAAAGTGCAATAAGCAAACACAATGCAGATTCATGTATAAATAATTACAAATTTCATTTCCTTGACCACTCCCTTGAGTGCCAATTAGTTTAGAGCTGAACAAGTACTGTGGTCAAAATTAGATGAGAAAGTATTTAAAATTGTTATACAGGTTAAAGGTCATCTCAAGAATACTTAACGTCAATATCAAAGCTGAAGTAACTCTGTTTAATCATCAGGTGAAATAAAATTATGAAATTGGATTTCAAGTCCCTAAAATGTAGCCTCAATGATTAGAGTATCCACCTTGGATGCAGGAGGTTTGCAGGTTCAAACCTGGCTAGGTCATACCAAAACATACTAAAGACTTATCAAAATGGTACTAGCAAGCCTGGTGCTCAGCATTAAGACATTAGTGACAGGACTGGTAGCCTGGTGTCTAGGTAATGTGACTGAGTGACAGATAATGCTACATGTCTGCAGCATCATGCCCCTGCTAGACATCACCATAAACTGCCACACTGCACACATCTTAATGATATAACTGAAATGTTAAAAATACTAATTTAAAATTCCAAATGAAGTGTGTGTGTGCACGTGTGTGTGTGCACATGTGTGTATGTGTGTGTATGCGATATTTGGATGTATGTAACTAAACTCTACCTCTAAGATTATGTGCTACTTCTGACACAGCCCTGGGAGATCTCCTAGGGTGATGCAGTCCTGGGTGGTTCCTATAGTATTCATCTCTCTCCAACACAGATCTAGATGTGACTGATGTAGCAACTCTACTGTAACCAAAACCCATTTTTCCTTTGTTATTCTTTACAAAACACTAATTTTGATTTGAACTCAAATTCTCAGTTTTGATTACATAGCTTCACATTTCTACACTGCAAGAGTCTCTAGTATAAACCTAGCCTTCAAAAACCAGCTGTCACTCATTTGAATCAGACATAACTCACTGCCTCTCCATGTAATGATACTCAGCCAAATTATGCATAACTCACTGCCTCTCCCATCCCATCCCATGAAATGGCAGATGCATCTATCAAAACGTAGTTACAGCAGATATTAGCAGCAGCAGTAAACTCATTAGGTAATCAGCTGTAGGGATCTTGTTGAATGCCAGTCTTTCTCTGGGCAGCCTGCACTTTAGAAGTGTCAGCAAACTGTACTGTATGAATACAACTACTACAATATAAACTCTCAATCAGTATGAATACAACTAAATAGAATGAAGAGTAATCTCCCAATCAGTATGAATACAATTAATAGAATATAAACTCTCAATCAGTATGAATACAACTAAATAGAATGAAGAGTAATCTCCCAATCAGTATGAATACAATTAATAGAATATAAACTCTCAATCAGTATGAATACAACTAAATAGAATGAAGAGAAATCTCCCAATCAGTATGAATACAATTAATAGAATATAAACTCTCAATCAGTATGAATACAACTAAATAGAATGAAGAGTAATCTCTCAATCGGAATGAATACAATTAATAGAATATAAACTCTCAATCAGTATGAATACATCTAAATAGAATGAAGAGTAATCTCCCAATCAGTATGAATACTATTAATAGAATATAAACTCTCAATCAGTATGAATACATCTAAATAGAATGAAGAGTAATCTCCCAATCAGTATGAATACAATTAATAGAATATAAACTCTCAATCAGTATGAATACAACTATTACACTATAAACTCTCAATCAGTAAATTTCTCAATCAGTAAAGTAACAACCAACAGAATGAAAAGTAATCTCTCAATCAGTAAAGTGACAACCAATAGAATGAAAAGTAATCTCTCAATCAGTAAAGTGACAACCAATAGAATGAAAAGTAATCTCTCAATCAGTAAAGTAACAACCAATAGAATGAAAAGTAATCTCTCAGTCAGTAAAGTGACAACTAATAGAATGAAAAGTAATCTCTCAATAAGTAAAGTGACAACTAATAGAATGAAAAGTAATCTCTCAATCAGTAAAGTGGCAAAAAATAGAATGAAAAGTAATCTCTCAATCAGTTAATCCGATACATATGAATATTTCATAACAGATTGCTACTATGTTCAACTTGGTATGTGACATACCGTAAGTAGCGGTATGTATGTGCATACTGATTAACCCCACCCACCAGTCAAGATATAAAGTATAAAATATAATTTTCAAAACTTGGAGAGATAATTGTGTAAATACTAATCTGACCAATCAAAACCTTACACAGGCCTCAACTCTTGTCACGTTACAAATGCATGGGACATAACTCTTCTAATGATATGACTGCATGGGACACAACTCTTTTCATGATACAATTGCATACCACATTTCATGAAAATATCTTAAATGCAAACCATTAGATAAATACTGAGAGAGCCTTTACCCTTTCTGCTAATATGAATTGATTACTATAATCAAAGAAAATACCAGAGTACTTTTCTAGTAGTAAATAACAGCAATTCTGTATCTCCATAAAAATAACAGGACTCTTATCTAAGCTAATAGGATCATCATCATCATCATCAGTCTCTTGACCTAGTGTGGTCGTTGAGGCACTGTGCTGCTGAACATCTGACCAGTTCCCTCCACTTGACTCGATCATGTGCCAATGCCTGTGTCTGTGCAAAACTTTTCCTGGTCCATTCTGTGATGTTGTCACTCCACTTTTTTCTCTGTCTACCTCTCCTTCTACCACCTTGGACACTATCCTGCAGTACTGTTGTGGATAGACTGTTGGCTCTAGTGACATGGCCTTACCATTTCAGCTTTCTCTTTTTGACAATGGTGAGGAGGTCTTCATAATGGCCTACTTTGTGCCTGATGGTGTTGCGCACTTCTTCATTTTTGATGTGGTCCATGTAAGAGATGCCAAGGATGGTTCTGTAGCATCTCATTTCAAGTGCCTGAATTCTTCGTTGTAATTCTGCTGTCAGGGTCCAGGCCTTACATGAATACAGAAAGACTGAGATGACTAGTGCTCTCAATAGTCTGATTTTAGTTTTCAGACAGATGTTCTTGTCTCTCCAGATGGGTCTTAGCTTTGACATAGCTGCCGTTGTTTGTGCTGCTCGTGACAAAATTTCTGCTCTTGATCCCTCTTCCGTGATTATGGAACCAAGATATCTGAATAGGCCCACTGTTTTCAGTTCCTGTCCTCTGACTTTAATCTTGGTTGAGATTTGTTTGCCACTGTTTGTCATCAGCTTTGTCTTCTCGGCACTTATCTCCATGTCAAATCTGGAAGATGTTTTATCCAGGTTCTTCACTAAGGTGGCAAGCTCATCTTCACTGCCTGCCAGCCCATCAATGTTGTCTGCAAAGCGGAGGTTGGTGATGTTATGCCCTCCAATGCTGACTGTCCCACAGTGGTTTTCCAGGGTTTCGCTCATGATGCGCTCTAAGTAGATGTTGAAAAGCGTGGGTGACAGGAGACAGCCTTGCCATACTCCAACTGTAGTCTTGAACCAGTCCCCCACATAACCTTGAGCAATTACTGCACTGGTAGCCTTGGCATACAGCCGCTTGATGGTGTTGGTCAATTTTTGACCCATGTTGTACTTCTTCATTGTGGCCCACAATGCCTCATGCCACACTCTATAAAAAGCCTTTTTGAAATCTATGAACACATGATAGATGTCTTGTTGATGTTGTGAGTACTTTTCACACAGAAACCTAAGAATAAATTTTTTTTCTGTTGTGCTTCTTCCACTATGGAACCCTGCCTGTTCTTCAGCGATTATTTCTTTTGCTTGTGGGTTCAGTCTGTTCAAGATGATCTTCAGCATCACCTTACTAGCATGGCTGATCAAACTGATAGTTCTGTAATTTTGGCACAGCTGGAGATTGCCTTTTTTGGGGAGTGTTATAATTAGTGACTGGGTCCACTGTGTTGGCCATTCGCCTGTCTGCCAGATCTTGTTGCAGATTTTTGTTAGTAGTTCTATCACTGATTCCCCACCATTCTTGATAAGTTCTTCAGTGCTCTTATTGCTGACTCAACCTCTTATTTGAGAATGGGGAAATCATCATTATTTGTGGAGTTTGGAACTTCAAGCACCTCTGGGTCTCCTGCGGAGGGATGGTTGTAGAGTTCTTTACAATACTCAGTCCATCTTTCTGCAATGTCACTTGCTTCTGTGAGGCATTTTCTATTTTCATCTTGAATGGTACTGACTCTTGGTTGCTTCTTTCTGGTGAGGTCTTTCACAATTTGGAATGCCTTTTTGCTGTTATTCTTTATCAGACTGTTCTCTATTTCTGTGCACTGTTGTCCAATCCAATCTTCTTTTGCTTTCTTCAATTTTTTTCTGACATTCTTGTTTATTTCTCGATATTCCACTGCCCCTATCTGGTGTTTTTTAGGTCTCTTCAGGCATCACACAGATTCAGAATCTCTTCTGTAACCCAGGTTTTTTTCTTTGGGCGATGGAGGCCAATGATGTCCTTGGCAACTGTTGTCATGACTGTGTTGAAAGTTTCTGTCATCACTTTAACATCAACATCCATCACAAGGAGTGGAGCAAATTTTCCTCCAATTGTGGCTTGGAATGACTTGCAGATGTTAGGGTCCTTCAGTTGTTCAAGGTTGAATTTAAGCCTGATTTTCTTTGGCTTGTTAATTTTCTTCAACCTCACTCGGAAGTTCATAATGACGAGGTCGTGATCACTCCCAACATCAGCACCTGGAAACGTTCTTGTTTTTTCTCTATTGATGCCAGATCGGTACCGGTTTTGAACTAGTATGTAGTCGATCTGGTTATGATGGGTTCCATTTGGTGCATGCCATGTCCAGCATCGGGAAGCTTTATGTTGACCCAGGGTGTTGGCTAGTACCAAGTTGTTGTAGCTTGCGAACTCGAGCAGACATCTCCCTCTTTCATTGGTAAGCTCGTTGCAAGAATGTCCACAATGATCATCCCAGTCTTTTAGAGCATCTTTGCCAACTTTGGCATTCCAGTCTCCTTGGATAATAAGGATGTCTGTTTTACTTACCATGTTAATTATACCTTGAAGTTTGTTGTAGAACTCCTCTATTTCTTCATCATCATGATCAGTAGTTGGAGCATAGACTTGGATAATTGTGATGTTAAAGTGGGATGCTTTCAGACAAATGGAGATGATTCTGCTCGATATGGGGCGACATTCAAGAACAGATCCCTTGATGGCTTTGTTTACATGGAAGCCTACTCCATTTATGGACTTGTCCAACTCTCCACTATAGTATAATATATGCCCATCTTCAGTTTGGTGTTCTCCTAGGGCTTTCCATCTTACTTCACAGAGTCCCAGTATTTGCCATGAGTAGTGTTCCATCTCATGTGTCAACTCTTGGAGTCTTCCAGTTTGCGCCAGAGTTCTAATGTTTCAGGTGGCGATGGCAACATTGTCTCTGACGCTCTGATTTTATGCAAAGTACCAGTAGCACACTTGTCACTTCCGTCCTGTTAGAAAACGGCAGGCGCGGTCCTTGTTGACCCGGGTGATGACCGATCCGGTATGATATCTTCAGATTTGTCCAGCATTATCAGTGTGTCTTGGGCAAAAGTCATCTGGCGGAGCCCATTCCTCTCCAGACCAAAGAGTTGCCAGAAGGGGATGTAGTACATTGTCCAACTGCCTTAGGGTCTCCACTCCTGATTTTCTTTTAGGGTTTACTCCCTTAGCCTTTGGCTAACCAAAGCCAACCTGCAAGGCAGCAGGAAACTCATGTATAGGCGGGTTCGTCCATTTCCCGAACAGATAGAGCATCTGCCAGTGCCCCAATAGGGTATTTGATGGGAAACTGCAAGCAGTTCTTGCAGCTTGCACTAATTAGAATATGATACAAGTCATTACTGACTAATGAGTCAGGTTAGTACATCAACTAATTGAATTAAATACATTCACTAGAAGTCAGACTAATACACACTTTCTAAACAATACACTGACTAAAAGACAACTTCATTTTAGACAATTTAGACCATAATCTGTCAATATCAAGAGGGCATTTGATCCTCAGAGTTAAATCAGCAGTATATACCAGTTTAAGCTGCATGTCTGAGTACACTACACTGCTTCACAAATCTATCATGGTATGCTACATTGCATGGCAAATCTATCTCAGTATGCTACATTGCATGGCAAATATATCTCAGTATGCTACATTGCATGGCAAATCTATCTCAGCATGCTACATTGCATGGTAAATCTATCTCAGTATGCTACATTGCATGGTAAATCTATCTCAGTATGCTACATTGCATGGTAAATCTATCTCAGTATGCTACATTGCATGGCAAATCTATCTCAGTATGCTACATTGCATAGCAAATCTATCCTGGTACACCAACCACACTGCCTCACAAATCTATCTCGGTATGGTACATTACATGGCAAATCTACCTCAGTATGCTACACTGCATGGCAAATCTATCTTGGTAAGCTACACTGCATGGCAAATCTATCTTGGTATGGTACACTGAATGGCAAATCTACCTCAGTATGTTACACTGCATGCCAAATCTATTGGGTAAACAACACTGCATGGCAAATCTATCCTAGTAGACTAACCACACTGCCTCACAAATCTATCTCAATATGCTACATTGCATGGCAAATCTATTCAGTAAACTACACTGAATAGCAAATCTATCTTGGTACACTACAATCCAGGTTACAGCTTGAACTAATATCCAGAGATAATTGTAATGCCACACTCTGCATGGTATGGGTACCCTACACTGCATAGCAAATCCATCTGGGTACACTACACTCCAAGTTACAACTGTAAACATGTACTCCAGGTGAAATCTATACTGACTCTGCATCAAAATCTATCTGGGTACACATGTTGCACTCTGCATTGCAAATCTATACAGGTATACTACACTCTGCATGGCAAATCTATCTTTGCACACTACACTCCAGGTTACAGCTCTAACAAACTGTTCTGGTTGCTTAGTGGTTAGAGCAGCCACTTCAGATGCAGACTGTCACACAATCAAACCCAGCTGAGTCATGTGATAGACATACATCTATCTGGGTACACTACACTTTGCATATTAAATCTATCTGGGTACACTACACTTTGCATAGTAAATCTAACTGGGTACACTACACTCTGCATAGCAAATCTATCTGGGTACACTACACTTTGCATAGCAAAATCTATCTGGGTACACTACACTCTGCATTGTAAATCTATCTGGGTACACTACACTACAGGTTACAGCTGTACCATGTATTTCAGGTGAAGTTTTCATTGGAAGTTTGTGAAGAATGTTGACAAAATACAATGTATAAAATCATATGATGGCATAAGAAATGTGAAAAATCTCAAAGCCATATTTCAAGGTCACATATAATACTCCAATATGAAACTTCATGTATTTTCATACATGTAAATTCAATGATTTTACATCAAGATCTCCCTGGTTTTTATGTTAGAACTTGTCATTTGATGTGCGTGTTGTAAGACTGAAAGGTGAATATATGTCCAGGTCAGAGCAAAATAATGGTCGATATAATACATTCATAATTTTGTGTTGGGTCATCATGGATGCATTGAACCATTTCAATGTTCAACATATATAAAGAACATATCCAACCATTTCAATGTTTAACAAATATAAAGAACGTGTACAACCATTTCAATGTTTAACATGTATGAAGAACATGTCCAACCATTTCAATGTTTACCATGTATGAAGAACATGTCCAACCATTTCAATGTTCAACATGTATAAAGAACATATCCAACCATTTCAATGTTTACCATGTATGAAGAACATGTCCAACCATTTCAACGTTCAACTTGTATGAAGAACATATCCAACCATTTCAATGTTTACCTCGTATGAAGAACATATCCAACCATTTCAATGTTCAATATGTATAAAGAACATGTCCAACCATTTCAATGTTTAACATGTATGAAAAACATATCCAACCATTTCAATGTTCAACTTGTATAAAGAACATATCCAACCATTTCAATGTTTAACATGTATGAAGAACATATCCAACCATTTCAATGTTTACCATGTATGAAGAACATATCCAACCATTTCAATGTTTACCATGTATGAAGAACATGTCCAACCATTTCAATGTTCAACTTGTATGAAGAATATATCCAACCATTTCAATGCTCAACATGTATAAAGAACATATCCAACCATTTCAATGTTCAACCATTTCAATCTTTAATATTTCAATGTTCAACATGTATAATGAACATGTCCAACCATTTCCATGTTCAACATGTATGAAAAACATATCCAACCAATTCAATATTCAACATATATAAAGAACATATCCAACCATTTCAATGTTCAACCATTTCAATGTTTGATATATATGAGGAACAGATCCAAACATTTCAGTTTGAAGCATGTATGAAGGACATGTCCGTTTCAATGTCCAACATGTATGAAGAATGTATCTAACCATTTCAACCATTTGACTAGTGTGCCACATCAGCACTGAAATGAGATCTATTTGACTCATGGTACCACTGAAATTATAATGCTTTTGCTATTGATGCCATATCCACACTGAAATTTTATTTATTCAGCTAGTGGTGCATATCCACACTGAAATTTGATTTATTCAACTAGTGGTGCATATTCACTCTGAAATTTGATTTATTCAACTAGTGGTGCATATCCACAATGAAATTTTATTTATTTGACTAGTGATGCATATCCACACTGAAATTTGATTTATTCAACTAGTGGTGCATATCCACACTGAAATTTTATTTATTTGACTAGTGATGCATATCCACACTGAAATGTGATTTATTCAACTAGTGATGCATATCCACACTGAAATTTGATTTATTCAACTAGTGGTGCATATCCACACTGAAATTTTATTTATTTGACTAGTGATGCATATCCACACTGAAATTTGATTTATTCAACTAGTGGTGCATATCCACACTGAAATTTGATTTATTCAACTAGTGGTGCATATTCACTCTGAAATTAGATCATTTCAACTAGTGGTGCATATCCACAATGAAATTAGATCTTTGTGACTGAAAATGGTGTCACATTAGCACAGAAATTAGATCTATTTTAGTAATCATGCCACATCAGTACATAAATGAAATCTGATTGACTAGTGGTGCCACTTCAGCACTGAAGTGAGTCTTACTATAAAAATGGCCCATTTTGGGGGAAAGTGGTATTACTATAAAATGGCCCATTGTGTGGTAAATAGAACAATTATAAAATGACTCATCATGTGGTAATTATTATTATCATAAAATGGATTGTCATGTGGTAAATATTATTATTAAACTTCTTTATGAAAACCCCTCCATAATTTGGAGAGTTACTTGACCTATTCAACCATAAATCAATAGGTGTCACAAATCCTAACTTTTTTGCACAAACCATTTTTCTTCTTTCCATCTCAGTGACCTTAACTTTGACCCATTTATCCTACTATTAAGAGATTTTTTTCTTATTGTCTTAAATGCAAGCCATCCACAATGGTCCTAATTTGTGGCATAGGACTTGAGTTATTTTGTGAAAACACCCTTTTTCTTGTATTTTTGGTGTCTGAACTTTAACCTTTGACTCTTAACTTATAACCCAGAAATACTGATGTTTCTTTTTGTCTCAAAAGCATGCCATCTACAAAGTTTAGTCCAATAACATTGTAGAAAAGTTAACTAGTGGACATCATTTTTGTCTTTCAGTCTCTCTTACCTTCAACTTTTCATCTTTTGACCTCGAACAGATCTGTCTTCGATGTCTTAGATGCAAGTCATCAACAAATTTTAGTCAAAGATTGTGACAAAAAACTCAAGATATGATGCAGAAACCATTTTACTTCTAAAAGTTAAAGTGACTCTGACATTTGACCCCAAATCAATAAATGTATTTCTTATCTCAAATGAAAGTCATACAAAGTTTAGTCAAGGTATGTGAAATACAAATTAAGTCATTTATCAAGTAAAAAAACATTTCTCCCTTCAGTCCTTATAACCTTTACATTTGACCTTTTGAGTCTACAACTGATGACCTTTTTCATTTCCCAAACTGGTAGCTACTAAAAAAATTAATATTGGAAGATAATGGAGAACTAAAGTTATTCTGCAAAAATTGAATAGGCAACAGATGGCTGCATAGACATACAACTCTCCTTCTGGCAGACATAGAAAAATGATGTCATGTCCCAGTCTGTGAGTACATATATAAATGATGACATGTCCCAGTCTGTGAGTGCATATATAAATGATGTCATGTCCCAGTCTGTGAGTACATATATAAATGATGTCATATCCCAGTCTGTGAGTGCATATATAAATGATGTCATATCCCAGTCTGTGAGTACATATATAAATGATGTCATATCCTAGTCTGTGAGTGCATATATACATGATGTCATGTCCCAATGTGTGAGTGCATATAAACATTATGACATGTCCCAATGAGTGAGTGCATATATACATGACATCAGGTCCCAATCTGTGAGTAAACATTTTTGCCCTGGTCCACATACATATTCCAGTCTGTGATTCCATTTATGAAACAACATTCCTATGTATATGGAATGTATTTTATATTACTTACTCAAGATGAGAAAAATAATTCATATAATCGTAAAGAATGAAATATACATTTTAGTCCTAGAAATAGGTCTACACTTAATCTGCCAGATGTTACCATAACTCTATTTAGGAAACTTAGACACTGAATGATAAGGTATTTGGGTCCAATTATTTATTTAGGGAGCTTAGACACTAAATGATAAGGTATTTGCCTCCAATTATTTATTTAGGGAGCTTAGACACTGAATGATAAGGTATTTGGGTCCAATTATTTATTTAGGGAGCTTAGACACCAAATGATAATGTATTTGCCTCCAATTATTTATTTAGGGAGCTTAGACACTGAATGATAAGGTATTTGGGTCCAATTATTTATTTAGGAAGCTTAGACACCGAATGATAATGTATTTGCCTCCAATTATTTATTTAGGGAGCTTAGACACTGAATGATAAGGTATTTGGGTCCAATTATTTATTTAGGGAGCTTAGACACCGAATGATAATGTATTTGCCTCCAATTATTTATTTAGGGAGCTTAGACACTGAATGATAATGTATTTGCCTCCAATTATTTATTTAGGGAGCTTAGACACTGAATGATAATGTATTTGCCTCCAATTATTTATTTAGGGAGCTTAGACACTGAATGATAATGTATTTGCCTCCAATTATTTATTTAGGGAGCTTAGACACTGAATGATACGGTATTTGCCTCCAATTATTTATTTGAAAAAACAATCTCAACTTGCGAACACACTTGAGTTCTTGATAGCATCATGCAAACATACTACATGTATTCACATGCCATGCCTGATGGGTGCAATTTATTTAGATAAAAAAAATCATATTACAGGTGAAAGCAGCTAACTTGTAAGTTTTGTAAATTTGGTGAGGAAGTTATATTAATCAAAAATAGTCTTAATCACAAATTATATTTTAGAATAAAGTATATAGATATGGGTTTACTTGGTATAATTTGATATCATTAACATTCTGAACAATGATATTTAATTATCTTGAAATATTTTCATTTACTTATTTTACAAGGAAATTATTTTAACCAATCGAAACAAAGATAGTGTAAAAATATGTTTCCATATACTCTTGTTAACAGCTTCATGAATATGGGAAATGGTGTTCCCCTTGCAGTATCCACAGTCAGTCCTTATCTTTTTCTGATATTAGACTAGACATCCCATTAATCTGTTTCCTCATATTTGTATTCTGCTACAAAATTCTATCCAAGCCTAAATTATGATCCAATTTTCCTGAACTTGCTAATGTCCTTAATTATAATTTATATGGACATTAAACTTTATGGCACTCGATGTAATGGCAATACTATGCATTCCACACGTCTTAAAGAAATCGGCTGATAGTACCAGTCCTGTCTTCCTGCTTGAAGAGTGTTGTAGAAAGCCAAGGCAGATGATGCTAAGCATTTCATCAAGAAATCTCTTTAATGAAAGAAACACAGCTTGGTAACCTATTACATCTTTTCTAGCCATGGTTACGATATGTTAATCCTATCTACAGCTTGGTGGATTAAGCATTTATTTTTGTCCTTTGTCAGTGAAATATCTTTTGTATTTAATGAGTTACTTCCCTTAATATGTACCAGTAATGCCAACTAATAGCATGTAACATTGTACATCTGCCAAAAAACATGGAGACAACCGACTTCAAAAGGATACTTTGTAAGTTTAACATTGAAAGAATGAATGTATACCAGATAGAAGCCACTACCGTCACATTCAAGTGAAAGTTATTTGCATCAACACAGACCAGCAGTGGAAAATTGCTTATTTTGTTACCCTTGTCTCGATTATGTAGGATCAGTGTTCAAATTTGAACAATTGAATTTTGGTTGGATGTGGGGACTTGCCACCACATCCGGTAAAATATTCAGACCTGAAGCACCGAAATATCTGCTCAATCTGCCAAGGTGTAGATTGGTCTATCATATTGGAACCATGGCAAGTGAAGATGAACCAAATAATCTTTCTTCAATTTGACTTTTCCAAACAAATGTATGCTCAGTAACTAACCAGTAGGTATGATTATTTAATTAACTTATTTATTTATGATTTATGATTATTTAATTAACTTATTTATTTATGATTTATGACTGTTTAATTAATATATTTATGATTATTTAATTAACTTATTTATTTATGATTTATGACTGTTTAATTAATATATTTATGATTATTTTAATCTATTTATTTCATTTATTTATGACTATTTTAATTTATTTATATTTATTAATTTATTTGTATCTATTTAATTTATTTATTACTATTAATTTATTTATGGCTATTTAATTTATGTATGACCTTTTTATTTCAAACTGCAATAGATAACCAGAAATGGTGTTGGTTCTAACATTTTATTGACTTTCAGAGTGATCAGTGAAAAAATTGAAGTTTCATTACAACTGGAAATCACGAGACTCAAAAGCAAAAGCAACTATTTTGAAATAACCTTTTAGCCAAACTATTTTGAAATAACATTTTAGCCAAACTATTTTGAAATAACATTTTAGCCAAACTATTTTGAAATAACATCTTAGCCAAACTAGAAATGAAAAGTTTTATTTTATAAATGTAATTCTTTACAAATTCTAATATATGACACTATGGTCTTACAGTTAGTAACAGAAAAGTGTGCAAACCAAAAGGTTTGTAAAATTCTGTGAGAACCAGAGATGAAAAGTAATAACTGCATATCCTGGAATATGAACCAAAGATGTACAGTAATAACTAAATATCATGGAATAGGAACCATAGATGTACAGTAATAACTGAATATGATAGAATATGAACTGTAGATGTACAGTAATAACTGAATATCATGGAATATTAACCATAGACGTACAGTAATAACTGAATATCATATCAAAGACAAATTGTATTGTCAATTCTGAATGACATGATGAAATTTCAAACCTTGATAGCTATGGTGTACACATGGAATTTCAGAACTTGACAGCTATGGTGAACACATGGACTTTCAAAGCTTGACAGGTATGATGTACACTTGGACTGTCAAAGCTTGACAGCTATGGCACACACATGGACTTTTAAAGCTTGACAACTATGGTATACACATGGTGCTTCAGAGCTTGACAGCTATGGTGTTCACATGGACCTTCAGAGCTTGACAGCTATGGTGTACACATGGACTTTCAGAACTTTACTCTATGGTGTACACATGGACTTTCAAAGCATGAGAGCTATAGTGTATAGATGGACTTTTAAAGCTTGACAGCTATGGTGTACACTTGGACTTTCAAAGCTTGACAGCTATGATGTACACATTTATTTTCAAAGCATGGCAGCATGGTGTACACTTTGACTTTCAAAGCTTGACAGCTATGGCATACACAGGACTTTTGAAGATTTACAGCTATGGTGTACACATGGACTTTTAAAGCTTGACAGCTATGGTGTACACATGGAATTTCAGAACTTGACAGCTATGGTGTACACTTGGACTTTCAAAGCTTGACAGGTATGATGTACACTTGGACTGTGAAAGCTTGACAGCTATGGTGTACATTTGGATGTTCAAAGCTCGACAGGTATGATGTACACATTTATTTTCAAAGCATGCAGCATGGTGTACACATAGACTTTCAAAGCTTGACAGCTATGGCATACACATGGATTTTTAAAGCTTGACAACTGGTATACACATGGACCTTCAGAGCTTGACAGCTATGGTGTACGCATGGACTTTTAAAGCTTGACAACTGGTATACACATGGACCTTCAGAGCTTGACAGCTATGGTGTACACATGGAGTTTCAGAACTTTACTCTATGGTGTACACATGGACTTTCAAAGCTTGACAGCTATGTTGTACAGATGGACTTTCAAAGCTTGACAGCTATGATGTACGCATTTATTTTCAAAGCATGGCAGCGTGGTGTACACATGGACTTTCAAAGCTTGACAGCTATGGCATACACAGGACTTTTGAAGATTTACAGCTATGGTGTACACATGGACTTTTAAAGCTTGACACCTATGGTGTTCACATGGACCTTCAGAGCTTGAAAGCTATGGTGTACACCTGGACTTTTAAAGCTTGACAGCTATGGTGTAACATGGACTTTTAAAGCTTTACAACTATGGTATACACATTGACTTTCAAAGCTTTACAGCTATGGTGTACACATGGCAGGGAAGCAATAAACAGCAGTTTAATAAATTCAACTGATAATTTATTCTCATTGGTTATAATCTAATTTTAAAAATTCTTGATTTAATTCAAAATGCCTTTCCCAATAGAATGTTCATACAGTGAAGCCTGAAGAAACAATGATATAATTACATCAGTTAAAAGTAAAATTCATTAGTGTTACTATCAGGTTTATCCAATGTTTAAGATGACAACAATTTATGTTAAGTTTAACATTTAAGGCTAGAATTTATTTAGATGTCGTTATTTAGTTCTAGTTGCAAGGATGGGAGTAACCAAAGAAATAGCATAATGTAATATATTTCTCTCCCTTACATGTGTCAGCAATTGCTGTGTTATTCCCCTCAGGATACAACCTAGCTTTTATAATACCTGTTACTTAGTAACAAGAGAACACTTTAACTCTAGATTTGTTTTCTCAGTATATTTGAAATTGTAATCAAGTTTACATATGGTTTCTCATTGATATAAATATAATTTGTGTACATATGGTTTCTCATTGATATAAATATTATTTGAAAAGACCTGGGCACTTTTTAAGAAAGACCTGGCCTCTTTTTGAGAAAGGGTTGTACTACATTTATGTTCTACAGTACTGTCTATACTATAAATGCGTTGATTATCAAATGTGACATACTGACCAGTACTGCCCATTCTACAGGCTGAAGACTTTCAGGAACAAGTATGCAGTGTTTTGAGATACTGTCTTAATACAGGCTGAAGACTTTCAGGAACAAGTATGCAGTGTTTTGAGATACTGTCTTAATACAGGCTGAAGACTTTCAGGAACAAGTATGCAGTGTTTTGAGATACTGTCTTAATACAGGCTGAAGACTTTCAGGAACAAGTATGCAGTGTTTTGAGATACTGTCTTAATACAGGCTGAAGACTTTCAGGAACAAGTATGCAGTGTTTTGAGATACTGCCATACTACAGGTTTAAGACTCAATAAAAAGTAAGCAGTGTTTTGAGATACTGTCATAATACAGGCTGAAGACTATCAGGAACAAGTATGCAGTGTTTTGAGATACTGCCATACTACAGGTTTAAGACTCAATAAAAAGTAAGCAGTGTTTTGAGATACTGTCATAATACAGGTTTAAGACTCAACAAATAGTATGCAGTGTTGAACCAGTCTGAATCATCTCAGGACCAAGTTAACTCCCCTACATATACTGCTACAAAGTAAATAAAGCTATTACAGTGCTCCCTTGCTATAATTCCCATATGTACATGTCCATTAGGCAAATACAGCTCTTACAGTACTCCCTTGCTATAATTCCCATATGTACATGTCCATTAGGTAAATACAGCTCTTACAGTACTCCCTTGCTATAATTCCCATATGTACATGTCCATTAGGTAAATACAGCTATTACAGTGCTCCTTTGCTATAATTCCCATATGTACATGTCCATTAGGTAAATACAGCTCTTACAGTACTCCCTTGCTATAATTCCTATATGTACATGTCCATTAGGTAAATACAGTTATTACAGTACTCCCTTGCTATAATTCACATATGTACATGTCCATTAGGTAAATACAGCTATTACAGTACTCCCTTGCTATAATTCCCATACATACATGTCCATTAGGTAAATACAGCTATTACAGTACTCCCTTGCTATAATTCCCATACATACATGTCCATTAGGTAAATACAGCCATTATAGTACTCCCTTACTATAATTCCCATATGTACATGTCCATTAGGTAAATACAGATATTACAGTGCTCCCTTGCTATAATTCACATATGTACATGTCCATTAGGTAAATACAGCTATTACAGTACTCCCTTGCTATAATTCCCATACATACATGTCCATTAGGTAAATACAGCTATTACAGTACTCCCTTACTATAATTCCCATATGTACATGTCCATTAGGTAAATACAGCTATTACAGTACTCCCTTGCTATAATTCCCATACATACATGTCCATTAGGTAAATACAGCTCTTACAGTGCTTCCTTGCTATGATTCCCATATGTACATGTCCATTAGGTAAATACAGCTATTCCCAGATATTTCTTTGATCTGATACATTGCAGCAATATGCACAACAGTGTTGTACAGACTGCTATGCTGTTAAGCAGGCTGACGTAAAAACTAAAAGACCTTCTGAAATTAGCCTTGAGCCCCTTATAATCATTTATAAAAGCAAATCTTTTCTGATGCATACAAAATATTAAATATTAAAGACTTGTTAACTGAAATAAAAGAAAGAAACATTCAAAATTTGATTAAAATAAAACTAGTATTATCTGAGATTTTTGTTCAAAGTTAGAAGAATAGCCTGTCTTGTGGGAATAATTCTCACATGTTCCTCTACAGTATGTATTTTTGGCATAACTATTCAACTGCCAACATTGCAAACTGTTCTCATAATACACCTAAAAGAAGACTGAAACCCTTCTGCTAACATTGAAAATATATCTCTCAACAAAACTTTTTGGAAGAGGTCTAAAACCTTTCTGCTAATATTGAAAATGTATCTCCCCAAAAACTTGTTTGGAAGAGGTCTGAAAACCCTTCTGCTAATATTGAAAATGTATCCCCAACAAACCTGTTGGAAGAGATCTGAAACCCCTTCTGCTACTATTGAAAATGAATCTCCCAACAAACCTGTTTGGAATAGACCTGAAAAACCTTCTGCTAACGTTGATAACACATCTCCCATCGAACCTATTTGGAAGAGGTCTGAAAACCCTTCTGCTAATATTGAAAATGTATCCCCAGCAAACCTGTTTGGAAGAGATCTGAAACCCTTTCTGCTACTATTGAAAATGAATTTCCCAACAAACCTGTTTGGAAAGAGATCTGAAACCATTCTGTCAATAATGAAAACTGATCTTCAAAATCTGGAATCTCTAAAGCAATCATCACATTACATAACACCATGGAACCCTTATGTTGACACTAAAAAATATAATCCTCCAGTGAAATTTCATGAAAATTCAGTTAATTGACCAATATTAGCCTTGATGCTGAGCAACAACAAAGGTTTATTCCATTGTTCCATTACTAACTACTAAAATGTTTTTTTTTATGTTAATGTAAATGAAGATTGGCCACTACATTCATAATTTGTCACTTGGAAGTGACACTTCTATTTTATTATCAAGCTAAAAGCAAGTGAGGTCAGTTAGGCATATTGCAAAGGTCAATGTGAACTTTCTTCTTTATTATAATACAGAATATAGAGATCTATCCTGTCACAAAGTTTCAATGACACAAGCATGAACAGTTCTAAGAAATGAACTGCTATTACAATATTTCAATGGCACTAACATGAAGAATGCCTGAGTGCCTGAACTCCTTTTGCAATATTTAATGGCACTAACATGAAGAGTGCCTGAGAAATGAACTCTTTTACAATGTTTTGATAGCAATAATATGAAGAGTGCCTGAGAAATGAACTCTTTTACAATGTTTTAATGGCAATAATACGAAGAGTCCCTGAGAAATGAACTCCTATTGCAATGTTTTTCATGGCACTAACATGAAGAGTGCCTGAGAAATGAACTCTTTTACAATGTTTTGATGGCAATAATATGAAGAGTGCCTGAGCAATGAACTCTTTTACAATGTTTTGATGGCAATAATATGAAGAGTGCCTGAGAAATGAACTCCTATTGCAATGTTTCAATGTCACTAACATGAAGAGTGCCTGAGAAATGAACTATCTGTAATGTTTCAATGGCACTAACATGAAGAGTGCCTGAGAATTAAACTCTTTTTGCAATGTTTAATGGCAATAATATGAAGAGTGCCTGAGAAATGAACTCGTTAACAATGTTTTAATGGCACTAACATGAAGAGTGCCTGAGAAATGAACTAGTTAACAATGTTTTGATGGCACTAACATGAAGAGTGCATGAGAAATGAACTTTTGTATGATATTTTAATGGCACTAACATGAAGAGTGCCGAAGAAATGAACTCGTTAACAATATTTGGATGGCACTAACATGAAGATTGCCTGAGAAATGAACTTTTGTATGATGTTTTAATGGCACTAACATGAGTGCCTGAGAAATGAACTCATTAACAATGTTTTGATGGCACTAACATGAAGAGTGCCTAAGAAATGAACTCTTTTACAATGTTTTAATGGCATTAACATGAAGAGTGCCTGAGAAATGAACTCTTTTACAATGTTTTAAAGGCACTAACATGAAGAGTGCCTGAGAAATGAACTCTTTTTGCAATGTTTAATGGCACTAACATGAAGAGTACCTGAGAAATGAACTCTTTCACAATATTTTGAAGGCAATAATATGAAGAGTGCCTGTGAAATGAACTCTTTTACAATGTTTAATGACAATATGAAGAGTGCCTGAGAAATGAACTCGTTGACAATGTTTTAATGGCACTAACATGAAGAGTGCCTGAGAAATGAACTCGTTAACAATTTTTCGATGGCACTAACATGAAGAGTGCCTGAGAATTGAACTCTTTTTGCAATGTTTAATGACAATAATATGAAGAGTGGCTGAGAAATGAACTCGTTAACAATATTTTGATGGCACTAACATGAAGAGTGCCTGAGAACTGAGAAATGAACTCTTTTACAATGTTTTAATGGCACTAACATGAAGAGTGCCTGAGAAATGAACTCTTCTACAATGTTTTAAAGGCACTAACATGAAGAGTGCCTGAGAAATGAACTCTTTTTGCAATGTTTAATGGCACTAACATGAAGAGTACCTGAGAAATGAACTCTTTCACAATGTTTTGAAGGTAATAATATGAAGAGTGCCTGAGAAATGAACTTGTTAACAATGTTTTAATGTCACTAACATGAAGAGTGCCTGAGAAATGAACTCGTTAACAATGTTTTGATGGCACTAACATGCAGAGTGCCTGAGAAATGAACTCTTTTACAATGTTTTAATGGCACTAGCATGAAGAGTACCTGAGAAATGAACACGTTAACAATGTTTTGATGGCACTAACATGAAGACTGCCTGAGAAATGAACTCTTTTACAATGTTTTAATGGCACTAACATGAAGAGTGCCTGAGAAATGAACTCTTTTACAATGTTTTAATGGCACTAACATGAAGACTGCCTGAGAAATGAACTCTTTTACAATGTTTTAATGGCACTAACATGAAGACTGCCTGAGAAATGAACTCTTTTACAATGTTTTAATGGCACTAACATGAAGAGTGCCTGAGAAATGAACACGTTAACAATGTTTTAATGGCACTAACATGAAGAGTGCCTGAGAAATGAACTCTTTTACAATGTTTTAATGGCACTAACATGAAGAATGCCTGAGAAACGAACTCTTTTACAACGTTTTAAAGGCACTAACATGAAGAGTGCCTGAGAAATGAACTCTTTTTGCAATGCTTAATGGCACTAACATGAAGAGTACCTTAGAAATGAACTCTTTCACAATGTTTTGAAGGCAATAATATGAAGAGTGCCTGTGAAATGAACTCTTTTACAATGTTTTAATGGCAATAATATGAAGAGTGCCTGAGAAATGAACTTGTTAACAATGTTTAAATGTCACTAACATGAAGAGTGCCTGAGAAATGAACTCATTAACAATGTTTTGATGGCACTAACATGCAGAGTGCCTGAGAAATGAACTCTTTTACAATGTTTTAATGGGACTAACATGAAGAGTACCTGAGAAATGAACATGTTAACAATGTTTTGATGACACTAACATGAAGACTGCCTGAGAAATGAACTCTTTTACAATGTTTTAATGGCACTAACATGAAGAGTGCCTGAGAAATGAACACATTAACAATGTTTTAATGGCACTAACATGAAGAGTGCCTGAGAAATGAACTCTTTCACAATGTTTTAATGGCACTAACATGAAGAGTGCCTGAGAAATGAACTCTTTCACAATGTCTTAATGGGACTAACATGAAGAGTGCCTGAGAAATGAACTCTTCTACAATGTTTTAATGGCATTAACATGAAGAGTGCCTGAGAAATGAACACGTTAACAATGTTTTAATAGCTCTAACATGAAGAGTGCCTGAGAAATGAACTCTTTCACAATGTTTTAATGGCACTAACATGAAGAGTGCCTGAGAAATGAACTCTTTTACAATGTTTTAATGGCACTAATGAGAAGAGTACTTGAGAAATGAACTCTTTTGCAATGTTTCAATTGTTACAAATTTCATTTCCTTGACCACTTCCTTGAGTGCCAATTAGTTTAGAGCTGAGCAAGTACTGTGGTCAAAATTAGATGAGAAAGTATTTAAAATTGTTATACAGGTTAAAGGTCATCTCAAGAATACTTAACGTCAATATCAAAGCTGAAGTAACTCTGTTTAATCATCAGGTGAAATAAAATTATGAAATTGGATTTCAAGTCCCTAAAATGTAGCCTCAATGATTAGAGTATCCATCTTGGATGCAGGAGGTTGCAGGTTCAAACCTGGCTAGGTCATACCAAAACATACTAAAGACTTATCAAAATGGTACTAGCAAGAGAGGTGCTCAGCATTAAGACATTAGTGACAGGACTAGTTGGCCTGGTGTCTAGGTAATGTGACTGGGTGACAGATAATGCTACATGTCTGCAGCATAATGCCCCTGCTAGACATCACCATAAACTGCCACACTGCACACATCTTAATGATATAACTGAAATGTTAAAAATACTAATTTAAAATTCCAAATGAAGTGTGTGTGTGTGTGTGTGTGTGTGTGTGTGCACGTGTGTGTTTGTGTGTGTATGTGATATTTGGATGTATGTAACTAAACTCTACCTCTAAGATTATGTGCTACTTCTGACACAGCCCTGGGAGATCTCCTAGGGTGATGCAGTCCTGGGTGGTTCCTATAGTATTCATCTCTCTCCAACACAGATCTAGATGTGACTGATGTAGCAACTCTACTGTAACCACAACCCATTTTTCCTTTGTTATTCTTTACAAAACACTAATTTTGATTTGAACTCAAATTCTCAGTTTTGATTACATAGCTTCACATTTCTACACTGCAAGAGTCTCTAGTTTAAACCTAGCCTTCAAAAACCAGCTGTCACTCATTTGAATCAGGCATAACTCACTGCCTCTCCATGTAATGATACTCAGCCGAATTATGCATAACTCACTGCCTCTCCCATCCCATCCCATGAAATGGCAGATGTATCTATCAAAACTTAGTTACAGCAGATTTCAGCAGCAGCAGTAAACTCAACAGGTAATCAGCTGTAGGGATCTTGTTGAATGCCAGTCTTTCTCTGGGCAACCTGCACTTTAGCAGTGTCAGCAAACTGTACTGTATGAATACAACTACTACAATATAAACTCTCAATCAGTATGAATACAACTAAATAGAATGAAGAGTAATCTCCCAATCAGTATGAATACAATTAAATAGAATGAAGAGTAATCTCCCAATCAGTATGAATACAATTAATAGAATATAAACTCTCAATCAGTATGAATACAACTAAATAGAATGAAGAGTAATTTACCAATCAGTATGAATACAACTAAATAGAATGAAGAGTAATCTCCCAATCAGTATGAATATAATTAATAGAATATAAACTCTCAATCAGTATGAATACAACTAAATAGAATGAAGAGTAATTTCCCAATCAGTATGAATACAACTAAATAGAATGAAGAGTAATCTCCCAATCAGTATGAATACAATTAATAGAATATAAACTCTCAATCAGTATGAATACAACTAAATAGAATGAAGAGTAATTTCCCAATCAGTATGAATACAACTAAATAGAATGAAGAGTAATCTCCCAATCAGTATGAATACAATTAATAGAATATAAACTCTCAATCAGTATGAATACAACTAAATAGAATGAAGAATAATCTCCCAATCAGTATGAATACAATTAATAGAATATAAACTCTCAATCAGTATGAATACAACTACTACACTATAAACTCTCAATCAGTAAATTTCTCAATCAGTAAAGTAACAACCAATAGAATGAAAAGTAATCTCTCAATCAGTAAAGTGACAACCAATAGAATGAAAAGTAATCTCTCAATCAGTAAAGTGACAACCAACAGAATGAAAAGTAATCTCTCAATCAGTAAAGTGACAACCAACAGAATGAAAAGTAATCTCTCCATCAGTAAAGTGACAACCAACAGAATATCTCTAAATCAGTAAAGTGACAACCAATAGAATGAAAATTAATCTCTCAATCAGTAAAGTGACAACCAATAGAATGAAAAGTAATCTCTCAATCAGTAAAGTAACAACCAATAGAATGAAAAGTAATCTCTCAATCAGTAAAGTGACAACCAATAGAATGAAAAGTAATCTCTCAATCAGTAAAGTGACAACCAACAAAATGAAAAATAATCTCTCAATCAGTAAAGTGACAACCAATAGAATGAAAAGTAATCTCTCAATCAGTAAAGTGACAACCAACAGAATGAAAAGTAAACTCTCAATCAGTAAAGTGACAACCAACAGAATGAAAAGTAATCTCTCAATCAGTAAAGTGACAACCAACAAAATGAAAAATAATCTCTCAATCAGTAAAGTGACAACCAATAGAATGAAAAGTAATCTCTCAATCAGTAAAGTGACAACCAACAGAATGAAAAGTAATCTCTCAATCAGTAAAGTGACAACCAACAGAATGAAAAGTAATCTCTCAATCAGTAAAGTGACATGAAACAGAATGAAAAGTAATCTCTCAGTCAGTAAAGTGACAACCAATAGAATGAAAAGTAATCTCTCAATCAATAAAGTGACAACCAACAGAATGAAAAGTAATCTCTCAATCAGTTAGTCCGATACATATGAATATTTCATAACAGATCGCTACTATGTTCAACTTGGTATGTGACATAAGTAGGGGTATGTATGTGTATACTGATTAACCTGGGGCTTGGGTGGCTGAGTGGTCTAAAGCGCTGTCCGTTACAGATCACTGCCTTCTCGCCTCTGTCTGCGTTGGTTCGAGTCTAAGATTCAGCTAATGTAGTTATGTGAGAAAGCTTGCCAGTAGCTTCTAGTGGGTTGGTGGTTCTTTCCGGGGTCTTTCCCAGGTTCTTCCTCCACCAATAATACTGGCCGCCATGTATAGCCTATCGTGTGCTGAAAATTGGCGTTAAACCCTAAAAAAACAAACAAACAAACAAAACTGATTAACCCCACCCACCAGTCAAGATATGAAGTATAAAATATAATTTTCAAAATGTGGAGAGATAATGGTGTAAATACTAATCTGACCAATCAAAATCTTACAAAGGACACAACTCTTGTCACGTTACAAATGCATGGGACATAACTCTTCTAATGATATGATTGCATGGGACACAACTCTTCTCATGATACAATTGCATACCACATTTCATGCAAATATCTGAAATGCTTTCTGTAGATGTTAATCTAACAAGAAAGTGGCAGGTGGACAAGGGAACAATTTTCAATAAAATAATTCTTAAGATGTTGCTTTGACAGACTCCATTTTTGCAGGACAATAACAGCATTACACATTTCATGAAGATAACTGAAATGGTTCAACAAATAGATAAACAAATAGAGATAGATCAATAAAAAAGCTGGCTCTGGTGTACCCCCCAATCTTCATTGTTTGAGGTATAAAAATTGCTATCTGCTCAAACCATTAGATAAATACTGAGAGAGCATTTACCCTTTCTGCTAATATGAATTGATTACTATAATCAAAGAAAAGACCTGAGTACTTTTCTAGTAGTAAATAATATCAATTTTGTATCTCCATAACAATAACAGGACTCTTATCTAAGCTAATAGGGTATTTGATGGGAAACTGTGAGCAGTTCTTGCAGCTTGCACTAATTAGAATATGATACAAGTCATTACTGACTAATGAGTCAGGTTAGTACATCAACTAATTGAATTAAATACATTCACTAGAAGTAAGACTAATACACACTTTCTAAACAATACACTGACTAGAAGACAACTTCATTTTAGACAATTTAGACCATAATCTGTCAATGTCAAGTGATCCTCAGAGTTAAATCAGCAGTATATACCAGTTTAAGCTGCATGTCTGAGTACACACTGCTTCACAAATCTATCATGGTATGCTACATTGCATGGCAAATCTATCTCAGTATGCTACATTGCATGGCAAATCTATCTCAGTATGGAACATTGCATGGTAAATCTATCTCAGTATGGAACATTGCATGGCAAATCTATCTCAGTATGGAACATTGCATGGCAAATCTATCTCAGTATGCTACATTGCATGGTAAATCTATCTCAGTATGCTACATTGCATGGCAAATCTATCACAGTATGGAACATTGCATGTTAAATCTATCTCAGTATGCTACATTGCATGGTAAATCTATCTCAGTATGCTACATTGCATGGTAAATCTAACTCAGTATGGAACATTGCATGGCAAATCTATCTCAGTATGCTACATTGCATGGTAAATCTATCTCAGTATGCAACACTGCATGGCAAATCTATCTCAGTATGCTACATTGCATGGTAAATCTATCTCAGTATGCTACATTGCATGGTAAATCTATCTCAGTATGGAACATTGCATGGCAAATCTATCTCAGTATGCAACACTGCATGGCAAATCTATCTCAGTATGCTACATTGCATGGTAAATCTATCTCAGTATGCTACATTGCATGGTAAATCTATCTCGTTATGGTACATGGCATGGCAAATCTACCTCAGTATGCTACACAGCATGGCAAATCTATCTTGGTAAGCTACACTGCATGGCATATCTATCTTTGCACACTACACTCCAGGTTACAGCTCTAACAAACTGTTCTGGTGGCTTAGTGGTTAGAACAGCTACTTCAGATGCAGACTGTCACACAATCAAACCCAGCTGAGTCATGTGAAAGACATACATCTATCTGAGTACACTACACTTTGCATATTAAATCTATCTGAGTACACTACACTTTGCATAGTAAATCTAACTGGGTACACTACACTCTGCATTGCAAATCTAACTGGGTACACTACACTCTGCATAGTAAATCTGTCTGGGTACACTACACTCTGCATAGCAAATCTATCTGGGTACACTACACTCTGCATTGCAAATCTATCTGGGTGCACTACACTCTGCATTGTAAATCTATATGGGTACGCTACACTACAGGTTATAGCTGTAACATGTATTTCAGGTGAAGTTTTCATTGGAAGTTTGTGAAGAATGTTGACAAAATACAATGTATAAAATCATATGATGACATAAGAAATGTGAAAAATCTCAATGACAAAGCCATATTTCAAGGTCACATATAATACTCCAATATGAAAGTACATGTATCTTCATACATGTAAATTCAATGATTTTACATCAAGATCTCCCTGGTTTTTATGTTAGAACTTGTCATTTGATGTGCGTGTTGTAAGACTGAAAGGTGAATATATGTCCAGGTCAGAGCAAAATAATGGTCGATATAATACATTCATAATTTTGTGTTGGGTCATCATGGACGCTTCGATGATGACTGATGTCAGATTCTATATGCAGATAAAAAAAATTAAAATATTTCAAAATAATAATTTGATGATGATGAGCACTTTGCATTTCCAATGGATTAACGGTTTGAATAAAAAAAAAATCTAACCAAATGAAATATGAATATAACAATAATACAACTGAATCTGCCTCAAGATCATAAAGCATAAATAAAAAATTTCAACAAAAACAAGATTATATATTCCTCTACTTAACCTCGGGTTACAATTAACATTTTATAAAAATATTACCTAATAGCAAATTTTGTCCTAGAAGGTTCCCAACTTTTCTAAAAAAAATCTTGCTTATAATTAGAGTTACTAAAATTATAATATAAAATTTGGACTACATCAGGTAGCTCAGGTATATTTATTTGGGAATTCAAATAGCCTAGATGCAGACCCAAATAAATGTTTACTTCTATTAATAATAATCTTAATATTAAACCCATACTCACAAAAAAAAAGATTGGCTATGTATTATTTATTTACAGAAGAAACACATCTTATAAATATGATATCTTGTAAAATGTCTTGTGATAACTAGGAAATGACTCAAAGGTGAACACAGAAAGAGTGTATCAAGAACATGTCCTACCATTTCAATGTTCAACATGTATAAAGAACATATCCAACCATTTCAATGTTTACCATGTATGAAGAACATATCAAACCATTTCAATGTTTAACATGTATAAAGAACATATCCAACAATTTCAATGTTTAACATGTACGAAAAACATGTCTGACCATTTCAATTTTCAATATGAATGTAAAACATATCCGTCCATTTCAGTGTTCAACATGTATGAAGAACAAATCCAACGATTTCAATGTTCAACATGTATAAAGAACATATCCAACGATTTCAATGTTCAACATGTATGAAGAACATATCCAACCATTTCGATGTTTACCATGTATGAAGAACATGTCCAACCATTTCAATGTTCAACATGTATAAAGAACATATTTAACCATTTCAATGTTCAACATGTATGTAGAACATATCCAACTATTTCAATATTTACCATGTATGAAGAACATGTCCAACCATTTCAATGTTCAGCATGTATGAAAAACATGTCTGACCATTTCAATTTTCAGTATGAATGTAAAACAAATCCAACAATTTCAATGTTCAACATGTAGGAAGAACATGTCCAACCATTTCAATGTTCAACATGTAGGAAGAACATATCCAACCATTTCAATGTTCAACATGTAGGAAGAACATGTCCAACCATTTCAATGTTCAACATGTAGGAAGAACATGTCCAACCATTTCAATTTTCAGTATGAATGTAAAACAAATCCAACAATTTCAATGTTCAACATGTAGGAAGAACATGTCCAACCATTTCAATGTTCAACATGTAAGAAGAACATGTCCAACCATTTCAATGTTCAACATGTAGGAAGAACATGTCCAACCATTTCAATGTTCAACATGTAGGAAGAACATGTCCAACCATTTCAATGTTCAACATGTAGGAAGAACATATCCAACCATTTCAATGTTCAACATGTAGGAAGAACATGTCCAACCATTTCAATGTTCAACATGTAGGAAGAACATGTCCAACCATTTCAATGTTCAACATGTAGGAAGAACATGTCCAACCATTTCAATGTTCAACATGTAGGAAGAACATGTCCAACCATTTCAATGTTCAACATGTAGGAAGAACATGTCCAACCATTTCATGTTCAACATGTATGAAGAACATGTCCAACCATTTCAATGTTCAACATGTAGGAAGAACATGTCCAACCATTTCAATGTTCAACATGTAGGAAGAACATGTCCAACCATTTCAATGTTCAACATGTAGGAAGAACATGTCCAACCATTTCAATGTTCAACATGTAGGAAGAAAATGTCCAACCATTTCAATGTTCAACATGTAGGAAGAACATGTCCAACAATTTCAATGTTCAACATGTATGAAGAACATATCCAACCATTTCAATGTTCAACCATTTCAATCTTTAATATTTCGATGTTCAACATATATAATGAACATGTCCAACCATTTCCATGTTCAACATGTATGAAGAACATGTCCAACCATTTCAATGTTCAACATGTATGAATAACATGTCCAACCATTTCAATGTTTAACATGTAGGAAGAACATGTCCAACCATTTCCATGTTCAAAATGTAGGAAGAACATATCCAACCATTTCCATGTTCAACATGTAGGAAGAACATGTCCAACCATTTCAATGTTCAATATGAATAAAGAACATATCCAACCATTTCAATGTTCAACATGTATGAAGAACATGTCCAACCATTTCAATGTTCAACATGTATGAAGAACATGTCCAACCATTTCAATGTTCAACATGTAGGAAGAACATGTCCAACCATTTCAATGTTCAAAATGTAGGAAGAACATATCCAACCATTTAAAGGTTCAACCATTTCAATCTTTAATATTTTGATGTTCAACATGTATAATGAACATATCCAACCATTTCCATGTTCAACATGTAGGAAGAACATATCCAACCAATTCAATATTCAACATATACAAAGAACAGATGCAACCATATCAATGTTTAACTATTTCAATGTTTGATATATATGAAGAACAGAACCAAACATTTCAATTTGAAGCATGTATGAAGAACATGTCCGTTTCAATGTCCAACATGTATGAAAAATGTATCCAACCATTTCAACCATTTGACTAGTGTGCCACATCAGCACTGAAATGAGATCTATTTGACTCATGGTACCACTGAAATTATAATGCTTTTGCTATTGATGCCATATCCACACTGAAATTTTATTTATTCGGCTAGTGGTGCATATCCACGCTGAAATTTGATTTATTCAACTAGTGGTGCATATCCATGCTGAAATTTGATTTATTGAACTAGTGGTGCATATCCACAGTGAAATTTGATTTATTCAACTAGTGGTGCATATCCACACTGAAATTTGATTTATTCAACTAGTGGTGCATATCCACGCTGAAATTTGATTTATTCAACTAGTGGTGCATATCCATGCTGAAATTTGATTTATTGAACTAGTGGTGCATATCCACACTGAAATTTGATTTATTCAACTAGTGGTGCATATCCACACTGAAATTTGATTTATTCAACTAGTGGTGCATATCCATGCTGAAATTTGATTTATTCAACTAGTGGTGCATATCCACACTGAAATTTGATTTTTTCAACTAGTGGTGCATATCCATGCTGAAATTTGATTTATTCGACTAGTGGTGCATATCCACACTGAAATTTTATTTATTTGACTAGTGATGCATATCCACACTGAAATTTGATTTATTCGACTAGTGGTGCATATCCACACTGAAATTTGATTTATTCGACTAGTGGTGCATATCCAGTCTGAAATTACATCATTTCAACTAGTGTTGCATATCCACAATGAAATTAGATGTTTGTGACTGAAAATGGTGTCACATTAGCACAGAAATTAGATCTATTTTAGTAATCATGCCACATCAGTACAGAAATGAAATCTGATTGACTAGTGGTGCCACTTCAGCACTGAAATGAGATCTATTTGATTCATGGTGCACATCAGTACTGAAATGATATATGTTTTATTAGTTTTGCAACTGAAATGAGATTTTGTATTAGTGGTGTCACATAAGCCCTGAAATGAAATCTAATTTGCTTGTGGTGCCACATAATCACAGACAAGAGATCTGCTTGACTAGTGGTGTCACTTCAGCATAGAAATTAAATCTATTTGAGCAATGGTGCCACATCAACACATAAATTAGATCTATTTGACTATTAAAGTCTAATAATATATTTTATTTATAAAATGTGTCTTTGTACTTTTTATCACACACATACACACATGCATTCTATATTGCAGCAAGCTAAAAAGATTTAAATATATCATCTGTCAGTGGTAGTTTAAAATAGATTTAGTACATCTTTGATAATGTGAAATCTTGGCAAAAGAATAACTTCGGCATTGGTACTTTTGAAAACCAGTCTATAATGAATTGGTACTTTTGGAAACCAGTCCGTATAATGAATTGGTACTTTTGAAAACCATTCTCAATAATGAATCTGTACTTTTGAAAACCAGTCTCTATAATGAGTTACTTTTGAAAACCAGTCTCTGTAATGATTTGGTACTTTTGAACACCAGTCTGTATAATGAATTGGTACTTTTGAAAACCAGTCTCTGTAATGATTTGGTACTTTTGAAAACCAGTCACTGTAATGAGTTACTTTTTAAAACCAGTCTATATAATGAATTGGTACTTTTGAAAACCAGTCTCTGTAATGATTTGGTACTTTTGAAAACCAGTCTCTATAATGATTTGGTACTTTTGAAAACCAGTCTCTATAATGAGTTACCTTCTAAAACCAATCACAGAATCATCAAAGTATCTCTGAATGTTAATGTCACTTGTGCTTACAAACAGCATTGCTTTTATCTTCTGATGGGAATAGTGCACCCCAAAAGTTTCTTTTGTCATATCTTGACAATTTTAAAAGCTATATGCATCACATTTTGTTTATAATAAATGGAAGTCTAATTTTGCTTATTAGTGAGAAATCCAAATTTTGTGCATGATCAGGACAGATCTTATGCATTTGAAATATGGTAAAACAGTTTCATATGTTTTAAAAAATATTGATTTTCTTTATACTGGTAAATTTGTTTCATATGTTTTTAAAAATATTGGTTTCCTTTTTACTGGTGAAGTTGTTTCATGTCTTTTTTAAAAAAAATATTGGTTTCCTTTTTACTGGCAAAGTTGTTTCATATGTTTTTAAAAATATTGCTTTTCTTTATAATGGCAAAGTTGTTTCATATGTTTTTTAAAATATTTGTTTCCATTGTACTGGTAAAGTTGTTTCATATGTTTTTAAAGATACTGGTTTCCATTATACTTGTAAATTTGTTTCATATGATTTTTTAAAAAATATTGGTTTCCTTTTTACTGGTAAATTTATTTCATATGTTTTTAAAGATACTGGTTTCCATTTAACTTTTATGGAATTTCTTAATGTTTTTTTTAAATAATGATTGTGAATTGTTAGTCAAGAATGTTTTAAATTTATTTTTATTTTTATTTTAAAAGTATTCACCTCATATAAAGCCAGTAAAACAGCAATATATTTGTTAAGGTTTATATGCTACAAATGTGAAAATCCTCTAGCTAAATGTTCTATATTAAATCCTAATACACTGTCCCACATAAATTTAACTTAGACAACATAAGTCCATACAAACTAACAAGCCATTAAACTTTCAACTGGGTATACACAGCACCAGTCAGCACAACACAAACCAGTCAAGTGATATCAGTCCATTGATTGGCACAACTATGCAGAAAAAATGCAGGGACTGGCAAACCAGACTTTCAGTAAGTAATGTTGAGTGGTTTAGGCAGCCCCATGTACATGCCCTAAGTAAGTGCAGATGTAAAGAAACAAACAAACAAAAACCATGAAGACATGGCCTTATATATCTGTATGTTAGTGTAATCAACAACAAAAATTAAACATTGTAAGTTATCTTTGAATTAGATACATGTATATATAGTGAAATACAAAAAAAGATATATTCTTGAATTCTTTTATTGTGACCCAATCAAAGACTTGATACATCACTATGGCACAAGCCATCAAAGGCACATCAACACTTCCATTCTGATAATGTACAATGCATTCTGCAAATTTGGTGTTATCACTGTCAGATGCAATATGAGTGTAATGCCCAGTTTCACAACATATCATATCATTTTTTTTATCACTGCATGATTTTTTTCTATGGAAAAATTCTCCATAAATAAACACATTAAGTGCAGTATCTTCTCATCAAACAATAAAAGTTCCCCAAAAAGCCAAGGGAAAAAAAGAACCTTTATAGTATTTAATAAATAACCTTCTTTCTTACCACATAATTTAACAGATGAAAGGAATGATGGGTAGTCAAGATTACATAATTTAACAGATGAAAGGAAGGATGGGTAGTCAAGATTACATAATTTAACAGACGGATGGATGGATGGGTAGTCAATATAACATAATGTAACAGACGGATGGATGGATGGGTAGTCAAGATAACATAATGTAACAGACGGATGGATGGGTAGTCAAGATAACATAATGTAACAGACAGATGGATGGATGGGTAGTCAAGATAACATAATGTAACAGACGGATGGATGGGTAGTCAAGATAACAAAATGTAACAGACAGATGGATGGATGGGTAGTCAAGATAACATAATGTAACAGACAGATGGATGGATGGGTAGTCAAGATAACATAATGTAACAGACAGATGGATGGATGGGTAGTCAAGATAACATAATGTAACAGATGGATGAATGGATGGATGGGTAGTCAAAGATCAAAATGTTACAGATAGATGGTTGTATAGGTCACCAAAATAACATAATGTAATAGATGGATTGGCAGTCAGGATAATAATAATAATAATAATAATGATAATGATAATGATAATGATAATGATAATGATAATGATAATAATGACTTTATTTAAAGATGGTAACACAATTAGCTAAGAACTAATATACCTTGAGGCCCTCATATAAGGAATTTATTTATTTTAGCAGCATCTCAGAAGCCACTAGATATATTGGGTTTGGAAGATGGAAATAGAGTGGGCATTTCTAATCTCAACTGGAATACTATTCCAGAGCAAAGTTCCAGAGTAATGGAAACTTTTTTAAAAATAATTCCTTATTTGGTTTGGGAATTTTTTACTGTTTGGTAGACATGGATCGCAGGTGGGGTGTATTGCCAGGTAGCCTATACTGGAATAGAGATTGTAAATATTCAGGAGCACTATTATTGGATATTCTGTACATTAATTTGGCTTTTCTTAAACAGATTCGGTCTTTATTAGGTAATATTTTTAATGATTACCCCATACTGTATTACAGTAGTCTAAATAAGGTTGTATGTAACTGTTATAAAATAGTTTTTGGTGCCTTTCATGGAGAAAATGTCTTATCCTAGTCTTATATCTAACCCTACTGAGAAGCCATAAACTTAAATTGACCTTTTTACTGATGTTTGATAAGATCAGTCCATGATAGGTTATTATCTACCAGAATACCAAGTAGTCTGTCATGACAGACCATTTACAAATTTGTATCCTTCCATGTCAGACAACATAAAGTAAGAGACAGATGGATGGATGGTAATTCATGATAACATAATGCAACAGATAGATGGATGGATGGTCATTCATGATAACATAATGTAAGAGACAGATGTATGGATGGTCATTCATGATAACATAATGTAACAGATGACTGGGTTGTCAAGATATCAAAATGTTACAGACAGATGTATGGATGGTCATTCATGATAACATAATGTAACAGATGGCTGGGTTGTCAAGATAACATAATGTAAGAGACAGATGTATGGATGGTCATTCATGATAACATAATGTAACAGATGGCTGGGTTGTCAAGATATCAAAATGTTACAGACAGATGGGTGGATGGGCAGTCACGATAACATAATTTAACAGACAGATGGATAGATGGGCAGTCATGAAAACATAATTTAACAGACAGATGGATAGATTTGCAGTCATGAAAAGATAATTTAATGTACTCCACTTTATAATGGGTATATAAAAAGAATCACCAAGAACATGCTTAAAGCATGTTTCTGTCAAAATGGCTTCCTAAGGCACTCCCATTCTATAAGGCTTTTCATTGCAGCAAGGTTCCTGTTATAAAGCAAGTAAATCCCATTCAGTATTAAAATTACATACATCATGCAATTCACTATAGTGTAGTGCATACTATTATATGGCTCTTATATCCAGTGTTACAATGTGTGTGTGTGTGTGTGTCTGTCTGTGTGTGTGTGTGTGTGTGTGTGATTGGGAATCTTAATGTAGTTTTATATAAAAAAATCAGTCATATTGCTACGATGCAGTATGTCAGTTTATAGTGATGTCTAGTACTGGGGCATCATGCTGTAGATATGTAGCATGATGTCCCACCCAGTTACATTATCATGACACCAGACCAGCCAGTCCTAACACAAACCTCTTAATGATGAATGCAAAGCTAGGTAGCTGTTAGTACCATTCTTGTAAGTCTTTGGTATGACTTGACTGAGGCTCAAACACATGATCTCCCGCTTCCAAGGTGGATATGTTAACTACCAGAGCAGTGTGTTACAATGAGACAGGACTGTTTTTGTAATCTCCGTTTAGTGCATACTATTATATGGCTCCTATATACAGTGTTACAATGAGACAGGACTGTTTTTGTAATCTCCGTTTAGTGCATACTATTATATGGCTCCTATATACAGTGTTACAATGAGACAGGACTATTTTTGTAATCTCCGTTTAGTGCATACTATTATATGGCTCCTATATACAGTGTTACAATGAGACAGGACTGTTTTTGTAATCTCCGTTTAGTGCTATTACTATTATATGGCTCCTATATACAGTGTTACAATGAGACAGGACTGTTTTTGTAATCTCCGTTTAGTGCATACTATTATATGGTTCCTATATACAGTGTTACAATGAGACAGGACTGTATCTGTATCATGCACTTCATAATAAGACAGTCTTATACTCTATGAATCCCATGTACAACATTACAATAAGGAAATGCTGTAAGTATAATGTACTTCATTGTAAGATAGTATACTATATTTTTTCCATGGACTGTGCAATAATGAGGGAGTATATATATATGTATCATTTACTTCATTATAAGGCAGTCTCACTGCTTGTAATTGTTGGTGTCTATTAGTCTTGAGAGACCATGGAATTGTGCCCATGATAGATGTTGTGGTTGGTATTTGTGCAGCATCTGTAGTGGCTATGTAGCCAAACACGGGAGTGGCAGTCCTTGCTGCACTTGAAAGTTGAGTCTGGTGTGTGTTGGAGCTGCTTCTTCTTCCTCTGAGATTGCTTTTCATCAGCTAGCAAACATACATTGTCCTCACCGGCTTTCAAACCAGTGATCAGATTATGTTGCCAGCTGGGACAGGCTAGAGCATGTTCTTCCCAGGTGTTGATATCAATGTCAAGGACTTTCAGGTCATGCTTGCGACATCCTTGAAGTGGAGATGTGGCCATCCAATCGACCTTTTGCCAGAGGCAAGTTCTGAATAAAGAAGGTCTTTGAGGAGTCATCCATCATCTATCCTACGTACATGGCCCAGCCATCTGATGTGACATTGGCAGAGTAGAGTGACCTTGCTGGGAGTCTTTGCATGTTCACTCCAGGTGATCCAGAATGAGCATTGGAGACATCAGATGTGAATGGCATTCATTGTTTTCTCTTGTGAGGATTACAGAGTCCAGGTTTTACTGGTGTAGAGAAGAGTGTTTAGCATACAGGGACGGTACACAGAGATCTTAGTGTACAGGGTCAGCATGCTGTTGTTCCACAATTTCTGTGACAACCTAGAATGAGTTGTTGGTACCTTTCCAATCCACTTGTAAAGCTCAGCATCAAGCAATAGGTTGTTGGTGATGGTAGAGCTGAGGTACGTGAACTAATTCAAGTTCATAGTTGTTGATGATAATGCTTGGGGGGGGCGCGTTTTTAGCCATCACATTTGTTTTCTTTATGCTGATGGTCAGCCCAAACTCACCACATGCTTTAGAAAAGTGGTCCATCAGGTGATGTAACTCATTTTCTGAGTGAGTGGCTAGGGCAGTGTGAAGTGCCAAATTTTTTGTTGATCTATTAATAAACCATTAGTTGTGGCCAGATAGCCATTAGTTAGATTTAGGAGACACATCGTGCAAAAATGGTGTCTGTAAAGGCTAGCCGATCGCTGTACTAATTGACACATTGTTTATACAGTAGCCAGGACTGACCGACGGCGACCTTGTAAAGTTTCATTTTATCATGAAAATGTCAGAATTGAGAGAAAACAGAGATTCTGTTACTTAAAACCAAAGCGTGTCATATTTACCATGACATGACTTTTGGAGGGAAGCGGGAGAAAATACATTTGATTCTGATTGGTCACGGTTAAATAAGGAGTGTGTTTTATATGAGAAATATTTAGAACATAATATCTTACTAGCTAAATTAGAATTTAGTCTGATTTGTTCCTGTGAGAGGAAAACAGTGTTGAATTATTTTAGTAAGACTCCGGATGGGATCTGAGTGAAATTAATTCGTCAAAGAAGCGTGGTCGAAAACCTGCCAAAAAAATATTGGTTGAGTGACACACCAAAACTCAAGGTATTGTCTCAATTCCACATTTATTGTGATGTAATTGATATAATGTTTGCATCGTTTACAGGTCTGCATGATTTCGTTTGATACATTTGTATACTTGATTTAATGTGATACACTTGTATAATAATATGATTTGTATTATGAATCAGAAGTATCTGCATGAATTCATTCGATACGTTTATTTAAGAGTGTGCTTTTGAATTATGAATCAGAATTCTTACCCTTAATTCTTCGTTAAGAATGACGTAGTGTTAATTTATGGCGTAAAAACACTATGCATAGTTATGCATAGGAAGTGTTACGTTAATTCTTGAATTTATCATATTGTTTGAATAATGATTGTGCTCTAAAAATTTAATGTATTACATTAGTTAATGATTTACAAGAATACATGTGAATTCACTGAATTTTGATATCATGGATAATTTAGCGACAGTGTATAATTCAACGTCTCGCTTTGTAAGACGTTAATGTATTAGGTAAAGGCAAAATGAATTAACAAATGGTTAAACTACATTTTTTTGAGGACATGTGTAGTTAATTACTAGCCATAAAATTGTTATCACTGATATAAATATCTGATTGTTCGAACAAGGAATAACGGACAGTCTCAGCTATTACCATCATGAGAGACTTAGGTTGTTTTTTCTTTTGGAAGAAAGAAAATAGCTTTTTGGGGAAAGAAAGTGAAGTACAGAAAAAAAGTTATTGTGAAGGAGAAATTGCCATGTATGCAAGATACAGTGGACATGTCCGAGTTCAAGTGGAACATCCACGAGGGCAGATTATCTCGAGGGGAATGGACTTCTGGAACAACATTGGATTGAAAAGAGAACGTGGTTTGAGGATAACAGGTTATGAAAATCGAACAAAGCATTGACTTCGATTGTGACACTCGATCCTATGATGATTTTTAAATATCAGTAATAGAACGGCTAATTTGTTTAATTCTATTTCAAATCTATTTGTAATTCGGTGAATGTTTATTTGCAAACCACGTGTATTCCTAATGAAAGGAAATTCATGATTGTTATGTATTTGATTAAATTGTTTATTTATCTTTATAGGGCTCAGAGTTGTTTTGTTCAACATACCCACTCAGGTTACCATATACATTCTCTTACTCAAACCGGGTAATTATACCGAGGGTGGTCATCTCTTAGATAACGAGTATCAGAGGGGAGTGGGTTATAGTGTTATTATTATATGTTGTGCAATATCCCTTGACAAAGTGGAACGTAACACTTACCCTTTGACAAGTGGGGCTTATACAATATTATACGAATAACGCTCATAACCCGCGAGTATCTGACAGGCAGCATGTCTAGGACCAATTATAACAATTGGGAATAAATATCAGAATGCTTTAATGCAAAAGCTACTCAAGCACTTGTTATTTTTATAAGTATTTTGTGTCTGACCTTTGTCTGTAACTGAGGGTAGTAGTTTAGACCTACCTAATATTATTTTTTTTTTAAAATTATGTTCATTTGGTTTTGAGTCCAGCACATTGTTTTCTTTAGAAATTCAATGGTCTACCTGATTTTTGCAAGGTTGTTTTCTAAAATGTAGGTCTACAGACTTGACATTGATTACAAATTTGATGGGAAAATGACCTACAGCCTGGTCAATTTACTATGTCTTAGGTTTTTATATAAGGTCCTGAATTAAACAAAATTCTTCATTCCCATCAAATCTATAGTCTTTGTGTATGCACTTTTAGTTGGGTTCAAATATAATTTGAGAGGATATATTTATTAAAATTTACAAAGCTGTCATGGACATTTTGGACTAAAACACTATTTGATTTGGGGATTATTATGAGTATATTCAAAGATAATCTAGGTACCGGTAATACCATTGTGATACATCAAGTCTGTTAGCACATCAGCACATTCAATGTTATTGATACAGCAGCACATTCAAGATTGGAATTCATTGGAACATTCTATACTAAAGGATTCATGATAGAAACTTTAAGATTAGTTGTGATTTAATTCAGAATACTGTAAGTTCCTCTCAAAGTTTCATTTTGAAACTTAGAAAATCAAATTCTTTGCTGAAATGTATTAAACTTGTTGGTTTCGCTTTTTCTGTTTCTAAGTTTAAGACCATAGCATCATAACACACTATAAAGTAATAGGACTGAAGAATCCAATATTATTAATATAGCATTGTTTTAGATGCATTTTAATGTCTTTATAATTACTTGTACATGTATTGTGAATTAAGCCTGTCTGTTAATGAGGATATGGGCACATACGGTAAAGTGCCTATCTGGCAGAATACTTCAACCTATTAAAATACAACCTTCCTTCAATGAGGATATGGGCACATATGGTAAATTACCTATCTGGCAGAATACATCAACCTATTAAAATGCAACCTTCCTTCATCACATTACTGGAAAACTGCAAGTTAAAGATTGTTGTATCATCCAGCACACAAGTCAAAGGGCAACTTAATTTATCTGCAAAACAGTTTATCTGATGAGTATGAAGTGCTTACCATAGTGACTCCTAAATTATTATCCAATCTGTTTTTCTAGTTAGCATACCATAAATATCAAAGCCTATACTAATGACTTTAATCACTGTAGACCCAGATCTGCTATCTACTGATCCAGCATACACCCATATCAGCTCCTTTCTGGTCCAGAATACACCCATATTGGCTACCAACTGATCCAGCATATACATACTGAAAACCGAAAAATCAGGCTTTGGCTGGAAATCATTGTATAAATGTCTAGACACTGATCTTTAGGTACATTACACTACATAATAGAATAGTGTAGGCAATGATCTTTAGGTACATTACACCACAAAAGAATAGTGTAGCCAATGATATCTAGGTACATGACACCAATATAGAATAGTGTAGACAATGATATTTAGGTACATTACACCACAACCGAATAGTGTAGACACTGATCTCTTGGTGCATTACACTACAATAGAATAGTGTAGACAATGATCTTTAGGTGCATTACACCAAAATAGAATAGCAAAGACACTGATCTTTAGGTGCATTACATCAAAATAGAACAGTGTAGACAATGATCTTTAGGTGCATTACACCAAAATAGAATAGTGTAGACAATGATATTTAGGTGCATTACACCAAAATAGAATAGTGTAGACAATGATATTTAGGTACATTACACCAAAATATAGTGTAGACAATGATCTTTAGGTGCATTACATCAAAATAGAATAGTGTAGACAATGATATTTAGGTACATTACACCAAAATAGAATAGTGTAGACAATGATCTTTAGGTGCATTACATCAAAATAGAATAGTGTAGACAATGATATTTAGGTACATTACACCAAAATAGAATAGTGTAGACAATGATCTTTAGGTGCATTACACCAAAATAGAATAGTGTAGACAATGATATCTAGGTACATTACATCAAAATAGAATAGTGTAGACAATGATCTATAGGTGCATTACATCAAAATAGAATAGTGTAGACAATGATATTTAGGTGCATTACATCAAAATAGAATAGTGTAGACAATGATATTTAGGTACATTACATCAAAATAGAATAGTGTAGACAATGATCTTTAGGTGCATTACACCAAAATAGAATAGTGTAGACAATGATATTTAGGTAAATTACATCAAAATAGAATAGTGTAGACAATGATATTTAGGTACATTACACCAAAATAGAATAGTGTAGACAATGATATTTAGGTACATTATACCACAATAGAATAGTGTAGACATTGATCTTTAGCTGCATTATACCAAATTCTAAAAAAGTGAGGACACTGAACTGTAGATACATTACATAAGAGAATAGTGTAGACACTGGTCTTTAGGTATATATATGTGTGTGTTTAGGATTTTTAATGTAGCTTTAACAATTTTTCAGTCATATTGCTACAATATCTGCAGTGTAGCAGTTTATAGTGATGTCTAGCACTGGCGCATCATGTCACAGACATGCAGCATGATGTCCCACCCAATCACATTATCCTAACACCAGGCTGGCAAGTCCTAACACTAACCTAGCGAGGCAGCTGTTAGTACCATTTTTTAAAAGTCTTTGGTATGACTAGGTCAGGGTTTGAACCCATGACCTCCTGCTTCCAAGGCGGATGCTCCAGCCACTAGCCACCAGGGCATTCTTTAGGTTTTTATTACTGCATTCCTACATTATTAAGGTGTTTGATGTGCTGTTTGTAACATTGGTGTACTCTGACATACTTGAAATTTCATTTGGTACTTGAGTTCTTTTATTCAAAATCTTTTTCTCTGCAACTGGAGTATAATTTTGTATCTAGCAATTAATAATAATAATAATAATAATAATAATAATAATAATAATAATAATAATAATAATAATAATTAAAGAACAATAATAAATGGTTTGTTGTGTGCAATTATTGGTTGGAGCACTGTGAAAAGAGTCGAATCCCCAGACTCAAAATCTTTCCTTGTGCTCCAGCACATGTTTGCATTGAGTAAAGCATGCATTATTGTTATAGCAGATCGGGAACTACACTGTTTACAAATGGCTACACCTTTAATCATTTTTTTTAAAGCAGATCTGGAACTACACTGTTTACAAATGGCTACACCTTTTATCATTTTTTTAGAGCAGATCTGGAACTACACTGTTTACAAATGGCTACACCTTTTATCATTTTTTTTTTTACAGCAGATCTGGAACTACACCGTTTACAAATGGCTACACCTTTTATCATTTTTTTTACAGCAGATCTGGAACTACACTGTTTACAAATGGCTACACCTTTTATCATTTTTTTAGAGCAGATCTGGAACTACACTGTTTACAAATGGCTACACCTTTAATCATTTTTTTACAGCAGATCTTGATTTATTCTGAATACATATTTTATCTTTATTAATATTGCACACCTGAATCAATGCTGATTACAGGTGGGTACACATTTTATTTCAGCAAACAATGTATTTTTATTATCAACATTGGAAATATATTGTTTTAAGTGGGAACACATTAGATTTGATCCAACAGAGTAATAAAGCAATCCAAATCACTAAACTTGTATAGTTTGGTGTGCATTTTCTTGTATTACTCTGAAATGAATGTATATTCAAAGAAAGGGGAATTATCTAGAAACCTATGGGGAAAAGTTTTACCTGCACGTGTAAAACAAAACTTGTTTACTGGGGTTTACCTGCATGTGTAAAACAAAACTTGTGTACTGGGGTTTACCTGCATGTGTAAAACAAAACTTGTGTACTGGGGTTTACCTGCATGTGTAAAACAAAACTTGTGTACTGGGGTTTATTACCTGCATGTGTAAAACAAAACTTGTAAACTGGGATTTACCTGCAGGTGTAAAACAAAACTTGTATATTGGGTTTTACCTGCCTGTATTAAACACATTTAGTATAGTGGGGTTTATTTGATTGTATAATACAAATTTAGTACAGTGGGGTTTATTTGACTGTATAAAACACATTTAGTATAGTGGGGTTTATTTGACTGTATAAAACACATTTAGTATAGTGGGGTTTATTTGACTGTATAAAACACATTTAGTATAGTGGGGTTTATTTGACTGTATAAAACAAAATTAGTATAGTGGGGTTTATTTGACTGTATAAAACACATTTAGTATAGTGGAGTTTATTTGACTGTATAAAATAAATTTAGTATAGTGGGGTTTATTTGACTGTATAAAACAAATTTAGTACAGTGGGGTTTATTTGACTGTATTAAACAAATTTAGTATAGTGGGGTTTATTTGACTGTATAAAACAAAATTAGTATAGTGGGGTTTATTTGACTGTATAAAACACATTTAGTATAGTGGGGTTTATTTGACTGTATAAAACACTTTTTTGTATACTGGGGTTTATTTGACTGTATAAAACACATTTTTGTATACTGGGGTTTATTTGACTGTATAAAACACATTTTTGTAAACTGGGGTTTATTTGACTGTATAAAACACATTTTTGTATACTGGGGTTTATTTGACTGTATAAAACACATTTTTGTATACTGGGGTTTACCTGTCTGTGGATGATAGTGACACTGCAAAGGTGAGTTGGGGTCATAAGATCTTCTGCCCTTTGTAGATGCAAGCGTACAATTTTGATTACTAAAATGTAGAAGGAAGTACATGGATTTCTGGAAATGGGAACTTACTTAAGGCCATTTGCTGTATTCAACACACAGTATTCAACACACAGTAATTTGACATCAGCTCTGTCTGGATAACATTAGTCTCATCAAGATAATCTCAATGTGAATGCTTCATGCAGTACTACCATTTCTGGCCTCACTTAAATCTTATATTAATCTCGTACTACATGTGTCAGGTCTTTATTAAATCTCATATTAACCTAGTACTACCTGTGTCAGGCCTCTATTAATCTCATATTAATCTAGTACTACCTGTTTCAGGCCTCAATTAAATCTCATATTAGTCTAGTACTACCTTTGTCAGGCCTCTTTCAAATCTCATATTTAACTAGTACGATCTGTGCTAGGCCAGTCTTAAATCTCATATTTATCTAGTACTACCTGTGCCAGGCCTCTATTAAGCCCAAATTAATCTTGTACTACCTGTGCCAGGCCTCTATTAATCTCATGTTAATCTAGTACTACCTGTGCTAGGCCTCTATTAAATCTCATATTAGTCTAGTACTGCCTGTTTCAGGCCTCTATTAAGCCCATATTAATCTTGTACTAAATGTGCCAGGCCTCTATTAAATCTCAAATATGTCCACTCAAGAATTTTAAAGTAATTCCTAGCATTCGTAAAATACTCCATTCAAAGTAATAACCTGGATTGTTAATACAGTGTAATAGACTGGATTGTCAACACAAAGTAATAGACTGTATTGTCAACACAAAGTAACAGACTGGATTGTCAATACAAAGTAATAGACTGGATTGTCAATACAGTGTAAAAGACTGGATTGTCAGCACAAAGTAATAGACTGGATTGTCAAAACAAAGTAATAGTCTGGATTGTCAACACATAGACTGGATTGTCAACATAAAGATTGGATTGTCAAAGCAAAGTAATAGACTAAATTGTCAACACATAGATTAAATTGTCGAAACAAAGTAATAGACTAAATAGTCAACACATAGATTGGATTGTCAATACATAGACTGGATTGTCAAAACAAAGTAATAGACTGAATTTTTAACACAGATTGGATTGTCAAAACAAAGTAATAGCCTGAATTGTCAACACATCGACTAGATTGTCAACACATAGACTGGATTGTCAACACATAAACTGGATTGTCAAAACAAATTAATAGCCTGGATTGTCAACACATAGACTAGATTGTCAACACATGGACTGGATTGTTAACACACAGACTGAATTGTCAACACACAGATTGGATTGTCAAAGCAAAGTAATAGCTTGGATTGTCTACACATAGACTGGATTGTCCAAAGAAAGCTTCTATAACAAGCAATGAAAGTGAATTATATGCAGTAAAAACAAAATTTTGTAGATACCACATAACATTGCAGTGAAAATTAAATTCTGTAGAGGTCTCTCACTTTTTTCTAAAATTTGTTACTGATTAACACATCAAAATCAGAAAAGGTTCTTAAAATCACTAATTCCTAATACAAAAAGAAATAAACAAATAAACAAACAAACAAAAAACAACATTGATACATTTTTATTTTTAACTTATGGAATATATATGCAACATTTCTAGATTCTACATGCATAATATCACATCAACTAAACAGAGTGAAATTTTAAGCGTTAAGCAAAATATAAGAAATAGTCACTTTCCTACTTACATCCCTATCTATATGTTAAAGCATAAATCACATCTACAAATATTTCCATAGGGCTATTAAACAAACAAACTGTGGCAAGGCACCTGGAAAGGATGGTGACACAATGATCAACTAGTAGTCCCTAGAAGATGACACAACAGTCAAACAGTAGTCCATAGAAGATGACACAACAGTCAACCAGTAGTCCATAGAAGATGATAAAAAAAATCTGTACTAATGGTCAAAAAGCATCAGAAATGGTATCCTTTTGGAATATCAACTGTATCATACATATGTATAAATTTTGTATATCTATTGTATTATACATGTATCCTAAATATGTATCTTTTTAAAAAAATATCTACTGTATCACAAATGTGTATCCTTTCTAGAATATCTACTGTATCTTATATTACAACTCCATGCTTTAAAACTGCTCCGGTGACATAGTGGTTAGAGTGTCCCCAGCTGAGTCATACCAAAGACTTTTAAAAATGGTACTAACAGCAACCTCGCTTGGCACTCAGCATTAAGAGGTTAGTGTTAGGACTGGTTGGTTTGGTGTCAGGATAATGTGACTGGGTTGGGCATCATGCTACATGTCTGCGGCATGATGCCCCAGTGCTAGACATCACTATAAACTGCATCACTGCAGACATCATAGCGATATGTCTGAAAAATTGTTAAAGCTACATTAAAAATCCCAATTACACAAACAAACCATGCTTTTAAAGTAACAGAAAAGATAAAAAAAACAACAAGTTTTTTTAAAATTCTACAAAAAACTTACTGCCCTAGAAGACAAAGTGAAAATTAAAAAAAAACACCTTTGTGAATTAAATCCCAAATAAAAGTTCTATTACATGTCCAAATGTATCAAGTTCAAAGTAAAGTCCAGTGGTTTCCAAATAAATTCCAATATTGAATGTGCCGATATATTTGTAGTCTCAAATGTTCTATGTAAAAATGCATGGAATGAGGTACAGTAGAACCTGTCTTGAAAGACCACCTCTTTTGCCAAAAAATTATGGTCTCTCAAAACAGGTGGTCTCCATAACAGGTCACAATTCTATATAATCAATAAATAAGACATGTTGTCCTGTATTTTAACACTCTTTTGATGTATCACAAAAGTATATTTCCAAAATGTCCTGGACTGATCTCGTTATAATTCTAAATTAATGTTTTTAGTCTAATAAGAATATTATTGAGCACTTTGTAATTTCAGTGAATAATATTAATAAATCCATCGAAATCATAAACTGAACATAACAATAAGAATGGTTCTGCTTTAGATGTTAAAGCAAGAATGAAACATCCTAAGTATATACATGTACTCCTCTACTTGACTTAGGTCATAATTACCATTTTCTGAAATCATGTTTCTGGAAGGCTGCACTCCACATGCCGGCATTGTAGAGAACTTTACCTATGTGATATAATACAGCTGCCCCATCTCACAAAAAAAATTATATCACTTTTGAGGTCTCCACTAAATATAGAAGCCTGACATTTAGGTTTTCACTTTATCAGTAATGTATTTTGGGATAATTTAATTGCATTGAAGTTAATACATGTCTTCATGAACTCATCTATATATATATATATATATATATATATATATATATATATATATATATATATATATATTGTATTCAGTTATCTCCCTTACACTAGACATAAGATTTTAAGAAATAAAAACTCACATTTTCAGTGATTGGTTATTATATTTGATGGGAATGAATACCACTTCACCTGAAATATTGGTGCCAGTAAGGGGTATTATAGCACAGGTGCCTTTGTACTGTCTTTGGACCTATGAGGCACTGCCTCCATATATTGTCCAAATTAAGGTCATCAAATTTTCATTTCTCATTTTTCTCATTGCTGCTTTTGTCTCCTTTAATTCCTTTATCAAAAGCTACATCTTCCATTTAGATATACCCTTTCCTCCTGTTTTAACTCCATTGGACTCACTATACCAGTACTTATTATTTCTCTTTGGCATTTTTCTGTACTTTATTCCTCAAATTTCACCCCAAATATGACATAACAGAAGCTGTGATCTACTATATTTGGTGTCAGATTAGCTTATTGCAACAATTTTATTCACTACACAAAAGAGGGATGCTTTCTATTTGTGTGACATAGTAGATGGGACCTTTGTGTGAGGATAAGGGGTAAGTTACCTCATGTATCTGCAGAAAATGTAAAGTGGTTCAAAGCTTATACTTTACAATAAGATTGGGTCATGTCCATCTGTCTCTGATGTTAGGTTCTGCATCTATCAAACAAATATTAAGTCCTTTGTTTTAGGTGAATTGTACTTTTTTGAAGAAGGAGAGGTACAAGTTATTTGGTACATTGACCTTTGACCTAGTTATTACATAATATGATAAAATGTCATTTATTCCCTATCACCCATGTGAAGTTCACTAAGTGCTGATATGAATAAAACACAACCCATAATTAAAACAATTCATTTTATTCCCAAAATGTAGTTTGGTAGTAAAGCACAAATATGTTTTTGTTGTTGTAGGGTTTAATGCCATTTTTCAGCACAAGATAGGCTATATATGGCGACCAGTATTATTGGTGGAGGAAGACCCCAGGAAAACCCCGGAAAAGAATGACCAACCCATGAGAAGCTACTGGCAAGCTTCCTCACATAACTACATTAGCCAAATCTTAGACTCGAACCCAAGCAGACAGAGGTGAGATGGCAGTGATCCATAATGGAAAGCGCTTTAGACCACTTGGCCACTCGGGGCCCCCTAGCACAAATATGAAAACAGCAACTAAAATTGTTCAAAGATCATTATGTACACATTAATATAAGACACAGCTTGGTAACTCATACATTCATTTTTGACAACCAAGACTAAGTACACTTGTTACTTGTACAGTTCTGAGTTATATCACAGATTATTGAAAAAACATTAAGGTTGGCTATAAGCATAACAGTACCATTTGTACAACCCAGGTGGGCAGAGCTAAAGGTGTAGGGAACATTGCATTCAGAAAAAAAAAAAAACACTAGGTGTGATTGGTGCATTATCTATGAGCTGTACTTTCTGTTAGGCTTAAAAAGTAAGCCTCTTGGCAATATGTGAGATTATGTTAATTTATATCTAGGTCATAGTTTGTACTTTTTTATGATTTTTTAAAATTGTGGTACACATGGCTAAAAATGTTTATTTTGGCTAGATAACTCTTATCCCTGTCTAATTCTAGCAGAGTTATCTCTCTAAAATGCAATGGAGTACCTGGTTCTGTCCTTGTCAAATTGACAATCTAACATTGTTCTCTATGACAGTGTATCACATGCAACATAAGGTAGGATATAAAGTATATTTATTTCACAAAACATTAGCATTGAGGTCTATGGAAAAACAATTGGTACCATGATACCATATATCTAAGGACCATTAACTCTATGTCAGCCTACTGACCCCATTTCTGGGTATAAGGATGGTATTGATAATCTGTATATATAAAGCTTAACTTGGGTGTTTTATCATATGGAATTATACTGGATAATTGCTGTTTACTGTGGGTATTGTGGTTAAGTCTACCTTTGTAATTCTATGCCTGCAGAAATACAACCTGAATGACCTAATTGTGTCAATATAATGCCTTACACCATATTTTACTGGCACTGATAGCTGTAGTTAAAACTAATTACAGTGAAATTTTTAAATGTTGCTGTATTGGTTGAATTTCATATTACAAAACAAGGTGAAGTTAGTGTAAAAAAAACCACATTATAGAGATAAAAAGAAAGAACAAACAACAGATTTTATTTTGAGGCAGTTGCCTTAAAGAAACATGTGTTCCTTTTGTAAACAAAATCAATTAGTCCCTGTCCTTCCAAATAAAGTACAAAGAACAATTAGTCCCACAACCACCCAAAAAATTCACAAAAATCAATTAGTCCCACACCCACCAAATATAGTGAAAAAAACAATTAGTCCCACACCCACCAAATATAGTGAAAAAAACAATTAGTCCCACACCCACCAAATATATCATAAATAACAATTAGTCAAACACTCACCAAATATATCATAAAATAACAATTAGTCCAACACCAACCAAAATGTATCAAAAATAACAAGTCCAAAAGCACACCAAATATATCATTAATAACAATTAGTCCCAAACAAACTACATTCAGTGCAAATGAAAAAGTGATGCTAAAAAATTCATTATGGTATATGTACAATATGCAAGCAGATAGACCCAGATCTGTCAGCCCATTATGAACTAGCACATCAATCAGACACAGATCTGTCAGCCCATTATGAACCAGCACATCAATCAGACAGATCTGTCAGCCCATTATGAACCAGCACATCAATCAGACACAGATCTGTCAGCCCATTATGAACCAGCACATCAATCAGACACAGATCTGTCAGCCCATTATGAACCAGCACATCAATAAGACCCAGATCTGTCAGCCCATTATGAACCAGTACATCAAGGCTTATCTAGTTCACTTTCAAGTAAACATTCGGTTTGCACTGACTCCCTTATAACAGTGTCCTCACATTAAAGTTCCTCTTTATAATATACTTTTCCTTATAACAGTATCATCATTTTGAAGTACCTCCATATAACACAATTTTCCTTATAACAGTGTCCTCACTTTAAAGTACCTCTGTATAACACAATTTTCCTTACAACAGTGTCCTCATTTAAAAGTACCTCTGTACAACACAATTTTTCCTATAACAGTGTCCTCACTTTAAAGTACCTTTGTATAACATAATTTTAATAATAAGTGTCCTCTCATTAAAGTACCTCTGTACAACACAATTTTTCTCATAACAGTGTCCTCACTTTAAAGTACCTTTGTATAACATAATTTTTAATAATAACAGTGTCCTCTCATTAAAGTACCTCTGTACAACACAATTTTTCTCATAATAGTGTCCTCACTTTAAAGCACCTCTGTATAACACAATTTTCCTTATAACAGTGTCCTCATTTTAAAGTACCTCTGTATAATACAATTTTTCCTATAACGGTGTCCTCACTTTAAAGTACCTTTGCATAACATAATTTTAATCATAACAGTGTCCTCTCATTAAAGTACCTCTGTAATACACAATTTTTCTTATAACAGTGTCTTCTCATTAAAGTACCTCTGTATAACACAATAATTCCTTATAACAGTGTCCTCACTTTAAAGTACCTCTGTATAACACAATTTTCCTTATAACATTGTACTCTCATTAAAGTAAATTGGATAAACACAATCTCTGATATAACAGTGTACTCACAATAATGAAATTAACTGATGCAGTATGCCTTAACACATTAACTCCTGGAGGGTTTTGCTGTTTTCGCATGAAATGCGAGTAGAAAAAACATTTTGGGGACAATTTCTGAATACATCGTAATACATTGATTTCCAAGCAATTTTCAATTAGCCCAATACGTAGTTGTGCTAAAAAAAATGTTTTCCATTGGTTAGTTTGCTGGCACATGAACAGAAGGTAAAATGTTGTAGTTCTTTTTTTGTTCATTTTTCTATGTTGCTTATCGAACCCATAATTTTCGTATGGAGAAGACAATTTATTCAAAATGTCCACCTTATCCTACTTTTTGCACAGGTCCACCTGAATGTCTGCAATTCAGACTGGTCTGCCTTAGATCTGAGACTAAAATGTCTAAAATCTGGACACAAAATCGGATTCCGACCATGGGTGAAGTTTGGGTGGGAAAACAAAAGGTCAAACAAATTAGCTTTTTCCCTCTGTATTTTGTAGTGCAGCTAAAATGTCCAGATTATTTGGTACCAATCTAGAGCTCAGTCTGTCTGCCTTTCTCTAATACCACCCACTTTAGTGTATCATGCATGACTTTGAAGGCTCCAGACCTTGGAAGTAGGATACTACCTCATGCACCGTAAATGTGGAGCTAGGGGTTGATATGTTAGCATGATTGCATATGAGTTATGGTTTTTACATTCATTTGACACTTTCTTCACACCAAGAGTTATGGTTTTTACACTCATTTGACAATTTCTTCATGCCAACAGTTATTGGTTTTTAAACTCATTTGACACTTTCTTCACACCAAGAGTTATGGTTTTTACACTCATTTGACAATTTCTTCATGCCAACAGTTATTGGTTTTTAAACTCATTTGACACTTTCTTCACACCAAGAGTTATGGTTTTTACACTCATTTGACAATTAATTCATACCAACAGTTATTGGTTTTTAAACTCATTTGACACTTTTGTCACACCAAGAGTTATGGTTATTACACTTATTTCACACTTTCTTTACACCAAGAGTTATGATTTTTATACTCATTTGACACTTTCTGCACACCAACAGTTATTGGTTTTTACACTCATTTTACACTGTCTTCACACCAACAGTTATTGGTTTTTACACTTATGTGACACTTTCTTCATACTAAGAGTTATGGATTTTACACATGTTTGACACTGTCTTCACACCAAGAGATATGTTTTTTACACTCATTTGACACTTTCTTCACAGCAAGAGTTATGGTTTTTACACTCATTTGACACTTTCTTCACACCAACAGTTATTGGATTTTGCACTCATTTGACACTTTCTTTACACCAAGAGTTTTGGTTTTTACACTCATTTGACAATTATTTTACCCCAACAGTAATTGGTTTTTATACTCATTTGACAATTATTTTACCCCAACAGCAATTGGTTTTTATACTCATTTGACATTTTCTTCACACCAACAGTTATGGTTTGTACAGTTATTTGTTACTTCTCTCACACCAAGTGTTATGGTTTTACACTTATTTGGCACTTTCTTCACACCAAGAGATATGTTTTTACACTCATTTGACACTTTCTTCACCCCAACAGTTATTGGTTTTTACACTAATTTGATATTTTCTTCACATCAAGAGTTATGGTTTTTAAACTCATGTGACACTTTCTTCACGCCAACAGTTATTTGTTTTACACTCACCTGAAACTTTCTATACACTAATAATTATTGATTTTTACACTCATTTGACAATTTCTTCATGCGAACAGTTATTGGTTTTTACACTTGTGGGACACTTTCTTCACACCAACAGTTATGGTTTTTACACTCATTTGACACTTTCTGCACACCAAGAGTTATTGGTTTTACACTCACCTGACACCTTCTTGACAGCATCAGTTATTGGTTTTTACACTCGTGGGACACTTTCTTTACACCAAGAGTTATGGTTTGTACATTTATTTGTTACTTCTTTCACACCAAGTGTTATGTTTTTATACTCATTTGTCACTTTCTTCACACCAAGAGTTATGTTTTTACACTCATTTGACACTTTCTTCATAACAAGAGTTATGGTTTTTACATTTATTTGTTACTTCTTTCACACCAAGAATCATAGATTTTACACTCATTTGACACTTTCTTTACACCAAAAGCAATGTTTATGCACTCATTTGACACTTCCTTCCTTTAATTTTATTAAGTTCTTTTCTTTCAGGCTTTATCTTCATTCAGTTTTTTTTTTCAGGATTTAATTTCATGAAGATGTTTCTTTCAGGATCTAATTTCTTTCAGATGTTTCTTTCAGGCTCTATTTCATTAAGTTCTTTTCTTTCAGGATTTCATTTCAGGGATTTCTTTTCTTTCAGGATTTAATTTCATTAAGTTCTTTTCTTTCAGGATTTAATTTCTTTCAGTTCTTTTATTTTCAGGCTCTAATTTCATTTAGTTCTTTTCTTTCAGGATTTAATTTCATTAAGTTCATATTTTTTCAGGCTCTAATTTCATTAAGTTCTTTTCTTTTGAGGCTCTAATTTCATTCAGTTCTTTTCTTTCAGGATTTAATTTCATTAAGTTCTTTTCTTTCAGGATTTCATTTCAGTGATTTCTTTTCTTTCAGGATTTAATTTCATTCAGTTCTTTTCTTTCAGGATTTAATTTCATTAAGTTCTTTTCTTTCAGGATTTAATTTCATTCAGTTCTTTTCTTTCAGGATTTAATTTCATTCAGTTCTTTTCTTTCAGGATTTAATTTCATTCAGTTCTTTTCTTTCAGGATTTAATTTCATTAAGTTCTTTTCTTTCAGGATTTAATTTCATTCAGTTCTTTTCTTTCAGGATTTAATTTCATTCAGTTCTTTTCTTTCAGGATTTAATTTCATTCAAAACATGAATATGCTGCTATAATTCTAATCCAAACAGCTAGAGCATGTCTGTCTAATCAAGAGGAGAATTTAGTTATTCAGTTCCATCCAAATTTTCAAATAATCTTTGTCTTACATGAAATAATGCTACAAATTACATATCAAAATTTAACTTAAACAAACATTTAGAATATCAGGGATCATCTCTCTCTCTCTCTCTCTCTCTCTCTCTCTCTCTCTCTCTCTCTCTCTCTCTCTCCGAAAAGTACATGAATCTATATATTTCATTGCTCCAACTTTCAACTTTTGATTTTTAGACTAATCAAGTAAAATCTGTTTTTTTCTAAAATTCACAGCATTATTTTATATACATTATAGAATTACACTGCCCCTGTTTTTGATGTAACCAACATTATTATTAAATTATTCTTCATTTCTTACCAGCATGAGCCCAAAATATTCAAAAGGGCCTGACCAATGAGATTACTGGATATTGCAATGATGAAAGTAAAATTGGACAAGGTAAGGCTAGCATGTTTATCACTGAACTTCTCATGTCCAAAAATTTATTACAAAAATCATAAATAGTTCCTTTAACTAATGTCACCCAGGTATGACATACAGGTCACAGTGATCCTTTCTAAGGGGGTGTTGTACCAGTAATTACCTGAGTACAAAATATTGGGCATAGCGGTCCTGTTTAAGGTGGTTTTATAATTACCCATGAATGACATACAGGTCACAGTGATTCTGTTTAACGGGGTGTTGTACCAGTAATTACCCGAGTACAAAATATTGGGCATAGTGGTCCTGTTTAAGGTTTTTTTATAATTACCCATGAATGACATACAGGTCACAGTGATCCTTTCTAAGGGGGTGTTGTACCAGTAATTACCTGAGTACAAAATATTGGGCATAATGGTCCTGTTTAAGGTTTTTTTATAATTACCCATGAATGACATACAGGTCACAGTGATCCTTTCTAAGGGGGTGTTGTACCAGTAATTACCTGAGTACAAAATATTGGGCATAATGGTCCTGTTTAAGGTTTTTTTATAATTACCCATGAATGACATACAGGTCATAGTTTCCTTTTTAAGGTGGTGTTGTAATCACCCACCTATACATGAAGTATACAGGTCATAGTTTGTAACATAGTTTTGTAATTACCAATATTTGGCAGCCAAAGAATAACAAGCCTCTACTTATCAAGCTTAATAAGTGTAACAAACAGAAGAATGGACAACGTTAATCCATGTTCAACTCACTCTAGAGAATAAAATGTTGTTTCGCTTCCTATGCATTTTGGAATCTGAGTCACTAGAGACCTACCTGCAAGTTCTTCCTCATCCAAGTCCATGAGCTGTGCAGAAGCCGATTCTCTTCCTCCATAATGAATTGTCCGTCTGTTAGCTCGTAGCCATCCTTCAAATGTGGGATTACTGTCACGACTAAAGAATGGAGTATGTCTTCTTCGGACTGGCCTTACTGATCTTCCATCAGAAAAATGGGGACGTCTCCACATATCTTTAACTCAGTTCAAACCTCTTAAATGCTGCTGTCATCTAGAGTCAAATGGAATTGTATTTGTTGTGTTTTTATACAAACCATTACTGATTTGAGACTTCAAAAGTTATTACAGAACCAGTTCGAACATATTCAACATCATTAACTCTAGATATTTTATTTTTCAGCACAGTCTCCAAACTGATAAACTTTTAAGTCATAAACAGTTATTCAGGAGACAAATGACCAAACTATTATGTGTTTTTGTTATAAATTAAATGTGTCATATATTCTATTCCCATCTGGTTCCATTAGACTCCCTACAGATATTTTATTTGATCTGGTTCCATTAGAGTCCATACAGATTTTTGTATTCCCATCTGGTTCCATTAGAGTCCCTACATATTTTTGTATTCCCATCTGGTTCTATTAGGGTCCCTACATATATTATATTACCATTTAGTTCCATTAGAGTCCCTATAGATTTTTTATTCCCATCTGGTTCTACAAGACTCCCTACATATATTATATTACCATTTAGTTACATTAGAGTCCCTACAGATTTTCTATTCCAATCTGGTTCCATTAGTGTTCCTACAGATATTTTATTCCCATCTAATTCAATTAAAGTCCCTATTGATATTTTATTTGATCTGGTTCCATTAGAGTCCCTACAGATTTTTTATTCCCATCTGGTTCCATTAGACTCCTTACAGATATTTTATTCCCATCTGGCTCAGAGTCCATACAGATATTTTATTTGATCTGGTTCCATTAGAGTCCATACAGATATTTCATTTCCAACTGGTTCTATTGGGGGCAAGGTCCAGTTTTTATGTACAAATTTAATGTCGCATGCACCTGCCTAATATAAAAATTCATTAAAAATATAATATGCGAGTGAGGTCAAAAAGGTACATATTTCTGGATAGGTATTATGTAGCGCAATATAATCATATCACACACTTGACCTGACAAGTCTATTTAAGTTCTTAGAATAAAATGTGAATGTACCCCAAACCCTATTTTATTCATGCCTTTTTCACATCCGAAGGCCATTTTTGACAGCATGTGGTGCTCACAGTGCAAACGCAAGGCCTTTTCCTAGATGAAAATTTTGAAAAACATTGTCTACTAAATAGCTTGATGCAATTCATAATAGTTGTCATCCATGCCGTTTTTGAGATATTCTACTTGCCTTGAACCCACGTGTCTACTGCTATGGGAGGCTAGCTCTTCTTCCTAGCCGACTATTGGTATTTCACAATCAACATACTGCAGAGTAACTATGGAAAGTGTACATGTCTGGCATCAATTTCAAGAACAACGCAATTAAGCCTGAAACACCTAGTTCACAAATTTATCCATATCTTTAATTATTACACAATAGTAGCTCAAAAACTCACACCATACCCTTAAGTTAAGAAATTTGCCAGGGACCAATTTACGAAACTGGACCCTGCCACCATTAGAGTCCATACAGATATTTTATTTGATCTGGTTCCATTAGAGTCCATACAGATTTTTTATTCCCATCTGGTTCCATTAGAGTCCCTACAGATTTTTTTATTCCCATCTGGTTCTGTTAGAGTCCCTACATATATTACCATTTAGTTCCATTAGAGTCCCTATAGATTTTTTATTCCCATCTGGTTCAGAGTCCATACATATATTTTATTTGATCTGCTTCCATTAGAGTCCATATAGATATTTTATTTGATCTGATTTGATTCATGTAGTAAGTTTTACCAATTCAAATCTATGAATAATACATGTACATGTAGTAAGTGTTTACCAATTCAAATCTATCTATGAATAATACATGTACATGTAGTAAGTTTTACCAATTCAAATCTATGAATAATACATGTACATGTAGTAAGTTTTACCAATTCAAATCTATCTATGAATAATACATGTAGGTATTATCAATTCAAATCTTTCTATGTATAGGTATTCATGTAGTAGGTTTTACCATTTCAAATCTATCTATGAATAATACATGTACATGTAGTAAGTTTTACCAATTCAAATCTATCTATGAATAATACATGTACATGTAGTAAGTTTTACCAATTCAAATCTATGAATAATACATGTACATGTAGTAAGTTTTACCAATTCAAATCTATCTATGAATAATACATGTAGGTATTATCAATTCAAATCTTTCTATGTATAGGTATTCATGTAGTAGGTTTTACCAATTCAAATCTATCTATGAATAATACATGTACATGTAGTAAGTGTTTACCAATTCAAATCTATCTATGAATAATACATGTAGGTATTATCAATTCAAATCTTTCTATGTATAGGTATTCATGTAGTAGGTTTTACCAATTCAAATCTATCTCTGAATAGGTAATACATGGAGTCAGTTTTACCAATTCAAATCTATGAATAATAGATGTAGATTTTACCAGTTCAAATCTATCTATGAATAATACATGTAGGCATTATCAAATTAGATCTATGTATAACATGTAGCAGGTTTTATACATGAAGCAGGTTTTATACATGTAGTAGGTTTTATACATGTAGCAGGTTCTATACATGTAGCAGGTTTTATACATGTAATAGGTTTTATATAGTGTAGCAGGTTTTATATAGTGTAGCAGGTTTTATATAGTGTATTAGGTTTTATACATGTATTAGGTTTTATACATGTAGCAGGTTTTATACATGTAGTAGGTTTTATACATGTAGCAGGTTCTATACATGTAGCAGGTTTTATACATGTAACAGGTTTTATATAGTGTAGCAGGTTTTATATAGTGTAGTAGGTTTTATATAGTGTATTAGGTTTTATACATGTATTAGCTTTTATACATGTAGCAGGTTTTACCTGATGCACAGCTTAGTAGCACAGTATTCCCTTGCATCCAAATATTATCTACTGAAGCTGTTGTCATAATTTAAAATAGGTGGCCCCAAAAATTGCATACATACAAGGCATATCCACCCCTAAATTGTTTTGAAAACACCAGCTAAAACTTGTCATTCCCAAAAGTGACCCACTGCCCACCTCAAAATAAAAAAAAATACAAGTCAATGTAGCTTGAAACTATGAATGTACCACCCCTTTCCCTCATTAATATGCATGTACCACCCCTTTCCCTCAATAATAGGCATGTACCACCCGTTTCCCTCAATAATAGGCATGTACCACCCCTTTCCCTCAATAATAGGCATGTACCACCCCTTTCCCTCAATAATATGCATGTACCACTCCTATCCCTCAATAATATGTATGTACCACCCCTTTCCCTCAATAATATGAATGTACCACCCCTTTCCCTCAATAATAGGCATGTACCACCCCTTTCCCTCAATAATAGGCATGTACCACCCCTTTCCCTTAATAATATGCATGTTCCACCCCTTTCCCTCAATAATATGCATGTTCCACCCCTCCCATTTAACAACATGCATGTACTGCCCCACCCCCACAACGAAATGCATGTACCAACCTGCAAAGCAACTACTGTTAAAATCATACATTTATGACATCAAGTCATTATGTCATGTTCACATGTTGCATAAAAAAATTATACAAATTACAAGGTCAAATCCTTGCATGAAATTTATTTTACCAGTAAAACATTTTATGGACAATTTGTAAAAATACGGCGATATATGAAGAACCACATTTCATTCTATTTGCTTTTAGGAGATTTTGTTCTCTGAGTTGACAATGAACATTTTGTTATTTGTCCATCAATTTCTTGAGAACTTCTCTAGTCATCCATGGGTTGGAGGGGTTGGTTCTATTCTGTGTATGCACCGGAGTCTGATGAGACCAACCCTTGCATGGAATGTTTGTATGTATGAGGGACAGGGGATGAGTGAGACATAATAATAATAATAATAATAATAATAATAATAATAATAATAATAATGAGGACTTTGTATAGTGCCTAATCTTTAAAAGCTCTAAGCGCTTTACACCATCAATAATGATATGACTATACTACAGAACAACAAATGACAAAAACAATGAAATTGGAAAACATAAAAACATGCTGAAAATATATAAGATACAAAACATGATTAGGTCGCTAAGTTTGTCCCTGAAGTCGAAACAGGTGAATCTTGAGAGCACTCTTAAAAGGGACCACTGTGTCTCTGTGTCTAATTTCAATGGGCAATTTGTTCCACGTTGCTGGGCCCTGGTATGCAAACGAACGTTGTCCATATGACTTTGTTTTCACCTTGGGAACAATGAGTATACGATTATCAGAAGAAGAGCGTAAGGATCTAGCTGATGTATACACATGGGTGAGGCTGGATAGGTATGTTGGACTGGAGTCTGTCATTGAAATATAGCACAGAGAACAAATTTTGTGCTTGATTCTGTATCAAATTGATAGCCAGTGTAGGATACAGAGCAGTGGCGAGGTGTGCTCTGATCGAGGTACTCTAAAGATGATCCGTGCAGCTGTGTTTTTAACTTTTTGAAGTTTCTGGAGTAAATATTGTGATGAACCAGATAGAATTGAGTTACAATAGTCCAGTCTTGAAAGTACTAATGAACACACAAGTGTTTTCATGGCATCAAAATAAAGATATTTACGAATGGAACTGATGCGTCTCAATTCAAGATATGCAGCCCTGCAGATGTTCATGACATGTTGGTGCAATGTGAGAGTACTGTCGAGAGTAACACCTAGATTCCGTATTGACTGTGAGAATTTAATGTTGGTGTTGCTGATATTTATTGTCTGAGGTAAAGGATGTGAATGAGAAAGTCTTTGTGTTGTGATCACAATAGCCTCAGTTTTATCATCATTCATCTGCAGCTTGTTACATGTCATCCATGATTTCACATCCGAAATGCACTTCTCTACTCCATGGATGGTAGCATCAACTTCAGATGGGTGGCTAGACTTGTATATTTGGGTGTCATCAGCATACAATTGGTGTGACACTCGGTGATGATCTATGACACTTGAGAGTGGCTGAGTACAGATTGAAGAGAACAGGTCCAAGAACAGATCCCTGTGGAACACCATAACATACATCAACTGGACTGGAGTGTATTCCATTTGCAGATATAATTTGTGTCCTGTTGACTAAGTAGGACTTGAACCACTGTAAGGCTATATTCTGAATGCCAAATACATGCTGGAGATGGTGAAGTAATATATCAAAAGACTCTTCTATGGTGAGCTACATCAAAGACAGTGATCCCATGCTTCAAACACAATCTGAAAGCTGCATTGAAAGCATTCAACATAGACTCTGATTCCTGGGAGCAAACAGCAAGCAATCAAGTCACATCTCCAGGAGGGCTAATGGCACATGCTTTTCTGGCTTGCGTCTTCAGCTCTGCAGCTGCTGCTGTTCTGTTATATTCATATAACTCTGAGCCTTTGTGCACAGAGGAATGCCAAGTGACTTGATTGTTTGAAGCATTTGTTCTGACCTCCATGGGATCGCTGTCTTTGATGTAGCTCACCACAGAAGAGTCTCTTAGGCAGCCGGTAGTCTGGCATGCATACATGTCACACCCAGCATAGCTGGCACTGCATCAGAATGGTGTGGATGCAAGGGAGACCTGCTTGGGTGAGTACCTAAGTGTGGCGTGAAAGTGGTTTAACTTCCTGGCATGGTGTTGGTACACCTTCCATGTTTCACATGCATAAAGTAGTGTGGGGAGCACAACTGCCCTGTAGACCTTTAGCTTGGTCTGAATGCTGATGCCTTCTCTATTCCAGATGTTGGAATACAATTTGCTGAATGCTGCACTGGCTCTGGCAATGCGAAGGTTCACCTCGTTGTCAACAGTGACTCTCTGTGACAGTGTGCTGCCAAGATAGGTGAAGCGGTTCATTACATTGAGATTTTGGCCATTGACAGTGATGCTGGGCTCAACCTAGGCCTTCCTAGAGGCCGGCTGATGCAGGACTTCAGTCTTCATGGTACTGATGGTCAGACAAAAACTTGTGCAGGAGTTAGAGAACTTGTCTATGCTGCATTGCTGTTCAGTTTCTGAGCGAATAAGCAATTCCTGATGGTGTCTGTCATGACCTTGGTTTTCGCTTGAAGCCTCCTGGGATTGAATAGTTTTCCATCTGTATGGTACCTGATGCCAACTCCAACCTCCCCATCTCTGAAAACATTAGTCAGCATGGTGGAGAGCAATAGATAGTGTTGGTGCCAGAACGCACCCCAGCTTGATGCCATTGGTTAACGGGAATGGCTCAGATGTCTCTGCATTGTCCTGCACTTGTGCCTGCACGCCAACATGAACATGCTGTACCATGGATACAAATTTTTTTAGGCATCCATACTTTGCCATTACCTTCCACAAGCATTCTCTGCTGACAGTATCAAAAGCCTTTGTCAAGTCAACATAGAAGGAGAAAAGGTCTATGTTTTATTCTTGACATTTTTCTGGTAGCTGCATCGCAGCAAACACCATGTTGATGGTCCCACGTTTTTTTTCTTCATAATCCACACTGGCATTCTGGCTGTAGTCCCTGGTCAAGGTGAGTAGTGAGGCAGTTCATTAGGATTCTGGTGAGTATTTTTCCTGTAATTGAGAGTATGTTGTATGAATCTTTCCTAGAGGTGGACTTGGGGTTGTTGCGGTTGGTTTGAAGGAGGCGGTGTTTCTCATCCAGCAAATGCTTGATCTCATCGCAGTTTTCATCAAACCAGTCTTGATATTTTTGGGTGAGGATTTCAAAAAGCTGTGCTGTAGACCAGCTCTCTGAATGCTGCCCATCGGTCTCCACATTATGATTGTCAAGATGGATGAATTTTATGCGTTCTTCCAGGGCATCCATGAGAGACTGTTTGGTACTGGTGCATTTCAGGTTGGAGATTTTCAGTCATTTAAAAGCATTCTTTCACTGTGGGTGTTTTTTGGGCTGAATGTGGATCTTGAGCTGGTGATGATGAAGCAATGGTCTGTTTGCAGTCAGCGCCGCACAAGGACTTGGTCACACGCACATCCTGCCTGTCCCTTTTCCTGACAATGATGTAGTCAATGAGGTGCCAGTGCTTAGAGCGAGGGTGCATCCATGACATCCAATTATTGTTAGGGACGTGGAAGACTGTATTGGTGACCAGGAGTTCATGCTCTGCGTAAGACTGGAGCAAAAGGAGACCATTGCTGTTACAGTGACCCATTCCATGCTTTCCTTGCACCCCATCCCAGGCAATGTGATCACAGCCTACTCTTGCATTGCAATCGCCAAGAATGACAAGCGCTTATCTGCCATAGGAATGACAGCAATGATGGAGTGAAGATCCTCATAGAACTTGACCTTCATTTCATCTGGGTTGGTCATAGTTGGAGCATAGCAACTGATGATGAAAAGGTGCTTTCTTCCAAACAAGAGGGGAAGTTTCATGGTCATGAGTCTTTAATTTACTCCCTTGGGAGTCCAGCCAATTTGCCAGTCAGTGCTGCCTTCACTGCAAAGCCAACACCAGCCACATTGTGCACTTCACTTCTTTGGCCTGACCAAAAGAAAGTGTATTTAGAGCCCCTTTCACAGAGTTCACCTTCTCCTGCAAGCCGGGTCTCACTCAAGGCAGCACTTTCCATATTGCATCTGGCAGGTTCCTTTCCTATTAGGGCGGTTCTCATCCGAGGTCTTTCTGCATCATCTCTGTCCATTAAGGTGCGCACATTCCATGCACCAAGTGTGAGAGGAACAATTCTCATTTTCTATTTTTATTTTGATCACTGGCGTATGGTCCCCGCCAGCAGCAGTATGCTGGCTAGGGAAGTTTAGAGCAGGCAATGTTTACGGCACCATTTTTAGCCCCTTCCTAATACCAGGGAGGTGAGCAGTGCATTCCTGAAGAGGGCTGCTTAGTCGCTCAGAGGGCTACTGGACTCAATTGCTGCTCCATGTCAGTGGTGAACAACCCTAATGGCCTGAGCCATCTGTGTGATGGTTTGAAGTTTTGGCTGCCAGTGTACCCTAAACAGTCACTTCGTCGTTTGCCTATCACCCCATGACTTTTGTGGGTAATAAATTGGGATGGGTGGATGACAAGAATGACTTCCGCTGTGACTTTTATAAGTGAAGAGTTGCACAGTTCATCGATTTCACTGTTTTACTCAAAACCATCTGCGTCCAGCAGCATAACAATGTTGAGATGGTTGGAGACAGAGTTGAATGCAGTGGATGACCAGGACACATCCTACGTGTCTCTTTGTGCTCTTAGCACTCCATGGTGCTTTGCTAGGAATTGCCTCTCTGCCCATTGACCAGCTGGTGGTTCCTCCATGCAGGCTGCCAGAACCAGTCTTCACATGCTAGGTAGACCAAGCCTAACTCAACGAGGGTTTAAGACCCATCAGCTACCCTCAGCCTGGTTTAGCCGGTAGCCATTTACCAGGATGTGGCTGCTGCACATGCCACAGCTTCTTAGAGCCACAGGTGAGAGATGAGTGCAAAGTGGGGTGTGTAAGCTACCCCCTGAAGGAGTATGACTGCTTAGCCAGCCAAATGTGTTACCCCTTCCTAGGACACCCCCTACATCCCACACAGTGAACAAACCCGACGATAAAACACAAATCAAATCCCCAACACAAAGCTACATTAAATTCAATGGATTATTAACCTGCCTCTACCCACATCACCCAAATATATTTATAGGTCTCTCTTCTGGGAGAGGAATCAATTATCTATGCAGTATGATTATTAAGGTAAATCCAGGTCAAGGAGAGGTATCAAATATAAAGTATAATTGTTAAGCTAAATCAAGGTCATGGAGAGGTATCAAATATAAAGTATGATTGTTAAGGTAAATCAAGGTCAAGGAGAGGTATGAAATATACAGTATGAATGTTAGGTAAATCAAGGTCATGGAGAGGTATGAAATATACAGTATGAATGTTAAGCTAAATCAAGGTCAGGGCTAGGTATCAAATATAAAGTATAATTGTTAAGCTAAATCAAGGTCATGGAGAGGTATGAAATATACACTATGAATGTTAGGTAAATCAAGGTCAGGGATAGGTATCAAATATGGGGGCGCTCACCAGTTAATATGTACTTTTCAGATAGTGACGTATGTGAGGTGAAGTTGTTTGCATTTGTAACATGCACAATGGAGATAATGTTGGCATATCTCAATGCTACATTGATGTAATGTGGCTGATATTTATTTGGATACTGCACTTGTGGAAATTGTAAATGATCTAAGCGCATGGTATAACAAAATGGATGCTCCCATGTGCTTGAAAAATTAGCCAGAATTAATCAAAAGTACACTAACTTTAGCAGTTATTAAACTAGGGAAAACGAATTTTGCTGAAGTAGGCAATAGCAGCTTCTGAAAGTGCAATGAACAAATTACAAAATATCTGAAAAGTAAAAAAAGTTATCGTACCATTTTTCTACAATTTACCTCTGAAGTCCAGGGAGTGAAAATGACCATGCGGAGCTAGCAGTTTGTTTACATGAGCACATCTTATGTTAGCCCAAGCTGTATACTCTAGAACCTAAAGTACACCCATCAATCATACATCAAAATAAAGGGAATTGAAAGTTCTTCTCCCAACACCTAAGATATACAAAGTCTTTATTATATTGCCAGTATAACCAGTGAAGAAATCTTAGAAAATTATTTTTCTTTAAAATTCTAACCCTATGCAAAGTACGAAACTGTAGAGCGCCACCTATACAGTATGATTGTTAAGGTAAATCAAGGTCAGGGAGAGGTACCAAATATACAGTATAATTATTAAGGTAAATCAAGGTCAGGGAGAGGTATCATATTTACCCTATTCATTCCCTGAATTCCCAAATAGTTCAGATGTAATTAATGATCAGCCATCCCTCCAGCAATATATTTTAGGGAATTCACTATCTCCTTCATACAGCAATATTTTGTAGTGTAACTCCAAATGGAGAATTCACTATCTTTTTCATATATTATTTTGTAACATGGCTCCTAATGAAGAATTCACTATCTTCTTCATATATTATTTTGTAGGGGTGACTCGTAATAAAGAATTCACTATCTTCTTCATATATTATTTTATAGGGGTGACTCGTAATAAAGAATTCACTATCTTCTTCATATATTATTTTATAGGGGTGACTCGTAATAAAGAATTCATTATCTTCTTCATATATTATTTTGTAGGGGTGACTCGTAATAAAGAATTCACTATCTTCTTCATATATTATTTTGTAGGGGTGACTCCTAATGAAGAATTCACTATCTACTTCATATATTTTTTTTTATAGGGGTGACTTCTAATGAAGAATTCACTATCTTCTTTAGACAAAATGTAAACTTCCTTTCTTCTACTTAGCTTACTCAAGCCCCTTATCTTCAAATTCTATCTAAAATTTCATAACTGAAATTTGATTTTAATTATTGTCAAAGTTCATTGATTGATAAACACTTATATAGGACATATATAATTATATATAGCACAGAATTTTACTAACGTTTGAACCATTTAACCGTAAACACTGTTCGTGAAAAACTAGGAATAGTAATAATGCAACCACAGAGCTTTATAACAATAGGAGATTGAAATCATAGATAGAGGCACGCCTTGTTAATAACTCATGGTATAAAATAAGACACTTTAAAAAAGATTTTTAAAAAAATAATAAAGCAACCTGTCTTTTGCACAAAACATCAACCATTGATAAACATTTGGACTCAACTGATTTACCGACTAATGTAATGACTAAATCAATGATACACTCAAAAACATGACCATAAAGTACTTACATGTACTTAGGTGTATCTGTGCACAAGCTGTGATGTCAAAACTGAATGAACAATCCCTATATTGGACTAATGTTTCAAGTTAGACACTTATATTGCTGTTGTTATGTAAGCATAATAGGGTCCTTTATTGACATTAGCCTCTTAAGGTAAATCAAGGTCAGGGAGAGGTATCAAATATACAGTATAATTGTTAAAGTAAATCATGGCCAGGGAGAGGTATCAAATATACAGTATAATTGTTAAGCTAAATCATGGCCAGGGAGAGGTATCAAATATACAGCATGATTGTTCAGCTGAGCCTTTGTACTATCAAATTACATTCAGCAAGGTCTTTGTTCCCACTTTCTTCAATCCCCTCCCCCCATGTATTTTGACCATAGCAGCTCTGATAGTAGTACCTAGATTATAGTAGTGAAGAAAAAATATTTTAAAAATATGACTAGACCAATCACAATTTAACTTTTTTTTTTAGTTTCAATAATAACGTACAATATTATTTAAAAATCTAATTGAAAGCAACCCAACTAAATGTACAGGAGACCAAATAAAAAAGTGTCTTTACACCCTAGACATCACTTATTGATAACATAGTAGTAAATGATGTTACAGGTGAGTAGCAGCAGGGAGGGCGAATCGGACAACTTTATAGAAGCGTCTATTTGGCTAACCAAGGCTTCCTCCAAAATCAAAAAAAAAAGTTTTCTTTGGAGACGCAATGTCATTGTCATGCCCTCTCTGCTGCTATGGGGTAAAAATCTTTTTTACAATGAAAGTCTTAAGACGAAAATCTTTAGGATTTCACAAACAGACTAATTTGTAAAACCTCATCTCGCAAATCAATCAAATTATTGGATTGGTCGGTGAGTTTAAAATTAATTCTCGTTAATGAATCATTGTGACATTGCATATAGACTGGATTAGTTGAATCCTTAATTATTAAAAATCGGGGTGGAGCTGTTGGTACAAATGAATATAAAATATGAATATAAAATATATCCCTGACATCACATACTAAATTCAATGCAATCACCGAGGATGTATTGACGTTTTGAGGAGCGATATGTCGTCCACCACCATCTGGGTCATTATTACGTTTGAGGATGGTTGTTTGTGGTAAAGCTATTTTCTTCCATGTGGTAAGTATCAGAGAAAAGTTTTCCAAGATAAAATCATTAATAGATTTTTTTAGTTCATTTACGTTATACCCAGGAAATTTGAAATCGGGTAAATCAGCTTCTGTGATATTGTAACTAGTTAGGAATTTTTGTTTATCTCCGTTCTTATCATTAATTATTATTTGAATTATTTGTTTGTTGATATATTCCATGTCGGATACAAGCTGATTTAATATCCTAACATATTTTATGATCTCATCACGTGGCCTTGTTATATCGATAATAAAGACGCTTTCTTGTCCGATGGAACCAAATTAGGTACAATTGTTACTTACACAGATGGCGAAAATCCTCAATATACTTACTTAAGGTCGTATATGCTGGCTTATGCTTCTATTAATTTACTTTTGATGATAAATAGATTTCCTGGCACCGCAGTTAGAGTAGCTACTGATTCATTTTATATAGACGTAAAATATAAAGAAGCAGTGGCTGAATTCACTAATTCAGACGAGAGTTGGGGATCATGGAGAATTAAAAAGGAAATACTGTGTGATTACTCCAAATCAGCAGATGTTACGATTGAAAACAATTACTTGAAAAATAATCAGATATCAGAACTATCTAACTCACCGTCGTGTTCCGATCCAATATGTAGATATAAAACCAGTTACCTAAACGGTTGTGGTGGGTCAGGGAAGACGACTCATGCGATTGAATTATTTCGAGGGAAATCAAACATAATTGTGCTAACACCAACACACAGACTTGCAAGAGAGATGAAACAGCGAGGAATTAATGCTTGCACTTATCACAGTTTCTTTCGATGGAAAGGTGACGAATGGACTCCTGATCGAATGGGCGAGAAATATATTCCTGAAATCATCATTTGGGATGAGATATGCACAGTGTCGTTAGATGTATTACAAAGGTTTCTTGATTGGCTATTGCTAGTGAATACAAAAGTGATAATGTGTGTCGATCATGGTCAACCACCACCATTTGTCAGTTTGTCTCCATATGATTGGCTAAAGAATTTTGTAGACTATTATGAAGAAATTAATACCGATCATAGAGCACTTGATAATCAATTACGCGAGTTCAAGAAACTAATCAGATTACAACCGGATAGAATCCAATGTGAAATAGTGCATGAAATAATTTCAGAAACCCCATTAAATGATTTCTGGGAAGTGTGAAGACCAAACGATTTGATAGTGGCAAGTAGAAAGATCGTCAGAGACACACTTCTGATGAAGTTATTTAACACACACAAAGAAAAATTTGCAACACTTCCAGTGCTGCTGTGTTATAGGACTACGGATACACGAAGACAAAATATCAAAGTTGATTTTCTTGGACAAAGTGAAAAACAGATTCTCGTGTTAAATGATATTGTGTTGATTGATATCAATGTCTTTGAAGATGCATTGCGTGCTGATAAATCCCCATGGAAGTTTGAATACGCAGCGACGATACTTTCTTCGCAGGGGTTAACTATATCCGATACAATTGTTTGGATCATAGATAATCGCATCAAGTGGTCAAATTTAGTTTATCTTGCAGTATCCAGAGTATGAAGAATAAAATCAACTTTGATGACTTGTTTTAGACTATAATGACACTACAATAAGTGATATTGTCAGCGATGATATAATCAGAAAAAAACTCTCTGGTTATAAACAACAGGACAAAAAAAAAATAACAGAAAATTTGATATTGATGCTGAGTTTATAATCACACTGAAACAACAGAATAATCACTGCGTGAGTTGCAATTGTATAATGCGTTGGTGTTGGTCGGATAAAGACCCCTGCCAATTTACCGTAGACAGAAAAAATAGCAGCGTATGTCATACCAGAGATAATGTGATGCTGACTTGTCTTGAGTGCAGCAGACGCAGAGGTGCTAGTTAAGACCACGCGGTGGTAATTGAGTATCCTTGGGTATCACTTGTAGTTGTTCCCGAGTAAATCCTCACTGAGGAGCAGTTGAATCCAACCTATAGACTGGCGGTCTACCCGTAGATCTTGTTATACTAGATATTTTATGTGCAGTAACACTCCAAATAGGATCAGTAGCTCTTTTTTTGCCACCTTTGAGCTCTCCTGGTTCATATAAATATCTTACAGTGACATTGCCGAGTATTGGTTGTTTTGAAAAATCATTTTGCGGTTTTACAGGTACATACTTTTTTTTAATCATTTTGTTAAGTTTCATATTAATTGTTCGAGTAATCTCATTATTCAGCGCGGTAATTATGCCTGGTAATCTCTTGACCCATTCACGGGATCGTTTATCCTGAATAAATTCCTTCGCGTATTGATATCCAAATAACCACTCAGCAAGTGTCCGATTAAATCGTTCAACAATTGCCTGATCGCGATGTAGCAGTATGTCCTTGTCTAATGGTGACATTATGATGCTTCATTGTTGATAACACTGCACCCTGAAATTCCCTGCCAGGATCAACTTGTAATAGATTTGGCCAATGCAGAGGACCTCGTCGATAAATCCTTTCAATTGCAGAAGCCACTTCAGTTGATGACTTCGTCTTTAGCGGTTCTGCTTGTTTGTATCGACTCGCAACATCAACTACGGTTAGCACATACTTGTAAACACCATCATGCGGTAGAAATAATATATCAGCCTGATGAACCTCATTAGGTGCGCTGACATAAAAATGCGAGAAGTTAATTTGTTTAGGCGGTGGTAGATAAATTTGCCATATCGCCTGTTTGGATAACTAATCCGCTGCTGTAGTATTTTTCACCTTTGCGTTGCTAGCGAGTTTACTGATTGCTGATTTACCCCTCCAGTATCCTCTTGGAGAATAATAAATAGATTCTATGTTGTTATTAATTACCAGCACCTAACATCAATTTACCTTTCATTGCCGATTTTACTAACCATGAAGCCAACTTTTCTTTGAAGGATTTATCAACAATAGAATTCAACGCATGAATCAAGTTCACATCTGCGGTATGTCTATGTTGCTGATTACTGCTTTTATAAGCAACATCATGAGCATGACACGCCTTATCAATAGCGTTTATTGGGTTTTCACCAGGTAGGGGTTGGTTTTGATCATCGAGTCTGATGTCAAATCTGGTCCCGGGTCCACAATAACTATACCCTGGAAGGTTTTTTTCTCCTGGATATTTTGCCCATGGTGTTCCTGGGAGTTTTACTAACTCGGCTGCAATATCACCTCCTCGTTTTTTTTTTTAAAACATCTCCAGATTTCATAGAAACAAACCTAATTTTTTTTGTACCACATTCATCACACTTACCAGCAAGTGCTGATCTGTTATTTTTAGTTATAATCGTCAAGTCATTTATGCTAGTACGCTTCTTACATTTCACACAATATAGATCCATAATTTATTTATAATAACATGAACCAGTTAAGCATCATGCAGCGCTACCAAATTCTATTCGCATGATTATAATCGGACCATCTGGAAGCGGCAAGATGCAGTTGTTACATAATTTGATAACGAGATGGATGAAATGGGACAAATTGTATTTGATTGCTCCAAGCGCAGACGATCAACATTGTTATAAGTGTTAAAGGATTTTAACGAGAAAGCAAAATCGGATATCGATGAGGATATCATTGAGTTTATCACGGATATTGACAAGTCTCCATCTGTGGAAGACCTCGATAAAAGTATTAAAAATCTTGTTGTATACGATGATGTAATGTTGGAACCACAAAAAAAACCTGCCAAAATATTTTCTCGAGGACGATCACTAAAAAATATGCACAGATTCCAAGTGCGATCTGAGAAAATTGCAATTTAGTATGTGTGTTTAATGGAACTGGAAAATACTACAAAATATTTTTCAATATTGGTGTGACGGTGACATGGACTTTAATCAGTTTCGAAATTTCTTTAGTGGTGCTCAGCCTAGCCCGCACGGATTTATAACTATAAATTAATCAGATCCGAAAACACGATATTGTATCGGACTTAATCAAATATTTTTACCCCCATAGCAGCAGAGAGGGCGAGACAACGACTTTGCATCTCCAAAAAACTTTATTTTTGATTTTGGAGGAGGCCTTGGTTAGCCAAATAGATGCTTTTATTTTTTCGATTTTGGAGGAAGCCTTGGTTAGCCAAATAGACGCTTCTATAAAGTTGTCCGATTCGCCCTCCCTGCTGCTTGAGTAACTTCCACTTAACAATGGTCTGGACACAGCTATATATGGTCAGACCCGAATGAAGATTCATATTACCATGAAAGTTTTAATACTTGAGGCTCATTATGTTGTGACTTTTCCTTTCAATTCAAGGTTTAATTGTGAAACTTGAGAGCATTATGTGTTAGGACTTGTCAGCCTGGTGTCAGGATAATATGACTGGGTAGGGCAAGATGTTACTGTATGTGGCATGATGTCTCAAAGACATCATTATAAACTGTCACACAGTAGACATCATAGTGGAGTGAATGAAATTTGTCAAAGCTAGATTAAAAATCCAAATCACACACACACACACACACACACACACACACACACACACACACACACACACACACACACACCTTGCCCATTGCTTGGTACCACTCTAATTGTGTAGTAGCTTATGATAATGGAGGCAAAACCACATCCCCTTTCACATGTTAGCTCCTTAAATATATAGTAACTATGACAATTGACAGAAAATCACTTCCCCTTGCACATGCTACCACTCTAATTGTACAGTTACTATGACAACAGATACATAAATGTACCATAAAAATGTTCACTACAATCTGATTGTATCCAAAATATGTAATAAGCATTAGAAAAATTTACATATCAATGAAGATGAAAACTGACAAAAATCTGATCAGTGTTGTAACCAAAACTACATAATGGAATTACATATATATATTAATTTAAAACTTTTACAATTATTTTCCTTTAAAAAAGCAATGCCAAGAAAACCTGTGTGATACAAGTATATACAGTCTATAACAAAGATAAACTTATGTAGTTTTGAAAATAGAACTAGTATTTATGACTCATGATTCAGTAAGATTGGACAGACTCCAAATGCTTATCAATAACTTAAAACAACTATTTCAGGTGTGGGTTAGGTTGGGCTGGGAATTTTCTTAAGAGTTGGAACATTTGAATCTTAAAGGCATGGAGTTTCACTCAGCCTCTCCTGACAAATTGAATGACCAATCTCTTACAACAAAGTTGAAAAATTTGGCCATGAAATTTCAGCCATCAATGCAAGGTAACATGCTCATCGAAATTCTGCTCATAACATTGTGGTTTATTTTCCTCCTATGGGAAGTTCTGAGTGGAACAAAATATATGGCTATATTATTAAACACTATACAGATAAATGTAACTGAAAAGCCAGCTGACTGGTATTCAATCTGATAAGAAGTGTTTACTCAAACTGAATCAGGCCAGGTTTTATTTAAAACCAGCCATAATAAAAATAAATAGAACATAACAATTCAACACAATAAAGCATTTGAAAATTTAGACAACTTTTTTCAGCCCTGCTATATTCAAGGCTACCCTATTGAATTAAATACAACAAAGGTATTTCAGAAGATGTTTTTGTCCCCACAAAATAGCTTCAATATAAATGTGCAAAGTTTGCAGCACACTGTATTTTGGGGGATGATTTTGAAATGAAAGTAGTAATACCATGCAAAGACACTGAATTCAGTCCTTTTAATAGAATACAAGCTCAGTTTCTATTGGATATTTAAACCAGCTATAATAAGTCTGTGTTGGGGAAATTATTTTTTTTTCTTCTTCTGATATTCAAAACATTGAATAACTGAGAATGATTTTTGATTTTTAACATAGCTTAAACGATTTTTCAGTCATATCACTACAATGTCTGCAGTGTGGCAGTTTATAGCACTGGGGCATCATGCCGCAGACATGCAGTATCATGTCCCACTCAGTCATATTATTCTGACACCGGGCCAATCAGTCAAATTATTCTGATGTCAGGCCACTCAGTCATATTATTCTGACACCAGGCCACTCAGTCACATTATTCTGACACCGGGCCAATCAGTCATATTATTCTGACACCAGGCCAATCAGTCATATTATTCTGATGTCAGGCCACTCAGTCATATTATTCTGACACCAGGCCACTCAGTCATATTATTCTGACACCAGGCCACTCAGTCATATTATTCTGACAATGGGCCAATCAGTCATATTATTCTGATGTCAGGCCACTCAGTCATATTATTCTGACACCAGGCCACTCAGTCATATTATTCTGACACCAGGCCACTCTGTCATATTATTCTGACACCAGGCCACTTGGTCATATTATTCTGACACCAGGCCACTCAGTCATATTATTCTGACACCAGGCCACTCAGTATTATTATTCTAATACCAGGCCAATCAGTCCTAACACTGACCTTTTAATGTTGAGTGCCAAGTGAGGCAGCTGTCAGTAGCAATTTTATAAATCTTTGGTATGACTAGGCCAGAGATTGAACTTATTACTACCGCATCTGAGGCGGATGCTCCAACAACCAGGCCACAGGAGTGGTGATACTTAAAACAAACAGAGTAAGTCTGAGCATCCACACTTATTTTTTTTCTTCTAATATTCAACACAAAAATAGTCTGTATGTGCCATGGCAAGTATGTGTCTATACCATAGTAAGCCTGTGTATGTACCATAGCAAGTATGTTTATATGCCATAATAAGTCTGTGTATGTACCATATTGCCTGTGTATTACCATAATAAGTCTATGTGCCATAGTAAGTCTATGTATGTACCATATTAGTCTGTGTATCTACCATAGTAAATCTGTGTATGTATCATAGTAAGTCTATGTATCTACCATAGTAAGTCTGTGTATGTACCATAGTAAGTCTGTGTGTATACCATATTAAGTATCTGTGTATGTACCATATTAAGTCTGTGTACGTACCATAGTAAGTCTGTGTATGTACCAGAGTAAGTCTGTGTACCGGTATGTACCATATTAAGTGTACCATATTAAGTATGTGTAAGTACCATAGTAAGTCTGTGAATGTACCATAGTAAGTCTGTGAATGTACCATAGTAAGTTTGTTTATGTACCTAGTAAGTCTGTGCATGTACCATAGTAAGTCTGTGTATGTGCCATATTAAGTCTGTCTGTGTACCATAGTAAGTCTATGTACCATAGTATGTCTATGTACCATAGTAAGTCTGTGTAAGTGTCATAGTAAGTCTGTGTCTATACAAGTTTGTGCCATAAATCTGTGTATGTACCATAGTAAGTCTGTGTTTGGGTCATAGTAAGTATGTGTCATATAAAGTTTGTGCCATAGGTCTGTGTATGTACTGTATTAGTCTGTGTATGTCCCATAGTAAGTCTGTGTATGTCCCATAGTAAGTCTGTGTATGTGTCATAGTAAGCCTATGTACCATAGTGAGTCTGTGTTATAGTAAATCTGTGTCATAGTAAATCTGTGTCATAGTAAGTCTGTGTCATAGTAAGTCTGTGTCATAGTAAATCTGTGTCATAGTAAATCTGTGTCATAGTAAGTCTGTGTCATAGTAAGTCTGTGTATATGCCATATAGTAAGTACTAAACTACCACACTGCAGACATTATATTGATATGACTGAAAAATTGTTAAAGCTACATTAAAAGTTCAACACACACACACACACACACACACACACACACACACACACACACACATGCACACACACACACACACACACACACACACACACACACACTTTCTGTACTTAAAACCAGTCAAGAGCATAGACTTTACAATGTGAGTACAATTTCAGACCAATCAAGACCATTGACCTTACAATGTCAATACAACTTAAAACCAGTCAAGACAGCAAACCTTACCATCAAGTACAGCTTAAGACTAGCTAAGACCATAGAACATAATGTTAGCAGTGGGAGTGATAATTCAATTCAGGTTCTACCATATGCCCAATGTAAAAGCAGGTTGAATAAGAATCGATGGATTTGTAATGCTTCAAAGAAGTTCACTTTTGCTTTATAGCTATTCTGCTGTAAATGCTTGTGCATACCACCTTCTTTCTCTGTTTAATTACAAATGTGTAAGTAGAGAAATAGGGGGAATTACTTTTATTCCCATATTAGTAAAGCATTTTATCTTTGAAAAGCCCACACAATCATTATCCATCAATGTTAATATTGTTATGACTCTATGGTCTTAAACTCCGTAATGGAAAACAGTGAAAACCAAGTGTTGTAAAATTAAACAAATATATGATTTCCATCAAATACAAAGTGAAAACTTAAAAAGAAAAGAAAAACAGAATTCTGAATTAAATTCCAAAAAGTTCATCACAAGTCCAAATGTATTAAGTTCAAATTGAATTCCAGTAGTGCTCCAAATAAGTTCAGATATTGAATGTGTTGATGTGCTTGTGATCTTGAACATGGTAACATGCCAGTGGCCTGGGTTCTGGCAATGTGCCAAGTTTTTTGATGCATCACAATAATATAGTTCCAAAATGTTCTTATCTGAATTCATTATAAATCCAGACTAATGTTTCTGTCCAAGAATGTTATTATAAGCACTTTGTATTTCCAGTGAATAATATTTTGAATTAAAAAATTCACCTTAATGAAAAACTCAAAAAAGAGACAAGAATGTGTAATTTCTTAAGTAAAAAATTATATAAAACGTAAAAAGATCCTGGAGGTATGTCAGCCGCCTATCTAAAACAGTCAAAGTTGTGAAAAAGTTATGGAATTTCCAAGTGGAAATCTGATGTTCTAGACCAATACCCAAAAAAAGATGTTTGCCTTCATTAACAATGATTTGAATATTTAATCCACAAGGACAGAAATATTAGCTATGTATTATTTTGTTTACAAAAAAAATGTCTCTGAATAAGGTACACCGTGAACTTGATTTTGGACAAGGTCAAGTGCAAAATAGAAATGTATATAACATATAATCATTACGAAAATCCAACAAATAATACAAATTAAATATAATACAAATTAAATATAATACAAACTAAATATAATACAAATTAAATATAATACAAATTAAATATAATACAAATTAAATAAATATAACAAGATATTTATAATATCATATATGTTGGGACACTGTATTTGTTGGGACACCATAAATTAACCTTAAAAGCAATTTTTTGTGCACTGTATATTCTGGGACATCGTATTTTTCTTCAAGGTGTGGGACACCTTTTAAATCATTCAAAACTGACATGTGGGAAAATGCACTCCAACTGAAATATTATTTTAAGAAAATCTAAAACTGTACTTGAGATAAAACTCTTTAATCCACTGCAGTAACATCTCATCAACACAGCCCTTCTCTTGCATATGTATGATCCATTCTTTTGGTACTTAAATATTTTTTTTAGCTTTATCATACCATGAAAAATTGTTACAAGCAACACATCACATGAAGCTGAAATTACAAGGACAAATGTAAGATTTTATTTCAAATCTGTACTAGTCTTGCTTATTCACTTTTGACCCCCATCATGAGTTCATCCATGTTAATAATAATATTATCGGCAAAATGATCCATTTCTCTTCTGGCCTTCAAGAATTCATCACATGATGTTCTCCAAATTTTATGGGTGACACTGGGTCATTGATGTTCAGGCATAAAGCACCATATTATGTCACTTTATAAACTGTTGCATTATTTCAATTTATTTTCAAAATTTATGTGAATACTAGTGAAAAGAAACCAAAGTTTGTTCCATATCTCAGCTGTCTTTGTATTTTCATTGTTTTATTTCTTAATTAATATTGTAAAGTATTTAGAGCTTCTGAAAGTAATGCACTGTACTCAACAGCTGGGCCTGGGGTAATTGCCCCACTTGCCACCCCAAAACGCCCTTCATGATCTTTTTATTTGGACACTCATACTGAATTACAGATGGCAGCCATTGTATATCTAAATTTCAGGTAGTTTTGACTCTTGCATAACTTCATCTAAGGCCTTATCTACATTTTCAAGTAGTTTTGCCTCTTCTAAGATATCATTTCAGACCCTATCTAAATTTCAAGTTCTTTTACCTCTTAAATAATTTCTTATAAGGCCTTATCTAAATTTCAAGCTGTTTTGCCTCTTGTAAGACTTCATCTAAAGCTTTATTTAAATTTTAAGTTGGTTTGCCTCTTGTATGACTTAGTCAAAGGTTGTAGATATATTTCAAGTTTTCATCTAATGCTTCATAAATTTCAAGAATTTTGCCTCTTACATGATTTCTTTTAAGTCTTATCTAAATTTCAAGTTATTTTGCCTGATGTATGATTTCATCTAAATCCTATATAAATTTCTAAAGCCTTGCCTAGCTTTCAGGTAGTTCTGCTTCTTGTATGTTTTCGTCAAAAATCTTATTTAAATTTCAAGTGTTTTTGTCTCATGAATGATTTTATTAAGGTCATATCAAAGTTTAAAGTTGTCTGGTTACATGGGTTATGAGCATTAGATGTTTATAGTATTGTATAAGCCCCACTTGTCAAAGTGTAAGTGTTAAGTCCCACTTTGTCAAGGGGTGCAATATATAATAAAAATAACTATAACCCACTCCCCTTTGGTACTCATTATGTATGAGATGATTGCCTTGGATATAATTGCCCAGTTTGAGTATGATAATAGATAGAGTAAACTGAGCAGGTATATTGAACAAACAACTACGAGCCCCCGTAAAGATAAACAAACAATTTAATCAAATACATACACAATTATGAAACTTCCTTTTATTAGGAATACACAATGTTTAGAAATAAACTTTCACTGAATTACAATAAAATTTGAAATAGACTTCAACAAATTAGCAGATTTATTACTTATAGTCTTAAATCATCATAGGATTGAGTGATACAATCAAAGTCAATGCCTTGTTCAATTTTCATAACCTGCTAATCCTCGATCCTCATTCACTGTTCTATTCAATGTGGTTCAATAAGACACTATATTGTCCAATCTCTAGATAATCTGCACCCGTGGATGTTTCCACTTGATTCCGGACTTGTCTACTGTATCATGCATTCACTGCAATTTCCGTTTCCCAATTCCTTTTCCCAAGTGTACATTGTAATTTACGTAACTTCACGATCTTCCAAAAAAGAGCTATTTTCTTCCTTTCAAAAGAAATTAAAACAACCTAAGTCTCTCGTTACAATGGTTACAGTTGAGACTTTCCATTATTCCTGGTTCGAAAAATCAGATATTTCTATCAGTGATAATAACTTTATGGCTAGTAATTAACTACATATGTCCTCAAATGACTGTAGTTATACACATTGCGAATTATACATCGAGGTTTTGAATTTGGACCCCTAATTTACACAGCCCTTAAATTGAATACACTGTCACTAAATCATCTATGAAATCAAAATTTAGTGAATTCACATGTATTCTCATAACCCATTACTAATGTAATACATTAAATTTTTAAAACATAATCATTATGCAAACAAGATGATAAATTCAAGAATTAACGTAACACTTCCTATTCATAACTCTGCATAGTGTTTTACAACATAAATTAACACTACGTCATTCTTAACTAAGAATTAAGGTAAGAATTCCAATTCATAATTCAAAAGCATATTATTATACAAATGTACCAAATTAAATCAATTATACAAATGTATCAAATGAAAGCATGCAGACCTGTAAACTAAAGCAAACATCATAGAAATTGCATCAACAATATATATGGAATTGTGACAGTACCTTTGTTTTTGGTGTTCCCCTCCCTTAGTATAGTGGGTTTTTTTGGACCATGATTCCTTAACAGACGTATTTCTTTCAAATAACATCCGGAGCCTTACTAAATAATTCTACCTCTGGTTCTCTTTCTTGTAGAGTAATTTTCAGACTAATTTCTGATTTTGCTAGGCCGATATTATGTCCTATGAATTTTTGTGTGAAAACACCCCCCTTTAACCGTGACCAATCAGAATCAAATGTATTTTCTAATTCTTTTCTCAAAAAGTCGCTTACATCTGATCAGTATGACATGCTTATTTTTAAGTAACAGAATCCCTTTGTTTTCTCAATTCTGACACTTTTCGTGAAAAATGAAACTTGAAAATGTCGCTAGCAGTCAGTCTGATTGCTGAGTAAACAAGGTTTATTTAGTACAATGGTCGCATTCTGCCATATAGTACCCCCTTTGACATGGTTTGTCTCCATAAATCTAACTAATGATTCTCTGGCCACAACTAATATTTAATTAATAGATCTCCTGAAATTTGCCCCTTCACAAAAGTTTTGCCTCTTGTATGATTTCATTAAGATCTTATTTAAAGTTCTTTTTACCTCTTGTATGATTTTAATAGTTTACTAGAATTTGAAAAAAGCATATTTGGGATTTCCCCCTATACATTTAAAACGAGGATGCTTCTATTCAAATCAAAAAGAATGGTCAAACATTATTAGAGATTTCTCCTAATATTTTATAAACTGATGCTTCAATTCAAATCATACAGAATTTGCTAAAACTACATTTGAGATTTCTTCCTAAACATCCTGCCAAAATAGAGGTCCAAATCAGCCTGAAATTGGTACTTTGATTGATATCTACATAAAAGTATTTGGTCATTGGATTTGTGATATATATTATTTGATTATTGAGTGATTAGCATGTTAACTTTGATTATTGTGTTAGTAGTATGATCCCTTTGATTATTGTGTTAGTTGCATGTATCCTTTAATTATTCGGTTAGTAGTATGTTTCCTTTGATTATTGAGTTAGTTGTATGTTTCCTTTGATTATTGGGTTAGTAGTATTTTTCCTTTGATTATTGAGTTGGTTGTATATTTCCTTTGATTACTGGTTAGTAGTATGTTTCCTTTGATTATGGAGTTGGTTGTATGTTTCCTTTGATTATTGAAGAAGTTGTATGTTTCCTTTGATTATTAAGTTAGTAGTATTTTTCCTTTGATTATTGAGTTGGTTGTATGTTTCCTTTGATCATTGAGATGGTTGTATGTATCCATTGATTATTGGGTTAGTTGTATGTATCCTTTGATTAGTGAGTTAGTTGTATGTTTCCTTTGATTATTGGGTTAGTAGTATGTTTCCTTTGATTACTGAGTTAGTTGTATGTTTCCTTTGATTATTGGGTTAGTAGTATGTTTCCTTTGATTACTGAGTTAGTTGTATGTTTTCTTTGATTATTGGGTTAGTAGTATGTTTTCTTTGATTATTAAGTTAGTTGTATGTTTCCTTTGTTTATTGAGTTAGTTGTATGTTTCCTTTGATTACTAAGTTAGTTGTATGTTTCCTTTGATTATTTGGTTAGTAGTATGTTTCCTTTGATTATTGGGTCAGTAGAGTTTTCTTTGATTACTGAGTTGTATGTTTCCTTTGATTATTAGGTTAGTAGTATGTTTCCTTTGATTACTGAGTTAGTTGTATGTTTCCTTTGATTACTGAGTTAGTTGTATGTTTCCTTAGATTATTGGCTAGTATGTTTCCTTTGATTATTAAGTTAGTTGTATGTTTCATTTGATGATTGGGTTAGTAGTATGTTTTCTTTGATTATTGGGTTAGTATGATTTTTCTTTTGATTATTGAGTTACTAGGATGTTTCCTTTCATTAATGGGTAAGTAGTATGTTTCCTTTCATTATTGAGTCACTAGGATGTTTCCTTTGATTATTGGGTTAGTAGATTTTTCTTTTGATTATTGAGTTACTAGGCTGTTTCCTTTCATTAATGAGTTAGTAGTATGTTTCCTTTCATTATTGAGTTACTAGGATGTTTCCTTTGATTATTGAGTTAGTATTGCATGCATATCTCTTTGCATTAATTAGTTAGTTGGATGTTAACTTTGGAACTTGGTCATTGGGTTGTTTCGTTTGATTAAAGTGCAGGGTTCTAAATTTGACCTTTGTGTCGTCTCCTTTGATTATTGTGCAGCATTTTATATTACAATTAAAATACGTAAAATAATTACAGGTTATTGTGTTATACCTTGATGATCATAGATTTAATGTCTTTGACTTTTATGCATACATTAATTTAGAAACAAACAAAACAACAACATTGGTTACTTGTGACTTACATGTATGATGTGTAACAATTTAATAAATCATGTTCAAATATAGCATGTTTTTATAAAGGGAAATCTATTTTTGAAATGCATAAAGCATGTTAAACAACACAAATCTTCAATAACTTACAGTGATGGATAATGAAATAAAAACAGCAACTCTCATGGACTGGGAATGACCACAAAGAGACTGGGAAAGAACACAAAGAGACTGGGAAAGACCACAAAGAGACTGGGAAAGACCACAAAGAGACTGGGAAAGAACACAAAGAGACTGGGAAAGAACACAAAGAGACTGGGAAAGAACACAAAGAGACTGGGAAAGAATACAAAGAGACTGGGAAAGAACACAAAGAGACTGGGAAAGAACACAAAGAGACTGGGAAAGAACACAAAGAGACTGGGAAAGAACACAAAGAGACTGGGAAAGACCACAAAGAGACTGGGAAAGAACACAAAGAGACTGGGAAAGAACACAAAGAGACTGGGAAAGAACACAACTGGGAAAGACCACAAAGAGACTGGGAAAGACCACAAAAAGACTGAGAAAAAACACAAAGAGACAAGGAAAAACCAAAAAGAGACTGGGAAAGACCACAAAGAGACTGGGAAAGACCACAAAAAGACTGAGGAAAAAACACAAAGAGACAAGTAAAAACCAAAAAGAGACTGGGAAAAACCACAAAGAGACCAGATCAACCAGTCCTAGTACTAACCTTTAAATGATGGGTGCCAAGTGAGGCAGCTGCTGGTACCATTTTTATAAGTCTTTTATATGAAAATCAGGGTTTGAAATGCATAAAGCATGTTAAACAACACAAATCTTCAATAACTTACTGTGATGGATAATGAAATAAAAACAGCAACTCTCATGGACTGGGAATGACCACAAAGAGACTGGGAAAGAACACAAAGAGACTGGGAAAGACCACAAAGAGACTGGGAAAGAATACAAAGAGACTGGGAAAGAACACAACTGGGAAAGAACACAAAGACACTGGGAAAGAACACAAAGAGACAAGGAAAAACCAAAAAGAGACTGGGAAAGACCACAAAGAGACTGGGAAAGACCACAAAAAGACTGGGGAAAAAACACAAAGAGACAAGGAAAAACCAAAAAGAGACTGGGAAAAACCACAAAGAGACTGGGAAAAAACACAAAGAGACTGGGAAAAAACACAAAGAGACTGGGAAAGAACACAAAGAGACTGGGAAAAAACACGAAGAGACTGGGAAAGAACACAAAAAGACTGGAAAAGAACACATAGGGACTGGGAAAGAACACAAAGGGAAAAATTGACATGTATTTGATTTGGACTTATATTGTATTTCAACAGTATCTCAGTCATAATGCTATGATGTCTGCAATGTGGCAGTTTAACATGGATTGTCATGCTGCATACATGTAGCATCACATCCCACTCAGTCAAATTATCCCGACACCAGATCAACCAGTCCTAGCAATAACCTTTAAATGATGGGTGCCAAGTAAGGCAGCTGCTGGTACCATTTTTATGTCTTTTATATGGCAATCAGGGTTCTAACCCATGACCGCCCACTTCCAAGGCAGTCACTCTAACCACTAGGCCAATGGAACAATCTAAAAGATGTCTTGAATTTATTCAATGGTAAAAACCTCTTTTTTTTCCATGTAAAATATGCAATATGTTTCTACGATAATACTTACCAAATCTTAATACTTTAGGAAAACTACTACAGCAGAACCTGTCTTGAAAGACCACCCTTTCTGCCATAAAATTATGGTCTTTTGAGACAGGTGGTCTCTCATACCAGGTCGCAATGCTATATAATAAATAAATTTGTGCATTGAGAATATGGTCTCTCAAGACAGGTGGTCTCATATAGCAGTGGTCTTTCAAGACAGGTTTCACTGTAGTACCTCGCAAATCCAGCTCTTGCAGATTACCGTATTTTGGTGTGTATAACACGCACTTTTTTTACCTAATTTTCTTATCTTAAGTCGGGGGTGCGCGTTTTATACAAGAGCTAAAAAAAAAAGATTTTTTCCTGGTCGATCTGAAGAGGATGAAGGCACTATAGCAGGCTACATGTATCACATTCACTACTTGTGAAATATTAAATCCATTGTACATTGCATTACTAAAATGTTTACCGGTACTAGCCGTATTAAAGAAATAAATAATGCTTACAAATAGTCTTGTTCTTTGATTGCTTATGTTAATAAACTGGTTTGATTTCACATCACTGTGTCAAGTTGTGTTCTGTGCCTCGGCCGGAAATACATGTACATAACGACTGGCAACTTGTTCAAAAGCTTTGCAAAGTGCTGCATTGGAGCAGAACAAATACCACTGTGTGGACTACCGTACTTGTTCCGTAAATGTTCAGTACCGTATTCCATAACTGTTGATCTAATCGAATTTTTCTTCATTCATTATTGGTTGAATTGAAATATAATATGTGTAGAATTCAACTAGTGTTAATGTTCTCATCAGAGCATCTGTTGGGGACATATTTTTTTGCGACTACGGGTTCTTTCTTACGGGAACACTGATACGTTGTGGAACAAAATAATCAATGTATGAAGTCGGAAAACATTTTTTCCTCTTTGGAAAATTAGCTTGTTACTAAGTTTTATTTCTCATCTTAAAAAATCATAGTATTTGAGATATCTTTGCAATTATACAGTGATCAATGGCTTCAATGCTTCATTGACTCGGTGTGGTCTTTTCACGGTAATCGGCGCCAGGTAAGCTTTGATGCGCTCAACATAGTTACAATGCTTTGTCTCGGTGAGCAGTATTTAATTGATTCAGGACATACAGTGACTTTTCGAAAGTGATGACGACGAAGAGGAATTTGAGGGATTTGATGCAATAGATTGCGTCAACTAGACGAACCTTTAAAGGGCCCTTTTAAGGGCCAACAATAAAATCAGAAAGATACAATATCAATATTGCCACTTTTTTTTTATTCACTATCTAAAATGACCAACTGTTGTTGCACTATGAAAACGGAGCGAAATACCGGTAGTCACAATTTTAAAATGCATTATATCACATGCGCGTTATATGGCAGAACTACGTTTTTTCCACTTATTTTGGGTCGAAAATCGGGGTGCGCGTTATTCATCGGTGCGCGTTATACACACCAAAATACGGTAAATTCTTGTAGCTAAAAGTGCTAAAGGTTATCTGTCCACCTTGGTGACAAAGTGATCTCCTTTCGATACAGGATTAGAGCCAATTCCCATTAAATCATCAGTTACTAACAAAAAACATGTTCTCTATATGGATGTAACTGTGGCAAGGCTGGTATAGTGCATGTGTATTAAGATTGCAGAAGTATATTCAAAGAAACACATTTTACTGAAAAATATGATTTCCTGTTTAAATACATTACCCAATCAAAATACCTAATGAGAATAGGAAAGAGATGATTGGAGATACTTACTTTTATCCATGAGAGACCACATCCAGTCCCCTAAGGTATGCAGGGCAGCTTCAAGAAAATAGAACTGAGAAATATACTCTAGACATCAGGAAGCAACCCAACTGGGAAATATACTCTTGATGTCAGGGAGAATGGGAAATGATAACCCAATTGGGAAATATACTCTAGCTGTCAGGGAGAACAGGAAACAGTTTTCCCTCCTACTAATCAGGTGAAAGTCAGTAAGCTGCATCCTTATGAAAATGTCAAACAACCCTGGAATGTAATCTTTTGCATCAAGGGTAAAGGTTCTCCAGACTGAGTTGAGACTTTAAGATCTCTGAAATAAAAACTGGTGAAGTGTACTTGGACCTTCATCCCACAGCAGAGATAATAAGAGAGAACAGTTTTGCTCAGGGGGCCCCGAGTGGCCAAGTGGTCTAAAGTGCTTTCAGTTATGGATCACTGCTGTCTGACCTCTGTCTGTGTGGGTTCGAGTCTAAGATTCGGCTAATGTAGTTATGTGAGAAAGCTTGCAAGTAGCTTCTCATGGGTCAGTCTATCTGGGGTTTTTCCTGGGTTCTTCCTCCACCAATAATACTGGCCGCCATGTATAGCCTATCTTGTGCTGAAAAATGGCGTTAAACCCTAAAAAACAAACAAACAGTTCTGCTCATTGGTAATATTTGTGGTGAGTGTCCTAACTTTGTAAGCCAAAAAGCAAAGTAAATTCATTGGTGTGGGGTCATTTCTGATTTGCAGAACAATTTATAGCTCACTTTATATCCAGGACAAAAGGCACAATATTGCTTGATGCAATGATTCTGTCTTTTATATGTATTGATGCAGAGTTCATTGGGCCCTGTAGATAACCGTGAGATGAAGTGTCCAGAATAAACCAGAATTATTACCATTGCAAGCTTGATCTAATATTTTCATTTGATTGCAGTTGTTGTTGTAGGGTTTAATGCCATTTTTCAGCTCAGGATAGGCAATACACGGCAGCCAGTATAAATGTTGGAAGAAAAACCAAAGAAAACCCTGGAAAGAACTGCCAACCAATGAGAAGCACTGGCAAGCTTTCTAACATACCTGCACTGGCCGAACCCGAGACTTCAACCCATGTACGCAGAGGTTAGATAGCAGTGTTCCATTATGGTGAGTGCTTTAGAACACTCGAGGCTTGTTTGAGCGGAGTAGACACTGATTCTTTCGCTTCCTGGATCACATTTGGAACATGCGGTATCAGAAGAGGAATGTACACATTGGTTGTTACAATCTATAGAATCCATAGCTAATTGGCTGTTCCAATCTATAGAATCCATAGCCATTAAGCTGTTCCAATCTATAGAAGCCATAGCCATTTGGCTGTTCTAATTTATAGAATCCTTAGCCATTTGGCTGTTCCAATCTATAGAATCCATAGCCATTAAGCTGTTCCAATCTATAGAAGCCATAGCCATTTGGCTGTTCTAATTTATAGAATCCATAGCCATTTGGCTGTTCCAATTTATAGAATCCACAGCCATTGAGCTGTTCCAATCTATAGAACCCATATCCATTTGGCTGTTCTAATTTATAGAATCCATAGCCATTTGGCTGTTCCAATCTACAGAAGCCATAGCCATTTGGCTGTTCTAATTTATAGAATCCTTAGCCATTTGGCTGTTCCAATTTATAGAATCCACAGCCATTGAGCTGTTCCAATCTATAGAACCCATATCCATTTGGCTGTTCTAATTTATAGAATCCATAGCCATTTGGCTGTTCCAATCTATAGAAGCCATAGCCATTTGGCTGTTCTAATTTATAGAATCCTTAGCCATTTGGCTGTTCCAATCTATAGAATCCACAGCCATTGAGCTGTTCCAATCTATAGAACCCATATCCATTTGGCTGTTCTTATTTATAGAATCCATAGCCATTAATGCTGTTCCAATCTATAGAAGCCATAGCCATTTGGCTGTTCTAATTTATAGAATCCTTTGCCATTTGGCTGTTCCAATCTATAGAATCCACAGCCATTAAGCTGTTCCAATCTATAGAACCCATATCCATTTGGCTGTTCTAATTTATAGAATCCTTAGCCATTTGGCTGTTCCAATCTATAGAATCCATAGCCATTAAGCTGTTCCAATCTATAGAACCCATATCCATTTGGCTGTTCTAATTTATAGAATCCATAGCCATTTGGCTGTTCCAATCATTAGAATCTATTGCCATTTGGCTGTTCAAATTTATCAAATCTGTTGCCATTTGGCTGTTGTAATTTATGGAATCCATAGCCAGTTGGTTGTTGTAATCTATAGAAACAACATCAATTATCCATGTTGTTTGAATCCAAAACTGGTAAGACATAGGTTGGGATTTTTACCTATAGGTCAATCATAGGCTGATCATCCCATCAGGCATCTATTGAGTGAAAGCCAAGGGATGAAGAGAACATTCTGTTTGTATTCTTGTAGAAGAATGAGTTAGCCAATGAGTTGTTCAGCCTATTGATACATCAAATGTGGACAAAGATTTTCATTGAGGATATCACTTCAGAAAATCCCAAACAAGAATACAAAGGTCTGCAGATTTGATTCTGTTTTACAGTTTGAAAGAATTCAACACATTGGAAATGTTGTGCAGAATGAGAATTCCATTCCCTTGTAGGTTCTCTAACCACCAGTGAAAGCTTTCCAAAATGGTTTTCATCTTGAGAATGCTGATTTGTAACAAATGACCATGTTGAAGTAAGACTCCACTGGCATCATGAAATGGTAGGAGAAATATAGAATCTATGTTGGGGTTTGGACCGAGACAATGAAATTCCAGCCTAGGGGTTATATTATTTGTCTCCCCACGAGGCTTGTATAATGTAACCCCGCGGCTGGGATTTCATTGTCTCGATTCAAACCCCAACGTAGATTATTTTTCTAACCCAATATTATCCTTTAAAGTAAAAATAACTCTTTAAAAGTGTGCACCTCGCAATGTTTACATGTGGCGCATGAATACAAATGAGCTAATGAGGGCTGTGGTGTGACCATTGCGTCTGAAGTACACTGTTCATACGCGTGAGCAAAGAAAAATAACAAAATAAAACACAGCATAGTAATGAGGTATTATCACATTTAATATATAGATGTTATATGAAATTAACAATAAATAGTTAAAATTTATTAGAAAGAAACTGTTTCCTTTCATCATTTCCAATTTTGAGAACCTCACACTCCCGTATAAAAGACCCTCATCACCCTCCAAATATGCAGACCCCAGAGAATGACAATGTGATAAACTTGGATTATTTGAAAATTTATATTTCTGTCTTGGAAATATGGCAAGTGATGCAGTGAAATTTGCTAATGGATTAGTGTGTTGAGAGATAAATGATTCCTTCTGGCTGGTAAGTGTATTATTTGTCAATAAATATTGAAGGTATATTCAACTGGAGCACAACGGAGATGCTTAACAAAATTATAATAGAGCATGTTTGACATAACACATTTCTGGCTGTTGCTAATTTTTCCGTTGTTGTTTAGAGAGTTGGGATGCTATGAAGTGTATAGGTATATAGTCTTATGTGCATGGATCAGTGTTTTCTGACATAGTTCATTTCAAACACCATTGATAATTTTATTCTATCTGTAGCACAGTAAATTTTCAGGTCAGCTTCATTAAATGTAGCTAACAGTATATACAATGTTTCACGCGAAGTGTTTACAACTAATTCAGTTGCTTTAGCTACATTTAATGATCTGAAAATGTACTGAGCTAGTCCTGCATATAGGATAAACTTGACCATACTAGTTTGAACGAACTAACATAATATCAAAACCTTGAAATAGTATATATGCGTGTGTGTATTTGTCTCTATCAAAATGTATTTGTTTTGGTGTATTTTTAAGACAGATTGACCTTAAGTAACTATTTTTTGGTTATATATTATTTGTTGTTGTTGTTGTTGTTTTATTTGAGAACAACTATGGCACAGCAGAAGACAAGGGTTTTTTTTGGTTAAAAGTAGTTCTCAGCACGTGGACACCATGACTGAGACGACTGGTCTGAGATGACTAGACTGAGATAAGAAAAGCAAGGTTAGAAAAACAGCTAGATTTCTCTGTCGCTTGGGTGAGAAATGCTCCTCCCGATCTTCTGTTTCCACCTGACTGTATGACATTGATTGCTGAAGGTGTTTCTTGCAGAGGTATCCCTGACGCAAGTCCAGTGATGTTTCCAAGCCAGCGAGATGCAACCTTGTATTGTGTAGGGAATGAATTTTCATCAAATGGTCAAAGGTTCAGCTTTCATTTGGACCACAGAATCCTTGTAATAGAAGAAGGCAACTAAGAACTAAGATTGCTGCTGCTGCATTGAGCAAAACACAACAGGCAAATTAATTTTTTGGCAGATGGATTATTCCATAATGACAAGGAATCCACCACTGCAATAATTGAATTTACATTCCTAGGGGGTGACATATTCTGTTTACAGTTCTAGATCTAAATGCCCAAAATCTCAAAATGGTATGAGCTCAGAGATATGGACAAGGTGACTGAGAATGAGGAGGGTAATTACTGATACAATGTCTTGATCAAAATATAACTAGCCTTCTGTTTTGTTTTGTTTGTTGTTTTTGTAATCAAATCACAGAGCTTCTGGAAGCTATTTGAGTGGGATTGTTAAGTCATGCCTCTTGCAAGTCCACACTAATTGCACAGCCTTAGATGGCATTTAGAACCCATTATTGTCCTAAGAGTTTAAATGAGTTGATTTAATGTGCAAATCTTCAATGAAAGATTGGAGACTTCCCCATATCGGGATCTGTGATAAAGGGGATGTAAAACTTGTTTCCTTTTAGATAGGGAGAGTCTTGAAGAAATTCTAGCAAAAATGATTGCCATTCCATGCCTTAGTTTGTGAGAATTTTGGTTCTCGATGATTGTAAATTTGGTAGGACTGCTTCCCACTGCTCTAGCGATGTCTCTTTTGTTGGTTGCCTTACAAATCCCTCCACTGAATGATGAAAAGAATATATTCTTGGTGGTTAATTGCAAATTCCATCAACCTGGGCATTATGAAGGACATTACATGGTTAGCTTGGCCTATGATAGCCATTAAGACAGTGGTGGTTGAGAGCACTGCATCATCTTGTTCTGTTAAGATTATAGCTGCTGTTATGGCCATGGCCATAGTATGTTTAGCCACTATGTTTACAAAATGGGCCATTCTATATAATATTTTTGAATTTAAATTGCATACAGAAAGAAAAGAGACAAATATATAAATCAACAAAATAATTAATTATGAACTTGTAATTCCGATGGTAATATCTTGGACTGAGTGAAAGTAATAACTGAAAGGCTAAATTTAATCTAATGAATATTTAAAGACGTCAAATAAGTAGTGGAAGTAATAACTGAAAGGCTAAATTTAATCTAATGAATATTTAAAGACTTCAAATAAGTAGTGGAAGTAATAACTGAAAGGCTAAATTTAATCTAATGAATATTTAAAGACTTCAAATAAGTAGTGGATTCGACTTGGGATTTAGAAAGGTATGTAAATGACAATAATAGCAAAGTGAGAGAAAAAATAACTTGTGATCATCATATGCTTGAATAGAGTTTTTAATCCGAATCAAAGAGAATCAACTTGGCAAATGAAGAACCAAAACATAAAAGATTAAATATAATTATTTTGTATTTCTGAAAGTTGATGAAAAATTACATCAGGGTATAGTTTGGATCACTCAGATATTATGCTTTCATTGCAATAACTTATAAAAGGTTTTGGAAATTTAATAAAATTAAATGCTATAAACATGGCAGATATTCAATTAATAATTGAGAATGGTATGTTCAAAGAAATTTATCTGGGGCCCCAAGTGGTCAAGTGGTCTAAAGCACTGTCCGTTTCAGATCACTGCCATCTCACCTCTGTCTACGTGGTGGGTTCGAGTCTCGGATTCAGCCAATGTGGGTGTGTGAGAAAGCTTGCCAGTAGCTTCTCGTAGGTCGGTGGTTCTTTCCAGAGTTTTCTGGGTTCTTCCTCCACCATTAATACTGGCTGCCATGTATAGCATATCTTGTGCTGAAAAATGATGCTAAACCATAAAAAACAAAACAAACAAACAAAGAAATTTATCATTGATAATGGCCTGTTTCTTGAAGTTTATAATGGAAATAGGGGACACAACTGTCTCAGTCACTAGCAATAAGTAAAATGAATGAGACAAATAGTAAAAAACAAATTAGTACTCACATTTTTTTAGCAAATGACTTTCATACCAATTGAGAAAGTGTAGAAAAAAGAAACCAGGCCCATAAATTTAAGACAGTTCAACTAGAAGGATATTCCATCTGAAGCAGAGGCCAGCAGATGAAAGTGAGTGAAAAACCAAATACCTTTTTTTAAATATTTTTGTGCATTAGAAAATAAAAAGTTCAGGAATAAACTTATTAGCAGTCTGAGTATAAACCTCAAATATAAATATTTTATCAAATCAAATCAAATTCCTTATGAAATTGGCGCTTTCTAAAGCAACTTCTATTTAACATTACAAGAAATTTTAGATGTAGACTTGACTTGCAAACTCTATTCAACATTACAAGACATTTTAGATGTAGACTTTGACTTGCAAACTCTATTCAACATTACAAGACATTTTAGATGTAGACTTGCAAACTCTATTCAACATAACAAGACATTTTAGATGTAGACTTGCAAACTCTATTCAACATTACAAGACATTTTAGATGTTGACTTGACTTGCAAACTCTATTCAACATCACAAGACATTTTAGATGTAGACTTGACTTGCAAACTCTATTCAACATTACAAGACATTTTAGATGTAGACTTGCAAACTCTATTCAATATTACAAGACATTTTAGATGTAGACTTGCAAACTCTATTCAACATTAAAAGACATTTTAGATGTAGACTTTGACTTGCAAACTCTATTCAACATTACAAGGCATTTTAGATGTAGACTTGCAAACTCTATTCAACATTACAAGACATTTTAGATGTAGACTTGACTTGCAAACTCTATTCAACATTACAAGGCATTTTAGATGTAGACTTGCAAACTCTATTCAACATTACAAGACATTTTAGATGTAGACTTGCAAACTCTATTCAACATTACAAGGCATTTTAGATGTAGACTTGCAAACTCTATTCAACATTACAAGACATTTTAGATGTAGACTTGCAAACTCTATTCAACATCACAAGAGATTTTAGATGTAGACTTTGACTTGCAAACTCTATTCAACATCACAAGACATTTTAGATGTAGACTTGCAAACTCTATTCAACATTACAAGGCATTTTAGATGTAGACTTGCAAACTCTATTCAACATTACAAGACATTTTAGATGAAGACTTGCAAACTCTATTCAACATCACAAGAGATTTTAGATGTAGACTTTGACTTGCAAACTCTATTCAACATCACAAGACATTTTAGATGTAGACTTGCAAACTCTATTCAACATTACAAGGCATTTTAGATGTAGACTTGCAAACTCTATTCAACATTACAAGACATTTTAGATGTAGACTTGACTTGCAAACTCTATTCAACATTACAAGGCATTTTAGATGTAGACTTGCAAACTCTATTCAACATTACAAGACATTTTAGATGTAGACTTGCAAACTCTATTCAACATTACAAGGCATTTTAGATGTAGACTTGCAAACTCTATTCAACATTACAAGACATTTTAGATGTAGACTTGCAAACTCTATTCAACATCACAAGAGATTTTAGATGTAGACTTTGACTTGCAAACTCTATTCAACATCACAAGAGATTTTAGATGTAGACTTGCAAACTCTATTCAACATTACAAGGCATTTTAGATGTAGACTTGCAAACTCTATTCAACATTATAAGACATTTTAGATGTAGACTTGCAAACTCTATTCAATATTACAAGACATTTTAGATGTAGACTTTGACTTGCAAACTCTATTCAACATTACAAGACATTTTAGATGTAGACTTGACTTGCAAACTCTATTGAACATTACAAGACATTTTAGATGTAGACTTGCAAACTCTATTCAACATTACAAGACATTTTAGATGTAGACTTTGACTTGCAAACTCTATTCAACATCACAAGACATTTTAGATGTAGACTTTGACATGCAAACTCTATTCAACTTTACAAGACATTTTAGATGTAGACTTTGACTTGCAAACTCTATTCAACATTATAAGACATTTTAGATGTAGACTTTGACTTGCAAACTCTATTCAACATCACAAGAGATTTTAGATGTAGACTTTGACTTGCAAACTCTATTCAACATTACAAGACATTTTAGATGTAGACTTGCAAACTCTATTCAACATTACAAGACATTTTAGATGTAGACTTTGACTTGCAAACTCTATTCAACATTACAAGGCATTTTAGATGTAGACTTGCAAACTCTATTCAACATTACAAGACATTTTAGATGTAGACTTTGACTTGCAAACTCTATTCAACATCACAAGAGATTTTAGATGTAGACTTTGACTTGCAAACTCTATTCAACATTACAAGACATTTTAGATGTAGACTTGCAAACTCTATTCAACATTACAAGACATTTTAGATGTAGACTTTGACTTGCAAACTCTATTCAACATTACAAGACATTTTAGATGTAGACTTTGACTTGCAAACTCTATTCAACATCACAAGACATTTTAGATGTAGACTTTGACTTGCAAACTCTATTCAACATTACAAGACATTTTAGATGTAGACTTTGACTTGCAAACTCTATTCAACATTATAAGACATTTTAGATGTAGACTTTGACTTGCAAACTCTATTCAACATCACAAGAGATTTTAGATGTAGACTTTGACTTGCAAACTCTATTCAACATTACAAGACATTTTAGATGTAGACTTGCAAACTCTATTCAACATTACAAGACATTTTAGATGTAGACTTTGACTTGCAAACTCTATTCAACATTACAAGGCATTTTAGATGTAGACTTGCAAACTCTATTCAACATTACAAGACATTTTAGATGTAGACTTTGACTTGCAAACTCTATTCAACATCACAAGAGATTTTAGATGTAGACTTTGACTTGCAAACTCTATTCAACATTACAAGACATTTTAGATGTAGACTTGCAAACTCTATTCAACATTACAAGACATTTTAGATGTAGACTTTGACTTGCAAACTCTATTCAACATTACAAGACATTTTAGATGTAGACTTTGACTTGCAAACTCTATTCAATATCACAAGAAATTTTCGATGTAGACTTTGACTTGCAAACTCTATTCAACATCACAAGACATTTTAGATGTAGACTTGCAAACTCTATTCAACATTACAAGACATTTTAGATGTAGACTTGCAAACTCTATTCAACATCACAAGACATTTTAGATGTAGACTTGACTTGCAAACTCTATTCAATATTACAAGACATTCTAGATGTAGACTTTGACTTGCAAACTCTATTCAACATCACAAGACATTTTAGATGTAGACTTGCAAACTCTATTCAACATTACAAGACATTTTAGATGTAGACTTGCAAACTCTATTCAACATTACAAGGCATTTTAGATGTAGACTTTGACTTGCAAACTCTATTCAACATTACAAGACATTTTAGATGTAGACTTGACTTGCAAACTCTATTCAACATTACAAGACATTTTAGATGTAGACTTGACTTGCAAACTCTATTCAACATCACAAGACATTTTAGATGTAGACTTGACTTGCAAACTCTATTCAATATTACAAGACATTTTAGATGTAGACTTGCAAACTCTATTCAACATTACAAGGCATTTTAGATGTAGACTTGACTTGCAAACTCTATTCAACATTACAAGACATTTTAGATGTAGACTTGCAAACTCTATTCAACATTACAAGGCATTTTAGATGCAGACTTTGACTTGCAAACTCTATTCAACATTACAAGACATTTTAGATGTAGACTTGACTTGCAAACTCTATTCAACATTACAAGACATTTTAGATGTAGACTTGCAAACTCTATTCAACATTACAAGGCATTTTAGATGTAGACTTTGACTTGCAAACTCTATTCAACATTACAAGGCATTTTAGATGTAGACTTTGACTTGCAAACTCTATTCAATATTACAAGACATTCTAGATGTAGACTTGCAAACTCTATTCAACATTACAAGACATTTTAGATGTAGACTTGCAAACTCTATTCAACATTACAAGACATTTTAGATGTAGACTTGCAAACTCTATTCAACATTACAAGACATTTTAGATGTAGACTTGCAAACTCTATTCAACATCACAAGACATTTTAGATGTAGACTTGACTTGCAAACTCTATTCAATATTACAAGACATTTTAGATGTAGACTTGCAAACTCTATTCAACATTACAAGGCATTTTAGATGTAGACTTTGACTTGCAAACTCTATTCAACATTACAAGACATTTTAGATGTAGACTTGACTTGCAAACTCTATTCAACATTACAAGACATTTTAGATGTAGACTTGACTTGCAAACTCTATTCAACATCACAAGACATTTTAGATGTAGACTTGACTTGCAAACTCTATTCAATATTACAAGACATTTTAGATGTAGACTTGCAAACTCTATTCAACATTACAAGGCATTTTAGATGTAGACTGACTTGCAAACTCTATTCAACATTACAAGACATTTTAGATGTAGACTTGCAAACTCTATTCAACATTACAAGGCATTTTAGATGTAGACTTTGACTTGCAAACTCTATTCAACATTACAAGACATTTTAGATGTAGACTTGCAAACTCTATTCAACATTACAAGGCATTTTAGATGTAGACTTTGACTTGCAAACTCTATTCAACATTACAAGGCATTTTAGATGTAGACTTTGACTTGCAAACTCTATTCAATATTACAAGACATTCTAGATGTAGACTTGCAAACTCTATTCAACATCACAAGACATTTTAGATGTAGACTTGCAAACTCTATTCAACATCACAAGACATTTTAGATGTAGACTTGCAAACTCTATTCAATATTACAAGACATTCTAGATGTAGACTTGCAAACTCTATTCAACATCACAAGACATTTTAGATGTAGACTTGACTTGCAAACTCTATTCAACATCACAAGACATTTTAGATGTAGACTTGCAAACTCTATTCAATATTACAAGACATTTTAGATGTAGACTTGCAAACTCTATTCAACATTACAAGGCATTTTAGATGTAGACTTTGACTTGCAAACTCTATTCAATATTACAAGACATTTTAGATGTAGACTTGCAAACTCTATTCAACATTAAAAGACATTTTAGATGTAGACTTTGACTTGCAAACTCTATTCAACATTACAAGGCATTTTAGATGTAGACTTGCAAACTCTATTCAACATTACAAGACATTTTAGATGTAGACTTGACTTGCAAACTCTATTCAACATTACAAGGCATTTTAGATGTAGACTTGCAAACTCTATTCAACATTACAAGACATTTTAGATGTAGACTTGCAAACTCTATTCAACATTACAAGGCATTTTAGATGTAGACTTGCAAACTCTATTCAACATTACAAGACATTTTAGATGTAGACTTGCAAACTCTATTCAACATCACAAGAGATTTTAGATGTAGACTTTGACTTGCAAACTCTATTCAACATCACAAGACATTTTAGATGTAGACTTGCAAACTCTATTCAACATTACAAGGCATTTTAGATGTAGACTTGCAAACTCTATTCAACATTACAAGACATTTTAGATGTAGACTTGCAAACTCTATTCAACATCACAAGAGATTTTAGATGTAGACTTTGACTTGCAAACTCTATTCAACATCACAAGACATTTTAGATGTAGACTTGCAAACTCTATTCAACATTACAAGGCATTTTAGATGTAGACTTGCAAACTCTATTCAACATTACAAGACATTTTAGATGTAGACTTGACTTGCAAACTCTATTCAACATTACAAGGCATTTTAGATGTAGACTTGCAAACTCTATTCAACATTACAAGACATTTTAGATGTAGACTTGCAAACTCTATTCAACATTACAAGGCATTTTAGATGTAGACTTGCAAACTCTATTCAACATTACAAGACATTTTAGATGTAGACTTGCAAACTCTATTCAACATCACAAGAGATTTTAGATGTAGACTTTGACTTGCAAACTCTATTCAACATCACAAGAGATTTTAGATGTAGACTTGCAAACTCTATTCAACATTACAAGGCATTTTAGATGTAGACTTGCAAACTCTATTCAACATTATAAGACATTTTAGATGTAGACTTGCAAACTCTATTCAATATTACAAGACATCTTAGATGTAGACTTTGACTTGCAAACTCTATTCAACATTACAAGACATTTTAGATGTAGACTTGACTTGCAAACTCTATTGAACATTACAAGACATTTTAGATGTAGACTTGCAAACTCTATTCAACATTACAAGACATTTTAGATGTAGACTTTGACTTGCAAACTCTATTCAACATCACAAGACATTTTAGATGTAGACTTTGACATGCAAACTCTATTCAACATTACAAGACATTTTAGATGTAGACTTTAACTTGCAAACTCTATTCAACATTATAAGACATTTTAGATGTAGACTTTGACTTGCAAACTCTATTCAACATCACAAGAGATTTTAGATGTAGACTTTGACTTGCAAACTCTATTCAACATTACAAGACATTTTAGATGTAGACTTGCAAACTCTATTCAACATTACAAGACATTTTAGATGTAGACTTTGACTTGCAAACTCTATTCAACATTACAAGGCATTTTAGATGTAGACTTGCAAACTCTATTCAACATTACAAGACATTTTAGATGTAGACTTTGACTTGCAAACTCTATTCAACATCACAAGAGATTTTAGATGTAGACTTTGACTTGCAAACTCTATTCAACATTACAAGACATTTTAGATGTAGACTTGCAAACTCTATTCAACATTACAAGACATTTTAGATGTAGACTTTGACTTGCAAACTCTATTCAACATTACAAGACATTTTAGATGTAGACTTTGACTTGCAAACTCTATTCAACATCACAAGACATTTTAGATGTAGACTTTGACTTGCAAACTCTATTCAACATTACAAGACATTTTAGATGTAGACTTTGACTTGCAAACTCTATTCAACATTATAAGACATTTTAGATGTAGACTTTGACTTGCAAACTCTATTCAACATCACAAGAGATTTTAGATGTAGACTTTGACTTGCAAACTCTATTCAACATTACAAGACATTTTAGATGTAGACTTGCAAACTCTATTCAACATTACAAGACATTTTAGATGTAGACTTTGACTTGCAAACTCTATTCAACATTACAAGGCATTTTAGATGTAGACTTGCAAACTCTATTCAACATTACAAGACATTTTAGATGTAGACTTTGACTTGCAAACTCTATTCAACATCACAAGAGATTTTAGATGTAGACTTTGACTTGCAAACTCTATTCAACATTACAAGACATTTTAGATGTAGACTTGCAAACTCTATTCAACATTACAAGACATTTTAGATGTAGACTTTGACTTGCAAACTCTATTCAACATTACAAGACATTTTAGATGTAGACTTTGACTTGCAAACTCTATTCAATATCACAAGAGATTTTCGATGTAGACTTTGACTTGCAAACTCTATTCAACATCACAAGACATTTTAGATGTAGACTTGCAAACTCTATTCAACATTACAAGACATTTTAGATGTAGACTTGCAAACTCTATTCAACATCACAAGACATTTTAGATGTAGACTTGACTTGCAAACTCTATTCAATATTACAAGACATTCTAGATGTAGACTTCGACTTGCAAACTCTATTCAACATCACAAGACATTTTAGATGTAGACTTGCAAACTCTATTCAACATTACAAGACATTTTAGATGTAGACTTGCAAACTCTATTCAACATTACAAGGCATTTTAGATGTAGACTTTGACTTGCAAACTCTATTCAACATTACAAGACATTTTAGATGTAGACTTGACTTGCAAACTCTATTCAACATTACAAGACATTTTAGATGTAGACTTGACTTGCAAACTCTATTCAACATCACAAGACATTTTAGATGTAGACTTGACTTGCAAACTCTATTCAATATTACAAGACATTTTAGATGTAGACTTGCAAACTCTATTCAACATTACAAGGCATTTTAGATGTAGACTTGACTTGCAAACTCTATTCAACATTACAAGACATTTTAGATGTAGACTTGCAAACTCTATTCAACATTACAAGGCATTTTAGATGTAGACTTTGACTTGCAAACTCTATTCAACATTACAAGACATTTTAGATGTAGACTTGACTTGCAAACTCTATTCAACATTACAAGACATTTTAGATGTAGACTTGCAAACTCTATTCAACATTACAAGGCATTTTAGATGTAGACTTTGACTTGCAAACTCTATTCAACATTACAAGGCATTTTAGATGTAGACTTTGACTTGCAAACTCTATTCAATATTACAAGACATTCTAGATGTAGACTTGCAAACTCTATTCAACATTACAAGACATTTTAGATGTAGACTTGCAAACTCTATTCAACATTACAAGACATTTTAGATGTAGACTTGCAAACTCTATTCAACATTACAAGACATTTTAGATGTAGACTTGCAAACTCTATTCAACATCACAAGACATTTTAGATGTAGACTTGACTTGCAAACTCTATTCAATATTACAAGACATTTTAGATGTAGACTTGCAAACTCTATTCAACATTACAAGGCATTTTAGATGTAGACTTTGACTTGCAAACTCTATTCAACATTACAAGACATTTTAGATGTAGACTTGACTTGCAAACTCTATTCAACATTACAAGACATTTTAGATGTAGACTTGACTTGCAAACTCTATTCAACATCACAAGACATTTTAGATGTAGACTTGACTTGCAAACTCTATTCAATATTACAAGACATTTTAGATGTAGACTTGCAAACTCTATTCAACATTACAAGGCATTTTAGATGTAGACTTGACTTGCAAACTCTATTCAACATTACAAGACATTTTAGATGTAGACTTGCAAACTCTATTCAACATTACAAGGCATTTTAGATGTAGACTTTGACTTGCAAACTCTATTCAACATTACAAGACATTTTAGATGTAGACTTGACTTGCAAACTCTATTCAACATTACAAGACATTTTAGATGTAGACTTGCAAACTCTATTCAACATTACAAGGCATTTTAGATGTAGACTTTGACTTGCAAACTCTATTCAACATTACAAGGCATTTTAGATGTAGACTTTGACTTGCAAACTCTATTCAATATTACAAGACATTCTAGATGTAGACTTGCAAACTCTATTCAACATCACAAGACATTTTAGATGTAGACTTGCAAACTCTATTCAACATCACAAGACATTTTAGATGTAGACTTGCAAACTCTATTCAATATTACAAGACATTCTAGATGTAGACTTGCAAACTCTATTCAACATCACAAGACATTTTAGATGTAGACTTGACTTGCAAACTCTATTCAACATCACAAGACATTTTAGATGTAGACTTGCAAACTCTATTCAATATTACAAGACATTTTAGATGTAGACTTGCAAACTCTATTCAACATTACAAGGCATTTTAGATGTAGACTTTGACTTGCAAACTCTATTCAACATTACAAGACATTTTAGATGTAGACTTGACTTGCAAACTCTATTCAACATTACAAGACATTTTAGATGTAGACTTGACTTGCAAACTCTATTCAACATTACAAGACATTTTAGATGTAGACTTTGACTTGCAAACTCTATTCAACATCACAAGAGATTTTAGATGTAGACTTTGACTTGCAAACTCTATTCAACATCACAAGACATTTTAGATGTAGACTTGCAAACTCTATTCAACATTACAAGACATTTTAGATGTAGACTTGCAAACTCTATTCAACATCACAAGACATTTTAGATGTAGACTTGACTTGCAAACTCTATTCAATATTACAAGACATTCTAGATGTAGACTTGCAAACTCTATTCAACATCACAAGACATTTTAGATGTAGACTTGCAAACTCTATTCAACATTACAAGGCATTTTAGATGTAGACTTTGACTTGCCAACTCTATTCAACATCACAAGACATTTTAGATGTAGACTTACAAACTCTATTCAATATTACAAGACATTCTAGATGTAGACTTGCAAACTCTATTCAACATCACAAGACATTTCAGATGTAGACTTTGACTTGCAAACTCTATTCAACATCACAAGACATTTTAGATGTAGACTTGCAAACTCTATTCAACATTACAAGACATTTTAGATGTAGACTTGCAAACTCTATTCAACATCACAAGACATTTTAGATGTAGACTTGACTTGCAAACTCTATTCAATATTACAAGACATTCTAGATGTAGACTTGCAAACTCTATTCAACATCACAAGAGATTTTAGATGTAGACTTGCAAACTCTATTCAACATTACAAGACATTTTAGATGTAGACTTGCAAACTCTATTCAACATTACAAGACATTTTAGATGTAGACTTTGACTTGCCAACTCTATTCAACATCACAAGACATTTTAGATGTAGACTTGCAAACTCTATTCAACATTACAAGACATTTTAGATGTAGACTTGCAAACTCTATTCAACATCACAAGACATTTTAGATGTAGACTTGCAAACTCTTTTCAACATCACAAGACATTTTAGATGTAGACTTGACTTGCAAACTCTATTCAACATTACAAGACATTTTAGATGTAGACTTGACTTGCAAACTCTATTCAACATTACAAGACATTTTAGATGTAGACTTTGACTTGCAAACTCTATTCAACATCACAAGAGATTTTAGATGTAGACTTGCAAACTCTATTCAACATCACAGGACATTTAAATGTAGACTTACAAACACAACTTAACATCACAAGACATATTAGATGAAGATTTGCACCAATTATTAATGTGAAAAACAGTAAAAACAATCAAACTCTTTGGACAGAGAAATACAATTAGGTAAACTGTTTAGTGGACTTAAAATATGAAATATGACAGGTTGCCAGACTACATATATATCAGTTATCAATTTTGGGAAAGATTTAAAATATTTCATCTTGAGACAACTAAGGAAGCTTATGAATGACAAATAATAAAACAGAGACAAGGTGTTATAATTTGCTTGTTGAAAGGAGATAGATCATGAGAGTTTTACACAAAAGTCTCTCAAACAAACGGACAACATTTTGTCTGAAATTGTTTTCAGGAATTCAACAAGACCATCTTTATAAAACTGCTGAAACCTCTGATAATATTAAGTTAAAAGCGGTGAGGACAAACTGGACACCATTTGATGACTTTGGTAAGAACTTAGAACTATTATGGAGAATTAGTAACACTATCTTTAAAATGTTTAGTGTGGTAACACATGGAGAAACTAAGAAGCATTCAACTGAATAATGTTTAGTGTGGTAACACATGGAAAAACCACAACTGAATAAAGTTTAGTGTGGTAACACATGGAAAAACTAAGAAGCATTCAACTGAATAATGTTTAGTGTGGTAACACATGGAAAAACCACAACTGAATAAAGTTTAGTGTGGTAACACATGGAAAAACTAAGAAGCATTCAACTGAATAATGTTTAGTGTGGTAACACATGAAAAAACTAAGAAGCATTCAACTGAATAATGTTTAGTTTGGTAACACATGGAGAAACTAAGAAGTATTCAACTGAATAATGTTTAGTGTGGTAACACATGGAAAAACCACAACTGAATAATGTTTAATGTGGTAACACATGGAAAAACTAAGACGCATTCAATTGAATAATGTTTAGTTTGGTAACACATGGAGAAACTAAGAAGTATTCAACTGAATAATGTTTAGTGTGGTAACACATGGAAAAACCACAACTGAATAATGTTTAATGTGGTAACACATGGAAAAACTAAGACGCATTCAATTGAATAATGTTTAGTGTGGTAACACATGGAAAAACCACAACTGAATAAAGTTTAGTGTGGTAACACATGGAAAAACTAAGAAGCATTCAACTGAATAATGTTTAGTGTGGTAACACATGAAAAAACTAAGAAGCATTCAACTGAATAATGTTTAGTTTGGTAACACATGGAGAAACTAAGAAGTATTCAACTGAATAATGTTTAGTGTGGTAACACATGGAAAAACCACAACTGAATAATGTTTAATGTGGTAACACATGGAAAAACTAAGACGCATTCAATTGAATAATGTTTAGTTTGGTAACACATGGAGAAACTAAGAAGTATTCAACTGAATAATGTTTAGTGTGGTAACACATGGAAAAACCACAACTGAATAATGTTTAATGTGGTAACACATGGAAAAACTAAGACGCATTCAATTGAATAATGTTTAGTGTGGTAACACATGAAAAAACTAAGAAGCATTCAACTGAATAATGTTTAGTGTGGTTACACATGGAAAAACTAAGAAGCATTCAACTGAATAATGTTTAGTGTGGTAACACATGGAAAAACTAAGAAGCATTTAACTGAATAATGTTTAGTGTGGTTACACATGAAAAAACTAAGAAGCATTCAACTGAATAATGTTTAGTGTGGTTACACATGGAAAAACTAAGAAGCATTCAACTGAATAATGTTTAGTGTGGTTACACATGGAAAAACTAAGAAGCATTCAACTGAATAATGTTTAGTGTGGTAACACATGGAAAAACTAAGAAGCATTTAACTGAATGTTTAGTGTGGTTACACATGAAAAAACTAAGAAGCATTCAACTGAATAATGTTTAGTGTGGTAACACATGGAAAAACTAAGAAGCATTTAACTGAATAATGTTTAGTGTGGTAACACATGGAAAAACTAAGAAGCATTTAACTGAATAATGTTTAGTGTGGTTACACATGGAAAAACTAAGAAGCATTTAACTGAATAATGTTTAGTGTGGTTACACATGAAAAAACTAAGAAGCATTTAACTGAATAATGTTTAGTGTGGTAACACATGGAAAAACTAAGAAGCATTTAACTGAATAATGTTTAGTGTGGTAACACATGGAAAAACTAAGAAGCATTTAACTGAATAATGTTTAGTGTGGTTACACATGAAAAAACTAAGAAGCATTTAACTGAATAATGTTTAGTGTGGTAACACATGGAAAAACTAAGAAGCATTTAACTGAATAATGTTTAGTGTGGTAACACATGGAAAAACTAAGAAGCATTTAACTGAATAAAGTTTAGTGTGGTAACACATGGAAAAACTAAGAAGCATTCAACTGAATAATGTTTAGTGTGGTAACACATGAAAAAACTAAGAAGCATTTAACTGAATAATGTTTAGTGTGGTTACACATTGAAAAACTAAGAAGCATTTAACTGAATAATGTTTAGTGTGGTAACACATGGAAAAACTAAGAAGCAGTCAACTGAATAATGTTTATTACAAAAACTCATATAAATCCAGCTTACAATTTTTTTAATTATTTTATTTTTAAAAATGCCTTTATCTGGATACACTAATATTTATAATATGCTCAATGTTATCAATATGTTTTTTATGATGCACAAGATTAAGTATTTATGAAAACATATAAATACATACTAAATGAAGATTGTTACCTGCTGCAGTCAATGAAATTAAGAACAGATACCTTTCTGTACCATAACTGCTTATGAGAAAAACTACTTCAAGGTTTTTTTATCTTCCTTTATAGTATTTGTAGCCATATTTGATAGCTGCTTGCCTTTTTTGTATAAAATTGAAGGCTTCCATATTGAGTTGCTTTATGTCAAATTTGTTGATTCCTCAGTTTGAGTGGCTGGCTGTAATGGATTGCCAAAATGAATTTATATTATCTGTAACAGTGGCTGGCTGTAATGGATTGCCAAAATGAATTTCTGTTATCTGTAACAGTGGCTGGCTGTAATGGATTGCAAAAATGAATTTCTATTATCTGTATCAGTGGTTGGCTGTAATGGATTGCCAAAATGAATATCTATTATCTGTATCAGTGACTGGCTGTAATGGATTGCCAAAATGAATTTATATTATCTGTAACAGTGGCTGGCTGTAATGGATTGCCAAAATGAATTTCTAATATCTGTATCAGTGGCTGGCTGTAAATGGATTGCCAAAATGAATTTCTATTATCTGTAACAGTGGCTGGCTGTAATGGATTGCCAAAATGAATTTCTATTATCTGTATCAGTGGCTGGCTGTAAATGAATTGCCAAAATGAATTTCTATTATCTGTAACAGTGGCTGGCTGTAAATGGATTGCCAAAATGAATTTCTATTATTTGTATCAGTGACTGGCTGTAATGAATTGCCAAAATGAATTTCTATTATCTGTATCAGTGGCTGGCTGTAAATGGATTGCCAAAATGAATTTCTATTATCTGTAACAGTGGCTAGCTGTAATGGATTGCCAAAATGAATTTCTATTATCTGTATCAGTGGCTGGCTGTAAATGGATTGCCAAAATGAATTTCTATTATCTGTAACAGTGGCTGGCTGTAAATGGATTGCCAAAATGAATTTCTATTATTTGTATCAGTGACTGGCTGTAAATGGATTGCCAAAATGAATTTCTATTATCTGTATCAGTGACTGGCTGTAATGGATTGCCAAAATGAATTTATATTATCTGTAACAGTGGCTGGCTGTAATGGATTTCCAAAATGAATTTCTACTAATCTGTATCAGTGGCTGGCTGTAAACGGATTGCCAAAATGAATTTCTATTATCTGTAACAGTGGCTGGCTGTAAATGGATTGCCAAAATGAATTTATATTATCTGTAACAGTGGCTGGCTGTAATGGATTGCCAAAATGAATTTATATTGTCTGTAACAGTGACTGGCTGTAATGAATTGCCAAAATGAATTTATATTGTCTGTATCAGTGGCTGGCTGTAATGGATTGCCAAAATGAATTTATATTATCTGCATCAGTGGCTGGCTGTAATGGATTGCCAAAATGAATTTCTATTGTCTGTAACAGTGGCTGACTGTAATGGATAGCCAAAATGAATTTATATTATCTGTATCAGTGGCTGGCTGTAATGGATTGCCAAAATGAATTTCTATTATCTGTAACAGTGGCTGGCTGTAATGGATTGCCAAAATGAATTTATATTATATCTGTATCAGTAACTGTATAGGATGACAGATGGGTGGGCAGGTGCATATATGTATGAACACACAGACTGGTGAACACATATGACCAATCACAATATATATTGCAAAATTATCAATATATAAGTAAATATAACAAATGCAAATGTGTTCATTACAAAGAAACTGTCATGCAAAGAATCCGAACACTGCTGTATCACAAAAAGCAACCAACCAATCTTTAAATATTTATTCCTACTGATGTGTGCCATTGTATCATATCTTTATGTATTATTCAAGTGCACAATTTTTTAAAACATTAACCTTCTATTCAGTCAATGTAATTGGTTGCTATGTATATAATTTAAACACTTTTAACATATACAAATCGTTAAAGAACTCCGCCGGAACATTGAGGACACATATTCATCCAAAGAATTTACATCATAATTCTAGGGTGATTGAGGTCTGTTTCATGGCATTATATATGTATGTGTTGTTAAAAGGCACAAATTGCCGTGTGATGACCTTGATGATCTCTTGTGCAGCTACTCCACCAATAAAAGCTGAAACTGTGTGTAATTCTGCAGCCCCAAAACGACAACTGAAATCAGACAAACATGATTATCAGCAACTCATCTTTCATTATACATGCTTAACTTTCACATTCTGTATGTACCTATCAAATAAACTGACAATATACCATTTACACAAAAAAAATCCAACATTTGAAGAAACATGTGATAACACAAAGGTTGAATATGACATATTTAAAACATAAGGTTTGTTTGGTCATGGTATAAAATGCAAAAGACAAGTTTGTCAAAGTGAGAGATGGCACATTTATATTACATATATGTATGCATGTAATGTGAATTTTTTTACGATGCTACTTGTTTGAAAGAGTGTACATATATCTCAGTAGAAATCACTGTCCTATCAAAAAGTATATCTTTAAGTCAAATTGGTCAGTGTGGCCTAAATAGCAAATAATAAATATACAACTCTTATAAATACAGCTGGAGCTGCAAATACAAATATTTTGGTAAATATGACTGATATTGAAATACAAAATAATGTTAAAACTCCAGTGGTCAAGTGGGCAATTTTCAGTGGTCAAGATCTGTGTTTAAGCAGATACTGATGCCAAAGTATTTTGAATGTACAAGTATTGATCAAAATTTCTTTCTCCTTTTATTATCCTACTGCCATACTGCTTTGAAAACTTATCCACACACACACATACACACACACACACACACACACATACACACATATATACTTACATCTCATGGATATAGTCATCTTTAATTTTTAAGGACAGGCCCCAGTCTTGTAAGAGTTTGGTCAAACATACCTGAAAGAAACATTTACAAAACTTTCAATTGGTATATAATAGTTTTGTATGATAGCAATCACTTTAAATTGGTATATAATAGTTTTGAATGATAGCAATCACTTTAAATTGGTATATAATAGTTTTGTATGATAGCAATCACTTTAAATTGGTATATAATAGTTTTGTATGATAGCAATCACTTTAAATTGGTATATAATAGTTTTGTATGATAGCAATCACTTTAAATTGGTATATAATAGTTTTGTATGATAGCAATCACTTTAAATTGGTATATAATACTTTTGTATGATAGCAATCACTTTAAATTGGTATATAATAGTTTTAATTGATAGCAATCACTTTAAATTGGTATATAATAGTTTTTATGGTGTTACGGCTATTGGATTTAATTTATTTATTTTTAATTATTAAATCCAAATTTGTCATTTAGGGTTTAATATTCATTAATTGGGACATTTTTTTTCTAGAAAGTTCAGGCTGACCACTCTAACTGTAAACAAGTTTTTGACCTTGGCTTGGTTACCACTTTATCTGACCTTGCTTCAGATTGATAAACAGCTCTTTAAAACTATTGGTTAATTTCAAGGATAACTTTTATTTTTAGTTCTTGGGGTGTAGGAAATATCTAGAATACGTGACTTGCTGAAGGTAGTGACCTTCCATGAATTTCTAGAAAATCACGTGATCACTTGTTTACTTAAGAAAAACAGTTATATAAACTTGTTTGGGATAAAACAGTAGAATGTTTGGGCTTTAAAGTGAACAGTTGTGTATTCATGTTTGAGTTATAATTTTTATTATTTTGTTCTGGACTTTGTGTCAATTCATTGAAGAAAGAGGATTTATTATCTATTTGGAGGAGAAAACATGTGCTCATAATTCATTTCGATGATAATTAAACAAGAACTGCATCACGTGACATTGTCAGCCATTTTGGATTACATCGTCAAGATTCGAACCTGGAACTATTAGAACATTTATTTATCAGGACTCTAGCAATTCCATTAGTGAATTATTATTGTGAATTCTATATTGTATTAATGTTGGATTTGATTCTCTAAAACCGTAAGTTTATTTATTTTATGAAAATAATTGTACTTAATAAATTCATTGTTCAATTTATACAAGCTTGTTAGTTTTCACTCTTTCTGTGTTGCTGCTTATTGGAGCCTAAGCACGTAACAATGGTAAGAATCACTTTAATTTGGTATATAATAGTTTTTTATGGTAAGAATCACTTTAAATTGGTATATAATAGTTTTGTATGTTAGCAATCACTGTAAATTGGTATATAATAGTTTCGTATGATAGCAATCACTGTAAATTGGTATATAATAGTTTTGTATGATAGCAATCACTTTAAATTGGTATATAATACTTTTGTATGTTAGCAATCACTGTAAATTGGTATATAATAGTTTTGTATGATAGCAATCACTTTAAATTGGTATATAATAGTTTTAATTGATAGCAATCACTTTAATTTGGTATATAATAGTTTTAATTGATAGCAATCACTTTAATTTGGTATATAATAGTTTTTTTATGGTAAGAATCACTTTAAATTGGTATATAATACTTTTGTATGTTAGCAATCACTGTAAATTGGTATATAACAGTTTTGTATGTTAGCAATCACTTTAAATTGGTATAGAATACTTTTGTATGATAGCAATCACTTTAAATTGGTATATAATAGTTTTGTATGATAGCAATCACTGTAAATTGGTATAATAGTTTTGTATGATAGCAATCACTTTAAATTGGTTTATAATAGTTTTAATTGATAACAATCACTTTAATTTGGTATATAATAGTTTTAATTGATAGCAATCACTTTAATTTGGTATATAATAGTTTTCTTATGGTAAGAATCACTTTAATTTGGTATATAATACTTTTGTATGTTAGCAATCACTGTAAATCGGTATATAACAGTTTTGTATGATAGCAATCACTGTAAATTGGTATATAATAGTTTTGTATGTTAGCAATCACTTTAAAATGGTATATAATAGTTTTTTAATTGATAGCTATAACTTTAAATTGGTATATAATACTTTTGTATGATAGCAATCACTGTAAATTGGTATATAATAGTTTTGTATGATAGCAATCACTTTAAATTGGTATAGAATACTTTTGTATGATAGCAATCACTTTAAATTGGTATATAATAGTTTTGTATGATAGCAATCACTTTAAATTGGTATATAATAGTTTTTTATGGTAAGAGTCACTTTAAATTGGTATATATAAGTTTTGTATGATAGCAATCACTTTAAATTGGTATATAATAGTTTTGTAAATTAGTAATCACTTCAAATTGGTATATAATAGTTTTTATGACAAGAATCACTTTAAATTGGTATATAATAGTTTTGTATATTAGCAATCACTTTAATTTGGTATATAATAGTTTTGTATGATAAGTGTCACTTTAAATTGGTATATAATAGTTTTGTATGATAGCAATCACTTTAAATTGGTATATAATAGTTTTAATTGATAGCAATCACTTTAAATTGGTATATAATAGTTTTTTAATTGATAGCTATAACTTTAAATTGGTATATAATAGTTTTGTATGATAGCAATCACTTTAAATTGGTATATAATAGTTTTGTATGATAAGAGTCACTTTAAATTGGTATATAATAGTTTTGTATGATAAGTGTCACTTTAAATTGGTATATAATAGTTTTGTATGATAGCAATCACTTTAAATTGGTATATAATAGTTTTAATTGATAGCAATCACTTTAAATTGGTATATAATAGTTTTTTAATTGATAGCTATAACTTTAAATTGGTATATAATAGTTTTGTATGATAGCAATCACTTTAAATTGGTATATAATAGTTTTGTATGATAGCAATCACTTTAAATTGGTATAGAATACTTTTGTATGATAGCAATCACTTTAAATTGGTATATAATAGTTTTGTATGATAGCAATCACTTTAATTTGGTATATAATAGTTTTTTATGGTAAGAATCACTTTAATTTGGTATATAATAGTTTTTTTATGGTAAGAATCACTTTAAAATGGTATATAATACTTTTGTATGTTAGCAATCACTGTAAATTGGTATATAATAGTTTTGTATGATAGCAATCACTGTAAATTGATATATAATAGCTTTGTATGATAGCAATCACTTTAAATTGGTATAAAATAGTTTTTTATGGTAAGAGTCACTTTAAATTGGTATATGATAGCAATCACTTTAAATTGGTATATAATAGTTTTGTATATTAGCAATCACTTTAAATTGGTATATAATAGTTTTTATGATAAGAGTCACTTTAAATTGGTATATAATAGTTTTGTATGATAAGAGTCACTTTAAATTGGTATATAATAGTTTTGTATGATAGCAATCACTTTAAATTGGTATATAATACTTTTGTATGTTAGCAATCACTGTAAATTGGTATAAAATAGTTTTGTATGATAGCAATCACTTTAAATTGGTATATAATAGTTTTAATTGATAGCAATCACTTTAATTTGGTATATAATAGTTTTAATTGATAGCAATCACTTTAATTTGGTATATAATAGTTTTTTATGGTAAGAATCACTTTAATTTGGTATATAATACTTTTTTATGTTAGCAATCACTGTAAATCGGTATATAACAGTTTTGTATGATAGCAATCACTGTAAATTGGTATATAATAGTTTTGTATGTTAGCAATCACTTTAAATTGGTATAGAATACTTTTGTATGATAGCAATCACTTTAAATTGGTATATAATAGTTTTGTATGATAGCAATCACTTTAAATTGGTATATAATAGTTTTTTATGGTAAGAGTCACTTTAAATTGGTATATAATAGTTTTGTATGATAGCAATCACTTTAAATTGGTATATAATAGTTTTGTAAATTAGCAATCACTTTAAATTGGTATATAATAGTTTTTATGATAAGAATCACTTTAAATTGGTATATAATAGTTTTGTATATTAGCAATCACTTTAATTTGGTATATAATAGTTTTGTATGATAAGAGTCACTTTAAATTGGTATATAATAGTTTTGTATGATAAGTGTCACTTTAAATTGGTATATAATAGTTTTGTATGATAGCAATCACTTTAAATTGGTATATAATAGTTTTAATTGATAGCAATCACTTTAAATTGGTATATAATAGTTTTTTAATTGATAGCTATAACTTTAAATTGGTATATAATAGTTTTGTATGATAACAATCACTTTAAATTGGTATAGAATACTTTTGTATGATAGCAATCACTTTAAATTGGTATATAATAGTTTTGTATGATAGCAATCACTTTAATTTGGTATATAATAGTCTTTTATGGTAAGAATCACTTTAAATTGGTATATAATAGTTTTGTATGATAGCAATCACTGTAAATTGGTATATAATACTTTTGTATGATAGCAATCACTGTAAATTGGTATATAATAGTTTTGTATGATAGCAATCACTGTAAATTGATATATAATAGCTTTGTATGATAGCAATCACTTTAAATTGGTAAAATAGTTTTTTTATGGTAAGAATCACTTTAAATTGGTATATAATAGTTTTGTATGATAGCAATCACTTTAAATTGGTATATAATAGTTTTGTATATTAGCAATCACTTTAAATTGGTATATAATAGTTTTTATGATAAGAGTCACTTTAAATTGGTATATAATAGTTTTGTATGATAAGAGTCACTTTAAATTGGTATATAATAGTTTTGAATGATAGCAATCACTTTAAATTGGTATATAATAGTTTTGTATATTAGCAATCAGTTTAAATTGGTATATAATAGTTTTTATGATAAGAGTCACTTTAAATTGGTATATAATAGTTTTGTATATTTGCAATCAGTTTAAATTGGTATATAAGTTTTTATGATAAGAGTCACTTTAAATTGGTATATAATAGTTTTGTATATTAGCAACCACTTTAATTTGGTATATAATAGTTTTGTATGATAAGAGTCACTTTAAATTGGTATATAATAGTTTTGAATGATAGCAATCACTTTAAATTGGTATATAATAGTTTTGTATGATAAGAGTCACTTTAAATCAGTATATAATATTTAGTAGTAGCACCCAGAATTAATTGCATGGCTGAACACAGCTTTTACTAGCTCTCCAGAAGCTACTGCATGGCTCTACACAGCATGTAGTAGTCTTTGAAGCCACTGCTTGACTATAAACAAGTTTGTATTAGTCTCTAGAAGCCACTGTGAACACAAATAAATTCTAACTATAGTTATCTTGACCTATGAAATATTGGTCACTTTTTCACGAAGATAACAGTACAAAAATAAGATTCTTTTGTATCAAAGTAGAGGTAGTAAAATTAGTTAATGTTTAAGAAATGTATTTATATCAAATCATAAAATGGCCTTTCACACTATTATCATTGTCCACAGAGATTTTAATGGGTTAAAGTCACAGAATAACGTCGAAGTGATAGTCAACACTATCACACAAAGTGACAGTCATCACGATTACTAAAACTTAACCAAGAATGTATCAATAATGTACATGATGTATAAAATTAGCCCCTTTCCTATGAAACCCATTCCAAACTGTTGCTCAGAACCTAGAAGGGAAGATTGGTCAAGAGACAATAAGGCTGTACACATAAACATGCTTTTATCTGTACTGGTGTATATGCAGAGAGGTTTACAACTGTACAAGCTTTTATCTGTACTGGTGTATATGCAGAGAGGTTGTACAAACTGTACAAGCTTTTATCTGTACTGGTGTATATGCAGAGAGGTTGTACAAACTGTACAAGCTTTTATCTGTACTGGTGTATATGCAGAGAGGTTTACAACTGTACAAGCTTTTATCTGTACTGGTGTATATGCAGAGAGGTTGTACAAACTGTACAAGCTTTTATCTGTACTGGTGTATATGCAGAGAGGTTGTACAAACTGTACAAGCTTTTATCTGTACTGGTGTATATGCAGAGAGGTTGTACAACTGTACAAGCTTTTATCTGTACTGGTGCCTATACAGAGAGTAGTCATAGCTCAACAGAACTCCTATACTTTGCTGTGATGAGCTTAAAAAAAGTAATAGTTTTAAAACTAACATCTGGCTTACCTTAAGTTTGGAGACATCTGTCTCCACCTGATCATTATACCATCCTGGGTAGGCATTGTACTCCTCGTAAAATCTGTCTACAGCTCGTAGCAATACATAGAATACTGCATCATCTGGTTCTTCATCATCGAGATGCAAGACTGGAAAAAACATTAAATATACAAGTCATTGTTAGTAGAAACAGACAATGTCCAAAATACAGAGTTCCATGCCTTGACACTTTTGCTAACAATGATTACAGTTTAGTAGCATGAACCTGACAAATTGATCATTACTGTTTTATCAGCCATCTGTACGACTTAGTCTGTATATGAACAACTTGGCAGACCCAAACCTGGCACATATGGTTACCAACAGAAGAGACACACTGTAGTTGATAGAGTCCTTAGAACTGTCCCCCCCCACCCTTTGCCTAAGGGAAGGGGAATGGATCCACAAGCTTTCTCCCTGTTGCTTTGACTTTGAAGAAGTTTGCTGATGATTGCTGTGGCCAGTAAGGATGATATCAGTTCTTGGCTAGTTTCAGTAGGCCCGGAGCAGATGCGAGGGGCTGGAATTACTTCTCAAATCCTGAGAAGCCATGGAAGGAATGAACTTTCTGAAAAGGGTCTCTGCCTCCAAAATAGCAGCCCTCAGATGGTTCTTACTGCATTCCTGCAAGGCCATGGATGCATTCAGGGTAACATCCTGGCTGAGCTGGAGAAGCACCTCTGATAAAAACACTGACAAGGATAACATATGACTAGATCTAGATGTTTTGGCAATCGCTTCCAACAAACACAGAAGGTCAGTTGGCAAAGTGGCAAAGGACATTGCTCCTTTAGTAGGCTTTAAGAGGCTACCAGCTACCTGTGACCAAGCTTTCTGTTCTAAGGCCTCATGTGTTTTAACTGGAAGATGATCCCAGGTTCTTGTGGAAATAATCCCTTGTGCTTTACTGGTATCCAAAGTGAGAGGTTTAAATGAATTTTGTGGAAAGGATGGGTGGTACTGATCTGATCTCCTTCTTTAGTCTGGCAACTGTATGCTATTTTGAATCAAATGCATGATGGGGGATCTTGACTTGATCCATTACCCCATCCTAGTCAGGTGACTTCAATCTGTATTTAGTTCCTTTTCTGATCAGAGTTACTGCCCTTTTTCGACTAGCAGCTGATTGATAAGGATACCGTTCCACTATCATGTTGGGGAAGAGGGTGCTGCTCCTCCCTCATGGGACAGGGGAGCAATTTACTCTTTCCTACTGTAAAGGGGATGGTGTCTCTCCCCTCTCATGAGAAGGCATGATATACTCTCAACCTACAATGTATTACAATGAGCCTTAAGCATCTCAGAAGAGACTGATCCTCCTCTGAGACCCAAGTGACATAGAGAAGAAAACCCCTTATAACTCGGAGACCCAAGTGACATAGAGAAGGAAACCCCTTATAACTAAGAGACCCAAGTGACATAGAGAAGGAAACCCCTTATAACTCTGAGACCCAAGTGACATAGAGATGGAAACCCCTTATAACTCGGAGACCCAAGTGACATAGAGAGGGAAACCCCTTATAACTCTGAGACTCAAGTGACATAGAGAAGGAAACCCCTTATAACTCAGAGACCCAAGTGACATAGAGAAGGAAACCCCTTATAACTCAGAGATCCAAGTGACATAGAGAAGGAAACCCCTTATAACTCTGAGACCCAAGTGACATAGAGATGGAAACCCCTTATAACTCGGAGATCCAAGTGACATAGAGATGGAAAACCCTTATAACTCTGAGACCCAAGTGACATAGAGAAGGAAAATCCATATAACTCTGAGACCCAAGTGACATAGAGAAAGAAAACCCTTATAACTCAGAGACCCAAGTGACATAGAGAGGGAAAACCCCTATAACTCTGAGACCCAAGTGACACAGAGAAGGAAAACCCTTATAACTCTGAGACACAAGTGACATAGAGAAGGAAACCCCTTATAACTCTGAAACACAAGTGACATAGAGATGGAAAACCCTTATAACTCTGAGATCCAAGTGACATAGAGAAGGAATACTCTTATAACTCAGAGACCCAAGTGACATAGAGAGGGAAACCCCTTATAACTCTGAGACCCAAGTGACATAGAGAAGGAAACCCCTTATAACTCAGAAACCCAAGTGACATAGAGAAGGAAACCCCTTTTAACTCAGAGATCCAAGTGACATAGAGAAGGAAACCCCTTATAACTCTGAGACCCAAGTGACATAGAGATGGAAACCCCTTATAACTCTGAGACCCAAGTGACATAGAGAAGGAAAACCCATATAACTCTGAGACCCAAGTGACATAGAGAAAGAAAACCCTTATAACTCAGAGACCCAAGTGACATAGAGAGGGAAAACCCCTATAACTCTGAGACCCAAGTGACACAGAGAAGGAAAACCCTTATAACTCTGAGACACAAGTGACATAGAGAAGGAAACCCCTTATAACTCTGAAACACAAGTGACATAGAGATGGAAAACCCTTATAACTCTGAGATCCAAGTGACATAGAGAAGGAAAACCCTTATAACTCAGAGACCCAAGTGACATAGAGAGGGAAACCCCTTATAACTCTGAGACCCAAGTGACATAGAGAAGGAAACCCCTTATAACTCAGAAACCCAAGTGACATAGAGAAGGAAACCCCTTTTAACTCAGAGATCCAAGTGACATAGAGAAGGAAACCCCTTATAACTCTGAGACCCAAGTGACATAGAGATGGAAACCCCTTATAACTCGGAGATCCAAGTGACATAGAGATGGAAACCCCTTATAACTCAGAGACCCAAGTGACATAGAGATGGAAAACCCTTATAACTCTGAGACCCAAGTGACATAGAGAAGGAAAACCCTTATAACTCTGAGACCCAAGTGACATAGAGAAGGAAAACCCTTAAAACTCAGAGACCCAAGTGACATAGAGAGGGAAAACCCTTATAACTCTGAGACCCAAGTGACACAGAGAAGGAAAACCCTTATAACTCTGAGACACAAGTGACATAGAGAAGGAAACCCCTTATAACTCTGAGACACAAGTGACATAGAGATGGAAAACCCTTATAACTCTGAGACCCAAGTGACATAGAGAAGGAAAACCCTTATAACTCAGAGACCCAAGTGACAAAGAGAAGGAAAACCCTTATAACTCTGAAACCCAAGTGACATAGAGAAGGAAACCCCTTAAAACTCTGAGACTCAAGTGACATAGAGAAGGAAACCCCTTATAACTCTGAGACCCAAGTGACATAGAGAAGGAAAACCCTTATAACTCTGAGACCCAAGTGACATAGAGAGGGAAAACCCTTATAACTCTGAGACCCAAGTGACACAGAGAAGGAAAACCCTTATAACTCTGAGACACAAGTGACATAGAGAAGGAAACCCCTTATAACTCTGAGACACAAGTGACATAGAGATGGAAAACCCTTATAACTCTGAGACCCAAGTGACATAGAGAAGGAAAACCGTTATAACTAAGAGACCCAAGTGACAAAGAGAAGGAAACCCCTTATAACTCTGAAACCCAAGTGACATAGAGAAGGAAACCCCTTAAAACTCAGAGACCCAAGTGACATAGAGAGGGAAAACCCTTATAACTCTGAGACCCAAGTGACATAGAGAAGGAAAACCCTTATAACTCTGAGACCCAAGTGACATAGAGAAGGAAAACCCTTATAACTCAGAGACCCAAGTGACATAGAGAGGGAAAACCCTTATAACTCTGAGACCCAAGTGACACAGAGAAGGAAAACCCTTATAACTCTGAGACACAAGTGACATAGAGAAGGAAACCCCTTATAACTCTGAGACCCAAGTGACATAGAGATGGAAACCCCTTATAACTCAGAGACCCAAGTGACATAGAGAGGGAAAACCCTTATAACTCTGAGACCCAAGTGACATAGAGAAGGAAACCCTTTATAACTCAGACCCAAGTGACATAGAGAAGGAAAACCCTTATAACTCTAAGGAAGAAGATGAAGGCACATTCTTCCATCCTTTCTAAATTTGTCTGCATCCAGCAAGGTGGGGTTGTATCCCAAGGGATTTTCTGGAACACACTACTCCCCACTCAATCCTTCGACACAGACTACAATTACGCAAGATATTAGAGTGGAGTGGGAGAAGGGTCTTCAGCAGAAGCAACAGGTAATTTCTGCATTAGCTAGAAATAGTTGTACCCCCACCCCTGAAAACTACAATTTAATAGCAGCTTATTCTGTTGCTATTGCTTAGCTGAATTTGTCAGTAAGGTGGGTAGACTGATGTCAAACTGATCAAAAACTGAAATTAAATGTACTCACCATAGAGGGAGAGGTACACTTCTATAGAATGTTCATGTCTGAGTAACATACTGTGCCATAACAACGGGGCCAAGAGAGAATGAGCATGTTCTCTGTTGTGTCTCATGAGCGGAGGTAAATGGAGGAAAAAGTATTATGGAAGAGCCTACAAAGCTGCTTTCATAACATCTCCCAGAGAGGAATTGTTAAAGTAAGCCCATGAGGTAGCAACGGCTCAAACCCTTTGTGGGCTTTAAGTTTCATAAAGGTCAGGTCTCAATTGGTGAGAGACTCAAAGGCTCATTTGATTGTCATGACATTCCACCAGAAGATAGTGGCAGCTGAAATGTAAACAGAGTCCTTAACAGGGGAACGAGTCATTTCCTACCTTTTCTTTTTGCTTGGAGACATTAAGATAGAAGCCAAGAAAATTTAGGGGGCATAAAAGTCTATCCTGATCATCCCCTGCACATATGTTACTGATAGTGAGAATCTCTATGGGTAAATGGATAAGACAGCAAGAGTTTGATGTACAAGGTATGAATTTCACTGCTGTGACATGGGTGAGAAGGAACAGTTTTGAGTGTGAGATCCAGAAAGGAAGCTTCACTCAATTGTTGATATGGTGCTATGGTTAATGACCAAAAAACACAGGAATGATCCATCAGGGTACAGGTCTGTGAAGCTTAAAATGTTTTATAAGATATGCAAGATGCACATCTGAACCAATGTCTGTGCCATGCAAGAATTTAAGTGTTTTGGAAATGGCAGCTCAATAGCCTTTGATAGTGATACTGAACATCATTTGGTCTCAAAGAGGAATTTATACACAACAAAACACATGTTCAGTTAAGTTTTTATTGATAATTATACTCTTTGGCTAGGAGGACTATCTGCTGCTACTTATGAAGCCGTTTTGGTTCATTCTGTCAGTGAGTGATTCAGTGGCTACTGAATGGCACAACGTGGTTGTACAGAAGTCACAGGTGGTCTGTGAAACTCCCTGACAGAATGTTATGGATAACCCTTGAGTAAAGTTCCTTCAGCGGAAACTGAAGGAGCCCAGCGAAGACTGGGCTGTCCAACGTAGGTTGGGATGACAGCGGCAGCTGTGTGGACTTCACTCAAATGGTGAATCTTGGCAACAGGAGAAAAACAGATATTGACAAGTACGGTCGGCCTAGACAGATGATAGATGGGAAAGAACTTTGTAATAATTTTAATTCCATACGCGGTTGCCATCGTACTAATTGCCAGATCTTGCATACCTGCCATCACTGCAGGGCCAATTTGCATGGGGCAACTGCATGCCCAAACAATACACAAAAAGTTTTCCTAGCACTGGTACACGCAATATCAATGCCCCTAGTAAATCAGCACCAGATAAGATGAAACAAATCTGACAGACTGTCACGCCATATGCTTCCACTCCCATTGATATTAACCGATTGCAACATTAACTACTTCATCATCCAGATCAGAACTTCGATATTTATCTTCCGGTCTGAAACACGGTTTCGACACTTATGGTGAAAACAACTAGCTTGCCTACAAAAGAGTGCAAGAACTTGCTTTCTGCATGTAAACAACCATATATGGTGGATCAGTTATTGGCAAAAAATAATGTGCATATCATCGACAAGGATCGATGCTCCCTAAGCTACATATAAATTGATGATGCTATTAGAATTATTCGGAGTTTGGGTCAGGGAGCAATCATGTGTAAAACATGATATTTCAGACGCTTTCAAACAGATTCCCATTGCACCTTCCCATTGGCACTTGTTCTGTGTAAAATGGAGAGGAAATTATTATGTTTGTGTTCACCTACCTTTTGGATCACGTTCAAGTCCACAATTATTTGATACTTTGTCTCAAGCGATTTGTTGGATAGCAAAGCATAATTATGGTATTGACAACATCTTGCACCTCCTTGACGATTTTCTTACAATAGATCCTCCTTCTGCATGTGGCGAGAGGACGATGGCTTTGTTGACTCTCATTTTCAACAGATTGAAGATTCCTACAGCTCCAAGCAAGACCATTGGCCCCTGTACAGTTATAGAATCTTTGGGAATAATTCCAGACTCTGAGCAAATGCAAGCACGTTTACCACATACTAAAGTGGTGCGCATTGTAAACTACATTAATCAATTTCTTAACAAACTCAGTGTCCGCAAGCGAGAATTGCTCCAGTTACTGGGCCATTTTAATTTTGCTACTCGTGTTATCCTACCTGGGCGTGCGTTTGTATCATATCTCATACGACCGTCTACCAAAGTTAGGGAACTAGATCATTATATTCACTTGGATGCAAATTGCAGAGAAGAGCTATACATGTGGCACCATTTTTTAGCGTCATGGAATGGGGTTTCTGTATTTCTTGACAATCAGTCCACTACAGCAGATGATTTTGAATTGTGCACTGATGCTTCATTCAAAGTAGGGTATGGTGGTTATTTCAAAACTCACTGGTTTGCAGCTGCATGGTCGGATGATCTTCAAATGAGTTTTTCTGTGGAGGATGATTTCTCTATGGCCTTCAGAGACTTGTGTCCCATTGTTGTGGCTGCCATTATATAGGGTGCAGAATGGACAGGCAAACGCATAATATTTACATGTGATAATATGGCCACAGTGAATATACTTCAAAAGGGGAGATCAAAATGTATGCATATAATGAAATTAATGCATAAACTTACATAGTGTGCTGCTACTTGCAACTTTCATAGTTCTGCCAAACACATTCCGGGAATTGTCAATACTAAAGCCGATGCCTTGCCCCGCTTCGAATTTCAGAATTTTCATGCACTGGCTCCGGATGCAGATCGACAACCCTGCAAATGCCCCATACCCTCGGAGGTCTTATGGACCTGGATGAAGAGGTAAACTTGTTATGGAACCAGGCTTTAGCCCTGCGACACAAATCGCCTACAACTCGGCATTCAATGTGTTTAGGACCTTCATGCTGATGTATGGCTTTGCCTCGCACATGCAACTATGGCCAGATATTACTGAGAACACCTTAATATACTTCGTTACACATTGTGCAAGAGCCCTCAACTTGAAGCATTCTACAATAAAATTATACTTATGTGGCATTAGGTTCAAGTACATGCAGGCTGGTGTTCAATCACCATTCACGACAGACAAAAATAATATGCCACGTCTTGCCACCATCCTAAAGGCCATCAAAATAACCCAAGGTACATCGGCAAAACTAAGGAAGCCTATTACATACAATATTCTGACAAGCATTTGTACTGTGTTGCGAGGAGGAGTGTTTGACGCACACACAGATTTGTTGTTGTTGACTGTTTGCATATTTGCTTTCTTCGGATTTCTCAGATGTGGGGGAATTCACTATTAGGGATTTCTTCAGCTACTTCGGCAGCAGCTGCCCATCTGGAAGATCATATGCTTCACGTTCTCGGCCGGTGGTCTTCAAATTGTTACTCTAGATACATTCGCACACCCCCGGGTACTATTAGGTCAGCGCAGAGGGACATGGCAATGGATGCGGATAGTACTACACATTGATCAGGATCATGCTGCATTCAACAGAGATCATGTTTTTGGATCTAGTTCAACGCTACTGTGCCAGGGAAGTATTTCCTGGGGTTCCAGTTTCCATAGTCGTGCATTGTGTTTCTATATTCATTGCGTTCGGAGTTTCTGCACGCGTGTGATACCAGTGTTATTTGTGTGGCACTTGTGCCTATCAATTGTGTGGTGTGATATAATCGTGCATTGTGTTTCTATATTCATTGTGTTCGGAGTGTCTGCACGCGTGTGCTACCAGTGTTATTTGTGTGGCACTTGTGCCTATCAATTGTGTGGTGTGATACCAGTGTTATTTGGATGTCACTTGTGCATGTCCATTAGATGGGAGTTCTGCACGCGTGTGTTGCTCGTGTTCTTCGTGTGGCACTTGTGCATTTCCATCATTTCATAGCCATACATGCATTCAGTGGTTTATTCCTGGAAATTCTCAGGTTATTCTTCTCACCAATTTCATGGATGTGATCATCTAGCTTCTCTCCGAATTGGATGGAATAACTTCGTCATTCTCATTCTCAAGTTTATCTTTGCTGTATTCCAAGATGTACTCGGCACCACTCTGGGACATTTTGGACTTTTGATCATAGTTCATTGACTTTTCTATATGCAGGTGTCCGTTTTTATACATTATTGTTGCTATGCTGATTGTGTAAAACATATATATATATATATCAATTTTTTTTTTTTTCTTTTCATGGAACACTGAAGGCTTCCCCACTATTTACATTCTTGGGGGACAACATCTGCTGCGCATATGTTTTCTTTGGGCATTCACTTCATTCCATTTCGTTATTCACCCAAGAATCTAATGTCAGCACTATATGGTGTATTCATACTAAACCATTGAGTGAAGTCCACACAGCTGCCGCTGTCATCCCAACCTACGTTGGACAGCCCAGTCTTCGCTGGGCTCCTTCAGTTTCCGCTGAAGGAACTTTACTCAAGGGTTATCCATAACATTCTGTCAGGGAGTTTCACAGACCACCTGTGACTTCTGTACAACCACGTTGTGCCATTCAGTAGCCACTGAATCACTCACTGACAGAATGAACCAAAACGGCTTCATAAGTAGCAGCAAATAGTCCTCCTAGCCAAAGAGTATAATTATCAATAAAAACTTAACTGAACATGTGTTTTGTTGTGTATAAATTGTCGCTTAAGTGCTTACTTAGGCATGGTTTATGCACAGCAATACATGACCCACTCGCTACCTTTCTCGCAAATAGTCCGCATTGAGATGCATTAGATGTATTAATACAGCACTTGCCGGCCAATCGGAACAGACCCAGCTGTCAAGTACAGTGTCCTTTGTTCTCAGTTGTTTTGGTTTAGAGCTGATAAGCGACAGCGCGCTTAATTCGGTTGGAAAAACCCGCCGCCATCCCCACCTCAACGCCTACAGTGTTCCATGGACAAGGGAATGTCTGCTGCTGCATGTTGCTTACCCTAAAAGGGCATTCACTTCATTCCATTTCGTTATTCACCCAAGAATCTAAGGGCATTCACTTCATTCCATTTCGTTATTCACCCAAGAATCTAATGTCAGCACTATATGGTGTATTCATACTAAACCATTGAGTGAAGTCCACACAGCTGCCGCTGTCATCCCAACCTACGTTGGACAGCCCAGTCTTCGCTGGGCTCCTTCAGTTTCCGCTGAAGGAACTTTACTCAAGGGTTATCCATAACATTCTGTCAGGGAGTTTCACAGACCACCTGTGACTTCTGTACAACCACGTTGTGCCATTCAGTAGCCACTGAATCACTCACTGACAGAATGAACCAAAACGGCTTCATAAGTAGCAGCAGATAGTCCTCCTAGCCTAGTTGGCTGAGGAATGGGGGATGCTACTTCTTCCAATGGACGTACGCTGAGGTAAACGTGAGGTTGTGGACTGTCCCTCGATTGTCTCTGTACAATGATCAGCAGGCCTCGAAGTAGTGGAAGGCACATTATCGATGTATAATTGTCGCAAGGCGTGCTTCGGGAGAACAGATGACACCTGAATACCTATAGATTCCAGTTTCCGCTACAATAAAGTGTTGTCCAGTCGTACGGATTGTCCAGATCGTATGGCACTGACCTGTGTTTTGACGAGCGTGACGCCATTGTTTCTAAACAAAGTAAAATGGCGGATGGTCCAATGAAATGGCAATTAAACACTAGCTGAATCCCGAAACAGGAAGAGATAAACTGGGAATTATATCTCAAGTACGAATAAGTATATGTTGCTGAAATGAATCAAAGTGCACAGAGTTTTTCAAACGAAATAAGTTTTTCCAACCGAATTAAGCGCGCTGTCGCTTATCAGCTCTAAACCAAAACAACTGAGAACAAAGGACACTGTACTTGACAGCTGGGTCTGTTCCGATTGGCCGGCAAGTGCTGTATTAATACATCTAATGCATCTCAATGCGGACTATTTGCGAGAAAGGTAGCGAGTGGGTCATGTATTGCTGTGCATAAACCATGCCTAAGTAAGCACTTAAGCGACAACAAAAGGAAATCAGCAATGGAAGTTACAGAAGGGCAGATAGGATCAAAGCGCATTTCCTACTGCACCAATCACAGAAGATTCTTCCACCTGGCATCATAAACTTTGGATGTAGAAGATCTGGCTTGATTGATGCAGCTAGTGCCTGTCTGAATACTTGTTCTGGTGGAGAGATCATATGAGATGAGCCAGACATGAAGGTGGAGAACGTATGAGCTATTGTGAAAAAGGTTTCCCTATTGTTTAGTAGAGACCTGGCTCAATCTATCAAGAAGTCTAGGAGATCTCTAGCAGTTGGAAAGGTGAGTAGAACATGAGGTAGCTTCCAATTTACAATGAAGAATGAAATTAAAAGGGGGAAAACAAATGACTACAATACAGTTTTAGAAACTATCAGACAGTAGTTACACTGAGAATTATTAAACACTGTAGAGATAGAGAGAGAGAGAGAGAGAGAGACCACTAACTGCTGTATATTAGTTGTCCACATGCAAAATTTCTTGGTCACAATGGCCTCAGATGTCCATACAGCATGGAGTCCATGAAAAAAAATGACATATAGGTACATCTGCCTTCAGATGTTTTCACATAATATGGGCTGATATTTTCTGCATGAAAATAAATAATCTATGCAATAGGATAAGTAATTGCTGCTATTAAAACAGTTTTTTAGCGAAACAATTTCTATGTTTGTGTTATGTAAAATTGTGATGTATTTGCTTGGATTAAGTCAATGCTAATTAAAACAGCAAGATTTAATCCTTTCTAGGTGTCATCCAAATTAAAGATTTAAGACAACCACTGATTTGATACAATAGGTCAGCAATGCTAAGCAGTGTGTTGAATTAACCAAAAATGTTCTACTGATGATGTAAGCTCAATTTTTACCAAGTCATTTAAACTGTCTTTAAGACAGTGGCTTGACTGAAAAAAGTGATGGCTTGTGTGTATGGGCAAAAAAGCTATGGGTTGGACACCATAACATTATAGAGTCACTCCATGGGACAAGGAAGATGAATTCTCGTCATATGGTCAACAGCAATTTTCATCCAGAAAAAAATTAATTAGTGCAATTGCAACTGGTCATGTATTACTCATATTAAATAAGTGGCTGACCTTGCCCAGCTTCAACCATAATATTGTAGACAATTTTGTTAGGAATTATCTTCTTTGTCCCAAAAGTTATGGACACGAAAAAAAAAAATTAGTTTTGGCATCCAAAAACACTGCCTCAAAACAGTAAAAAAATTGGCATAGGTATTTAAATATTGTAGCTGCTCATCAAAAACTGGACCAGTTATGGACAGAAGAAACTAGCAAGTTCTTCAAAAATGGCTGAAAATTCAGCTTACTAAATTTGCCACCATGTCACATTAGCAATTCCATAATTAAACAAATTTAAATCTAAGTTTATAGCAGTATATTATGGCTTTTGTGCTTCGAATTTGATGTTCAACCAATCAGAAAGTGTGTTACATTTACATATGTGTAATAATATTTGATTAGTCAAACGTAAGTCAGACTTGAATTTCAAATTCTGTTGGTAAAATGCAGGCTATGTTCATGTCATTTGTTGTTTTACTCACTGAGTTCCTGCAGCTTGGTGGACTTGCTGTCATACTCCTCCATTAGACTCCTGCATCTCACCACCCGCACAAAAGCTGCATTTCTACCTATAAAAACACAAGCAAATATATGTGATATTCACCAATAAGGTCCAAGTTGATATTAAGTAAAATCTGAGAGAATATTGGATTTAAAACCACCTGTCTTCAAAGACCACATACTCACGCATGAATCAACTGTATTAGACATTGAAATTACCCTTAATAATAATTCAATTAATGAATAAGATAAAAATTTCAAACTACATTCATGATCAAAATTTTTTAAAAATATTTATAAATTACAGAATATCTAACATTTTGGACCAAACAATGTGTAAGGCATACGTTTGTGGAAAGCAAATGGTAATTCCAAACTGAATCTCATGATATTTATTATTACATTTCCAAATAATCAACATATGAATAATGGAACAACACAAACACGTACAGCTTCAAATTTAATATAAAAGTAAGAAATTAAATATACTTGCCTATCACACACAGCTTCAAATTTAATATAAAAGTAAGAAATTAAATATACTTGCCTATCTTAAAAATGTTTCATAAAAGGTCAAACATAGTTTGAAAACTCTCCCATAATAAGCCCTATTTCTTATGAAAACTCTCACAAAAAGCCATACATATGAAAATTCTCTCATAAAAAGCCATACATATGAAAACTCATAAAAAGCCATACATATCAAAATTCTCCCATAATAAGCAATAAATATTATGAAAACTCTCCCATAATAACCCTACATCTTATGAAAACTCTCACAAAATGCCATACATATGAAAACTCAATAATAATAAGCCATACATCTTATGAAAACTCTCATAATAAGCTATACATATTATGAAAACTCACAAATATCAATACATATGAAAACTCATAAAAACCCATACATACTATGAAAACTCTCATAATAAGCCATACATACTATGAAAACTCATTAAAAGCCATACATATGAAAACTCTCATAAAAAGCTATATGTATTATGAAAACTCCCATAATAAACAATAGATATTATGAAATTCTCCCATAATAAGCCATAAATCTTATGAAAACTCTCCCATAATAAGCGATACATATGAAAACTGACATAATAAGCCATACATATGATGAAAACTCATAATAAGCCATGTATATTTTGAAAACATTCATAATAAACCATAAATATTTTGAAAAACTCTAACAATAAGCCATACATATTTTAAAAATTCATAATTCCCTCATCCCAATCAAGTGTTTCCTATTGCACTAGTTTTAAAATTAGGGTAGGCAAGATCATTTTTTAAAAAAATGTATATAATGAATGGTTTCTGGGGATTTTTTTTAAAGCATGGGGGAAAAAGTGCTGGAGTCAGCAATGAGAAACAGGGATGGTTGGCCAACCAGACAAACAATTCTATGTTGGCCTAATAAGCCATACATATTTATGATTGTTGTTGTTGTAGGGTTTAACGCCATTTTTCAGCACATGATAGGCTATATATGGCAGCCAGTATTATTGGTAGAGGAAGAATTCGGGAAAACCCCTGGAAAGAACCACCGACTCACGAGAAGCTACTGGCAAGCTTTCTCGCATAACTACATTAGTAAAATCTTAGACTCACATCCATGCAGACAGAGGTGAGACAGCAGTCATACGTAAAGGAAAGCACTTTAGACCACTCGGGCACTCAGGGCTCCTACATATTTATGAAAATAATCTCATAAAAAGCCAAACCTATTTTGAAAACTCTCTCAAAATAAGCCATAAATCTTCTGAAAACTCTCTTTTAAGAAGCCAAACCTATTTTGAAAACTCTCTCATATACAAGCCATACTGATTTTTAAAAATGTTTCATCCTGATGTATATCTACACACAAAATACCAAAGTATTATAACTTTTTGTTTACTTCTGCATATGCCTTACACATTCATATATAAAAGTTCCTCAAAAAGACTAAGAAAAAGAACAAATTCACAAAAAAGCTTGTTTCTTCCTCCTTTAATCTTTTCTAAATGCTGAGTAATGATATCATCTAAAAATATTTTTGAAAAACTCCATCGTACCAAATTTTGTAATAAAAATATAATATTGAATGTTTAAGTTAACAAATTCAGACAGTATAAAGTAGTCTTCATTGCCTTTGACCATTATATTGATATCACAGGTAGCAAAACCTGGTATCACAGACAGCTAAACCTGATATCAGAGACAGTTAAACCTGGTATCACACACAACAAAGCCTGATATCACACATAGCTAAATCTGATATTACAGATAGCTAAACCTGGTATCACAGACAGCAAAACATGATATCACAGATAGTTAAACCTGATAATACAGATAGTTAAACCTGGTATCACGGACAGCAAACCCTGATATAACATGTAGCTAAACTTGATAGCAGATCCATGAACTTGTCTCTTACAATGTCACAATATATATGCACATTTTCAGTTTGGTTAAATACACAATGATTATTCTTGTAAAGTTATTAAACTGGTATCATTATTTCTCAGTAACACTCTTACATTTTCCAATGTACAGTGGGACCCCGCTATAACCCGAATTCGGATATAACCCGGTCGTGGCATGGCTCCCAAAATTTCGGGTAATTTATTACAAATATTTTTCTCAAAGACCAAAAAAAAAAAAAAAAATTTTTTTTAAGTATGAAAACAAAAAATACGTCAAGAGTTTAATTATCATTCTCATATTTGTCTAAACAGTGCGAAAAAGAACGTGTAGAAAATGTATTATCAAATTTCTTCTAGTTTTGTGCCAAAATAAACGTCGGAAATATGAACCAATTGCTGGGCCCTACTGAGAACTTTGATCTTTGTTTATTGTTGAAAAATTACAGCTCATAAGTGTCAATATTATAATTACTGATTCCTGAGAAATGAAGCCATTGTGTCTACTTTGTGTTTGTCTTGAATGCATTCTGAATAAAATCGTTGCTCTAATAATCTCCGATATATGTTCTCTTAATTTCATACACAACTAAGCAATAGCCAATGTGGGGGTTGATAAAAGAGTCTCACCAGAATGTATAAATCAATCATTTTAAGTACATTGTTTATCATCTAAGTGAACTGCCGAGCTAAACAGTGACATAATTCAGTGGTTAAAATACAGTTCGAGTGCTGTATTAGAGTACATCAAAAGAACATGACGCAATAGCTGGGCGGCAAGTTCAAAGGACTACAATACCATCCAAGACAAGGGCGAGCAGATGGAGCATTGGCTGGAGTACTACTCTGGACTGTACTCCAGAGAGAATCAGGTGACCAATGATGTCCCTTATGCCACTGAAAGCATCCTGCTCGTGGTCGAACTGGATGATAAACCTACTGTAGCAGAACTAAGGAAGGCCTTAGAGAGAAACTGTCCTTAGGTAAAGCCCCAGTAAAGGATGGCAACCCAGCAGATCTCATCAAGTGTGGTTGCAGCATGCTGCTCACACACCTGCACAACCTCCTCTGAACATGCCGGGATGAAGGTGCAATGCCTCAGGACATGAGATGCCAACATCGTAACCCTGTACAAGAACAAAGGCGACAGAAGATACCGCAACAACTATAGGGGCATATCCCTTCTCAGCATTGCAGGCCAAGTCTTTGCATGTGCCATCCTGAACAGACTGCAGACTCTTGCTGACAGAGTGTATCCAAAGCCTCAGTGCAGGTTTTGCACAGAGAGGTCCACATTCAACATGATCTTCTCCATCAAGCAACTGCAGGAGAAATGCAGAGTACAACACAAATCATCTTCCTGGCCTTTAGACTTCACCAAGGCATTTTATCCGGTCAGCAGAGATGGACTCTTCACAATCCTGTCGAAGAATGGATGCCCTCCAAAGCTCCAGTCCTTCGATGATGACAGGAAAGGACAGTGCAGTACATTGGCTCAACATATGAACCCTTTAACATCTGCTGTGGAGTGAAACAGGGTTACATCCCTGCCACCATTTTTTGGTATCTTCTTTGTTGTCCTGCTCAAGCATGCCTTTGGGACATCCACAAAAGGGACATACCCGCACACATGATCAGATGGCAAACCGTTCAACCTGGCACGACTAAAGGTAAAGAGCAAAGTAAGTGAAGCAACTATCAGGGACATGCTCTTCGCAGACGATGCTGCCCTAACCCCTCATACAGATGCTGAGTTACAGCACCTGATAGACCATTTTGCTAAAGAATGCAGTCAGTTTGGGCTGACCATCAGACCAAAGAATACAGATGTGATGGTTCAGAATGTGGATCCCCCAAGCATTATCATCAAAAACTATGAATTTGAGGTAATCAGTTTGCGTACCTTGGCTCTACCATCACCAACAACTTATCACTCAATGCTGAGCTCAACAAGTAGATTGAAAAGGCATCAACAACTCTGTCCAGGTTGTCACAAAGAGTGTGGAACAACAGTATGCTGACCATGAACGCTACGATCTCAGTGTACTATGCTTGCATGCTAAGCACTCTTCCGAATGCAAGTGAAAGCTGGACTCTGTATGCCTACTAAGAGATGAGACTAAGCGCCTTTCACATGTGATCTCTCGGGATCACCTGGAGTGATCGAGTAACAAACAATAAGGTGCTTAAATGTGCCAAGATTCCCAGCATAGTCACATTCCTCCGCCAATGTTGCATCAGATGAGCCATGTATGTCAGATGGATAACGGACTGATCCTCAAAGACCTTCTTTATTCGGAACTTGCCTCTGGCAAAAGGTTAATTGGACGGCCACATTTCTGCTTCAAGGATGTATGCAAGTGCAACATGAAAGCCCCTGACATCGAAGTGAACACCTGAGAAGATCTTGCTCTAGACAGACCCAGCTGACAACACGCTCTGTTCACTGGCTGGAAAGCAAGCTATGCTTGCTAGCCGATGAAAAGTGATCTTGGAGGAAGAAATAGCAGATCCAACACAAACCAGACTCAACTTTCAAGTGCAGCAAAGATTGCCACTCCCATGTTAAGCTACATAACCACTACAAGAAGCTGCACAACCAGCAACTGGGACATCTCTCATGGGTGCACTTCCATCATCTCTTGAAAATAACGGATGCAAACAAACTCACATTGGTGGTAATATCTATACCATTTCACAAGAGTTCACTCATACCAGATGTGGTGGTTTTTGTTGTTATAGGGTTTAACGCAATTTTTCAGCATAAGATAGGCTATACATGGCAGTCAGTGTAAATGGTGGTGGAAGAACCTGGGAAAACCCAAGAAAGACCCACCTACATATGAGAACCTACTGGCAAGCTTTCTCACCTAACCACTATGGCCGAATCCAAGACTTGAACCCACGCAGATTGAGGTGAGATGGCAGTGATCTGTAACAATAAGTGCTTCAGACCACTAGGCCACTCGGGGCCCACCATGTTGGTGGTAATATCTATACCATTTTACAAGAGTTCACACATGTTGGTGGTCTCATCTGCAACATTTCATTAAGACCAATTATATCTTGAAAAAGGTTTTCTTGTGAGAACCGCATGTCAACATAATCATTCTTTAAGAATGAGTAGATAACAAGATGGGCACTATGGCATCCATATTGGATTAGTACTATTTTAGTCTTGACACTCAGTTACAATGTTTCAGTGAAAAGCCCAACTTGACACAACCATCCATTCAAGAGAGGTAGCCACAAGATTTTCAACAGGGCTTCCAATGTAATCCATTCAAGAAAGGTAGCCATAAAATTTCCAAGATAGAAATTTTCATGATAGCCACTGTGGTAGACATATTGTAAAGTCAAATCTTTAACAATAGCCACTGTGTTAGACATACTAGGCAGTCAAATTATTATCATTATTGGCTAGCTGCTATGGAAGACATATTGGGATGTCAAATCTGTATCATTTTCATGATAGCCACTGTGGTAGACATACTGGATAGTCAAATCTGTATCATTTTCGTTATGCATCAAGTATTTATACATAAAAAACTAAGTGAAAACCTCACATCACTGATTGCTAAAAGTTTAATATATTTCATCAATGGTGTCTAGATAACATTCTCTGTACATGAATGCCTAAAATAACACTAAATTAGATATAATAGAAAATCAGGCAATGACTTGTTATAGACACTGTCATGTCTAGATGCTTGCAGCTCTTTGGCTGCATGGCCAGGGCACTTCCTATTTACAGGCATTTAGGACAATCCTCATTTTTCAATAAGTCTTTTCATGAAAATTTGATGTGTTGATACAGAGATGTAATAATATGATTTTTAAATTGATCACAATGATTTAGCATAATTTTTATATAGGTCAATCTGCATGTTAGAAGGCACTTTTTAAATTCCAAGTTAATATCATTATTAATTTAACACGAGTTGTAATATAAAAAATTTCAAGATGACCACAATAGCAACCATTCTGGATGCAAGAATTTCATTTAGGGTCATTTACAAGTCTGTCAGTGAAAACCTTTATTGACCATCCAATCTGAGGATGTGATAAAGTTTGAATATCAGATCAGCACGCATTTCCATGGCATATGATCAGCAATAACAATATTTTCAAATTGACCCCTACCATGGCTATGTTGGATGTTCAAGGGCATCATTTTCATTTAAGGTCAACAAGATATCAGGCAGTTTCATGACTTTATTCCTTGCAAACTGTTAAAACAAAAGATGGATGGATGCACAATGGATAACAGACATAGACTTATTATCTTCTATTTTTTGACCAATAAAGCTAAAAATGTCTCTATAAACCATTTACTCCATATATCTTGTGTATTCTGTCAGCAACACAAAATTTATAAATTAAATATGACATAAAAGGCTTAGTTCCTGCTTAATGGCTGCATACCCTACATCAGAAAATAAATCTAAATTTATTTGGGAATTGTTATTATTCAAACACAGTCAACACTTATACTGGGGTATTTATCTCAGCAACTTCATTTACATTTCTGTCAGTAATTTTATTTACAAACACATTTCTGTCAGTAATTTCAGTTACATACACTGGCATATTTCCGTAAGTAACTCCAATTTCATACACTGAGGTGTTTAAGTCAGTAATTTTATTTTGATACTATTGTGTTACTTATGCCAGTAACTTTATTTAAATAAACACCAATAAACAATCACAGTCAGGTAGGTGTATTTAAACAGACAATACAAATATATTTTTCATGGAATAATAATGATGTTGATTTAGTAGAATTGATGTTTTTTTAGAGAAAAGTTCCATGCATGCTTATGTATGTAGTTGCATAATGTCTCAAATTTCCTTCCACACAGTTTAAAGTTAGACTACAAAGTCTGTGAGTTGGGTCTGTAGATGCAAATAAGTGTCAAAACTTGGGATGAATTTCCAGTGGGTGAATCTTTGGTGGGGGGGGGGAATTGTAGTGATTACACAAATTGGGTAATGTTGAGCAACTCCTACAACATTTATCAAGGTGGAAGTATCCAATTTGAGTTACAATAGGGAGTGGTCTGTTGTTGTAAGGTTTAACAACATTTTTCAGCACAAGATAGGCTACTCATGGCAGCAAGTATTAAAAAAGGTGGAGGAAGAAGCTGGGAAAACCCTGGAAAGAACCAACGACCCATGAGAAGCTACTGGCAAGCTTTCTCATGTACCCACATTGGCCATGTCCATGAGTTGACTTCACATTTGTTAGAATTAGGGTCTGTACATGTGTTACAACTGGAGGTGGTATGTACATGATTTACAATTGGGGGTGATCAGTACAAGTGTTACAGTTGGGGTTGATCTGTACATGAATTACAATTTGAGGTGGTCTGTACATGTGTTACAATTGGGGGATGTTGGTACATCTTTTACAAATGGGTGGTAGTATGTACACGTGTTACAATTGGGGTGGTGGTAGGAACATGTGTTGCAATTGGGGTGGTGGTCTGTACATGTGTTACAATTGGGATGGTGGTCTGTACATGTGTTACAATTGGGGTGGTGGTCTTAACATGTGTTACAATTGTGGTGATGGTATGTACATGTGTTACAATTCGGGTGGTGGTCTGTACATGTGTTGCATTTGGAGTGGTGGTCTGTACATATGATACAATTTGAGATTGTCTGCACATGAATTACAATTGTGGGTGGTCTGTACATTAGCTACAAACTGTGGTGTTCTGTACACTAGTTATATTTGGAGGTGATTTGCAGATGTGTTACAATTAGGGATGATCTGTACATTTTTCTTAAGTTTTATCCATTCCCTAGAACAGGGTTCTCAAACTCAAACCACCCTAAGGGTCGCATTAGGGCATTTTTGATGGCCTTGGGGTCTCACCACCCTTGTTATCTCTCATGCACTTTATGATGCCAATCATTTTGTTGGCCACTTGATATGGCCATGAGTTTGAGACCACTGCCCTAGAACATGCCTGGCTTACTCCAAATTATATGTCTGTAACCTGCCACCCTGATAAACATTAAGCATGATTAGCATAGCTACATAGTGGCCGCATTACCCCTGGCAATTTGAACTGGTCTGGAGGCAATTATAAACATCCACCACTTTACTGACTGAAAATAACTAAGGTGATTTTGTGCTTGGTAGTACTTTGATGTTGGAGAGCTCATCTGGTCGATTTGTACATGTATATGATGTGGAACAACTCAGTTCAGGGATTTGTGCAAACAAAACAAAGTTAACACACTTCACTACCATCATGCTTAAATCTTTAAACAATCTTTACTGAAGGAACATTGGTTAGATTGTGACGAGCAGTAATATTTTTCTTAGCATTATTTTAATACATACACAAAATGTGATTGGTACAGTAGTTGGAATGGTACAGCACAGTAGTTGGAATGGTACAGCTTGAAAATCAAAATTTTTCCGAATCAAATGCCCATTTTTTTTTAGAAATATTCTGTAATCTGAATTTTCCTAACTCCAATTTAAAAATAAATTATACTTACAAAATGTTTTGATTTCATGCTCTGATATCAATCCAACCTGAAATATAGAAGAAAAAAATAAATAAAGAGTTAACAAATAACGGTGTTTTCATAATATTCAAAATATAGTGTAGTATGCCTTTCTTGAATATATAATATATACATTTGAGATGAAATTCACATTTAAAAGATTATTATTAATATTATTATTACATTATTATTATTATTATTACATTATTATTATTATTATTATTATTATTATTAGATAATAATGTTAAATACACTGAGTATATTGTATATGATAATAATGACAATTACAATGAATAGAGTGTATTAGATAATAATAGGATTTGCACTGAGTACAGTGTACTAGATAATAGTGGATCATACATTGAGTACCATATATTAGTAATGGAATATACACTGATATAGTGTATTAGATAATAATGAACATACACTGTAGTGTAATAGATAATGGGACATACACTGAGTGGAGTGTATTAGATAATGGGACAAACACAGAGTATAGTGTATCATACAATAATGGAGCATACACTGAGTATAGTGTATCATATAATAATGGAGCATACACTGAGTACAGCCTATTTGATAATAAAATAACTAGTAGGGCATTGCTGACCTGGAAGATTATTTTATTAAACTTGTACAGAATTATTATTTACCTTTTAGACTTAGCATGGGCTTTAGACCACAAATTTACTGAAAGGTTTCATGCAGGTGATCCACAATGTTAGAACAAAAATGTCATTCTAAAAAGTACAAATTTTTCTTTCAGTCACAATGACCCTAATCTTTCACCATCTTTCAATACCAATGACCCTAATCTTTCATCATCTATCAATACCAATGACCCTAATCTTTCATCATCTTTCAATCCCAATGACCATAATCTTTCACCATTTTTCAGTCACAGTGACCCTAATCTTTCACCATCATTCAGTCACAATGACCCTAATCTTTTACCATCTTTCAGTCATAAGGACCCTAATCTTTCCCCATCTTTCAGTCACAATGACCCTAATCTTTCACCATCTTTCAGTCACAATGACCCTAATCTTTTACCATCTTTCAGACACAATGACCCTAATCTTTCACCATCTTTCATTCACTATGACCCTAATCTTTCACCATCTTTCAGTCACAATGACCCTAATCTTTTACCATCTTTCAGACACAATGACCCTAATCTTTCACCATCTTTCAGTCATAAGGACCCTAATCTTTCACCATCTTTCAGTCATAAGGACCCTAATCTTTCACCATCTTTCAGTCACAATGACCCTAATCTTTCACCATCTTTCAGTCACAATGACCCTAATCTTTCACCATCTTTCAGTCACAATGACCCTAATCTTTCACCATCTTTCATTCCCTATGACCCTAATCTTTCACCATCTTTCAGTCACAATGACCCTAATCTTTCACCATCTTTCAGTCACAATGACCCTAATCTTTCACCATCTTTCAGTCACAATGACCCTAATCTTTCACCATCTTTCAGTCATAAGGTCCTTAATCTTTCACCATCTTTCATTCCCAATGACCATAATCTTTCACCATCTTTCATTAAAAATGACCATAATCTTTCACCATCTTTTAGTCAGAATTACCCTAATCTATCACCATCTTTCAGTCACAATGACCCTAATCTTTCACCATCTTTCAGTCATAAGGTCCTTAATCTTTCACCATCTTTCATTCCCAATGACCCTAATCTTTCACCATCTTTCATTAAAAATGACCATAATCTATCACCATCTTTCAGTCACAAAAGCCCTAATATTTCACAAACAACATTCCCTCTAAACTGCACGCATGCAGCTGCTCAGGCATCTCCGCAGAGCTGAAATGCCAATTTTTTGCTCAATCCAACATGAAATATTGCTCGTCTCCATAATGCTTGCGCAGTGCAGCAAGCACTGCACACACACCTACCATTCGCTTAGAGGGAACGCTGATCACAAAGACCCTAATCTTTCCCCATCTATCAATCATAATGACCCTAATCTTTCACCATCTTTCAGTCACAATGACCCTCAGTCAAAATGACCCTAATCTTTCACCATCTTTCAGTCACAATGACCCTAATCTTTCACCATCTTTCAGTGATAACGACCCTAATCTTTCACCATCTTTCAGTCACAATGACCCTAATCTTTCACCATCTTTCAGTCACAATGACCCTAATCTTTCACCATCTTTCAGTCATAAGGACCCTAATCTTTCACCATCTTTCATTCCCAATGACCCTAATCTTTCACCATCTTTCAGTCAAAATGACCCTAGTCTTTCACCATCTTTCAGTCACAATGACCCTAGTCTTTCACCATCTTTCAGTCACAATGACCCTAATCTTTCACCATCTTTCAGTCACAAAGACCTTAATCTTTCACCATCTTTCAGTCACTATGACCCTAATCTTTCACCATCTTTCAGTCACTATGACCCTAATCTTTCACTATCTTTCATTCCCAATGACCCTAATCTTTCACCATCTTTCAGTCATAATGACCCTAATCTTTCACCATCTTTCATTCCCAATGACCTTAATCTTTCACCATCTTTCAGTCATAAGGACCCTAATCTTACACCATCTTTCATTCACAATGACCCTAATCTTTCACCATCTTTCAGTCATAAGGACCCTAATCTTTCACCATCTTTCATTCACAATGAACCTAATCTTTCACCATCTTTCAGTCAAAATGACCCTAGTTTTTCACCATCTTTCAGTCACAATGACCCTAGTCTTTCACCATCTTTCAGTCACAATGACCCTAATCTTTCACCATCTTTCAGTCACAATGACCCTAATCTTTCACCATCTTTCAGTCACTATGACCCTAATCTTTCACCATCTTTCAGTCATAAGGACCCTAATCTTTCACCATCTTTCAGACACAATGACCCTAATCTTTCACCATCTTTCAGTCACTATGACCCTAATCTTTCACTATCTTTCATTCCCAATGACCCGAATCTTTTACCATCTTTCAGTCATAAGGACCCTAATCTTTCACCATCTTTCAGTCACTATGACCCTAATCTTTCACTATCTTTCATTCCCAATGACCCTAATCTTTCACCATCTTTCAGTCATAAGGACCCTAATCTTTCACCATCTTTCAGTCACAATGACCCTAATCTTTCACTATCTTTCATTCCCAATGACCCTAATCTTTCACCATCTTTAAGTCACGAAAACCCTAATCTTTCACCATCTTTCAGTCACAATGACCCTAATCTTTCACCATCTTTCAGTCACAATGACCCTAATCTTTCACCATCTTTCAGTCACTATGACCCTAATCTTTCACCATCTTTCAGTCATAAGGACCCTAATCTTTCACCATCTTTCAGTCACAATGACCCTAATCTTTCACCATCTTTCAGTCACTATGACCCTAATCTTTCACCATCTTTCAGTCATAAGGACCCTAATCTTTCACCATCTTTCAGTCACAATGACCCTAATCTTTCACCATCTTTCATTCACAATGACCCTAATCTTTCACCATCTTTCAGTAATAAGGTCCTTAATCTTTCACCATCTTTCATTCCCAATGACCATAATCTTTCACCATCTTTCAGTCATAAGGACCCTAATCTTTCACCATCTTTCAGTCATAAGGACCCTAATCTTTCACCATCTTTTAGTCACAATGATCCTAATCTTTTACCATCTTTCAGTCACAATGACCCTAATCTTTCACCATCTTTCAGTCACTATGACCCTAATCTTTCACCATCTTTCAGTCATAAGGACCCTAATCTTTCACCATCTTTCAGTCAAAATGACCCTAGTCTTTCACCATCTTTCAGTCACAATGACCCGAGTCTTTCACCATCTTTCAGTCACAATGACCCTAATCTTTCACCATCTTTGTCACAATGACCCTAATCTTTCACCATCTTTCAGTCACTATGACCCTAATCTTTCACCATCTTTCAGTCATAAGGACCCTAATCTTTCACCATCTTTCAGTCACAATGACCCTAATCTTTCACCATCTTTCAGTCACTATGACCCTAATCTTTCACCATCTTTCAGTCATAAGGACCCTAATCTTTCACCATCTTTCAGTCACAATGACCCTAATCTTTCACCATCTTTCAGTCACAATGACCCTAATCTTTCACCATCTTTCAGTCACTATGACCCTAATCTTTCACCATCTTTCAGTCATAAGGACCCTAATCTTTCACCATCTTTCAGTCACTATGACCCTAGTCTTTCAACATCTTTCAGTCACAATGACCCTAATCTTTCACCATCTTTCAGTCACAATGACCCTAATCTTTCACCATCTTTTAGTCACAATTACCCTAGTCTTTCACCATCTTTCAGTCACAATGACCCTAATCTTTCACCATCTTTCAGTCACAATGACCCTAATCTTTCACCATCTTTCAGTCACTATGACCCTAATCTTTCACCATCTTTCAGTCATAAGGACCCTAATCTTTCACCATCTTTCAGTCACAATGACCCTAATCTTTCACCATCTTTCAGTCACTATGACCCTAATCTTTCACCATCTTTCAGTCATAAGGACCCTAATCTTTCACCATCTTTCAGTCACAATGACCCAAATCTTTCACCATCTTTCAGTCACTATGACCCTAATCTTTCACTATCTTTCATTCCCAATGACCCTAATCTTTCACCATCTTTCAGTCATAAGGACCCTAATCTTTCACCATCTTTCAGTCACAATGACCCTAATCTTTCACTATCTTTCATTCCCAATGACCCTAATCTTTCACCATCTTTCAGTCACGAAAACCCTAATCTTTCACCATCTTTCATTCACAATGACCCTAATCTTTCACCATCTTTCAGTCACAATGACCCTAATCTTTCACCATCTTTCAGTCACTATGACCCTAATCTTTCACCATCTTTCAGTCATAAGGACCCTAATCTTTCACCATCTTTCAGTCACAATGACCCTAATCTTTCACCATCTTTCAGTCACTATGACCCGAATCTTTCACCATCTTTCAGTCATAAGGACCCTAATCTTTCACCGTCTTTCAGTCACAATGACCCTAATCTTTCACCATCTTTCATTCCCAATGACCCTAATCTTTCACCATCTATCATTCACAATGACCCTAATCTTTCACCATCTTTCAGTCACTATGACCCTAATCTTTCACCATCTTTCAGTCATAAGGACCCTAATCTTTCACCATCTTTCAGTCATAAGGACCCTAATCTTTCACCATCTTTCAGTCACTATGACCCTAATCTTTCACTATCTTTCATTCCCAATGACCCTAATCTTTCACCATCTTTCAGTCATAAGGACCCTAATCTTTCACCATCTTTCAGTCACAATGACCCTAATCTTTCACTATCTTTCATTCGCAATGACCCTAATCTTTCACCATCATTCAGTCATAAGGACCCTAATCTTTCACCATCTTTCATTCACAATGACCCTAATCTTTCACCATCTTTCAGTCATAAGGACCCTAATCTTTCACCATCTTTCATTCACAATGACCCTAATCTTTCACCATCTTTCAGTCACTATGACCCTAATCTTTCACCATCTTTCAGTCATAAGGACCCTAATCTTTCACCATCTTTCAGTCACAATGACCCTAATCTTTCACCATCTTTCAGTCACTATGACCCTAATCTTTCACCATCTTTCAGTCATAAGGACCCTAATCTTTCACCATCTTTCAGTCACAATGACCCGAATCTTTCACCATCTTTCAGTCACTATGACCCTAATCTTTCACTATCTTTCATTCCCAATGACCCTAATCTTTCACCATCTTTCAGTCATAAGGACCCTAATCTTTCACCATCTTTCAGTCACAATGACCCTAATCTTTCACTATCTTTCATTCCCAATGACCCTAATCTTTCACCATCTTTCAATCACGAAAACCCTAATCTTTCACCATCTTTCATTCACAATGACCCGAATCTTTCACCATCTTTCAGTCACTATGACCCTAATCTTTCACCATCTTTCAGTCACTATGACCCTAATCTTTCACCATCTTTCAGTCATAAGGACCCTAATCTTTCACCATCTTTCAGTCACAATGACCCTAATCTTTCACCATCTTTTAGTCACTATGACCCTAATCTTTCACCATCTTTCAGTCATAAGGACCCTAATCTTTCACCATCTTTCAGTCACAATGACCCTAATCTTTCACCATCTTTCATTCCCAATGACCCTAATCTTTCACCATCTATCATTCACAATGACCCTAATCTTTCACCATCTTTCAGTCATAATGTCCTTAATCTTTCACCATCTTTCATTCCCAATGACCATAATCCTTCACCATCTTTCAGTCATAAGGACCCTAATCTTTCACCATCTTTCAGTCATAAGGACCCTAATCTTTCACCATCTTTCAGTCACTATGACCCTAATCTTTCACTTTCATTCCCAATGACCCTAATCTTTCACCATCTTTCAGTCATAAGGACCCTAATCTTTCACCATCTTTCAGTCACAATGACCCTAATCTTTCACTATCTTTCATTCCCAATGACCCTAATCTTTCACCATCATTCAGTCATAAGGACCCTAATCTTTCACCATCTTTCATTTACAATGACCCTAATCTTTCACCATCTTTCAGTCATAAGGACCCTAATCTTTCACCATCTTTCATTCACAATGACCCTAATCTTTCACCATCTTTCAGTCACTATGACCCTAATCTTTCACCATCTTTCAGTCATAAGGACCCTAATCTTTCACCATCTTTCAGTCACAATGACCCTAATCTTTCACCATCTTTCAGTCACTATGACCCTAATCTTTCACTATCTTTCATTCCCAATGACCCTAATCTTTCACCATCTTTCAGTCATAAGGACCCTAATCTTTCACCATCTTTCAGTCACAATGACCCTAATCTTTCACTATCTTTCAGTCACAATGACCCTAATCTTTCACCATCTTTCAGTCACAATGACCCTAATCTTTTACCATCTTTCAGTCACAAAACCCTAATCTTTCACCATCTTTCAGTCATAAGGACCCTAATCTTTTACCATCCTTCAGTCACAATGACCCTAATCTTTCACCATCTTTCAGTCACTATGACCCTAATCTTTCACCATCTTTCAGTCATAAGGACCCTAATCTTTCACCATCTTTCAGTCACATTGACCCTAATCTTTCACCATCTTTCATTCCCAATGACCCTAATCTTTCACCATCTTTCATTCACAATGACCCTAATCTTTCACCATCTTTCATTCACAATGACCCTAATCTTTCACCATCTTTCAGTCATAAGGTCCTTAATCTTTCACCTTCTTTCATTCCCAATGACCATAATCTTTCACCATCTTTCAGTCATAAGGACCCTAATCTTTCACCATCTTTCAGTCATAAGGACCCTAATCTTTCACCATCTTTCAGTCATAAGGACCCTAATCTTTCACTATCTTTCATTCCCAATGACCATAATCTTTCACCATCTTTCAGTCACAATGACCCTAATCTTTCACCATCTTTCAGTCAGAAAAACCCTAATATTTCACAAACAACATTCCCTCTAGGTTGCACGCATGCAGCTGCTCAGGCATCTCTGTGCAGCTGAATTGCCAATTTTTGCTCAATCCAATGTGAAATATTGCTCGTCTCCATAATGCTTGCGCAGTGCAGTGAGCACTGCACGCACACCTACCATTCGCTTAGAGGGAACCTTGGTCACAGAACCTAATCTTTCCCCATCTATCAATCACAATGACCCTAATCTTTGACCATCTTTCAGTCACACTGACCCTAATCTTTCATCATCTTTCAGTCACAAAGACCCTAATCTTTAATCTTTCCCCATCTATCAATCACAATGACCCTAATCTTTGACCATCTTTCAGTCACATTGACCCTAATCTTTGACTATCTTTCAGTCACACTGACCCTAATCTTTCACCATCTTTCAGTCAGAAAGACCCTAATCTTTAATCTTTCACCATCTTTCAGTCACACTGACCCTAATCTTTCACTATCTTTCAGTCACAATGACCCTAATCTTTCATCATCTTTCAGTCACACTGACCCTAATCTTTCAACATCTTTCAGTCAAAGTGATTTTAACCATTTACATTTTGATGCCCAAACCAGTAGATGTCTTTCTTGCACAAAGTGTATGCCATTCTCAAACTTTGATGAAAGTACATGGTTAAAATCTAAATATGTGTGCAGAAACCATTTTTCATTTTTCAGCTACATTGTGCAAGACCTTTTGACCACTGATTCAATAGCCTTCTACTGTTATCCAAGCAGAAACCATCCACATATGTTTAGTCCAGATCTGTATTGAAAAATCAAAATTACTGAACAGAAACAAGTTTCTTTTTTCAGTTTCAGTGACTTTGATTGCTGACCTTTTAATTCTCATAATCTTTAGTGAAAGCCAGTTGCAAAATTCTCATTATATCTTTGATGAACAACTGATGTTATTGTGTGCAAGCCCTTTAACTTCTTTTCAGTGTTCTTTCACTTTTCACCCCAAAATTGATAGGTTTTTTTCCTTCCCTACTTATATATATATATATATATATATATATATATATATATATATATATATATATATATATATATATATATGAGAACCTGAAATTATACCGGCATTTTCCATACACTTTTCATGAAAATTAACATGATCACCAGATATTTGTGAAATTTAATATACAAAAATTAAAGGAGGAATGTATATAGGTGTTGGAAAATAAGTAATTTTCAGTTCTATATTTGTTACTGCTTTATATCATTATTCCAAGCTTCACCGATTCATTTAAGAACAGTATATTATTCCACTTTATTGCTTTTAAAAGTTAATTATTAGCTGACAACAAACTTTCTACCCTGAAAATATATATGACTTAAATGACAGAACTCTCCTATCAAGGCCAATTTTTCATATGACTTAAATGACAGACCTCTCCTGTCAAGTCTAAGTGTTTATATCACTTAAATGACAGACCTCTCCTGTCAAGTCCAAGTGTTTATATCACTTAAATGACAGACCTCTCCTGTCAAGTCCAAGTGTTCACTTAAATGACAGACCTCTCCTGTCAAGTCCAAGTGTTCATATCACTTAAATGACAGACCTCTCCTGTCAAGTCTAAGTGTTCAGTTTTATTTGATCAGGTCCTCAGACTAGTCTTGCAGGATAATAATAATAATAGTTGCTTTGCAAGTATATTTTTTCTTTCAATTAGGTCCAAGGCTACATGGTTTATTCTAAAGATATGATACATGCTGACACTGAAATAATATATAGTTAAAGAATACACTACATGAGGGAATGCTGTAATTAGTGTAAGCAAAACCCAGAATAGTCTGATATAGTTTACATCTTTTTAATCATACACTGCACATAATGTTACCTACAGGTAAAAATACAGAAAGTATGAAACATTATTTAATGCCAAGCTTCAGTTTAGAGAAGCTGGGACAAATGCCAAACTGTAGAGTTTTGATTGGTTGTGAAGGAATGGTTACATACCTCTATTATTAACTTCTTTTTAAGGTCAGATTTTGAACAACTGGGAAAGCATAATGACCAAACAACAGCATGGAATAACTATGAGCAACTTTGTTCAAACTCTGATATGTCAAGTTCGAAAACTGTCAGTAGCAAATGCAGTTATTTTGGGACCTCTCATCAGTTATGTCAGGCAAACACAGTTATTTTGGGATCTCTCAACAGTTATGTCTAGCAAATACAGCTATATCTATTTTGGGATCTCTCATCAGTTATGTCTAGCAAATACAGTTATTTTGGGAGATCTCATCAGTCATGTCTAGCAAACACATCTATTTTGGTATCTCTCATCAGTTATGTCTAGCAAATACATCTATTTTGGGATCTCTCATCAGTTATGTCTAGCAAAAACCGCTATTTTAGGACCTCTCATTTTTTAGTTATGTCTAGTAAATACCACTATTTTGGGACCTCTGATATAAACAGTACTTATTTAATATAACAGTAATGACAAGTTTTGAACCATTGCATGCTGGATATTCTCAGCCTTTCTAAAACAATTCAGACTTTAACACACAGAAAACAAACTGCATTATGACATTTCCTTTTGTACAAAAATGCAAAGGTTAGGACTGCACAAAACTTAAATTCATGCACCTTTTTGTAACTATTATTTTCACATTAATGTCAACAGTTTGCATGAAAAACACATTTAGCATTAACGGCATGATAAAAAACCTTGTAACTATTTGGAGTTCACTTTGTAGAACAAAATGAATTTTATAAATTATAAACAGCCATACATTGCACTTTGCTGTGATGGTTGTAAAATATATTGCAGGCAATCATATTAATTAATAATTATTATTAATATTACAGTCACTCTAACTGGGTCAGCTCTTTTTAACGCTCTTTCACTCACTGATAATGGGGATGGGGAAAGATTTTTGATACAAACATGACACAACAAAACACATTTTAATTTTAATGTTTGAGGGTGGGGGTGGGTAAAGGGTGGCATTTTCGTTGCATCAGTTTGCAGAAACCTTAAACCATGCAGAACAAAATAAAACTTGAGTAAATGCATGCAAAGAATAGTGTCTCACCATCAGATATGTTTTCTGTCCTTTTGTTCTATTTGTTGTGACCTAAAGTTGTAACTTAAAATAGTGGCTAAACACTAGCAGGTCAAGTTTACATATATTTTGATAAATTTATTAACTACAGCAACTTTAATGGTTAACCAATACAAAAACATCCCCATGCTCATTATTACCCTCAACACCCTCCCTTCCCAGGAGACTGAGTGACAGATTTTAACTCAACATTCATAGTAAAACAAATAATTGAAAAAGTAATTTCCATTAAAAATATTAATACATCTGACCTTTATTCTCTCCTCCCATTGACAGCAGGAAGAGTCAAATATTGTACTCTTATCTGCACATGATTTGGAGGAATCAGTGTTATGGACATACAGACAGACAGATTGATGAATGGAAAGATGAATGGATTATCAAATGGAAGTTATCACAATATCCAAAAATGCTACATCATGCAGAAATGAATAATAATAATAATAATAATAATAATAATAATAATAATAATAATACAAATAATAATAAAAATAAATATAATAATAAAAATAAAAATAAATATAATAAAAACAACAACAATGGTAACATAAATGCATGCAATTACATTAATGTGAAAATTATATATGCCTGAAAGGTGCCAATACATCTCTTTGTAGATGCCATAAATGATGCAGATTTGTCTCCCTTTGCATGAATTTTATTATAGGTACATGTGGACAAGTGAGGATTGTTTATACTGAAGAATGCTGTTAATACTTGTGTTGATATCATTGTATTTAATTTGTCAAATCATATTAACTGGAGATACTTTCATGAATTTAATTAAACTCATTAGAGTTTTCCTGTACAGTAAATACCTCTATATAGTCAGTTTTCTTTGTGATTTTAGAACAATTACTTCTGGATAGTTTTAGTTTTATGAATAGTTTTTTCTCTTCTTCAAGGTTTCAAGTGATATGAAATTGCCTATATCTGATATACTGTGGGTAAAATTGTCTAATTCAAAGAACTATTCATAAAAGATCAATGATAACTGTACCTAAAAACTGTGTTAGATAAAATGAGCCTGAAGCTCCCCTACCCTCTGGTACAGACTAATACTGTTTTTCAGAACTGAAGAGCATCTATCTGCAAAGATCCATGTTAGCTGCATAGCTTGATACTGCCTTTGAGTAATTCACTTTGATAAATGATGACATCCCAACTTTTGTCCTTCAAACATCTGTGATTTTTTCATTTAAAAAAATCATATTTCACATTTGTAAAATGCTGACATTAGACAACCCTGAGTTTGTTTATTTCAACTGTTTATCTTGCATGGTCAGATTAAGGAAATGTTACTATTTATCATAAATGTCTGTCAATTTTCCATGGTCAGATTATGGAAATGTTACTATTTATTATACATGGCTGTCAATTTTCCATGGTCAGATTAAGGAAATGTTACAATTTATTATAAATTGCTGTCAATTTTCCATGGTCAGATTATGGAAATGTTACTATTTATCATAAATGGCTGTCAATTTTCCATGGTCAGAATAAGGAAATGTTGCTATATATCATAGATGGCTGTCAATTTTCCATGGTCAGATTAAGGAAATGTTACAATTTATCATAGATGGCTGTCAATTTTCCATGGTCAGATTAAGGAAATGTTACTATATTTATCATAGATGGCTGTTAATTTTCCATGGTCAGATTAAGGAAATGTTACAATTTATCACAAATGGCTGTCAAATTTCCATGGTCAGATTAAGGAAATATTGCTATTTATCATAAATGGCTGTCAATTTTCCATCGTCAGATTAAAGAAATGTTGCTATTTATCATAATTGGCTGTCAATTTTGCATGGTCAAATTAAGTAAATGTTACTATTTAACATGAATGGCTGCCAATTTTCCATGGTCAACTTAAGGAACTGTTACAGTTTATCATGACTGGCTGTCAATGTTCAACGGTCAGATTAAAGAAATGTTACAATTTATCATGACAGGCTGTTAATTTTGCATGGTCAAATTAAGGAAATGTAACTGTTTACCACGACTGGCTGTCAATTTTGCATGGTCAGATAATGTCAATGATATGAATAAGAATTGAACACCATGACAAGCTTGTGGCAAACATAACAACTGAACACTATCACAAGTCTATGAAACACATACATATTGAATACTATCACAAGTCTATGACTAAAAAAGAAATCAACTCTATCACAAGTCTATGACCCAAAAAATAATTGAACACTATCACAAGTCTATGATCCAAAAAAGAACTGAACACCATGACAAGTCTGTGGCATATATAACAACTGAACACTATCAAATGTCTATGAAACAATTGCATATTGAATACTATCACAAGTCTATGAAACACATACATATTGAACACTTATCACAAGTCTATGATCCAAATAAGAATTGAACACCATGACAAGCATGTGGCATATATAACAACTGAACACTATCACAAGTCTATGAAACACATACATATTGAATACTATCACAAGTCTATGACTAAAAGAGAAATCAACACTATCACAAGTCTATGACCCAAATAAGAATTGAACACCACGACAAGTCTGTGCCATAAATAACAACTGAACACTATCACAAGTCTATGACCCAAATAAGAATTGAACACTATCACAAGTCTATGACCCACATAAGAATTGAACACCATGACAAGTCTGTGGCATAAATAACAACTGAATACTATCACAAGTCTATGAAACAAAGGCACATTGAATACTATCACAAGTCTATGATCCAAACAGGAATTGAACACTTATCGCAAGTCTCTGATCCAAATAAGAATTGAACACTTATCACATGTCTATGATCCAAATAGGAATTGAACACTTATCACAAGTCTATCATCCAAATAAGAATTGAACACTTATCACAAGTCACTGATCAAAATAAGAATTGAACACTTATCACATGTCTATGATACAAATAAGAATTGAACACTTATCACAAGTCAATGATCCAAATAAGAATTGAACACTTATCACAAGTCTATGACATAAAAAGAATTAAACACTTATCACATGTCTATGATCCAAATAAGAATTGAACACTTATCACAAGTCTATGATCGCAAGAATTGAACACTTATCACAAGTCTATGACCTAAAAAAGAATTGAACACTATCACCAGTCTATGATCTAAAAATGAATTGAACACTTATCACAAGTCTATGATCCAAATACAAATTGAACACTATTACAAGTCTATGATCCAAATAAGAATTGAACACTATCACAAGTCTATGACCCAAATAAGAATTGAACACTATCACAAGTCTATGACATAAATAAGAATTGAACACCATCACAAGTCTATGATCCAAATAAGAATTGAATACTTATAACAAGTTTATGATCCAAAAAAGAATTGAACACCATGACAAGTCTGTGCCATAAATAACAACTGAATACTATCACAAGTCTATGACCCAAATAAGAATTGATTACTATCACAAGTCTATGACCCAAAAAAGAACTGAACACTTATCACAAGTCTATGATTCAAATAAGAATTGAACACTATCATAAGTCTCTGATCCAAATAAGAATTGAACACTATCACAAGTCTATGGCATAAATAGGAATTGAACACTTATCACAAGTCTATGATCCAAATAAGAATTGAACACTTATCACAAGTATATGATCCAAATAAGAACTGAACACTATCACAATTCTATCATCCAAATAAGAATTGAACACTATCACAAGTCTATGACTAAAAAAGAAATCAACACTATCACACGTCTATGACCCAAATAAGAATTGAACACTACAACAAGTCTGTGCCATAAATAACAACTGAACACTATCACAAGTCTATGACCCAAATCAGAATTGAACACTATCACAAGTCTATGACCCACATAAGAATTGAACACCATGACAAGTCTGTGGCATAAATAACAACTGAATACTATCACATGTTTATGAAACAAAGGCACATTGAATACTATCACAAGTCTATGATCCAAACAGGAATTGAACACTTATCGCAAGTCTCTGATCCAAATAAGAATTGAACACTTATAACATGTCTATGATCCAAATAAGAATTGAACACCATGACAAGTCTGTGGCATAAATAACAACTGAATACTATCACAAGTCTATGACCCAAATAAGAATTGAACACCACGACAAGTCTGTGGCATAAATAACAACTGAATACTATCACAAGTCTATGAAACAAATGCAATTTAAATACTATCACAAGTCTATGATCCAAATAGGAATTGAACACTTATCACAAGTCTCTGATCCAAATAAGAATTTAACACTTATCACAAGTCTATGATCCAAATAGGAATTGAACAATTATCACAAGTCTCTGATCCAAATAAGAATTGAACACTTATCACATGTCTATGATCCAAATAAGAATTGAACACTTATCACAAGTCTATCATCCAAAAAAGAATTGAACACTAATCACAATTCTATCATCAAATAAGAATTGAACACTATCACAATTCAATCATCCAAATAAGAATTGAACACTATCACATTATATCATCCAAATAAGAATTGAACACTATCACAATTCTATCATCCAAATAAGAATTGAACACTATCACAATTCTATCATCCAAATAAGAATTGAACACTATCACAATTCTATCATCCAAAAAAGAATTGAACACTATCACAATTCTATGATCCAAATAAGAATTGAACACTATCACAATTCCATCATCCAAATAAGAATTGAACAGTATCACATTCTATCATCCAAATAAGAATTGAACACTATCACAATTCTATCATCCAAATAAGAATTGAACACTATCACAATTCTATCATCCAAAAAAGAATTGAACACTTATCACAATTCTATCATCAAATAAGAATTGAACACTATCACAATTCTATCATCCAAATAAGAATTGAACACTATCACAATTCTATCATCCAAATAAGAATTGAACACTATCACAATTCTATCATCCAAATAAGAATTGAACACTGTCACAATTCTATCATCCAAATAAGAATTGAACACTATCACAATTCTATCATCCAAATAAGAATTGAACACTATCACAATTCTATCATCCAAATAAGAATTGAACACTATCACAATTCTATCATCCAAAAAAGAATTGAACACTTATCACAATTCTATCATCAAATAAGAATTGAACACTATCACAATTCTATCATCCAAATAAGAATTGAACACTATCACAATTCTATCATCCAAATAAGAATTGAACACTATCACATTCTATCATCCAAATAAGAATTGAACACTATCACATTGTATCATCCAAAAAAGAATTGAACACTATCACAATTCTATCATCCAAATAAGAATTGAACACTATCACAATTCTATCATCCAAAAATGAATTGAACACTATCACAATTCTATCATCCAAATAAGAATTGAACACTATCACAATTCTATCATCCAAACTATCACAATTCTATCATCCAAAAAAGAATTGAACACTATCACAATTCTATCATCCAAAAAAGAATTGAACACTATCACAATTCTATCATCCAAATAAGAATTGAACACTATCACAATTCTATCATCCAAATAAGAATTGAACACTATCACAATTCTATCATCCAAATAAGAATTGAACACTATCACAAGAACATGACCCATACATAAGCTGAAACTTTGGAACTAGTCTGATTGTATACTCTAAGTTTCTTGACTGTATATACTATAGACAAAATATTGTATGCCTATTAAAGAAAGTCTTAAATGTACTAACATCTGTTAATAAAAAGAACTACAACATAAGCTGTCCAGAACTACACAGACTTTCTGACAATTGCATAAAACTGGTTTATTTAACTAGAAAATGCTTTTAGGAAAGCAGCCTATGATAATAAACAAGTACAAACAAGGAGTTGTACCAATACCAGAGAGAAATGATACGAAGCCCACTCAATTGAAATGATTTCCAACAATGCATGAAATAAATACACATTAATTACTAATAGTAATGCCTTCTTCTGATGAACCTATTCTCTCATAGCAATCAAGTGATGGGACATTGCTTGGAAGAGAACTTTATTCCAAGTAACACTTCTGACAAATAAATCTTGATACAGTATATCAATATATTTAGTACTTCAATAAATCTTGATACAGTATATCAATAAATTTAGTACTGCAATAAATCTTGATACACTATATCAATATATTTAATACTTCAATAAATCTTGATACAGTATATCAATATATTTAGTACTTCAATAAATAGATACACTATATCAATTTATTTAGTACTTAAATAACTCTTGATACACTATATCAATATATTTAGTACTTCAATAAATCATGATACAGTATATCAATATATTTAGTATTTAAATAACTCTTGATACACTATATCATTATATTTAGTACTTCAATAAATCTTGATACAGTATATCAATATATTTAGTACTTCAATACATTTTGATACACTATATCATTATATTTAGTACTTCAATAAATCTTGATACAGTATATCAATATATTTAGTACTTAAATAAATATTGATACACTATATCAATATATTTAGTACTTCAATAAATCTTGATACAGTATATCAATATATTTAATACTTCAATAAATATAGATACACTATATCAATATATTTAATACTTCAATAACTCTTGATACACTATATCAACCGCTCCGGTGGCCTAGTGGTTAGAGCATTCGCCGCGGAAGCGAGAGGTCATGGGTTCAATCCCCGGCCGAGTCATACCAAAGACTTACAAAAATTGTACTAACAGCTGCCTCGCTTGACGCTCAGCATTAAGAGGTTAGTGTTAGGACTGGTCGGCCTGGTGTCAGGATAATGTGATTGGGTGGGACATCATGCTCCATGTCTGCGGCATGATGTCTCAGTGCTAGACATCACTATAAACTGCCTCACAGCAGACATCGTAGCAACATGACTGAAAAATTGTTAAAGCTACGTTAAAAATCCTAATCAAACAAACAAACACTATATCAATATGTTTAATACTTCAAAAACTCTTGATACAATATATCAATATGTTTAGTACTTCAATAAATCTTGATACAGTATATCAATATATTTAGTACTTCAATACATTTTTATACACTATATCAATATATTTAGTACTTCAATACATTTTGATACACTATATCAATATATTTAGTACTTCAATAAATCTTGATACAGTATATCAATATGTTTAGTACTTCAATAAATCTTGATTCAGTTTGATGGTTCTGCATCAGAATATGAAGTCAAAATCATATTTTCCTACCGCTATGGTGGACCTCCACAACAAAAGATGTACAAGATACTTTCAAATAATTTAAAGTAATTAGCTAATCCCAACAGAAGAACATGTCATGTAATACACTTGAATCCGAGATGATAACTTGAGGTATTTCTTGTAATTTCAGTTTTCTTATGAATATAAATTTTTAGAAATCCTTTAAAGGTGAAAGTGTGATGCATATACCAGAATACAAGAACCTAAAGCATAAAAATTAGAATGTAGTCTAACTTAATATTGACAACAGTAATCACAATAATGTAGAATCCTTGTGTACAAATATTCCTACTTTCTTGTTAAAGCATTCAAAAATTGATTTAAATAAGTGAAAACATGGCTGGCAGTCTCAAACTATACATTTCAGAAGCCAAACGCAAAGCTGCAGCATTATATGCAAAGGGTAGTAGAGAGTAAGCATTTGTGTTAGATAGTCAGAAATGGTGTGCATTAACAAATCTAGTGAGAAAACTCCATAACTGAGCTGAACAAACTTGTGTGGCCATCAGATGAGAGGCTTGGCATGAATGGTCGGAGGGGCTCGACTTGATCGTCAGCACCCTACAAGGATAAAAAGTGCTAAGTCACTAAAATCTATTAGCTATAATAGCTCAAAAGATAAGCATGTGAATGCCAATTGCATGATGGATGTAATATGTAGTCATGACATATGATAGGAAGGAAAGAAGAGACAACAAATATCTTGACCTGCTTTAATAAATGCAAGTTCACAAATATATAAGTCAATATTGACAAAGAATTCCATTGAAATTGAATCATGACAAGTTTTTCCTCCTGGTGCAGATGAATTGCAAAGTTTCAGCCAGGTTTCAAAAAGAAGGGGTCAACTTTGAAAAAGTATGCCAGTGATGTTATCATAATTGGTCAACCTCTTAATAAAGCGAGATATAATTTTTAAATTATATTTTCCTTACTAATTGCATGAAAAACAAAATAAATTGGCTTCTTTAAAATAAAGATTCACCTATCTGGTGTCTCCAACCTTACTGTAGCAACACAGAAGCTCTTCAATTTTCTGACCTCTAACAGCAGTCATCAGTCCACAATTTTATGCCTCTCTAACATTAATCGTCATTTTATCCTCCACTAACAGTAGCTGACCTGCCAACCCATACAAACTTGTCTCAGTAAGGCAGCTGATTTCTTTCTTTAATGCTAACCAGTTTTTAGCGAGGTTAACAAAATATCAATAACTGCTATTGTTAAGCTGGTACACATAATTAAAAGTTCAACATGGAGATGATAACATTATATTCAACTGAAAAGTTTGTAAAGAACGCATATACTTTATTTCTCACTAGAACAGTGGCACAAGCTTTAGTTCCAAGCCATATGAAACTCGATGGCTTGTTGCGACCTCTCAGCTTGATGTAATTATTGGACTTTCTTTTGCCATTTCCTATGGCGATGGCAATTATACCTCCTGCCACGAGACATGATCAAATTGGCATGTGATGTCCAATAAACATAATTGAGTCCTTTTCATCTTTTATTCACAAGAATCTAAATATTCCTTTTTATTTTTCTGTGTTGATTATTAAAACTTTCTAGAGGCTTAAACATGCATCACTTTCGAGATGCCATTTTAAAAAATTTCCATAATCAACAGTGAACCATGAAGACACTTTGCATGAATAAATAGGTGCAGTTGAAAGTGTCTGGGGTGCTGCTGTAAAGTTAGTCTGGTTCCCTAACTAATTTAACTAATTCTATGATGAAACCCGGATCCAAATTTTTACACACTCAGATGAATCAATTATTCAGATGTTTAGGTAACAATCCTATTTTTCATAGTATTTGCAAGTATACCGTAAGTCCAAATTTTAAGAGTAGTTTTTGTAAGACTTATGGCAAAAGAGTTGGAAGGTCTGCAGTATTCATCAGTATTTTATGCCCCTCTAACAGTAGTTGTCAGTATTGTATGATCCCACTGACAGTAGTCATCAGTATTTAATGCCCCTCTAGCAGTAGTTGTCAGTATTTAATGCCCCTCTACCAGAAGTCATCATTATGTTATGCCCTACTAAAAGTAGTCATCAGTATTTTATGCCCCTCTACCAGAAGTCATCATCATGTTATGCCCTACTAAAAGTGGTCATCAGTATTTAATGCCCCTCTACCAGAAGTCATCATCATGTTATGCCCTACTAAAAGTAGTCATCAGTATTTCATGCCCCTCTACCAGAAGTCATCATCATGTTATGCCCTACTAAAAGTAATCATCAGTATTTCATGCCCCTCTACCAGAAGTCATCATCATGTTATGCCCTACTAAAAGTAGTCATCAGTATTTTATGCCCCTCTACCAGAAGTCATCAGTATTTTATGCCCCTCTACCAGAAGTCATCATCATTTTATGCCTCTCTAACAGTAGTCATCAGTATTTGCAAATATTTGCAAAGTTACAGATCTGAAACAATTTCTTGTAGATGTGGATTACAATTCATTGCTGAAAGTTGCATTTCTTCAAATTTTGTCTTGTGTGTGTTTCACTTTTGCCTTGCTTTTGTTTGTTGATTTTTGTCTCTCACTTTTGAGTGTTTAGTTTCTATCGTTTTTTTTAATTTTTTTGTTGCCTTTTTTGCCATTTGTGTGTTAGTTTTATTTGGAATTTTGTGTGTTTGAGTTTTATCATGGCTAATGTTTGGTTGAGTTTTATCTTGGCTAGTGTTTGAGTTTTGTCATGGCTTTTGTGTGTTTCACTGGTTAGACTATTAGAGCCATCATGCAGACAATTTTAGAGCCTATGCATGATATATACATGTACATGATACTGGTGTAAAGAAATTATTTTTGGTTGTCTATACATGTACATGATACTGGTGTAAAGAAATTATTTTTGGTTGTCTATACATGTACATGATACTGGTGTAAAGAAATTATCTTTGGTTGTCTATACATGTACATGATACTGGTGTAAAGAAATTATCTTTGGTTGTCTATACATGTACATGATACTGGTGTAAAGAAATTATTTTGGTTGTCTATACATGTACATGATACTGGTGTAAAGAAATTATTTTTGGTTGTCTATACATGTACATGATACTGGTGTAAAGAAATTATTTTTGGTTGTCTATACATGTACATGATACTGGTGTAAAGAAATTATTTTTGGTTGTCTATACATGTACATGATACTGGTGTAAAGAAATTATTTTTGGTTGTCTATACATGTACATGATACTGGTGTAAAGAAATTATTTTTAGTTGTCTATACATGTACATGATACTGGTGTAAAGAAATTATCTTTGGTTGTCTATACATGTACATGATACTGGTGTAAAGAAATTATTTTTGGTTGTCTATACATGTACATGATACTGGTGTAAAGAAATTATTTTTGGTTGTCTATACATGTACATGATACTGGTGTAAAGAAATTATTTTTGGTTTCCTATACATGTACATGATACTGGTGTAAAGAAATTATTTTTGGTTGTCTATACATGTACATGATACTGGTGTAAAGAAATTATTTTTGGTTGTCTATACATGTACATGATACTGGTGTAAAGAAATTATTTTTGGTTGTCTATACATGTACATGATACTGGTGTAAAGAAATTATTTTTGGTTTCCTATACATGTACATGATACTGGTGTAAAGAAATTATTTTTGGTTGTCTATACATGTACATGATACTGGTGTAAAGAAATTATTTTTGGTTGTCTATACATGTACATGATACTGGTGTAAAGAAATTATTTTTGGTTGTCTATACATGTACATGATACTGGTGTAAAGAAATTATTTTTGGTTGTCTATACATGTACATGATACTGGTGTAAAGAAATTATTTTTGGTTTCCTATACATGTACATGATACTGGTGTAAAGAAATTATTTTTGGTTGTCTATACATGTACATGATACTGGTGTAAAGAAATTATTTTTGGTTGTCTATACATGTACATGATACTGGTGTAAAGAAATTATTTTTGGTTGTCTATACATGTACATGTTACTGGTGTAAAGAAATTATTTTTGGTTGTCTATACATGTACATGATACTGGTGTAAAGAAATTATTTTTGGTTGTCTATACATGTACATGATACTGGTGTAAAGAAATTATTTTTGGTTGTCTATACATGTACATGATACTGGTGTAAAGAAATTATTTTTGGTTTCCTATACATGTACATGATATTGATGTAAAGAAATTATTTTTGGTTGCCTATACATGTACATGATACTGGTGTAAAGAAATTATTTTTGGTTGTCTATACATGTACATGATACTGGTGTAAAGAAATTATTTTTGGTTTCCTATACATGCACATGATACTGGTGTAAAGAAATTATTTTTGGTTGTCTATACATGTACATGATACTGGTGTAAAGAAATTATTTTTGGTTGTCTATACATGTACATGATACTGGTGTAAAGAAATTATTTTTGGTTGTCTATACATGTACATGATATTGGTGTAAAGAAATTATTTTTGGTTGTCTATACATGTACATGATATTGATGTAAAGAAATTATTTTTGGTTGTCTATACATGTACATGATACTGGTGTAAAGAAATTATTTTTGGTTGTCTATACATGTACATGATACTGGTGTAAAGAAATTATCTTTGGTTGTCTATACATGTACATGATACTGGTGTAAAGAAATTATTTTTGGTTGTCTATACATGTACATGATACTGGTGTAAAGAAATTATCTTTGGTTGTCTATACATGTACATGATACTGGTGTAAAGAAATTATTTTTGGTTGTCTATACATGTACATGATACTGGTGTAAAGAAATTATTTTTGGTTGTCTATACATGTACATGATACTGGTGTAAATAAATTATTTTTGGTTGTTTATACATGTACATGATATTGATGTAAAGAAATTATTTTTGGTTGTTTATACATGTACATGATACTGATGTAAAGAAATTATTTTGGTTTCCTATACATGTACATGATACTGGTGTAAAGAAATTATTTTTGGTTGTCTATACATGTACATGATATTGATGTAAAGAAATTATTTTTTGTTGTCTATACATGTACATGATACTGGTGTAAAGAAATTATTTTTGGTTGTCTATACATGTACATGATATTGATGTAAAGAAATTATTTTTGGTTGCCTATACATGTACATGATATTGATGTAAAGAAATTATTTTTGGTTTCCTATACATGTACATGATACTGGTGTAAAGAAATTATTTTTGGTTGTCTATACATGTACATGATACTGGTGTAAAGAAATTATTTTTGGTTTCCTATACATGTACATGATACTGGTGTAAAGAAATTATTTTTGGTTGTCTATACATGTACATGATACTGGTGTAAAGAAATTATCTTTGGTTGCCTATACATGTACATGATACTGGTGTAAAGAAATTATCTTTGGTTGTCTATACATGTACATGATACTGGTGTAAAGAAATTATTTTTGGTTGTCTATACATGTACATGATACTGGTGTAAAGAAATTATTTTTGGTTGTCTATACATGTACATGATACTGGTGTAAAGAAATTATTTTTGGTTGTCTATACATGTACATGATACTGGTGTAAAGAAATTATTTTTGGTTGTCTATACATGTACATGATATTGATGTAAAGAAATTATTTTTGGTTGTCTATACATGTACATGATACTGGTGTAAAGAAATTATTTTTGGTTGTCTATACATGTACATGATATTGATGTAAAGAAATTATTTTTGGTTGTCTATACATGTACATGATACTGGTGTAAAGAAATTATTTTTGGTTGTCTATACATGTACATGATACTGGTGTAAAGAAATTATTTTTGGTTGTCTATACATGTACATGATATTGATGTAAAGAAATTATTTTTGGTTGCCTATACATGTACATGATATTGATGTAAAGAAATTATTTTTGGTTTCCTATACATGTACATGATATTGATGTAAAGAAATTATTTTTGGTTTCCTATACATGTACATGATACTGGTGTAAAGAAACTGTTATTGGTTTCCTATACATGTACATGATATTGATGTAAAGAAATTATTTTGGTTTCCTATACATGTACATGATACTGGTGTAAAGAAATTATTTTTGGTTGTCTATACATGTACATGATACTGGTGTAAAGAAATTATTTTTGGTTGTCTATACATGTACATGATACTGGTGTAAAGAAATTATCTTTGGTTGTCTATACATGTACATGATACTGGTGTAAAGAAATTATTTTTGGTTGCCTATACATGTACATGATACTGGTGTAAAGAAATTATTTTTGGTTGTCTATACATGTACATGATACTGGTGTAAAGAAATTATTTTTGGTTGTCTATACATGTACATGATACTGGTGTAAAGAAATTATTTTTGGTTGTCTATACATGTACATGATACTGGTGTAAAGAAATTATTTTTGGTTGTCTATACATGTACATGATACTGGTGTAAAGAAATTATTTTTGGTTGTCTATACATGTACATGATACTGGTGTAAAGAAATTATTTTTGGTTGTCTATACATGTACATGATACTGGTGTAAAGAAATTATTTTTGGTTGTCTATACATGTACATGATACTGGTGTAAAGAAATTATTTTTGGTTGTCTATACATGTACATGATACTGGTGTAAAGAAATTATTTTTGGTTGTCTATACATGTACATGATACTGGTGTAAAGAAATTATTTTTGGTTGTCTATACATGTACATGATATTGGTGTAACGAAATTATTTTTGGTTGTCTATACATGTACATGATACTGGTGTAAAGAAATTATTTTGGTTTCCTATACATGTACATGATACTGGTGTAAAGAAATTATTTTTGGTTGTCTATACATGTACATGATATTGATGTAAAGAAATTATTTTTGGTTGTCTATACATGTACATGATACTGGTGTAAAGAAATTATTTTTGGTTGTCTATACATGTACATGATACTGGTGTAAATAAATTATTTTTGGTTGTTTATACATGTACATGATATTGATGTAAAGAAATTATTTTTGGTTGTTTATACATGTACATGATACTGATGTAAAGAAATTATTTTGGTTTCCTATACATGTACATGATACTGGTGTAAAGAAATTATTTTTGGTTGTCTATACATGTACATGATATTGATGTAAAGAAATTATTTTTTGTTGTCTATACATGTACATGATACTGGTGTAAAGAAATTATTTTTGGTTGTCTATACATGTACATGATATTGATGTAAAGAAATTATTTTTGGTTGCCTATACATGTACATGATATTGATGTAAAGAAATTATTTTTGGTTTCCTATACATGTACATGATACTGGTGTAAAGAAATTATTTTTGGTTGTCTATACATGTACATGATACTGGTGTAAAGAAATTATTTTTGGTTTCCTATACATGTACATGATACTGGTGTAAAGAAATTATTTTTGGTTGTCTATACATGTACATGATACTGGTGTAAAGAAATTATCTTTGGTTGCCTATACATGTACATGATACTGGTGTAAAGAAATTATCTTTGGTTGTCTATACATGTACATGATACTGGTGTAAAGAAATTATTTTTGGTTGTCTATACATGTACATGATACTGGTGTAAAGAAATTATTTTTGGTTGTCTATACATGTACATGATACTGGTGTAAAGAAATTATTTTTGGTTGTCTATACATGTACATGATACTGGTGTAAAGAAATTATTTTTGGTTGTCTATACATGTACATGATATTGATGTAAAGAAATTATTTTTGGTTGTCTATACATGTACATGATACTGGTGTAAAGAAATTATTTTTGGTTGTCTATACATGTACATGATATTGATGTAAAGAAATTATTTTTGGTTGTCTATACATGTACATGATACTGGTGTAAAGAAATTATTTTTGGTTGTCTATACATGTACATGATACTGGTGTAAAGAAATTATTTTTGGTTGTCTATACATGTACATGATATTGATGTAAAGAAATTATTTTTGGTTGCCTATACATGTACATGATATTGATGTAAAGAAATTATTTTTGGTTTCCTATACATGTACATGATATTGATGTAAAGAAATTATTTTTGGTTTCCTATACATGTACATGATACTGGTGTAAAGAAACTGTTATTGGTTTCCTATACATGTACATGATATTGATGTAAAGAAATTATTTTGGTTTCCTATACATGTACATGATACTGGTGTAAAGAAATTATTTTTGGTTGTCTATACATGTACATGATACTGGTGTAAAGAAATTATTTTTGGTTGTCTATACATGTACATGATACTGGTGTAAAGAAATTATCTTTGGTTGTCTATACATGTACATGATACTGGTGTAAAGAAATTATTTTTGGTTGCCTATACATGTACATGATACTGGTGTAAAGAAATTATTTTTGGTTGTCTATACATGTACATGATACTGGTGTAAAGAAATTATTTTTGGTTGTCTATACATGTACATGATACTGGTGTAAAGAAATTATTTTTGGTTGTCTATACATGTACATGATACTGGTGTAAAGAAATTATTTTTGGTTGTCTATACATGTACATGATACTGGTGTAAAGAAATTATTTTTGGTTGTCTATACATGTACATGATACTGGTGTAAAGAAATTATTTTTGGTTGTCTATACATGTACATGATACTGGTGTAAAGAAATTATTTTTGGTTGTCTATACATGTACATGATACTGGTGTAAAGAAATTATTTTTGGTTGTCTATACATGTACATGATACTGGTGTAAAGAAATTATTTTTGGTTGTCTATACATGTACATGATACTGGTGTAAAGAAATTATTTTTGGTTGTCTATACATGTACATGATATTGGTGTAACGAAATTATTTTTGGTTGTCTATACATGTACATGATACTGGTGTAAAGAAATTATTTTGGTTTCCTATACATGTACATGATACTGGTGTAAAGAAATTATTTTTGGTTGTCTATACATGTACATGATATTGATGTAAAGAAATTATTTTTGGTTGTCTATACATGTACATGATACTGGTGTAAAGAAATTATTTTTGGTTGTCTATACATGTACATGATACTGGTGTAAAGAAATTATTTTTGGTTGTCTATACATGTACATGATATTGATGTAAAGAAATTATTTTTGGTTGCCTATACATGTACATGATATTGATGTAAAGAAATTATTTTTGGTTTCCTATACATGTACATGATACTGGTGTAAAGAAATTATTTTTGGTTGTCTATACATGTACATGATACTGGTGTAAAGAAATTATCTTTGGTTGTCTACACATGTACATGATACTGGTGTAAAGAAATTATTTTTGGTTGTCTATACATGTACATGATACTGGTGTAAAGAAATTATCTTTGGTTGTCTATACATGTACATGATACTGGTGTAAAGAAATTATTTTTGGTTGTCTATACATGTACATGATACTGGTGTAAAGAAATTATTTTTGGTTGTCTATACATGTACATGATACTGGTGTAAAGAAATTATTTTTGGTTGTCTATACATGTACATGATACTGGTGTAAAGAAATTATTTTTGGTTGTCTATACATGTACATGATACTGGTGTAAAGAAATTATTTTTGGTTGTCTATACATGTACATGATACTGGTGTAAAGAAATTATTTTTGGTTGTCTATACATGTACATGATACTAGTGTAAAGAAATTATTTTTGGTTGTCTATACATGTACATGATACTGGTGTAAAGAAATTATTTTTGGTTGTCTATACATGTACATGATACTGGTGTAAAGAAATTATTTTTGGTTGTCTATACATGTACATGATATTGATGTAAAGAAATTATTTTGGTTTCCTATACATGTACATGATACTGGTGTAAAGAAATTATTTTTGGTTGTCTATACATGTACATGATATTGATGTAAAGAAATTATTTTTGGTTGTCTATACATGTACATGATACTGGTGTAAAGAAATTATTTTTGGTTGTCTATACATGTACATGATACTGGTGTAAAGAAATTATTTTTGGTTTCCTATACATGTACATGATACTGGTGTAAAGAAATTATTTTTGGTTGTCTATACATGTACATGATACTGGTGTAAAGAAATTATTTTTGGTTTCCTATACATGTACATGATACTGGTGTAAAGAAACTGTTATTGGTTTCCTATACATGTACATGATATTGATGTAAAGAAATTATTTTGGTTTCCTATACATGTACATGATACTGGTGTAAAGAAATTATTTTTGGTTGTCTATACATGTACATGATACTGGTGTAAAGAAATTATTTTTGGTTGTCTATACATGTACATGATACTGGTGTAAAGAAATTATCTTTGGTTGTCTATACATGTACATGATACTGGTGTAAAGAAATTATTTTTGGTTGCCTATACATGTACATGATACTGGTGTAAAGAAATTATCTTTGGTTGTCTATACATGTACATGATACTGGTGTAAAGAAATTATTTTTGGTTGTCTATACATGTACATGATACTGGTGTAAAGAAATTATTTTTGGTTGTCTATACATGTACATGATACTGGTGTAAAGAAATTATTTTTGGTTGTCTATACATGTACATGATACTGGTGTAAAGAAATTATTTTTGGTTGTCTATACATGTACATGATACTGGTGTAAAGAAATTATTTTTGGTTGTCTATACATGTACATGATATTGATGTAAAGAAATTATTTTTGGTTGTCTATACATGTACATGATACTGGTGTAAAGAAATTATTTTGGTTTCCTATACATGTACATGATACTGGTGTAAAGAAATTATTTTTGGTTGTCTATACATGTACATGATATTGATGTAAAGAAATTATTTTTGGTTGTCTATACATGTACATGATACTGGTGTAAAGAAATTATTTTTGGTTGTCTATACATGTACATGATATTGATGTAAAGAAATTATTTTTGGTTGCCTATACATGTACATGATATTGATGTAAAGAAATTATTTTTGGTTTCCTATACATGTACATGATACTGGTGTAAAGAAATTATTTTTGGTTGTCTATACATGTACATGATACTGGTGTAAAGAAATTATTTTTGGTTTCCTATACATGTACATGATACTGGTGTAAAGAAACTGTTATTGGTTTCCTATACATGTACATGATATTGATGTAAAGAAATTATTTTGGTTTCCTATACATGTACATGATACTGGTGTAAAGAAATTATTTTTGGTTTCCTATACATGTACATGATACTGGTGTAAAGAAATTATTTTTGGTTTCCTATACATGTACATGATTCTGGTGTAAAGAAACTGTTATTGGTTTCCTATACATGTACATGATATTGATGTAAAGAAATTATTTTGGTTTCCTATACATGTACATGATACTGGTGTAAAGAAATTATTTTTGGTTGTCTATACATGTACATGATACTGGTGTAAAGAAATTATTTTTGGTTGCCTATACATGTACATGATTCTGGTGTAAAGAAACTGTTATTGGTTTCCTATACATGTACATGATATTGATGTAAAGAAATTATTTTTGGTTGTCTATACATGTACATGATACTGGTGTAAAGAAATTATTTTTGGTTGTCTATACATGTACATGATACTGGTGTAAAGAAATTATTTTTGGTTGTCTATACATGTACATGATACTGGTGTAAAGAAATTATTTTTGGTTGCCTATACATGTACATGATACTGATGTAAAGAAATTATTTTTGGTTTCCTATACATGTACATGATTCTGGTGTAAAGAAACTGTTATTGGTTTCCTATACATGTACATGATATTGATGTAAAGAAATTATTTTGGTTTCCTATACATGTACATGATACTGGTGTAAAGAAATTATTTTTGGTTGTCTATACATGTACATGATACTGGTGTAAAGAAATTATTTTTGGTTGCCTATACATGTACATGATTCTGGTGTAAAGAAACTGTTATTGGTTTCCTATACATGTACATGATATTGATGTAAAGAAATTATTTTTGGTTGTCTATACATGTACGTGATACTGGTGTAAAGAAATTATTTTTGGTTGTCTATACATGTACATGATACTGGTGTAAAGAAATTATTTTTGGTTGTCTATACATGTACATGATACTGGTGTAAAGAAATTATTTTTGGTTGCCTATACATGTACATGATAGTGATGTAAAGAAATTATTTTTGGTTGTCTATACATGTACATGATACTGGTGTAAAGAAATTATTTTTGGTTGCCTATACATGTACATGATACTGGTGTAAAGAAATTATTTTTGGTTGTCTATACATGTACATGATATTGGTGTAAAGAAATTATTTTTGGTTGTCTATACATGTACATGATACTGGTGTAAAGAAATTATTTTTGGTTGTCTATACATGTACATGATACTGGTGTAAAGAAATTATTTTTGGTTGCCTATACATGTACATGATATTGATGTAAAGAAATTATTTTTGGTTGTCTATACATGTACATGATACTGGTGTAAAGAAATTATTTTTGGTTGCCTATACATGTACATGATATTGATGTAAAGAAATTATTTTTGGTTGTCTATACATGTACATGATACTGGTGTAAAGAAATTATTTTTGGTTGCCTATACATGTACATGATACTGGTGTAAAGAAATTATTTTTGGTTGTCTATACATGTACATGATATTGGTGTAAAGAAATTATTTTTGGTTGTCTATACATGTACATGATACTGGTGTAAAGAAATTATTTTTGGTTGTCTATACATGTACATGATACTGGTGTAAAGAAATTATTTTTGGTTGTCTATACATGTACATGATTCTGGTGTAAAGAAACTGTTATTGGTTTCCTATACATGTACATGATATTGATGTAAAGAAATTATTTTGGTTTCCTATACATGTACATGATACTGGTGTAAAGAAATTATTTTTGGTTGTCTATACATGTACATGATACTGGTGTAAAGAAATTATTTTTGGTTGTCTATACATGTACATGATTCTGGTGTAAAGAAACTGTTATTGGTTTCCTATACATGTACATGATATTGATGTAAAGAAATTATTTTGGTTTCCTATACATGTACATGATACTGGTGTAAAGAAATTATTTTGGTTTCCTATACATGTACATGATACTGGTGTAAAGAAATTATTTTTGGTTTCCTATACATGTACATGATATTGATGTAAAGAAATTATTTTTGGTTGCCTATACATGTACATGATACTGGTGTAGAGAAATTATTTTTGGTTGCCTATACATGTACATGATACTGGTGTAGAGAAATTATTTTTGGTTGTCTATACATGTACATGATACTGGGGTAAAGAAATTGTTTTTGGTTGTCTATACATGTACATGATACTGGTGTAAAGAAATTGTTTTTGGTTGTCTATACATGTACATGATACTGGTGTAAAGAAATTGTTGCGCCATCACTGGCGCATTTCTTTTTCTTGTTTGTGGCACATGATATCTATTTTGGACAAATCCTGCAATGATGCATCCTGGCTGAAACACCAGAGTCTGATTATTTTTGAAAATATTAAGTTACTCAGTACTTCTGCAGCAATTCATATACATAAGGCAGAAAATAACTGTTTTATGTGCATCTTATAATACCAGTGCTTGAAATATACAAGCTGCAGTAATTTCAGTTTTATCGTGATATTTGGAATGTGATTCAACCATTTCGACACCAAATGTAGCCATCTTATGCTGCAGGTCTGGGGAGACCTTTTTATAATACCAGTGGGTTTTATGAATGTTCTGAATGTAATACAGTTGTGAACTTGGAATATATTATTTGAACGCAGATCCCCATCATAGTACCTCATACAAAAGTTTAATACAGGTGTAACAGAAAGACAGATGTATGGATAGAAGAACAAGGACAATGTAAAAATTGTTGTGGTGAAGCATAAGACAAATTTCTTTGGGTGTTAAGAATGCTCTACTGCAAATAGTGTAATACAACCTGCAATACATTATACAACTGCAAGATCTGGAATCAGTCTGTTTGTAATGGGGAGTATGTTGTACACAGGTAAATGCACTCACAATCAACTAATTCAAGTGGCTTTGCTCCCAGCTAATGTATGGCTTTTCATTGATTCTAGAAAGGCATATAACAATGAAATGTTTTTGGAAAAGTCTTAAGTAAGTATATGTCAAGACAATGAATGCCCAGGAATTCAATGTAAGACAATTTCTTCCTTTTAATTGCAGAAAATGTTCAAAATAGCTACTAAGGAGGACATACTGCATGACAGCTTGACACTATTTTCATTCAGGACGAGCAGACATTATTGGATGTCTTTTGGTGACAACACTAATTCAATAAAGTGTTACGTGCTTAGGCTTGAATAAACAGTAACATAGAAAGAGTGAAAATAACAAGCTTGTAAAAACTTAATAAACAATTTATTAAGCACAAATATTTTCCAGAAAAGAAAAATAAACTTCTGGTTTTAAGAATCAATTCCCAAAATTAATCCAAAAATAACTCAAAATATAATCCACTTTTTAAATTGCAAAAGTCCTGGTAATAAAATGTCCTAATAATTCCAATTTCGAATCTAGGTGAAGCATCCAAGATGGAAGATGATGTCAAGTGATGAAGTCAGTTCTGGTCTTATGAAATTCAATGAGCATAATTATTTTCCAGATATATAACAAAATCAATCCTCTTGATCCAAACGAATTGAAATAATTTCCAGTACAAGGTAATTTAAAATAACTCAAAACAATACAACTTAATATTCTAACAGCCCAACTTCTACTAAATAGTTCGCTCCAAAACATAATTTATATACCTATTTTTATGTAAACAAGGAAGGGGTCACATGATCTTCTAGAATCTTTTAGAACAAATTTACGTTCAAAAAAATCTTGTACACACCATATGACCCAGATGAGAATCGGTTATTTTAACTCTCAAGAACTAAAAATAGAAAGATGTTTATAACAAAGCTCCATAATGTCCTCGGAATCAACCAATCATTTTAAAAGCTTGTTTACAACTCTGAAGCTAGTTCAGAAATGAGGTCAACATCTGGTGTTTATTTGTAAAGTACAGATTGTCCCACTTTTAAAAAAAAATATCTCCCAATGAATGAATCTTGAGCTTAAAATGTCAAATTTAAATCTGACAAACAAACAATTAAAACAAACGTAAATAACTTAAATATACGTAACACCTTCCCCCATAAAATAAAAAGAACGTTTATATGATAAAACTTTCTTTTTACCACAAACCAATTTACATCTGAGGTTAAAAGAACTTGTATAAATTATAGTGTATATGATATAATATATTGTTATACATGGGAAAGTGCGTCTGCTATTAAATTATCTTTTCCCTTGATGTGCCGGATGTCAAGATTATATTCCTGCAATAACAAACTCCACCTTAGTAATCTTTGATTTTTATTTTTCATCTTGCCGATGAAAGTAAGGGGGTTGTGGTCACTAAAAACTATAATCGAAGAAGGAGCTGAACTAAGATAAACTTCAAAATGTTGTAAAGCCAAAATCAATGCCAAATATTCCTTCTTGATAGTTTAATAATTTCTCTGGTGCTTATTTAATTTCTTTGAAAAATAGCACACTGGATGTTCAATACCATTTTTGTCTTCTTGAATTAAAACTGCTCCAACACCAACATCACTTGCATCGACAGATAATTTGAAAGACTGACTGAAATTTGAAGCTGCAATAACTGGTGCTGTTTCAAGTATGGCTTTTAACTTGTCAATAGCCTCCTGACATTTTTCAGTCCAAAAGAACTTGCTCTTCTTCTTCAATAAATTTGTCAGGGGTTCTGCAATTATAGAAAAATTGGAACAAAATTTCCAAAAGTATCCGGCCATACCTAAAAATCGCATCAGTTGCTTTCTATTTTCAGGCACAGGGAATTTAAAAATAGCCTCAACCTTAGCATTTATTGGTTTAACTTGTCCATGTTCCACAATATGTCCTAAGAAAGTCACACTAGCACAGCAGAACTAACTTTTAGATAAATTAACTGTCAAACATGCATCAGCGAGTCTGTCAAAATTTTTTTTGAATTGTTGCTAGATGTTCTATCCAGGTGTCATTGTAGATGATGACGTCATCTATATAGGCATCACAATTTTCTAGACCAGAGGTGATCATATTCATGAGATGTTGAAATGTACTTGGTGACCCTTTCATCCCGAATGGCATTACTTTATATTGGTAAAGTCCATCTGGAGTCACAAATGCCGAGATTTCCTTTGCTCTTTCCGTTAATGGAATCTGCCAAAATCCTTTCAGAAGGTCAAATTTGGTGACATACTTGGCATTCCCAATTTTATCAATACAATCGTCAATTTTTGGTAATGGGAATGAATCTGTTTTTGTCACACTGTTCACCTTCCTATAATCAGTACACATACGGAAAGTTTTATCTGGTTATGGAACAAGTATGCATGGTGAACTCCAATCACTTTTACTGGGCTCGATAAAATCATTCTCCAGCAAATATAGAATTTCCTTTTTTAAGTATTCCTGTTTGAATGGATTCATCCTGTATGGATGTTGTTTTACAGGTTTGGAATTTACAATTTCAACGTCATGAAAAATTTTGTTTGTCCGTGTAGGAACATCTGGAAATAAGTGCTCATATTCAAATAATAACTGTTTCAGTTCATTTCTTTCTTGCACTTGCAAATGTGAAAGTTTCTGGTCTAGATCTTTCGAAATTTCTGAATTACAAAGATTCGTCATTTCAATATCAGTAGAATCTGATGATATTCCTTCACTGAGTGGGACAGGTACAACTAAATTAATTACATGTTTAACATGGATATCTCTTTCAATATACTCTTTTAGCATGTTTATATGGCAGAGTTGTATTTGTTTGCGCCTCCCAGGAGTATTTATGATGTAATTTAAGTCATTCATTTTCCTGTCAACTGTGTAGGGACCATAATATTTGGCCTGAAGAGGATTTTGTGGCATTGGTAAGAGAGCCATGACTCTATCACCAGGCTGAAAACTCCTTTCCTTTGATTTTTTATCATATCTTGATTTCATTTTAGATTGAGCAGAGTGCAGATTTGTTCTTGCGACCTCACAAGCCTTTGACAACTTGTATCTAAAATCGGAAACATAATCAAGAAGATTGATCTCAGTATCTTCATTAGAGAGAAGTTTCTCTTTCAATAATTTCAATGGTCCACACACAGTGTGTCCAAAAACCAGTTCAAAGGGACTGAAGCCTAAAGATTCTTGAACTGATTCTCTAACAGCAAACAACAGTAAATGAATGCCTTCATCCCAATCTTTATTCGGATCAAAACAATATGATTGGATCATATTTTTCAAAGTCTGATGGAATCTTTCTAATGCCCCTTGGCTCTCAGGGTGATAGGCAGAAGATTTGAATTGCTGAATGCCCAATTCATACATAACTTGTTGGAAAATTCCAGACATGAAGTTTGAACCTTGATCAGACTGAACAGATCTGGGAAGGCCATACTGAGTAAAAAACTTTATCAAAACTTTTACTATCGTTTTAGTTTTTATATTCCTCAACGGAATTGCCTCTGGAAACCTTGTTGACGCACACATAATGGTCAACAGGTATTGGTTACCTGACTTGGTCTTGAGTAAGGGACCTACACAATCTACCATAATTCTACTAAATGGTTCGTCAAAGGCAGGAATAGGTTGTAGATGAGCCTTAGGTATCTTCTGATTGGGTTTTCCTACCATCTGACAAGTATGACAAGATATACAGTATTTGGCAACATCACATTTGATTTTTGGCCAATAGAAGTGAGTCAAGATCTTGTGATAAGTTTTATCAATCCCTAAATGACCAGCCAAAGTTGTTTCATGGGCCAGGTTAAGTATTTCCTGTCTGTAAGGTTTTGGAACTACTGTTTGATAGGTCACCAACCACTCATCACCAGCAGGTACCTCGGGAGGTCTCCATTTTCTCATAAGAATTCCATTTTTAATGAAATAACAGAAAGGAACTTCAGTGGCTTCAGTCTCACTTATGGCCCTTTGAAACAAACAGGAGATCTCAGGATCTTTTTCCTGTTCGACGACAAGTGACTGTCGTTTATCACCCTAATTAGAATAAAGAGAATGTGTTGTTAAAAGAGGATCACTATGATCAATACCTTCTGATTGATCCAAACAAGGAGTAAAAGTGACCTCATCAAAAGCCTGACCTATAAACATGTCAGCTAAAGGAATACTGAGTTCATCAACATCATTCTGAAGAGCTTTCTTTGCCATAGCTCTGGTAACTGCACAAGCTTGAAATATTATCAGGGAATTCTTTTTCATTTGGATCAACTTTCTGATCCAAATCAGGCTTGTCAGTTACAAGTGGATTAACCACAACCTTGTGTCCATCTAAGTCGTTGCCTAGCAATAAATGAATGCCCTCAACGGGTAAAACCGAGACTGTTCCGACTGTCACAGGTCCTGGTACTAAGTCTGATGACAAATTTACACAATGGAGAGGAACATTAACAAAGCCGCACTCTACTCCCTGAATAAGAACACTTTCATTAGAAGAAGACTTCTCAGAAAAAGGCAAAGTACCTGACAATAAAAGACTCTGAGAAGCTCCTGTGTCCCTTAAAATTTTAATAGGAATGGGATTGGCTGAATCACCCAAGAGTGATATAGAACCCTTCGATATGAACGGTTCATAATTCTCCATAATAAAATCAGACTGGGATTTATTAGACCCAACAAATGTATTGCTTTCAATACATGACCATTACCTTGACCTCTTAGAAATAAGAACATTTGGAACAGGTCTGTCTTGATTCTGATGCCTATTTTTCAATTTGTAGCAATCAGAAATAACGTGTCCTTTTTTCTTGCAATAGGTACACGTCGGAAGAGACAAGGATCTAGAATCAAGCTTCTCTGAAGTTTGATTTTTGAAAGTTGTGCTGGTTTGAGTTTTAAAAGGGCTGGTATTAAACTGAAATACTTTTCTGCCAGAAGACTGTTGAGTAGAAGTCTTGTTAACAAAAGGAACTTTATGTGTCAAAGAATATTCATCAGCAGCTCGAGCAGCATTCTCCAAGGTTTCAATCCTATGCTCATCAAGATAAGACTTAACGTCACTATGGACACAGTTTTTGAACTCTTCAATTAATATCATTTGCTTGAGATTTTGATAATTTTGTTCGACTTTCTTGGCTAAGCACCATCTATCAAAAAAATGCTCTTTTTCTCTAGCAAATTCGACATGAGTCAGTCCAGCTTCTTTTCTGTAATTTCTGAATTTTTGCTGATAAGCTTTAGGAACTAACTCATAACCTCTTAGAATGCATTCTTTAACCACATCATAGTCACCACTCTGGTGAACAGACAGTGAAGTGTAAATATCACTAGCCCTACCAGTGAGTGCACATTACAATAACTGAGTCCAATGCTCCATTGGCCACTTTAAATTTTCTGCAACTTTTTCAAAATGAATCAAAGGGGGCACTAATCTAATATTCCTTGCTAAATCAAAACTTGAATTTGGATTTGAAGTATGAAGGTGTTTTTCACTTGCCAGCTCTATTTCCTTCATTTTATATTGATATTCCCTTTCTTCCTTCTCTCTCTTTATCAATTTGTTTTTCTTGTAACCGAATGTGCATCTGCTCTTTTTGTAATTCAAAATTGTCTTTCTTTCTCTTCTTTGTCATATTGTAATTGTTTTTCTTTCTCCCTTACCTGAAATTCCAGCTTCTTCAACTCTAATTCCATCTTGAATTTTAATTCTAATTTCTTTTTTTTAATGTCAGAGTCTGATGCAGACTTACTGACCAAAATCAAAGCACTTTTTTCCAAAACATTCTTTAAAACCAAAAATTGGACCAAAATCATTTTGATATCTTGTTTCGTTAAAGAAGCCTTGACTTCAGAAAGATCATATTTTCTGGCAAGTTGAATCAACTCATCTTTTTTGAAAAGATCTAATTGCTCCTGAGTAGGATTAGAAAGAAATATTTCTACTTTAGATGTCATTTTAATACAAGCCTGTCAATCTCACTAAAGATTTAAATTTTTTTTTAAAAACTAGGGGAATTCAAATTTAAAACAAAAGTTTTCTGAAAAAATTTCTAGCCAATTTCTAATTGATCCCAATCTTGGACGAGGCCACCAATTTCTATGTTACGTGCTTAGGTTCGAATAAACAGTAACATAGAAAGAGTGAAAATAACAAGCTTGTAAAAACTTAATAAACAATTTATTAAGCACAAATATTTTCCAGAAAAGAAAATCAAACTTACGGTTTTAAGAATAAATTCCCAAAATGAATCCAAAAATAATTCAAAATAATATCCACTAGTGAAATTGCAAAAGTCCTGGTAATAAAATGTCCTAATAATTCCCAGTTCGAATCTAGGAGAAGCATCCAAGATGAAAGACGATGTCACATGATGAAGTCAGTTCTGGTCTTATGAAATTCAATGAGCATAATTATTTTCCAGATAAATAACAAAATAAATCCTCTTGATCCAAACGAATTGAAATAATTTCCAGTACAAGGTAATTTAAAATAACTCAAAACAATACAACTTAATATTCTAACAGCCCAACTTCTACTAAACAGTTTGCTCCAAAACATAATTTATATACCTGTTTATACGTAAACAAGGAAGGGGTCACATGATCTTCTAGAATCTTTTAGAACAAATTTACGTTCAAAAAAATCTCGTACACACTGTATGACCCAGATGAGAATCAGTTATTTTAACTCTCAAGAACTAAAAATAGAAAGATGTTTATAACAAAGCTCCATAATGTCCTTGGAATCAATCATTTTAAAAGCTTGTTTACAACTCTGAAGCTAGTTCAGAAATGAAGTCAACATCTGGTGTTTATTTGTAAAGTACAGATCATCCCACTTTAAAAAAAAATATCTCCCAATGAATGAATCTTGAACTTAAAATGTCAAATTTGAATCTGACAAGCAAACAATCAAAACAAAAATAAATAACTTAAATCAAACATACATAACAAAAGCCATTCATTCTGGAGGTGTAGCAGCAATAAAATTTTCAAAATGGCCATCACAACAGACATTTCCATTGATGACCAACTAGGCATCATAAGTCTTTTAGTGAAATACTACCTTCTTCATTTAGAATGAACAAGACACCATAAGAAGTCCTTTTGCAAAACAAAGTTTTCTGATTTATTTTATTTCATATCCCAGATGAGCCCCCAATTTTTTAGTATGACTCTAAGGTCTTAAAGTAACAGATAGAATAAAAACCAACAAGTTTTGAAATATTCAACAAATGATTTATTTCCCTAAAGTAAAAAGTGAAAAAAAAATGAATTAAATCCCAAATAATTATAGAATTTCTAAGACAAGCCCAAATGCTTAAAGTGTTGAATAAATTTTAACGGTATTCCAAAATAAAAGCTACAAGTATTGAAGTGCCAAATTTCACTACAAATCCAAATCTCTATTTCCAGACAATATTAATTTTGAGCACATTGTATTTCCAAAGAATACCTTGAATTAAATAATTTGAATAAATAAATCCCATCCCAAATGAAATACTGGACACAACAATAATAAAACTGATTCTGCTCAGATTTTACAGCATGAATGAATAATTTCTAGAAAACAAGAATATTTAGTTCTCTACTTGACCACAGGTCACAATTAACATTTTCTAAATAAATAAAAACTATTATCTAATTGAAAATTACATTTTGGAAGGTTGCAAATGCTTTTAAAATAAAAATCTTAGTAATAATTGGATTGTAAATTATTAAACTAATAATAAAAATTGTGATTAACAACAGGCAGACCCAGAATTTCATGGGGGAATTTCCCAGGACCCTGTAGACCTAGCATTTCATGGGGGAATTTCCCATGTTCTGGACTCAAGACTGATATAAACATGTGGCATATAAAACCAAATCAATGACTCAGCTCAATTAGAAAATGAACAGGATCTTGGACAAGGTGAAGTCCAAAATGCAATTATCTATAATTGCACATACATAATGAATAAAAAGACCAACAAACAATGCAAATGAAATATACATAACAGCATATATGACATTTTGCATGAATGGTAGCATTGGGGCCTTAAAGAAAATTAGAGATCCTATGAAGTCTTGTGGTAAAACTCCATGTTGATAATACAGCTTTCCATTCTGGGAGTCTAGCAATAACAAGATTTTCAAGATAGCAGTCATATTGGAAATCAGAGTGGCACCATATTCATTTATTGGTGGAAGCACAAAACTGATATGACCACCCATCTAGAATTTGTAACAAGATTTCAAGATGGCCTCTGTGGTGGCCATACTGGAGTTCAGATATGTACTAGTTTCGTTTAGAACCTATAATACACCACAAGAAGTCTTCTTGAGAAAACAATATGTCAATATGACTTTCTGTTCATGAGTAGCAATAATAAGGGTTTCAAGATAGCCATGGTGGTGGTTATATTGGACATCAAATAAGTGCTATTTTCCTTAAGAACCAACAAGAGATCATAAAAAGTCTTTCATTGAAAACCACATTTTAATGTGAATATATATTCACGAAAAAAGTGTTTTAAGATGGCTGCCGTCAATGCCATTGTGGATGTGAGATCAGACCATTTTATTTACGAACCATTCTGACATCATAAAAAGTCTTTTGGTGAAAATGTCGTTAATTTGACCATTTATTCAGGAGTAGTTACAAAATGATTTTCACTATTGTCCCTGTGGTGGCAGCACTGTTTTAATTTTGAAACAAAACGTTCATGGGATGAACGTTTGTGTAAAATTTCATTTCAATTCTCCAAGTAGTTTAAGGTCCATGATAAGAAAATTGCCCTCATTGATGGTAATACTACATATGCTGAACAGGATGACATCCCATAAGCTCTCCCGGTCTATCACCATTAAAGCTAAATTGCCATCATTGATGGTAATACTACATATGCTGAACAGGATGACATCCCATAAGCTTTCCTGGTCTATCACCATTAAAGCTAATAATCAATTGCAAGCAACGGAAACTTTATTAAAAGCTAAATTGCCCTCACTGATGGTAATACTACATATGCTAAACAGGATGACATCCCATAAGCTTTCCTGGTCTATCACCATTAAAGCTAAATTGCCCTCATTGATGGTAATACTACATATGCTGAACAGGATGACATCCCATAAGCTCTCCCGGTCTATCACCATTAAAGCTAAATTGCCATCATTGATGGTAATACTACATATGCTGAACAGGATGACATCCCATAAGCTCTCCTGGTCTATCACCATTAAAGCTAAATTGCCCTCATTGATGGTAATACTACATATGCTGAACAGGATGACATCCCATAAGCTCTCCTGGTCTATCACCATTAAAGCTAAATTGCCCTCATTGATGGTAATACTACATATGCTGAACAGGATGACATCCCATAAGCTTTCCTGGTCTATCACCATTAAAGCTAAATTGCCCTCATTGATGGTAATACTACATATGCTGAACAGGATGACATCCCATAAGCTTTCCTGGTCTATCACCATTAAAGCTAAATTGCCCTCATTGATGGTAATACTACATATGCTGAACAGGATGACATCCCATAAGCTCTCCTGGTCTATCACCATTAAAGCTAAATTGCCCTCATTGATGGTAATACTACATATGCTGAACAGGATGACATCCCATAAGCTCTCCTGGTCTATCACCATTAAAGCTAAATTGCCCTCATTGATGGTAATACTACATATGCTGAACAGGATGACATCCCATAAGCTTTCCTGGTCTATCACCATTAAAGCTAAATTGCCCTCATTGATGGTAATACTACATATGCTGAACAGGATGACATCCCATAAGCTCTCCCGGTCTATCACCATTAAAGCTAAATTGCCCTCATTGATGGTAATACTACATATGCTGAACAGGATGACATCCCATAAGCTCTCCTGGTCTATCACCATTAAAGCTAAATTGCCCTCATTGATGGTAATACTACATATGCTGAACAGGATGACATCCCATAAGCTCTCCCGGTCTATCACCATTAAAGCTAAATTGCCCTCATTGATGGTAATACTACATATGCTGAACAGGATGACATCCCATAAGCTCTCCTGGTCTATCACCATTAAAGCTAAATTGCCCTCATTGATGGTAATACTACATATGCTGAACAGGATGACATCCCATAAGCTCTCCCGGTCTATCACCATTAAAGCTAAATTGCCCTCATTGATGGTAATACTACATATGCTGAACAGGATGACATCCCATAAGCTCTCCTGGTCTATCACCATTAAAGCTAAATTGCCCTCATTGATGGTAATACTACATATGCTGAACAGGATGACATCCCATAAGCTCTCCTGGTCTATCACCATTAAAGCTAATAATCAATTGCAAGCAACGGAAACTTTATTAAAAGCTATCCATATCATACAATGATCCCAATTTAGTAACTCAAAGCTATCTCTATCAATACAATGATCCAGATTTAGTAACTGAGCTATCCATATCATACAATGATCCAGATTTAGTAACTGAGCTATCCATATCATACAATGATCCAGATTTAGTAACTCAAAACTATCTATATCAATACAATGATCCCGATTTAGTAACTCAAAGCTATCCATATCATACAATGATCCCGATTTAGTAACTGAGCTATCTATATCAATACAATGATCCAGATTTAGTAACTGAGCTATCCATATCATACAATGATCCATATTTAGTAACTGAGCTATCCATATCATACAATGATCCAGATTTAGTAACTCAAAACTATCTATATCAATACAATGATCCAGATTTAGTAACTGAGCTATCCATATCATACAATGATCCAGATTTAGTAACTCAAAACTATCTATATCAATACAATGATCCCGATTTAGTAACTCAAAGCTATCTATACAATACAATAATCCAGATTTAGTAACTCAAAGCTATCCATATCATACAATGATCCTGATTTAGTAACTCAAAGCTATCCATATCATACAATGATCCTGATTTAGTAACTGAGCTATCCATATCAATACAATGATCCCGATTTAGTAACTCAAAGCTATCCATATCATACAATGATCCTGATTTAGTAACTGAGCTATCTATATCAATACAATAATCCCTATTTAGCAACTCAAAGCTATCTATATCAATACAATAATCCCTATTTAGCAACTCAAAGCTATCTATATCAATACAATAATCCCTATTTAGCAACTCAAAGCTATTTATATCAATACAATAATCCCTATTTAGCTACTCAAAGCTATCTCTATCAATACAATAATCCCTATTTAGCTACTCTAAAGCTATCTCTATCAATACAATAATCCCTATTTAATTACTCAAAGCTATCTCTATCAATACAATAATCCCTATTTAATTACTCAAAGCTATCTCTATCAATACAATAATCCCTATTTAGCAACTCAAAGCTATCTCTATCAATACAATAATCCCTATTTAGCTACTCTAAAGCTATCTCTATCAATACAATAATCCCTATTTAGCTACTCAAAGCTATCTATATCAATACAATAATCCCTATTTAGCAACTCAAAGCTATTTATATCAATACAATAATCCCTATTTAATTACTCAAAGCTATCTCTATCAATACAATAATCCCTTTTTAGCTACTCTAAAGCTATCTATATCAATACAATAATCCTGATTTAGCTACTCTAAAGCTATCTCTATCAATACAATAATCCCTATTTAATTACTCAAAGCTATCTCTATCAATACAATAATCCTATTTAATTACTCAAAGCTATCTCTATCAATACAATAATCCCTATTTAATTACTCAAAGCTATCTCTATCAATACAATAATCCCTATTTAGCAACTCTAAGCTATCTATATCAATACAATAATCCATATTTAGCAACTCAAAGCTATCTCTATCAATACAATAATCCTGATTTAGCTACTCTAAAGCTATCTCTATCAATACAATAATCCCTATTTAGTTACTCAAAGCTATCTCTATCAATACAATAATCCCTATTTAACTACTCTAAATTTATCTATATCAATACAATAATCCCTATTTAGTTACTCAAAGCTATCTCTATCAATACAATAATCCCTTTTTAGCTACTCTAAAGCTATCTCTATCAATACAATAATCCCTATTTAGCAACTCAAAGCTATTTATATCAATACAATAATCCCTATTTAGCTACTCAAAGCTATCTCTATCAATACAATAATCCCTATTTAGCAACTCTAAGCTATCTATATCAATACAATAATCCCTATTTAATTACTCAAAGCTATCTCTATCAATACAATAATCCCTATTTAGCAACTCTAAGCTATCTATATCAATACAATAATCCTGATTTAGCAACTCAAAGCCATCTCTATCAATACAATAATCCCTATTTAATTACTCAAAGCTATCTCTATCAATACAATAATCCCTATTTAATTACTCAAAGCTATCTCTATCAATACAATAATCCTGATTTAGCTACTCTAAAGCTATCTCTATCAATACAATAATCCATATTTAGCAACTCAAAGCTATCTCTATCAATACAATAATCCTGATTTAGCTACTCTAAAGCTATCTCTATCAATACAATAATCCCTATTTAGTTACTCAAAGCTATCTCTATCAATACAATAATCCCTATTTAACTACTCTAAATTTATCTATATCAATACAATAATCCCTATTTAGTTACTCAAAGCTATCTCTATCAATACAATAATCCCTTTTTAGCTACTCTAAAGCTATCTCTATCAATACAATAATCCCTATTTAATTACTCAAAGCTATCTCTATCAATACAATAATCCCTATTTAGCAACTCTAAGCTATCTATATCAATACAATAATCCTGATTTAGCAACTCAAAGCCATCTCTATCAATACAATAATCCCTATTTAATTACTCAAAGCTATCTCTATCAATACAATAATCCCTATTTAATTACTCAAAGCTATCTCTATCAATACAATAATCCCTTTTTAGCTACTCTAAAGCTATCTCTATCAATACAATAATCCCTATTTAATTACTCAAAGCTATCTCTATCAATACAATAATCCCTATTTAGCAACTCTAAGCTATCTATATCAATACAATAATCCTGATTTAGCAACTCAAAGCCATCTCTATCAATACAATAATCCCTATTTAGCAACTCAAAGCTATCTCTATCAATACAATAATCCTGATTTAGCTACTCAAAGCTATCTGTATCAATACAATAATCCTGATTTAGATACTCAAAGCTATCTGTATCAATACAATAATCCCTATTAAGCAACTCAAAGCTATCTGTATCAATACAATAATCCCTAGTTAGCTACTCAAAGCTATCTCTATCAATACAATAATCCCTATTTAGCTACTCAAAGCTATCTCTATCAATACAATAATCCCAATTTAGCTACTCAAACCTATCTATATCAATACAATAATCCCTATTTAGCAACTCAAAGCTATCTCTATCAATACAATAATACCTATTTAGCTACTCTAAGCTATCTCTATCAATACAATAATCTCAATTTAGCTACTCAAAGCTATCTCTATCAATACAATAATCCCTATTTAATTACTCAAAGCTATCTCTATCAATACAATAATCCCTATTTAGCAACTCTAAGCTATCTATATCAATACAATAATCCCTATTTAGCAACTCAAAGCTATCTCTATCAATACAATAATCCTGATTTAGCTACTCTAAAGCTATCTCTATCAATACAATAATCCCTATTTAGCAGCTCAAAGCTATTTATATCAATACAATAATCCCAATTCTGCAACTGAAAGCTATCTCTATCAATACAATAATCCTGATTTAGCTACTCAAAGCTATCTCTATCAATACAATAATCCTGATTTAGCAGCTCAAAGCTATCTCTATCAATACAATAATCCCTATTTAGCTACTCGAAGCTATTTATATCAATACAATAATCCCTATTTAGCTACTCAAAGCTATCTCTATCAATACAATAATCCTGATTTAGCTACTCAAAGCTATCTCTATCAATACAATAATCCCTATTTAGCTACTCAAAGCTATCTCTATCAATACAATAATCCTGATTTAGCTACTCAAAGCTATCTCTATCAATACAATAATCCTGATTTAGCTACTCAAAGCTATCTCTATCAATACAATAATCCTGATTTACCTACTCAAAGCTATCTCTATCAATACAATAATCCTGATTTAGCTACTCAAAGCTATCTCTATCAATACAATAATCCCTATTTAGCTACTCAAAGCTATCTCTATCAATACAATAATCCTGATTTAGCTACTCGAAGCTATTTATATCAATACAATAACCCCTAATTAGCAACTCAAAGCTATCTCTATCAATACAATAGTCCTGATTTAGCTACTCAAAGCTATCTCTATCAATACAATAATCCCTATTTAGCTACTCAAAGCTATCTCTATCAATACAATAATCCTGATTTAGCTACTCAAAGCTATCTCTATCAATACAATAATCCTGATTTAGCTACTCAAAGCTATCTCTATCAATATAATAATCCTGATTTAGCTACTCAAAGCTATCTATATCAATACAATAATCCCTATTTAGCTACTCAAAGCTATCTGTATCAATACAATAATCCTGATTTAGCTACTCAAAGCTATCTCTATCAATACAATAATCCCTATTTAGCTACTCAAAGCTATCTATATCAATACAATAATCCCAATTTAGCTACTCAAAGCTATCTATATCAATACAATAATCCTGATTTAGCTACTCTAAGCTGTCTCTATCAATACATGTACAATATGTTTTTTCAAGAATACTTACCCAATCATAATACCTTAGGAGAACTACTACTACCTCACAAATCTGGCCCTCCCAGATAATACTTTTAGCTAAAGCAAGCTAAATAAATGTTCTCTGCCAACCTAGATGGAGGTCAGGCAGAGTGTCCCCTTAGGTATAAGGACTGGCAGTGAAACTCACGAACCTGTCATTTATTACTGGAATGGAAGGCATGCTCTCTATGGAAGTAACTGCAGGAAGGTTTTGAGGTTATATGTGTATTGTGATTGGGTAAGTTTTCTTTAAAGGAGGCAAGAAAATGTTTCCTTTTACTTATGCTAATTCTCTCCAACTTTTAATTAGACTGTAATGTTTATAAATTAAATATCATAGGCAGGTAGTGACTGTATTGTGCGGAAGATACCACGATTCCGTAAATTGCTGAGTTTTTCTGAGGTTTGATGAGACGACAGATCACATGGTTCTGTGATGCAATACTAGCCAGTCCTCGAATAGAAACAGAAACATGGCAAGTGAGACACAAGATCAGATTTGGGTTGCACATTCAAAAGTTGAATCTGCTTCCTAGATATGCTTATAACTATGTTGAACTGTGTGTTAATATTGTGTTTAAGACTTGACAGCAGAAAAGTACAACAGTAAGAAGGTGCTCATATTTAATATTTTGGAATTTTAAAAAAAAAGCAATGTAATTTTAAAATAAAGACTTATAAATTGTGTACTGTGCAAAATTGTGATAAGGATTACCACTAAGTGATGGGGCCCAAGGTAAAACTTAAAAATTTACCACAATGCAATAAAATCATTTAAGAATGATGAGGTTCGTATTATATGTATATATAAGTAACATTCATTCAGTACCCGCAACACACATAGATACACCATCTAAGGACTCATATCTAGAAATTAGACATCCAACACTGAAACACTGAGAGATAATACTGAATTCTGGGCGACTTGTGTGTGAAACAATATTCTTTACCAAGGAGGTGAAAATGGCATTGAGAATGGTTTTCATTGGTCTTAACTTAAGCATTAGTTTTTCACACACAAAAAACCCAAAAATAAATCTGCAAAGCAGAAATCATAAGTAATTAATTTAACCATTAAGAAGCTTCCTTCTTATGATTCAATTACAGTGTATTTTACATGCAGGCTACAGTTGGCATATTGACAAATCGGATTAAATACATTTCTGGTATAAATAGTTTATGTACTGTACTGATAAGAATTTTCTTTTAAATACAGGCTTCGGGCTGCTGACTACAATAAATTAACTAGCCCTGACTGAAATTCCACAACTTTGGGCTGCTGACTACAATAAATTAACTAGCCCTGACTGAAATTCCACAACTTTGGGCTGCTGACTACAATAAATTAACTAGCCCTGACTGAAATTCCACAACTTCGGGCTGCTGACTACAATAAATTAACTAGCCCTGACTGAAATTCCACAAGCCCAGACAGTTCATACCTGTGAACTCTCAAGCCGAAACAAACACCTCCAAATTTTGGGGGTATTTCCACACCTACCTCCTGATCTCGTAATATCTCCTGATTTTTTGCAGAGAACTCCCAATTATTACATTATGTCTGTCAATTTTCATTTCTCAGAAAGAAAAAAAACCCAAACAAACCATACATAAATAGATATAACATATACAATCCATAGATGCCATATTCTATTTTATCACTTGTGAATATCATAGTGACGTAATAATTCATATCAAATGACAGCTTTTTCTTCAGTAAACAGAACGTTAAGACTAAACGATATTCAAGTAAATTTAAGTTTTTAAAACCACTACAACAGTACTGTAGTAAAATAAAAAATTGTCCCCAACTAGTTTAAATCCCATGAATGATCACTGTGAATGCTGTGTAATTTCTCTGCAAACAAAATCACATCTCCATTCTGCCAAAGAAACTTGGCCAGTTAAAATAACACCTGACATTTCCCTACCATTTATGTAAGATTTAATAACATGATTTAATTTAAAGAAGGAATAAAACAAAATATACCACGCAGTACATGTGCCCCCAAAGAATTAATTCAGAATAAATATTTTATTCATTAAACAGTGTTACATGTCATAAGACATAAACCTAAGGCAATAAAGATGGGATATAAAATGTGGAAAAACCGTTGCCATATGTACGGTAACTTGCGACTGCAGATAAGAATTGTTAAAATGAAGTCTTGGGCATCGTAAGTTACAACAAAATAGGACATTGTTTCTTTGCTAATCAATTGCTGGTGCTTACATAAACACAATGTCAAACACGGTTTCTTTAAAGTATGTTTGAAGAGCTGTCGTTTCCCAAGATATATGCAATGATAAGGATCAGATGTTAAGTGAAACTTTGATTTTATACCTGACCTCTTTTATTTTAATCGCTGCTATTTAAACTGCCCAAGAGATAGTTTTATATCAGTCCAATTATTACAGATTACCATTTATGTATACTATGTGTAACAGGCATATATTAAAACATTTCTTAGGGGGTTTTAATAAATAAATAAAAAATTAAAAAATCTTTTGTAGATTACTGAAAAATTGCGTTCCCTCAAAACACGACCATGTTAGGAGTTTAGAATCTTATTTTTAGCAAAGCTTCCATTCGATTAAATTCAGATCTCAATTTCACTTAGGACAGTGTTAATTTGATTTAGATTGTGCCTTGTTAAGGCATGTATGTCAACATTATGAAAATACATTTACCCAGTTCATCAGCGTGATCAAAGTTTCCTCAGGCAAACAATTTTATTTTCAACAAGCCCGACAGGCACCTCACTTTGAATACAGGATGGGTCCAAACTAAAATTAGAGGGACTCCGGGTGTTGGGCTATCAGATTTTTTAGCACTGCTGTTGTAGATAAAAGATATATAAATTGATTGTTGCATTTTGTTGCCATGTACTTGGCTTTCTGCCCATTTTTGTAACTCACCCATTTAACACTTTTGCCAGTATTTAAAATGTCTAACTGTATGTCTGGAACAGTGCCAACTTTTAGTATAGGCAGAGCATTTGCATATTCTAGTGCTGTCATTTTTTCAGGATCGCACTTGTAACATTCCTTTGAGAAATGTAAGAAGCACACAGAGTGCTGTATAGTGTTGCTTTGAAATCAACTCGCTTATAATAATGTGTCAATACTTTCTTTATGCCTTTATCTTCTGGAACAAAATGTTGTCCAAAGCCTTTTCTAAATGTGCTATTTCACCCATAAGCAATGCAAAATAGCACTGTCTTTTACTCTGGCAACTGCCAGTTGGGATGTCATGGAAATTAAGCTCCTAGAAGATATACCAAAGTTTAAATATTAGCATTATGATCGCAGATGATATGTCAGAATAAGGTTTTCTTTTATAGTGCTTTTATCATTATTCTATATTTCCATTGATTTCTGGTCTCCTTTAAGAAACATCTTTTACTAGGAAAGAGTGGCTTCTTCTTTCAATACATTACTCTTTCATAATCCTTAGAAGAATAGGTAAGACATGGAGGGAGGTATATCTCATTACCCAGAGGTACCATCTCCAGTCCCATAAGGTATGAGAGGCAGCTTCTAAGCAACCAGACTGGAGAGGACTCCATCTGTTGGGGTGTGGCTTGAAATAGGGAAAAATGTTTCTTCCACAAATCCAGTGGAAGTCATGAAGCTGTATCTTAAGAAGCCATTAATTGACCTAAAAGGGTGACCAATTCAACTGTGGATATAGGTCAAACCAGATCGAATTGGACCCTTTAGGATAACAGATATCCTAATGTGGGTTCCAATTTCCATCCCACAGTTTGGAAGATGTTGCTTAAAGAACAAAGTCGAATGTTATGTTGGTGTAAATTGCTCCAAGCTTGAGAGTCGAAATGCATAATAAGTTACTTTGAGCTGGGGTTTTTCTTGGTATGCAGAGAAAATACCCTACTTAATATCGGTTGAGATAGTCGATGTGGATGAATCATCCTGTTCTTCAGGTAAAAATAGGTGTGATATCCCTCTATGCAGCAGCTTGGTTCTATTAAGGTACCACTTCAAAGCCCAAACTGGATCTTGTAGGTGGTCTTAACTGAAGTGTCCAGATTAAACAGGTTTCATGATGAAAGTCTGGTTAACTGTGGAAGGAAGCCTGCTCTCAGTGATGAGAGAGGATGCTGTCATTAGCAGGTCTGACCCAGCTTGTCCATGTCTGCTGATAGGGCATAAATTTGCTAATTCTGCCTGATTTATGCTGATAGGGCATAAATTTGCTAATTCTGCCTGATTTATGCTGATAGGGCATAAATTTGCTAATTCTGCCTGATTTATGCTGATAGGGCATAAATTTGCTAATTCTGCCTGATTTATGCTGATAGGGCATAAATTTGCTAATTCTGCCTGATTTATGCTTATAGGGCATAAATTTGCTAATTCTGCCTGCCATTGTTACTGCCATGAGGACGCAGGTCTTGAATGAAAGGTGTGTCAGAGATGTTATTGAGTGGTTCAAGAGGTGTCTTGTGCAGCCAGGTTATACATAAAATAGGTTCTCCTTGGGGTACAGCTGTAGGATTTTCGGCTGTGGGTACTCCAAGATGGAGGGCGAGTCAAAAAAGTCTTTGTTTAATCCACCTTGCATTAAACAGGTCCACTGATGATCTGTCCCATTGAGTACATCTCTGAGTAAAAACTATGGGATGAAGAGACCATTCTTTCTGTATTAGCCTGTATTAGATAATTGTTCTGGGACAAAGATTTGTTACTGTATAAAGTCCCACACCTGGACAAAAGAGGTATACCCACAGTGAGCCAAGTTAGGATTAATTATTAAGATATTGTCTCAATTGTGTGCAGATGGGGAGAGGTTGGTCCTGTGGGAAAAATTTCGGCCTTCATTGTGACAGAAGAATCATTTGCATGGAAACATAAAATGCGACCTAGGCCAATAATGTCCGATGCCACATTAAGTAAATCTAGTAGGCAAAGGAATACCCATGCAGATAGAATTTTTGTAATAAGTAAGGAAGCCAATATGGTTAGGATTTTCAATACCTTACCCTGAGGGAGATGAACTATTTTGCCTGTGTATTGAACTCCATACCTAGGTGAACATACTGTTGAGATGATAATAGGTTAAGGTATGTCTTTGAAGTCCATACTGATGGTGATGCCTCCATATTGGATGGCATTTAAAATGTGTTGTGATGTTTCCTTTGAGAACCAAAGGGCATGAATGAATTGTAGGAATTTATGACAATGACTGGAAGCAGAGTGCTGTTTGTTTTGGGAACAGCGAAATCTGAAAACAGAGAAACAGAACAAGTGAATAAATGTAGGGTGATCTGATATAATGGCCATTTACGTGAATGTAGGGTGATCTGATGTAATGGCCATTTACGTGAATGTAGGGTGATCTGATGTAATGGCCATTGACATGAATGTAGGGTGATCTGATATAATGGCCATTTACGTGAATGTAGGGTGATCTGATGTAATGGCGATTCACATGAATGTAGGGGTGATCTGATGTAATGGCCATTCACATGAATGTAGGGTGATCTGATGTAATGGCCATTGACATGAATGTAGGGTGATCTGTGATCTGATGTAATGGCCATTGACATGAATGTAGGGGTGATCTGATGTAATGGCCATTCACATGAATGTAGAGTGATCTGATGTAATAATGGCCATTGACATGAATGTAGGGTGATCTGTGATCTGATGTAATGGCCATTGACATGAATGTAGGGGTGATCTGATGTAATGGCCATTCACATGAATGTAGTTTTTGTTTTGTTTTTGATGGTTTAACGCCATTTTTCAGCACAATATAGGCTATACATGGTTGCCAGTATTATTGGTGGAGGAAGAGCCCAGATAACCGCCGGAAAAAACCACCTACCCACGAGAAGCTACTGGCAAGCTTTCTCACATAACTACATTTGCCGAATCTTAGACTCAAACACATGCAGACAGAGGTGAGCAGATGAATGTAGGGTGATCTGATGTAATGGACATTGACATGAATGTAGGGGTGATCTGATGTAATGACCATTCACATGAATGTAGGGTGATCTGTGATCTGATGTAATGGCCATTGACATGAATGTAGGGGTGATCTGATGTAATGGTCATTCACATGAATGTAGGGTGATCTGATGTAATGGTCATTCACATGAATGTAGGGTGATCTGATATAATGGCCATTGACATGAATGTAGGGGTGATCTGATGTAATGGCCATTCACATGAATGTAGGGGTGATCTGATGTAATGGACATTCACATGAATGTAGGGTGATCTGATGTAATGGCCATTGACATGAATGTAGTGTGATCTGATGTAATGGACATTTACATGAATGTAGGGTGATCTGATGTAATGGCCATTCACATGAATGTAGGGTGATCTGTGATCTGATGTAATGGCCATTGACATAAAAGTAGGGGTGATCTGATGTAATGGTCATTCACATGAATGTAGGGTGATCTGATGTAATGGTCATTCACATGAATGTAGGGTGATCTGATATAATGGCCATTGACATGAATGTAGGGGTGATCTGATGTAATGGCCATTCACATGAATGTAGGGTGATCTGATGTAATGGACATTCACATGAATGTAGGGTGATCTGATGTAATGGACATTCACATGAATGTAGGGTGATCTGATGTAATGGCCATTCACATGAATTTAGGGTGATCTGATGTAATGGCCATTCACATGAATGTAGGGTGATCTGATGTAATGGACATTCGCATGAATGTAGGGTGATCTGATGTAATGGCGATTCGCATGAATGTAGGGTGATCTAATGGCCATTTATATGAGTGAATGTAATTTCTAATAGGGGAGTTTCCCTAAAGATGCTATTATGAAACCAGCTAAAAATGGCTGATGTTTACAGCAGTGTCCAAACAAGTTTCAATAAGAATGGAGTAGGTGTCCAAAGGTGCTTCCAAGTAAATCGGGTAGAGGTGAACAAAGGCGCTTCAATGAGAATAAAGTAGATGTCCAAAGGCACTTCCATCACATAAAGGGTGATGAGCATAAAGACATGCACACATATAAATATTGTAGCATGAACCTATCAGTTGAAATTACATAGGCTACCTGTGCGAGTGACTAAGTGCTCTTTAATATCATGGAATGCTTATACAGATAAACATTCCTGAAGTGTCACCTATAGAAACCTGCCTGAGCAAGAAATAAGTGAGCAAACCATATATAGAAAGCTTACCTGTATATGTATGACCAGAGCAGAAGCAATCTAGAAATGTACACAAGTGTCTATATTACACACAAATACCTTCACATGAAAGGATACTAAGGCACCAATCAATATGAGGCAAGTACCATTTGACCCCGTTATAACAGGAGCAGGACATTACCCCCTTGTCAATTATCCCCTCTGGCATTACCCCCTTCCCTTCCCCGGTATATTACCCCCCCATTACCCCCCTATCAATTATCCCCTCCCCCAGCTGCATATTACCCCCTGCCATTAGCATCATTTAGACATACAGATACAAAATCGAACTAAAGCAAATAAGACGAATTTAATTAAAGTGTACACAAACACAATCTGATAATCCGTGCTCAATCTATACTATTGTTTTGTCTTGCTGCTGACCATCCAAACATTTGGCGCTTTTTGACAATCCTTCAAAGATAGCAATCATTCCTGAACATGATAATTTCCCAGCAACTTGGAGGACATCCAGCGCAACCAACTTGAAAGAAATATCGTGACTGCAATGCTTGGATTATGAACATTGTTAATGACTTTGCTAATAGAGAGCACAGGGGGGGGGTAATATACCGGGGGAGTGGGGGGAGTAATTTCCTAGACCCGCTATAACATAGTAGTTGGGTAGCCATAGAACCCGACCATATTATAAGCAACCAGGCCAGTTTGACCACGCTATAACACGGTAGTTGGGTAGCCATAGAATCCGACCTTGTTATAGACTGAACTGTGTTATAAGCAACCAGGTCAGTTAGCCGAAGAAAATGATGCATGTACCCAAAATAATTTGTAGGAGGTGTGGTGATGGTGTTCTTAGGTAATAAATGCGGGCTGTAAAATACGAGCTTCATTGGCACAGTTAACATTGTACATTTTGAATCGAGGCATATATAATATTTTACGTTATTTAGAGAACCACGGAATGGTACATATACGTCTTATGCATAGCATGAATAGAGTTGGCTTTCTTTGATGAAAGGTGAATGCGTTATTGAAGTCACTACTAAAGGACAGTTTTGGAGAACCAAACAAATGCCCATTTTTTTTATTGTGGCAGCAACATCAAATAATTGTATTGTATGATTGAGACTTTTTTTTCATTTGGTTAGTAAATTTTCATAACAGTCGGTGCTTATACAGTTCCTCCTGCCTATTTAATAGACCAACAAGATGTTTGGCTTTTTATTACATTTGTGGTAACAGTGATGCTGCTTGCCACTCATGTGTCAGAAATTTAACAAAGGGTCAACGGACGATAGAGACGCAGATATTCTGGTCTGATGACAAGGATCAGTACAGAAAATGTGGGTGTTCGGAAGGATTTAATTCTGAGTGGAAAGTAGATGAATTTTACTTACCATCCACAAACAAATGTCAGTCTATGTAATTTAGATTAATTACTCATGATCAGCTGAAAATCCAATGAAAGATAGATAATGCCTACTCCAGTTGATCTACGCTACCAGAAATGTCAAGTAAATAAAAGCGGATATCTCACAACATACAGTACCTATGCTAATGTCTACATAGGCAGATTATGATATAACAATGCACTGTTAAGACGGTTTGTCACTATGGACAAAGAAATTGTTTTGGGAATAATAGATAAATTTCAGTGCATTTTATATGAAGTTTGCATCTTCCTTTCATGGGGTCTCTGAATTTCTCCACTCCAAAAAATCAGCTTTTAAAAATTCACCAGTTGGTATATTTTGCTGCTAAAATGGAAAATAAAATTGCAGTTTGTGACAATGTTGAAGCTCTAGATGATCTAGAATAAACATTTTACATCTTTGTTTTCATACTTTTAAGAAGACAAACTTTTTCTGTGTACAAGAAAAATACATTTAAAACTTCAGGAGCCATGCGTAACCTCTTCCCCAAAATGAAGTTTGCAGTGAATGAGCAAATATCAACATGGAGCTATTGAGTATGCTAGCAGTGGAAGTTATACCCGTACAAGCCCTTCGCGCCATTTTTGGTGTAGGGCTTAAGGAGGCCACAAAGTGGAGCCTCTGCGCGGCCGACAAGAGGACAACACTTCTTCTTGTCTGTGATAACAAAGATAAACAGGAATATTTGGGAGCTTCAAAGTACAGGAGAAATAGATAGAAAAAGCAGCAGCAGCCAGCCAGCAGCACCCCAGAGGATGCAGTACAACTTCTACATGACCAGATAGCATTGCTATCTCAACAACTTGACACTCATTTCATGACGGGGATGGTGGATGTAGCCACTTCACCAGTTCTTGAGCTTCAACACACACCAACACCACCTCCCCCCCCCCACCAAAAAAGGGGAAGGCAACAAAAGGGAAGGTAATAAAGACCAGTACTCCTACTACATCTATCCCTATGCAATCACCATCTTTGGCAGTAAATTTGGCTAAAAAGCTGGAGGCTGCCTTGCACTCGCCACCGGAAAAAGAAGCATTTAAGACACCAGTAAAGGCCGTCAGAATGAAAAAATCTGCAAAGGACCAAATCATGGGAAAACTATGCAAGGACCTGGGGCTTTCTACATTACTGGAAGATAAAAAGAAAGCAGGGCATTTCCTCAATGCCATCACTTATATTGGCTTCAGGTCATTACAAACATCGCCGCCCAGAATGGCCCAATGGAACTATGCACTCAAGATTCTGATGAGCTTTTACTACAAGATTTTTGAAGAACGGCCTCTTCACCAACTCTACGATACTGCGTAGCACATTGCCTCCCACCAGGGGATTTACTTTCCCAAGAGTAACAAGGGAGGAAGAAAGAACAGCTGCCTTCATCGCAGAGATAGAGGACAGAAGGGGCACCTTCTTCCCAACTGCATAACAGCTCTTATATGGGCTTCAATCACTGCCATTATTTATTAATAGAGCTCTCATCAATCTATTCCAACATAACAGTGACACAACTACATATGTTGCATAAACATTTTTAGTTTAAAAATTGTTAGGGCCTTATAATATGTACACTATGTACTAGTAATATTGGTATGATAAGTGTTAGGAAAATTCTACAACTTATAGAATTTGACTCAATTACACAGGTGGCTGACACATTATTGGTTTTATTTTGTCCATTAGTAAAACTGGTCTGAATTTGAAATAAGTATGGCTAGGGCGTTCCAGGGCGTAAACGACATCCATCTACGACATCGGCTGGCCGACCTCCAGGACTTTTTCCTCCTTTTCCTTGTCCAGAGCCCATCAACATAGCGATATGAGAAAACTATTTTTCTCTCGCTATTCTTTGGTGCCATTGCACCTCTATCTGTAACAAGCTACCTGATTGGTTGATAGGGCTGAGTGTGTGTTGGGTCTACTCCCACTCACCCAGGGTCTTACATTCATGTCATTAGCCACTTCTTGGTGGTATGACATGACGACCAAACTTAACAAGCGCACTTTGTGCGTTAAATGCCCGTGGGAATGTGGCACCATTCCTTTCCCTCGGGAACCCAACCATCATAAAAAATGGTCAAAATAGTGATCAAATGACCTTTATGGCCGGTATCACTTTAATCCAACTTTCATTCATCCCCAAAATGATAAAATACTTTTTATGGTTTTTTTCTTCTTTCTTTGAAGAAAGATTTTTTTTCATGCACAACAAAAATACATGTATATAAAATTTTGGAAGCCATGCTGCAACTGTTTTATAAGAATTCGTGTTAAAAGGAGCGGTCTAAACACACTGTACCTGTAAGGAAAGAGGCACACAGACCACCTGTACAAATAAAATTAATTAAGTTGACTCCAGGATGCTATGATCGATTGGAATAGAAACTCACTGACAAGTACCCATTTGTAATGGAATACAAATTTATATTAGGAGCTTTTTTTATAAGTGCTAGTGACTTTCATGTACATAAAAAATTATAGCCTGAACTTAATGTCAAATTGCTTAGGCTCCCCATACAAGTACCTAAATGTGTGACAATGACAAAGTGTTAACAAATTGAAAAGGCAAAACTCTGTTGGCAAAGGAAGAGAAAAAGTTAGAAAAATAGATGGAGTATACTTTCCTAAGAAGTGAAAAACTCATGCAGCTTGTAATGGTATAACTTCCACAGGTGGAAGTAGTAACTGACAGTTTCATGGGTTTTACCACCAATCCTTATACCTTCAGTGAGATCACTCTGCTTGACTGCCAATTAAGTTGGCAGACAACTTTAAGCTCCCTTTAGCTAAAAGTAGTATCTGTGAGGGCAGTAGTAGTTATCCTAAGGTATTATGATTAGGTTACGTATTAAAAGAAGAAAGAGTATCACTACAATCCAAATGACATTTTCTAAAACTATTAAATTTATTTAACAAAGTAATGTCATAAACCGAATCCTGTCATAAGGACATAGAACAAATGATACAATGGCAAGTTGAGTGAGCTATGTACATTAAAATAGCTGTCAGCTGTTAGTAAGCACGGTGGGCAAAAGAGGGAAAGTTAAGTGCCTATTCGCTTCAATTAAATTGCATCATTTCAGTTATTTTAAACTGTGTCCACTTTGAGACATTTTGGTAAGCATTGCAGATTTGAAGTAAGTTCAGAAATATGGCCTAAAAATCTGTTTATGGATGCGTGACAGACAATGAATGCAGAGTCAAACACCACACACTCAATCTGCCTAACAAAACAGGGGAGCTAACAATGAAAAGACACTGTACAGGAAGAATAATATAAAAGCTTTACCAGACAAAGAATAACTACTTTGCTACGATTGGACGGCATATAAAAAGTACAAAACCCTACAGACAAGTGGTTAGAATACCAGATATAAGAACTAATTTCAGACTAAATATGTAATTACTTGTATATTACATAACAACTTATCTGGATTGGAGTCACCTGTCCTTGAATGTAAATTTATCCATATTTTTAGTAACAGCAATGGTGATTTTAGTTAAAGATGGGCAGCACTATTCTATAACAGTTTTACTCTTTCAGGCTTCAAAAGACGAATATCATACAAATGTCAGAATTAAAGAAAGAAGATATGTGCAAAACCAGTGTACAACATTACAACATTCTTGAAAAACACTTTAAAAAATGACAAAATTAGAAGTGTTAAATCGTACTTTAATCACAACAAAGACCTAAGAAATATCCATGTCCTTGTTTAGTCTTCTATCAATAACCTATCCACCTGTTCCCATACAACTAATTGGAAGAGCATTAGATTTCAACCCTTCCCATACAATTGGAAGAACATTAGCTATCAACAATGCACATACAACTAGTTGGACGAGAATTAGATATCAACCCTGCACATACAATTAATTGGAAGAGCATTAGATATCAACCTTTCATATACAATTAACTAGAAGAGCATTATATATCAACCATTCCAATACAATTATTTGGAAAGCATTATATATCAACCATTCTCATATAACTAGTTGGAACAGCATAAGATATCAACCCTTCCAAAACGATTGATTGTAAGAGCATTAGATATCAACCTTTCCTATACAACTAGTTGGAACAGCATTAGCTATAAACCATTCCCATATAACTAGTTGGGAGAGCAGTAGATATCATTCCTTCATATACAATTAACTAGGAGAGCATTATATATCAACCATTCCCATACAACTAGTTGGAATAGCATTGGATATCAACCCTTCACATACAAATAGTTGGAAGAGCATCAGATATCAACCTTTCCCATACAACTTGTTGAAAGAGCTTTAGGTAGTAACCCTTCCCATGCAATCAGTTGAAGGAGCATTCAATATCAAACCTATCCTTGCCAGATGCCAATGAGACTATTTTACCATTTCAAATTCTTGAAGCAATTTCTTGATCTCATATGAAACTGTCTCAATAGGGAACCTTTCTTCACTTTTTAGATTAATATAAAATTGTTTACAAACACATAGATTGATAAAAATCTATATTTACACCAATTATTGCAAACAACATATAAACACACATACCAAATCAAATTTTTTTATATCTGACCTTGCCAATACTCTGAAGCTGCTGCTGAACTCTCTGTGAGACTTTGCTTGCATCTTCTAAAGCTTTCTTTCTATAGACCTGCTGCAGTTGAATATACCTTTCTGAATCTGCTGTCATGTCAGGAATGGTTCCCCTCACTGGCAAAGCTCCTACAGACAATGAATAAATCCTTCAAAGCAAGTTTCCACTTAATAAAACATGGTATAACTAATAGTTCTATACAGTGGTACCTCAGGTTACTAATGCCTCAGGTCACAAACAATTCAGGTTATGACCAACAACTTCAAAATTTTTTTATCTCGGGTAACGAACAGTGCTTGGGTTACGAACGAAGGCAATAGAGAGAGCAAGGTTTAACGCTGGAGACAAACGATTGCGTACAGTACAAACGAAGGCCACGCAGTACTAACATCGCTTAGCGCTAGCAAAGTAGCCTAGTTTTGCACGCGTGCGCAGCCTCGCTTTCATTGGCCTTACAACACAGCAGTAAAAGTAGCAGTCACCCGATGATGAGGAGCCAGTGACTGTTTCAACTGCCAGGATTAAAGAAATTTGCAGCAAGTGGGCAGTTGTCGAAGACTTCATTGTAAACCATCATCCAAACAAACTTGTTGCTAACAGGGCAGTAAACCTGATGAATGATAACGCGATGGCCCACTTCAGAAAGATTCTCCAGCAAAGGAAGCGACAAATTTTCCTTGATAGATTCTTGGTGCAGAAAGATTCCCAGTTGGCTGCCAAGAAACAGCGACAAGAAACTCCTGAAACTAATGATTCAGAATAGCAAACATAGTGACAAATTTCCCATGATCGTTTTCTTGATAAGAAAGATGGACTAAATCTTTTTTATTTTACATTTAATTTATTTGGTTTTTTTCTTTCTCTTTATTTAATATGTGAAGTACACGTATTCTTTGCATTTTGTCAGGTAAACGACTGGATGTTAATAAAAAAGAACAATTCTTTCATCTTGAAATGGATTGTCTCAATTTCATTGATTTCAATGTTTCGGGTTACGAACGTTTCGGGTTACTAACCTAGTTCTGGAACGAATTAAGTTCGTAACCCGAGTTACCACTGTATTAAATTTCCACATAACAAAACATGGTAAGACTGATAGTTCTATAATAAATGTCTACATAACAAAATAGCATGTAATTAATAGTTCTGTATTAAATTTCCACATAACAAAACATGGTATAACTGATAGTTCTATATTAAATGTCTACATAACAAAATGGCATATAATTAATAGTTCTGTATTAAATTTCCACATAACAAATCTGTATAACTTATAGTTCCATATTAAATTTCAACTTAACAAAACATGGTATAACTGATAGTTCTATATTAAATGTCTACATAACAAAATGGCATATAATTAATAGTTCTGTATTAAATTTCCACATAACAAATCTGTATAACTTATAGTTCCATATTAAATTTCAACTTAACAAAACATGGTATAACTGATAGTTCTATATTAAATGTCTACATAACAAAATGGCATATAATTAATAGTTCTGTATTAAATTTCCACATAACAAATCTGTATAACTTATAGTTCCATATTAAATTTCAACTTAACAAAACATGGTATAACTGATAGTTCTATATTAAATGTCTACATAACAAAATGGCATATAATTAATAGTTCTGTATTAAATTTCCACATAACAAATCTGTATAACTTATAGTTCCATATTAAATTTCAACTTAACAAAACATGGTATAACTGATAGTTCTATATTAAATGTCTACATAACAAAATGGCATATAATTAATAGTTCTGTATTAAATTTCCACATAACAAATCTGTATAGCTTATAGTTCCATATTAAATTTCAACTTAACAAAACATGGTATAACTGATAGTTCTATATTAAATGTCTACATAACAAAATGGCATATAATTAATAGTTCTGTATTAAATTTCCACATAACAAATCTGTATAACTTATAGTTCCATATTAAATTTCAACTTAACAAAACATGGTATAACTGATAGTTCTATATTAAATGTCTACATAACAAAATGGCATATAATTAATAGTTCTGTATTAAATTTCCACATAACAAATCTGTATAACTTATAGTTCCATATTAAATTTCAACTTAACAAAACATGGTATAACTGATAGTTCTATATTAAATTTCCACATAATAAAACAGTGTATAATGAAGAGCAGGTTCTACTGCAATGGTCATTATCTGTTAGTAGCTTTGTCATGTTCTTTGAGGAAAGTGATAGTGTAGACCCATGCATCTCTTTCCAGGAGTTGTATCTTCAGTGCTACTCTCATGGCATGAACAGCACATGCACCATTTGTGAAACTAATTCTCAAGTAAGTGTGGCCAAATGTTAACAAGCATGACCCTGATATATAAAAAGTGGACAGGTCATCAGAAAAGCTTTTGATGCATCCAATATCATCTCTTCTATGATGTTTGAACATGTCTAAGATCATGGAATGGTATCCATTGCTTTTGATAGGAGCTACTTCTGGTCTTCAAAAAGGAAAGGAAACAGCCAGTTGGGAATTGATTTTTGAATGTAGTGTAATGTTGTTAACAAGTGTTCAAAACTCAAAACTTTTCCTCTCATATGCCTTCAAAGTAAAGGGCCATCTAGCTGCCATGACCTTTACACAACTGAAATCTCAAGCTTCTTTTTGTGCAGGGCATGGATGACAAGAGCCTGACATGAAGAAAAAAAGTTTCTCTATATATGGACTACTGATGACCTGAGCTTATTGTGCATCACTGGGGTTGCTGCAATTGTCCTAGGTGAATCTGGTGTCAATTCAAGCAGATCTTTGATCTAGTACTTGTCTCATTACAGAGGAGCAATAAGAACTATTATACAAGCTATATCTTTGATTTTCTGGAACAGAACCAGTATTAAAGCCACTGGAAGAAAAACATATAACTATATGGCACATGCCTCTGGATGTGAGAATGGTGAGATGATGGTGGGTAGTTTGTTGTTCCACCTCTATGTGAACAGGTCTACCAATAGTTAGCCCCAATGGCTGCAGAGTCAGTGGAAGATGGATTGATTGGGAGACCTCTTTCTATGAAACAGCTGGTCTTTTGATAAAGAATCACATATAATGCCCTAGTCTTGTATGTTCATAATGCAAAGTTACAGTTATTTTGTTCCCATTCTTTGAAGAAGTAGTTCACCATGACTAAATTGCCCCACATAATTCCTTTCAATGCATTCCACACAAGCATATAGGGCAATGACAATAAGCTTTATCTTTTCCTCCTGCTGACTGGCACAAAGTCTGGTAGCAAGTGCGCCTCACAACCTAACAAACTGGCACCTGAAGAGAAGGTATTCCTGGTTGTGGGGCTTTTAAAGGTATTCATGCTTATAGCCACTCAATGTCTTACCAATGAAGTAGTAAGTGTCGAGACAGTAATCTGGTGACCTAAACAAGCTGAGATCAGGCACCAATCAATCCATCTTCAAAGGGTTTGTTAATATGAACCAAAACTTAAATTAAGTAATGTCTTTTTTAGCATCTTGTCTAGTTAACTGCTTTCCTTCTCTAATATGCCCCCTGATGATGTCATGCCAAGATATAAGCATTCACAGAGACCCAATGGGGCATCTCCTGTGCACCCTGCTTTCTCACGTCCTCAAATTTTGTCCCCTGAACAGAAGGAAGTATTGAAAAGGAGGAAGTGCAGGTCACTGCATCAAAGGGTTAAAGGGAAGAAGACTGCATGAATGCATCTTATCAAGTTACACAAAGCCATTCAGGCATTCCCCACCATGTGGTGAGCAGTGACTGACTACATTGGTGATATGGCCAACCAAATTACAGGCATGGTCTCTTCTAGCCTTCTTGGCCAGATATGCCAGGATGATTAGGCAGAAAGCTTACATGATGTTCCTGACAAAGTTTTACATGGTGTTAAACACTTGTCTGGTCACATTAAAATAGACATTTTGATGGCAGTAATATCCTTGTCAAGGCTCAGTATATCCCAATGATAACACATGATGAGATTTGTGCCATTACAGTGAGAAAGTTTTTGGCAACTGACTTGCCACAATTAAGACCCTCAAATTCCCAAAGTCATAAATTTTACCCTAGATAGGCCACATAATTTCTGCTATCTTTGACTATTGTGACAAAATTCTAAAAACATATTTTCATCATCATCGTCTACATCCACCAAGGCCTTAACTTGCAACATAGTATGACTACAGGTAGAGAAGGGTATTTAGATTAAGGTCAAATTCTGGATATTCCTTCCACTGCCCCTTTTAAGCCTAATTCTATCCATTCCATGGCTGGATTAGAAAGATCAGGCAAGTCTCAGTTGTCCCCTTCATTAACTGGGGGATGGTCCTGAAAACTGTGTTCATGGATATGGAATAGACAATGCCAGATTGTCAGCATGCAAAAAGGTTGGATATGCTAGAAGAGCTGGCTGAGTTATGACAGGAAATACCAGGCTGAGTTATGACAGGAAATGCCAGTCCAGTGCAGTCTGTTTGACCAGGCGATATGGATGGAAGGATAGACGAGTTCAAATGCAATATTCTGGTATCACTGATGACCTGCCAGTCTATCTACCTGGATACCACCGCTATTGGAACTGTCCAGTGTCAAGTTGTTTGCCAGTCCAAGAAAACAGATTCCTGATAACAAAACCAAACAATGATTGTCTGGACAGCTGGAGTAGTTGGTCAGCATCCATGATGATGTGCCAAATAGTATACAACTTGCATTCACTCTAATCCAACCACCTATGTAGGCAGACAACCATTTTTTTTTTAAATAAGAAAAATTAACTTGAGAGAGCTGGATTTTAAAGGTCATGGCAGTACTCCTGTGGTATTATGATCAGGTAACATATTTGAAGAAGAAGAATAAATGGACAAATGTTTGTCAAATAAATGTCATCTTATTAAGTGTTGCAAACCAAATTTTTTAAAACAACTTTTGTAGTGAAAATTGAATTTTTGAAGCATTGCTACTATTTTTCCTTTTTTAAGTTTAAACTTTTTTAAAAATTATTAGAGAACTCCAAAAAACTTCTGTAACATTGATTTCAAATTCTTCTTAATAACCCAATTGTATATCTGAAGGTCTCTGTAATTATGATAAGTACTAAAGGCCAATGCTGTATATTAATATTTCTATAATTATGGTAAATACTGAAGGTAAATGCAATAGATTTATATTTCTATAATTATGGTAAATACTGAAGGTAAATGCAATAGATTTATATTTCTATAATTATGGTAAATACTGAAGGTAAATGCAATAGATTTATATTTCTATAATTATGGTAAATACTGAAGGTAAATGCTGTATATTAATATTTCTATAATTATGGTAAATACTGAAGGTAAATTCTGTAGATTGATATTTCTATAATTATGATAAGTATTGAAGGTAAATTCTGTAGATTGATATTTCTATAATTATGGTAAATACTGAAGGTAAATGCTGTAGATTGATATTTCTATAATTATGGTAAATAATGAAGGTAAATGCTGTATATTAATATTTCTATAATTATGGTAAATACTGAAGGTAAATGCAATAGATTTATATTTTAGTAATTATGGTAAATACTGAAGGTAAATGCAATAGATTGATATTTCTATAATTATGGTAAAAATTGAAGGTAAATGCAATAGATTAATATTTCTATAATTATGGTAAATACTGAAGGTAAATGCAATATATTGATATTTCTATAATTATGGTAAATAATGAAAGTAAATGCATTAGATTGATATTTCTATAATTATGTTAAATACTGAAGGTAAATGCAATAGATTGATATTTCTATAATTATGGTAAATACTGAAGCTAAATGCAATATATTAATATTTCTATAATTATGGTAAATACTGAAGGTAAATGCTGTATATTAATATTTCTATAATTATGGTAAATACTGAAGGTAAATACTGTATATTAATATTTCTATAATTATGGTAAATACTGAAGGTAAATGCAATAGATTGATATTTCTATAATTATGGTAAATACTGAAGGTAAATTCTGTAGATTGATATTTCTATAATTATGATAAGTATTGAAGGTAAATTCTGTAGATTGATATTTCTATAATTATGGTAAATACTGAAGGTAAATGCTGTAGATTGATATTTCTATAATTATGGTAAATAATGAAGGTAAATGCTGTATATTAATATTTCTATAATTATGGTAAATACTGAAGGTAAATGCAATAGATTTATATTTTAGTAATTATGGTAAATACTGAAGGTAAATGCAATAGATTGATATTTCTATAATTATGGTAAAAATTGAAGGTAAATGCAATAGATTAATATTTCTATAATTATGGTAAATACTGAAGGTAAATGCAATATATTGATATTTCTATAATTATGGTAAATAATGAAAGTAAATGCATTAGATTGATATTTCTATAATTATGTTAAATACTGAAGGTAAATGCAATAGATTGATATTTCTATAATTATGGTAAATACTGAAGCTAAATGCAATATATTAATATTTCTATAATTATGGTAAATACTGAAGGTAAATGCTGTATATTAATATTTCTATAATTATGGTAAATACTGAAGGTAAATACTGTATATTAATATTTCTATAATTATGGTAAATACTGAAGGTAAATGCAATAGATTGATATTTCTATAATTATGGTAAATACTGAAGGTAAATGCTGTATATTAATATTTCTATAATTATGGTAAATTCTGAAGGTAAATGCAATAGATTTATATTTCAATAATTATGGTAAGTACTGAAGGTAAATGCAATAGATTAATATTTCTATAATTATGGTAAGGTAAATGCAATAGATTGATATTTCTATAATTATGGTAAATACTGAAGGTAAATGCTGTATATTAATATTTCTATAATTATGGTAAATTCTGAAGGAAAATGCAATAGATTTATATTTCAATAATTATGGTAAGTACTGAAGGTAAATGCAATAGATTAATATTTCTATAATTATGGTAAGGTAAATGCAATAAATTTATATTTCAATAATTATGTTAAGTACTGAAGGTAAATGCAATAGATTAATATTTCTATAATTATGGTAAGGTAAATGCAATAGATTGATATTTCTATAATTATGGTAAATACTGAAGGTAAATGCAATAGATTGATATTTCTATAATTATGGTAAGTACTGAAGGTCAGTGCTGTAGATTGATATTTCAATAATTATGGTAAATACTGAAGGTAAATGCAATAGATTTATATTTCACTGCTCCAGATAATTTTCTTTTATGAAACAGTACTTTTTTTTTTTTAGAGAGAGAAACACGAATATAATTAACTCTTCAATGCCAAATGGAAAAGCATCCAAATGCAACTCCTATATGTAGTTGCAGTAGTTGTAGGGTTTAACACCATTTTTCAGCACATGATAGGCTATACATGGTGGCCAGTATTATTGGTGGAGGAAGAACCCGGGAAAACCCATGGAAAGAACCATGATCCATGAGAAGCTACTGGCAAGCTTTCTCACACAACTATATTAGCTGAATCTTAGACTTGAACCCACACAGACAGAGGTGAAATGGCAGTGATCCGTAACGGAGAGTGCTTTAGACCACCCAGCCACTCAGGGCCCCTGCAACTGCTATATATTTCTAGCTCTGCCTGTATAGTTGAATGATACATAATACATTTTAGCAGGGAAATATCAATCACTATATCACATGTACACACAAAAGCACACATACTCTTACCCATTACTTTTCAAAGGAAACCTTAAAACAATTCATGCTAACATTCCATACTGGTACATGTATCTACATCCCAAATTTGTGTATAAATACAATACATACTACCAATGTATAAATACAATACATACTACCAATGTATAAATACAATACATACTACCAATGTATAAATACAATACATACTACCAATGTATAAATACAATACATACTACTAATGTATAAATACAATACATACTACCAATGTATAAATACAATACATACTATCAATGTATAAATATAAAACATACTATCAATGTATAAATATAATACATACTACCAATGTATAAATACAATACATACTACCAATGTATAAATACAATACATACTATCAATGTATAAATATAATACATACTACCAATGTATAAATACAATACATACTACCAATGTATAAATATAATACATACTACCAATGTATAAATATAATACATACTACCAATGTATAAATACAATACATACTACCAATGTATAAATACAATACATACTACCAATGTATAAATATAATACATACTACCAATGTATAAATACAATACATACTACCAATGTATACATAATTTAGGAACAAGCTTCCTATATCATACACTCTTGCATACCCACAAACAATGCCTTGTAACTAGAGTAAAAAAATAACATGCTTTATTATCACATTGATATACATACCTTCTCCCTCATTATCCACAAAGTCTTTCAGAGCTCTTGCCATTATCCAGAATGCTGAACTCTGGCCAAATATAAAGGTATATATATATAGATATAATAAGAATATATAAATGTTCTTTCCACTCATTAATCATTAATGACATATGAAAATAACGAAAGTATTAATACTCCGTTTTCTAAATGAATTTAACTAGGTACACATTTTCATCACAATCCTTTCTGACTTCTGTTCATCTCTCCTCTATCATACATAAGGGGCAATAACCCTAACCCTATCATACATAAGGGGCAATAACCCTAACCCTATCATACATAAGGGGCAATAACCCTAACCCTATCATACATAAGGGGCAATAACCCTAACCCTATCATACATAAGGGGCAATAACCCTAACCCTATCATACATAAGGGGCAATAACCCTAACCCTATCATACATAAGGGGCAATAAACAGAAATATTGAGTGTGTGAGAAAAACAATTTGGGTTGGATGAAAACATTAAAACTGAACTTGCACCATGTAACCCACAAGAATCCTTAGGATCTATCTACAATGTTCACAATATTAATGACACATAGATGCAATGGCTATTGACACTTAGGATCTATCTACAATGTTCACAATATTAATGACACATAGATGTAATAGCTATTGACACTTAGGATCTATCTACAATGTTCACAATATTAATGACACATAGATGCAATAGCTATTGACACTACAAGTTAAATTTGTCAGTTGTGAGGCACATATACGGTAACATATTTAATGCTTTATTGTTGTTGCTGTTGTTTCTTAAACCAATTATAATGTTCTAAAGATTTATTATTAATAATTAAATATGAAATGTCCAAATGGCATCCCCCCACCATTGGACCATTATAGCAAGATTAGGGCAAAAATACCTACAAATACTAGCATTCTGGATTTTCACTGATGATGATGACTCTCATCCGTTGAATGATAGTAAAGTTAAGTCGACCAATTCAAAGGAAAATGAGAGAGAGAAAGAAACAGACAGAGAGAGAGAGAGAGAAAAAGAGAATTTTATGGTCAGTACTGTTAATGAAAGCAGAATAATAACTTGGATCAACTGTAAATATATTAAAATGTTTTAATTACCTCTTGCTGCGTTGTCATTTCACTTATTTTATATTCCATGCTAATTTTATGTATGATTGTACATTAATTTCTGAGTGTTCAGTGTATACAAAAACCTAATATGCTTGTAGTACTTTCTTAATATAAAATCTTTTGTGTTTAAATCATAAGTGTCTTATATTGATTTAATCAATATGAAAGAAATAGAAACTTAAAAAGAAAACAATCAACTTATTCATTTGCCAATGTGATTATGATCAACAAGAAAAGGCACAGAACTACATTTTGAAGCAGACACACTCCCAGGGATGTGAGGAGTTCATTCACTATGTCAATACAAAGTTACCTGGATCATATCTTAGCTCTATTCAAAGGGCAAATGTGTAATTGTATGTGATGTAAATACAACGTATGTATAGTATGTATGCTGTATTAATGATATACCACACGCATAAATTTTTCATTAAAAGAAAACTAGCAGCAGAGGGGTTGAACAGACCGAAACTATTTCAGACAAATCGAATCTATTTTTAAAAAAATTATAAAGGATTTCAACCAAAACTATCTCAAACCGAAACCATTTCAAGCAAATAAAATAAAGAGAAATCCTTTATGATTTTAAGCTACAGACTCGGCGCCAATCGTGCTGCGGAGACGAATTGTTTCAATCGAATATTTGATAAAGTCCGATACGAGATCTTGATCTCGGGTCGTGCAAATTTATCTTTTTAAATCCATGTGGAATTGACTGAGTGTGACTAAAGATATTTCCAAAGAGATTATCTCCACTGCACCAAGTCTGGTGAATATTTTGTAGCGTATGTGTGTCAACTCCATTAAATACAGCAAGAATGTTGCAGTTATCTCCGATCACTTTTGGTATTTGTGTCTATCATTGAGTGACATAAATCACATAGGTATTTTTATGCCTACCTCTGGAAAATATCCTAGCGGGATTCTTTTGATTGTCTAACATGACATCATCATATACAACTAAATTCCTAATATTTCCATCAATATCATCAATACTCTGTGCTTCCTCGACATCGGTTATAAATTCAATAATATCATCAATTTCCGATTTTGCTTTCTTGTTAAAATCCTTTAACACATCGTAACATCGCTGATCGTCTACACTAGGGGCTACTAAATACAACTTATCCCATTTCATCCATCTCATTATTAAATTAAGTAACAACTGCATCTTGCCACTTCTAGATGGTCCGATTATAATCATATGAATATAATTTGGTAGCACTGCATGATGTTTAACAGGCTCTCATATTTTTGTCGCCGAAAAATCAATTACATTCATGTTATTATAAATAGATTATGGATCTATATTGTGTGAAATGTAATAAGTGTACTAGCACAAATGACTTGACGATGATTACAACTAAAAATAACAGATCAGCACTTGCTGGTAAGTGTGTACAATGTGGTACAAAAAAATTTAGATTTGTTTCCCTTGATAAAATCAAGGATTTAAAAAAAAACGAGGAGGTGATATTGCAGCCAAGATAGTAAACTCCCAGAAACACCATGGGCAAAATATCCAGGAGAAAAACACCTTCCAGGGTATAGTTATTGTGGACCCGAGACCAGACTCGATATCCGACTCGATAATCAAAACCGACCCCAACCCGGTGAGTATCCAATAAATGCTATTGATAAGGCATGTCATGCTCATGATGTTGCTTATAAAAGCAGTAACCTGCAACACAGACATATTGCAGATGTGAAATTGATTCATGCGTTGAATTCTATCACTGATAAATCCTTCAAAGAAAAGTTGGCTTCATGGTTGATAAAATCGGCGATGAAAAGTAAATTGATGTTGGGTGCTGGTAATTAATAACAACATGGAATCTATTTATTATTCCCCAAGAGGATACTGGAGGGGTAAATCAGCAATCAGTAAACTCGCTAGCGCCGCCAAGGTGAAAAATACCACTGCAGTGGATTGGTTATCCAAACAGGCGATATGGCAAATTTATCTACCACTGCCTAAACAACAAATTAACTTCTCACATTTTGATGTCAGTGTCCCTAATGAGGTTCATCAAGCTGATATATTATTTCTGCCGCATGATGGTGTTTACAAGTACGCACTAATTGTAATTGATGTTGCGAGTAGATACAAACAAGCAGAACCTCTAAAGACAAAATCATCAACTGAGGTGGCTGTTACATTTGAAAGGATTTATCGGCAGGGTACTCTGCATTGGCCAAATCTATTGCAGGTTGATCCTGGCAAGGAATTTCAGGGTGCAGTGTTATCAACAATGAAGCATCATAATGTCACCATCAGATGAGGACATACTGCACTACATCGCCATCAGGAAATTATTGAACGATTTAATCGGACACTTGCTAAGCGGTTATTTGGATATCAATACGCGAAGGAGTTTATTCAGGATAAACGATCTCGTGAATGGGTCAAGAGATTACCAGGCGTAATTAACGTGCTAAATAATGAGATTACTTGAACAATCAACATGAAATCTAACAACGCGATTAAAAATAAGTATATACCCATAAAACCACAAAATGATTTTTCAAAACAGCGTATACTCGGCATTGTCACTGTGAGGTATTTATATGAACCAGGAGAGCTTGAAGGTGGTAAAAAAAGAGCTACTGATCCTATTTGGAGTATCACCTCACATAAAATATCTAGCACAACACGATCCACGGGTAGACCGCCAGTCATAGATTGGATTCAATTGCTCCTCAGCGAGGATTTACTTGTGAACAACTAAAAGTGATACCCCGAGTATACTCAATTAGCACCGCGTGGTCTTAACTAGCACCTCTGCATCTGTTGCACTCAAGACAAGTCAGCATCACATTATCTCTGGTATGACCAACACTGCTATCTTTTCTGTCTACGGTAAATTGGCAAGGATCCTTATCCGACCAACACCAACGCATTATACAATTGCAACTCGCACAGTGATTATTCTGTTGTTGTTTCAGTGTAATTATAAACTCAGCATCAATATCAAATTTTCTATTATTTTTTTTATCCTGCTGCTTATAACCAGTGAGTTTTTTTCTGATTATGTCATCACTGACAATATCATTGTTGCTGGTGTCATTATAATCTAAAACAACTCTTCGAAGTTGATTTATTCTTCGTACTCTGGACACTGCGAGATAAACTAAATTCAACCACTCGATGCGATTATCTATGATCCAAACAACTTTATCAGATATAGTCAACCCCTGCGAAGAATGTATCGTCGCTGCATATCCTAGCTTCCATGGGGATTTATCAGCACACAATACATTTTCAACAACATTGATATCAACCAACACAATATCATTTAACACTAGAATCTGCTTTTCACTTTGTCCTGGAATATCAACTTCGATATTTTGTCTTCATGTATCCTTGGGTCTATAACACAATGGTACTGGAAGTGTTGCAAATTTTTCATTATGCGTGTTAAATAACTTCATCTGAAGTATGTCTCTGACTATCTTTCTACTTGCCACTATCAAATCGTTTGGTCTCCATGCTTCCCAAAAATCATTTAATGGGGTTTCTGAAATTATTTCACGTGCTATTTCACACTGGATTCTATCCGGTTGTAATCTGATTAATTTCTTGAACTCGAGTAATTCATTATCAAGTGATCTATGATCAGTACTAATTTCTTCATAATAATCTACAAAATTCTTCAGCCAATTATGTGGGGACAAACGAACAAATGGTGGTGGTTGACCATGATTGCCACACATTATCACTTTTGTATTCGCTAGCAATAACCAATCAAGAAACTTTTGTAATACATCTAATGACACTGTCCATATCTCATCCCAAATGAGGATTTCAGGAATATATTTCTCACCCATTCGATCAGGAGTCCATTCGTCACCTTTCCATAAAAAAAACTGTGATAAGTGCAAGCATTAATTCCTCGCTGTTTCATCTCTCTTGCAAGTCTGGGTGTTGGTGTTAGCACAGTCATGTTTGATTTCCCTCAAAATAATTCAATCGCACAAGTCGTCTTCCCTGACCCACCACAACCGGCTTTATATCTACATATTGGATCGGATATCGAAGGTGCATTAGATAGTTCTGATATCTGATTATTTTTCAAGTAATTGTTTTCAATTGTAACATCTGCTGATTTGGAGTAATCACACAGTATTTCCTTTTTAATCCTCCATGATCCCCAACTCTAATCTGAATTAGTGAATTCAGCCACTGCTTCTTTATGTTTTATATCTATACAAAATGAATCAGTGGCGACTCTAACCGCGTGTCAAGAAATCTATTTATCATTGAAAGTAAATTAATAGAAGCATAAGCCAGCATAGCAGCCCTTAAGTACGTATACTGAGGATTTTCTCCATCTGTGTAAGTAAAAATTGTACCTAATTTGGTTCCATCGGACAAGAAAACGTCTTTACGATCAACATATATGCCCCTAGATGTTGCATCTGTGATTATAAAATCATATTCAACATCGTCTATAATTAATCGCGAAGAATATCGTTTGTGGTCGTATTTTCCACCCTGTGTGAATTTACCAATTATTCTTCTACTGAGATCTTTTGCGTGTTTAGTTCTAACTTCAAAGATTTCTTTGGACTATTTCCCAATATATTCTTCATCTAGATTAGGAAATTGTTTTTTGTTTTCGGTGATTATACTATCTAGACTATCGGGTTGTGGTAACCAGACTTCAGTTTGTTTTCAATAGGATATAATTGCTTCACTGACAATCAGCGATATCAGCATTTTAGAATCAATCATATACCGTAATAACACTATTGGCATCCAATGTTTTTCAGAGATGTGTCTACCAAACCAAACATAACAACACGGATGAAGTCCTTTAGCCAATTTAAATGATACCACATGAGCGAATCCGGTTAAATCAAAATCGGGCAGTGATCCATTAATCGCAACACGGGTCATCTCATGTGTGGGATGCCCAAATCGTTTAAAATACTCAGAGCATTCTCTGTACCCGAAAAAACTCCCCGGATAACAAAAAATCATATCAACCGAAATAATACTTTTGGGGTCATATTTTGTATTCCATAATCCACCATGGCCATAATCAACACAACTATCTTGGATATCCAAGAGTAATTCTGCGCCTGTTGGTTTCCATAGATTTCTTTCTCATGAAATGAGCTGCAACTGACTGTATTGTAAAACAGTTTGTTAATAATTGTTCGTCGAGTTCCATTGAAAAACCACTAGCTAGTTTTTTCATCTCATCATGGAGGGCTTCAGTATGATATAATTCGCCATTGGGTTTTACAAATTGATCGAATTTACCCTCTTCGTTTTCAAAACTCTGAAATAACCACAATGACACAGGATCGTTTTTACTTGACTGAGAAATAAAATCATATTGTTACCACGGATGACCATGCGTGTGCATTATGGTCAATAATTTGTATATATATATATATATAATATCTTGCCCGTTACTGTCGATGGATATTGGGAATTTTAGCATCCATTCTAAAGTGGCCACATTTTGAATTGTTGCCCCTCTCTCTATAACTGTTAGTCCCCATTCGTTTAATTTTTTGCGTCTTAGATCCGTCAATCACGCAACGCATCAGTAATCGCTTGTAATAAATCATGCAGAAATGAATTTTGTGGATATCATTTACAAAGTGTACGTCGTGGGAGTTTTAGGCCGTTACCTTGCATACGATGTGGAGTAGGTGTGCGTGGTAAGTCGTAGTTGTGTCTCAATTGTGGTGGTAAGTGATACAGAGAGCTAAAGCGCTATAATGATAATAGAGTTAAAAACTCCATCAAAAATTCCGACTCTAACTGTGTCAGCGTCAGGGACAAAATCATAAGAACACCTCAAGACTACATTGAAAGATTCTCAAGTAATAATTAAACCAAATAATTAATTAGACAAATAATATTATAGTATATAAATGAACCAAGAATTTCAACCACATCCCATGATCATCAATTATGAATTAACTCGTGATGGTATTGTCAGACACCGCAGACTGAAGAAACCATTAGGATTTGATAATTGTCTTGGATATCTTATGTTTGGTGCTGGAGGGAAAAAATATTACTGTCACAGAATCGCATACGAGTGTTTCCATGGATTGATAAAAGATGAATTTGTAATCGATCATATTGATTCCAATCCTAAGAACAATTCTTTATCAAATCTACAGTCTATTATTCAGAGTGAAAATACCAAACGAGGAGGGACTGGAAAACACTCGAAAAATGCGAAACCAATAAAATCATTCAATACAGCAACTAACGAAGAAAGAGTATTTAAATAAATGAATGAAGCCGGTAGATATTTTGATATTCGCGAACCCTCAGTACGAAAAGTAGCAGAACAAATATATCAGCGATTTCCAATAGAACCGGACATAGAATTCAATTCGTTTATATTTGAATTTCATTTTGTGCTATGTGTTATAACACCAAGGGGAATAATTTGTGTGGGCTTGTGTATGGTTTATGAAACAGAGTTACTGATAACTCGTGTGAGCTTGTATACGATTTTTGAAACAACCGTCACCAGATCTCAATGGGATTTTTCAATGACTGAATGGCTTTTTTTTTGTGTGGTTTAAACACCATCCGTTAAACCCTTCACGTGATACACTATTTAAAATTATATACCCATAGATTATGAACACTAGTGTATTCCATACACGGTTGGGATCTCGTCCTGGGGCCAAGCGTTCAAATCTTGTGGCAGGCATTATTGTCGGCGGCACCGATCGGAAGGTTTTTCTATATATAATTGGGGCTTTAAGCCATTTGAAATTCAACAGTGAAACCACCATATGTCACACAATGTCACATGGTGTGAATGTGTTTTTGCATTCAACCCGGGGTGATTTTGTTGGGGGTATGGTGGTTTCAGTTGAAAGTAGAACAGCCCCTTATGTGTATGTGCCATCCTATTTCATATATCATTGTAAATACGTAAATACTTGTAAATATGTAAATATGTAAATATTTGTAAATATGTAAATTGTATATATCTATATATCTATATGTAAATGTGACGTCCATTCACCAAGCATACCTTCTTGGGGTTCTAACCCGTTATTTGATGAGTTAGATCCCCTCTCGGAGACTATGCTTTGTGGTACCTCTGGGCCTCTCAGATGTGAATAACACCTGAGAGGTTCCAAATGGGGATGTTTTGTCTTGTGTGTATATATGTAACCTCTGGGCCTGCTCAGATGTGAATAACACCTGAGGGGTTCCAAATGGGGTTCATATCATATATAACTTACATGTATACATCATATATAACTTGCATATATATCTCAATAAGATGTGAATAACACCTTAGAGCAAATGGAGTTCATATCATATATAATTTACATATATATCTCTAGGCGCAATAAGATGTGAATAACACCTTAGAGCGAATGGAGTTCATATCATGTATAACTTACATGTATATATCATATATAACTTGCATATATATCTCTAGGCGCAATAAGATGTGAATAACACCTTAGAGCAAATGGAGTTCATATCATATATAAGTTGCATGATATCTCTAGGCGCAATAAGATGTTGATGACACCTTAGAGTGAATGGAGTTCATCATATCATACGAAAACGGGTCAAAAATGACCCCTAATTTTTTTGCATTTGATGTATAAAATATATTAGATATATAATATATCATATAATGAATTTCAAAAATATGAATGGCATTATAATTGAGATTTCAAATTAGAAAATCAAGGAATACAATTATCAAATAAATTAGATTGTAATCAGATTCTCTCTGAATTGAATGATCTTGATGATAGCGCCCAGAATAAACGATATGTCCTTGCCAAACAGTATGGGTTTGTCAAACGAATTCAGCGCGCGGTAAATGACTTGCATGTATTCTGTAACGACATCAACAAATTTATCCCGCAGCTCACTGTGGTCGAAAAAGTCAGAGTTGAATTGGGCAAACAATATGAAATCAAACGCACAATAAACTCGAAAATCAAAACAATAAGAGAAATCATCATACGGAGTGAAAATCACCTTCCCATTTTGGTTGCCTCAGCACAGTAAATGTACAATACCCACGCGGTACAAAATATTTGTTTGCAGGTGAGTAATCCACATTCTATAGACAGGTATGCTTACTCAGATGGAACGAAAACTCTATAATACCTTCCAAGTATTGTGGTTTTTTTTACATGGTGATTTATCACCAACACGGAAGTAATAAAACACTGTAATGAAATTCAAAAGAATTTCGACGTGGGTGAGCATCTATGGATTTTATTTTTATTTGTTAACTGCTTATATTGAATTTTGGTCATTTTTGTGGTATTTTTGGTTGTTTTTGTGGTGTTTTTGACTAATCTGTTGACATAATTTCATGAAAATCGAGGGTGAAAACCCCAGGAATTCATTTAGAGAAAATCGATTTTGATGAAATTTATATCCTTGTGAGGCAAATTTTATGGTGTTTTTCATCGTGATCGTGGAATCATCGATGCTTTTTTCCACTGATTTTGTACTGTTTTTGGCTAATGCATCGACAAGATTTCATGAAAATCGATTTTCTATAAATGAATTCCTGTGGTTTTCACCCTCGAATTTTATGAAAAAAAATGAAACGCGTAGCTATCTGTGGATTTTTCACTTACAATTAAGATCGTATATTAATTTGTAATGATAGGTGAAGCCCTAACAACTAGATTAGCCCACGAGAGATCGGCAGCGATTAAGAGATTTATTCTGGTTAGTGATTCCGTTCGAAATAAGCTCCAAACAAGATAATAATTTCAAACCAACTTTGCAACGGGTACCAAACAATTATTCAAACCCATTACTACAGCAGCCGGGAGAGTTGTATCGACCACTGAAAAAGCCATATAGGGAGATATTCCTGAGGAATAACAAGGGAAAAAACCGGCCCTTCTTCCTGTACTTGAAAAAAAAGCAAAAAGATCCAAGCAAACAAAGGAATCTTTAAAATCACTTCCTGGTGATATAATAGCCGCTGTACAACTTCAGAAACAATGTGAACGACTTGAAGAAGAACAACTTGAAGAAAAAGAAGAAAGTGAAAAACAACAAAAAGGTGATATTATTGAAGAAGAAGAGGAAGATGAACAACCACAAGACAAAGGGGATAAAAGAGTTGCATTCAATAATAAATTCCTTCCGGGTTAATTAGATGAAACAAGAGATGTGATATTTAATACTACTGAATAGTTTTCATCACAGAAGAAAATATATCCATGATAATAATAATCTCCCTGATAAACAATCATGGTATAATGGATTACAAAGGTAGGTAAGGTATCATTTAATGATAAAACATTTAAGAATTTTATGGAAGAAATAAAAAAAGCTGAATCATCTACAACAAAGAAATCGGATCCTGGATTTCTTCGATTACCAGAGCAATAAAAACTTTTTGATATAGAAAAATCCTCTTTGCAGGGTTCAACTTGTAAAACCACCGGTCATGGATATTGTGGCAGTGGTCTTGCTCGTTGTCCTAGTAATATTCTTGGGGATATATCACGATTAGAAGTTCTCGTAAGAGGGAGACGAGCCGGAAATAACTCACTGGAAATAATTAATGAGGCCGCTGATATCTGCAGGCGACTATTTGAGGGTGGTATCATGAATATTAGTGTATACCGAGAGTTTATTGATGAGCTAGCAGACAGTTACCACAGTGATTAATCACTGATTAGATAAATGTCATTTAAATAAGATGATCATACACTACAACCACAATAAACCAATCATGACTGACGTAGTATACTCACGATTGCCAGTTTATAGAGCTACTATGGTGATGGTCTCGGCAATACCATTGCAGGGTTATTTGCAAGAATGGCTCAAAAATAGCACCAATCACAAAACAGTTATCAATGAAAGCTATTGATGTTATTCATGATAAGGGTAATAGCACTGTTGGTTATATTGCTGAGAAAGCATTTTCCGCCACTAAAGAAAAACTACTAGTGTTAGTTCGGCGACGAAAGAAACCACTTGCGAAGTCATCAATGGTGACGAAGTCACTAGGACCACTAACATCTACGGAAATTATGCCTGCAAGTATTAGCAAAATAATAAACAATGCGGTGGAGCAGAATATAGCATCACAGATAAATGATGGATATGACACTCGGGGAAATATTACTGCAAATATGATAGCGGGAAGTGGTTTGAAATCGCGAGTGAGATCGCGATTTAGATCAAGAAATATATAATAATATGTTCAAATTGGCTCCGGACCCAGCGTTTGATATGAATGCCCCAGTACCCAAGAATGATTCTGTACGCGATTATCAATTCTATTCCTATCATGCAGCACAACCGGATCTTCGATCAAGAATTGAACTTCAAGTCTATGATACCAGCAAATACTTTCTACCCGCTGAAGCATTTATTGAAGTAGAAGGAGAACTTGTAACAAATGTTGCAGCTGATACACCATATGCAGATGGCCCAAATATCCGAGTTGGCTTTGTCAATAATGGTATCATGGCGCTATTCGAGAGTGCTAGATATATGATTGATGGAAGAGAAATTGAATCTATAGAGTGTGAGGTTGATGTTGCCACAACAATAGTGGAGTTGGCGAGATATTCTGATGATTATACAAGATCGGCAGGTCCATCTATGATGCTCTCTAAGGATATTACTAATCAAGCTGAACACATTCAATATATTAAATTAAAAACACCAAGAGCTACTGCATCTGATCCACAACCAGATGATGTTGAACACGAAGATAGACCAGGTGGTGCCTTTGATATTATAAAAAGTACTAATCCTAATTACAACCTAGGGTTTGCAACACACATAGCAATGTTGCAAGGACAGCGTCAACAATTTTCATGCTCGATTCCACTACATCATATTTTCGGATCTTGCAGAAATGTTAGAAAAGTTATCTATGGAGTGAAGCATACAGTAGTACTTGTGCGAATGGGTAGTGATAATGATGCAATCTGGCGTGATGCTGGTGTTGCTGCTGGAAAAGTCATTATATCAAAACTATCATTGTGGATGCCAGTAATGACTCCATCAATCACCATGTAAGAAAGATTACTATCATTTTTGGACCATGGAGGAAAATCACTGCTAAGTTGGCTAACAACAACAACGGATACCATGGATTCTAATATTGATGGTACACTTACATCGCACCTGGCATAAAAACAAGGCATTGCTACGCCACGTCATATATTTATTGCGTTACAGGATAAAACGCGATTAAACTCTCAGCAACGGAGTCATACGATATTTGATCAAATAGGTGTTAATGAAGTATCATTGAGAATAAATGGCCAACAGGAACCATCCGAGGATATACTACTTGAATATGGAACCAACCAAATAGCACGTGCATATCATCGTTTGTTGACATTTATGGGACGCGATAATAACGTAGATACTGGTCTGCAAATATCACAATTTGATTTTAAAAATCGATATCCCATCTATTACTTCTCGCTGGAACATCTTAATTTAACCAGTCAATTCGTAGTTAACATACACTACAGAGCTCGTGTAACTTGTCCGGTTGTAGGTGGTGTTGTCACTATCCTGAATTACAGAGCAGCTGCTGTCATTCTCAGTGACAAATCAATGCTACTCGAAGGTGTTGGTGGACGAATGAGGGTAGTTGATGCACCAGTAGAAAATATGTTGTAGGCAATTAGATCAATCTGCTATTAAAAAAATGTCGTACAGTCATGTTAATGTTACGTTAACTCCTGGTCAAATTAAAAAATTGCAATCGGAATCAGCTAAAAAATGTGGAACCACAATATCGCTGAAGCACAATCAGATGTCTGGTGGTCAAAATAAATTTTCATTGACAACTCGTCAGATAAAACACTTCAATGATGCCATCAAAGATAAAAATTCTAATATGTTCAGATCACTCTCTCTGCAGCCGCAATTAAGAACAGAATAAAATCAGGTGTTATATTTCCACTTTTCGCTGCGTTACCAGCATTGATTGTGGCAGCAGCCCCAGCGGTAGCAAAAGTCGCCATGCTAGGAGCCGTTGGTACAGTGACAGGAATGGCACTAAAGAAAGCTACCGGACAGGGATACAAAAAAAAAGAAACAATCAGGAAAGGGTCTAAGACTACCAGGAACTCCATATTCATGGTACATCAGAAAGGGCCTGAGACTAGGAACAGTTTACTAACAATAGTTCCCATGTCAAATTTTGATTTACTCGATGCTGCTAAAGAACTAGTGATAAAAACTTTACAGGTGTATTTATGAGAGATCAATTACCAAAACAACCAAACAACACTGAAATCGGTATCATTAACCTCGATAACAGCACCGGACCTGGAACTCATTGGGTTGCATACGTGATTGATCTACGTGTAATTGTTTATTTCGATTCATATGGATTAGCACCGCCTAAAATATTTATGCGTTATATACGCCACTTAAAATTTCCTATCTGGTATTCCACGCTACCAACACAGAAAATGAATGACCCCCAATATGCGGCATAGAAACATTAAATGTCCTCAACGCTATTTCATCATCAGGAAAACAACCACATAAAACGGTACACGAATATACGAGAAATTGCTTTTTAGAGAGAAATTATATAAAATAACATGATTGATATTTGGGGGAGATCTTTATCAAGCCTGAAAAAACCCACCTCAGAAATATCTGCAACCGGTGATGTAAAAGAAAAATAATCGAAGATGAAATATCCGAGATGTTAAACCTCGCAAGTGTTGATCCCAATGAAATAGTTGTATTTCAAGATCGTCAGGGTAAATTGAAAACTAGTAATATTTCCCTGGATGATATTTTAGTTAAACAATGCGGCACAGTAGAAGATACTATAGCGTTGTTTTCCAAGGAGGGTAAACTCAAACCAGATGTTCTCATATCGACGCTTACAGATAAATTAACAGCGCTCTGTGATAATTATTCATCAATGATAGAATTATTTAAAAAAATTATGCGATGAATATGATGACCATAGAACTAAATTTAATCGGTTTTCTGAATTACAAAGAAGTATAATTTACAATATTGACAAACCTCTATTAGATTTCTTTGGAAATCCACCGGTGACCACACCGAAACTCACAGAGATAAAAACAGCTATGTTAGAATTAACAACACTACAATCTAGGTATGAAGTTCATGTTGAGAAGTTTTCAATTTTTTTTAAAAATCTTATTGAGAAATTCTTTGGAACCTCATTAGATAAACTTGACATAAAACTCAGATGTAAAAAAATCCATCGAAGAGATCAAAAAGATCAAAGATGTAATCAAAGATGATTTACCGAGGATGATAGAAACACTTGAAAAAACAAAGATTCCTAATGAGAAAACCAACAACGTAGTAACAAAATAACATATTAAATATCACCGCAACCATCAAAAGTATTTATCGCTTAACACTAGTGTCGCCAACTCAATTTAATATTTCATTAACGAGTTCATCTGGGGTCAACAATATGATATCAACGATCATTGACAAGGGAACAACTTTACAGTTCACAATAATATCCACTGATAATAATTTGGCTAGGGTTTCAGCAACATGGTATGTGGAATTCGTAGCGGATTTAAGTAAACAACTTAATTGAAAACGCCAGCGTTTTTATTGCTAGCAATTTGAAATCTGCTGTAATAAATAAAATGTCATCATTGGCAACATCACAGCAGTATCGCTATGATCGGGTCAGAGAATTTCAAACTAAACTCAAAACACACACTGAGGAGAATCAAGTAAAAATAAAAAAATACAGAGGAAGAATTACTGCAGTTGATGTTACTGTGTACTCAGTATCAGGTGTAATCACCGTAGCCGGTATTATACTCTCTTCAGTGACAATGATTGCCCCGAAAGCTGTTCCAATTTGTATATCCGCGGCGACAACAATCGCTGGAATAATTTCAATAATAAAAAAAAAAATATGTGGCCAGCGCGAACTACAAGACTACGAAGTTAAGTTCCATGTTGTGTCAACCACGTACTCAGAATTATCCTCGATGATATCGTCCTCCCTCGATGACACATTAATATCAGATAGTGAGTTTTCCGCGATGGTATGTTTTTATGATTCCGTGATGTCAAAATTAGAAAAACAACACGAATATAATAACAATGGCAAGAACTATTTCAACAAATAGTGGAAAACACAACCCCGGTGAAAACCAGCATGATCTCAATAACTTCAACCAATCCTAAATTCAGTGTGAATTTCCCTTCTGCGATTCCGGTGAAGGAAATAGCACTAGCAAAATTACGAGTATACCATAGTTGGCCTAATATTAGATCAGTACCATTCAGTGGTCAACAACCGAATAATTCCCTGGTGTTTGCGAGTAAAACTAAACAAGACAGAACTCCAGACTGGAACGTTGTTTCCATACCATCTGGGTCCTACCAAATCGAACAAATCAATAATGAATTACAGCGCAGAATAAAATCCATTACCGGAAAAGAATCGAAAATTGCTATAACAGTTCATGAACCAACACTAACATCCACAATTGCGATAAACTCACCCGGGTATGTCGTAGATATCTATCAGAGTTCAATCAGAACCGTGCTAGGATGGCCTGAAACCCCACCTCGGACATCCTTACAAATACCACCAGAACCACAAAAATCTGATTATAATTCTGATAAGAAATCATATCATGATGCAATGATATCATACGATACAAATTTTGGAGTTTTAGATTTCTTTACTGGTCAGATAGAAGAACAAAGCAGTGGATGGTTTCAACCAATTCAAAGTAAAATTAATGAACACTTTATAAAAATAAATAATGAATTTAAAAAATATAGAAATATATTGCGAGAAACACTTTCCAAAGAATCCCCACGAGATGAGATCATCAAATACATAGAAATATGTAATCAAATTATCACTGACATGGAAGTATTTAATTTATGGATTATTCAAACGGTCTAAAATGCTGTTAATCTTAAATCAAGAACTTAACTTGCAAAAATATATAATATACGTGTAGAGAATATTATAGCATTTAAACTCCCCGGGTATAATGTAGACCAATTAAAAAAATCAAAAGACGATCTCCGTGATGAATACTTTCCACAAATAATCGCCGTAGGGAAAAAAATACCACAACAACAAACAACTATCCTCAAACATAATAACGACCCAGATGGGAGTGGTAGGCATATCGCTCCTCAAAATATCAATATATCCTCAGTGATTGCAATGAATTTATTATGTGATGTCATCGAAGGAAGTTACCAACTAAATCTCGAAAAGGTCAAATCAAGCCCAGCAGGGATATATTTTATACTCATTTGCACCAACGGCTCCTCCAGGGTTTCTAATCATTGATGATCCAACTAATCCAGTGTATATGCGATGTCATAATGATTCATTAACGAGAATTAATTTAAAACTCACTGACCAGTCCAATAATTTGATTGATTTACAGGGAGAGATTTTACAAATTAGTCTGTTTTTAAAGTCTTAAGACTTTCATCGTAAATTGCTAGCAATTTCAAGGATTTTCAATTCATCTCCGCAGCACAATTGGCGATGGGTCTGTAGCATAAAATCCTAAAGGATTTCTCTTTTTTTTTTGTCTGCTTGAAATGGTTTCGGTTTGAAATAGTTTCGGTTGAAATCCTTTAGAATTTTGTTTTAAACAGTTTCGGTCTGTTCACCCCCTCAGCTGCTAAACTTGACAAAGCCTCATTCACTTTTACTGAAAAATTTAAACATTGTGTGATATATCAATGATACAAAGTACATACTAAATATATAAAACTTCTATTTGCCTTGAAGATGTATACTAAAATATTCTTAATATCAAAGAACAAATAAATATCTGATTCTGGTATTTAATGGCATAAATAAAACACTTCAAAAATATAAAAAAAAGCTGCACAAATTTAAATTTCAAGCATTCTACATTTTCATTGCTTATAAAAATTCAAAAATTTTCAAGCTTTCTGAGAACTAAAATAGTGTACATAAACAAAAAAAGTAAGAGCGTAAATTAACTGTAAAATCAGGAAAATATAAATATTTTTTCACATTAATGAAAGTCGTGTGCACTAGTTGTTATGTGTCAGCCAAACTAACAGTTAAAATGTGTTTTTTTTTGTGAAGACAGGTTGTACTATAACCTATTCATCTTTAGACAGGTATTATAACCTATTCATATTTATACTGGTATTATAACCTATTCATATTTAGACTGGTATTGTAACCTATTCATCTTTAGACTGGTGTTGTAACCTATTCCTCTTTAGACTGGTGATGTAACCCATTCATCTTTAGACATATTGTAACTTATTCATCTTTAGACTGGTAAAGTAATATTGGATCTGGTATTAAAACTTACTCATCTTTAGTCTGGTATTATAACTAGAGCTGTACCGATGTCACTTTTTGCCGATTATGCCGATACCGCGTATAGCCGATTATCAAAATTGCCGATACCGATTATGAGACCGATTATTTGATTATCATATTATGTACTCAGGTATAAGCCGACAAATTTAGAAAATAATAAAGGCCTGGAATGGGGGGGGGGGCTTATCCGTGGGCCAATTTCAAAACTTTACAGGTTTTAGGTGTTTTTGTTGTCTATTGTAACGGCAGTACATCTTGGGACAAAAATATCCATGTTCTAAGACATGGGCATATTAAAAAAGTAACTTTCGGTGACCCGAAAATTATTAAACTTTTATAAAGTACTATTTATTATTGATTTTGTTATTATTTTGCATGTGCATATTTTCTGATTTCCACAACACGAAATTACATAAAGGTAAAATACAGCCTTCATAATTCGCGGGTCGGTCGAGTTTACCAAGGAGACCATATACTATAATGTACAGTACTTACGCAGTGCAAAGTGTGCATAGCATCACTTAAATCATTTTTTATTCCCAAATATATTAGTTGCAGATTTTGCTTTATTCGTTGTTTCGACCAAAGTGTATTCTTTCAGATAAAATTTCAGCTAATCTGTAATAGACGTTTCATTTACTACGAATCACCTCTCACGAGTTACTCATTTTCAATGATATAAGTGATCCTACAAAATGAGGTAATATTTTGAGTGTACAAGGGACACAGCCGATATTAATAATCCAATCTATTCGGGCTCTTGAAACAATGTGTCCAAATAAATTACTACTCTGTTGTCCACAGACCGTGGGAGTGGGCGATTTTTTTTTTTTTGCAAACAGGAAAGTTTCGCAGCACAATAAATATGTTCTAATCACTATGTAAATTGAGGCAATGCTTTTGAGTTTATTGCCGACTTTCTATGAGCAAAGGTCGTCGGCTTGCTTTGACAACAACAAATACTCGTTATTGCTGCGGCAACATCAGAGAATTGTAAAACATTGATATAGAATTGTTTTATTTGTTTAGTATATGTCGGTGCTTCAAAGGTACAGTAAAACCTGTTATGACTTATGAGAGACCGCCCCTTCTGCCAGATGGTGGCTTGGTGAAACACTAACACAAGAAATAAAAAATAATTTTAAAAAATCCGGAAATGATTCTCACTTACTAGTATTAAAGACAATGAGTTCGTTCACCCTCCAGGCATTACGGATTAACTGAAATACAGATGACGTACTCAAACCTACACTGAAGCCCTTTCAAACAATTTCTCACTGGGATATAAGGACTATCGGTGTTTTGTGAGTTTTCATAAAGATAAAGAAAAAACACAAACCTCAAAATTGACTGTGTATATATCCATCATTACTCCCTTTGATGTTAATCTTACTGGCTATTCATATGACTTTGGCACTACAATGGGGGTTAGCGACATGTACTTTAGTCTGGTTTACTGCAGTTTATAAATGTTACCGGACGCTGGAGTTGAAAATTTCGCACAACTTGCAGCAAGATAAATTCTTTTTAAATACTTTATTAGAGCAATCTCTTTGTTACAAAAGATTATTTGATGGTTCGATGTGTTTATCTCGATATATGGTTATTCGACTATACAGTAGTGTTAGTTAATGAGCAGCTTGTTTGCATACTGCATATATCCCGAGCTCTAGTGTTACAAAGGATTAAGTTACGGTCAGTCAAAACGCGACTGTATATACAACTTTTATCAGGAAAAATTGGTTATTTAAAAAAATTATTTGCATCGGCACCGATTATTTTTGCCGATACCCGATTATACCGATTGTGCTAATAATCGGCCCAATTACGCGTACGGGCGATTAATCGGTACAGCTGTAATTATAACCTATTCATTTTTAGAGTGGTCCCAAACATTTCAACAGAAGTACAATTATTTTCAATGATGAAGAAGTTTCTAGTATAATAAACTATAAAAATATTTATACTAACACAATACCCATGTCAGAATTCACTCATTGTAACTTTCTAAATTACTGTCGGCACGTTTTTATTCTGCAATTTCATGGTATTTGTTTTTGTCATTATTTGTTTTTATTTGTTATCTAATACTGAAAAGCACTATGAGCTACTAAAGATTAGAAGTTGTACTAGCTCCATAATATTATTATTATTCATTTTCCTTTAGTTTACTTTTCTCTTTTCCACTCTAGTGAAGAGTTGTATGCAAACTCTACGAATATCAATGATATAAATACAGTGAGACCCCTCTTTTATGGCTGCCTATTCTTCACTAATAAGCTGGCATAATATAAAAATAGGGGCTTCTCAGATGAGGAGTGGCAAACATTTTTAAAATACACTATTTTACCTCTTGGCAAATTAGCCTTACAAAATGGAAGGTCTCTAGAGAGGGCATCCCCTCAGGGGTGTGACCACTGTACAGAAAAAGTTCAAAAGATGCCCAAAAATATGTATACTTATTTTGTTTAATCATGGTATACACAGTTTCTGGGACAAAGAAATGTTTAATCATGGTATACACAGTTTCTGGGACAAAGAAAACATGAAAACTTAGGTAGGCTTTTTGTTTTTAATTTCTGCACATATTAATCCAATTTTGCAGACATTTTTCATGGTTTGTGTATAATACCTCTGAATGAAGATTCCTGCAGTTGGGATCATTGAAGATCTTCTCGACTTCACTTGGGATCTGAGAAAAATAAAGAATTCACTTCATACTCTACCAAGTATACTTTTTTAGACAATGATAATGTGTATTCCAGTAGCTGCCCTGCTCAACATTATGCATGCTTATCTTAGACCATGGTAATGTGTATTCCAGTAATTGCCCTGCTAAACATTAAGTATATTTATTTCAGACCATGGTAATGTGTATTCCAGTAACTGTCCTGCTAAACATTAAGTATATTTATTTCAGACCATGACAATGTGTATTCCAGAAATTGCCGTGCTAAACATTAAGTATATTTATTTTAGACCATGCTAATGTGTATTCCAGTAATTGCTCTGCTTTACATTAAGTATATTTATTTTAGACCTTGGTAATGTGTATTCCTGTAATTGCTGTGCTTAACATTTAAATATACTTATCTTAGACCATGGTAATGTGTATTCCAGTAATTGCCCTGCTAAACATTAAGAATACTTATTTAGACCATGATAATGTGTATTCCAGTAATTGTCCTGATAAACATTAGGAATACTTACTTAGACCATGATAATGTGTATTCCAGTAATTACCCTGCTAAACATTAACTATCAGTGGTGACACGATACACCTGTTACATAACATGATTCATGATATTCAGCCTATGCTTTAATAGAATACACCTTTGTTACATAACATGATTCACAATATTCAGCCCATCCATTAATAGAATACACCTCTGTTACATAACATGATTCATGATATTCAGCCCATTCATTAATAGAATCCTCTGTTACATAACATGATTCATGATATTCAGCCTATGCTTTAATAGAATACACCTTTGTTACATAACATGATTCATGATATTCAGCCCATTCATTAATAGAAAACACCTTTGTTACATAACATGATTCATGATATTCAGCCCATTCATTAATAGAATACACTTTTGTTACATAACATGATTCACGATATTCAGCCCATTCATTAATAGAATACACCTCTGTTACATAACATGATTCACGATATTCAGCCTATGATATATTACATTATCAATACACATGTCAGTCTGAGGGTCATTCCATCTTTAGGAGGTCTCTCAGTGCCAGGCCAGTGCCATTTGATATGTGTTGACATACTGGTAGTATTTCTTGTATGCTGATTACATAGACATATCATCTCTTCATATGCCATTTTCATCCTTTACAAGACCCCAGATAATTCTTTCAAATAGACTATCTGTTAGTTGTTAGTGATTTTTATTCAACCTTTTAAAGGCCATTTTTGGCTGCTATATTTAACCAGATTCCAGACTCATCTTGCTCACCATACTTTTTGTTGATCTGCACTGCATGTATGGCTTTTAAACATCTTCAACCATGCCTTTAATTTGCATTGCATGTATGGCTTTTAAACATCTTCAACCATGTCTTTAATTTGCACTGCATGTATGGCTTTTAAACATCTTCAACCATGTCTTTAATTTGCACTGCATGTATGGCTTTTAAACATCTTCAACCATGTCTTTAATTTGCACTGCAAGTATGGTTTTAAAACATTTTACCATGTCCTTTGTTGATTTGCAATGCAAAAAGCTGTGAACATGATCTGCAGTGAAAACTGTACTTGATTACTTTCCGTTCTTTCATTTGAGTTTCTTGCAGATTATTGCACCACATCACTTGCAACAACTTCTATATAATTATATAGTGATTGAAGTTTTCACCCACAACTTCTATATGATTATATAGTGATTGAAGTTTTCACCCACAACTTCTATATAATTATATAGTGATTGATGTACAGTTTTCACCCACAACTTCTATATAATTATATAGTGATTGATGTATTGTTATCACCCACAACTGCCTTCATTTAGGAATGACCCATGAAAATTCAGTTAACATCATGGTAAGTATCACAAAGTACTATTAATTTCTTCTCATTCACCATGGATGATGCATTTCCCTTCAAGTGGTATGACACATTCACAATGGACCATGTATTTACCTTCATGTGGTATGACTTCATGTTTCCTAGTTTGCTCTATTTTTTCTTTTTCATGCTAATATTAACAGAACTGTGGGTAATTCTCATCCTATAAAAGTCCATTCTTTGGGGCTATCTGCTACATTCTACAACAGTTGTTCCCCTTTTCAGCATACAGCATCATCTGGGCATTCTATCCCTAATCCACTTGACTTACAGACATAACAAATTATTACAGACAAAACAAATTATTGTTACAGACATAAAAAATTATTGCAACTCAATAAAGTAGCAATTCTTTTTTAATAGCTGTCAGTCAGTCAAACTGTTGATCTCTTATTACAGATAGTACATGTAGATTATTTGACTTTCTGTCATTCAATAATATATATATATATATATATATATATATATATATATATATATATATATATATATATATATAATGTGTATTATGTTGATAATAATTGTTTTTGTAAGAATACTTTAGTTAATAACATGTTTAAAAGTAACATGATAAGAGCATAGCTTGCATTTCAATGAAGAGTCATGTACAGAATGTAAAATGTTTCATTCATTGGTTTCAAGGTTGAATAGAAATATAAATACAAGTAAACATGTGATTCAACACAGACATTATTTCTCGTAAAAGATCACGTTTGAATAGCATTATAAGAACACGTATACATGTGATCGAACACAGATATGATTTCTTTTAAAAGATCACGTTTGAATAGCATTATAAGAACACATATACATGTGATCGAACACAGATATGATTTCTGGTAAAAGATCACGTTTGAATAGCATTATAAGAACACATATACATGCGATCAAACACAGATATGATTTCTGGTAAAAGATCACGTTTGAATAGCATTATAAGAACACGTATACATGTGATAGAACACAGATATGATTTCTGGTAAAAGATCACGTTTGAATAGCATTATAAGAACACATATACATGTGACTGAACACAGATATGATTTCTGCTAAAAGGCCTAGGTGACCTAATTTCTGATTACCTGAATTAGAACTACTGCGTTATCAATATTTCGTATTAGCAATCTATAAAGAGGATTAATATTAAGAATTATGCATTCTTAATAGTACTATCAGTTTTGGAAGCGTTATTCATTCAGAGGAATTAATTTAATTAATTTAATCATTCATTGGAATAACAGTGCTCTAACATTCATTGAAATACTATTTGGATATATTATACTTGTACTGTATTACTGTGAGTTCATTCAAAGACATTTGGATATATAGCTGTATTGGAGTTCCTGTGAATTCCTTTAGAGACACATCAGTACCTTACTGACCATCATTTGGAATACCTTTGAAACTCATTGGGATTACTCGAAACATCCGGAATTGTTAGAACATTAAAACTTTAGGAATATATCTATCATACTGTAAGCTATTTTTGATTCTTTCACTTTGTATTTTACAGATATAAATTCTATTTTTCAATTATGCAAGACATTAGTTTTACTCTTGTTGGACTCACATATACTGCATAGATCTTACCATCTTACCACCTCATGTAGATGAGAGCACTGAATGCCAAATATAAATAAATATGTCCTGTTTAATAATCATAAAAGAGTTTTGTAATAAATTTTTTGCAGAGAATACTTCTGTTATTTCATTCTATCTAGTAATACATCATACATAAAGTTCACCTGTCCATCAGTTCATCCAGAATGGGTATTAAGTGACTTGGTGGTTCCAGTTCTTAGTCCAGCTGTAAAATGTACTATTTGCCAAACTTAAGAAAGTATTTTAAATACCATTTTTCTATTTCATATTATCACTAATATTATCCCATGCTACAATTATCATATATACATACCAACCTACCTACCTAATTACAATGGGAAATGCAGGCAACTGTTAAAGGACAGCTGAAGTTCCTAAGAGACATTTGTAATACCAACGTCAGATCTGATAATATACTTATACTAATGTCATGGGCTACCAAACAGGTGACTTTGTGGGAACCAACAGTGTCAAAGGAAGCTAGAATGGAGGAGGCCCATGCAAAGTAATTGGCCAAGTATCAGTCACTCATCCTAGAATGCCATTACAATGGATGGAAAGCCTAGAGTCTACTGGGGGAAATAGAATCCTAAGGCATTACAATGGATGGAAAGCCTAGAGTCTACTGGGGGAAATAGAATCCTAAGGCATTACAATGGATGGAAAGCCTAGAGTCTACTGGGGGAAATAGAATCCTAAGGCATTACAATGGATGGAAAGTCTAGAGTCTACTATGGGAAATCCTAAGGCATTACAATGGATGGAAAGCCTAGAGTCTACTGGGGGAAATAGAATCCTAAGGCATTGCAGCACAAACCCTTTTGACGTTTATGGGAGTCATTGCGATTACACAAAAATGTTAGTCATCATGGCTGGCAAATAGGCCAACGGAAAGCCTCACATTGGATTTGGCAGAAGAGACAGGAGCAATGGAAATCCGTTTCAGGCTAAGTCTGAATAGTTTAGTCAGTGGAGAGTGTTGTAGGTTAGCACCAAAATGCTCTAGGAAAGGGGATCAATTTCAGTGCAAAACTGTATGTTTGTGTGTGTATATATATATATATATATATATATATATATATATATATATATATATATATATATATATATATATAAACAACTACCTAACTTATAGGGTGAATCAAAGTCCTGACCAGTGATTTACTAAGCCAACTGTAAAATTCTGACAAAGGACAGTTTTGTAATTAGCCTAAGCACTTTCAACTCTCATTAAATCTTTTTCGAAGGCAAAATTAGGGCAGAGAGACAAACAACACAAACATGAAAGAAAAAAATGAATTTAAAATTTTGTACATGATTATGGATCTAAAAAAGATATTACTGGTTTGAAATCCAATAATAAAAAAGCCAATCTAGCTCATTTTTACCTACAAATGGAGTAGCTAAGCACCACCTAAAATATAAAGTGATGTGGCCATAGATTACATCCCAGATAATTCAATGTCTACTTTATTATCAATAACCACAACAAAAGAACCAATATCAAAAAGAACTGGAAATATTTATTAATTATAAGTGAAAATGTCTATCTCTCTGTCTATGGATGGATGGATGGATGTATGTATTGCATGGCACCTCAGCAAAAGTGATTATGCAACGCTAACTAAAGGCTGAGCTTGAAAAATACAAAAATGAACTGTATATGAACTTAGATATATATACCTTTTCAAAAAACTGTTTATATCATATATATCGCAAATAAGATTGCTCTAAACAGATTATAATTTTAATATATTTTATGTTATTTGCATGTTACTGAAAATCCAAAATTCTGAAATATAGCTTCCATCTGATGCACAATCATGTCAAGTTTTGTAAATTCAGTCTTATCTTAGGTGTTAATTGTTTGTTTTATTAGACTTGTTTTGTAATTTGCCTTTGACAAAGACTCAGTCAGAGTTGGAAGCAATATGGCTTGATTAAAAAGATATTTTTGCTTTGTCAAATTTATACATTTATTACCTTTGAAGGGACAAGTGCCATATTGGTACTCCTTATTGCCTCTTCAAAGTTCTCTTCATCTTCTAATACACCTTCCTCATTTCTATGTATACCTGAAAGTCCATAAGCATCCATAAGACATAATTCCAGTTAATAACATGACTTGTAATCAACTATCCTGTCATCTAAGATCTGAATTTAGTAAAAAAAATTCAGGCTTCAGACATTTTCTACTTAATGGAGAAATTGTTGCATCATTTGCAAACATACCCATATTTGTTTGCTGAGTAAGAAGTGGAAGTTCTTTGATAAATAAAAGAAAGATTAAATTGAGATCATGGAGAAAAGGCAATCAAGGCAATGATCAATAAAATTTGTACAAGAAACCAAGAGAACCACAGATAGCTTGAGATCTTTCCCCCACTGGGTTGTAAAAATTGCATGACAATGTATCATTTTTGTTAGAAATCTTCAATCCCATGGCCTGGCAGCTTCTCTGAAACATTATTTACTTCAACTTCAAGCCAGTCATTCAATATTTTTATTTTGGAGTATTTTTTTCTACATAATGACTGACTTAAAGGTCACTGGCAAAGGTCTTAAACCTTTTTTTTCTTCAGATGATAATTTCTAAAATAATAATGCCTCATCCATATCAGCATTTATTTTCACTGAAAGTAATTTTACTGCCAACAAAATATTGTTATTGTCTTCATGTGTGCATTTTTCCAGATCTGTACCAGTGACTGAGGTTGACATTTACAGAGCATGCATTAAATGGCGACTCAGAGGCTGAAAGCCAAACTAGGCACATGTATTGCAGCAACTGGCAAGTAACACAAAGGGATTATGTCGTGAATTAAACTGCATATGCCAATAACTTTTAGCATGAGGCATATGTTTGTAAACAGAAAGTGCTGATGCCATGTTCAAGTTTCTACATTGTGATTCTAAAGATTGCCTAAGGGTGATCAGATGACAATTTCTTTGTGTGCCAATTCTGAATTTTTGAAGTGCTGTTTGATGACAGTCATTGTAAATCTGCCATGTATTTTAGTTTCTTTTTACCAAATATACAGATAACACAGGAGAAAATAGATGGGTCCTATAGTCTTTTGTGTTTCATTGGCAGTTTAAAAGATTTATTGTGTTAAATAGACAATAAAATAGTGAAACCAATAGAATGGTTGTTACTAATAACCTTTTACAATTCTCTGAAAAGTTACCATAAATCTAGTCCAAACTTGGCATTACTCCCATGCCAAGTCAACATAAATACAAAACAGCAAAGTGACTCTTCAAAAAAGAAAAATAATCAGAATGACTTTATACTACATATATAGCCATCAATGAAGGTAAAAAGACTTCTCAAAGGTCTGTTATTTTTTTATTTTGGATTATATTTTCTTGATTATATTGTTAAAATGCTAAATTAAGATACAGTTTTACAGTGACCTATAGTTGAGGATTTGCAAGAAAATATACAACTGTACCTACAAAACATTTGATGAGATTTTAAAAACATTTGATGAGATTTTAAAAACATGTGATGAGATTTTAGAAACATGTGATGAGATTTTAAAAACATGTGATGACTTGAGCACTCTTAATCATAATACCATCATACAAAATTCATCCCAATCTCACAAATTATCAAGATCTCACACATAAAGATTCATCCCAGTCTCACAAATTCATCAAGATCTCACACATAAAGATTCATCCCAATCTCACAAATTCATCAAGATCTCACACATAAAGATTCATCCCAGTCTCACAAATTCATCAAGATCTCACACATAAAGATTCATCCCAGTCTCACAAATTCATCAAGATCTCACACATAAAGATTCATCCCAATCTCACAAATTCATAAAGATCTCACACATAAAATTCATCCCAGTCTCACAAATTATCAAGATCTCACACATAAAGATTCATCCCAGTCTCACAAATTCATCAAGATCTCACACATAAAGATTCATCCCAATCTCACAAATTCATCAAGATCTCACACATAAAGATTCATCCCAATCTCACAAATTCATCAAGATCTCACACATAAAGATTCATCCCAATCTCACAAATTCATCAAGATCTCACACATAAAGATTCATCCCAATCTCACAAATTCATCAAGATCTCACACATAAAGATTCATCCCAATCTCACAAATTCATCAAGATCTCACACATAAAGATTCATCCCAATCACAGACAATATAACGATACATCCCAATCTCAGACATATAAAGATTTATCTTGATCTCTCAGACATATAAAGATTTATCTTGATCTCTCAGACAATATAAAGATTAATCCTGATCTCAGATTAACAAAGATTCATCCAGAACTCTCACATATAATGATTTATCCCAATCTCAGACATATAAAGATTAATCCTCATCTCAGACATATAGAGATTCATCCCGATATCAGACATATAGAGATTCATCCTGATATCAGACATAAAGAGATTCATCCCAATCTCAGATTAACAAAGATTCATCCCGATCTCAGATGATAAAATGATTTATCCAGATCTCAGACAATATAAAGATTTATCCTGATCTCAGACAACATAAAGATTCATCTCGATCTCAGACCATATGATATAAAGATTCATCCCAATCTAAGACATATAGGGATTCATCCAGATCTCAGACATAAAGATTCATCATAATTTCAACGACATAAAGATTCACCCTGATCTCAGTCCATATAAAGATTCATCCAGATCTCAGACAATATAAATATTCATCCAGATCTCAGACCATATAAAGATTCATACTGATATCCGACAAAAGAGTCTTGTTTGAGAAAAAACAATGCACAATTTTTGAAATCTAAAATAAAGGTGACAGCATCATACTCCATATTCAACACCACATTATGACTGTTTTTATAATGTAAATTAATAACCAGTGCTTGAGGAATGCATTTTCAGCTTAAATTTGTTTTTGGAGAATTACAATATATTTCAGTAACATATGCTGAACTAACCTTTTTTCAACATTTCCTTCAGCTGGTTTCTCTCCTTGTAATCCTTTGGTGCTTCACCATTATGCTGCAATTGATAATATGAACCAGTCTATTAAATGCTGCAATTCATAATATAAGCCAGTCTATTAAATACAATTGATAATATGAACCAGTCTATTAAATGCAAATTCTCATCAGGTCCATAATCTTAGTTCCAAGACTGTCATTAAAACATATTTATTCCTAGCTGTAATAATGTATGTCAATAAAACACACATCTATGACCTATTTTATGATGTAAATAAAACACATATCTATGACCTGTAATATAATGTCAATACAACACATGTATGTTGTTGTTGTTATTTTTGGGTTTAACGCCATTTTTCAGCACACGATAAGCTATATATGGCAGCCAGTATTAATGGCGGAGGAAGAACCCAGGAAAATCCCTGGAAAGAACCACCAACCCACGAGAAGCTACTGGCAAGCTTTCTCACATATCCACATTAGCTAAATCTGAGACTCGAACCCATGCAGACAGAGGTGAGATGGCAGTGATCCATAACAGGCAGCGCTTTAGACCACTCAGGGCCCCTCAACCCATAAATATGACCTGCTGTATAATGTATGTCAGTAAAACACACATCTATGACAAATTTTATGATGTAAAAAATATATAACCTGTTAAATAATGTCAATAAAACACATACCTACGACGTTATATAATGTCAATAAAACACATATTTATGACCTGTTAAATAATGTCAATAAAACACATATTTATGACCTGTTAAATAATGTCAATAAAACACATACCTATGACGTTATATAATGTCAATAAAACACATATTTATAACCTGTTAAATAATGTCAATAAAACACATAACTATGACGTTATATAATGTCTATAAAACACATATGTATGACCTGTTAAATAATGTCAATAAAACACATATTTATGACCTGTTAAATAATGTCAATAAAACACATAACTATGACGTTATATAATGTCTATAAAACACATATTTATAACCTGTTAAATAATGTCAATAAAACACATATTTATGACCTGTTAAATAATGTCAATAAAACACATATTTATGACCTGTTAAATAATGTCAATAAAACACATATTTATGACCTGTTAAATAATGTCAATAAAACACATATTTATGACCTGTTAAATAATGTCAATAAAACACATAACTATGACGTTATATAATGTCTATAAAACACATATTTATAACCTGTTTAATAATGTCAAAAAAAACATATTTATGACCTGTTAAATAATGTCAATAAAACACATATTTATGACCTGTTAAATAATGTCAATAAAACACATAACTATGACGTTATATAATGTCTATAAAACACATATTTATAACCTGTTAAATAATGTCAATAAAACACATATTTATGACCTGTTAAATAATGTCAATAAAACACATATTTATAACCTGTTAAATAATGTCAATAAAACACATATTTATAACCTGTTAAATAATGTCAATAAAACACATATTTATGACCTGTTAAATAATGTCAATAAAACATATTTATGACCTGTTAAATAATGTCAATAAAACACATATTTATAACCTGTTAAATAATGTCAATAAAACACATATTTATAACCTGTTAAATAATGTCAATAAAACACATATTTATAACCTGTTAAATAATGTCAATAAAACACATATTTATAACCTGTTAAATAATGTCAGTAAAACACATATTTATAACCTGTTAAATAATGTCAGTAAAACACATATTTATGACCTGTTAAATAATGTCAATAAAACACATAACTATGACGTTATATAATGTCTTTTAAACGCATACAACCTGTTGTACAATGTAAGTCATTAAAACACAAACCTATGACCTGTAACATGTTTTTAAAAACCCACATATTTATGACCTGTTAAATAATGACTATAAAACACATATATAACATGTTGTACCATGTAAGTCAATAAACACATATCTATGACCTATTTAATGTCAATAAAACATGAACTGATTGGCCTGCTTGTTATTTATGTGAATAAAACATTAAAACTTACTATTTATGTATGTCAATAAAACATATATATATATATGACCTTTTATATATTGTCAATAAACCTCATATATATGGCCTGTTATATAACTTAAATAAAACACAGATATATGGCCTGTTATATATTGTCAATAAAACACATATATATGGCCTGTTATATATTGTACTTGACTAGCCAGATGCTTGAAAGGGGTTGATTCGATTAGCCATTATTGCTATCATTTATTACTTCATATTATTAACCAATCTCCATACATGCAATACCTCTGCCAAGTGCTTTTTATTTTGGTGTTTGAACAGGTCTTTTACACTTTAAAGGGAAGAACATATTTCAGCTTTTGCGCAAACATCCTACAATTCATCTTCGTACTGCTGCACATGGAGGGTAAGACCATTCAAAGCATGAATTACTCAGATATACCTGAGGTTAAAATTAGATGCACTCATTTACTGCACAAATTACTAATTGGAAATATGGTAAGGAATAAGCTGTCTACTGATAGATGGATGACACATATCTGGACTATGTTTTCTTTGCTGGCACAATACTAGCCATTCTCAAATTAGATTAACATGATGTCTTGGTTATATTTTTGTCTATCCTTTTTCAGCTATTTATTTTCATTACAGAGACTGCTGCTCAGGATGCCATTTTTGTTCTGCTATTTAAATGTCAGGCAAAATTACTGAACAGAAAAAAATAATGGAACAAGAGAACATGATGGATGTTCTACTAGCAGAAAAGAACTTCCATAAATAATAATAATTACAATAATAATAATAATAATAATAATGAGGACTTTGTATAGCGCCTAATATTTCGAAGCTCTAAGCGCTTTACACCATCAATAATGATATGACTACACTACAGAACAACAAATGAAATTGGAAAACATAAAAACATGCTGAAAACATATAAGATACAAAACATGATTAGGTCGCTAAGTTTGTCCCTTGTTACGTGCTTAGGCTCGAATAAACAGTAACATAGAAAGAGTGAGAATAACAAGCTTGTATAAACTTAATAAACAATTTACTGAGCACAAATATTTTCCAGAAAAGAAAAATAAACTTACGGTTTTAAGAATCAATTCCAAAATTAATCCAAAAATAATTCAAAATATAATCCACTAGAGAAATTGCAAAAGTCCTGGTAATAAAATGTCCAAATAATTCCAAGTTCAAATCTTAGTGAAGCATCCAAGATGGAAGACAATGTCACATGATGAAGTCAGTTCTTGGTAATGAAATTCAATGAGCACAATTGTTTTCCAGATAAATAACAAAATAAATCCTCTTGATCCAAACGAATTAAAATAATTTCCAGTACAAGGTAATTTAAAATAACTCAAAACGACACAACTTAATATTCTAACAGCCCAACTTCTACTAAATAGTTCGCTCCAAAACATAATTTATAGTGATGGGAATCGGTCAGAAAGTTATAATCGATAATCAGTTCCCCTTAACCAACTGATCATCGATTAAAATCGATTACTAAGAGCAAATTTTAATTTTTGTTACACAGTTATATCTTTGATCAAGAGTTCAATATGTTTATAAATCTACAGGAGTAATCTCTTTTAATTACATGTATACTTTAACCTGACAATAATATTACATTGTGTGTTACTTTCGTTCTACAACTTTGTTAAATGAAAGCAGCATTTTATGGATGATCAGTCATATGTAACTGAAATACTGCTACATTCTTTCGTTCATATGTGATGTGTCTATAATTTAAAGTATAGATGGACATGCTTTTCTTGTTTGTCATTGTTTATAAATACTACAAAATATGTTGCAATTTAACTGAAACAAATCAACAAAATCTGTTTAAATTTATTAACTCAACAATTTAAGAACTTGACTATGTAATCATGACAAATATGTTCCTAGTTATAAATCGTAAGGTTTTTTATTTGTAGTTGTGAAGTGATTAAAAAATTTCAGGTCAACTTTAGTGGCTGGGAGTTTCACTAACATTTGTGTTTTGCATACACTTAAAAAGTAGTCTCCTGTTACACATAATTGATTATGGAGTTTCACAATCGATTATCTTATTGATTTGCTCAACCAACTGATGATTGTTTATAATCGATAATCGGAACAACACTAATAATTTATATACCTGTTTTTATGTAAACAAGAAAGGAGTAACATTACCTTCTAGAATCTTTTAGAACAAATTTACATTCAAAAAATCTCGTACACACCGTATGACCCAACTAAAAATAGAAAGATGTTAATAACAAAGCTCCATAATGTCCTTGGAATCAATCAATCATTTTAAAAGCTTGTTTACAACTCTGAAGCCTGGTCAGAAATGAGGTCAACACCTGGTGTTTATTCTTAGATTACATGTCATCCCACTTTCTAACAAAAATATCTCCCAATGAATGAATCTTAAACTTAAAATGTCAAATTTGAATCTGACAAACAATTAAAATTTTAAAAAAATGACCCAAATCAAATACATGTAACACCCTGCAGTCGAAACAGGTGAGTCTTAAGTGCACTCTTAAAAGGGACCACTGTGTCTTTGTGTCCAATCTCAATGGGCAATTCGTTCCACGCTGCTGGGCCCTGGTGTGCAAACGAACGTTGTCCATATGACTTTGTTTTCACCTTGGGAACAATGAGTATACGATTATCAGAAGAAGAGTGTAAGGATCTAGCTGGTGTATACACATGGGTGAGGCTGGATAGGTATGTTGGACTGGAGTCTGTCATTGAAACATAGCACAGAGAACAAATTTTGTGTTTGATACTGTATCAAATTGATAGCCAATGTAGTGTACAGTGCAGTGGTGAGGTGTGCTCTGATCGAGGTACTCTAAAGATGATCCGTGCAGCTGTGTTTTAAACTTTTTGAAGTTTGTGGAGTAAATATTGTGATGAACAAGACAGAATTGAGTTACAATAGTTCAGTCTTGAAAGTACTAATGAACACACAAGTATTTTAGTGGCATCAACTGAAAGATATTTACGAATGGAACTGATGCATCTCAATTCAAGATATGCAGCCTTGCATATGTTCATGACATGTTGGTGCAATGTGAGAGTACTGTCTAGAGTAACGCCTAGGTTTCGTACTGACTGTGAGAATTTAATGTTGCTGTTGCTGATATTTATTGTCTGAGGTAAAGGATGTGAATGAGAAAGTCTCTGTGTTGTGATCAGAATAGCCTAAGTTTTATCATCATTCATCTGCAGCTTGTTACATGTCATCCATGATTTCACATCAGAAATGCACTTCTCTACTCCATGGATGGCAGCATCAACTTTACAGGGTTCATACTGAACTATGGATGATAAATTCAAAGACTTTTCCCAAACTTTCAAAGACCACAAACAGAGATTTCCAAGACCTATTTTTGCTAATATTGTGTATACAGGTTATATGAGAAAAATGAATGCCAAACACTACAATACTGATTATTGATTAAAGTCAAGCTATAATTAATTTCCTAAATTGTATTATAATTATCTGGAAGATAGATTAACATTCGTTGTTCTTTCAGAAATATGTAACATACGTGTCAGATTTAATACAAAATAAATTGTTCTCTTAACAGACATCATCATTGCTTAAATGCATTATTATATTTGCTTTCTTTTCCCTTCAATCATTTTGGAAAGAGACGCTACCACTGTCATCTCTTCCTCTGCTTTTCTCCTATGAGCCTTTGACTCTGTGACATGCACAATGGGTCCTTTTAACTCTGCCTTTTCTGCTTTCTGTACAGAGGAAGCATGTAGGCTGGCAATGTTAGCTTCAATAGGCAGTTTTCTGGCTTCCACTTCATCCAAGGCTAACTCCCGTTTCTTTCCTTTTTGGTTTTTCTCATCCTTCTCTGCTTTCTTCTTATCCAGATAAGCATGGTACTTATGTCTTGCAAAGGAGCCATGTGTCATCATTTCATTGCTAATGATTTCCAAAGGTCCACCTGCTTTTCTCATTGTGTCAATGATTAGCCCTTGAGCTCTGAGGCTTTCTCTGCTTAGGTTCTCAACAAATACCTGTTTGTTGACAGAAAATCATCTCTCCACTGTTGCCTGCCCGTGTGACAACAACATTTTCTGGAGACCACACCAAAGTTCGACATATTCCTTTCTTTTGGAAAGGTCAGAATAAAACACTTCATCAAGGTTGGGTGTGTTTTTCTCTCCATTTTTAAAAAAAATAAACATTATCTATAAATCTAGTAATGTTTCAAGCACTTCAGAGTACTGGGCAAAACGGGCTCAATTATAGTCTAACTATACCAACCCGTTTGTTTCTTTGGAAAGTCCGTTAATCATGAAATGTGCAGGAGATGGCAGTATTAGTGCCATTCTGGTCACATTCAGGTTAGAAATTATAAATCAATGATTTAGTTGCCTTAGTTCTGTGCACTTTTTATCATTTAATTATTTTCGTTATTGAAATCGATAAGGGTACAAACAAACAGGGATGTATAGTCAGACTATAGTTACACAAATCAATTTCGGCAATGCGATTTTAATTTTTTTTTAAAATACCATTGTGGAAAAAGTCGAGGGTCGGCAATGAGAAACGGGGATATTCCGTGAACTGGAAATACGTTTTTTTAATTCTTTTATTTATTTACCTAATCAAATGACTCGACTTCTTACAGTTAACGCTTCACAGCACACGTTTTTTATATACTCACAATTCAAGAACAACAACTCTTGCTTAACTCTACTATAGTGTACGCATGCGCACTTTGAAACTGTATATCCGTGAATTGAATTTATTGCAATGTATGTTTTTATATTAAACCAAGGAATATTATTATGTAGAACAAAATTTTCGAAAATGATTTTTTTCCCCTCAAACGTGTTAAATAAACCAACGGTATAGGTAAGTAAATTTAAACGGGCCCTCTTTTGCCATATCTCCCAAATCATGAAACTAAACAATATCTTATTTTATACCCGAAGAGTAATGAGTTAACATTATTTTGCACAAAATTACCAATAGCTTATACTTCTGCATCTTCTTTCCACTAAATGAACAGTATGTAGTTATTAATTTGCATGGACTCCTCTAATTGCTCGTCTTTTTACACAATGTACAAAACGTCTTTCGTTTACATAATTTATCCTTTTGCAGCCAATTCTTGTATTTCTCTTGTTCAAGCCATATATCGTTGAAAGACCAAAGACCTGGCATTTTTAAACATTGAACTTGAAGAAGATGTAAATTGAATGAACAAATTTTCAATTCTCAAGCGTGTAACTTTCACGAACTTTCTACGTAGAATTAGTGTAATTAACATTTTGATTGGCTAAAACTGATGGACTCAAATTGAACTATTCGTCAAACGAAAAAACCCAGGAAAACCAGCTATATCCGAAGCTAACGACCTTGGACAATTTTATTGGTGACTTCCTTTGATGAAGTGTGTAGCGGCACTGTCTTGCTTTGATGAAGAGTGCATGTGTGATTGAAGTTGCCACCGAAGCATACTTTGGATGGTCAAACAAAACAAAGCCTCTTTTGTTAATGTGGCGGCAATAAACTGAACGGGTCATCAAAAGAAAGAAACCAGGATAACTAGATTACATCTGAATCTAACAACCTCGGATAATTTTATCTGTGATTCTGGAAAGAAATTGATTTTGGGGGGTTTATTTCAATTTTCAACGACTTTTAAAGACCTCAGGGTAATATGCTCGATTTTCCCAAACTTTCAAGGCCTTGAAAATGCTACCTCATTTTTCCCAAACTCTCAAAGACCTTCAAAGACCGTACGAACCCTGCTTTAGTTGGGTGACTAGACTTGTATATTTGGGTGTCATCAGCATACAATTGGTGCGACACTGGGTGATGATCTATGACATTTGAGAGCGGCTGAGTATACAGAATGAAGAGAACAGGTCCAAGAACAGATCCCTGTGGAACACCACAACATGCGTCAACTGGGCTGGAGTGTATTCCATTTGCAGATATAATTTTTGTCCTGTTGACTAAGTAGGACTTGAACCACTGTAAGGCTATATTCTGAATGCCAAATACATGCTGGAGATGGTGAAGTAATATATCATGGTCTATTGTGTCAAATGCTGCAGATAAATCCAGGAGAGTGAGGACTGTAATCTTGCCACTATCCAAAGCAGAGAGAATGTCACTAAATACTTTCAGAAGAGTAGTTTCTGTACTGTGGCAAGGGCGATATGCAGACTGTACATTGCTAAAAAAAAACTGTTTGAATTCAAATGATACAAGTTGAGTTAGAACAACCTTTTCCAAGATTTTTTATATGAATGAGAGATTAGAAACTGGGCGGTAGTTCTTTAAATCGTTATGGTCCAGTGTTGGTTTCTTTAGCAGTGGCTTTACGATGGCAGTTTTGAAAAATGATGGGAATTCCCCTGATGAGAGAGAGATATTAATAACATCAGTTAGTGAAAGAAATATTGGGTCTAAGCACTCAAGCAGCAGTGATGTCTGAATTGGATCAAGTTCACAAGACTTTGGTGCACTTTTCATCATGATTGTCCGTACTAAATCAATAGAAACAGGTTCAAATGCTCCTAACGGTTGTCGCTGAAATTCTGCATCATAACTGTATGGTGACGAATCAGTTGAATTTGTGCTGTTAAGCGAATGGTTTGTACTTTGTCATCGAAGAAATTTGCAAATTGGTCTGGTAGGTCTAGTGGCGAGAAGGTTGTTGAAGTGGTGTACATTTGTTCCTTGACATTAGTTTCTTAGTTATCTCGAAGAGCTCTTTGCAGCTGGAACTCTCAGTGATCTTAGTACTGTAGTGGGATAATTTGGCTAAATGGACTATGTTTGTGACGTTCTTCTTAGCGGTTTCGTAGATTTGTTTATGAATAGTTAGTCTGGTGGAAAGCCAAAGCCTCTCTGCTTTTCGGCGATGTCTTTTAGCAGTGCAAAGCTGGTCCCTAACACTGCTATACCATGGAGAACACTTTTTTATTGATACTCTGCATTTGGTGGCTGGGGCATGTTTTTCAAGCAATGAACACAGGCAGTTATCAAGTTGTTCCGCTGTTGGATGTAAGAAAGTTGTTAGGTTTTCTTGGATGTCATGCATGAATTTGGTTCTATTTATCATACGGAGGTTTCTCTTAGTAGCAAATAGAGGTGGAGGGTTAGGGACTGATACGTCAAGATGGCATACAATGCAGAGGTGATCTGATGCAAGTTCGTGGGATACAAGGGTGGATTGCAGAATATTATCATCAGGTCTATAAAGAAACCAGTCTAAAATGTGACCAAGTTTATGGGTAGGTTGGTTAACTGACTGTTTAAGATTGAAAACATGAATGGAATCTAGGAGTTTTTACATGTATGGTTTACCAGGACAGTCAAAGTGAAAGTTGAAATCTCCAAGAATAATTAGGTTGCCACCTATCGAATTTCCATACTCTAGAAGATTTGGAAACTGCCCCAAAAAGCGAGATTCAGTCAACTTGTTAGAAGTCCATTTCTTCTGCCCTTCCTTTAACTGCTGACTACTGAAGAGATCTCTAATATTCTCAAGAAACTCCAATTAACTGAATTTTTTAATAAAATAATTTTCTAATATGTCTAAATTAGCATGATCACATAATGACACCTGTAAGTACAGTTGAGGAATCTTTTATCATGACAGCATAGTGGAGGAATCTTTCATCATGACAGCTTTAAGTACAGCTGAGGAATCTTTCACACACACACACACACACACACACACCCAAGTTACTTAAATGGCATTATTCAAGATAAGAGGGTTGTATAAAAAATATTTTTTATACTTACTTATTTGTATTAACATGCTTACAGGTCAGTATAGTTAAAACCCAGGTCAAGAGCTCTAACCTTGAAAATAATGCCAGAGTGCTGACTATTAATATGTCTACTGAACACAACAGTCATGTCAAAATTTAACTGTACATGTCCCTGTGTTCAATTCAGTCATGTCAAAATTAAACTGTACATGTCCCTGTGTTCAATTCAGTCATGTCAAAATTCACTTGGAGCTGTACATGTCCCTGTGATCAATTCAGTCATGTCAAAATTCAACTGTACATGTCTCTGGGTTCAATTCAGTCATGTCAAAATTCAACTGTACATGTCCCTGTGTTCAATTGCTTGATAGTGTGCAGCATTTGAAACATTAGACCATGATATATGACTTCACCAACTTTTTTATTTTGTATTCACAATGCAACCTTACCATGGTTCAAGTCTTGCTTAGTCAACAAGAGATAAATTGTGTACAAAACATTCCATTTCTTGTTTGTTTGTTTAATTAGGATTTTTAAAGTAACTTTAACAATTTTTCAGTCACATCGTTATGATGTCTGCAGTGAAGCAGTTAATAGTGATGTCTAGCACTGGGGCATCATGCTGCAGACATGTTGCATGATGTCCCTCCCAGTTACATTATCCTGACACCAGGCCGACCAGTCCTAACACTAACCTCTTAATGCTGAGCATCAAGCAAGGCAGCTGATAGTACCATTTTTGTAAGTCTTTGGTATGACTCAGCTAGAGATCGAACTCAAAACCTCCATCTATGTCTTGATGTTTCACAAGGCTATATTCTCTGCCCCATTCTCTTCGTTCTATACACACAGCCATCTCAAATGTCATAGATTGATATCTGGTGTTTAAAAAATTTTTGCTGACGACAATCAAATATATAAATAGAGTTACCCAACTGAAGTTGATGCTACCATCCAATGCTCAGTGAGGTGATAAGGATGACATGTAACAATTACAGATGAATGATGATAAAACTGAAGCCATTCTGGTCACCATGCAAAGACTGTCTCGTTCACATCAAACAATAAGTATCAGCAATACCAAAGTCCAACAGTCAGTATGAAACCTAGATCACTCTCCACAGTATGAAAACATTTTTTGTGTAACAGAGCCCAGCTACATGGAACAAATTTTCCATTTAGCTTAGACATAAGGACACTGTGATCTTATAATTCAGCCATTTCAACTACAATAACTGACTCAAACACTTAACAATGTTTACTTCCTTAACTACTGCCAGCATGTTTTTGTTTTGCAATTTCATGGTGTTTGCTTCTGTATTCTTGTTGGTATACATGTTTTTATGTGTCACTTTACAGTTCACTGAAATCTCAACTCTGTCCATTTTTGTTCTAGTCTTTGGCTTGACCAACTTGGGTATTTAAGAAAGTTTGCCAGTATTATCCAGTGGGTCAGTATTAATACCATATCCAGTGGGTCAGTGGTTATACTATATCCAGTAGATCTGTGGTTATATCGCATCAGTTGGGTCAGTGGTTATATCATATCCAATGGTTCAGTGGTTATACCATATCCAGTGGGTCAGTAGTTACACCATATCCAATGGGTCAGTAGTTATACCATATCCAGTAGGTCAGTAGTTATACCATATCCAGTGGGTCAGTAGTTATACCATATCCAGTGGGTCAGTGGTTATACCATATCCAGTGGGTCAGTGGTTATACCATATCCAGTGGTTCAGTGGTTATACCATATCCAGTGGGTCAGAAGTTATACCATATCCAGTGGGTCAGTGGTTATACCATATCCAGGGGTCAGTGGTTATACCATATCCAGTGAGTCAGTGGTTATACGTTATCCATTAGGTAGTGGTTATATCAGGGTTTTCTCAGGTTTTTCCTCCACCAGATATCCTGGCCTCCATGTATAGCTTATCAAGTGCTGAAAATGGTGTTAAACCCACAACAACAAGATAAGCACCATGGGTGCTATACTGGATGTCAGATCTGCACCATTTTTTTCTGAGGACCAACTAGACATCAAAAGAAGTCTTTTGGAGAAACTGTTGATAGAACCTTTTGCTAATATGGAGTACTGATAAGATTTTCAACTGGTCTGATGATGTTATAATTCCAAGTGGCATAGTTGTTATTTAAGCCAAACTAGACCTTTGGATGAATGTATGTATAAGGAAGGTTTCGTTACAATTCTCCAAGTAACTGTGGAGGTAAAAATGTTTGTTGATATAGATGGATGGCCAATGGATGACAAACGGCAGACAAAGGATGATGGACAATACGCCATCACATAATGTTTCTATGACTAAAACTACTAGTGCTTACAGGACACATTTTCTGATCTTTATCAAGAAACCTTATTAATATTCTTTTAGGAATTATCTTCATTTAAAGCCAACCTGTTTCTTCCATTCCTGAAGATATTTGTAGAGAATGACTAACCATGGTGTGTGGGAATGATCCTGGAAAATACATAAAAAATTAGATACATCCTGAATTCTGCCAAATGTTATAACAACAACAACAACAACAACAACAACAATAAAAATAATAATAATAATAATAATAATAATAATAATAATAATAATAATAATATACAGCAGGTTATTTTAACGTGAAAGAGGCTAGTGTACATTGAAACTGATGATACTTATTTTATGACAGGCAGTAAATTAACTGCCATTTTGTTAAAAGATTTACATGTATTTGGCTTTTTATATTGGCTTATATATTGTGTTGGTCTATAATACTGCTACAAAAATATTATAAAGTACGACATTAAATGCATTGTCCATTCAAAGAATCATTTTATTAGTTTATTACAAGTTTAGCTTAATGTCATACTGTTAACAGACTCCTTATAATCATTGTATTTCTTCTTAAACCACGTTTATCCAAAAATCAGAGAGGCTGATGAATCATTTTCTCTAAAGTTACACTTGAACTTTGAGATCTTTTATTATTGCAGCAAAGTTAAAAAGCAACAAAATCTGCAATGACCCCCCTGACTTTGTAATCCAAAAAACAGTCTCTGAAAAATTACTGATTTCTTTGTAGTGAAAGAATGTCATGGATGATAATGTCTTGTCCAGATATCTTGTGGCAAAAAAGGGCAGATTTAAAAACTTCTTAAACCCTGTCATGAAAGGATTATTTACCTTTGCAGTCTTTGCATTTACCCGATAAGAATCAACACCAGTAATCCCAATGAATGGGACATATTCCAGTTAAGGTAATTATTTTCTCCCTTTTTCATTAACATTATATCCACAGTTACTCTTTTGTGTTCTGCTTCATTCACTTTCTTGGCAAATGATTCTTAGTTCACATGATTTTAATCTGGAGATCACATTTTAGTGCAACAAGCATTGAGGTTAAATATCAAACAACATCTTGCTGAGCTTGATGGAAATCGCGATAGAGCTTGTGAGGTTTGGGGAAGCTACTCTGTCATAACAGTGCCAATGCTAGTCTGGTTTCTTGTTTTATATGTTTCATATAGCGAAGTGCAACTCAGAGAGCATAAACAACAGGGAACCAGACTATACCTATGTTTGAAGTGTACATGATGCCATCCTTGATCCAAGGCATTGGTTATTAAATAAATACTTATCACACTATGCAAATAATTTGCATGAAGCAAAATGCACTGCAATAAAATGTATGCATCAATTTTCTCCAGCATTAGTCCTTGATGCACAGATGTGCATACAGGGAAAAAGTGAGACAGTTCTATATTTCATTCAGTGAGAATGCTTCAGTAGTCTAGGAGACAGTTCTCCATTTCACTGAGTGAGAATGCTTCAATAGTCTAGGAGACAGTCCTCTATTTCATTCAGTTAGAATGCTTCAGTAGTCTAGGAGACAGTTTTCTATTTCACTGAGTGAGAATGCTTCAGTAGTCTAGGAGACAGCTCTCTATTTCATTCAGTTTGAATGCTTCAGTAGTCTAGGAGACAGTCTTCTATGTCACTCAGAATGCTTCAGTTGTCAAGGAGACAGTTCTCAGTTCATTCAGTGAGAATGCTTCAGTAGTTAGGAGACAGTCTTCTATTTCATTCAGTTAGAATGCTTCAGTAGTCTAGGAGACAGCTCTCTATTTCATTCAGTTAGAATGCTCAGAAGTCTAGGAGACAGTCATACATGCCAACCTCTGACGAGGAAATGGCGTAATCCAAGTGGTCAAAAAGCGGAATATAGGCAGAAAAAGCGTAATCCACATATAACATGCTAAAATTTCAATAAACGACGATTATTTGCCCTTCTCGTCTTTTAACACCCTTTACTGTTTCAAGTTTTCATATGTAGCACTTTTAGCTTTACACGTATCGACTAAAAACCATCTTAAGACGTTTAGCGCTAAATTTTAAAATTCTTTCCACACGGCCGGAAATAGATGTCACGTGATGCTGTACTTTTCTCTTAATATTTAGAGGATTCTGTTATATTTTGTTTCCGGGTTTTTGGTTGCCTTTTTCTAATTTATCCGGGAAATTTTTGAAAGGGGATATTTTTGCTCACATAAATGCATACAGTAAAATAAAATATACTTTTTAAGCCTTAAAATATCTTTAGACTGGTTCTGCAAAAAATATGAATTAGAACATGGAATCTGCGAATAAAGATTAAATATGGAAAACCAGTCTGCTCTCTCCTCACTAAGCATTCATATTCTATAAATAGAATTCGAGGTCAACAGTAGAACCAGGTTAGCTATAAATAGAACATGATACTGTTATGAAAGTCCATGGTCAAGCATACTCTTATATTGTAGTTACGTAAGAGCCGTCTTTTCTAAAATACGGTCAGTGGGATTAATGGAATTTTCATAAGAACGAGAAAACAAATAATTGATTTTTTGGGGGGAGGTGGACATACCGAAAAAGCGTAATCCATATACGTTTAAGCGTAACGCGTAATTTAGTGAAAAAAAGCGTAATGATTACGCCAAAAGCGTAATGGTTGGCATGTATGGACAGTTCTATTCACTCAGTTCAGTAGTCTGAGAAACAGCTCTCTATTCACTCAGTGAGAATGCTTCAGTAGTCCAGGAGCCAGTCCTCTAGTTCACTCAGTGAGAATGGTTTAGTAGTCTAGGAGCCAGTCCACTATTTCACTCAGTGAGAAGGCTTCAGTAGTCTAGGAGACAGTCATCTATTTCATTCAGTTAGAATGCTTCAGTAGTCTAGGAGACGGTCCTCCATTTCACTCAGTGAGAACGCTTCAGTAGTTTAGGAGACAGTCTTCTATTTCACTCAGTGAGAATGCTTCAGTAGTCTAGGAGACAGCTTTCTATTCACTCGGTGAGAATGCTTCAGTTGTCTAAGAGACAGTTCTCTATTCACTCAGTGAAAATGCTTCAGTAGTCTAGGAGACAGTCCTCTATTCACTCAGTGAGAATGCTTCAACAGTCTAAGAGACAGTCTTCTATTTCATTCAGGGAGAATGCTTCAGTAGTCTAGGAGAGAGCTTTCTATTCAATCAGTGAGAATGTTTCAGTTGTCTAGGAGACAGTTCTATTTCAGTCAGTGAAAATGCTTCAGAAGTCTAGGAGGCAGTCCTCTATTTCATGCAGTGAGAATGTTCAGTAGTCTAGGAGACAGTTCTCTATTCACTCAGTGAAAATGCTTCAGTTGTCTAGGAGACAGTCTTCTATTTCACTCAGTGAGAATGCATGAGTAGTCTAGAAGACAGTTCTCTATTTCGATCACTTAAAATGCTTCAGTAGTCTATGAGTCAGTCTTCTATTTCATTCAGTGAAAATGCTTCAGTAGTCTAGGAGTTAAAAGCTAAATACACCTCTGTCTTCTGTAAAGCTTTATACAAAACCATGTAAAGTTTAGAAAGATTTTTACTGCGTATATCCATAGTACAGTAAACCTTGCTATGAGAGACCGCCAGTTCTGCCAACAAAAAGTGGTCTCTCTGGCCAGGTGGTCTCTCTTGTCTCTCATAGCATGTTTGTACAAAAAGACCAGTTTCCAAGGTCCAGTTTTTAAAAAATTTCAAGAAAATAAACACAATCACTGTACATAAATTCTATTCCTTATTAATAGTTCTTGCTAAAATATTGTATGCATTCATCTAAAAACAAAATTATATAGCAATAAAGATATACTTCTATCATTAACATGAAATCACCTTCATTTCAGAATTAACACCTTTTCCTTAAAGCAACCTAAATTTGTTTTACTGAAATATAAACACTTTTTTGCAAGTGGTCTGCTCTTTTTCACTTCTTTAAATTACAAAAAATATATTTACAGCCTTAATATTTGTCTCTTTCTAGTTGGAAGTCATCCATTGTTATTAAGGTTTGTTACGTGCTTGGGCTCGAATAAGCAGCAACACAGAAAGAGTGAAAACTAACAAGCTTGTATAACTTAAACAATGAATTTATTAAATACAATTATTTTCATAAAATAAATAAACTTACGGTTTTAGAGAATCAAATCCAACATTAATCCTATATAGAATTCACAATAATAATTCACTAATGGAATTGCTAGAGTCCAGATAAATAAATGTTCTAATAGTTCCAGGTTCAAATCTTGACGTTGTAATCCAAAATGGCTGACAATGTCACATGATGCAGTTCTTGTTTTGATATCATCCAAATGAAAATCATAAACACGTGTCCTTTTCCAGATAATTCTTCTTTCTTCAATGAATTGACAAAGTTCAGAACAAGATAATTAAAATTAAACTCAAACAGAAAATACACAACTACTATCTTTAAAGCCCAAAATTCTACTGAATTGTTCTATTCCAAACAAATCTATATAACTGTTTTTCTTAAGTAAACAAGTGATCATGTGATTTTCTAGAAATTCATGGAAGGTCACTACCTTCAGCAAGTCACGTATTCTAGATATTTCCTACACCCCAAGAACTAAAAATAAAAGTTATCCTTGAAATTAACCAATAGTTTTAAAGACCTGTTTATCAATCTGAAGCAAGGTCAGATAAAGAGGTAACCAAGCCAAGGTCAAAAACTTGTTTACAGTTAAAGTGGTCAGCCTGAAATTTCTAGAAAAAAATCTTCCAATTAATGAATATTAAACCCTAAATGACAAATTTGGATTTAACAATTAAAAAATAAATGATTTAAATCCAATAGCCGTAACAGGTTCTATGTGTTAAAATTATTAGTGCTCAGTTGTAATATCGAATGTAAAGTCGGTTTTGACTGGACAGTGGGAAAATATGAAAATATGCATTGCATATCTAACAATTATGGAAAAAAAGAAACAATTATCTCATCCAGAAACAGAACCATTTACTCAAGAGATGATAGTCAACAGATTCATTCAAAGATGATATACAGGGATTAACTCCATAAGCAAAGTGGGTAACCTGGTCATACCAACTTGAATAGACAGCTTGTGATTGCAATGTAATCACCAAATATTGGGGAGGGGGGAACAACAAACATCACAAGTCTGGAACACTATCAATCGAATCTCACAAACGATTCTCTCTTGTTGGTTTAATAGAAAATGACCATATTCACCCCTTCAGCTTTCATACAACTCAAGAACATCTGGAGCTCCAAACAATTTCCTTGACTACCAAGATCAGGCTGTTCAACTCCAACGTGAAGTCAGTCCTACTGTATGGAACAGAGACCCGGAGAACCTCCAAGTCCACAGTAAAGAGAGTTCAGACTTTCATCAACAGCTGCCTAAGAAAAATTCTCCAGATCCACTGGCCAGACACCATCAGCAACAACAACTTGTGGCAGAGAACCTCCCAGCTTCCGGTAGAGGATGAAATCAAGAAGAGAAGGTGGGGTTGGATAGGACATACTCTACGTAAGCCGCCAACCAACATTACCAGACAGGCATTGAGGTGAAACTCTCAAGGCAAGAGGAGAAGGGGATGACCAAGAAATACCTAGTGACGCTACTTTGAGGTGGACATCACTAAGATGGGTCACACCTGGAGTAAGCTTGAGGGGATGGCACAGGACAGAAGCCTCTTGCAATCTTTTGTAGGCTGCCTATACCCCGGCAGGGGTGAAAGGCAAAACTAACTACATTCACCCTGGCAATATGGATTAATTCTAAAGACAAACAATATAAGCGATCACTATGTCAATTTAGGCAGAACAATGGCAATTCATAATGTGCATTAGCCTGGTTTACTGACTGTAGCATCCATCACCAGTAGCAACAATACTTTTTTCTTATTTTTAAAATTATGTTTGCTTTTTTATCAGAACAATTGTTACTAATCAAGCACTTGTTTAAATTAATTACACAGTGGTGTTTGTCTGTTTCTTGCAATATGGTCGTTTATAGGGATGCTGAGTCCTATGATAAGACCAGGAAGCAATCTAAGTGCAGGAATAATTAGTCTAGTACCCTGCTTTTTATGCTTCCTGCAATGCTCACCTCTATGTGAACAGTGGAGAACAATGCTGAGAACATACGAAGCAGGGAACCAGGCTAGGAAATAATCTACATATCCTTTAGTCTGGTTTATGACAAAAAAATAATATAAGATTATGAGCATAGCTAACACAAAAAAATCAGACATTGGTAGCTAGCCTATTTTTTATTGGGTTTGTTTTAAATTTAGAATGGTATGAGCATGTGTTTTAACAGCAAATAAAAAAAGATCAGTGGATTTTATCCTCCTTTTTATTTATGTGGTATTCATAGCAGTCAAAATACATATTTTGCCAAGATATATCAGTCACTGGTCATGTTCAGCAGATGGTTGCTCATAATAGTGTGTTTATATAATTAAATTGACCCGTGCATTACGATTGTTGTCGGAAATAACATGTGCTCGCTCATAGCAGTTTTTACTGAACTAACGTCATTCCACACTGAATTCATAAGAAAAGGGCAGATTTTGTCGATGTAATTAATGTGTATTAACAAGTAAAATGGCTTACTTTACTGGTCATAGTTTCCAGATGAAGTGAGTCACAGTACTGGACAAGAGCTGAAAATGGTCGATCCAGACGAAGATCTTCATGTGTATTATCTGGATGAGATTCAACAACTGAAGTAGAATTCAAAATAGAAAAATGTTACTGATGAGGGAACCATGTTTGTTCACCATAAAAATGAACAGCATTATTGACAATGACCAGATTTACATGAAAAGTTTAAATCTCCAACTACTTTTAATTCAAATATACAAACCAATAAATAACAATGATAACTTTATAGGTATAAAATAGTTTTTCATTAAGATTTGTCCTTTTCTGTTTGTAGAATTTTCATACTGAAATCACTACACAATTTTTTGACCTAGAGCTACAGGGAAGTAAAGTTCATCAAGATCTGTTTTTTGTATAAAAAAAAAAAAAAAAAAAAAAAAACAACTGCAGAGAAAAAAGAGAGACTAAAATGGCCCAAAAGTTGAAAACCTTTTTAAAGGAAAAATTAATTTCATGGCAAGAAAGTAGAGAAAGGTCATCTACAAATATATATAAAAAAAAATATGCCATGTGTTTCTAAATATACAGAAGTCCAAAACAATGACATGTTTATCTACATCTGGTGGTCTCTGCATAATTGTGTTACCAAGTCATGTATGAAAAATAACTTAAATTCACAAATGTTAAAAAAAAGTATTTGAAAAAATTACTACATGGCATGAAACTGAATCAGGTCATTTCTGGAGGCATATAAACATGACCATCAAATTTGATTTAATATGCAATTGGTGTGCTGATAAGCTGCTCAGGTCTGAAAAATGAGCTAAAGGTTTTCTACCTGCTGTAATCTGCATGATTTGTCAGCTTACTATCAAATTTAGTCAAATTATGCTCACTTGTGTTTGGAAAGAAGTTGTATGAAGGATTCGTTTTAGCAATGGAGGCCAAATTTGAAAGTGAATCAGCATCTGTCTTTACGGAACAATGCTTTTTCTAAATTTGATCAAATTATGTTCTGTGGATTTGAAGTCTTTTAAATTCTTTTCTATTTGTTATATGTTAAGTGATTTTAGAAAAAGTCAATTCAAGATTTTATGTTGGTTTTTGCTAATCTGCATCATTTGTACAAACCTAAAAGGCATTTAATTAGTTTTAAAGCAGTAATACTTACCTGTTGCTATTGTGTACATGTACAGATCTAAATGGCATTCAACTAGCTTTAATGATGTCATATTTACTGTTGCTATTGTGTACATGTACAGATCTAAATGACATTCAACTAGCTTTAATGATGTCATATTTACTGTTGCTATTGTGTACATGTACAGATCTAAATGGCATTCAACTAGCTTTAATGATGTCATATTTACTGTTGCTATTGTGTACAGATCTAAATGGCATTCAACTAGCTTTAATGATGTCATATTTACTGTTGCTATTGTGTACTTGAGTGCAGAAAATACCTTGATTGTATGATGAGAATTTGTCCTTCCATTAGAGTGATCAGAAGAATCTAGAACACGAGATTGCCCTTGGTAACAATTCAGAACCATACATAATTTTAAGGCAGATAGCAGCAGATAGTGCGAATCTCAATTTTATCCGCCTGAATGACATACTAAATATCTCCATACTAAATATGTATGTGGTTTCAGGGTGCATTCCGCCTAAAAGACCCAAATTTCAGATGACTTAAGGTTAACTGGGAATATGGCTAAGGTGACTTACTGAATCTGTCTAATAGTTAAGAATACTATTTCTTATATTCCTCCTAAAGGATAAATGTTTGATGGAAAATTCTGATTGTCCAGTTCGTTTTCCTACTCAAAGACGGTTTTTGGACTTCAGACTGATTTTAGCAGAAATGTTTGGCGTAATTTTGAACTTTATCAAAAGAACTACAAGCATAGATGAATCTTTGGACTAAAAATATTTGGTGCAAGGTAGATTTTGGACTTGATCCAATGTTTACCCTGAAAATATTTTTTTTCTTCTTCCTAGTCATTGGCCACAAAGTAAGAAAAGACTTGACATAGACCCATATAACTAGATCAAGTCATTGGCTACATAGTAAGATGAGACTTTTTGACATAGACCCATATACCTAGATCAAGTCATTGGCCACAATGTAAGATAAGACTTGTTATTGACCCATATACCTAGATTAAATTATTGGCCACAAAGTAAGATGAGACTTGACATAGACCCATATACCTAGATTAAGTCATTGGCCACAAAAGTAAGATAAGACTTGTCATCGACTCAATATACCTAGATCAATTTATTGGCCACAAAGATGAGACTTGACATTGACCCATATACCTAGAACAAGTCATTGGCCACAAAGTAAAATGAGACTTGACATTGACCTATATATCTAGATCAAATTATTGGCCACAAAGTAAAATGAGACTTGAGATAGACCCATATACCTAGATCAAGTCATCGGCCATAAAGTAAGATGAGACTTGTCATCGACCCAATATACCTAGATCAAGTCACTGGCCACAAAGTAAGATGAAACTTGACATAGACCTATATACCTAGATCAAGTCATTAGCCACAAAGTAAGATGAGACTTGACATAGACCCATTACCTAGATCAAGTCATTGGCCACAATAATAACTAGCTAAGATGAGTGCACATTGAAGCTATATTCCAAATCCCAAAAGTGTGGGATAAAACAGAATTGAACAAACAGGAAAGAAACAAAATTTTAACATTGAAGTTAATCTAGGGTGTTGATGTACATAATGATCTACATACTGATAGATGGCAGGTCCACACTGATACTAAAATAATTGACTGTAATATTAAAATTCTTCAAGGCTGGCTCAAGAAGAAATGTAACTTACAATTATGAGTTGTTTTTTTACCTGTATGTTCTTTGATGAATAATCTCATATAGCCAATGAAACCATAGCATCGGCATACAAGAAGTGGTACATTTTTGCTCCAAAGGTGATTTGATAACTTTGATAATGCTCTGAAATATGAAAACATAAATTAATGGTACCTTTTCAGACTATATAAAACATGAAAAAAACAATTTCTAGCTATCTGACAACTTTAACTGAACATATGGATGCATTTGTAACTTAACAAGCCTAATCATGGATATGGTAACCTCCATAGTCCGTATGAACTACAGTCTACTTCAACATGGTATATTGGTCCATATGAACTATTGTCTACTTCAACATGGTATAATGGTCTGTGTGAACTATAGTCTACTTCAACATGGTCTGAAATGAAAAATGATTTTTTAACCTAAACAACAAAAAATTTCAGTTATTTTGAGCAGATAACTGAATATCAGTTTCACAAGTATACTGTAGTATGATCAATATTCATAGGGTGGTTTTCATTATTGCCATGAACCACGAATTTAAATCCCTAACGAAAAATGAGCCACTTAGGATGAGTCCAACCCCACCCCCATTTTCTTACCTTGTTTCATTCCTAGAGATTAACAGTTACTTGTATTTGATAAATCAAGGTCAAAACCTAAATTTGGTGATAAACATTAGCTTTAACATGTGTTTGTTTTATATTTTACATGTTTGAAGCAAGAATTATAAATCATTTTATATTGTTTTAATGCACACGTTTGATAAGGTACTGTACCCAATAGCTGTAATTTTATACTCACTGCCTTAAATCGATATGTGAGGTAAGGAAAGAAAGAAAATATAGAAAAAGCACAGAGATGGAAGTATTGCTTTAGGTTGTTGGCTGCAATGGCTTTGACTGATTTTATTCACTTGGTCAAAGCATGATGTAAGTATTGAACTTGCCAGGTCTTTGATTTGTACTCGTACAGGTGGTAGTATTGTTTTAAACATTAAATTTTTTGACTGTTTATGTCGGCATAGTTTTATTCTTTTGTATTCTTCATATTTGGGCATTTGTAGCGTTTAAACCATGAAAATAAATACCTACAAATATGCCAACTTTGACAGGCAAAACCATGAATTTAAGTACCCATGAAAATGTCTTTTTTTTAATTACAAAACCATGAAAATTGAGCTTAACGACAATAAATGATAGCAGAGGGCAACAGATGCAGGAATTCCTATGCAATATTTGCCAGTCACTATGGGTAATTTTCTGCAATGACTGCTAATAGGTTATCCTTAAATAAGATGGTGAACTAGTAATAAAAGTATAACTGTACCAATTTTACCAATAATGTCTTGCAAAATTACCCAAAATGACTGGCAATAATAGCAAACATTTACAGGAATTTCCATGTCTACTGCCATCTGCTAAAAATTAGACTTCAAACAGAAACCAATATTCATGTACCTGCCCAAAACAACATGTTGCTGGTAAAGCAAGCCATACATCAATGGTGATGGAAACCATTTTAAGTGTCCAAGCCATACATCAATGGTGAATGGAAACCATTTTAAATGTCCAAGCCATACATCAATGGTGATGGAAACTATTTTAAGTGTCCAAGCCATACATCAATGGTGATGGAAACCATTTTAAGTGTCCACACTTTTTACATTTCTACATCCCCAAGTCTCCATTCAGGATTTATGGTTTAAATTGGGTTCAAGGTACAACAGAGAGTCCAAAATTCCCTATGAAAATGTTACTGGTGACCCCAATTTCCTATGGCTAAACATAAAATAAACATCTAATGAAAATTATCAATGATTACACCTTTGAGCAGGCCCCATTAACCAGTGTTAACATTTATCATCATTCCAAAATAAAGACTAAAATGATCTCAAAAATGAAATGTTAAATTTTGTAATTAAAAGGTTTGTTTTGCAATTTGTTTCATTACATTTAAACTTTCATTCTTCTTTAACTTAATAATTTTAACTTTCAACTGGCACTATTCAGCCAGTGTTGTGCTGACATGCCATCTAACTATCCTACATATTTATTCTAATAGGGAATAAAAGACAAAAAGCAAACTTTTTGGTTGTTTTTTAAATCATTGTTCTTAAAAGCTGCTTATAAGTAGATATTATAATCACTTTATTCCCCTAGAATTCATATTTTACTGGGTGAAATTCACTGTCTACTCCTAGAATTCAGATTTTATTAGATGAACCTCTTTTTTATCTGTAGAATTCAGATATGATTAGGTGAACTTCTTTTTTATCCCTAGAATTGAGATTCAGTTGGGTGGAATTCACAGGTTTTGAGCAAACTTGGAGTGTCAAGTGGCAGTACTAGTTGATCATTCAATAATTAGCTTGATTAGCCAGTACCGACAAGGCCTCACATGAAAATCAAATTCCTATACTCATTTGCATGTACAATACAGAGTGATGGTAACTTATCATAATTTTGGCTAAAATGTACACGCACAACTCAAACAATGCTGTTTAACCAAAATGATCAGAAACTCAAGTTTAACATTAGACTTGGAGCTGATGCAAGTGATAACGGTTTACATATAAACCTGATAACTGTTTACATATAAACCTGATAACTGTTTACATATAAACCTGATAACTGTTTACATATAAACCTGATAACTGTTTACATATAAACCTGATAACTGTTTACATATAAACCTGATAACTGTTTACATATAAACCTGATAACTGTTTACATATAAACCTGATAACTGTTTACATTCTGTATATATACAACTGTTTCATGTCTTTTAACTCTCATTTTGACAAGATGGAGTTTTTAAGACCTGACCTTGTTAAATACATCAATTTATGTAAAACATCTGCAGGTTCAACATGATATTTTCTGAAATTGCATCATATATGTGAATGGTTTAAAAAAAAAACATCATGCAATCTGATGACACTGCCTGGATATGTGCATGCCATACTTTTGTTTTGTTTTGTTTTTTATGGTTTAACGCCATTTTTCAGCACAATATAGGCTATACATGGCGGCCAGTATTAATGGTGGAGGAAGAATCCGGACAACGTCCGGAAAGAACTACTGACCCACGAGAAGCTACTGGCAAGCTTTCTCACATAACTACATTTGCCGAATATTAGACTCGAACACACGCAGACAGAGGTGAGATGGCAGTGGTCCATAACGGACAGCGCTTTAGGCCCCTCCCATACTCTTGTAGAATCTACTATGATTATGAAACATTGCAGAAGTTTGTAAACTATAAATCGGTAAAATAAAATGTTATTCATCAAAAGTTATGTTAATGAACATGTTTCACAGTGGTAAAAATACATAATTTAACGAAAATGTTGTCAGGAAAGTAAAGTTTAATGTGTGGTTCAACCAATTCGAAAAAACTTCAGCATTTCCTTGAAATGCAACATTCAATATAATGAATTAAAGCTATGAAATTAACTGTCGTAACTATCTCCAACGTGGAATTGAGTTAAAAGTCATAACTGGCTCTGAAACTACAAAGGATCTGTTGAAGTAGAGATTTAAAATTGATATAAGTTAGGTAATAACTCTGTCAAAATTGGACATAAAAAGAAAAATTATAATCCAAATAGTATAATTGCAGATATGTTATGGTTAAAAGAATTTTGACTGGTTGGATGGACAGAAAGATGGAGAGAAAAGGCATAGCATGTTATAGGAACCTGATACCAGGCCAATGCAAAAAAAATATGAAAGCTACACTATTACTTTTAGAATATATGCTTGAAAGCTACACTATTACTTTTAGAATATATGTGTAAACTATCCAGATGTGATTAATGTAAATAATTCAAAACATGAAAATTTTTGTATTATATGGGCTACAAGAGTTGTTTCCTAAGGAAAAGATAAATAAGTTATGAATTTCTAAATGAAGCAAATACCTTTCACATAAATTGGTGGCCACAACTATAGAAAACTGAGAAAAAAAATCTGGGTTGGAATCAAGCATTTTCTCAGCATCCTGAAAAAGACATCATGCTGATGAATATTTAATTGTCAACTATGGCTGGTTTTAAAGCAATTACCCTCTAACAATAAATAAACTTACTGGAAATGAAAAATTTATAAATGAAACTGACAATAAACCTGGTGGTAATCCCAAACTTTATGACTCAACCCATGGGGCATAACTTACAAAATATTGAGATCCCCACCATACAACCATATATATCCTTACTGGAGATGAAAATTCAAATTCATAAATACAACCAACTTTACCTTCAGGACCATCTCTACTCTTGGTCTGACCTTGGAAACTAGTGAAGCCCCAGCTGAAACCATAAATATACTTATTGGCCATGAAAAAACAAATTTGTATTAATGCAACTAATGTTAGATCTAGGGTACATCCTTACCGCAAAGGAACTTACCCATATCATTAAAACTTTCCATATCCCCACTAATTAACAATGAGCAAAGGAATCAACATTAGTGATCATCTTTATACATCAGTCACGCTGGTTTCACCGACATTCTCAATATGTTTCCTCCAACTGATGTCAAATTGCCTTTTTACATTTACAATTTAAGACAAAGAAATCTTGTAAACCTTGAAAAGAAAGTTCAAGAAATTATCACATTTTATGGAAATTTTAAATATTTCTTTAAAAGTAAGGCAAGAGGACAATTAACAGTAATATGATGATAACATATTCCCACATTAACCACATTCAACACAGCTATGACTAGCACAGCTGGCAAGATCATTGGCAAATACTGTCAAACAAAGAAACCTTGGGTCACAACAGATGTCCATGAACTATGTGTCAAAAGAAGATAACTGAAAAAGAGATCATAAAGGAGCTAGAAAATGCTGAGAGATGACCAACAAGATTAGGAATAGCATGAAAAAGCAAAGGAATCCTGGATAGAAAGACAATGCTGCAAAATCCAAGACAGTCTGAGTATAAATGACAGCAAAATGGCATATAAACTGGTGAAATATCTCAGATCTCACAATCCATAAACAAAGGAAAACTACCACCATCCAAGACAACTCAGGAAAATGCCTCATAGAAGATCAAGAGATCCTCAAGCGATGGACAGAATACTTCTCAGAATTGTACAACCATATGACACAAGGAGATCCAACCGTTCTAAATTACTCTCAGGCAAAACAAATTGATGACTAAGCCAATTCTTTGTGAAGAAGAAGAAACAGAAGTTAGGTCACTGAAGAAAAGAAAGTCAGTCTGCATTGACAACATACCACAAAAGCCCATTAAAGCAGGAGGAGAAGAAATACTCACAGCCCTGACAACAATCTGCAAGATATGGCAGACAGGAGAATGGACCACCACATGGATTCAATCCTTGGTCATCGTGCTCCCCAAGAAAGGAAACCCATGCCAAAACTACAGAACCATCAGTCTAATTAGTCACCCAAGCAAAGTCATACTGAAATTAATCCTCAACAGACTAAAGCCTCAAGCAGAAAAATTACTGCTGAAGAGCAGGCAGGCTTCTGAACAGGAAGGAGCACCCAAAAACAAATCTTCAATCTCAGACTCCTTTACGTGAAATACCTTTAACATCAGCAGAATCTTTACATCTTTATAGATTTCATAAAGGCCTATGTTTGAGTATGGCTTGTGGCCTTATGGGCAAATATGAGGAAGTAAAACATCAGCTCCAACTTTGTGCAGGTTATTGAGCACCTCAAGTTACAGTGCTGTCCTCATCAGTGGTAGATGAGGATATTGGTTTCGAACAACAGTTGGAGTCAGACAGGGATGTATACTGTCATCTCCACTCTTCAATAATATTCTGGAAAGGATCATGGAGGATGCTTTGCATAACCACAAGGGCACTGTCAGAATCAGAGGAAGAACAATTAATTACAAAACAATGATAAACAACACCAACGGCACCAGTGCAGAAATAAAGTACTTGGGATTAATTATGATCACAGATGAGGGCTCCCAAACTACTTTGCAGGATTTCCCAGACAACAACAGCAATAACAAGGTTGAGATGAATATGGAAAGATACCAACAATGCTTTTGGTTTCAAAAAAAGGTTGATGCGCTCGTCTGTCATATCCATCTTATGAAACATGGACACTCACATCAGAACTACAAAAAAAAAATTCAAACCTTTGAAATGAGATGCTACCACAAGAACTTGGGCATCTCATACATTGACCATGAACTTAATTACAGATGCAAACTGAATGTCCTGTGCAAAAAAGCATTGTTGACAACCATTTAACAAGAAAGATTATACAAAATAATCCGAACCCAAGGAGAACTTTTGAGATGTTAAGTGAAACCTGTCTGGACTCAACAGCCATTCCTACCACAATCTGTGATCAGTTTCTTAAGTCATGAATTAAATGGTCATTCCTACCACAATCTGTGATCAGTTTCTTAAGTCATGAATTAAATGGTCATTCCTACCACAATCTGTGATCAGTTTCTTGTCTTAAGTCATGAATTAAATGGTCATTCCTACCACAATCTGTGATCAGTTTCTTGTCTTAAGTCATGAATTAAATGGTCATTCCTATCACAATCTGTAATCAGTTTCTTGTCTTAAGTCATGAATTAAATGGTCATTCCTACCACAATCTGTGATCAGTTTCTTGTCTTAAGTCATGAATTAAATGGTCATTCCTACCACAATCTGTGATCAGTTTCTTGTCTTAAGTCATGAATTAAATGGTCATTCCTACCACAATCTGTGATCAGTTTCTTGTCTTAAGTCATGAATTCCTACCACAATCTGTGATCAGTTTCTTGTCTTAAGTCATGAATTAAATGGTCATTCCTATCACAATCTGTGATCATTTTCTTGTCTTAAGTCATGAATTAAATGGTCATTTCTATCACAATCTGTGATCAGTTTCTTGTCTTAAGTCATGAATTAAATGGTCATTCCGATCACAATCTGTGATCAGTTTCTTGTCTTAAGTCATGAATTAAATGGTCATTCCTACCACAATCTGTGATCAGTTTCTTGTCTTAAGTCATGAATTAAATGGTCATTCCTATCACAATCTGTGATCAGTTTCTTGTCTTAAGTCATGAATTAAATGGTCATTCCTACCACAATCTGTGATCAGTTTCTTGTCTTAAGTCATGAATTAAATGGTCATTCCTACCACAATCTGTGATCAGTTTCTTGTCTTAAGTCATGAATTCCTACCACAATCTGTGATCAGTTTCTTGTCTTAAGTCATGAATTAAATGGTCATTCCTATCACAATCTGTGATCAGTTTCTTGTTTTAAGTCATGAATTAAATGTTCATTTCTATCACAATCTGTGATTAGTTTCTTGTTTTAAGTCATGAATTAAATGATCATTTTGTGGCCAGTAGCAAGATGAATCCTACTAATCACTGATTTCTTGCTACTTAAAGTGGTTAGTTGAATATATCAACCATGAAGTGTTTTCAAAGAAAGGCATTACAACAAACAGTTTGGGGATCAATAAAGTGACCCCTTCCTATGTACTTATGTTCATTGCTGTTGTTTTTGCTCGTTTTAATGACTTAACATACAGTGGTGCCTTGACTTACGAGTTTAATTCGTTTCGTGATGGAGCTCGTAACTCAAATTACTCGTATGTCAAATCAATTTTCCCAACTGAAATGAATTGAAATGGCATTAATCCGTTCCGGACCTACAAAAAAACACCGCAATATCGATAATTCTGAGGCACATCACGATGTTATAGTGGTCTCTCCAGAACTTTCGAAGGGTGTGGTTTGTGCTCTTTGTCACCTCAAATCCGCAGCGGAACAGGTGCTTGGTGAAGAGCTTCTTGAAATTAGAAATCACCTGCTGGTCCATGGGCTGCAGGATAGGGGTGGTGTTGGGTGGAAGGTAGAGAACCTGCAGCAAATCAGCGTAAATAGCTTGTGCCTTCTCGCAGATTATAGCTTCTGTCACGGTATCTCCTGCGAGCTGCTTCTCTGTCAACCACACCATCAGCAGCTTCTCCGTATTTTCATGGAAAGATGACCCTTGTTTATTAATTATTTTAATGCCCTTGGCTGGTGTGATAGCCTTTATTGACTCCTTCTGCTTCAGTATGGTGCAGATCGTGAAAGTGCTATGCTCGTACTGCTTCGCCAAGTCAACTACACGCATACCTTGGTCATGTTTTTCAATAATTTAATTCAATGCACATCATCCGCTTCTTCTCAGCACTGTCCTTTGCAATAACTTTCTTCGGGTCCATGGTTCGAAAAACGAAGTTTTGCAAAATAACGGCAAGTACTAATGCGAGCACAGCACTGATGCTTCCACTGCGTGCTAACCGCTTAAAGTGAACGAGTGAGACACAGGATGCTGGGCGGATGTTGCGGCATTCACTGCGCCAACTAGTGGTGGGGTATCTGAAGCTGGCTCATAACCCGAATTTTAGCTCTCAACTCAAAGCAAAAAATCTGCCGAGAGACGACTCGTATCTCGAAAAACTCATTAGTTGGGACACTCGTAAGTCAAGGTACCACTGTACTACTGGCTACATCAGGTCGAAGAAAAGAAGCTTAGTGACCTTCCCAAAGACATGTGGAGGTAACCAATCTTGGACAACTTGGGCACATAAGTGACCTGTGACCTTTGGATTGAGTTTGATGATCTACCAAATGTGATACTGCTGTTCCTCATTTCTTCATTTAAGTGGAAAGGAATTATTATAAGCTAAAAACAAGAGGCCCAAATGAGCTTAATATCACTCACCAAGGTAAGTTAGAAATGCAAACATGTAGTGAAACTGTGGGGTGAACAAAATGATTGGAAAAACATAATTGCTACATTCTCTATTAGGACTTAATTGATACATTTATTGTTAGGACTTAATTGCTACATTCACTATTAGGACTTAATTGATACATTCATTGTTAGGACTTAATTGATACATTCTCTATTAGGACTTAATTGATACATTCTCTGTTAGCACTTTTCATTACTTACCTCTTCTAGAAAGTCGCCATTTACATCTTCATTAAGCTCAGCTAATAAATCTGTAGCTACCTTGGCTCGAGACTAAAATAAAATAATAAAATATACAGACATTGTTACAACTCTTTTGGTCTTAAACTAAATAACAGAGAAAACATAACAAACAAGTTTAGACAAATTCAACAAATAATTTCACTAGAATACAAAGTGAAAATTTAAAAGTGACCAGGATGTGGATGAAAGTTTTTTTTTCCCAGAAAAGTTGAAACTTCAAACAAGTTATTTACAAATGATCAATAGCTTCAAATATAATCTACAATCATGGGCAAAAGTTAGCTACATAATGCTATATGCAAATAACACTTACACTCTACATCTTGGACAAAAAGGTTAACAAAACAATTTCTACAGAATTACCAGCATACAAAAGTTAATAAAAATAATTCTCCAAATTGTATGGCTGTCGACACCTTACTTCATAAACTGTAGCTAAGAAACACTGGATATCTGACAGAGTACAAACACTAAACTCTAACCATCTTACAGAACAAATAATTAACTCTTAATGCCTAACAGAGTACAAACATTAAACTCTTGATGACTGACAGTACAAACAACAAACTCTTAATGTCTGACAGAGTACAAAAACTACACTCTTAATGTCTGACAGAGTACAAACAACAAATTCTTAATGACTGACAGTACAAACAACAAACTCTTAATGTCTGACAGAGTACAAAAACTACACTCTTAATGTCTGACAGAGTACAAACAACAAATTCTTAATGACTGACAGTACAAACAACAAACTCTTAATGTCTGACAGTACAAAAACTACACTCTTAATGTCTGACAGAGTACAAACAACAAATTCTTAATGACTGACAGTACAAACAACAAACTCTTAATGTCTGACAGAGTAGAAAAACTACACTCTTAATGTCTGACTGAGTACAAACAACAAATTCTTAACTCCTAATGACCGATTGCAAACACATAACTTGTAATGTCTGATGGAGTACAAACACTTAAATTATACTGTCTGACAGAGTAAAAACACTTAACTGTTATTGCCTGACAGATTACAAACACTTAACCCCTAATGACTGAGTACAAAGACTAAACTCTTAATGTCTGACTGAGTACTAAAACTGAACTCATAATGTCTGACCGAGTACAAAAACTGAACTCATAATGTTTGACAGAATACAAACACATAACAACTAAACTTTATATACTCAACAATGAAAAACATACATTTAATGTTTGCTATTTTTCAAACACACCCATCCCAATACATATTTTGGTATTCAAGCATATTACACAACTGGAAGACCAGGTGGTCTTTCTATACAAATGCATCTTGGAAAAGATCCAAATTTTTTAAAATGGACATAGTACCATGGCTTCATCTCATAGCAAACAAGAAAATGTTCACAATAGATAACAAAATCTAGTAATCATCAAGTTATTTTAGACAGCCATACACACCATCAATCTGTCCATTACACTCTTTTTAATCCACCAAGTTGAATTTTACCATTTCTTGCCAATAACTGAATTCTACTAATTGTGTATATTGCTTGCCCATAATAGAATTCCACAAATTTTATTTATTGCTTACCCATTATTAAATTTCACCAACTTGGTGTATTGTGTTATGTGTTTAAGCTCCAAAAAATGGTAACAAAGAATGAGTGAAAATAACAAGCTTTGTAACATTTAGCAAATAATTTATTTTCAATGGAAAAACAATGTAAAACTCAATAAGAACTTACAGTTTTAAGAATCAAACCCAAAACTAATCCAAGAATAATCGAGTTCAAATTTCAAAGTCCTAGTACTGAAATGTTCTAATGAATTCCAGTCTCAATGAAAATTCAAGATGTAAGGTGATTACATATGCTGTATGACATATGCTATATCCTGTACTAAAAACTACTATGCTGTATCTACAGTTCCTTGTTGAAACACAAGAAATACACTACAGTGTTGGAAATTCAAATACAAGTTTGATAAACTGTCTTGGTCCAAGAATTCTGTATGAGCACTCAAATGTTTCTCACAATAAAAAGACATTTTTAAAAAAGAGCTTTGTTTATGTGGCTGCTACTAATTTTAAATTAGGCCAAGATCTTGCTCGGCCTTTAAGTTAGGTGCTTACGAAAGAAAGAGTCAGGTCAACTGTTAAATTTCACCAACTTAGTACATGTATATTGCTTGCCATAACTAAATTTTACCAACTTGGTATACTTGTTGCAAAGAATTGAATTTAACCAATTTGGTATATATATATATATTGTTGTTGTAGGGTTAAACGCCATATTTCAGCACAAGATAGGCTATACATGGTGACCAGTATTAATGGTAAAGGAAAACCCCCAGAAAACCCTGGAAAAAACCACCGCCCTACAAGAAGCTACTGGCAAGCTTTCTCACATACCCACATTGACCAAATCTGAGACTAAAACCCACGCAGTGGTATATTGCTTGCCTAAAAAGCCTTTAAATGAATTTTACCAACTTGGTATTTTGCTTGTCCATAATTGCATTTCACCAACTTTCTATATCACTTGCCGTGAAATTAAGCATTACATGAGAGGGTGTTATTTTTGGCACCATTAACTACATCCCTGTATGGAGACAAAGTTTAGATGCATTTTATATTGAATTACACTGCTTTATAAAACTTTTGAGTAAAATTTTACATACACTCTTACACAACATTTAGTCTCATTATCTATGTGACAGATTCTGTGAAGAAACAAGCAGGCCATAGTTCAGGAGTTGGGCAAGATGTTCTAGGTTGCGATGAATAAAGTTCAGACTTACCTTTCCTATTGAATCTTTTGTCAAAAAGAAGCTGAAAAACAAAAATGACAAAAAAAAATCAAAGTTTTGGTGGCATAAGTATAGGGATGTTATATTTTGTTTTAACTGATGTGGTCTGTGAAAAACATGTTAAGTGCTTGAAAATGTAAAATGAAGCATAACATCATAAAATTAAAAAATATGTCACAGAAATATATATATAGTATATATTTAAAGAAGATTAGCCCATTCTAAAGTACTCACTAAACAACACTTCTATGTAAACCCCATAATATTCAATATAATCTATAGTACTCACTAAACACTGCCTCTATGATTCTATAATACTCACTAAACACTGCCTCTATGTTTCTATAGTACTCACTAAACATGCCTCTATGTTTCTATAGTACTCACTAAACACTGCCTCTATGATTCTATAGTACTCACTAAACATGCCTCTATGTTTCTATAGTACTCACTAAACACTGCCTCTATGATTCTATAGTACTCACTAAACATGCCTCTATGTTTCTATAGTACTCACTAAACACTGCCTCTATGATTCTATAGTACTCACTAAACACTGCCTCTATGATTCTATAGTACTCACTAAACATGCCTCTATGTTTCTATAGTACTCACTAAACACTACCTCTGTTTCTATAGTACTCACTAAACACTGCCTCTATGTTTCTATAGTACTCACTAAACATGCCTCTGTTTCTATAGTACTCACTAAACACTGCCTTTATGATTCTATAGTACTCACTAAACACTGCCTCTATGATTCTATAGTACTCACTAAAAACTGCCTCTATGTAAACCCCACAATATTCAGTATGACGTTATATTGTACTCACTGAACACTGTCTCTATGTAAACCCCACAATATTCAGTATGACGTTATATTGTACTCACTGAACACTGTCTCTATGTAAACTCCACAATATGCAATATATTCTATAGTACTCACTAAACACTGCCTCTATGTTTTGTTTTGTTTTTATGGTTTAACGCCATTTTCAGCACAATATAGGCTATACATGGCGGCCAGTATTGATGGTGGATAAAGAACCCAGAAAACCCCCGGAAAGAACAACCGACCCACGAGAAGCTACTGGCAAGCTTTCTCACATAACTATATTAGCCAAATCTTAGCGAACCCAAGGAGACAGAGGTGAGATGGCAGTGATCTATAACGGACAGCGCATTAGACCACTCGGACACTCGGGGCCCCCTGCCCGTATGTAAACTCCACAATACTCAATATGATGCTATATTGTACTTATAGAACACTGTCCATATTTAACCCCCTGGTAAGAGTTGTAGCTCCAGTCTATATTTAGGAGTAGGACTAGCCGTTATGCATCAGCGGCCCACAAAAAAAATGGCTACTAGTGCAGACTACTAGTGTTAACATATCACTTCAGCGACTGTGTGGTCATGTGGTATCACTGGTACATACCAGTGACACCACGTGACCGCGCAGTCACTGTAGCCCTGTTGGCATGGGTAATTAAAATTGAGGTCAACAGCCGATGAATACACAGATGTTTTGTTCTGACAGTACAAATTCTTCCGTGTTTTTTTTATACAGCCCTAGTGTTCACCTAGCTTACATATCTTACTTGTTGGTGTTCACCAAGCTTATATATGTTAAGAGCGTCTGTCGTGGATGCGGGAGGTTGTGGGTTTGATCCTTGGTAGAGTCATACCAAAGAATTACAAAAATTGTACTAACAGCTGCCTCGCTTGGAGCTCAGCATTAAGAGGACTGGTCAACTAGGTGTAAGAATAATATGACTGGGTTAGATATCATGTTACATGTCTGCGGCATAATACCCCAGTGCTTGACATCACCATAAACTGTAACACTGCAGACATCATAGTGATATGACTTAAATTATTTTAAAGCTATGTTAAAAATCATAGTCACACACACACACATCTTAACAGTTTATGGTATACAAATAACCTACATATTTCAACAGTTGATCATTTCACTAGGTTGACTTGTGATGCACTTAGCACTGAAAAGCACATTCTACATAAACTATCTAAAACACTATATCACATCAAACAAATGTTACTGAAGTCAGAATTTTTTTTTCTCCAAAGCTACAAGTATTGATAATATGTATAGTTATTACACATCCAAAATTGTGACAATCATAAATCTGTTTGCCAAGTGTATCCAAAACAGAATATGGACTCTAAATCATGAGCGAGACCAATCTCAGATACTTAGTTACAAGTTAGGTATACTAATTTTCTCCCAGATCACATCAATAAAGATTATTTGACAAGATCTATCGAAATCTAATAATAAATCAAGTTAACAGTGTTGATAAACTCAGTTATTCAGATACAAGATCACATCATTAATATCGATAGCTGTCGCTCATAAATATACTCAACACAATCCTGACGTCACAATACTCCCTGTATATTAGCAAAGTCTTCTTAATGGAAAAACACCCTCTATCAACTCATAAATATTCATAAATCTCACTCAAAATAAAAATCAGATAACATCTTGATAATATTAGACCATTTACCAAAACTCTTAAACAAATCGGATCAAAAATTGATCAAGTAAACCCAAGTTCCAAGTTTTATCAAATTAACCAGATCAGAATTATAGTCTTCACTGTAGAAACAATATCAGTCAATTACACATGAAATCACCCTATCAATATACATTAATCATATCCTAATTCCATAATTTTTATCATATAAGCCTATATTCCATGCCTAATTTGAAGATTTTTTTAATCATATACCAGTAAGCCTATATTCCAAGCCTAATTCCAAGATATTTTTATCATACAAGCCTATATTCCAAGATTTTTATCATAAGCCTATATTCCAAGCCTAATTCCAAGATATTTTTATCATACAAAAAGCCTATATTCCAAGACTTTTATCATACAAGCCTATATTCCAAGCCTAATTCCAAGATCATATAAGCCTATATACCAAGCTTAATTTTAAGATTTTTATCATAAAAGCCTATATTACAAGCCTAATTCCAAGACTTTTATCATATAAGCCTATATTGAAAGCCTAATTCAAAGACTTTTATCATACAAGCCTATATTCCAAGCATAATAAAGCCTAATCCAGAAGCATTATATCCAGACTGACAGCAAGCTTAGCCAATTAGGACAATGGCTCATCTTCAATACTGAACTTGTGCACGATCTTGTTCATTTAGGACTATGTTCCATGCTTGATTACAACCAAATCAGAAATGTGGCATTCAGCATGATAACAATTTAAACTAAACATATGCAATATCACTTCATTATCATGCATGGATCTCGCCAATATTTAAACTTGTCTGACATATTGACAATATAAACCAATGTTCCAAATTTGATCAAAACTTAATCTGAAACATGGCCTCCAGAGTGGTAAGAAGCAAATATTGATGGATGTACAACACAGAGAAAATAGACAACAGATACAGTACCATACTATAAGCTCATGTGGTTTACAAGGATGTACAACACAGAGACAATGGATGACAGATGCAGTACCATACTATAAGCTCATATGGTTTACAAGGATGTACAACACAGAGAAAATAGACAACAGATGCAGTACCATACTATAAGCTCATGTGGTTTACAAGGATGTACAACACAGAGAAAAAAGACAACAGATGCAGTACCATACTGTAAGCTCACTTGGCTTACAAGGCTGTACAACACAGAGACAATGGATGACAGATGCAGTACCATACTATAAGCTCACTTGTCTTACAAGGCTGTAAATATTAATGTAAATATTGATAAAAATTATAGCTGCCAACAGATATACCCTATTTGTTCCATGACGTGGCCAGATGGCTGTAAACTTTTAACAAATTGAAGAAAGGAAAGCTTTTGTCAAAATTTGCTTTCAAATTTGCTAAAATTTGGGATAGGCTAAATAAGAGAAATATGGTTGTCATAAGGACAACTGTGGGACTTAATTTCAAAATTAACTTATGATAAGCATACTGATGAATAAGGACTTAATAATGAATTCCTTATTGCTTACTTGTTCCCAGCATCTTCACCCAAGACCTTGTGACCATCCACCACTGTGAATGATCCAATACCTGACAAGGAATAAAAGGAATTATGGCATCAATCTTTTGTACATGCAAAGAATGTTATTTTTCCTTTCTCTGTACTATTTACTGTCATCTTCTTAAGTCATTTTCACTATCTGCTGTAATCTCTAGGTATTTAGTCCCTTGTACTATTTACTGTAATATCTGGTCATTCAGTTATTTGTACAGTAATCTCTAGGTATTCAGTAACTTAAACTATTTAATTTAATCTTTTGAGTACTTAGTCCCTTGTAGAGTACCTATGTCACTTTTTGCCGATTATGCAGATACCGCGTATAGCCGATTATCAAAATTGCCGATACCGATTATGAGACCGATTATTTGATTATCATATTATGTACTCAGGTATAAGCCGACAAATTTAGAAAACAATAAAGGCCTGGAATGGGGTGGGCCAGTGTCAAAACTTTACAGGTTTTAGGTGTTTTTGTTGTCTATTGTAACGGCAGTACATCTTGGGACAAAAATATCCGTGTTCTAAGACATAGGCATGTTAAAAAAGTAACTTTCGGTGACCCGAAAATTATTAAACTTTTATGTTGCATAATTTTTAGAATCCTTTCCACCTCTGGAAATGCATGCTTTGCAAAGTGTGCAATGTGCTGTCGACTCATTGAAAGCATTTACTTTGAAGTAATTCCAGACTAAACTTGATAATTTCAAGTTCGACAATATGCAGAGCCGATATTAATAATCCAATCTATTCGGGCTCTTGAAACAATGTGTCCAAATAAATTACTACTCTGTTGTCCACAGACCGTGGGGGTGGGCGATTTTTTTTTTTTGCAAACAGGAAAGTTTCGCGGCACAATAAATATGTTCTAATCACTATGTAAATTGAGGCAATGCTTTTGAGTTTATTGCTGACTTTCTATGAGCAAAGGTCGTCGGCTTGCTTTGACAACAACAAATACTCGTAATTGCTGCGGCAACATCAGATAATTGTAAACATTGATATAGAATTGTTTTATTTGTTTAGTATATGTCGGTGCTTCAAAGGTACAGTAAAACCTGTTATGACTTATGAGAGACCACCCCTTCTGCCAGATGGTGGCTTGGTGAAACACTAACAAAAGAAATAAAAAATAATTTTAAAAAATCCGGAAATGATTCTCACTTATTAGTATTAAAGATAATGAGTTCATTCACCCTCCAGGCATTACGGATTAACTGAAAGACAGACGACGTATTCAAACCTACACTGAAGCCCTTTCAAACAATTTCTCACTGGGACATAAGGACTATCGGTGTTTTGTGAGTTTTCATAAAGATAAAGAAAAAACACAAACCTCAAAATTGACTGTGTATATATCCATCATTACTCACTTTGATGTTAATCTTACTGGCTATTCACATGACTTTGGCACTACAATGGCGGTTAGCGACATGTACTTTAGTCTGGTTTACTGCAGTTTACAAATGTTACCGGATGCTGGAGTTGAAAATTTCACACAACTGGCAGCAAGATAAATTCTTTTTAAATACTTTATTAGAGCAATCTCTTTGTTACAAAAGATTAATTGATGGTTCGATGTGTTTATCTCGATATATGGTTATTCGACTATACAGTAGTGTTAGTTAATGAGCAGCTTGTTTGCATACTGCATTTATCCCGAGCTCTAGTGTTACAAAGGATTAAGTTACGGTCAGTCAAAATGCGACTGTATATACAACTTTTATCAGATAAAATTGGTTATTTAAAAAAATTATTTGCATCGGCACCGATTATTTTTGCCGATACCCAATTATACCGATTGTGCTAATAATCGGCCCAATTACGCGTACGGGCGATTAATCGATACAGCTCTAGTCCCTTGTACTATTTACTGTAATGTCTGGTCATTCAGTTACTTGTACTGTAATCTCTAGGTATTCAGTCACTTAAACCAGTGGTCCCCAACCCCCGGGCCATGGACCAGTACCGGTCCGTGGATCAAATGGTACCAGGCCACCCAAGGAACATTAAATTATTTCCATTTTATTTACTGTGGTGTATTTCTCTCGGGTTTGTGCGACTTTCCATGGACAAGAGGTTAACCGGGAGCTGAGAGATGTCACCTAAAGCCGCACCAATACCGCGCATGCGCAAAATATCGTGATATTGGGACGGTTTTAGGTGACGTCTGGAGCTGAGCGGCTGCAATCGGCAGTAGCGTTGTAGCTTTGGTGGAGAAAAGGTGTGTATCGCTCTTTTCTCTGTTCCCCGGTACTCTCTCATGTTTAACAGTGCTTGGTGTACATGTATATTGTGTTTGCTCAAATTTAACCCAAAAATTAGCAAAAATGAGTACGAAACAGACGTTGTTAGAAAGTTTCCTTGGGAAAAAGAAAAGGCCCAGTGAAGAGACAGAAAAAGAGCCTTCAACATCAAAGAAACATAAAACTTTTAACAGAAAATACCATGAGTCCTACTTGAAATATGGATTTATTGGGACAGGTGATTCCCACACACCAACCCCGCTCTGCATAGTTTGCGGCAACCAGCTCTCTAATGAGGCAATGAAACCTTCAAAATTGCTTCGCCACTTAAATGCCAAGCACCCTGGATTAAAAGACAAGCCCCTGGAGTATTTTGAAAGATATAAACGGGAACACGAAGGACAGAAGAAATTTATGAGGGCCACCACATCAATAAAGGAGAATGCACTGAGAGCATCATATTTGGTGGCTAACCGTATTGCTAAGGCTAAAAAGCCATTCACTATCGGTGAAAAACTGATCTTGCCCTCCACTAAAGACATTTGCCGTAAACTTCTAGGAGAGGCTGCTGTGGAAAAGATAGCATATGTGCCTTTGTCGGCTAGCACTGTGACTAGGTGCATTGAGGAAATAGCCAAAAACATTGAGACACAATTGTTGGAGAGGATTAATACATCACCGTGGTACGCACTCCAGGTTGACGAATCTACAGATATCGACAACAAGGCAATACTACTTGTTTATGTGCGATATCTATATCAGAAGGATGTGCATGAGGATTTGTTATATGCACTATCTTTGCCAACCAACACCACAGGAGCAGAACTGTTCAAGTCACTGGATGGTTATATATCAGGACAACTAAAATGGTCCTTTTGTGTCGGCATATGCACAGACGGAGCTGCTGCCATGACCGGACGACTGTCTGGTTTAACTGCTCGGATTAAGGAGGTTGCACCTGAGAGTGAATCTACGCATTGTATCATTCACAAGGAAATGCTGGCAAGCCGAAAAATATCACCGGAATTTAACAGCGTATTGATTGATGTCGCTAAAGTTATTAACCACATCAAAGCACACGCCCTTAACTCGCGCCTGTTTGAGCAGCTTTGTGAGGCGATGGATGCAGAGCACAGATGCCTTCTCTTATACACAGAAATATGATGGTTATCCAGAGGAAAATCGCTAACCAGAGTATTTGAATTACGAGAGCCATTGCAAAGATTTCTCTCAGAAAAGAAGTCACCGCTGGCAGCACATTTCTGTGACAAGGTATGGGTCGCAAAACTGGCTTACCTGTGTGACATATTCAGCCTGCTCAATGAACTGAATCTGTCCCTTTAGGGGGAAATGACAACTGTTTTCAAGTTGGCAGACAAAGTAGCTGCATTTAAAGCCAAACTGGAGTTGTGGGGACGGTGCGTGAACAGAGGCATTTTGGACATGTTTCAGACATTAGCGGGGATTTTAGGCGAGACTGAGCCTGAGCATTCATTATCCCAGTTGGTGCACGATCACCTGTCTTTGCTTTTAAAAGAGTTCGAGCACTACTTCCCAACCAAAAAAGACCCACGAACTGGTAAGGAATGGATACGCAACCCATCTGTCAACAAACCAGGCGAATCTAGCATGTCTGTGCAAGAAGATCAAATGCTGGAGATTGCAAATGATGGCAGCCTTAAAACTACGTTCAAAACAACAACACTGCCGGTGTTCTGGATTAAAGTCATGGCGGAATACCCTGAGATTGTCACCACAGCACTTAAATCCCTATTGCCATTTCCGACATCCTATCTGTGTGAAGCGGGGTTTTCTGCAGTGACAGCAACCAAAACAAAACAACGGAATAAACTGGACATAAGCAACACACTTCGGGTGTCATTGTCTCCTATTACCCCCAGATGGAACCGTCTCGTTGCAAAGAAACAAGCTCAGGGTTCTCATTGATTTAGCGTTCTAGTGAGTTAAAATGTTAAATCACTTTATATTCATTTTTTGGTGTAACTGTATTTTATTTTGAAGGCATGTTTAAATACAATTAAATTATAATTATTAAATCAAAACAATCTAAAATATAAACAATCAACGTCCCCCCTCAGTGGGCCATGGTAAAATTATCAAATGTTGACCGGTCCGCGGCAATAAAAAGGTTGGGGACCACTGACTTAAACTATTGAATTCAATCTTTTGAGTACTCAGTCACTTGTACTATTTACTGTAATCTCTAGGTATTCAGTCACTTAAACTATTTAATTCAATCTTTTGAGTACTCAGTCACTTGTACTATTTACTGTAATCTCTAGGTATTCAGTCACTTAAACTATTTAATTCAATCTTTGAGTACTCAGTCACTTGTACTATTTACTGTAATCTCTAGGTATTCAGTCACTTAAACTATTTAATTCAATCTTTTGAGTACTCAGTCACTTGTACTATTTAATGTATTCTCTGAGCACTCATTCACTTGTAATATTAACTGTAACTGGGACATTATGTTTTTCCACCTATTGTCTTGTCCTTGTTTCTTAAAATCTCCGATAATAAAAACCTTTCTAGATTTTCATCCAGATGCCACAATATTGATTCATCTTTGAGATTTTTCTTTATTTTAATGTTAACATACAGGATTTTACAATTGTGACTATTGTATATATATACCTAATTATTATGTTTTTTTAAGTAAGATCAACAAATAACAAAAGTAGTAAATGCATAACATAAATCTAAATAAGTCACAAAACATTGAAACTAGGTATGTAAGGATACACCTTTTATGCATATCAATACAATTCACAACGCATAGCCAAGACAATATCTATTATCAATACATGGATGTCTCGCTACAATTTTAAAACTAGGAGTTCAGGACTCCCATTTCGGTAAAAATAGGAGTACCACCAGCAAAAGTTTCAGTCCCATCCCAGACAATGTTGAAGTTTGCAGATTAGAAGAAATGTTGGTTGCCATTTAGTTAAATTTCCACATTCTTTATAACACTGACATGTACAACAGTGTCTGCCTATTCGGCGTGTCTGGTAATTCTGATCGTAACGTCATTTCTGTAAGCATTGGATCACGTGTTGTTTTGGTTGAAAATTCAATGTTTGGCTGAAATGCTGACAGAAAGAGTCAAAAGTAAATATGTTACTTCCATAGCCTGATGCATAAACATTACATCTTTTCAAGCCATGCACACAGGGGTGGTATCCCATTTGTCCAAACTTAGTATTATTTTGAAAATAATAGTCTGCTGACAATTGCTGCTTTTTACTTGATAAGCATTGCAGAATTTTATTTTCATCAATTGAATTCAGTATGGCTTTTGCACCAATATTTATGCACAGAATAGCCTGACAGTGGCGTAACTCTTGTTAGTTCTTCAGGGTGAGACTGAATTTTGTCAATCAAAACAATGGTCTTATTCCAAACACTAAGCCAGACATCACACACTTTATTACATATGGCTATTATCCCATCCGAACTGTCAGTTCTAGAAAGTTTAGCACTCTTCTGAAAGTCATTAAAATCTCTACCAGTTTGCCATTTAACCCCAAAATAACTATTCAAATTTGCAAACAACTTTTTGTCCAAGTCTTGATTTTGAGGTTTTTACCACTCTTTCCCCAATGATTTCTCCCTTTTTCTGACTAATTAACTCTGTATCATCAAAGGAGATCAACAGCTATTCCCAAAACATCAAGTTTAGCATGGACCCTGATACAGACAAGACAATCTGCAAAAAATTCAAAATTACTTTAATTCCCAGTATATCCCATTTTATATTCCATAATGAATACTGAATTTCCCATTTTATATTCCATTGTGAATACTGAATTTCCCATTTTATATTCCATTATGAATAGTGAATTTCCCATTTTATATTCCATTGTGAATACTGAAGTAACTATTACCTGGCAGTATTAAGTTCTTCATTATTTCTGTGCCTGTAGCTGTAGCATTGATGAGACAAACTCTGGCTATTTCCAGTGTTGCTTGTCCATGGTCACCCCACAACCTAAAAATACAAAACATAACTATAAAATAATTACTTTATTTCAGGGTTCTGGAAAACTATGCAATGTGAACTTTTTATTATTAACACAGTAAACCATTTGTTCTGATGGCAAAATTTCAGCTTCAATGACCTTTTCTCACTTACTTATGATTTTTCAAAAGCTTCTTTTCATTAGTCCACACACTCATGCACACACATTCCCAAATGCTTGTAGAAAATAACAGTGCCTTCCATTTGAGCATCCACATACAATTTAATGCAACACCTTTTAGGCAAGAAGAGAATTCATATTTTATCACATCACTGAGGTGGTCTCTAAATAGTTGAGTACTTATGGTCTTTAGAATAGAGCAAGGACTAAGGACCAAGGTATAGTGACATTATGATATATGCTTGAGTAAGGACCACGGTTTATTTATGGTATGACAGAACCAAGGACCAAGATACTGGGAAGTCCACTGTAACAACTACACTGAAGGTGCAAGTGGCAGCATTCTGATTTAGAATTTTTCCTTCCTTTGGTTACTCATTGAAGAGCTTCTTTGGCAATTGCTCTTACGACATCATAGTGATGTGGCCTGCCATCTCAACTGTGAATTCATCAGCAAAGTGTGGAGGTTTAGAATGCCTGCCTGTGAGAGAACCTCAATGTCTGGGACCTCGTACTGCCCATCCTATCCTCATCACTGTCCTCAGGCAGCCCATGTGTAAATGGTTCAGCTTTTTCATAATGTGTCTGTACACAATCCAGGTTTTGCGTACATACAGCAATGTCAGAAATGCTGGCATTGGTTTCATCATCGATGTGGTCTACACATCACTTTGTGCTGCCAAGATAGGTGAACTTGTTCACTGCCAGATGGGTTTGGCCACTTACTGTGATGCTAGGCTCAATGAAAACTTTCCTGATATTGGTGCATCACTTGTGTCTTCTTTATACTGGTTGTGAGACCAATACTGTCAGAATCTGAAGATAAAAGGGTCACAATCTGTTGAATATCCAATTCAGATAATGCATTCAGAAAACAGCTGTAAGCAAATAGGAGATCATGAACAGTAACTTCCTGTAACTTCATCTTTGACTGAAGTCTACTCAGATTGATGGGATTACTGTAAGCCTGACATCTGATGTCAATCTCAGTGTCATAGTCATGGAAGGCATCTGTAAGAATGGCATCTGATGTCAATCCCAGTGTCATAGTCATGGAAGGCATCTGTAAGCATGGCATCTGATGTCAATCCCAGTGTCATAGTCACAAAAAGCATCTCTAAAAATGGCAGAGAACATCATACTAAAGAGGATTGGGACCAACATACAGCCCTGCTTGACTAAACTGGTGATGGGTACATAGGATTCAACACATTTTTTAGGACATGAGTGAGCATGCCATCAAGAAATTGCCAAACAATTATTTTTTTTCGGGCAACCAATCTTCCAAAGGCCTCCATGGCTGACTGAGTCAAAAGATTTTTTCAGGTCAATGAATGTTATGTACAGACTGAAGTTATGTTCATTGCATTTCTCCTGGAATTGATGAACTGCAAAACAAACAAAGTATTGTGAATTAAACCCCAAATAATTGTAAGAGTTCAACAAGTCTAAAATTATGGTGTTCTATATGAATTCTATGTCTTGAATGTGCAGATGCACCAATAGACTTGATTGTGCCAATGTCCTAACAGTCTTGATGTATCACCATATGAATAAGTTGAATAAATAATTCCTCTCAAATTATAACAGAACACAACAAAAAGTGATTCCATTATACAGATGTAAATATGGCAATGAATAATTTTAATGTAAACAACATTACATCCACACTTGACATATTTCATAATAGCCTTTCCTGAGAAAAAACAATATTGAAAATTACCCCAAAATAAGAACAAATTCATTTCCTGATTCTCCTATGGTCATAACAAAGGCTGGGTCTGAATAGGTCATAACAAAGGCTGGGTCTGAATAGGTCATAACAAGGCTGGGTCTGAATAGGTCATAACAAGGCTGGGTCTGAATAGGTCATAACAAGGCTGGGTCTGAATAGGTCATAACAAAGGCTGGGTCTGAATAGGTCATAACAAAGGCTGGGTCTGAATAGGTCATAACAAAGGCTGGGTCTGAATAGGTCATAACAAGGCTGGGTCTGAATAGGTCATAACAAGGCTGGGTCTGAATAGGTCATAACAAAGGCTGGGTCTGAATAGGTCATAACAAAGGCTGGGTCTGAATAGGTCATAACAAGGCTGGGTCTGAATAGGTCATAACAAAGGCTGGGTCTGAATAGGTCATAACAAGGCTGGGTCTGAATAGGTCATAACAAGGCTGGGTCTGAATAGGTCATAACAAAGGCTGGGTCTGAATAGGTCATAACAAGGCTGGGTCTGAATAGGTCATAACAAAGGCTGGGTCTGAATAGGTCATAACAAAGGCTGGGTCTGAATCAGCAATTCAAGTACTGTCAGAAAACAGAACAGTCTGTCATCTCCAAACTCAAAGAACAAGCAACACATTTTATGTCATATACACTTGCACAATATTTTACATCTTTCCTTTTCATATTTTATTTTGCTATACGTCATGTGTACACATATTTGGAAGGGTTTGTTTTCTAACATATTTGTGCAGTATTTAATCTTTTTTAACTTTTACCTTTAGTTGACACGATATATTATCACTGTGCTGAAAAACACTACTATAATGAATATATCTACTGTTGATATTACCCGCTAATCTAGATTTACATGCTTTATTCATTTATTCATCTTTGTACTAACTAAAAAACATTGAAAAAAAATCTCATGAAAACTGACCATGCGTGTAAATATGGTAATTTATGCATCAGTTTTATTTGAAACACTTCCATGAAAACAGATGGGAATTTTAAAATCTGAAACCATTTGTCACAGAATATTTTGATTTTTAGTATTTAGTGAACCAGTCTAAGTACAAAATAACTGATATAATTTTTTTTTAAAAATGCAGTTTTAATGTGTTTTGATCATCATATGAAAAAACAATTTTTGAGGAGAGTGACTTTATTAAAATTAAAAAACACTGCACCAGGGACGAACCATGGCAGGTCAAGGATGCTACAACAGTCATCAGTTGTGGACTTTACGTCTCTATTCATGAAAGTTATTGTAGATATGCAGACAAGTTAAAGTAAGTATTATGCATAAATAATTATCCATTTTTTTGTGTCTATTTTCTTGTATTAACTACTAATCCACATCGAAAAAAATTTTAACCACAGATCCAGGTAAGTAGCAAAAATCAATGTACATTAAATAAAATAAATATCTACATTTTTCATATCGTTTCCTGTAATTACGGTATGTAATAAATAAACTGACATTTTTAACTCAGATTATGCTTTTTGCTCCTTATATTAGTAACAAATTAGGTGTATACCTCTCTTAGGGGTTGGCATGTGTGAACCTACAGCAAAGCAATTCATGTTCATATTTAATACAATTCCCTATGATTGGGTACCCGGGTAATTCTGAAGGCCGGAAATCAACATATATACTGTAATGAACCTAATTTGGCCACATATGTGTGTGATTCATTCTGTGAACAAATAACTTGCCATATAATTTTTGTAGATAGTTCCATGTTTTAGCTGAACATCTAACAGAGTGTCTGCCATTTTTGTACAAAATGGGATTTAAAACAAATAGGGATAATAACCCCGACATTCAACTGATATTTAGTCTGAATTCACAAAAAATTTGCTCAAGATTCCTAAAAAGTATCCTTTAATTAAATACAGCTTGTCAAGAAGTGGCAGGTGTCATTAAGCACCAAATTAGATTTTTTAAAAATAAAAAAATAGAATAAAAATAAAAATGGATTGATCTCATAGCTTCATTAAAACCTACTATTATCAGTACACATGTACTTTCAGTCAACTTCTTTGAAATAACCATTACCTCCCCCTATACATTTTAACAGCCATGTTCTTATGTATGTCAACACTTATACATACTTGGGTCATATTTTAAAATCCAGCCAGCCAGAAGATAAAGATAAAAGATATGAGATATTACTGATTTGTGTGTACTTAAACATGCTTCTAAATAAATGCAAAACTTGTTCATTCAATATTTGATTATTCAATCGTATTGCTGCACAATGTACTTTGCTCTTCTAGGGTCAAACTTTAGTGTATGTATGAAAAGAACACTAGTTATTGGTTACAATATTATTCATTTTCTAATAGACCTTTTAAGATAGAACATTGCCTCCAACATGTTTGTAAATTATAACAAATTCAGTTTTCATGAAGTAATGATGTTGTTGTTGTTGGGTTTAACACCATCTTTCAGCCCAAGATATGCTATCAATGGTGGCCAGTATATATGATAGAAGAACCTGCGATAACCCCAGAAAAAACGACTGACCCACCAGAAACTACTGACAAGCACATACCCACATGGCTGAATTCGAGACTCTAACCTACGCAGAGGTGAGATGGCATGAACTAAAGAGAAAGTATGTGTTCTCAACATTGAGAAGAATATTTAATAGTATGAACTGTATATTGAAATCCCTGTGCAACTAGTACATTCATTTAAATTCTTGTAATTATTAGTAGAATGTGCTACTTAATTTACAAAGCAGGATACAGTCTATTCTTATTTTTTTTATTAAAATCCTCGCTGAAATTTGGTACTCATTTCTACAAAATAAGCTCTAGTTTTTCTGGGTATGGCTATTATTTACTTTGATTAGTACGCACTTTGAAAATGCAATTTGGGCAAGAACTTTACGTTTATGCCAGTACAAACTGGATTTGCATTAGTTGTCGCATGAATCCAGCTACAGCAGTAATAGTCCTACAATGTAAGACGTAGCACGTTTATGTTTTCCCATCAACCCCCAGAACAAAAATATCAGGTGATGTGTCAAACATTGTAGTAAAACAACAGTAATATGTTTCTTTCTGCTGAATTATATGCAATATTTCTGATATTAGCATACAAAATTCTCTTCACACTCAATGTTGAACTTTCTTGCTACCATGAACCGTCTGCCTTCCAACGACAGGCAACGAATGTGAAAATGGTGTGGCTCCTCCTTTCTTTTAAACTGTGATTTGGAAACGGGATTTTATCTTAAACTAATTACCTTTCATGGGGTAACTTCTAATGATAAACCGTATAGAGGATCATGATAGATGTAAATGAAATAGTTAGCGTAAAATTTCAAATAACACAGTGATTTTTCATTATTTCCTTGCATGTTCGAATCACCCACCCTCATTTTCACAAATACACCATAACAGACTAATTTAATTAAATTTTGACATTTATTTTGAAACAAAAAAAGTATTTTCTCCACCCATAAAAAAATTAAAGCCGTTAATACCTTAACTGCCGATCGTATTTGTTGTTTTTGTCAACGTTAGTTTTGCCTTTTCCTTCCATAGTGTTCATAAATTCAAGGGACGTAACCCTAACCTGTCCGAGTTTCTACTCTTCATGTAAAGTTGCATCATAAATAACAACAGTGGTAACTGTTGTAGTAATTTGTTAAAATAAGAATGTTATATGTAATAAAAGTCGACACAATACGTGAAATATATAGTAAGCACCATAAAAACAACATTAATGGCACAGAGAACATTGAAGATAATGCACCTGAAAAAGACGAGCCATTTAATTTTCGGGTGTGGGGTGGATTACATGAGATCAAACTTTTCAATAACTTGTTTTTAAAAATGTCTAGCTCAAATTTATTACAAAGAAAGAAATTGAATTTTACTATAGTCATTATGCTAAATAAATAAAGAAAATTCCACATATTAGCTTAATTGCCCCAACTGGTCGGTTCTACTGTAAGGCAAGTCAATTTGAGTACACTTGGGATCACCCATGCGAATGATGGAGAACCCGCCTCATAGAGAAGTCGCCCTGGAAAAACCCATCCCAGATGCCAGGAGAAGTCGCTCCAAGGAGTGTAGATACTAATTCTTAGATTTAGCCACATGGTTGTTACGGCTTTATTTAGTGTTGTTTTTCTTCAACTTAATTGAAAATCCATAAAATGTGCAGCTTTTAAACTTTTCCATTTGATTACCGTAAATCATTGTAAGACTTCTTTGAGACTGGCATCTAAGACACGAGCAGGTATTTGTGGATTTTTTTCGCGACTGATAAAATGCACGAATTAATTTGACCAGAAGATGGAACTGAAGGGACGTCATGATAAAGATATGTAAGACAGACCCTAAGTGTCCGAGGTTTTTATACATTTCTTGATGTTGTTGTTAATTCGACGACGGAAACCTGCACACCTCCGTCTTTGTACCAGTGGTGAAACAAATGGGTTCGAAATAGCAGATATTCGGGGGCAGTGGGTTTCAAATCCACGAGTAAATCCATAGCCGTGTGCAGTTTGAGTGGTATCGTCGTGCGCATGAGTCAGTCAAAGCGTTCCTAACTGTTTCGTGAAGACTTCCACTTGTTTTTTTTTACCTCTAGGACTTATAGACTGTTAGTGCGATGAGCATTACTTTGTTGAAACAAATTTTGGGTGCTGAAAATGACACCGGCATTACGATGATGTGTCTCCAGGAATAAACGCTTCTATGTGGCCAAGCTGAAAAATCCAAAAGAGAAGGAAGAGTTCATCCTGGCCCTAAGGAATAGGTTTAGTGCTCTAGAAGATGAGACAGCGTTGACCTTCGACAATTTCAACAGAGCAAAAAAGGAAGCAGGAGAAGACGTTTTAGGGTATAGAAATAGTAAGAAGACAGAGTGGATATCAGAAGAGACATGGACTCGCATAGAAGAGAGAAGACAGATTAAGACGAGACTTTTGGATTCCAAATCACCAAGACTGAAAGTGATAATTTCGAAGGAGTATAGAGGAAAAGACAACGAGGTGAAGAAATCAGCAAGGAGAGACAGGAGAGAATTCACAGAGAAGCTGGCAAAGGAGGAGGAGTCAGCAGTAGAGCAGAAAGACATGAAGACGGTGTACCAGAACACAAAGAAGTTTAAGGGCGACTACAGTCAGCACCACGAACTTCCAGTGAGTGATGAATATGGAACCTATGTCACAGTGGAGGAGGAGAAGCTGAAGAGATGGAAGAAACACTTTGAGTCTATCCTGAATCGCCCAGACCCACCAGTACTCGCTGACATTCTTGAAGCAGACGATGACCTCGACATCAACTGCGACGACATCACTATTGAGGAGGTCAAGCAGGCCATCCACAAGCTGAAGAATGGGAAGGCACCTGGCGATGATAGAGTATGTCCCGAGATGCTGAAGGCAGAAGACACGGAGATTCGGCAGCTTCTATTCCAGATTCTCCAAAAGATATGGGATAGGGAAGAAGCACCAAAAGACTGGAAAACCGGAATCATCGTCATACTATCCAAGAAAGAAGATATGAGTAACTGCAACAACTGGCGAGGAATCACCGTACTATACCTCTCGAGTAAGATATTCAGCCGCAACATTCTTCAACGCATCACAACAACTGTGGACGGCATCCTACGCCAGGAACAGGCTGGCTTTAGGAAGGGCAAATCCTGCATCGCCCACACCTTTATACTGAAGCAGATCCTTGAGCAGTCCCGTGAATAGAATGGATCCCTTTATGTGGTCTTTGTGGACTTTGAGAAGGCCTTCGACAGCCTGCACCGAGCCTCAATGTGAAAGATCCTACAACACTATGGCATCCCTCAGAAACGTATCAACGTCATCAGGCCCCTGTATGAGAACTTTGAGTGCAAAGTCATCCACAACAATCTAATCACTGAACCATTCATGGTGGAATTTAACGGAGTGAAGCAAGGATGCATTCTATCTCCGATCCTCTTCTCACTGGCCATTGACTGGATCATGCGCATCACCACAGAGGGCAAGAGACAAGGGATACAGTGGACGTTGACTTCAATATTGGATGACCTGGACTATGCCGACGACATCGGGTTGCTGGCAAGCAGACACCAGGATATCCAACAGAAAACACAACAGTTGGTACAGACAGCAAGCACCATAGGTCTCCGAGTCAACATAGGGAAGAAAAAATTCTTGAGGAAAAACACTAGAGTGGGCAACCCAATCACCTTCAACAACCAGCCTCTGCAAGAAGTAGACAATTTCACGTACCGGGGCAAAAAGGTCTCCACGGATGGAAATTGCACAAGGCAAGTCACCACAAGAATAAGCAAGGCCAATCAGGCATTCGCAATGCTGAAGCTCATCTGGAGGACAAGAAACCTCAGCGTCCACACGAAGATCTATATCTTCAAGAGCAACGCGTTGAGGGTCCTTTTTGTACGGGTCAGAGTGTTGGAAGACCACTGCTAAAATAGAACGCAAGCTCGAAGTCTTCTAAACCAAGTGCCTGCGACGGATCATGAGGATCTTTTGGCCAAACATGATCTCGAACGAGGAACTCTGGCACATAGCGGGCGCAAGCACCATCGCTGAGATCGTTGCAACTCGTCGATGGAGATGCCTCGGTCACGTCTGCAGAATGCCCCCTGACTCACTACCAAGGGTTGCACTGAGATGGACCCCACAGGGAAAAGGAACAGTGTCAGACCCAAAGAGACCTAGCGACGAACCTTGGAGCGATAACTTAAGACCAGAGGCCTCACCCTTCTGACCGCCCTCGCAAAAGCAGCCGATATACCAAAATGTGCTCCCTTGTTGTCACCTCAAGCATCAGACGGCGCAGAGAGGATTGATGATGATGATTACAATGATGTCATTTGCGCGTAAACCAGTTTAACTTTTTCTTCATCTTTTCCTAACATGTCGTCGAAGATGACCTGTTGGGTTTGACTGGGAACAGATACGATCCCGTCGTCTTCGCTTGGAATACCTTCCACAAACACGATGGAATTGCCTTGACTTTCTAGCAAGAGACTGTAAGCCGATTGCCACTATTTGTAACACCACACGAATCGTTAGGTGGACAATCGATCAAATGACGCTTATGTTCGATCAAACGTTTGACAAATTCCGTTTTGCCTAAACCACTAGGTCCAACAACTAACATGCTCAAGGGAGGGCAAAGATACAAGGCCTCCCAACTCGTACGATCTAAGTGTTCGTCGATGACTTTGAAAGTGGAGGAACAGGGGGCAGAGGCAGTAAAGGTAGCTATAGTGTAGGGAACGTCACTTTTGACGCAAAGACAGACAAGACAAGAGCTTTCATACTTTTTAAGGACATGTTCATTCCAAGTTAAAGTAGAACAACACGAATGAAAAACATACATAAAAGCCAAATGATTATGTACATAGATACAATGATTAAAGTGGAATAAACACAAGTCACTGTGCCACAAGTTGGTTTCTAAAACGACATGGTTTGCACTCCAGTTACTAGTGTCCCAGTAAAGGTAGGTAGTGACAATACAGTGACCATTGAGTATGCTAGAGGTAAACATAATAATTTTGTTCTCACTTGTAAAGCGACGACATACCGCAACTGAAACACTTGACTTTATCCCTTTCTCCCCAAGTAGAAAAATTCGGCTATGGCTTATTCTTGAAGGGGTATGCCCTCCCAGATATTTAGGCCATTTTCCTTGGAAGGTTGGGAATCGACTTTCAAAGTTGCAGTATTCAAGCAAACGCACAGGGGACGAAAATTCGTCTTTCACGGGCTAATTTTGATGAGGATACGGTCAAATCCGCAGGATTTTATTTAAGGTTGGATGACATCCATAACCTTGTAGCTGCATGGTTTCATGTGGAGAATGGCGTTGACCATGAAAACCAGTATAGTGATAAGGTATTCTCTAGCGAGTGACATCACTTTCATATCCGTCAGGTTTGACACGCACATAATCAGTTTTCATGGTAGTTATGGTAGTGGTAGTTGTCATACAGACTCACTATTCATAAACAAATCTATGAAGCCGCTAAGAAGAACGTCACAAACATAGTCCATTTAGCCAAATTATCCCACTACAGTACTAAGATCACGGAGAGTTCCAGCTGCAGAAAGCTCTTCGAGATAACTAACAAACTAAAGTCAAAGAACAAATGTACACCATTTCCAACAACCTTCTCTCCACTAGAACTTCGGAACCAATTTGCAAATTTCTTCCGTGAAAAGTACAAACCATTAGAGATTCGCTTGACAGCACAATTTCAGCTGACTCGTCACCATACAGTTATGATGCAGATTTTCAGCGACAACAATTAAGAGCATTCGAAACTGTTTCTATTGATTTAGTACGGACAATCGTGATGAAAAGGGCACCAAAGTCTTTTAAACTTGATCCAATTCCGACATCACTGCTGCTTGATCATTTTTTCGAAAACTGCCATTGTAAAGCCACTGCTGAAGAAACCAACATTTGACCATAACGATTTAAAGAACTACCGCCCAGTTTCTAATCTCCCATTCATATGAAAAATCATAGAACAGGTTGCTCTTACCCAATTGTATCTCATTTGAATTCAAACAGTATTTTTAGCAATGTACAGTCTGCATATCGCCCTTGCCACAGAATGGAAACTACTCTTCTGAAAGTATTTAATGACATTCTCTCTGCTTTGGATAGTGGAAAGATTGCAGTCCTCACTCTCTTGGATTTATCTGCAGCATTTGATACAATATACCATCATATATTACTACACTGTCTCCAGCATGTATTTGGCATTCAGAATACAACCTTACCTTGGTTCAAGTCCTACTGAGTCAACAGGACAAAAATTGTATCTGCAAATGGAATACATTTCATCCCAGTTGATCTATGTTGTGGTGTTCCACAGGGATCTGTTCTTGAACCTGTTAACCTCATTCTATACACTCAGCCGCTCTAAAGTGTCATAGATCATCACCCAGTTTCTCACCAATTGTACATTGATGACCCCCGAATATACAAGTCTAGCCACCCAACCGAAGTTGATGCTACCATCCAAGGAGTCGATGTGCATTTCTGATGTGAAATCATAGATGACATGTAGCAAGCTGCAGATGAATGATGATAAAATTGAGGCCATTATGATCACAACACAAAGACTTCCTCATTCACATCCTTTACATCAAACAATAAATATCAGCATGACCAACATTAAATTCACACAGTCAGTACGAAACCTAGGTGTTACTCTATACAGTACTCTCACATTGCACCAACATGTCATGAACATATGCAAGGCTGCATATCAGCTCCTGTCGCAAATATCTTACAGTTGATGCCACTAAAACACTTGTGTGTTCATTAGTACTTTCAAGACTGGACTATTGTAACTCAATTATTTCTCTAGCAGCAGAGAGGGTGAACCCTATAACTTTCTGGGGGCGTCGATTCGATGATCTGAGGCTTCTACCAAATAGCAACAAAAATGACATCTATTCGATAAAATAAGATTTCCTTACATACGCCAACATCGTTGTCATTCACCCTCTCTGCTGCTGGAACTTTCAGTTCTGGGTTAACCAAATATTTGATCGAGTCCGATACGATATCGTGTTACAGGTTCATGTAAATTTATTGTTACAAATCCATGCGGGTTTGATTGAGCTACGCTAAAGAAGTTTTTGAATTGATTGAAGTCCATATCGGAACACCATGTCTGCCAAGTATTTCGACATGTATGTGTATCAACGCCGTTGAATACAGCAAGAATATTACAGTTGTCTCTGATCACTTTTGGAATCTGAGTGTAGCGTTGAGCGACATATATCACGTCGGTGTTTTTATGCCTGCCTCGGGAAAATATCCTTGCTGGGTTTGTTTGTTTATCCAGCATCACATCGTCGTACACGACTAAATTATTAATGTTCCCATCAAGGTCATCCACGGATGGTGCCTCGTCAATATCGGTTATAAAATCAACGACGTTCTCACCTTTAATCTCTGATGCATTCTCGTTAAAATCTTTTAGCACTTCATAGCATTGTTGATCATCTACGCTAGGAGCAACTAAATACAACTTACTCCACTTCATCCATCTCATTATTAAATTGAGTAACAATTGCGTCTTGCCGGATCCAGAAGGTCCGATTATAATCATCCGGATAGAGTTTGGTAGCGCTGCATGATGCTTAACTGGTTCTCTTGCTTTAGTCGCTGAAAAATCAATTATATCCATATCTCTATACATAAATTATGGATCTATATTGTGTGAAGTGTAAAACGCGTACTGGCACAGATGACTTGACGACGATTACAACTAAAAAAAAACGATCAGCGCTTTCTGGTAAATGCGTACAATGTGGTATAAAAAAATTTAGATTTATTTCCCTTGGTAAAACCAAGGATGATAAAAATCAAGGATTTAAAAAAAACGAGGAGGTGATATCGCAGCCAAATTGGCAAAACTCCCTGGAACCCCATAGGCAAAGTACCCCGGAGAAAAGCACCTTCCAGGATATAGCTACTGTGGCCCCGGAACACGATTAGATATCAGACTTGATGATCAAAATCAGCCTCGACGTGGTGAAGAACCGATAAACGCCATTGATAAGGCGTGTCACCTTCATGATGTTGCATATAAAAGCAGCAATCTGCACCACAGGCATCTCGCAGATGTGAAATTAATTCACGCGTTAAATGCTATTCCTGATAAATCTCTCAAAGAAAAATTAGCTTCATGGCTGGTAAAATCAGCTATGAAAGGCAAATTGATGTTAGTTGCCGGTAATTAATAACAACATGGAATCTATTTATTATTCTCCAAAAGGATACTGGCGGTGTAACGCTGCAATCAATAAACTCGCTAGCGCTGCAAAAGTGAAAAAAACCACTGCGGCTAATTGGTTATCCAAACAAGCTATATGGCAAATTTATCTACCGCGTCCAAAACAAATCAATTTCTCGCATTTTGATGTTACCGGACCTAATGAAGTTCATCAAGCTGAATTATTGTTTTTACCACATGACAACGGTTACAAGTACGCGCTAACCGTAGTTGACGTTGCGAGTCGATACAAACAAGCAGAACCGCTAAAAACAAAGTCAGCTACTGAAGTAGCTTCTGCATTTCAAAAGATTTATCGAAAGGGTCCTCTGCGTTGGCCGAATCTGTTACAAGTTGATCCTGGCAAGGAATTTCAAGGCGCTGTTTTATCAGCAATGAAACATCACAATGTCACCATCAGACGAGGGCATACTGCGCTACATCGCGATCAGGCAATCGTTGAACGATTTAATCGGACTCTTGCTGAGCGGTTATTTGGATATCAATACGCGAAGGAGTTTATTCAGGATAAAAGATCCCGTGAATGGGTTAAGAGATTACCAGCTGTGATTACCGCGCTCAATAACGAGATTACTCGAACAATTAACATTAAACCTGTCAACGCGATTAAGAAAGCGTCTATACCAAAAATGGAAATCCAAGGAATTTCACAAAAAGATGTTTCTAGAAACGCTAGCGTTTCCGAACCAATTCTTGGTAGTAATGTCACTGTTAGGTATTTATACGAACCAGGAGAGCTTGAAGGTGGCAGAAAAAGGGCTACTGATCCTATTTGGAGTGCTACTGCACACAAGATATCTACTATAACACGATCAACTGGTAGACCAGCAATCTATAAACTGGATTCAACTGCCCCTCAGCGGGGTTTTACACGCGAACAATTACAAGTGATTCCTGACGATACTCAATTGCCACCTCATGGTCTTAACTAGCACACCTTCGTCTGTTGCACTCAAGACAAGTCAGCATAACGTTATCTCTGATATAACCAATGCTGCTATTCTTTCTGTCTACGGTAAATTGGCGAGGATCTTTATCCGAATACTGCCAACGCATTATACAATTGCAACTCGCGCAGTGATTATTCTGTTGTTGTTTCAGCGTAATTATTAATTCAGCATCAATATCAAATTCTCTATTATTTTTTTTTATCCTGTTGTTTATAACCGGAGAGTTTTTTTTATTAATGATGCTAGCATCATCCATTGTAGTGTCATCATCGTCACCAATGATTTCATCATCGAAAACGACTCTTCGAAGTTGATTTAATCTCCTCACTCTGGATACTGCAAGATAGACTAAATTCGACCATTCGATGCGATTACATACCATCCAAACAATTGTATCCGATATAGTCAATCCCTGTGAAGAATGTATCGTCGCTGCGTATCCTAGCGTCCACGGGGATTTATTAGCACGCAATGCATCTTCAACAACGCTGCTATCAACCAGCACAATATCATTTAATACGAGAATCTGCTTTTCACTCTTCCCTGGAATATCAACTTCAATATTCTGCTTTCGTGTATCCGAAGGCCTATAACACAACGGTACTGGAAGTGTTGCAAATTTTTCTTTATGCGTTTCAAATAACTTCATCTGAATTGTGTCTCTGACTATTTTTCTACTTGCTACTATCAAATCATTTGGTCTCCACATTTCCCAAAAAACATTAATGGGAGTTTCTGAAATTATTTCACGCGCTATTTCACATTAGATTTTATCCGGCTGTAATCTAATCATTGCTTTGAACTCGCGTAATTGTTCATCAAGTGATCTGTAATCAGTAGTAATTTCTTCATTTTCATAATAGTCTACAAAATACTTTAGCCATTCATGTGGAGATGCACCGACAAATGGTGGTGGTTGGCCGTGATCACTGCACATGACGACTTTTGTGTTTTTGTTTAACAACCACTCGAGAAATGTTTGTAATGCTCTCAACGATACCGTGCATATTTCATCCCAGATTATGATTTCAGGAATGAATTTATCGCCCATTCGATCAGGGGTCCATTCATCGCCTTTCCATCGAAAGAAACTGTGATAAGTACAGGCATTTACCCCTCGCTGTATCATCTCTCTGGCGAGTCTGTGAGTCGGTGTTAACACAATCATGTTTGACCGACGATATAATTCAATTGCACGAGTTGTCTTTCCTGACCCACCACAACCGTTTAAATAAACTGTCTTGTATCTACATATTGGATCAGATACCGGTGGTGCATTAGAAAATTCTGATTGAATTTCAATACGGTTACAACAAAGATATTTATCGTCGTTGGCAACGTCTGCGGATTCACAATATTCGTGTAGTTTTTCCTTTTTAAATCGCCAACGTCCCCACGCTTCCTCGGGATCTGTGAATGCCGCTACAGCTGATTTGTATTCACTGTGTATATACATCGAATCAGTAGCTACTCTAACCGCGTTATTAGGAAATCTATTTATCATCGAAAATAGATTAATACAAGCATAGGCTAGCATAGAACTTCTCAAATGTGTGTACTGGGAATTATATCCATCACAGTAGGTAACAACCGTACCCAATTTCTCACCATTGGATAGAAAGGCATCTTTACGAGATACAAGTTTTCCCTGTTTCGTTAAATCCGTTACAATAAAATCGTATTCAGCGACGTCTATGATCAACCGCGAAGAATATTTTGCATTGTCGTATCTTCCACCCTGGGTAAATTTACCGATTATTCTTCGTCCAAAATCTTTTGCTTGTTCTTTTTTTAATTTCAAATAACTGTTTAGACCAATTCATGATTTGTTCTTCATTTAAAATCTTCGATTTTCCATCAGGAAATTGTTTTCGCTGTTCGCTAATTATTCTATCTAGATCGGGTTGTGGTAGCCAAACTTCTTTCTGAGCTCGATAGGATATAATAGCTTCACCGACAATCAACGATTGTAACATCTCACAATCGATCATATATCTCAATAGCACTATTGGCATTCAGGCCTTTTCAGATAGGTGTCTACCAAGCCAAACATAACTACACGGATGTAACCCTGTAGCGAGTTCAAATGATATCACACGAGCGAATCCAGTTAAATCAAAATTAGGCAATGGACCATTAATCGCAACACGAGTCATTTCGTGTGTGGGGTGTCCAAATCGTTTAAAATACTCAGAGCATTCCCCATACCCAAGAAAACTTCCAGGATAACACGCGGATATATCATTTGAAATCATACCATCACGTGCGTATTTCGTATTCCACAGTCCTCCATGACCAAATTCGACGCAACTCAATTTAACGTCCTCGAGAAAATCACTTCGTGTTGGACGCCATGAGTTTTTTTCTCTTGCGAAGTGAGCTACCACTGATGGAATAGTAAAACTATCCGTGAGTAGTTTTTCATGGAAACTCTCTGGTGAAAAATCATTTGCAATTTTTCTCATTCTAGTATCTAACTCTTCAACGCGATATAATTCACCATTTGGTCTTACAAATTGATCAAATCCTGATTCGGAACCAGCACTACTAAGTAACCACACTGACACAGGATCATCTTTACACAACGCATGAATAGCATCGAATAATTTCTCATTATAAAAAACATCCCCGACGAACTCCTTGGGGATATATCTCACGATTCGTTCTCGTGGAAATATTGTTACTGCAGGTGTCCACGCGTGTTCGTTATGATCAATAATTTGTATAGGAGCTCCATTTTTGTTATATTTCGGTTCGTATAAAACTTCTCCGGTTATCGTCATTACTGATATTGGGAATCTTAATGATGTTTCTAATTTAGCTATATCAGAAATCTTTGCACCGTGCTGTTTCACTGTCAGTTCCCATTCGATTTTTTTCCTACGTCGCAGATCAGTTAGTTTATTTCCTCGGGATCCATTTGTGAAGTGTTCCATTACCCGTGTTGCTACACAATTGAGCCTTGACGAAGTCAACGGTGAATATTTCATAGGAGCTAGTTTTGCGATATCGGGTTTATCATTTAACGGATATAACCCATAAACAATTGCTGTTACGGGATAAGATCTTTCGTAGTATGGTTTGTCAATTCCAGTTAGAATTCCTGGTTTGGAATCTCTACTTACAACGACAGTTTTTTTATTCTTGAGGATTGGTTCAAATTTATCCTTGATAATCCATTTGCTTTCGACTTCGATAATGAATTTTATTCTGAAAAAATACTTCTGTTGCAATTTACCCTTGGATTTCCAGCCAAGATGTGAAATTATCTCAGCTGCTCTTTCATCGTTCATAGTAGCATCGATGTTAGGTACATTGACATCCTCGTGTATAATTCGAAATGTCGACCAACAGTATGCTGCACCGTCTCGGTAGAATTCATTAAAACACTCCTTGATTTTACTTAGTATAGTTCTGTCACCGATTAGACGTTTTGGTGTATCAGAGACTCTATCGAGATTGAATTTAGTATTTCTCCAAGGTTTGATTTTCGATAATCTCTTGAACTCCTCCATGTTATAATTAAAAAAAGTATTTAAATAGAAAAATATAGTATAATGAATCACTGCAAGTGGCTTATGATTGGATCAACAACCCCGTGTAACAAATCATGCAGAAGCGAATTCTGTGGACATCATTTACAAAGCGTGAGAAACGGTTCAAAAGGTCCTCTCCCATGCCTCCAATGTGGGGTTGGGGTAAGGGGAAAATCACAATTATGCCTCAGTTGCGGCGGAAAACGATACAGGGAACTAAAACGCTATTATGACAAACGAATCATTGACCCTAACATCCTTGATAAAATCAGCGACAAAATCATCAAAACCCCTCTAGACTACATTGATAGACTTATAATTAAAGCAAATAATAAATTAGACAAGTAGTATTATTATACAAATGAGCCAAGATTTCAGACCTCATCCAGTGCTTGTTAATTACGAAGCATCCCGTGATGGTGTTGTCAGGCACCGCAGACTAAAAGAACCGGTTGGATATCTGAATAATATGGGGTATTTGATGTTTTCAGCTGGGAGGAAGAAGTATCTCTGTCACAGAGCTATCTATGAAGCATTTTACGGATTAATCGAAGACGGCCTTGTGATTGATCACATAAATGGCGTAAAGACTGATAATTGTCTTGTGAATCTTCAAGCCGTCTCACAAAGTCGGAATGCAAAATTAGGTGGAACTGGCAAACATGCAAAACGCCCTAGGGGGATCAAATCGTTTGATTTAGAAAATAATCAAGAGAGAAGCTTTCAGTCGATAAATTCGGCCGGTAATTACTTTGACATTTGTGGGACTTCAGTACGATTTTTTGCAGAAAATATAATTAAAACTGCTCTGTCGAAAATAAATGGTCATAAAATCAAATTCGTATACACCTGAAACTATTCAAGGGAGATAAATCCCCATGGACAAATCCGCCGCAGCTCACTAAGTTCCCTTGTATTATGACGTCAAAGGAATTTGTCGTCTGTTAACTAGGCGCGCACGTGACTGTACATAGTTTCGGTAGAATTTTATTTTTTTAGCAATTTCTAAAACGTTTAATTGTCGCTTGGCTACACTGAGTGCAGGATAAACCACGCGCGGAAAATAAAAGCAAATGTGGGTGCATTCTTTCATATCAAGAACCATATGTACGAGTGGTTTCTATTCATTGAAGTAGGTGGGCGTGGTAAAAATTCCTGTATACAGCTCTTTGTGATCTAATCGATAATGTATTTCTAGTCACTGACGCAGGCATGCGTGACTGATAGTTACATTATATTTTAAAAACTGCTCCGATTTTATGTTTTCTCGAAGCACCTTACACGTTGTAATTTAATGCTGTTTTCACTGTTTTCTGGATGGTTACAACAGTTAAATTATTATTCGTTTTCTTAAATACGACAGTAAAATTGTCTATTTTTAAAATCTCTTAATCAGATATATATATATATTAACAATCTCTATTTTATATGACGGCTCCGTGGTGTAATGGTAGCGTGTTTGTCTTGTAAACATAGATCTATCAACTACTACGTGTTTGGTCCCCATAGCAGATACATTATTTGATGGCGAAACGGAAGATGTTTTATATTAATTGGGGGGGGGGAGGGTCGGACCCCCTTAGCCAAACCAACATTGTAACTCATGCTATCGCATTCACGGTAGCGTGGGTTGGTGTTTTTTCCAACTCATGCAACCATGAATTTGATTTCATGGGTTGCCATGTTGGTTTGGTTTACCACGCCCACGCCACATATCAACCAATAAATATATACCTTCTGAGAGATCTAATTCAGCCTTTGCTGAGTTAGACCCCTCGCCGGAGATTATGTGTTTATCAAAGTAATTGGATGTAAAAAAAATGGTATAAATTGATGCAAAAGCTCTACATTCACATGAGGAACCCCACAGGGTAGCACAGAATGGGCTACCGGCTAATAGAAACGGTGTTAGGGTCACAAAGGGCATCCAAATGGATATCCAAAAGAAGAGACACTAAAGGGGTCACAAAAGAGCATCTGGAATGGATAGCCAAAAGAAAAGACCCAAAGACACAAAGGCCTGAATAAGGGACTCATGAATGAATTAACCGCTCATAATTGATATCATTTATTTTGCATTTTTTTTTTAATACTTAGAGATACAGTATACTATATTTATATAAAAATATAAATAATGGATATCAAAGATGTAAATGCTATAATTGCCGAAATCTCAAAGTTAAAAAATAACGGGGTAGTATTATCTAATGATCTCGACTGTGACAAGATTACCTCGGAATATGAAGATATTGAGTATCAGTCTAGTAAGGGTCGTTATGTTTTACCTAAGATGTACAGGCTCGTGAAAGGAATTCAAAAGTCCATCTATGCTTGTTTGTACGGTAACGATATTGATGTATTTATAACGCTATTTGGCACCGTTAAAGCAATACGTCAAAAGCTCGGCCAAGAGTATCAAAAACGAGCTGAAATTAGTTCTAAAGTTCGTGATCTTAGAAAAATATTAAACGAGGAAAAACCAGTATCCTAACCACGTGAGCGTTACTATAAAAAAAAATAGGCATACAGTAAATTTCTAATAAATATTTTTTTTTAGCGTTTTTTGTAACACTCACATGGGATTTTCTCCTGAAAGGATACTCAGCAGTTTGGACCTACTCATGCAGCTATGTGCGCATTGGATGATCTGGTCGTGGTAGCAAGTAATCACCGCGACGCCTCCATTTTCACGTAGTTGTTGTTGTTGCCGCGTCGTTAACAAAAATCGTTCATTTCCGTTCTCAGTTATTACAATTCTGAAACCCCCAGCGATGTTATTTCTGAAACACTCGCGGATAGCATCGTACAGTTTAACCCTGTCGAAGATGGATACGTTAGCTTGATGGTACATTATTTAATAACTAAGTTATTTAATAACTCAGCTTTTAATTGTGACATTTAAAAACTCAGTTCACAAATAATATATGGTAGGTGAATCGCTTACAACTAGATTAGCCCGAGAGCGGCTAGCAGCAATTAAAAAGTTTATACCGTTTCGAGACAGAGTTCGCGAGAAACTTCAACAACGACATCAAGCGCAGACTGACTTTTCTGTGTCAAGTGAACAACTGTTCCCCCCGATAACAAGTGCGACCAGCGATGTGAAAACAGCAGCTGAACGAGCAATATACGGAGATATTCCCGAGGAAGGCAAGCGACGAGAAGTGCCTGTTCTTGGTGTGCTTGAAAAGATAGCAGCGGAAACTGAAAAGACATCAGCGTTGTTACAAAAAAACCCACCTGGTCCGAAAAAGACCAATGATAAAATAGTAGATGAATTACGCGCGCGATTTAACGAAGAAGGGTTAGCAGCAATTGATAAGACTGACCCTACAGAGTTTCCTGCACTTGTTGTTACGACGTATGAAAACAGAAAAAAAATGTTAAAACCAGAACAGCACAAGTATGTAAGAGGTATACAACATTGATATATTTTACAAAATTAAAACTGAAATGGGTACAATTGACAACAGGAATACGTCATATATTGAATATCTCAATGCGGTGGGTACAATGTATAATCAATATGAAAAACAAAAATCACAAAGAAAACCACAAAGACTGCAGCGCCGGCGACAACAAACTGCAAAAAAAAATTCTTTTTCACCTGCTAAACAAGAAGAATCTCAACAACAACTACCGCTTGGACCATCTGATCGAGATGATGACGATCCCCTTAGTTATTTACAAAGTACGAATTTAGAAAAACTGAAGGGAACACCTGATTATAGTAGTGGGGAGGGATTTTCTAAATCTCAGAAATTGCCAGTAATTTCAGGTAATGGTCAAAACGCCTTAACGTTACGTAGTTGTCCTGGTAATATTCTCAGTGATATATCACGGTTAGAGGTTCTCATCGGAGGGAAACGATCCGGAAACAACTCACTGGAAGTAATTAATGAAGCAGCTGATATCTGTAGACGATTATTTGCCGGCGGTATCATGGGCATTGATGTATATCGGGAATTCATTGCTGAATTAGTTGAAAATCACAACGATGAAAATCCTATGGACGCTAGCGATTGATCACTAATTGAAAAATTACTAGTTTTATAACAAGATGATTATACACTACAACCATGATAAACCCGTAAGCGTCTACGTGGTGAACTCACGATTGCCTGTTTATAGAGCATACTACGGAGATGGTTTCGGCAATACCATTGCGGGGTTATTTACAAGAATAGCTCCCGAGGTGGCGCCGTTAGCTAAACAATTATCAATGAAAGCCATTGATGCTATCCGTGATAAGGGAATCAATTTCGTTGGAAATCTTGCTGGAAAGGCATTTTCTGCTGCGAAAGATAAAATAGCATCATTGGTGCGAAAGAAACCACGAATGACTTCGTCGGTGGTGCTACCATCAACTACAGTGATGCCTGCTAAAATCAGCAAAGCAATAAATAGCGCAGTGGAAGAAAAACTAGCGTCGTTGGCTGCTTCGGTAACTCCGTCTTCACCGGTAACAGATAGTGCTATCATGAACGCGATAGCAGGAAGTGGTTTGAAACAAAAAAGAAATTCGAAGAATTTTCAACGACGATGATTATAAAGAGTTAAAACGCTAGCGTTAAACTCTTTGAGTTTCACAATTAAAAACACTAAATAATAATAACAACGTTTAAACGAACAGCTTATCCCGCGTTAGATATCGATGCCTCAAGTGCGCAAAGACGATTCTGTCTGCGATTATCAATACTATTCCTATCATGCAGTACAACACGACCTACGATCGCGAGTTGAACTTCAAGTTCAAGATACCAGTAAATACTTTTTGCCGTGTGAAGCATTTATTGAAATCGAGGGAAAACTCGTAACAAATGATGCTGCTCATAACGATCCACCATATGCAGATGACCCAAATATCCGAGTTAGGTTCGTCAACAATGGCATAATGGCGTTATTTGAAAGTGCAAGATATCTCATTGATGGAAAAGAAATTGAATCAATAGACCGTGAAATTGATGTTGCAACAACAATCATAGGGTTAGCGAGATATTCCGATGATTATACAAGGTCGGCTGGTCCATCTATGATGTTTGCAAAGGATATTAATGATCACGCTGATCACATTAATCATACTAGGGTAAAAGCAACACGAGATACCGCAGTTGATCCAGCACCAGCAGGATATACTAGACCGGCTGGTACCTTTGATGTCGTAGACATTAATCGCAATTTCAATCTAGGGTTTGCAACACGAGTAGCGATGTTACAAGGACAACAACGATATTTTTCATGTGCGATTCCACTCCATCACATATTTGGATTCTGCAGAAATGTCAGAAAAGTCATCTATGGAGCCAAACACACAATCGTGCGAAAGGGTGATGACAACGATGCAATTTGGCGTACTGGTTCCGTTGATGGTAAAGTTAAAAAACTAAATTAGTATTGTGGATGCCAGTAATGACCCCATCAATTGCCAGAGAAGAGCGGCTACTCTCATTTATGGACACGGGCGGCAAATCATTGCTAAGTTGGCTAACAACAACGACTGATGCCAAACAGGATAATGTTAATGGTACATTTACATGGCACTTAGCAGCCAAACAAGGCGTTTCAGCTCCACGTCATATATTTATAGCGCTGCAGAATAAGAATCGATTAGGTTCCCAAGAACGCAGTCATATGATATTTGATCGGTTAGGGGTAAGTGAGGTTTCACTGAGAATAAACGGACAACAAGAACCATCTGAGGATATTCAGCTTGATTACGACACTAACCAAATAGCACGTGTGTATCATCGGATGCTGTCATATATGGGTCGTGATCAAAATGTTGATACTGGTTTGCAAATATCTCAACTTGATTTTAAAAGCCTCTATCCGATTTATTACTTTTCGCTGGAACATCTTGATTTAACAAGGCAATCGGTTGTTGATATACACTTCAGAGCTCGTATAGCTCCTGGTGGTGTTGATTATAGAGCGGTTGCTGTCATTCTGAGCGACAAATCAATGTAGTTAGAAGGGGTTGGCGGACGAATGAGACTTATCGATGCACCAGTGGAAAATCTATGATTTCAAATATGTAAATGTGAATCCATAGGATTTCCACAATTAGATCAATTGAAAGCATAAATGTGTTTTACAATAAAATGCCATATAGTGTTGTTAGTGTCAAGCTAACTGATGGTCAGGTCAAGAAATTACGATCAAAATCCGCTAAAGAATGTGGAACCACAATAACGTTAAAACCAGCGCAGATGTCCGGCGGTAGACATGAAATATCATTAACGGATCGTCAAATAAAACATTTCAATGATGCGCTGAAGAAACAGCGAGGGGTTCAAATTGATTTTTCGAAAGCCGCAATCGCCAACATGATAAAATCAGGCGGTATATTTCCATTGTTAGCCGCAATACCAGCATCGATTGCAGCGGCTGCCCCAGCGGCGGCGAAAGCGGCAGCGTTGGGAGCCGTTGGGACCGCGGCAGGGATGGCGTTGAAAAAGGCAGCTGGGAGCGGGTATAAAAAAAAGGGAAAAGGGTTATACCTACCAGGAACCCCGTATTCATGGTACAGCGGCAGATCCGTTCACGGATCAGGTCTAAGAATACCAGGAACGGTTTATTAGTTGAAAACCCAATTGTTGAGGAACCTATGGTTTCCATGTCCAATTTTGATTTAATTGATGCTGCTAAAAAACTAGCGATAAAAAAACTTCAAAGGGGTTTTTATGAGAGATCAATTACCGAGAAAACCTAAACGCGTCGAAACCGGAATAATCAATCTTGATAACAGTAACGGATCGGGAACTCACTGGGTTGCATACGCGATTGATCCGCGTGGGATTGTTTATTTCGATTCATATGGGTTAGCCCCACCGAGCGAGTTTATGCGGTATATAAATTCAAAGAATCAATCAATTCCGATTTTTTATTCCACGCTGCCAACACAACAATTAAATGATCCACCGATATGCGGCCTTGAAGTATTGAATGTCCTCGCGGAGATTTCATCGTCACAGAAACCACCTCATCTGGTTGTAAACGAATACACGAGTGGGAAATTACAAAGTAACTTTAGAGACTAAATGAATTAAAAATACTAGAGTCTTTATAATAATGATTAATATTTGGGGACAATCTCTGTCAATGTCGGAACCCACTGAGGAAACATCTGCGGGTTCTATCGAGGATGTAAAAAAAATAATTGAAGATGAAATCGCTGAGATGTTAAATTTAGTAGATGTTGACCCGAACGAAATAGTTGTATTTCAAGATCACCAAGGTAAATTGAAAAGCAGTAATATATCCGCGGGTGACATTTTGATACGGCAGAGCGATGCCGCTGAAAACTCTATTGCGCTGTATTCCAAAGACGGACGACTTAAACCAGGTTCACTCGTGTCCACGATCACCGACGCGATTGCCAATCACGGCCGTGAGCTGGATGATCATCTTCGGGGTTATAATAGTTTTCGCAAAAATGTCGTACATAAATTCTTTGGAACCCCGCTTGTGGTTGGCATGACTCTCGCTGAAATTAAAGACTTGTTGAATTCATTCTTCGCTAACAAGGAAGCTGGAAGGATGATGACTGCTTCAGAAATCAAGGCAAATTATCTCGAGATTTACAACTATGTTCTTAAACTAAAAGACGTTATTGTCGAACAAAATTTCGTCAGCCTAGTTGTCAATAGGTTCTTTGGAGAACAACTTATGAAAGGTATGACTCTCGCTGAAATTAGCGAGTTTATCGGCAAGCATACTCACAATGCCTACATCGCTAATAGTTTCTTTGGTGTCCCAGCTACATCTACAATGACTCTCAAGGACATTAATATGTTTATGGTGAGACAAACAACACTTAATACCATCGTTGATAAATTTTTAGGGAGAACACCTGCGTCTGAAACCACATCGTTGACAGGCATGACTCTCGCTGAAGTTAAAAAAGCTATTGACGAACAAAAGCTCACCAGCGAAATTGTTAATAAGTTCTTTGAGGGCAGTAAACCCCAAGATATCACGACAAATTTTTCTAACATCAACCGGTATATTGAAAACCAAGCACGGCTTGGAATCACAGACCTTCTGATTTCATTCTTTTTTAACAAGAAGGCGGGAAGGATGATGGTTTCTAACGAAGTCGGGGTAAATTATCCCGAAATGTATAATGATATTCTTAAACTAAAAGAAAATTTTTAAAAGATAAAGATTCCGCATCCACGCATAAGCATTAAAAATGTCGTGTATACGGTCGATCAAGGAACCATGTATTGGATAAGAGACGTTTATACTACATTGTCCGCCGGTCTCTGGAAGAGGGGCGAGGCGGGGGGCGATGATATCTATAGTCCAACGGGGATCGAAGGTATCTACAGGCTAACGTGGATCTCTATCGATCAATTTAATATGATCGCGGGCGGTAAAACCTACTCTGGTGGCACCGCGATGTTAATTATCAGGAGTAACGGTCAACACTTTAATGTCGTCGCGGTTGATAGCTCCACCGTTAGATCAAAAATAACTTGGTGTTTAGAACTTGTAGATGATTTTTCCCGCTAACGACGATGAATAATTGAAAACGCCAGCGAGTTTAAAATAACAACGACGATGACTTCATCGCATCAATATCGATTCGACACCGTAAAAGAATTTTCCGCAAACTTGAAATCGCTTTCTGAGCGTTATCGTGAAAAAATGAAAAAATACCGCAGAAGAATTACTGTCATCGATGTAACCGTGTATTCGGTATCCGGTGTGATGGCCAGCGCTGGGGTTATTTTGTCAACGGTGACCATGATGGCTCCGATTGCAGTTTCAATCGCGTTCTCGGCAGCAACAACAATTGCGGCAGTCGCCACCGCGATAACTAAAAAGTTATCATCGTGTTCTCAGAAAAAACTCAGCGATGCTACAGCGAGATATTTAGTGGTATCAGACGCATATTCGAAATTATCCGAGTTGATCTCGCTGTCGATAGATAATTCGGTGATATCCGATGTTGAATTTTCCACGATGACCCAGTTGTATAACTCCGCGATGTTGAAATTGGAAATTGATGACAGCGTTAACAATAATGTCACTACAATTCAACGAATTGCAACTGCTTCAACGAATCGCGGAGAATACCACTCCGATACGAACAAGCATGATATCAATAACATCAACAAACCCTGAATTTAGTGTGAACTTCCCTTCTCCGATTCCAGTGCGTGAGATCGCGCTAGCAAAATTACGAGTATATCATAGCTGGCCTAATATCAGATCAGTCGCATTTGGCGGTCAGCAACCGAATAACACACTGGTGTTCTCTTATAAGAATAAACCCGTTGGTACTCCAGAGTGGGAAACTTTTTCGTTACCAACTGGGTCGTACCAAATTAAGCAAATCGATGCTGAAATTAAGCGTAGAATAAAATCAATTACTGAAAAAAAATCAAGCATAGCTATTAATCTTCATCAACCGACGCTCTCGTCGTCGATCGAAATAAGCACAGAGGGATACATTGTAGATATCTATAACAGCTCGTTAAGAACAGTGTTAGGATGGCCTGAAAAACCACCGGAAAAATCCACCGCCGACTTAGCCACGGACGTAAAATCATATCATGAAATCAATCCCAGTTATCGAGATAATTTATCTGATATAAGAAAAGGAAAAATCGGCGATAGATTTATATTTACCAACAAAGACACATTGCAATGGGATTTTATCATTAAAAGAACAGCCGACTCATCTGTTACTATTTCATTTACGCTAACTGACATCCGTGGTTATTTCAATGAAATTAAACAATTATATGAAACACAACTAGAACAACTACGGAAAACAAAATCGCAAAAACACGTTGAAATAATAAATCAACTTATATCTGACATGGAATATATCTATGAACTAATTATTCAAACAATAATTAATGACAACAGCGACAGTAAACAACGATTCCTAACCGATTATAATATCACAGAAGACAATCTGCGTAATTTCAAGTTTACCGGATATAACGCTGATGAACTAGCAAGAATTGTTAAAACCGATATCAAGGCGCTACAAAGACAAGAGTCAGCTACCCACCTCAAATATAATAATGATCCAGATGGCGGCGGTAGGCATATTGCCCCGCATAATGTGAATATTTCAACGGTGATTGCGCTTAATTTAACATGTGACGCAATCGAAGGAAGCTATCAAATTAATCTAGAGCAATCAAATCAAGCTCAGCAGGGATATATTCTTTATTCGTTTGCACCAACAGCTCCTCCAGGATTCCTAATTATTAAAAACCCAGTTAATCCTGTCTATATGCGATGCCATAATAATTCGTTAACGAGAATTAATTTTAGACTCACCGACCAGTCAAATAATTTGATTGATCTGCAGCATGAGGTGTTAGCGATTAGTCTGTTTGTGAGATCCTAAGGACTCGATCAAATATTCGGCTAAAATCATGTATTATTTTTGTTAACCCAGAACTGAAAGCTTTAGCAGCAGAGAGGGTGAATGACAACGATGTTGGCGTATGTAAGGAAATCTTATTTTATCGAATAGACGTCATTTTTTTACTATTTGGTAGAAGCCTCAGATCATCGAATCGACGCCCCCAGAAAGTTGTAGGGTTCACCCTCTCTGCTGCTTCTCTATATCTACTCCAGGAACTTCAAAAAGTTCAAAATACAGTAGTTCGGATCATGTTTAGAGTACCTCGATCAGAGCACACCTCACCACTGATATGTACCCTACATTGGCTACCCATTCGATCAGGAATCAAACGTTTCACTAACAGACTCCAGTCCAACATACGTATCCAGCCTCATCCATGTGTATACACCAGCAAGATACTTACGCTCCTCTTCTGGCAATCGTATACTCACTATTCCCACTATGAAAACGAATTCATACGGACTACGTTCTTTTGCATACAAGGGCCCAGCACTGTGGAACGAATTGCCCATTGAAATTAGACACAAAGACACAGTGTTCCCTTTCAAGATTGCTCTTAAAACGCATCTTTTTCGACTGCAAGAAGAAAATTAAAGACCTAATAATGTTTCTTTCCTTAAATATTTTAAGCATTTTGTGTGTGTGTGTTCCAATTTCATGCTTTTTGTTTTTTGTTTTTCTGTAGTCATATCATTACAGATGTTGTAAAACGCTTAGAGCTTCTAAAAATGTTCGCTATACAAAGTCCTCATTATCATTAATATTATTATTATTATTATTATTATTAGTAGTAGTAGTAGTAGTAGTAGTAGTAGTAGTAGTATGCATATATATATATATATATATATATATATATATATATATATATATATATATGAGAGAGAGAGAGAGAGAGAGAGAGAGAGAGAGAGAGAGACTATTGCTACATATCTCTTAGTTAGCACTGAATACTGGTGTCAAATTATTTATATTTCAGTTGGAAGAGACCATGAGGAAGATCAGTTTCTCCTTTGTTGAGAAACCACAGTAAAAACCATATTTGTCATCCTAAGTAAGCATGCAATGTCGAATAGCAAACGCTGTGTTGTACTAGGTATTCATGCAGTGTTGTAGAGTAATTGTTCTGTTGTACTTAATAAGCATACCCTAATTTATAGTATAGGTGTTTAGTAAAGGTTGTTTTCTACTCAGATAGCATGTAATAATTTCGAGTACATGTTGTGTTGTACTCAGCATATAATAATGTAGAGTAAATGTTGTGTAGTACTCAGCAAGCATGTAATAATGTGGTGTAAATGATGTGTTTACGCAGTACTCATGTAATGCTTTTGAGTAAATGTTGTGTCGTTCTCAGGAAGCATGTACTTGGTAAACATGTAATATTTTACATTAAATGTGTCATACTCAGTTACCATGTGATGTTTAGGAGTAACGGTTGTGTTGTATTTAGTAAACATGCAGTGCTGTATGGAGGGGGATTACCGCCATAATTCTATGCATGTATTTTGTAATCTTCCTTGATGCATTATTGTAAAGTGCTGTTTGCAAGTGCTACTTTCATAATTCTATCCATGTATATTGTTATCTTTATTGATGCAAACTGTACGTGGCAACTTGCATGTGCAACTTTCCTTCTGCATTATTGTAAATGGCTGCTTGCAAGTGCTACATTCCTAATTCCATCCATGTATATTGTATTTTTCATTGATGCAAACGGTAAAGGGCGAGTTGCAAGTGTTTAGATCTACTTTCCTTCTGCGTCATGGAATCTTGCTGTTTTTTTTGTTTTTTTTTTGCCAAACGCTGAATTCATTATGTAGTTTGTCGTATGGCAAAATCTGGGTCAGTTATCACAAGTGTTAATATTCTATTTATAAATTTGCTATATCGCAAATTACATCGTTCCAGCTGTTGATTTTGTTCTTCATTTTACAGATTTTGCCTTGCAACACCGTAACTCCAAAATGTTCTCTTCGTCCATGCATTATGACAAACTGCATCATGTAAAATGATGATCATAATGTAGCATCACGCATGTCGCAAGTTAGCATAAAGGAAGTTTGCATAAAATAATGCTCATTATGACAACAGATGGCGCTGTGAAATGTCAATTTGTTACAAAACGACTACTCCCCTGACTATAGCGACACAAGGTTATACCATTTTACGGTATTGCTGGGCGTCTATTTTAAAATATTTACGTTTAATTTACCGCAACCTGTATTATAGGATGATAGGGTATAACAGCATACAAACAAAATTAAAACGATATTACATACTGTCTGTCATACCTGCACGAACTCCAAGTTGTTGAGACATCTTTCCGATGGTTCTCAAAATAAATATGTTAAGAATTATATGGCCTAAATTGTTGTAGAAGTTGATTTTGTGTGTACCCCAATATAAATTTAAAAAATGGGGTGGCAAGGGGAAGAGGAAACTCTGACTAATTTTGGACATGCTATGTGATTTAGTTTTCCGATATTATTCGTGCCTTTTTTTTAACTGAAAGGAAAATATCAAATATTTTTAGCCCAATTTTATATATATATATATATATATATATATATATATATATATATATATATATATATATATATATATATATATATGAATGCTGCTATCGGGGGACATACTTGCATAAAACCAATCATTCGGGGACATTTGCTTTTCAGATGGTTTAAACATAATTATTTAATGTTTATTTGGTGGCTGCCTTTTTAGTTATCAAGTTGAAGAACAAAATTAAACCTCACTGATAATTCACTTCAAAATATATCATATATATATATATATATATATATATATATATATATATATATATATATATATATATATATATATATATATATATATATAATGTTTATTTGGTGGCTGCCTTTTTAGTTATCAAGTTGAAGAACAAAATTAAACCTCACTGATAATTCACTTCAAAATATATCATATATATATATATATATATATATATATATATATATATATATATATATATATATATATATATATATATATATATATATATATATATGTCCCCTGATAGTTTGGTTGTCCCCTGATAGTCAAGTCCTTTTTGTCCATGCTCATTGCCAAACTTTAGGGTACAATGTATATATTATACATACATGTACTAACAATGTCATTGGGGGCCTTACTATATACATATCCACCTATTTGGGTACATTCACAAATATATAGAGGGTATTTGCTTGAAACAAGTGAATAATGGATATATTTCATAGAGTGGGTGAAATCTCAGTCTTTTCATGAGCAACTAGGTATTATATTTTTGTTATGATCAAGCATATTGTCTAACAACTTTTATAACACACTAAAGTAGCATATTTCTTAACGCATCCCCTCAATGTCAGCAGTTTAAAATGCTCCTTCCCCATGCAAGGTAAATAAGCTGATAAATACAAAACAACGAAAAAAGAAACATGTTTATCATTGGTTGGATTTTAACCGCAGTCATTAAGTTTTCCAGATGGCCATCTTTACCTTTACATTAAGCAAACATCATGAAACATTGGATTTCTTATATATAATATCTAATGATGGCTGGTGAATAGTTTTTTTTCCTCACTCTATCACAGACAATTCACTTGTAAAATTCAGTAATTCACTGCCTAGCATACAATAAATATATACGTTAATTAATTATGTATATTTACTGACAAATATCTTACTCCCCTTTACAAAGTTCCTTATTCATTTGTGGTAACTAAATATGCTATGTTTTCTAAAGACTCTGTATAGTGTAATAAACCTGTAGATTATCCTTCATGTTACTTTAAAAGTTTTCTGTCTCAACAAAGATCCACAAAGAATCAGTATATTTATTTTTTCACAATGAATCAGTATATTTTTTTTTCAAACACGTTTTATTGAAATTGTTACATTAACCATTTAGATACAGTTACACTTTAAATGCATCGTAAAATGGTTTGGAAAATTTGATTTTCACGTTCTGAAACTGAAAATAGTCATTTATAATAAATGTCCCCTTGTGCAAATGGTAAATACTCCCGGCATTTAAAACTATATTTTAACCTTTATATATTTTAAATGTTATTTTTTTTCTGAGATTTTCCATCAGTTGACTAAATGCAATGTTATTTCTCATTTATAAAATCTTTCTCAAAACCATTTGTTTCCTAATGTCTCAAATTTGTATTCAGTTCAATGTTGGGTTTATATCATGGTTGTTATTCAAACAAGACAACGCTGTGTATCTTTTCCCTTTTTGTTTACATAACCATATGTAAAGCTTTCTATCATCAATAACAAATATCTTCTTGTTTTTCAATGCATATAACATAACAGTGTTGGTACAGTTCAGTTTGTACCTTTGAAATAATTTATCAACTTCTTTTTCATGGGAGATATATCATTTTCATTGGAAATCATTTTCTCTGGTGCTAATGGGTAACCCATGAAATAGTCATAAAATTGTAATTTAATCACCAAAAACACTTAAAACTATCATAGTCATCTTATGTTTTAAATTGAATTTTTTCCCATCATGCCATGCAACGACTCCATTCATTCATTTCATTCACTGCTCGTCACTCCTATCAGGGTATGGGCCGCCAACTACAGATCTCCAGAGTCCACTGTCCTGGGCCATTTTTTCTAGCTGGTTCCAGGTGTAGCCCATCTTGGTGGTGTCAGCCTGGAGGTTGCGTCGCCAGGTGTTTCTTGGACGGCCTCTCTTCCGCTTGCCTTGTGGGTTCCACCTCAGCGCCTGCCTGGTGATACTGGTTGGCGGTTTTCGTAGGGTGTGCTCTATCCAGCCCCATCTCTTCTTCCTGATTTCTTCTTCAGCAGGAAGATGGAAGGTCCTTTCCTAAAGATTGGCATTGCTGATGGTGCCAGGCCAGCGGATCCGGAGAATCCTTCTGAGGCAGCTGTTGATGAAGCAACGACTCCATGTTTGTATGTAATTTGATTGCTAATTACACATCTTACTCCAGTCACAATCATCAGGAACAGGCCAGTTTTACACCTAATATATCTTTAACCTTATATCTTGTGATAATCATGGAAAACTTTGAATAACCTAACTTTTTGAACTCATTGCATATTAATATAGAGATTGTATGTACCCATATGCAATCAACCTCAATATGAAAATGCTATGTCTAATTATTATTCAAAGATTTACTTGTCTAATGAATTTCCAGATAAACCGAAGAATTAAAATTAAATTAAAAAACGTGGCATATGATGGTATAAGGATACGCTGCTTAATTGGGATAACTTATTTTTTTATGCTAAGATTTACATTCTATTTGGTGTCATTTTCCTCCAGTCAAAGTACATACCCGGTAAGTGGGTCCTGATCTTAGATTAAAGGCTTGTAAATGGTTATCTTGAATTCATCACCTCTAATTTGTGATCTAATTAAATTAAATCAAACAATTTTGACAATAAGTTGATCATCAGACCTGGATCCAATTGTTTACCCAATACTAATACTAATTCTTTATAATCATCAGACCCAGATCCAACTGTCTACCCAATAATATTATTACCAATTCTTTATAACCATCAGACCTGGATCAAATTATTTACACAATACTCAGAGGGAACTCATTTAGATGAAAATAATTTTACCTTAATGTCCTCTAAAAAAGTGAAACAATATACATCATACAAAAAGTTAATAAAAATTACTATTTAGTTCAACATGTCTTGAGTAAAAAAAATTGACTTACCCGTATTTTCGCGTATATAAGACGCGTCTTATACAACATTTTACACACCACGCACCCATGATGCGTCTGATATATGAGTGCGTCTTATGTAAAATATTTTTACACAAATCGTCAAAACCCGCATCTTATATACGGGTATATGCGCGAAAATACGGTAAGTATTTTTTTTAACACGAACGAACGGTACAGTGTGTGATATTGAAGGACGATTTTTGCGGTCGATATTTACGTTTCACGATTTTCATTCCTAGTTGTAAAAACAATTGGGTAAGTGTTCAGTAATTACCACGTGTACCAATCCAATGCAGGCCACTTCAAATTTAAAATCCTGTCGTTTCAATGTTTTGTATACCGTAGTTATTGCAGATCTACGTTTAGTCGGAGTAAATGTTTTAAATTTATATAATATAGTATGTTTAAATAGTTTTGTTTATTGTTATTAATTATCACAGCAAATACTACGGCGGCTATATTACCTATACATCCGGTTGGGTTCAAAGATACCGGTAAATTTTTAGTATCTTTGGTGGGTGCGTTCGAAAACAAGACAAGACTAAATAGTTCGAAAACAAAACAAGAATTTATTTAATATTGGACTTAAATATGAAAATCAGTTATACCATATATTTAATTTTTTTTTATTAAACACAATATAATAAATTGTTACTAAATAGTGTGTGATTTGATCAAAAATCAATGTACCGAATTGTTCTATTCGTCTTCATTTTCATCGTCGTCACTTTCGGCTTAAAATCCACTGAAACTTTAATCAAATTCACTGTCGTCGCCGCGGAATAACTCTATAACTGATGCTAATCGATCCTCATTGGCGTCAGTGGTATTGGATGCAGCTGAGTCGTCGTCCGAAGAACTGATATAGCTAGCCGATTCGGGAATTATCCCACACTTTCTGAAGCCATTGATGATTGACGTAATTTTCACTTTCTCCCATGCCCGAAGAACCCAATTACATGCCTTTACGTACGTTGCACGACGTTGTCGACCAGCTGGCGTGAATGTGTGTTTACCGCTAGTCATCCAACGATCCCATTCCTCACGAACAAAAGTCTTAAACGGGTGATTGACGGCAACATCCAAGGGCTGTAGCTTGCAAGTCAGGCCACCTGGGATAACGGCTATGTGGGCTCCAGCACTGTTGATGTGCTTCAGCACAGTTGTCTCCTTATGGGCAGCCATTGCATCAAAAATCAGAAGAGAATTTTTCGTGAAAAATCCGCCTGTTCTTGTTCTGATGCATTGGTTAGTCCAGGTATGCATCACCTCTGTGTTCATCCAGCCCTTTTTGTTGCAGACAACAACGACTCCAGCTGGCAACGTTTCTCTTGGCATGGTTATCGTTTTAACCGCTTCGGCATCGTGACAATTTTATAAATTTAAAAAATGCAAATTGATCTCTCATTTATATATACCGGTAACAAGAGACTATTCCCACGTTTATATATGCTAACCGCATACATCAGGCGTTTATTAGTCTATGTACGGTACTAATCCCACTTGCTGAAGACTTGGCCTCCTAGCAGATCAATGAAGCCGCCTTTACATCTGGCGTTTATTGTTCTAGAATCTAGATACCAGGTACTCAACCCATCCGCTATTGGCCCGGCGGCAGATAAGAATAAACAATAATCGTTGCGGTCCTGCCTCAGACAATTCTTTGATCTAAACTAAAAATGGTAATGAAGCCTTGTTTACATCCGACGGGTGATGAAACATTAGACAAATTTTCATTTATGATAAAGGAAAGGAAACCACTGGATATAAATTACTCAGTGCGGCAGATGGCAGGCCGCGTGCGTCTTATGTAATTTTTTTAAAACACAAATCGACAAAACTCGCGTCTTATATATGGGTGCGTCTTATGTAAAATATTTTTACACAAATCGGCAAAACCCACGTCTTATATACGGGTGCGTCTTATAATTGGGTGCGTCTTATATGCGCGAAAATACGGTAAATATCATCTCTTTTAAATACTAATATTTTGGCAGCTTTTACGGCCTGTGAAATCTTTTTCCACCGAAATATACCGGAGTATTGGAAACATTTTAAAATTGTTAAATTCTTGACTCTGATGGAAGAAGGTTTCATACGTGATATTGATCTTAAATGGTATTAAGTGCCGAGTAACAGTTTAATAACTCCTGTAGGTACTCTGGAGTAGCTCCATTTAGACATTATGCACAAGGTATGTCAGATGAAAATCAATCTTTTCATGTTTTAAGCCATTTCAGTAATGTAAAAAAGGCTTTTAGTTTAAACATTTAATTTTATAACTGTGTAGTTCAAGATTATAAGTTCTGTAATACAGATAGTAAAGGATTAGAATGAAAACCAATGGTTCGTTTTTCTTCTTTTGACGATACAAACATTATAAATATATGTGAATATATAGCAGATAAAATTGAGTTATGACAATAATTTTAAATTGTTGAAGTCATAGTGAAAATTCTCTTAGCTAAAATATCAGCATTCAGGCATGATATATAGAGCACAAAGATGAACAATGAGGAAGTTGATAAAAGAGGAGAAGAAATAAAAAAGAAGTTACAAGCAGAAACTTAATTAAAATGTGTATGGCATTGTGTATGAAATTGCAAAAATAAGGAGGAAAGAAAGGGGAAGAAATTAAGAAAGTTACAAAAGAGGCAGATATAAAGTGAACTGTACTGCTTAATAGAGTGACTTACATAACTGGCATTGTATGTAGATGTTCAGAATGAAAGGTAGATACACAAAAACATTATTTTGCATAAAGTTTTCCTGGATTAAAAAGAAAATAATACAAACCCTATACTCATAAGATTTTTATGTAAATGTTATTACATACTATGTTTCAACAATGCAATAAAAAAAGAACACACATTAAAAGTAAGATTTGTTTATTCAGCATATTTCATCCACAACCAAACGTGAACTTTATTGCCAGATGAGCTAAAAATGTAAAAGGTGAGGATGTACTATATAAATATCTGTTCAAGGTACACAATAGACAACTGATGACTGACAATGCACAACCACACCAAAAGATCACTCTTAAGGAAGCAATCAGATATTGTGAATTCATTTAACTTTGTGGTTTAGTGAAAGATTTAATTTTCATGGATACTTAATTTTGTGTACTGTGTAAAGTTATGGATACTGAATTTTGTGTACTGAGTAAATTCACAGACATATAATTTATGTGTACTGGGTAAGGGATCCCATAGTTTTTGCAAAATAAATAGCCATAAGCTGCACACAGAGTTAAAACACGCAAATTAAAACAAAATGGTGTGTCTGAGAATGCAAATGTGTATTTGTCATTAGTGAATAGGACTTATTTTACATAGGAAAATACAGTATATAAGCCACAAAACATTTACCAAATTTGGTGATCCTAGCATAAACCATGCTAGAGGTAAGAGGCTCATGTGGGTCTGAGATCACTCACATGACTAACAAAATAATTAGGGTACAAAGTTAATGTACGAGAACTTTTGATTCACATTTTGTAACTAGAGGAAGGAGTGATACAATTAAAAAACAAGGTTTCAGTAGTTTTTTGTGAGGTACACAAGGGTTTAAATGATATAGTGAATCTCATAGCCCAATGTATATAGGTGTGCACTTTTGTCACAGTTAATATTAAGCATAAGAGGATCATTACCACTGAAACACGCCTCAAAATTCTGGAGATTCTACAAATAAATGACAATTCAAAAAGTAAACAAGAGCCTCTTGGATGAACTGATGCTATACTGGCCGAAAATAATTTTCAGGACATCAACAAAAGAGCATTTTTTCATTTTAACCAATAAGTGTTGAAACCATTGCTGATATTCTTGAGCAATAACAAGATTTTCAAAGTAGTTACTGTTTGAGCAATACTGGGCTTAAAATTATTACCATTTTCATTTTGGACCAACTAGACATCATCTGATGTCTTTTGGTGAAAACACATGTCAACAAGACCATCCTTTCAGTAGGAGTACCAAGATGGATGTCATATCAGCCATATTGGATATAAGATTGGCACCATTTTCATTTAGAACCAGCAAGATATTGTAAGAAGTCTTTTAGTGAAAACCACATGTTGGTATGACTATCCATTTAAGAGAAGCAGCAATAAAAAGATTTTCAAGATGGTCTCTGTGTCAAGTTTTATGTAAATCATCCAAGTAGTTTAGAATGAGTAACTAAAATAAATTTGTGCTCATAGACGGTGTTACGTGCTTAGGCTCGAATAAGCAGCAACACAGAAAGAGTAAAAACTAACAAGCTTGTAAAACTTTAACAATGAATTTATTAAGTACAATTATTTTCATAAAATAAATAAACTTACGGTTTTAGAGAATCAAATCCAACAAATATAAAATTCACAAATTAATCCACTAATGGAATTGCAAGTCCTGATAAATAAATGTTCTAATAGTTCCAGGTTCGAATCTTGACGATGTAATCCAAAATGGCTGACAATGTCACGTGGTACAGTTCTTGTTTTTAATCATCCGAATGAATATCATAAACATATGTCCTTTTTCCAGATAATTCTTCTTTTCCAACGAATTGACACAAAAGTCCAAAATAATTAAACTCAAACAGATAATACACAACTTAATATTACAATAAGCCCAAAATCTACTAAAGTTAGCTTCTAAAACACAGCTATATATATTGTAATTCCCTCGTAAACAAGAGGAATCATGTGATTCTGGAAGGTCATGGAAAAAAAAGCTACCTTCTCCAAGTCACGTAATAATGGAATATTCTAGAAGGAAATCATTCACTTCCCACCCTCAATAAAAGTGTTGTCCTTGAAATTGACCAATAATTTTAGAGGCTTGTTGACAATGTCTAAAGTAAGGTCAGGATTTAGGTCAAACAAGCCAAGGTCAAAACTTGTTTACAATCTAAGTCAGCCTATTTACAGTTAAAGTGATTAAGCTGAACTTTCTAGAACAATTTCCCAATTAACGGATATTAAACCCTAAATAATAAATTTGGATTTAACAATTAAAAAATAAATAAATTAAATCCAATAGCCGTAACACCTTCCCCCATAAAATAAAAAAAAAGGTTTATATTATAAAACTTTCTTTTTATCACAAACCAATTTACATCTGAGATTAAAAGAACTAGTACAAATTACACAATATAATAAATTATACACGGGAAAGAGTGTCTACAATTATATTATCAAGAAATAGCCTCAACCTTTTAACTTGTCCATGTCCCACAAAATGTCCTAGGAAAAGCACACAAGCACAGCAGAACTCACTTTTAGACAAATTATTTGTCAAACATATATTAGTGAGTCTGTTAAAGAATTATCAAATCGTTGCTAGATGTTCTTTCCAGGTGTCGTTGTAAATGATGACGTCACAAATCTCTAGACCAGAGATAATCTTTTTCGTGAGACCTTGAAATGGACTTTCTTTATATTGGTAGAGTCCTTTTGGAGTCGCAATGTTGAGTTTTCCTTTGCTCTTCCCGTAGTGGAATCTGCCAAAATCCTTTCAGAAGGTCAAAATTTTGGTGACATACTTGGCATTCCCAATTTTATCAATACAATTGTCAATTCCTGTTAATGGGAATGAATCTGTTTTTGTCACTCTGTTCACCTTCCTTTAATCAGTGCACATATGGAAAGTTTTATCTGGTTTAGGAACAAGTATGCATAGTGAACTCCAATCACTTTTACTGGGCTTGATAAAATCATTCTTCAGCAAATACTGAATTTCCTTTTTCAAGTATTCCTGTTTGAGTGGACTCATCCTGCATGGAATTCTCAATCTCAACGTCATGAAAATTTTGTTTGTCCTTGTAAGAATATCTGGACATAAGTGCTCATATAATAATAACTTTCAGTTCATTTCTTTCTTGCACTTGCAAATGTGAAAGTTTCTGGTCTTGATTTTTTCATAATTTCTGAATTCTGACAATTCGTCGCTCCAATATCAGTCAAATCCTGATGATATTCCTTCACTAAGTAGGACTGGTACAACTAAATTAATTACATATTTAACATGGCTATTTCTTTCAATACAATGGTACTTCTATAATTAATTTAGATCCCAGGAGCACTAATACTATACTTTAACTAATTCATTTTCTTCTTAACTTTGTACGGGCCATAATATCTAATTTGAAGAAAAGTAAGAAGAATGAACAAGAGTAACACAACTCACTTATCAGACTCAAAAGTTCTCTCCCTTGTATTTCTTTCAAACCTTAGCTTCATTTTTAACTTTAATTGATTACTTGACTTGGTCTTAGATAAGGAATCCACACAATCTACCATAATTCCACTGAATGTTTCATCAAACGTAGGAATAGGTTGCAGATGAGCCTTACGTATCTTCTGATTGGGTTTTCCTACCATTTGACAAGCATGACAAGATCTACAATATTTGACAACATCACTTTTGATTTCTGGCCAATAGAAGTGAGTCAAGATCCTGTGATACATTTTATTAATCCCTAAATGACCAGCCAAAGGAGTTTCATGGGCCAGATTAAGTATTTCCTGTCTGTAAGGTTTTGGAACTACTATTTGATAGTTCACTGACCACTCATCACCAACAGGTACCTCGGAAGGTCTCCATTTTCTCATAAGAATTCCATTTTTAATGAAATAATAGACAGGAACTTCAGTGGCTTCAGTCTCATTTATGACCCTTTGAAACAAACAGGAGATCTCAGGATCTTTTTCCTGTTCGACGACAAGTGACTGTCGTTTATCACCCTGATTAAGAGAATGAGTTATTAAAAGAGGATCACTATGATCAATACCTTCTGATTGATCTAAACTAAAAGTAAAAGTGATCTCATCAAAAACCTGACCTATACAAAGGTCAGTTGAAGGAATGCTGCCTTCTGTAACATCATTCTCAAAATCATCACCCTGATTAGAATAAAGAGAATGAGCCGTCAAAAGAGGATCACTATGATCAATACCTTCTGATTGATTCAAACAAGTAAATGTGACCTCATCAAAAGCCTGACCTATACATGTGTCAGCCAAGGGAATACTGCCCTTTTCAACTTCATTCTCAAGAGCTTTCTTTACCATAGCTCTAGTAACCGTACAAGCTTGAAGTATATCAGGGATTTCTTTTTCAATTGGATCAACTTTCTGATCCAAATTAGGTTGGTCAGTTACAAGTGGATTAACCACAACCTTGTCTCCAGCTAAGTCGTTGCCTAGCAATAAATCTATTCCCTCAACAGGTAAAACCGAGACCGTTCCAATTGTCACAGGTCCTGATACTAAGTCTGATGACAAATTTACACAATGGAGAGGAACATTAACAACGCTGCACTCTACTCCCTGAATAAGAACACTTTCATTAGAAGAAGACTTCTCAGATAAAGGCAAAGTACCTGATAATAAAAGACTCTGAGAGGCTCCTGTGTCCCTTAAAATTTTAATAGGGGTGGGATTGGCTGAATCACCCAAGAGTGATATAGAACCCTTCGATATGAATGGTTCATAATTCTCCATATTAAAATCAGACTGGAATTTATTAGACCCAACAAATGTATTGCTTTCAATACATGACTGTGACCTTGACCTCTTGTAAATAAGAGCATTTGGAACAGGCCTGTCTTGATTCTGATGCCTATTTTTCAATTTGTAGCAATCAGAAATAACGTGTCCTTTTTTCTTACAAAAGTTACACGTCGGAAGAGACAAGGATCTAGAATCAAACTTCTCTGAAGTCTGATTTTTGAAAGTTGTGTTAGTTTGAGTTTTAGAAGGGCTTGAATTAGGCGGAAATTCTTTTCTGCCAGAAAATTGTTGAGTAGAAGTCTTGTTAACAAAAGGAACTTTATGTGTCAAAGAATATTCGTCAGCAGCTCGAGCAGCATTTTCCAAGGTTTCAATCTTATGCTCCTCAAGATAAGTTTTAACATCACTATGAACACAGTTTTTGAACTCTTCAATTAATATAATTTGCTTGAGATTTTGATAATCTTGCTCAACTTTCTTGGCTAAACACCATCTATCAAACAACTGCTCTTTTTGTCTAGCAAATTCGACATGAGTTTGTCCAGCTTCTTTTCTGTAATTTCTAAATTTTTGCCTATAAGCTTCAGGAACTAACTCATAACCTCTTAAAATGCATTCTTTAACTACGTCATAATCACCACTTTGCTGAACAGACAGTGAAGTGTAAATCTCACTAGCCTTACCAGTAATTACACATTGTAGTAACTGAGTCCAATTCTCTCTTGGCCATTTTAAATTTTCTGCAACTTTTTCGAAAAGAATGAAATATTTATCTACTTCTTTTTCTTTAAAAGGGGGCACTAATCTAATATTCCTTGCTAAATCAAAATTTTGATTTGAAGTATGATGGTGATTCTCACTTGCCAACTCTAATTCTTTCATTTTACACTGATATTCCCTTTCTTCCTTCTCTCGCTCTCTCTCAATTCGCATCTGCTCTCTCTGTAATTCAAATTGTCTCTCTCTCTCCTCTTTTTCAAATTGTAATTGCTTTTCTCTCTCCCTTTCCTGAAATTCTAGCTTCTTAAACTCTAATTCCATCTTGAATTTTAATTCTAATTCCTTTAATTTTATGTCAGAGTCTGATGCAGACTTACTGACCGGAATCAAAGCACTTTGTTCCAAAACATCCTGCTCTACCAAATACTGGACCAAAATCTTTTTGATATCTTGTTTCGTTAAAGAAGCCTTCACTTCGGAAAGATCGTATTTCCTGGCAAGTTGAACCAACTCATCTTTTTTGAAAAGATCTAATTGCTCCTGGGTAGGATTAGAAAGAAATATTTCTACCTTAGATGTCATTTTGATACAAGCGTGTTAGTCTCACTAAAAATTTAAATTTTTCAAAAACTAGGGGAAATTCAAATTTAAATTCTAATTTATCTAAAATCTCAATCTCAATCCCGGACGATAGCCACCAATTCTATGCTTAGGCTCGAATAAGCAGCAACACAGAAAGAGTGAAAACTAACAAGCTTGTAAAACTTTAACAATGAATTTATTAAGTACAATTATTTTCATAAAATAAATAAACTTACGGTTTTAGAGAATCAAATCCAACAAATATAAAATTCACAAATTAATCCACTAATGGAATTGCAAGTCCTGATAAATAAATGTTCTAATAGTTCCAGGTTCGAATCTTGACGATGTAATCCAAAATGGCTGACAATGTCACGTGGTACAGTTCTTGTTTTTAATCATCCAAATGAATATCATAAACATATGTCCTTTTTCCAGATAATTCTTCTTTTCCAACGAATTGACACAAAAGTCCAAAATAATTAAACTCAAACAGATAATACACAACTTAATATTACAATAAGCCCAAAATCTACTAAAGTTAGCTTCTAAAACACAGCTATATATATTGTAATTCCCTCGCAAACAAGAGGAATCATGTGATTCTGGAAGGTCATGGAAAAGAAGCTACCTTCTCCAAGTCACGTAATAATGGAATATTCTAGAAGGAAATCATTCACTTCCCACCCTCAATAAAAGTGTTGTCCTTGAAATTGACCAATAATTTTAGAGGCTTGTTGACAATGTCTAAAGCAAGGTCAGGATTTAGGTCAAACAAGCCAAGGTCAAAACTTGTTTACAATCTAAGTCAGCCTATTTACAGTTAAAGTGATTAAGCTGAACTTTCTAGAACAATTTCCCAATTAATGGATATTAAACCCTAAATAATAAATTTGGATTTAACAATTAAAAAATAAATAAATTAAATCCAATAGCCGTAACAACGGATGATGGACAACTGGCCAACCCACAAGATCATGTTTTATGACCAGTGAGGCTAAAAATCAGAGGCCTTCTAAAAATCATGGAGCAAATATACATGTACATAATCATAAACAAGATCAATTAATCAACTACATATAATACTGTCATTCAACCCCACCCAACACCGAGTCTAAATCTTTGTCCAAGTGCCAAAAACCAAGAGTCAACTTTATTGGAATACACTAAATACAAACTCTGCTAAAAATTCATTTGCATATGTACATAGGATCAATATATCGCAAATATAGTAGATATTTGTTGGTCGGAATAATATTTCCTAGTGAAGCTGGACAGCAAAAGTTTTCATAATGAACCTTCAACACCCACAACCAAGGTTTTTCCCCTCTCAGAAATGGAAAGGTGGAATGGACGGAGAAAGGAATATTGTTAGAGCCAGATGTTTGTATCCTGATTTGAATGACATGGTTTTGAATGGTTTTGCACCGGTCGAATGATCCAAGAAAAAGCAATAATTTTGTCAGTTGTAATGGGATATGATGACTTTACCGCAAGTAACGGATGGTTGCATAAATTTCAAGTCTGACACAATATTAAGTGTTCTGTCCTTAGTGGAGAATCAATTAATGTTAAGAATGAATTTGTCAAAGATTGGAACAAAAGATTGAATGATATATGCAAGAGATATGACAGCAAGGATATTTTTAATTGTGACAAAACGTATTTTTTTAGACTTGCCAACAAGGTCGCGGGTACGAAAAAGGGGATTAATGAAAATGCTATTCACATTTGTCATCCCCCTGTAGAAAGGCCACCCTCATTATAAAGCCACTTTCCTGCAGCAATAGGGGTGGCCTTAAAACAGGGGGACTACTGTATATATGTACTTGTATGTTTTAATGATCCAATTTTACAAAATGTGTATAATGGAGTCTCCTGCAAGTGTAAATTCTGATTTCTGCCAATACTGAATTGCAAGTCAACTTGACACATTTTATTCCAGTGTGAAAAAATAGCAAAGTCATGCACTCTGTATCTACCTACATAAAAAAAATGGTTAAGAGTTCAGTGTTATGTTTTCCATATGAAAAACGCGTTTGTCAGGGACTGACATTCTACTGGCCAAAAAGAATTTCCAGGAATTCAAGTTAAGAACCTTTCAAACTAATTCTACAGTTTTGTACTTTGCATAGGGTTAGAATTTTAAAGAAAAATAATTTCTGGGATTTCATCACTGGTTATACTGGCAATATAATAAAGACTTTGTATATCTTAGGTGTTGGGAGAAGAACTTTCAATTCCCTTTATTTTGATGTATGATTGATGGGTGTACTTTAGGTTCTAGAGGATACAGCTTGGGCTAACTTAAAATGTGCTTGAATAAAACAACTGCTAGCTCTGCATGGTCATTTTCACTTCCTGGACTTCAGAGGTAAATTGTAGAAAAATGATCCGATAACTTTTTTTACTTTTCAGATGTTTTGTAATTTGTTCATTGCACTTTCAGAAGCTGCTATTGCCTACTTCAGCAAAATTCGTTTTCCCTATTTTAATAACTTCTAAAGTTAGTGTACTTTTGATTAATTCTGGTTAATTTTTCAAGCACATGGGAGCATACATTTTGTTATACCATGTGCTTAGATCATGTACAATTTCCACAAGTGCAGTATCCAAAGAAATATCAGCCACATTACATCAAAGTAGCATTGAGATATGCCAACATTATCTCCATTGTGCATGTTACAAATACAAACAACTTCACCTCACCTACGTCACTATCTGAAAAGTACATACTAACTGGTGAAATACCAATATCGATATGAACAGACATCTGGAAGTAGCAACAAGATACTCAAGATGACCATTATGGTGGCCATATTGGAAGTCAGATCAGCTAACTTGACAAGGTAAAGAAGTTGTTCAGTGAAAACCCAATGCCAATATGACCCTTCATTCAGGAGAAGTAGTGATAACAAGATTTTCAAGATGGTAACTGAAGCAGCCATATAAGATATCTCAGCAGCATTTTCATTCAGGCCCAACTAGATATTTCAAGAAGTCATTTAGTATAAAAAACAAACATGCCAAGATGACCATCCGTTCCGGAAGATCAGCAACAAGATTTCAAGATAGCCACTACAGTGGCCGTATTGGATGTGCAAGTGACACCATTTTAATTTAGGACCAACTTGTATGTGGGATGAAGGTGTAAGGGATAAAGTTTCGTGGCAATCCTGAAGTAGTTTAGGAGGCAGAGCGATAACAAGATTGTGCCAATGAATGGACTGATGACATACCATCCCATAAGTATATGGAGAAACAGTGGAGATCCATATTTTATATAGCGATCTGTGCTAAGGGCAAGTACAAGGTACACTGGAACCCAAGGTCAATTATGTCTGGTTTTCAAAGTCATTTACAAAAGTATAGACATAAAAGTTTTCATATCTGCACCATAATTGGATTTATATGTACCCAAAATTAACAGAAATGTATCAAAAACTGCAGGACAAGTAACATGCACAAAAATCAGTCATTGTAAGAATAAAATGTGTGATAATTTAACAACAAATATTGCAGGAGAGTAGTAATTTGGTGAAATGTGCATCTTCAAATTATCATTCATGGAAATGAACTGAAAACTTTGACAATAGTTGTATTCACAAGATTTAATCATGCAATACATCAAGCTGCAAGAAAAGATAGTAATCCAGGCAACTATTGCTGGAATAAAGTAATTTGTTGATATGTGCATCTTCAGATGATGACAATAATATGTATCAAGTTTCACAGCGATCCATCAGAAACTAGACTATTTGTATTTACAAGATTAATACATACACTGTATTGAGTAAAGTAATAAAAATGGCACTAACTGAAGAGCCAAGATTTTTGTTTATGTGCACATGCTGAGTTGATGACTACAACATTTACCAAGTTTCATAGCAATCAACTGAAAAATGTAAGATAATTGTGATTACAAGACTTTGTCATACATGGAATTCAGTTGAAAGTAAGAACGAGAACTCTAATAATAATTGCATCACAAAATAATTTATCTAAATGATCATCATTAAGTGATGCCTATAATATTTACCAAATTCATGGCAATTCATTCAAAACCAACAAGCTGAATTAATATGTGTGTGCCAGATGGATGGATGGAAACTTGGATGGACTAACATGAGTGTTTCAAGAAGGGGTACTTAAAGTACACTAATTTTCTATAGTTGTTGCTTGGTTTTTTCTTGTTGAAGCCTCTTCATGTTCATTAGTTTTATTTGGACTTTGTTGTAAGATGCTTTGATTTTGCTTTCAAGTATCCATTGTTCCACTGCTGTTTTACCTGAAAGAGAGACCAGAGACTAATACTGCATCCCAATGCAATGAACTAGACAACAATCTTGCAGGTGTTGGGCCTGTTTTGCAGTGCTTTTACTGAGCTTGTACTCCAAACAGCGTATATACCTTGACATTTCTCTATCTCTCTGATTTATTTGGATTCATATTTAATCAGTTTTCTTTGCAGTCTGCATGCATGAATACTAAATTCTAAATGTTGCATTAATAAATTACATAGGAAGAAGAATATTATTTATATTCCATTATCATTTACGAACAACTTTATTTTAAACCTTATTACCAATAAATGCAAGGATGAAAAAATGAACTACATAGTATCATTATAAAACAGTTATATAAGCAGATATTATGTACATGAACATGTAGATTCCCAGCACAACATTTTATATTCAGGCATTAGCAATTTTTCAAACATTGCATCGATCAATGTATCCTTTGAAAATGAAACAAATGAGCTGCAGCAAAATAATAACAAAAAACCTGATGACCACTTTACATATGCATATACTATATGACTAGATACAACCCACAAAGTTTAGTAACTTTAGCTGTGAGTTATTGTGCAGAAACAGTTTTCCTTCTTTCACCTTGGCCTTTGCATGTTTCAACAACTATTAAAGTTATTGTGCAAAAGCCTAACAGCCTTGTGGCAGCAGTATACATATTGCTTAAAAAATTTAAATCTAAAATACCCCTATCTGTATAAAACATGAGATAATAACAGACCATGTCCATGGTAGATACCTTTGTGTTGATTTTATCCCACAAAGCCACATTTTAACCTAGTTTGCATTACTGGGAGAAGGGCAAACAAGGAGCTTCAATAACTATGCCTCAACACTTTAAACATCAAATCAGCATAATTGAAAAAGAGTTAAATTGGTCCAAATGATCTAATCCAGCAAATACAAGATCCTCCTTACATCATTTGCATCTCTTTTCCTGAACAAAACTGAAGTAGAAAAAAAAAACAAGGTTCAGATGACTGTACATAGACAACTATACACCTCAATACATGACTATTTCTGAATTTGCACTAAAAGCAACCTGTTCACAGACATAGCTGTTGGGGGCACTGCTGTAATTCTGCATTAAGGAGCATTCAGTACCAAGAGGAAAAAAAAGTACAAAAAATGTATGCAAGGTTGTACTGAACAAAATGTATACTATGTAAGAGCAGTACCTGGAAGGCTGCAACCATAAGCCATATTAATCCAGTCAATGAATGAATCTTTTAAAACTTTCGTCATTTGGGCATCCCAGTGAAACCTTTGATCTGTAATAACAATTGAATATTTAATATATTTCTTGCCTGCATACATGTAGCTGGTAAAGTTGTTACACAATGGTAGAGGATAAATCTTCATGAAACAAAATTAATTGCTACCCTTCTTCATCATTTGTTAGTCTTTTAATGCAGGTTCACTAGAAGCATAAAAACCAAGGCAATTGTGAATCCCTATGCTTTTTATAGCATAGGGATTCACAATTGCCTTGTTTGTTTTTTTTTATAGCATATTCCATTACCCACCCCATACTCACCCTCACCAGCAGTGACCCAGACATTAAAATGCAGTATCTGTCACATACATGACATGTCTTTTCCTATGATCAGATATATTCACTTTGGTCAAATGTCATTAAAAAATGTCATTATATGCAATTGCTGTATTTTTACCTGTCTCCCTCCCTTAGAGGGAGGTAGGAATGACACGCCTCTTGCTCAAAGTCATCCACACATGCGCAAGATAATTAATAAATTGTGTGGATTTCCAATCAGCCATTAGGATGAAGGGTGCTACAGGTGGATTGACAGACAGACAGAGGAAGGATAATAATATGTCTATATTTTTTAATATATAAAAAGCATGGGAATAATAATTGGTATTTCCCTTAATGGGAAATGGGGATACTGAGAGTAGGGAGACCCCTGAGATTTTAAGATCTATCATTAAAATCAATATAGCCATATCCTCTTTAAGTTGAAAATAGCTTTCAGAAATCACGATGATCTACATACAACCAGCAATATCCCACATTATTTGGCAGGTGAAGTCTGGAGGAATGTTGACAAAATATCCAAAGAGTGTGTCACTACCACCCAAAAAATGAAGTCCAATGTGGCATCAGAGCAAAGATGAGAACAGTAAAGATCAGCAATATCCTTGATGTTTAGGACCCACCAACCTCAATTAGTCACAAAAGTACTAAAAAAAAAGGAAAGTGAGATATAGCTAATGATAATGAAATTAAAGGAGACACAAGCAGCAATGAGAAAAATGTGAAGCAAGAGCGTGATGATATTACCTTGGACAATATTTGGAGGCAGTGGACCATAGGTGCAAGGACAATAAAAAAGGCAACTGTGCTATAACATCCCTTACAGGCACCAAATATCAGGTGACATGGTGTTCATTCCCAGCTAATATTAAAGGGTGAATAATTTAGATAATATAGATGCATGTAATTCATATTTCTTCTAAATAAGAAATTAATAATAATGGGCTTCAGTTAGGCAGAAAAATACCTAAACCAAACAAAGCATGTTGGATCAGTTTTCAAACTTGTAAACTTTACTGGGTGAAATTATTAAAGTACTTCTAGTTAAATTTGCATCAAGACTGAGGGCTAATATGATAATTCACAAATCTTTTCTTATTTTCATACACCATCACTAACATTGTGGGTTTCTATTTATTGAAATGTTATGTCTGGTGTAAGGGAGATAACTGAATGATATACACAAGGTGTGTACTTTCCTCTAATATATTATTCATGTAATACAGATGAATTCAAGAACACATGTATTAACTTCAATGCAATTAAATTATCCAAAAATGTATTACTGATAAAGTGAGAACCTAAAATCCAGGATTATATATGTAGTCGAGACCTCAAGAATGATTATGTTAACTAACTAGAGAATCGCATTTTTAATTTCAAGACACAAAAGTTTACAAAAAAAAGACAAGTAGAGTACAACAATCAAAATCAAATTAGGAAGGAATACCATATCTTTAGCAAACTACCTAAAATACTTATACCAGAATATTCTTTATGATACAAGTGAACTATCTACACATGGACCAGGAGTGTCCTCTATCCTGGTCTATAACATGCTTTACAAGAACAAAAAAGCTGTATTTTATTAATGATTTTTCATCTTTTGCGCATAAAATAGTCAATATTTGGCTAAAATTAACTATATTAACTTTACATAACTTTTTTTGGCCTGTATGCTAATATTTTTGGAGCGGACTACACAGTCACAAAGCCATCAGTCTATATATGTTATACATATAGTTACAAAAGCCCCATTCCAAAGCTAATGTGTGTTATTTTCTACATTTTCTATGTAAAAGTCTGTCAATATTAGACCAAAACATCTCAATATCCATTGTTTAACCAAATGACACTATGAGAGTATAGAAATAGTGGCTATGTATACTCGTAACTATGGATACACTGTGAAGCTGGTATTATCTTTTAGGTATCACGGTACCAATTGTTTTTCCATAGACCTCAATGCTAATATTTGGAGAGATAAATATATTTTCTATCCTAATTTAGCGTGCATCTCACACACTGTTATAGAGAACAATGTTAGATTGTCAATTTGACGATAACAAAACCAGGTACTCCATTGCATTTAAGAGAGATAACTCTGCTGGAACTAGACAGGGGTATGAGTTATCTAGTCACAACATACATAAAAAATACAAAATTTGATCTATTTAGGAATTAGCATAAATTCACATGTTGCCAAGTGGCTAAACTTTTTTTAAGCCTAACAGAAAGTACAACTCTTACATAATCCACCAATCATAGCTAGTGTTGTTTTTTCTGATTGCAATGTTCCCTACACCTTAAGCTCCACCCACATGGACTTGCGCAATTGGTACCGATATACCATAAACTGCCACACTGCAGACATCATAGTGATATAACTGAAAATATTTAAAAGCTATGTTAAAAATCTAAATACCACATACACAAACACACATACTTAAAGAATTTTTGTTTCCATATAAACGAAAGGACTTTGTTCATAACTGAAAAAAAATCTATGATTTAAAGATAGCTGGTGTTTTCTTTATACCTCAGATGTGCTTGATAACAAGCAAAATCTGTGTGTCCAATATGACATGGGTTCATTGCCTTTACTGTTTCCTCGTCTTGCATTTGGGAACCTTCCACAAGCTCTGAATGGAGAAAATATATTCCGCAAGTTTTCATGCTCTGAAATAGGTCTCGACACCTGTAGCACTTGTTGCACATGGGACTGTGGTAGAGGTAGACAAGGCATCAGCAGCCTTCCTCAACAAGTCTGCTGCAAGCTGCTGATTGCTCATCATCTGAAAATAAAGGAACAATAAACTGGATATATTATTGGTAAAAAAGGTGAACAAAATAATGTCCAAAAAATAACTATTTGCTTTTGGGTAAAAACTTAAATGCAAGGAACCCTATACAAAATCATCAACTACAATTTATTGTACTAATTAGACTGCATATTGTTTGATTTACTTGTAAACATTAATTGTATCACAACTTTAGTATATGGACTACTTGGGTAGTGAATACTGATTTAATTATTGATATATGATTATACTACACCAGTGCATGAAATATTAGACTACCTTAAAAGGAATAGAATGCTTTTATTCAATGTCAAGAACCAAAAGCACAATAACTTTCATTGCTGTGGGTGATTAGGTTATTGGCTTAAACATTTCTTACATTTTTAATTTTCAATTCTGGGGTATTTAAGATTAAACCATTATATGTTCAAATGAAATAATTTCAACTTTAAAACATAATTTGAACTGTTTTGGGTCGTTTTCAAGAGTGCTTGAGATATCTTAGTGTGATTAGTTACTCCCTTAATTCCCCTGCCAGCTGACCCTCTGACAAGCTCTTTTGAGTCTTTCTTTAGGCAGTGAGATGTACAGAAGCTCATTACAAAGAAAATTATATTTCCAACAATGAATAGAGGCCTGGGGTGTGTTTGTTTTAATCTATATTTTATGAGATATTAATGTTTTGATGTTATTCTGAATGTTATTTTTGCCGGAGCATATGTACATTAGTATCACAGAAAAAGATTTACTTCTGTGAAGTGTATTAAACTGGGCGACGTACTAAACGATCTTAACGACCCAGGGTCATCGGGTGACAAGATTTACCCAAATACTCCAGAAAAAAACATGTGAAACATTTCCTACTAAATACATTTTTTCATTCATTGTCAAGTTAAGTTCTGGGTCATATTAAATATGTTAAATGACTACAGCTCTTTTCATCGGTTGTCACATGAGTTCACACTTGTCCCAAGATGAAAAATTCTTGAAAATTGCACGTTTCAGAAGCCATAACTTCAGTTTGGTACAACGCAGAAAAGTCAATGATGGATTGATGAATAGAAAAAATATCTCAGGAGTAAAACAAACCAAAGATAATGGTCTTGTGATTTTAAATACGGAAATAGCAGAAAGAAAATGGAGGGTCAGCGGTGTAACCTAGGTTTACATGTAAGACATAGCACATGTTGATTCTGTTTAGACACACAAAACATTAATATCAGCGAGAGAGAGAAAAGTAAACTAATATATATTGCACTTTCTAATTAAAATATTTCAATACATCTACATACAATGGCATTTTGAATTTAAGTCGTTTGATCAAATTATCTATATTGATTTATCAAATAATAATACTTACCAGATAATATTCTACAGAACACATTTACATTTTTCTAAGAGTAGCGACACCGTACACGAGATATTATACATTTGATATTAGACTTCAGATTGTAACACTGCTTAATATATGGGACACTCAATTGCACATAGCTTCAAAAAATAGAAACAATGTATTGTTACAAATTAGTGACAAGAGTAGAGGCCATACATACCTCTTGAAAACACTAATCCTACTTTGAGAGGGATACTTCAAAGGCTTTCTTGCCTTTTAATGAATACTTACTTGTTGAAACTGATTACAGATTTAATGAAGTCTCTTGTCATATGTATCTAATACATACATTATATGTTTGGAGTGACTGAAAAGGCATACACGTAAACTTTTGCGTTTATATTTTGAATCAGAAACTGTTATGATTAGAATGGTATTAATTTGACAACTTAAAATGTTTTTGGTGTTTATAATATTCATTATCAATTTAAATGAAATTTAAAATATGAGAAATTTTGGTAAAGATGCATTTTATGTTGTGCACATTTATCTGTCTTTTTCGTAACTTAGCAAACACAATAATGTTCTGAATTAAATTTATGTAAAATTATCGCAAAATACCTAATTATGCAATTTTCAACCATTTTCCCTGAATAATTTTAGTTGTAAAAAATATGTTCAAATACGAGAAGATATCTTGTAACGTATGTATTTTGCTTGAGAATTAAGTTCGAGATCTAAATCGACTTTCTTCCACAGGGTCAGGAGATATGATGCATCTCATTTGTGTCTACGTAACTCCCAAAGCACCACGTCCATCTCTACTATACTTCTTTTTTTTCTCCACAGTGATATTTGGCTTTGGGACGGTTTTTCCTAAAGATATCATAAAGCTCCTAACCATTATAACTTCGGAAAACATTTATCTTGTTCACCAAATGTTTAAAATTTTAATCTAAAACATATTATATAAGAATTGTTAACATATAAGTTGAAAATAAGTACTTGTTAAAACTATTGTCTATTGTATTTTAAAAGTGGGTCGAATTATCTTTCGAGTTGGGCAGAATTGTCTTTAAAGTTGGGCCGAATAGTCTTATTTTCGGTCCAAGTTGGGCCGAATTTAGACCAGCTAGTTGGTCTCTAAGCCTTTTTTTTTTTGTCAAAATAAAAAAAGGCTTAGAGACCAACTAGCTGGTCTAGGCCGAATTGACCAATAGCGGATAACACATAACTTCATAAGTTACTAAGACCACCCTGCTGTTGTGATGGCGGTTTTGTTTTCTTAAGGTATCATAAAATCACTTAGAGCTTCGATAAAGAATATGGTTTTATAGAGCAATTAAACATTTGTCGCTACCTTACACCTAAAAAAGACGGGACTGAAAGAATTAAAAGTTGTTGTTTTTTTCCACACGTAGATCTATTAGTTTCTTTTTGCCGCACAAAATTACTGCCGTAAAGCAATCTAACTTCCCCTGGGGAGCATTTGTTATTTTCATTGAGGAAAAACTAGGAAATTTAGAGCGTCGTCTGTTGTCATAATGCCATGTAGTATCCCATTATGACAACAGATGGCGACACGAGTTGGAAAAGAAAGAAATCAAGAGTTGAAATGATGTAATTTGAAATATGGCAAGTTTATATAAATAGAATATACAACTCGTAATAACTGACAGCATTTGCCATACGACAAACTACGGTATGAAGTTAGCGTTTGGCAAAAAGCAAGATACCATGACGCAGAAGGAAAGTAGATCTAAGCACTTGCAACTAGCCCTTTACCGTTTGCATCAATGAAGAATACAATATACATGGATGGAATTAGGAATGTAGCACTTGCAAGCAGCCATTTACAATAATGCAAAAGAAAAGTAGCACTTGCAAGTTGCCACGTACAGTTTGCATCAATAAAGATAACAATATACATGGATAGAATTATGAAAGTAGCACTTGCAAACAGCAATTTACAAAAACGCATCAGGAAGATTACAAAATACATGCATAGAATTATGGCGGTAATCCCCCTCCATAGTGCTGTAGAGTAAATGTTGTGTTGTATGCAGTAAGCATGTAATGTTCTAGAGTAAATCTGTCATACTAAGAAAGCGTGTAATGTTGAAGAGTAAATGTTGAAATGTACTCATTAAGCATCCAATACTGTAGAGTAAATGTTTGTACATTCACTTTTGCCATAAACACCGTTTAAATATTTGCTTTTTGTCCATGTAGACACCTGTTGGACCTTTGCATTTGATATTTAAGTTTCGTTTGGACATTTGCTTTCGTCAGTAAACACCGTTTTTGACATTTCGCTTTTGACGTTTAAATTTCGTTTTCACATTTGCTTTTGCCGTCTAAACACCGCTTTGGATCTTTGCTTTTGACGTTTAAGTTTCGTTTGGACATTTCTTTTCGTCAGTAAACACCGTTTTTGACATTTGCTTTAGACGTTTAAGTTTAGTTTGGACATTTGCTTCTGTCATTAAACACAGGACATTTGTTTTTGTCAGTATACACCGTTTGGACATTAGTGTTGGCTATATTGACACCGTTTTGGACCTTTGCCTTGTAAGCACCATATGAATATATGTCTGGCGGTATTTTTGTCAGGCTAAGTAGCAATAAATGCATACATGTCTGAAACATTTGACATACTGTATTGCTATACATGTCTGAAACGTTTGACACAAAATTTATTGCTATACATGTCTGAAACATTTGAGATAATTTGTTGCTATACTTGTCTGAAACATTTGAGATAATTTGTTGCTATACATGTCTGAAACATTTTACACAAAATGTATTGCTATACATGTCTGAAACATTTGAGACACAATTTACAACATATAAATATAGATTATATTGGCAAAAGAAAACTTTTCCATGGCTGGTCATTTTTCACGCCCTTGACAAAAACTTTATTACACTTTCCAGTACACATTGCATAAGAGTGAATTGATGACTAAAGAACACATTTCACTATTTTAAACTAACTTCTTTACGATTTCTTAAAAAGAACACATAATAAAAGTTGTTGTAATTAACATGGTAAATTGGGTTTGAAGGGCTCACTCAATTTCAAGTAGTTAGCTCGGACAAAACATCAAACTATCGCATTACCTCCACAAGCGTGATTCAGTTTAACACGACTATAAGATAGATAGACCGTTCAACATTTCATTGGCGCTGTTCACACCTGCTCCAAGCTTCGTCACATCAGCAAGATGAGGTATGCATCTTTATTTTATTGTAGGAGTCTTTGTGACAATCATTTTCTGATTGAAAACACTACAGTTAGTTGAATAGCTGAGTATTTGTTTGTGTTTGGTACATGCAATATATTCCTAGCTACTAGTGGGATAGACAGGGACGGAACCAGTATACATATGAAACTTAACGTTGTCCTATTTAAAGGTGAAGGCTGCAATCATTAATCTCTCTAAAAGTAGAGTCTGCAGATTTATGATACGATTAAAATATGGCAAATTTATTATCTTAACTCTTCTCTCTTGTTACTTTTCCTGAATTGCGTCAATGCTAGATTCCTATGAATATGAAAGGAGGCACGATGAATATTATTTTCGTTGAATAAGTATTTTGAAGATAACATTGGAAATAATTCGGTAAATTTTAAGCCAGACCTTTGGAAGCTGTCACCATTTAATAGCGATAAAGACCAAACTAAAAATTTCATCTCATGTTAATAAAAATGGTATTTTTTAAGAAGGTCAAAGCATTAGAAATAACAAATTAGCAAATAATGTATACTCCTTTTCATTTATTTGTTTGTTCAAAGCAAGCGCAAACAACTTATTTTCTTGCCTGCAAAAAAGAAAGAAAAATCCTCAAAAAGTGAGCACTTGTTGTATAGTGTATATTCTGAAAACAATCCAGTAGTGGAATGTTTTTCGAGGTTAATTAATAAAAGCAGTCAGTAGAGAATGTAACCAGACTGTTCTTGAGCCATTATTTACAAATGTATGTGGTAGATAAAAGGATATTTTGGGGAAATGTGCATAAACCAATCCAGAATTTGCAGCTTTAATTACTCAGAATTTACCAATATGTATGTATGACCAATACAAAAGCCGAATTACGTGTAATGCATGTTTTTATTCATGTTTTATTAATGTAAAAGTAAAAAAAAGGATTGCTAACATCTGCCCTCTTACTTTTCAAAAGAAATCTATAAGATCACTGTAACAATATAATCCAGGTATTTATTCCTTTATTTTTTTCTAATATTTTCTGTGAAAAATTAAATACATTGTTGTATATACTTTTTCTTTTCATTTCTTATTTATTTCGCAATTGATTTATTGCAAATTTAGGTTGTGCTGACATATTAACTGTCAGGTTCTCCTGCGGGTTATGAGCGTTATTCGTATAATATTGTATAAGCCCCACTTGCCAAAGGGTAAGTGTAACGTCCCACTTTGTCAAGGGGTATTGTACAACATGTAATAATAATAACTATAACCCACTCCTTTTTGATACTCGTTATCTAAGAGATGACTGCCCTCGGTATAATTGCATGGTTCGAGTAAGAGAATGTATATGGTAAACTGAGCAGGTATATTGAACAAACAACTCTGAGACCCCGTACTGATAAAACAAACAATTTAATCAAATACATACACAATTATGAAACTTCCTTTCATTAGGAATACACGCGGTTTAGAAATAAACTTTCACCGAATTACAATAAGATTTGAAATAGAATTAAACAAATTAGCCGTTCTATTACTGATAGTTAAAAATCATCATAGGATCGAGTGGTACAATCGAAGTCAGTGCTTTGTTCGATTTTTATAACCTGCTGTATCTCGGTCCACGTTCACTGTTCCATCCAATGTTGTTCTAGAAGTCCCTTTCTCTCTAGATAATCTGCACTCGTGGATGTTCCGCTTGAATCCGGAGTTGTCCACTGTCTCATGCGTCCACTGCAATTTTCCTGTATGTCGTTATTCCCGTACTTCACGAACTTCCCAAAAAAGCTATTTTCTTCCTTTTCAAAGAAAATTAAAACAACCTAAGTCTCTCGTTACAATGGTTACAGTTGAGACTGTCCATTATTCCTGGTTCGAACAATCAGATATTACAATCAGTGATAACAATTTTACGGCTAGTAATTAACTACACATGTCCTCAAATGAATGTAGTTAAACCAATTGTTAATTCGTTTTGCCTTTACCTAATACGTTAACGTCCTACACGGCGAGGCGTTGAATTATGTCCCGGCCTTCATTTTCCACATTACATAAGTCGTATACTCTGTCGCTAAATCATCTATGAAATCAAAATTCGGTAAATTCACATGTATTCTCGTAACCCCTTACTAACGTAATACATTAAATTCTTAGAGCACAATCATTATTCAAACAATATGATAAATTCAAGAATTAACGTAAAACTTCCTATTCATACTCAGCATAGTGGTTTTACGACATAAATTATCATTCTCAACTAAGAATTAAGGTAAGAATTCCAATTAATAATTCAAAAGCACATTATTAAATAAATGTATCAAATGAATTCATGCAAGGACTTCCGATTCATAATACAAAACACATTATCTCTGCATTTTCTCAATTCTGACACTTTTCGTGGGAAATGAAACTTTAAAAGGTCGACAGCACTCGGTCGGCTGCTGTGTAAACAACGTTTAATTAGTACAACGGTCGCCTAGACTCTACAGATGCCTCTCATTTGAACGACGTGTCTCATAAACCTAACTAATGGCTATCTGGTCCCATCTAATGGTTTATTAATAGATCGACCGAAAATTTGGCATTTGACATTAATTTTTCTGTAAACAGTGTAAAATAGGATATGTTATAATACAGCCCTATTCCCACATAACGAAGACAAGTACCACATTATTCTTGGCACATTCTATATTTAGATACATAAATAAAACCTCTCCCGCTTGAAACCCTCCATGATCCACACGTTTTGTGGATTTTTTTTAAATAAACATTTTCTCTGACAAACAAATTCTTACCAATAACGGATAGTTATTGAAAAGCCTTATTATTTCCTTTGCGTGGGTTATGACTTAAAATGTTCATGATATTATACAAGTTCAAACAATGGTTACCCCGCAAAGAAGGATACCCTCTCTGTACAAAAAAGGTAAGATGGTGGCACTCGGCCCGACTGAAGCGCCCTCTAGTTGCGTTGTTATCGATACATTTATTAAAATGTTGTGTGAACCGTTGTTTGCCACCACCCACCCATCTCCCTTCTCTGTGATAAGACGTTACATGAGAATACATTATCCACACTGATTATTGATTAGTGTCTTAATTTAAATCAGTATATATTCTTAGTAATGGTTACTGCTCGGTTTTCTTGTTTTATTCACACTTGTTTCATAATAATAGTTATTCAAGAGTGATCTTAAAACTCACCTTTTGTGACTGCAATAACAAATTAAGGACCTAATAATGTTTCCCACCTTAAATATTTTCAGTATGTTTTTATGTTTTCTAATTTCATAGTTTGTTTGGGGCTTTTTGGTGGGGAAGTTAGGGGGAGGTTGTGGTTTTTTTCTAAAGATTATGCGCTATACAAAGTCCTTAATTATTATTATTATTATTATTATTATTATTATTATTATTATTATTATTATTATTATTATTACATTGTAGATGTATCTTAGGTCAATTGTAAGAAACGATACAAACCCATATGGTTTTATTTGCCTTATGAGTGTCTTCTGTACTTTGCGACATGTACACTCACCTTGACTGACATGGAACATAGAATGCTTTCAAGCTTAGTTTGTTTTACGTATGTACAATACTCCAACGATGATATGCAATCTCACGTCGAGATAGGAAAGTGGTCGTATGTTTAACTGTATTTGCCAATGTGCCACTACCATCACTATTGATTATTCAGACATTTTCTGAATCTACATTATTTGAAGACTAAGTGGTGTGTGTGTGAGAGAGAGAGAGAGAGAGAGAGAGAGAGAGAGAGAGAGAGAGAGAGAGAGAGAGAGAGAGAGAGAGAGAGAGAGAGAGAGAGAGAGAGAGATGTACTTGAGCATTTGTGTTTCACGATCGATTTGATTTCTGTTTAGATCACCAAGTGAGAAATCCATTGCTTTGTATCTATGCGGTCTCGAGTTCAAACACCTCTTCCAGCATTTACAAGGGAACGTGGTTGCACGTTTAAAATAATTTTGATACTAGCGGCCGTTGCATCAGTAACATTTAACACGGCTAGTAATTAACTACACATGTCCTCAAATGAATGTAGTTAAACCAATTGTTAATTCGTTTTGCCTTTACCTAATACGTTAACGTCCTACACGGCGAGGCGTTGAATTATGTCCCGGCCTTCATTTTCCACATTACATAAGTCGTATACTCTGTCGCTAAATCATCTATGAAATCAAAATTCGGTAAATTCACATGTATTCTCGTAACCCCTTACTAACGTAATACATTAAATTCTTAGAGCACAATCATTATTCAAACAATATGATAAATTCAAGAATTAACGTAAAACTTCCTATTCATACTCAGCATAGTGGTTTTACGACATAAATTATCATTCTCAACTAAGAATTAAGGTAAGAATTCCAATTAATAATTCAAAAGCACATTATTAAATAAATGTATCAAATGAATTCATGCAAGGACTTCCGATTCATAATACAAAACACATTATTATACAAATGTATCAAATTAAATCAATTATGCAAATGTATCAAACGAAATCATGCAGACCTGTAAACTAAGCAAACATTATATGCAATATACATGGAGTTGCGACAGTACCTCTGTGTGTTTTTAGTGTGTCACTCAACCGTTGGTTTGGCGGTTTTCCCCCTGGTCCACAAATTTACAGATGCACTTCTCTAAAATAACGTCCGGAGCCTTGCTAAAAAATTCTACATCTGTCCTCTCACAGGAAAAAATTCAGATTAATTTTTAATTTCGCTAGTGCGATTTTATGTTCTAAAGATATTTCGTGTGAAACACACCCCTTATTTAACCGTGACCAATCAGAATCAAATGTATTTTCTCCCGCTTTCCTCAGAAAGTCGCTTACGTCATGGTCAGTATTACATGCTTTGGTTTTAAGTAACAGAATCTCTGCATTTTCTCAATTCTGACACTTTTCGTGGGAAATGAAACTTTAAAAGGTCGACAGCACTCGGTCGGCTGCTGTGTAAACAACGTTTAATTAGTACAACGGTCGCCTAGACTCTACAGATGCCTCTCATTTGAACGACGTGTCTCATAAACCTAACTAATGGCTATCTGGTCCCATCTAATGGTTTATTAATAGATCGACCGAAAATTTGGCATTTGACATTAATTTTTCTGCAAACAGTGTAAAATAGGATATGTTATAATACAGCCCTATTCCCACATAACGAAGACAAGTACCACATTATTCTTGGCACATTCTATATTTAGATACATAAATAAAACCTCTCCCGCTTGAAACCCTCCATGATCCACACGTTTTGTGGATTTTTTTTAAATAAACATTTTCTCTGACAAACAAATTCTTACCAATAACGGATAGTTATTGAAAAGCCTTATTATTTCCTTTGCGTGGGTTATGACTTAAAATGTGCATGATATTATACAAGTTCAAACAATGGTTACCCCGCAAAGAAGGATACCCTCTCTGTACAAAAAAGGTAAGATGGTGGCACTCGGCCCGACTGAAGCGCCCTCTAGTTGCGTTGTTATCGATACATTTATTAAAATGTTGTGTGAACCGTTGTTTGCCACCACCCACCCATCTCCCTTCTCTGTGATAAGACGTTACATGAGAATACATTATCCACACTGATTATTGATTAGTGTCTTAATTTAAATCAGTATATATTCTTAGTAATGGTTACTGCTCGGTTTTCTTGTTTTATTCACACTTGTTTCATAATAATAGTTATTCAAGAGTGATCTTAAAACTCACCTTTTGTGACTGCAATAACAAATTAAGGACCTAATAATGTTTCCCTCCTTAAATATTTTCAGTATGTTTTTATGTTTTCTAATTTCATAGTTTGTTTGGAGCTTTTTGGTGGGGAAGTTAGAGGGAGGTTGTGGTTTTTTTCTAAAGATTATGCGCTATACAAAGTCCTTAATTATTATTATTATTATTATTATTATTATTATTATTATTATTATTATTATTATTATTATTATTACATTGTAGATGTATCTTAGGTCAATTGTAAGAAACGATACAAACCCATATGGTTTTATTTGCCTTATGAGTGTCTTCTGTACTTTGCGACATGTACACTCACCTTGACTGACATGGAACATAGAATGCTTTCAAGCTTAGTTTGTTTTACGTATGTACAATACTCCAACGATGATATGCAATCTCACGTCGAGATAGGAAAGTGGTCGTATGTTTAACTGTATTTGCCAATGTGCCACTACCATCACTATTGATAATTCAGACATTTTCTGAATCTACATTATTTGAAGACTAAGTGGTGTGTGTGTGTGTGTGTGTGTGTGTGAGAGAGAGAGAGAGAGAGAGAGAGAGAGAGAGAGAGAGAGATGTACTTGAGCATTTGTGTTTCACGATCGATTTGATTTCTGTTTAGATCACCAAGTGAGAAATCTATTGCTTTGTATCTATGCGGTCTCGAGTTCAAACACCTCTTCCAGCATTTACAAGGGAACGTGGTTGCACGTTTAAAATAATTTTGATACTAGCGGCCGTTGCATCAGTAACATTTAATTTAACATATATGTTTGGTTAACCTTTTATTAGGACAGAATAATTAGTAAACGTAATCAGATTGAAATTTTCTCTAAATTATATTAAAAGTAACTTTTCATTTTCTACTAAAATATATTGAAAATGATTTCATTTAATTCCATATATCTCAAATATATACTATTTTAATAAAGACTAGACCCTTATGAGCTAAGGCAAAACTCTAGCACGGGAGCGGTTTATCTTGTTACGAAATTTGGTTATACCTTATAATAACCTTCTTATCATTTCTTGCTTTGAGAAGGGATTACTCATAAGTTAAGGAATGTCAGTGTCCATGGGGAGAGAGAGAGAGAGAGAGAGAGAGAGAGAGAGAGAGAGAGAGAGAGAGAGAGAGAGAGAGAGAGAGAGAGAGAGAGAGAGAGAGAGAGAGATTCTCCTTAGCTTTTATGAATTTACTTTTCCACCGTATTATGGAAAATATTTTTCATAAACTCTTAGCAAAGCTGTTTTCCATGATTAGAGGGAAAGAGAAGAAAAGAGAGAATAAGAGTTCAGGCTCTCTCAAAAGGAAGGGCGTCAATTATAACGGTGTAGATACGGCTACATCTTGGGGAATTTGGCAATGCGAGAAATCCAGGGATGCTGTAATGATACAAGTCTCCTTTGAGTTCCGTTGAGCAGCAGAGTAGGTCTGCCCACCATTTTTATGCAGGCGATATTTTGTTACAATAACTTGTTATTATTATTATTTCCTGCTTGTATGAAAATGGCGGGTTGGTGACCTTTCAAACTTCACCCGAGTGTGATTTTGCTAATCGCGTTTGCATGTTTGAAGTCCAAATCGTGTGTGATTGGGCTGCGATTAATTAACTATATATTTTATCTAGTCCGATTCCATATCTTGTTCTAGGATCTTGGAAATGTATCGTTATAAATCCATGAGGAATATCCCGAATACGACCAAAGAAATTTCTAAAATTATTATAATCCATATCACCATCGCACCATGTTTGAAAAATATTTCTAAGTGGATGAGTGTCAACTCTGTTAAACACCGCGAGGATATTACAATTGTCTCTGATCACTTTAGGGATTTGAGTATACCTCTGATATTAAGTCGGTAGTTTTGTGTCTTTCTTGTGAAAATATAAACGCAGGATTTGTTTGTTTGTTTAACAGTACATCATCGTACACAACTAGATTGTTGATGCTCCTGTCAATCTCCTAGACGCTAGGAGCTTCTTCAATGTCAGTGATAAAATTGACAATATCCTCACCGGTTATCGCTGCTGCGCTCTCGTTATAATCTTTAAATACCGCATAACATCGTTGATCATGTACCCGTGGAGCTATCAAATATAATTTATCCCATTTCATCCATCTCATTATCATATCAATTAACAATTGTGTTTTACCTCTACCTGATGGATCTATTATAATCATTCTGATAGAATTTGGTAGCATTGGCTGATGTTTAACAGGTTGTTGTTCTCGTAATAATCAATTTCATTCATATTATCTATGTATAAATTATGGATTTATATTGTGTGAAATGTAGGTTACGTACGCCGCCAATTGATCCAGCGCCTGTTACAACTAAAAATAATAGAGATGCAATCACTGTCAAGTGTGCGCAGTGTGGTATAAAAAAAATCCGATTTATCAGTTTTAAAAAAAAGAAAGGTGATATCACAGCCAAATTAACAAAACTTCCAGGAGCTCCGTGAGCGAAATATCCAGGTGAAAAACATGTTTCAGGATATAGTTATTGTGGTCCGGGAACTCGATTCTATATCCGACTCGATGATCAACATCAACCCCGACCAGTCAAATATCCGATAAACGCTATCGATAAAGTTTGCCATGCTCCTTATATCGCATAAAAAAAAAGATCTTCAACAACGACATATCGCAGATGTAAAATTAATTCATGGGTTGAATTCAATCCCTGAGAAATCTTGTAAAAAAAAATTTGCTAGTTGGTTGAAAAAAACTGCTATGAAAACTAAATTAGTACTGGGAAATGGTATTTAATTACATGGAATCGATTTATTATTCTCCGGGTGGATACTGGAGGGCTAACACCGTGATTAGTGAACTCGCTAACGCGACAAAGGTTAAAAATGTTACCGCGGCAGATTGGTTATCCAGGCAAGCAATATAGCAGATTTATCTACCACCACCGAAGAAAAACCAATACGCTTCATTTGATGTTAGAGTCCCAAAGAAGTTCATCAGGTTGATATATTATTTCTGCCGCATGCTACTGTCAAAAAACATGTTTACAAATATGCGTTGACCGTCGTTGACATTGCGAATAGATACAACGAACCTGAATCGTTAACGACAAAGACATCAACTGAGGTTGCCTTAGCGTTTAAAAGAATTTATCGTCGAGGTCATCTACGGTGGCCAAATCTGTTACAGGTTGATCCCGGCAAGGAATGTCAAGGTAAAATATGATCAACGATGAAGCAACATAATGTCGCCATACGACAAGGATATACTGCAATACACCGCGATCGGGCAATCGTTGAACGATTTAATCGTACATTAGCTGAGCGATTGTTTGGATATCAATACGCGAAGGAATTCATTGAGGATAAACGATCACGTGAATGGGTAAAAAGAATACCAAGTGTAATTGTCGCGCTCAATAATGAGATTACTCGGAGCATCAACATGAAGCCTCTTATCGCAATCACACAAAAAAAAATATACAAATTTACCTAGCCGTGATTTTTCATCGGTGGTAAAAAAAAAAGATCAACTGATCCTATATGGAGTCTAACCACACATGCAATTTTCAGCGTTGTCACAGCTAAAAATAGACCGGCAATTTATATAGTAGATTCAACCACTCCACATCGTGGATTTACTCGTGAACAATTACAAGTGATTCCCGATGATACTCAATTACCATGTCGTGGTCTTAATTAACGCGGTGATTTCAATTACATTCCAGACAAGTCAATGTTACATTATATCTGGTATGGCCGCGACAGTTATCTTTTCTAACCACGGTAAATTGTTTGGGAGTTTTCCCTGACCATTCCATTACACAATTACAACTCGCACAAAAGTTATTTTGTTGTTGTTTAATTTTAGAATAAATTCAACATCGAAATCAAATACTGTTATTTTTTTAACGTTGGTTTTATAGCCCGCTAGTTTTTTTTCTTATCGTGGTATCATTGACCACATCAACGATATTTTTCCGTCGTTGAAATCGACGTAAACTCGTCGAAGTTAACTTATTCTTCGTACTTGTGACACCGCTAAGTAAACTAAATTTGACCACTCGATGAAGTCATCGAAGATCCAAACAGTCATATCAGTGATAGTTAATCCTTGCGACGAGTGTATTGTCATCGCGTAACCTAACCGCCAAGGGGGATTTATCGGCGTGTATTGCATCTCTGACAACAGCGATATCAACTAGCCTAGCACAATATCGTTTAAGACTAATTTTTGTTTCTCGGATTTCCCAGAAATATCAACTTCGATGTTTTTTTCGTCGTGTATCTGTGGGTCTATATCATAGCGGAAGTGGATCCACTGGAAATTTTTCTTCATGTAAATTAAATAATTTCATCTGATGTAGATCTCTGATTTTTCTTTCTGCTTGCGATTATTATATCTCTTGGTTTCCACGCCGACCAGAAATCCACATTTTATGTTCCAGGTATGGTTTTACGTGTTATTTCACAATAAATTTTATCCGGTTGTAATCTTATCGCGGATTTTAACTCGGCTAAATCTTTGTCATGTGATCGATTATCGGTGTTAAATTCTTCGTAATAATCTACCGTCTTTTTCAGCTATTGATGAGGTGATAATCCGGTAAATGGTGGTGGTTGACTATGATCATAATACATTATCACAGCGGTGTATTTTGTTTGCAACCACTCCAAAAATGTTTTAACAGCGTCAACGATACATTACATATTTCATTCCAAATGGTGAATCTGGGAATATGTTTTGTGCCCATTCGTTCGTGAGTCCAAGCTGTCCCGTTACACCTAAAATATATATGATATGTACAAGCATTTACTCCTCGGGATGTCATCTTTCGGGCAAGTCGATGAGTTGGTGTTAGCACAATGATGTCAGAATTTTTTCAAAATAAATCATATCCTCCTGGGCCGTTCAAATATACAGTTTTATGTCTGGTTATTGGATCGTATACGGACGGCGTCAATGATATTTCCATTATTGTATCCGCGCGGTAATTATCCTCGATGGGAACATCGGCTGATTCGCAATATTCATGTAATGTTTCTTGTTTTTTTCTCCATGATCTCCATTTTATCAGCATGATAGTAAATAATTATACTATTCTCCAATGTTCCTGAATAAAATAAAATGAATCAGTTGCAACTCTAACCGCTATGTCAGAAAATCTGTTTTTCATCGAAAGAAATGTTTTTGAAACATAAGCAAGCATCGATGATCTCAGATATGCATATTGTGGTGATTCATCTTCAAAGTATTCAATGATAGTTCCGGTCTTTGTTCCATTTGACAAAAAAGCTGGTTTCCTTGAGGTGAATATCTGATTTTTCGTTGTATCCGCGATTATAAAATCCAAGTCAGCGTCATCGAAAATCAATTGTGTACAACGCTGTTTATGATCACATGATCCACCTTGAACAATTTTTCTAGTTATTTTTCTTCCGAGGTTATTTGCTTTGCTTTCTTTGCTGCGATTTGTATTCCAATCATCGCATTTTTCCGGAGTTGGCAACCAAACCTCGGAGATAATCAACGTCATTAACATGTTTTTATCTATCATGAATCGCAATAATACTATCGGAGCCCATCCTTTCGTTGAAAAATGTTTTCCAAACCAGGCGTAAAATATCGAATGAAGATTTTTGTCAAATCTAATGGATACCACACGAGCAAATCCCGTCAAATCAAAATCAGGTAAAGGTCATTTTATGGCAACTTTGGTAATTTCATGTGTAGGATGACCAAATCGTTTGAAATATTTGTTGCATTCACCACGTCCCAAAAAAAACTTCCAAGGTAGCATGCAATCATGTTTACGGAGATAACATTTTCATGATTGTATTTTGTATTCCATAATCCACCATGACTGTATTCGGTACAGCTCGCTCGTACATCATCGAGAAAACCATATCTGATTGGTTTATATAAATTATTTTATCTGACAAAATGAGCTGCTACGGATGGAACAGTAAAACAATTATTTGTTATTTCTTAGATGTTGTTTGTGTATCGATTCATATATCCTTGAAGGTCTTCTGTTCGATATAATTCTTCATTTGGTTTTACAAATTGATCGTATTCTCCTTCTTCTTCACTTTTATTTAACCTAGACACTGGATCGGTTTTGCTGATTTCGTGTATGTAATCAAAATATATACCCCGAGTAATATTTTATTGTTGTTCCTTGAGGAAATAATCGCACAGAACTACTCTATGCATGTGAATTATGATCGAAGATTTCAATCAAAGCTCCATCATTTTTATAATGTTCCGACGAATGTAATATTTCCTCCAGTAATAGTTTTTACAATTATTGGAGAAAAAAATTCTTCTTCTAATTCACCAACATCTTTTAATGAAGCTCCTGTGTTTTTAACCGATTCTGCCCATTTATCTCTCTTAGATCTTCTTAATTCAGTTAAACCAATTCCTCGTTTTACATTCTTGAAATGTTCAGTGACTCTTTCAGCTACACAATTCATCATCAATGATATTCTAATCGGGGAACGTTTATTGATATCTGGTTGATTTATTGAGAAGATTCCAGTAACGTAGCTACTGTTACTGGATATGATTGATTGTAATATGCGTTATCGATCCCGGTTAGCATACCTGGTTTGGTTTTATTGTTAATGATTGCTGGGTTTTTATTTCCTGTCATTACACGTTCGCGCTTGTCATATACTCTCCAACCTTTCTTGGAAACTCTACTAAATTTTAATAGCATATAATATTGTTTACCATCACGATTCATCCTTGATAATATTTCAGCGGCTCGCGAATCAGTCATAATATTATCATCGCGAGGTGTTTTGAAAGTCGACCATACCTAATTAGCTCCATCTTTAAGAATTTCAAATTTTGCTTCGTTGATACTTCTTTTGATTTGTAATCCCACATTCGTGGTTTTATTTTACCATCGAGGTTAAAAACCTTTCTTTGTTTCTTCTGTGATGTATTTGTTTTTAAATCCTGGAAATATCCTCCATAAATACTTCCTTATTACATATATATGTTCAATTGAATATATTTAATATTATTAATATATTGATGAAGGAAAATTATTGCAAGTGGTTATGAAGGAAACATGGGTACATGTTCAAGAAAATGCGTAGGAGAATACTGCGCGCTTCATGATCAATATTTTAAACGTGGATCTAAGGGTATCGTTGTTTGTATTAGTTGTGGATGTGGTGTACCAGACAAAACAAAATTATATTATGGTTGTGGTAGCAAAAGATTCAGAGAGCTCGTTAGACACTATGCGAGGAAATATACTGCTATATTAAATAAATATGACTAAATTACAGGAAAACATCTATAAAAGCAATTAAATAATGTTTGCCTATGAGATTATAATGAATCAAATTGAATTTGTTTCTCATCCTGTTTACAGCGGTTACGAAGCTTCTCGGTGTGGAATCATTAGACATCGTCAACGAAGGGTAAAGATTGCTCGGATTAGTAATACAAGTTATATGTTAGTTAATATCGGTAGAAAAAAAACATATCTCGCTCACAGATTTATTGATGGCTGTTTTAATGGGGTGTTTGTAAGGGATTCGTTATCGATCAAATCAATAGAGTTTTTTTGGGATTATCGCATAGAAAATTTGAGAGCAATTACTCAACAAGAAAATTGACTTAATTTAGCTCCAAAATTAGATTCCAATACTGACGACCTGTTATAGCATTCATGGACAGCGAAATAAGAGATTTTCCGTCAATGCACTCCGCTGCTAGGCACTATGATATTTGTCAGCGATCTATACAACACGTTAACGGCTATATAAACTAGCAGCGTATTCAAAAAAATATAAAGCATGGATATAATTTCTTTACAAGTAAATTAATTGCTTGCTTGTAATATATGAACTATAAATCCGCACGAGAATTAATCCTGTTAGCGCAGCAAATTCTCCACAATGCTAGAGGTGAATTCGATAGAAAAATCAATGACGTATCATTGGCTCCACATATCAATGAAGAATTTGTTTTAAATCACAATATGTCAACCATTCAGGAATTTGTCAACGAGGTTGAGATGAAGATCTGATCGCGGTTACATGAAAATATAGTAATATGATCGTGTTGAAGTTGACCTAGTTGGTGTTCCGTCGACAGAATGTCATCATTGCCGAATTCATCGATGACTATATCAAAACTCCATGATTGTTTCCGCGAATGACTTTCCGATTGCGTGTTCGAACTGTTGTTTATCATGGATGTACACCATGATGCGATGATACATTATTGTTATTGTTGTTGTTATTTTAATTATCGAAATCTTAATTAAAATTGATATCTACGATGTAAATCTTAAGACGAAAATCCCTAGGATTTCACATCAAGAGTAATTTGTAATTGCTCGTTTGATAGATCAATCAAATTAAAATTTTGATCAACGAGTTTAAAATTTATTTTTGGTATCCAGTCGTTATTCCATGCTAGATATACTGTATTGATCGGTGTTTGTATATCAAACTTCCTGGAGATACCTGATGGGAAAAAGTATATCAGGTTTTATACTCCTCGCTTCGAATGTATTAGAAAAATATCAATCGAAGTTATCATTGAGCTCTTTTTTTAATTCTGGTATATAAGACTGCCCGAGAAACTTATATGTTGGGATATCCTTCACAGATATCCCAAATTGGTTTTGTTACGTACTTAGGCTCGAATAAACAGCAACATCGAAAGATTGAAAATAACAAGCTTGTAAAAACTTAATAAACAATTTTTTGAGCACAAATATTTTCCAGAAAAGTAATGTAAACTTACGGTTTTAAGAATCAATTCAAAAATTAATCCAAAATTTTTCAAAAATATTATCCACTGCTAATAAAATGTCCAAATAGTTCCAAGTTCGAATCCCAGCGAAGTATCGAAATTGGAAGACGATGTCAAGTGATGAAGTTAGTTCCTGGTATTAAAATTCTATGAGCACAATTCTTTTCCAGATAAATAACAAAATAATTCATCTTGATCCAAACGAATTGAAATAATATCCAATACAAGGTAATTTAAAATATCTCAAAACGACACAACTTAATATTCTTACAGCCCAACTTCTACTAAATAGTTCGCTCCAAAACATAATTTATATACCTGTTTTTACGTAAACAAGAAAGAGGTCACATGATCTTCTAGAATCTTTTAGAACAAATTTACGTTCAGAAAATCAAATACACACAGTATGACTCAACTAAAAAAAGAAAGATGTTTATAACAAAGCTCGATAATGTCCTTGGAACCAACCAATCATTTTAAAAGCTTGTTTACAACCCTGAAGCCAGGTCAGAAATGAGGTCAACACCTGGTGTTTATTTTGTAAAGTACATGTCATCCCAATTTTTAAAAGTAATATATCCCTATGAATGAATCTTAAACTTAAAATGTCAAATTTGAATCTGACAAACAAACAATTAAAAATAAAAATAACTTAAATTAAATATACGTAACAGTTTGCAAATTCAACTTTAGTTCTGTTATTAGAAATTATTACATATTGAATAGTTCGTGAAGTAATCAATTCGAAATTGAATATAAATTGATTTAATATTTCGACGTATTTGATGATTTCATCCCGCGGTAATCCCCAAGATTTTGAATTTAATTGATTAAACAGATCTTAATTTTATTTATATATTTTCGATAATCGGAATGGATATTTGAGAAATAATCATAATTTTTATAAAAAAATTATACCATACTATATTTATCCCCTCCTCATCTGTTGTTTTCCTCGGTTCCAAGAAATCTGTAAAATCAATATCTACAGGTTTTTATATGATGTCACGACGTCATGATATGATTGATTATCTGTGATAAAATCTTACCTTTTAAGTTAATATGGACATGGTTTATCCACTGGTGGATTTTCGGGCCATCTCAATATGGTTCTGATCGACGAGTTAGATATATATCTACGGCGTACCCAGGAGAGTTTATCTCGATTGCTTTTGATAACGACGATTCATTAACAGTTAACTCGATCTTAGATTCAACACCAGTGATAGATTTTATCCAGCGTTCAATTTCTTCGTTGATATACTCGATGTCATAACTTCCCTTGGGGAGATATACTGTTTGCCAATCGGGAGTGCCGTCTGGCTTGTCTTTGTTCGCGAACACAATTGTGTTATTTGGTTGTTTACCAGCGAGTGATTCTGATCTGATATTAGGCCAAATGTAATATACTCGTAGTTGAGTTAGCGCGATTTGTTTTTACTGGAATCGGAGTTGGAAAAACAATGAAGAATTCAGGTTTGTTTGCCGTGATTGATATCATCGTTGTTTTCACCGGTGTGGTGTTCTCGACTATTCGTTGAAGTAATTCTTGAGGCGATGTAAGTGACATTATCTGCGACATTTTTGTTATCATCTACTTGTTTTTCTAATTTTGACATCGCGGAATCGTAGATGCTAACCATCGACGAGAATTCATCATCAGATATTATAGTATCATCGAGACTAGATGATATCATCACGGATATATGCGAATACGTGGTTGATGTTGAGTGCAATTTAACAGTGTAATCATGTAATTTACGTTGACTACACGATATTTTTTTGTGATAATTCCTAACACTCCTGTGATTGTCGTCGCGGCGGAAATACAGATTAGAACGACTACTGGAGCGATGATTTTCACCGAACAGAATATCACACCGGTTCCGGCGATTACTTCTGAAACCGAGTACACGATTAGATCGATGTAGACAATTCGTCTTCGATATATTTTACTTTTATTTGATTCTCCTCTGTGAAAGATTTTAGTTTAGTTAGTTTAGATTGTAATGCGCGGACTTGACCATATCGATACTGCTGAGTGATCATTATTTAATTAAGTTGTTACTTAAATCAACTACGAATTTTAATTACCATGTGATCGATGATCGAGCTAAATTTTTATCAGTAGAAGTTATCTGAAATCGTTCAGTTGATCCTTTTTGTATTACCGCGTTGATAATATTATTTACCCTGGCGGATGAGCTCAATGATATATTAAATTGCGACGGTGAAAATAATGTTGATCTGTATACACATTTAACCTCAGCATTAACATCAATAATAATATTTTGAGGTGTCCAAGCGAAGGATCCACGCAGTATCGAGTATCCATTATTGATATTTCCTTGATAAGTGATTTTAAGTTTATCAAGTGTGCTAATCGTACGAGGAAAATCATCTTCGATAGCTTCATGAGTTGTTTTAATATCATCGATAGATTTTTTTATTCTCTGTCAGTTTAATAGGAACCGTTGCGGGTTTTCCAAAGATTTTTATCAAGAGCTTCGTCAACCTTTCCAAACTTATTACGGAGACGTGAAAATTATTTATTTATGCTCATCATATTCAGCTCGCCCCATTGTTAGTTTATCGTCGATCGCTTTTACATCAGTGAGTTTGATAGAAACCACGGGTGGAATTCCAAAGAAACTATAAACAGGAGTTTGAATATTTTCAAAAACGTTTTGTAGCCTGTTACGTATATTTGATTTAAATTATTTATTTTTAAATGTCAGATCTAAATTTGTCATTTTGGGTTTAAAATTCATTAATTGGGAGATATCTATTCTGGAAAATTCAGGCTGACATAGACTCTAGCAGCAGAGGGGGTAACCAGACCAACTTTTTAGGCGTTAGATAGACTTTCTTCTTGTTAATATTTACTAGAAAGGTTTATTTGACAAACTGAGGCTTCCTAGTAAATATTTAATAACGGGGTCGATTCGTCAAACTAAGGCTTCCTTGTATGGTCCATTTGGCAAAAAAAAAGACACCCTGGTAGTTGGAATTCACCCCCGTTGCTGCTATGGTTAACAATTGTCTTTTTACGAGATTCAGTAAATGATTTTAACTAAATATTTTATCAAGTCCGACACGATATCGCGTCCATGGGTCTGATAAATTTATCGTCACGAATCCATGTTGGATTGGCTGAGCGCGACTAACGAAATTTCTAAATTGATTATAATCCATATCACCGCAGCACCAAGTTTTCTAAGAGTATGTGTATCAACTCCGTTAAACACACACAATAAATTGCAGTTATCTCTGATCACCTTCGGAATTTGTGTGTATCGTTGAGTGACATATATCACGTCGGTGTTTTTATGCCTACCTCTGGAAAATATCCTAGCGGGATTCTTTTTATTATCTAACATGATATCGTCGTATACGACTAAATTGTTAATATCTCCATCAATATTATCAATGCTCGGCGCTTCATCGATATCGGTTATAAACTCAATAATACCCTCGCCGGATTTTTCTACCGTGCTATCGTTAAAATCTTTTAATACATTGTAACATCGCTGATCGTCTACACTAGGAGCTATCAAATACAACTTGTCCCATTTCATCCATCTCGTTATTAAATTAAGTAACAGTTGTGTCTTGCCACTTCCAGATGGTCCGATTATAATCATTCTAATTGAATTCGGCAACATCGCATGATGTTTAATAGATTCCCGTCGACGGGTAGCTGAATAATCAATTACATTCATGTTATTATATATAAATTATGGATCTATATTGTGTGAAGTGTAAGGCGCGTACTGGTACAAATGACTTGACGACGATAACAACTAGCAATAACCGATCAGCACTTTCTGGTAAGTGTATACAATGCAGTTTAGATTTGTTTCTTTCGATAAATCAAAGAAATTTTGAAAAAAACGAGGAGGTGATATTGCAGCCAAGTTAACTAAACTTCTAGGGACACCGTTGGCGAAGTATCCAGGAGAAAAACACCTTCCAGGATATAGTTATTGTGGACCCGGAACCAGACTCGATATCAGACTCGATGATCTAAACCAACCTCGACCGGGTGAATATCCGATAAACGCCATTGATAAGGCGTGTCATGCTCATGATGTCGCTTATAAAAGCAATGATTAGGAAAACAGACATCTCGCAGATGTAAAATTAATTCATGCGTTGAATTCTATCACTGATATATCTTTCAAAGAAAAATTGGCTTCTTGGTTAGTAAAATCGGCTATGAAAGGTACATTGATGTTAGGTGCCGGTAATTAATAATAACATGGAATCTATTTACTATTCTCCAAGCGGATACTGGCGGGGTAAAGCAGCAATTGGTAAACTCGCTAGCGCCGCGAAGGTAAAATATACCACTTCGGCTAATTGGTTATCCAAACAGGCAATATGGCAAATTTTATCTACCGCCGCCTAAACAAATTAACTACTCGCATTTTGATGTGACCGTTCCCAATGAAGTTCATCAAGCTGATATATTATTTCTGCCGCATGATGGTGGTTACAAATACGCGCTAACCATAGTTGATGTTGCGAGTCGAGACAAACAAGCAGAACCGTTAAAAACAAAATCATCAACTGAAGTGGCTTCTGCGTTTGAAAGGATTTATCGAAGAGGTCCTCTGCGCTGGCCAAATCTATTACAAGCTGATCCTGGCAAGGAATTTCAAGGTGCGGTTCTATCAACGTTGACGAATCATAATATCGCGCTACGACGAGGACATACTGCACTACATCGCGATCAGGCAATTGTTTAACGATTTAATCGCACACTTGCGGAGCGGTTATTTTGATATCAATACGCGAAAGAATTTATTGAACATAAACGATCCCGTGAATGGGTCAAGAGATTACCAGCTGTGATTACTCGAACAATCAACATGAAACCTAACAACGCGATTAAAAAGAAGTATATACCCGTACAACCGCAAAAAGATTTTTCAAAACAACCAATTCTCGGTAATGTCACTGTGAGGTATTTATATGAACCAGGAGAGCTCAAAGGTGGTAAAAAACGGGCTACTGATCCTATTTGGAGTGTCACCGCACATAAAATATCCGGTATAACACGATCAACGGGTAGAACAGCAATCTATAGATTGGATTTAACTGCCCCTCAACGCGGATTTACTCGACAACAACAACAAGTGATACCCGAGGATACTCAATTACCACCACGTGGTCTTAACTAGCACCTCTTCGTCTGTTGCACTGAAGACAAGTCAGCATCACGTTATTTCTAGTATTGCCAACGCTACTATCTTTTCTGTCTACGGTAAATTGTCGAGAATCCTTATCCGAACAACACCAACTAATTATACAATTGCAACTCGCGCAGTGATTATTCTGTTGTTGCTTCAGTGTAATTATTAATTCAGCATCAATATCAAATTCTATATTATTTTTTTTATCCTGTTGTTTATAAACAGATAGTTTTTTTCTGATTATATCATCGCTGACAATATCATTGATTTTAGTGTCATTATCGTCTCCTGACTTTGTCAGGACAACTATTCGAAGTTGATTTATTCTTCGTACTCTGGATACTGCGAGATAAACTAAATTCGACCACTCGATGTGATTATCCACTATCCAAACAATTGTATCAGATATTGTCAATCCCTGTGAAGAATGTACTGTTGCTGCGTATCCTAGAGTCCATGGGGATTTATCAGCACGCAATGGATCTTCGACGACGCTGATATCAACCAGCACAATATCATTTAGCACTAAATTCTGCTTTCTTGACTCTGTCAAGCCTGGAATATCAACTTCATTATTCTGCTTTCGTGTATCCGAAGGTCTATAACACAACGGCACTGTAAGCGTTGCAAATTTTTCTTTATGTGTTTCAAATAACTTCATCTGAAGTGTGTCTCTGACTATCTTTCTACTTGCGATTATCAAATCGTTTGGTCTCCACTCTTCCCAGAAATCTTTCATGGTAGTTTCCGAAATTATTTCACGCGCTATCTCACATTGGATTCTATCAGGTTGTAATCTGATTTGTTGTTTGAATTCTCGTAATTGTTCATCAAGTGCTCTATGATCGGTGTTAATTTCTTCATAATAGTCTACGAAATTCTTTAGCCAATCACGTGGGGATAAACCGACAAATGGTGGTGGTTGGCCATGATCGCCGCACATGACGACCTTTGTATTCGAGTGCAATAACCACTCGAGAAACTTTTGTAATACATCTAATGACACCGTGCATATCTCATCCCAAATTATGACATCAGGGATAGATTTCTCACCCATTCGATCAGGAGTCCATTCGTCACCTTTCCATCGAAAGAAACTATGATAAATGCAAGCATTCACCCCTCGTTGTTTCATCTCTCTGGCAAGTCTGTGTGTTGGTGTTAACACAATCATGTTTGTGAAATCCATAAGATTTTTCCCACGAAATAACTCAATCGCACGAGTCGTCTTTCCTGACCCGCCACAACCGTTTAAATAAACTGTTTTATATCTACATACAGGATCAGATACCTGCGGTGCGTTAGATAGTTCTGAACACTGATTGCTTTTCAAATATTTATCCTCAATCGTAACATCTGCTGATTTGGAGTAATCACACGGTATTTCCCGCTTAATTCTCCATGATCCCCAACTCTCGTAGGAATTAATGAATTCGGCTACTGCATTACTGTGTTTCATGTCTATGTAAAATGAATCAGTGGCGACTCTAACTGCGGTGACAGGAAATCTATTTATCATCGAAAATAAATTGATAGAAGCATAAGCCAGCATAGATGCCCTCAAATGTGTATACTGAAGACTGCGTCTATCATTGTAAGTAACAATTGTACCTAATTTGGTTCCATCGGACAAGAAAGCGTCTTTACGATCGACATATATGCCTTTAGATGTTACATCCGCGATTATAAAATCGTAATCAACGCTATCCATAATCAACCGTGAAGAATATCGTTCATTGTCGTATTTTCCACCTTGAGTAAATTTACCAATTATTCTTCTACCAAGATCTTTTGCGTATTTGTTTCTGATTTCAAATAACAGTTTGGACCAATTAATGATATATTCTTCATCGAGATCGGGAAATTGTTTTCGTTGTTCGCTGATTATACTATCTAGATTAGGTTGTGGTTTCCAGACTTCAGTCTGTGCTCGATATGATATAATTGCTTCACTGACAATCAGCGATATCAGCATGCTACAATCGATCAAATAACGTAGTAACACTATTGGCATCCAGTGTTTCACAGAGATATATCTACCAATCCAAACATAACAGCACGGATGAAGTCCTTTAGCCACTTCAAATGATACCACACGAGCGAATCCGGTTAAATCAAAATCAGGTAGTGATCCATTAATCTCAACACGTGCCATCTCATGGGTGGGATGTCCAAATCGCTTGAAGTATTTAGCGCATTCTCCGTACCCGAGAAAACTCCCGGGAAACACGCGACTATATCAACCGAAATAATGGTTTCAGGGTTGTATTTTGATTTCCATAATCCGCCGTGGTTGTTTTCGATGCAGCTTGATTTGATGTCTGTGAGAATTTCAGCTCGTGTTGGTTTCCACGAGTTTCTCTTTCTTGCAAAATGAGCCGCAACTGACGAAATTGTAAAGCAATTTGTTAATAATTGTTCGTCGTCGAAATTCTTCGAGAAACTACTAGCTAGTTTTTTCATCTTGTCATGGAGGGCTTCAGTACGGTATAATTCTCCATTGGGTCTTACAAACTGATCAAATCCACCCTTGGGGTTTTCAGCACTGTGAAGTAACCACACTGACACCGGATCGTTTTTACTTAACTGGTAAATAGCATCGGACAATTTTTTCCCAGAGAATTCCGTGGAGAACTCCCCGGGTATATACATTACTGTTCGTGTTCGCGGGAATATTGTTAACGCAGATGTCTACGCGTGTTCATTATGATCAATAATTTTGATTGGAGCTCCTCTCGATTTATATTTCGGTTCGTATAATACTTCTCCTGTTATTGTCGTTACCGATATTGGAAATTTTAGTATTCGTTCTAACTCTGCTACATTTTGAATTGTCGCCCCACGCTGTTTCACTGTTAGTCCCCACTCGGTTATTTTTTTGCGTCTTAGATCAGTCAATTTGTTTCCCCGGGATGCATTTGTGAAGTGTTCTAATATTCGTTCTGCTACACAATTCATTCTTGACGAAGTCGATGACGAAGTCATCAATGACAGTTTCATGGTTTTTAGTTTTTCAATACTCGGTTTATCATTTAACGTATATATCCCATAAACAACTGCTGTTACAGGATAAGATCTCTCTTAGTACGGTTTGTCAAGTCCAGTCAGAATTCCTGGTTTGGAATCTTGACTCACAGTGACAGTTCTTTTATCCTTCAAGATGGGTTCAAATTTATCCCTGATAATCCAATCTTCAGTGTCTGAACGAATAATGAATTTTACTCTAACAAAATACTTTTTTCGCATAAGATGTGAAATTATCTTGGCTGCATTTTCGTCATTCATGGTAGCATCAACACTACCATGAATTCGAAATGTTGACCAACAGTGAGATGCTCCATTGCGCTTGAATTCATTAAAACAGTCGCTGATTTTACTTATCATAGTTCTATCACCTATTAGACTCTTTGGTTTATCAGAGATTCTATCGAGATTAAATTTAGCATTTTTCCAGGGCTTAATTTTTGATAATCTCTCGAACTCCTTCATGTTATAATTAAAACAAGTATTTAAAAAGAGAATTTATTATATAATGAATCATTGCAAATGGCTCATGATTGGATCAGTAACTCCGTGTAACAAATCATGCAGAAGGGAGTTCTGTGGGTATCATATGCAAAGTTTTCGTCGAGGAAGTAATGGACCCCTACCTTGCAGACAATGTGGGGTAGGATTGAGAGAAATATCACAATTGTCTTAGTTGTGGTGGCAAACGATACAGAGAGTTGAAGCGTTATTATGATAAACGAATTAAGGATTCCACTAAAAACTCCATCAATGAATCTGACAGTGTCAACGACAAGATCATAAGAACTCCACAGGATTACGTTCATAGATTTTCCAATAATATATCTCAACCAAATAATGAATTAGACAAACAAAGTATTATGTATATAAATGAACCCAGAATTTCAACCGCATCCAGTGATCAGTGATTACGAAGCGTCTCGTGACAGTATTGTCAGAAATCGTAGGCTGAAGAAGTCAGTTGGTGCTATGACTAATCAGGGGTATTTGGTGTTTGGCACCAGAAAGAAAACTTATCATAATCACCGATTCGTCTTCGAGGTGTTTAATGGATTGATCAAGGATGGTCATGTTATTGATCACATAAATGGGATTAAGACTGATAATTCTTTGAATAATTTACAAGCTGTTACACAAAGTGAGAATAATGCATCTGGGAAAACTTGTACTTATAAATCAATTGGGAAGAGACCTGTGAAATCATTTAATACGGCAACTAACGAGGAGATAATATTTCAATCAATGACTGCAGCCGGTAGATATTTCGGTATTTGTGAACCCTCAGTACGAAACGTTGCAGAAAATATAACCAAGATGGCGATTTAAAAAAAGACCGGGCAAAAAATACAGTTCGTTTATGTCTAATCATGTTTTGCATTATTCTATATAACACCAACGGAGATAACTCGTGTGTGTATATTTACAGCCTATGAAAGAGTTTTAGATCTCAATGGGTTTTTCCGATTATTTCTCAGTGGAAATATAATATATTTTATAAGAAAACGAATAAAATATTTAGTGTTTTACAAATAATTGTATTTTTTTTCTTCTTTCTTTTAAGTATTTGGTTTTGTTTCATACACGAAGGTATATGGATTCGTTCGTGGCTTTGTGATCGATCCATTGACGTCATCACACCTGTTCGTTATTGATTTAGATCTGCTTTGATATGAATTCCAAGAACTCTTATGATATGAATTCCAAGAACTGCTATGATATGTATTCCATGAACTGTTATGATATAAATTCCAAGAACTGATGTTATATAAATTCCAAGAACTGTTATGATATAAATTCCAAGAACTGTTATGATATGAATTCCAAGAACTGTTATGATATGAATTCCAAGAACTGCTATGATATGAATTCCAAGAACTACTATGATATGAATTCCAAGAACTGATGTGATATAAATTCCAAGAACTGATGTTATATGAATTCCAAGAACTGATGGCGATAATCCTAGAACGAGAATAGAGTTTGCAATGGAAAATAATATACGCGTAGAAGATATTCCCACGTTCCAACTACGCGGATATAACGTCCCAGTGATAAAACAATCTCTCAATGATGCCATCGATGAAGGTTTCAAAACAATCCATGACGCATGGAAGAAATTGCCACAACCACAAATAACAATCATCAAACATAATAATGACCCAGATGGCGGTGGTAGGTATTTTTAATAATCGAGGATTCAACTAATCCAGTCTATATGCGATGTCATAATGATTCACTAACGAGAATTAATTTCAAACTCACTGATAAGTCCAATAATCTAATTGATTTACAAGGTGAGGTTCTACAAATTAGTCTGTTTGTGAAGTCCTAAGGACTTTCATTGTTAACCATAGCAGCAGAGGGGGTGAATTCCAAGTACCAGGGCGTCTTTTGTTTTGCCAAATGGACCCTACAAGGAAGCCTTAGTTTGACGAATCGACCCCGTTATTAAATATGTACTAGGAAGCTTCAGTTTGTCAAATAAACCTTTCTAGTAAACATTAACAAGAAGAAAGTCTATCTAACGCCTAAAAAGTTGGTCTGTTAAGCCCCTCTGCTGCTACTCTATTTGCAAACAGCAGGTGTGGCCTCATTTTCTGGCATTGCTTCTATGGATAAATAAGCCTTTAAAAAAATTGGTTAATTTCAAGGTCAACCTTTTATTTTTAGTTCTTGAGGGGTGAGAAATGGCTGATTTTCTTCTGGTCATTCCATGCGTACGTCTTTTTATGATCGTACGTTCTTTCTTTAACCTTCTGTAAAATCACGTGATCCCTTGTTTACGTAAAAAACAGAGATATAAACCATGTGTTAGGAGAAAGCTATTTAGTAGATGTTGGGCTTTTATAATATTAAGTTGTGTCTTCTTTATGAGTTATTTTTAATTACCGTGTACTGTAAATTGTGTCAATTCGTTGGAGCAAGAGGAATTATTTTATTTATCTGGAAAAGAATATGTGCTCATAGACTTTCATTTGGATTATTATAAAAACAAGAACTAACTAAATCACGTGACATCGTCGTCCATATTGGATTACATCGTCAAGATTCGAACCGGTAACTATTAAGACATTTATTTATCAGGACTCTTGCAATTCCATTAGTGGATTATTTTTGTGAATTCTATATTGGATTATTTTTGGACTTGATTCTCTAAAACCGTAAGTTTATTTATATTCTCTTATGGAAATATTTGTACTTAATAAATTGATTTGTTAAAGTTTTACAAGCTTGTTAGTTTTCACTCTTTCTTTGTTGCTGATTATTCGAGCCTAAGCACGTAACATAGCCCAATAAACTGATTTATATGAGCGTCATATTCAGATCGTAGCGCTCTTAATGTATTCGTCGATGATATCTATTCGTTGTTCAACGATGTTAGTTTGCTATCGATGGTTGAATAAAGAACAACTGGTTTAATTTTATCTGTTGAATCAAACACCGCTTTGTAATTTTCAACTGTGTTGTCGAATTTAACTAAAATATCCTTGATGGAAATATTACTTGTTTTTAATTTACCCTGCCGGTCTTGAAATACAACTATTTCATCAGATGATACATCTACGAGATGCAATATTTCCGATAGCGCATCATTTATAAGTTTTTTTTACAACATCGAGTGAAACTCTTTTTGTTTTCTTTTCCAGTGAGATAGATCTACCCGAAATATCTATCATTATACGCTTAATATCTATTTAAAACGTTATCACTGGTGTATTCACGTACAATTTTATGAGATAGTTTGGTAGATTTTGAAATTGCGGCAAGAACATTAATATCTTCTCTAACACATATAGGAGGGTCGGTTATTGTCTGCGTAGGTAACGTTGAGTACCAAACAGGGATTGTTGCCCCGTGGACGTATTTGAGAAATTATTTAGGTGGTGCTAATCCAAAAAAGTCAAAATGTATAATTGATCGTGGATCAATTGCATACGCGACCCAATGAGTTCCAGGTCCGGTGTTATCATTTAATTTAATTATGCCGGTTTCAGGATTTGACGGTTGATTTGGTAATTGATCATTCATAAAAACACCTCTGAAATTCTTTATACGAGATTTGTTTTTTTCCGCGGCGAGTAAATCAAAATTTGACACTGAAGCTATGAACGAATGCTTCCTGGGAGTCTCAGCTCCGCTCCGTACCGTGTGAATCGACTGCCTGGTAATCTCAGACCCAATCCTACGGATCGCCCCTTTTTTGTATCCGTGTCTGGTAGCTTTCTTTATTGCCATTCCAGCAGCGGTACCAACATCACCTAGCGCGGCAGCTTTAGAGACAGCGGGAGCCGTTGCGGAAATCAACGCAGGAATCTCAGTGAGGAGAGGAAATATACCTTTTGATCATATTTTTAACCGCGGTGGGAACAAATTCAGAACACCGGTGTTTGATTTTAGCACCTTATGATTAAGCTGAGTTTTAGTCAATAATATCTTATTTGGTCCACCATTAGCAATTTGTTCTCGTTTTAAAGTTATTTTTGCACCACATCTACTGGCGTTTATTAAATTTAATTTCTTTACTTGACCGAGAGTCAATGTGAAGTATAAAAAAAATGGGATACAATGTTCGAAAATCCAATTATGATATTTGTAGGCCAGTATCAACATTTTGCTCACGTCCCATAAAACACCACAAACGATAAAGCGCGTGGGATATTTTTTTATTGCTGTAATCAAGCAGAATATCATCGGAAAGCTTCGACTGGAACCGATTGGAACATTTTATTATATAATTGTCGATCTTAACCATGATCTTGATGATATTGTCAAACCGCTACCAGCGATTAAACTCGCTGTAATACTTCTTTGTGATTCACCATCTTGATTTATCAATGGCGCTAGTTTTGGTTTACTATGTTATTTACTACCTTGCTGACACTTGGTGGCATAAGTTCCATAGATGGCAGTTTTACTGGTGTTGGTTTTATTTTTCGTCCAATCAGCAATATTAGTTTTTCCTTAGAGGTATTAAACGCGCTACCAGCAAGATCACCAATGGTTCCTATACCTTTATCGCGAATAACACCGATTGCTTTCATTGATAATTCTTTGGCGATAGGCATTATTTTCGGAGAGATTCTTGTGAATAATTCTCTGATAATATAATCAAGTCCATCTCCGTAGTATACTTGATAAACTGGCAACCGTGAATGTACTATGTATGAGCTAGTTGGTTTGTCGTGATTACGATGTATGATCATTTTATTTAAATGCTATTTATTTAATCGGGTGACAACAATCAGTCACTATGGACTCATCAACTAACTCATTGATAAATTCGTGATATACACCGATGTCCATGATACCACCTTGAAATAATCGTCAGCAGATATCAGCGGCCTCATTAATTATTTTGGGAGAATTATTTCCAGCTCGTTTACCACCGATGAGAACTTCAAATCGCGCTATATCAGCGAGAATATTATTAGGACAGGGAACAAGATCACTACCATAAGTTCCAGATAGAGTTACACTCTGAGAAAATCCCCTTCCTTTACTTTTTTTCAACAAGATTGAGATCAACGAGTCGATCTTGGGATGGTTGAAGATCCTCTTGTTTTTTGTTTTTTTTTTGGTCTCCATGTTTGTCTCCCTTTTGGTTTTTGACGTTCTTCTATTTGTCTTTGACGTTCTTCTATTTTTGTTATATCATAATCAGTAACACCTTTTATATATTCTTTATAACTCATTTCACTCTTATTTATACGACCAATCCCCTTGTTTATTTTATAAACCCAATCAATCCAATCATCACGACCAATATGTTTATTATATCCCTCGCGTAAAAAACTAGTTCTTGAATAATAGCTGTTGACAGCAAAATCACCAAAAGGGAGATAATCTTTAGGTTTTAATACCCGAAACTATTTTTTTAATTTTTTTAGCCTCATCTTTTGCCAACAAAACTCTCTTGTTTTTCGACGATATCAACAACTTGAGGTCCGAATAGAGCCCTTTTTTGTAGCCGTAGGAGCCTTTTCAATCCCTGTAGTTACAGGCTTAAATAATTGTTCTGTATCAGTGACAAAATCAACCTGAGCTTCTTGACGCGCTTGTAATTTATTTTTCTGAAAGAATCTCTCACCGAGATAAACTTTTTAATCGCGGTTAATCGTTCTCTAATTAATCTGATTGTCTGTGATTCTCCTATCATTATTGTTATAACGACAATTTATTCTTCGCAGCCCAATCACACACGATTTGGACTTCAAACATGCAAACGCGATTAGCAAAAATCACACTAGGGTGAAGTTTGTAAGGTCACCAATTCGCCATTTTTATACAAGTAGAAACTAATAATAATAAAAGTTATTTTAACAAAATAACGCCTGCATAAAAAAGGTGGGCAGACCTACCCTGCTGCTCGTCGAAACGGCTCTTTATTGAAATACTCTATATGTTTCATTACATTCAAATATCAATCAACATTAACTTAAATTACAGATATAAGAGATACATTATAAAACTACGATATTCCATTACTTACTAACATCAAATATATATGTATGATTTCTACCGTTTTTAATATAATACAAGTAATTAAATATCAAATAAATTCACCATGGCTGAAGAATCTAACATTCAATATTTGATACTGTAATGGTTACGCCGCTTCCCTTTTGGGGTGGGGATGCTCCAAATTTATTTAAATTAATACAGAAGATCCACCATGGCTCGTTTTTGTCAGAAATTTAAGTAGTGATAGAGAGATGCAAAGCTATGAGCCCCAAGTCAGCGGTGCCGACAGTTAAATTAATGAATACACAAATTTAAATTTTAAATAACAACAATTTAATATAATTCAAACAGTACTCTCTCAAATACAATTTAGCTAATATCATATCACTCAACCAAGTGAAGACCTAGTTCATCCTTTGAATTAGTGTGTGAAATGTTCTTTCTGTCCTGAGTCCTACTCATCTGTATGTTTCTTCTCTTTTCCTTTGTCTATCTCCATTCTCCCAAAAACTTCTCCCTCTGCCCTTCCTTCTCCCTTTTGTTCGCCAGTGACTCAGACTAACTGCTGGGGTAGTTCCCTCTGGTCCCTCGAACTTCTTCTCTTTTGTCTCCCAGAGACTCAGACCACAGCACTGAGTACTTCCCTCTGGTCCCTAAAAGCTTCTAAAGATATATACACGGACATTAGCAAAGCATATTCCTTTTGCTAAGTAACTCATACTAACATTAATATCATCAGATAGGCCATTACCGTTTCTGGTCATGCATTAGTGCCCATCGAAATACACATTATCCCTGCTATATTATATACAAAACAATATCATAATCAGACGCATTTCTGTACATTGCACTTCTACAAGTGTACACAGATATATACATCCATGCTCTGATATATCCAAACACATGATACTCCTACAAGTATACACAAATAGACAAATTCCTATACGAATGTTGCACACCGCAACATTATACAAAGTTTATAATTCAGTTCAACATTTGCAAATCTATAATATCAAATGAATAAATGCATAAGGTTACTACAGATTAATAAAATAACGAATTACAATATTAATTCTACACATCACATTGCTCATATCTCCAAATACGGATCTATATCAAACACTACGAATGAATCAAACTACGATGGTAATTTTACGTACTCAAATATATAGGTATACTGCAATAATTAAAGTACACTTACTTTGCAGTAATATTTCACAACAATCGAACAAATATCAACTTACCTGTTTCGAAGCTTCTATTATTCCCAGAACAATACTTCCTCCAATACGAATGTTCTCGGATTAGTTTATCTTCATTCCGTCCTGCAAAATAATTGTAATTCTACTAACGTTTTGGTTCTCAAAATGGTATATTTAAAGTTAAGATTCTAATGTTTGGCACGCCTAACTCAATTCGAATTGGAGGTTGGTTCCTAATGATCAGACATCGCCCCTCCCAAACATCTGTCAAAGATATTTACGATACAATTTGATGATCCATTGTTCCAAATAAGAAATCGTCGCTTACCCGTGAACAATGTTACGTAACTGACTTTGGCAAAAATAAACCACGCGTCTCTAGTTTATGGCTATGTCAACTAACTGGCTGTTTACCTTATACATTTTGTCGGCGAGAAATTATAGCCTCAGGGTTTAACATACCCATGTTGAAATCTAGGTTCCTCTTATCACGTGACACCTACTACTACTGCAATCATTTAGTAGAAATATATTTTACTTAATCTAAAATGCCAACATATTAAACTCCAATACATTAGTTTAAAGAATAGTACAGAAATATCAAAATAATCTTATGTTAGATTAACATCTTAACACTAACAATTCCTATAGTGGATAGAACATTGTACGTAGACAGTATCTTACCTGTAATGATACAAGTCTCTTTTGAGTTTCAACGAAACGGCTGGTTCGTTCTTATATCACTGCTTTTTATATACCCCCAGCTCTTTTGTTTGGCCAGAATTTAAATGTGAGGCTTCATCGTATTTTACAGCTTTCTCATAGTGACTTAGTACTTATTAATCAGTAAATTAGCTACATCAGCCTTCTTAATTAATCACGAGGTATCTCTAGTAGTTATTTGTCCATACCGAGGGTACTTTTACTGACCCCAAGATCCAAGATAATTCGTTCAGCGATTTATACCTAGTGCTTACTTTGTACTGCTGGTATCAGCTAATTGAAACGGATAATCAGTTGATGTACTGCTAACTCTCTGGCTCTATCTCTTACGATTATACAGATATCCAACACATGTAGTTACAAAATGTCTAGCAGGCATATAACTACTTACGCCTGCGTAAGTACATTTATGGGTGGTGTGATGAGGTTGGGTCTAGACTTTACCTTAATATGTGGGAACAAAGAGCTGGGCTGGGAAGGGTCAATCAAATTGCCCCCTGTTGGTCACATGGGTTCATTGGCCAATCAGGGGTCAGGGCCTGCAAACGCGCAAAGTTACTTGAATGGTAATTAGCGTCCTTTTCAACTTAACTGCAAGGCTGTAGAGACGCTATCCTGGTTCCAGGGAATTATTTGAAGCGGAATTTTAAGTCCCACCTCCGCCCCTATACAACCAACCTGTTTATATATTGGTTTATGTCTCATGGTAGTCGTTTCTCAATTTATCTTGTATTTGTTTACAATTTTAAGCACTTGATTGTTATTATATATGTTGTAGTTTCACATTTTATCATTTCGCATAATATCGTGTTTATATGTATACAATTTCAAGTACTTGATCTTTAATATGTCTGTAAGGGCGGTCAGAGCCCAAAAGTTCAAGCACTTGAGTTTCATTATGTATGTAAAGTATGCATTTGTTCGTGTTCGCTAATTCGTTTTAGAGTCACAAAGACTCACAATCCTGTTCTTCTATCACTAATTTCTTAAACAACTAACTTGATAAACCGCCCCGGTGATCGAGAGTTTTACCTTAGCTTATAAGGGCCTAATCTTTATTATAATAGTATATAGTTGTAATAAATAGAATTACATGTAATCAATCTCAATATATGTTAGTAGAAAATTAAAAATTACTTTTAATATAATTTAGAGAAAATTTCAATCTGATTACTTTTTACTAAACATTCAGTTTGTCCTAATGCTTTTATCAGAGGCGTAGCGTGGGGGGGGGGGGGGGGGGCCAGAGGGTGACATGTGTCCCCGGGCGCCAAAATGGGCTTTGAAATAGGTTGTATGTGGAATTTTTGTGATGTGACGGTATCCACTATGCCCCTATGCATTAGTTTTTTTCTTCTCTTTAATAGCCGTTGGCGTTACATTGGGTGATGTTGATTTTATTGATGACAATAATGGGTTTCAGAGTTGAGGGGGGACGGGGCGTAACAATGAATCTTGTCCCGGGGCTCCAAAGACTCTAGCTACGCATCTGACGTTTATAGTTGTGACACAGTCCACTAAATATGTAAGTTATATTTTTTTTCTTTCTTTCTTCCAGCCGCCATTGGAATCCCGCAAGGTCTGTGCTGGACAAGGGTGTAGATGGCCTTCATATTAACGACGTTTCTCTTGACTCGATAGTGACGTCATCACGATACATTGGTTTTGGTACGGAACCGCTGGTACCACCCATCCAAATCTCCTCCACGTACAAGATCAAAAGCGTTGATGAGTACATACGCATTCTTCAAGAGGTACTAACAGCCAAAGTTTTACAAAGAGGATGTTCTTTAGTTATCCAATAAAATTACTTAATTACCTTGATTTGTTGTTTGCTTCCCCATTCCTCTCGCATTTTGCGGCTCTTGGCAAAGACTCGTAACAACTGATTTGTTCCCTCTCCAAAGGGCTTACTTGCTCGGAACATCTATAGAACCATTCTGTTTCACCTTGTTACGAACTTTTGACCGTAACATATTATAACAAACTGTAACGATATGAGGAAGAAAGGATTCTAAAAATTCCACCAACATCGCCAATTTAGAATGTGTTCTTAAGCTTTTCTGCTTTTGTGCGTTGTTAATTGTTTACACTGTACTGTAGGATTATCAGTTACACAGTAATGTTATTGTTGGATTATCAGACGCGAGAAACACTTGTTTATTTTGTTACTAAGCAATGTTGTTTTGTTGTTCAATAAACCATGCAAGATGACAGGCGTGAAAATTTATTTTTCCACTGCTGACATCTTAAGCAGGATGCAATAAGAAATAACAGGCAAGATACACAAATTAAGGAACAAGTAACTCTGTGCAAATGTAAGCTTTATATATTCTGTCGTTTTAGGGTGGCTATATTTACTCCCGCCTGGGTCACATGAATTCCGATGCAGTGGAGGCAGCTATTAACGCCATTGAACAAGGGGCGGGAACACTTGTCTTCTCGGCGGGAATGTCGGCCATCAGCGCCGCCATGTTTGGACTCCTTAAAGCTGGAGATCACATGGTATGTTAGGCTAAGAGAAAGACATTCTACGAATTGCAAGTCGCAGCCAACTTGTCCCTATCGTCAAATATCAAATAATAAAAGCTAGGTTAGGAATGCTAGCCATGGTGAAATACAGCGAGAATCGAATTACAGTAGGGATCGAATTGCAGCGTGATGAATTACATTGGGGATTGCATCAAAGTTCCAGTAAAGTCTAACTTTTGCAACTCGCTAAAATGGTATACTCCCATGTTTTTGCATATATCAATATGATTGACATTTCAATAATTGTTCATTATGGTCAACATTATTTCAAAAATACGTGTTTTTAAAATCATTTTTTAAAACAATTCTTTGCTATATATCCGTGTTTGTAGAACAAGAAATAAATATACCCAACTAATTACGTGTTGTTTTGCATACCTGCGACAGCCGAATAAGTGGTTCAACAAATATGATAGAAATGGATTCTTTCAGAAATGTCCTATTCATCCAGCATTATAAAATTTGTAAAGAAAAAATGAAGTTTTGTTTAGTGAAGATGATTTATATTAATACTATGGATATAATGAACGAATAGAATTTAATATTTTGTGTGGATGATGATAATCTGTTATTGTTATATTAATCCGTTACATATTTCTCTTTTATCCGAAAGGTCGCTTGCTATCCTTGCTATAGTGCCGCATTTGATATCTTCGACAAAATAATGACCAAATTTGGAGTGGAGGTTTCGTGGGTACCTTCTGGATGTTCGGTAGAGGAGTACAGGAAAAGCGTCAAAGAAAATACGAGGGTAGGAATATCTTTTTTGTCCCAATGGAGTACATAGGTAGATAAGCCGCAGCTTGATTTAGATTGGTACTGTACTTTTGGGTGGACATCGCCCACTAGCAACAAATTGAAAACAAAATTAATACATTGTTAAATTGAATTCAGGCCTTGGCTGTATGTATGTATGTATGTATGTATGTATGTATGTATGTATGTATGTATGTATGTATGTATGTATGTATGTATGTATGTATGAGATGACATAGTTTCAGATTTTAAATTAGTACGATTATATTCTTGTGGGCCTTCACCCACCCACAGTTATTACAAAACTAAATAATTACATTGATAAATTCTAGTTTCAGCTTTCTTTATATCTATCTACTGTATCACAACTGCAGAATTTTCACATTTATATTTTAAAAATTAATTAGTACGATCGTTTTTCCAATAAGTGAAAATGATCGCAGAAATTCTAATTCTGGCTCTGTATGTATCATCTTTTGTTGTCCTAGGTCAAACAGACTAAGATACACGGCAAGTGCATTTAAAATTTTTTTTTTAAAATGACTCATCATTAAAATTCGTTATTGCTGTGTATAAACACTCCCGTGTATAAAATCAAATAATTCCTCAGTCCAATTTGTTGCTATTAGTAATAATTGTATAACTCTAGGACCAAAAGTAAATTTTCTTTCAGCTGCAGGTCGTAATTTGCAAAGACTTTGCCCATCAAATTTTTAGTCTTTAACATTTAGTTCATGTACGGTTTGGTTAATCTACAAATTATCATGTTATTGGGTTACCTTCACTAAATTTATTAAAACATAATTGATTGGAGTGATATTTTTATAATATTTACATGATTATGTTAAGTGATTCAAATATGCATTTTGTGAGCATCTGCATTTTCTTTTATGTTGATTCGACACCGAATTCCTTGTTACACATTAGCTAACATAAGGCAACTATCCTGTAATCTGTTAAGAAATGTACATCTTAAATCAAGCCGAATTCAGATTGTTTCCTTTTAAACAGTATTAAAACTAACAACTTGTGTGACTTTTGCTTGCTTTCATTGTTCATCAAAGAAATAGTTTCTTTTTACCTTTTAGCAACTGTTGTATCAATTGAAAACACTAGTGGTTTGCCATGTGCAAACGTCGTATGAACTGAAAACATTGCGGATATATCATGATTGGCAGTTCATGTGTAGTGACTCGGATTTTTATACTGAGGTTATAAAACATTCTCGATTATTTTACGTACTTTTTCACAAATTATCAAAATATCCTGCAAGCTCATTCAAATAAAATCAGTTGTGAAATTCGTTAAAGGTCTTTTTCTAGTTAAGTGGTCGTTAAAAAGAGCAATTTCATTTCTCTAATCGTTATTTATCGATTGAGAGAATTTTCGGGGTGTACTCATATCGTACTCGAGACGAACGTTTTCCGGTTCGTGGATCTCATCTTCTACCACAGCGGCGGTTTTTGCAAACTTCATGTTCGATCTAAAATGCCGTGGAAGAGAGCATATATAATAAACAGATGAAATTGAAATACCGTGGACACTATAACACCAATAACTGGATAAATTGAGATACCGCGCAAAAAATACTGATAGATGGGGAAATTTGAAATATCTTTCGAAACACCGATAACAGTGGAAATTGACATCGAAGATCGGAAAGTCCAATGGCATTCTAATCTGTCTTACCAAGCACAATAACCTATAGCTCAGAACCTTGTAGACCATCAGCTATTACACCTCTAATATTACTACTGCTGTAGCGATTGTTGTAGTTATGATCCAAATGTGAAACCGTTGCCAGTTTTCATTTGTATGTTTGAATGCAATCAGTAGCCCATGTTATAAATTTCATGCTGATTAATAAACAGTGTTCTCTGTTAAATAGCAGTACGTGGTTGATTTACATTGCCAAGTTTATCGAAATATTCGTTTTTAACGCCCTATGAGTGAATAAGACATTAGTTGGTTACCTATATTCGATTGAGTAGAAGAGGGGATGAACCCTACAACATTGTTAGAGGCGTCTGTTTGTCAAACCAAGGTCTCCTTCAAAACCGAAAAAAAAAATAATGTGAAAAAGCAGAACTAAGGCTTCTGACCAACGGAGACGCATATTCGTTGTCGCGCCCTCTCTGCTGCTAGGGTTTGAATCGAATATTTTCTCAAGTCCGATACGATATCTTGATCTAAGGTCATGTAAATTTATCGTTATAAATAAATGTGGGACAGACTTAGCATGACTAAAGAAATTTATAAAAAGATTATAATCTATATCACCGCTGTACCAGATCTAATGAATATTTCTAAGTGTGTAAGTATCAACTCCATTAAACACAGCAAGAATATTGCAATTATCCCTGATCATTTTTGGAATTTATGTATATCGCTGGCTTACATAAATCACATCAGTATTTTTGTCTGTCTTGGGAAAATATTCTAGCAGGGTTTGATTGTTTATCCAACATCACATCATCGTACACACCTAAATTGTTAATAGATCTGTCAATGGAGTCAACACTCGGCGCTTCATCGATACCTGTGATACATTCAATAACATCAGCATCTTCATTTATCGTCTCTGCATTTTCATTAAAATCTTTAAACACATTGTAACATCTTTGATCATCTACAGATGGAGCAATCAAATACAGTTTTTTATCCCACTTTATCCATCTCATTATTAGATTAAGTAACAGTTGCGTCTTGCCATTTTCAGACGGTCCAATTATAATCATACGAATATCATTTGGTAGCGCAGCAATATGCTTAACAAGTTCTCGTGTGTTGTCGCCGAAAAATCAATTACATTCATGTTATTATAAATAAATTATGAATCTATATTGTGTTAAATGTAAGGTGCTTACCAGCACAAACGACTTAACAACAATTACAACAAAAAATAACAGATCAGCGCTCACCGGCAACTATGCATAGTGTGGTACTTAGAAATTTCGATTTTTTTCTGCAAATTTAAAAACACGAGGAGGTGATATTGCAGCAAAATTGACAAAACTCTTAGGGACCCCATTGTCCAAATACCCAGGAGAAAAACATCTTCCAGTATATAATTACTGAGGCCCTGGAACCAGACCCGATATCCGACTTGACGGCCAAGACCAACCAAGACCAGGTGAATATCCGATAATCGCTATCGATGAAGCATGTCATGCTCATGATTTTGCATATAAAAGTAGCAATCTGCAACATAGTCATATCGCAGATGTTAAATTGATTCACGCGTTAAATTCTATTACGAATCAGGGCCGGCGCTTCCGCTAGGCGAACTAGGCAATCGACTAGGGCGCTGGGCTAAGGGTTTATTTCATGATGGGCGGGTGGGGGAGGGCATGAGTGGAAGGGGGGGGGGGGCGCCAGTTATCTGATCTCACATAGGGCACCAAAATGCCTGGCACCTGTGCTGTTACGAATAAATCTTTCAATGAATCATTAGCTAACTGGTTAGTAAGATCTACGATGAAAGGTAAACTGGTATTAGTTAGTGGTAATTAATATTTTTATGGAATCTACTTTTTCATTCCCCAAGAGGATACTGGAGGGGTAAATCATCATTGAATAAACTCGCCAAAGCAGCAAAAGTCATAGAAGTTACTGCATCAGATTGGTTATCAAGACAGGCGATATGGCAGATTTATATACCACCGCCTAAACAAATTCATTTTGCACATTTTGATGTCATCGTTCCAAATGAAGTTCATCAGGCGGATATATTATTTCTGCCGCATGATACTGTCAAAAGAAGGACTTACAAGTACGCATTAACTGCAGTTGATGTTGCGAGTAGATGCAAAGAAGCTGAGCCACTAAAGACCAAGACGGCATCACAAGTAGTTTCTGCGTTTGAACGAATTTATTGACGAGGACTTTTGCAATGGCCAAATCTATTACAGGTTGATCCTGGCAAGGAATTTCAGGGTGCAGTGTTATCATTAATGAAGCATCATAATGTCACCATCTGACGAGGACGTACTGCAAAACACTGCGATCAGGCAATTGCTGAACGATTTAATCGAACACTTGCTGAGCGATTATTTGGATTTCAATACGCGAAGGAATTTATTCAAGACAAGAGATCTCGTGAATGGGTTGCAAGATTACTAAGTGTGATAGCTGCGTTAAATAATGAAATTACTCAAACAATCAATATGAAACCTATTAACGCGATCAAGATATATATATATATATATATTGCCATATATATATAAACCCACACAAAATGATTTTTCAAAACAAAAAATACTCGGTAATGTGACTGTAAGATATTTATATGAACCAAGTGAACTTGAAGGTGGTAAAAAAAAAGAGCTACTGATCCTAATCGGAAAGTTACCGCACATAAAATATCTAACATAAGAAGATCCACGGGTAGACCCGCAATCTATAGATTAGATTCAATTGCTCCCCAGCGTGGATTTACACGTGAACAGTTACAAGTGATACCCGAGGATACACAATTATGGCCACCTCTGCGTTTATTACTCTCTAGACATGTCAGCATAACATTTTCTCGTGTATGACCACGACTGCTATCTTTTCTGTCTGCAGTAAATTGTTGTGGAATTTTGTCTTTAGACCAACACCATAGCAGTATACAATTACAGCTCGCGCAGTGATTATTGTGCTGTTGTTTAACATCATTATAAATTCAACAGCAATATCAAAATCTATATTATTTTATTTGTCGCTTTGTTTATAAACAACGAATTTTTTCTGATTATATCATCGCTGACAATTTCATTGTTGCTGGTGTCATTAGAATCTAAAACGACTCTACGAAGTTGATTTATTCTTCTAACTCGTTACACTGCGAGATAAACTAAATTCGACCACTCAATGCGATCATCTACGATCCAAACAAGTGTATCAGAGATGGTTAACTACTGAGAAGAGTGTATCATCATTGCGTGTCCTAGCGTCCAGAGAGATTTGTCAACGATCAATGTATCTATGACAACACTGATATCGACCAAAACAATATAATTTGACACGAGAGTCTTTTAGAGTTTTTCTGTTTTCCCAGGAATATCAACTTCAATATTTTGTCTTCGTGTATCAGCTGGTCTATAACATAACGGCACTGGCAGAGTTGGAAATGTTTCTTTATGTAATTGAAACAACCGCTGTTGAAGTGTATCTCTATCTTTCTATACTTGCCACTATCAAATCGTTTGGTCTCCACGCTTCCTAAAATTCATTTATATTTGTTTCTGAAATTATTTTACCTGCTATTTCAGATTGGATTTTATCTGACTGTAATCTGATTAATTTCTTGAACTCGCTTAATTTTGGATCGAGCGCTCTATGATCGGTATTAATTTCTTCATAATAATCGTCAAATTGCTTCAGCCAATCATGTGGAGACAAACCGACAAATGAAGGTGGTTGACCATGATTGCCATACTATATCACAGCAGTATTTTTGAGTAAGAGCCAATCAAGAAACATTTTTAATATATCCGACGACACTGTGCATATCTCATCCCAAATCATGATTTTTAGAATATATTTCTCACCCATTCGATCAGGTGCTCATGCGTCACCCTTATACCGAAAGAAAATGTGATAAGTGCGGAAATTAACTCCTCGTTCTTTCATCTCTCTGGCAAGTCTGTGTGTGTGTGTGTGTTAGCACAATCATGTCTGACTTCTCCCCAAATAATTCGATCACTCGTGTTGTTTTTCCAGAGCCGCCACATCCGTTTAAGTAAACGGTTTTATATCTACATACTGGATCGGATAACGAAGGTGCACTCGATAGTTCTGATATTTGATTATTTGTCATGTAATTATCTTCAACCGTAACATCTGCTGATTCAGAATAATCATGCAACATTTCTTCTTTTATTCTCCATGACACACAACGTGCATCAGAATTTGTCAAACGAGCCACTGTTTCTTTATAATTGCTATCTATATAAAATGAATCCGTGGCGACTCTTACTGCAAATTCAGGAAATCTACTTATCATCGATATCAGGTTTATAGAAACATTAGCCAGCATAGATGGTCTTAGACGTATATACTGAGGTGATTCGCCATCGATGTAGCTAATAATTGTACTAAAGTTTGTTCCATCGGACAAGTAAGCATTTTTACGATTGACTTATATATCTTTAGTTGTTGCATCCGCGATTATAAAATCGAATTTAGCGTCATCTAGAATTAATCTTGAATAATGCCGCTTGTGACCATATGCTCCACCTTGGGTGAATTTACCGATTATTCTTCTACCGAAATCCTTTGCGTTTTTATTATTGATTTCAAAAATCACCTCACATCGTTTAACAATATAGTACTCTTCGAGATCAGGACCATTTTCCTTGTAATCGTTAATAACTTTATCAAGACTATCAGGTGGTGGTAACTAAACCTCAGTCTGCGCTCCATATGGTATAATTGCCTCCCCGACAATCAGCGATATCAGTATTTTACAATCGATCATATATCGTAATAATAATATTGGTGCCCAGAATTTTTCAGAGAAGTGTCTACCAAACCAAACAGAACAAATCGGATGCAGCCCTTTAGTACTTTCAAACGATATTATACGAGCGAATCCGGTTGGATCAAAATCGGGTAGTGGTCCATTTATCGCCACTCGTGTAATCTCTTGTATGGGATGTCCAAATCGTTTAAAATACACAGCGAAATCTCCATACCCAAGGAAACTTCCTGGATAACACGCAACCATATCAACCGAAATAACATTTTTAGAATCATATTTGGTATGCCATAATCCGCCGTGTCTATTTCTACATAACTATCTTGAACATCTGAGAGAATTTCAAATCGTGTTGGCTTCCACAGATTTCTCTCTTTGGCGAAATAAGCTGCAACTGACAGGACTGTACAATATATATACATATATATATATATATATATATATATATATATATATATATATATATATATATATATATATATATATACCGGTATATATATATACATATATATATATATACCGGTATATATATATATATATATATATATATATATATATATATATATATATATATATATGCGTGTTTGTGTGTGTGATTCAACAATTATCTTTTTGAATATCATTTGTTATTCTATATATTTGTTTCACGCAGTTGCTATACGGAGAGACCCCCTGTAATCCAACCATGGCTATTTTAGACCTGGAGGAGTTTGGAACGCTGGGAAAATCCCTAGGGGACAATGTCCTAACTATGGTGGACGGCACTTTTGCAAGTCCATATCTGCAACAAGCCATGAAATATGGCATTGACATCTCTTTTAATAGCTGGTAATGATACTATATTTTACGATAATTTTTCTTTCCAATTTTCCTGCAAATAATCATCTAGAAATTTTATTTTATTTCCAGTTTTCCTTTAGATCAAAAGTCGCTTAGAAATTTTTATTTTATTTCCAGTTTACTTTTAAATCAATAGTCACCTAAGAAGTTTGACTTTGGGCCGCATATGAGTTTTTGAGTTTGTTTTGGCTTGAGAGATGTATCTTATTTCATTCCAGATATGTATGTTGTTATACCTGCCGTTCATGTATTTACAATGATTTTTTTATTGTTTTCTTTGACCTCTTTCTTTTCGACCAATGGCAGAGCAGTGTGGGGTTTTTTAAATTCTGTTTTTTTTTTAAATTTCTTTACTCATTTCTCGATGACTGATGACTTGTTATGTAAACTAGTTGTGCATGATCTAATTCGATATTCAAATCGACAAACAAAAACTTAGAAGCACCAAAAGGGTTTCATCAACATAATCGTATTTTATTATATCGACTAAAAGCTTGAAGTCCTTTCGAAGTCTGATAAAAAATCAGTAAAGAAAGACACGATAAATTTAAATAAAAATCCAGGTTCACTAAGGGAAATATGTCAAGATTAACATAACAATATCTGTACCAAATTTATGTTTAAATGTATGTTATAGAGTTTGTACCCATGATCACCACCACCACTTAAAAAAAACCCCGCAAAATCGAGTAACCTTTTCCGGTATTAAGACAGACTTAGTATTTCCAACTTTTCTTTGAAGAATATGATGTTTCTGTGTCTGCCGTTATCTAACCGCTTTCTACAAACTCGTGCTTTTGCTTCCTGTATATTTTATTTTAGCCGAACATAATGTTATCATTAAATGTTTTTAGAATGTTATTTGAATGTCACTTTGAACTTTTCAAGTTAATTTGTTTGGAAAACTGCCATTGAGACTAGCGAAGATGGATGAAAACACGAGCATACACATGGTCCAATTTGTTTAACCACAAGGTTCTCGATACTGTATACTGATCCAGGAGTCGGTAACCTACAGTGCGCGTGCAACAAGTTGTCGCGTCAAGGTGTTTTGTGTGACACGCGAAAATTAACAAAAATCTAGATTTTAACAGTGTTACTCTCTTACTAGTGGCACCCGGTCGTTAATTTTGTAATTTAATCATGAAAGAAGTGACAGACTATGTATTCTGATATATTTATGTTACCTAGTGTAATAACTTTGGAGTAAGTGTTAGTGAATTTGAACCATGCTTGGGTCGTTAGTAGTGATTTTGGGTACAAGCCGAATGACTGTCCCTGTAGTAACATAGTCCATATTAAAATTCAGTAGTGTATACAAGTAGTGTGATTGAAAAGGCAGCATTTATGGTTGGAAATCAGTAAATTATAGAATGGAATCAATAAGTTGGAACTTGGTAGGTACCGTTTATGTGGCCATAGTGGAAAATTGGCGTATGTATATGAGTGTGATACGCCGGAAATTCTGTGGATGGACTGGCCTAGGGTCGCGCAGTTAAATATTTCCCAGTTAGTAAGGGAATACTGGTGTAATTTCTATGGCATGACAAGCTATCGGTACGGAAAACGGATGATAATGAAGAAAAACCATGTAAAGGTGCAGTTAATGGACGTTTGGGCAAGTTGTCTCCTCTGGGTCGCCCATTGATTACAGCAAAGATTAATAATTATAGCAGACACGTCTTTCTTTCCATTTTACAACTTAAGTTGTATGGAAGTCTTTGGAAATTTGGGGAAAACATATGACTTCCAGCGTGACTCGCGCCAGGGTTTTGACACCGCTCGGTCAAGTGAATACCCCTGTGCGTGTAACAAGAAAAATTTCTGGTGACAGCGTTTTGGGATATGTGTGAATAGTTCTGTCATGGTTTGCAATTTATTCAGAGTTATTATGTGTGAAACTGACTATTGCTTCGCATTTGGAAAGAAAGAGGAAAGAAATATTATGGCTAGTGCGACTTTAACTTCGTTTATTGAGATTTCGCGACATTTGGTCTGCGAGAGTAGATATATGCATTTGCTGCTGAGAAGGATTTTTAAGAGGAGTCCTATGTTCAAGCAGGATGGAGTGTTTTATCCGGGATATAATACAGCGATGGCAAGAATTGTATTGGTGTAGGTCGCGCAGATTGCGAGATCTAAGTCAGTTGGAGGTAAAACCGTGAGACAGTGCACACGCGGTTTCCATTTCTCCTCGACACGTGGGGGTTAAAACAGGGCCAAGTGATACTTTTGGTTCTTTTTAATAGGCTGGAATTGCTAAAATGTGGACGACAATCATTGGCCACGGAATTGTAACATGCTGGAATGATGAAAATGTCTGTAATTGTTTTGTTTTTGTACAAACTGATAGGAACCGCTAATGAATGGGTTTGACAACACCCCCCCCCCCCCCCCCGCCGTGTTGTGTATAATTGAGGAGATTGGATTTTATAACATCAACAACAATAAGAACAATAAGAACAACATACATAAATTTGATATAAGCGTCATACACCGGTAGAAGTGGTCAATAAAAGTTTTAAATGGGTGGGTAATAATTTTTCCCCGTAATTATTACATGGATGGGTTGAGACATATTGTCTACGGGTGACAATTAAAAGCCGCGCAGTTACAATTAAATCAGAATGCGCCCAAAGGCTATGTAAATAATTTGATTATTGGTGTGATTATTTGTTTTATATTTTTAAATTCTGTAACGACAGATGTCGGTCTTGATTGGGGTTTTATTATTGTATGTATTAGTTTTATAATTTGCAATCATGTGGTGTTAGAGCAGAAAAGTTCTAGAAGTTGTTGCTGCATGAGACCATGTGGTAAATTAAGTCTAGTTGTTTGAATTGTGCTTGGAGTTAAACATGGCTGAATTGAAAGAAAATAAGGGTATTATGTATGGGTGTTTGGAGGCTGGTGGACTATTTGTTTATTTTTATTTTTGTGTTGCTGTAGGGTACGGTTAAGTGGTGAAAAGATGATTGAAAAGGCAGTGTCAAGTCTAGCGTTCTGTTGGTGACAATAGGGTCGCGCCAGATGGGCGTTGAAGTCATGGTTGACTTATTTTTGAGGTTCTTAAGAGGTCGTGTTTCATTTGAAGAACGCATTCTCTAACCTCGTGAGGTAGTACAGGACGGAACCTGTATTTTGTTTGTCATTGAACTGTTAGCGACTTGCCAGTTGAGAATTGATTTATACAGAGCACATTAAGAAGGAAGAAAGAAATCGTCTACACGCATCTTCATGATCATATATGGTTCAGCGAGGTTTTCATCATGCATAGTTTGACTTGTCTGCATGAATGGAATGGTGTCAATTTGGAAAACTGTGAAGGACAATTCAAAGCACGTGTTAGTTATTTAGCAGCATGAAGAAATTGTAGTGCACACCACAATTATAGTTGAATCGTGATGTAATGGTGTTCCAAACTTTAGCGTTTGGGGATAGGTTTTCTTAGGGATTTAGGTAACAACTGGTGTGGAATTTGTAGTGAATTAACAGTGAAAGAAACAAATAGGATCGTCTGGCACAGACTGAGTTGAAAAATATTTGGGCATTGAAGTCATGGTTGACTTGTTGGAGGTTAGTAAGAGAAGGTGTCTCTGAAGAACGCTAACCTCGTGATGTGTACAGGTGTACCAAGGTCTATTAAGAGAACGTGTGTCCTGGTGGAAACGCAATCTCCAGACCAGAGTTTTAATGTAAAGAGGAATGGTTCTGGTTGCATTTGATGTCTGTTGTTAGAGACCTATGCTTAGACAAGTCAATTTCGAGGAAGTCGTGAGGGAGTTTGAACCCGACTAAGTGGTTGAAACATTATTTCATCTTGGATTCAACTTGTTTAGATTTGGATAGTTTATGTTGTTGTATATAATCATATTGGTAATCGTTTATCGGGTGTGGGGTTAAATTTAGAAAAAAAAAAAAAAAAAAAAATACTTCAAATTGTGATTTAGATCACAGAAATGTGACGTTTGTGTCACTCGGGACGAGTGATCTTTTAAAGGCGGGGGTACTGTAATAACTTTGGAGTAAGTGTTAGTGAATTTGAACCATGCTTGGGTCGTTAGTAGTGATTTTGGGTACAAGCCGAATGACTGTCCCTGTAGTAACATAGTCCATATTAAAATTCAGTAGTGTATACAAGTAGTGTGATTGAAAAGGCAGCATTTATGGTTGGAAATCAGTAAATTATAGAATGGAATCAATAAGTTGGAACTTGGTAGGTACCGTTTATGTGGCCATAGTGGAAAATTGGCGTATGTATATGAGTGTGATACGCCGGAAATTCTGTGGATGGACTGGCCTAGGGTCGCGCAGTTAAATATTTCCCAGTTAGTAAGGGAATACTGGTGTAATTTCTATGGCATGACAAGCTATCGGTACGGAAAACGGATGATAATGAAGAAAAACCATGTAAAGGTGCAGTTAATGGACGTTTGGGCAAGTTGTCTCCTCTGGGTCGCCCATTGATTACAGCAAAGATTAATAATTATAGCAGACACGTCTTTCTTTCCATTTTACAACTTAAGTTGTATGGAAGTCTTTGGAAATTTGGGGAAAACATATGACTTCCAGCGTGACTCGCGCCAGGGTTTTGACACCGCTCGGTCAAGTGAATACCCCTGTGCGTGTAACACTAGTATACCCCTGTGATTCTGTTATATTCTGCACAATACATATCCTTAAATGCATGTGTAATATCATGTTGATTCTATTATATTCTGCCCTACACATATCCTTAAATGCACGAGTAATATGTTGATTCAATTAAAGTATGCCCTACACATATCCTTAAATGCATGTGTAATATGTTGATTCTATTAAATTCTGCCCTACACATATCCTTAAATGCATGTGTAATATCATGTTGATTCTATTATATTCTGCCCTACACATATCCTTAAATGCATGTGTAATATGTTGATTCTATTAAATTCTGCCCTACACATATCCTTAAATGCATTTGTAATATCATGTTGATTCTATTATATTCTGAACTACATATATTCTTAAATGCATGTGTAATATCATGTTGAAAATGATTATATTGGCTGTGCCATAATCCAATTAAAGAACTTCACGACAAAACGTTTTAATCTTTTTGTAGTACGAAGTATTTAGGCGGTCACAGTGACCTAACGGCGGGCTCTCTGACATTCAGCACGGTGTCTCTATGGAAACATATGAAGAGATATCAAACATCGCTTGGTCTGCAGCTGGTAAACTTTAACATAATATATAAAAGGAATAATTGCAGGACACACTAATACCGTATATATTATTATATCATCTATCATTAATTCTAGCTGGACTATTTATCATTAATTAATACCGTATATATTATTATATCATCTATCATTAATTAATACCGTATATATTATTATATCATCCATCATTATACCGTATTTATTATTATATCATCCATCTTTAATTAATACCGTATATAGTATTATATCATCCATCATCAAATTAGAACTACGAATGATATACGAGGGTTAGCAAGACAGTCTCAAGAATTTCAAATTATGGCTAGGACATTGTGATTTAGTAAACATTTTAACAGTAATTAATCAAGTTTTCTAACTTGATTTTATACGAGGCAAAACAATAATTTTGTCTTTCTAATTACTCGGCAAAACCCACACCACAAAGTGAAGCATTGATCTCTATACACGTTTGTCATCCGACCATTTTTAAAAATATTTTTTTTCAAATTGCAGTCGCCCCATGACGCAAGTCTATTATTGCGAGGCATCAAGACCCTACATGTTAGGATGGAGAGACACTCGTCCAATGCCATGAAGGTGGCCGAGTTCCTGGAGCATCACCCTAAGGTATATTTCTAACATTCATGTATGTTTGTTACAGAATGGGGTACCTTTCTAACATTCATGTATGTGTACTATTCTAACATATGTGTTAAAGTCTGATTACTAAGGTACCTTTCTAGCATTCGCTTATGTGTGTTACAGCCTGTGTACGTTTCTAGCATTCATGTATTATGTTGCAGCCTGGCTACTAATGTACCCTTCTAACCTTGATGTATCTATGTTAAAGCCTGGTTACCTTTCTAATATTCATGTATGTATGTTAGGGCCTGGGCACCTTTATACCATGTATGTGTGTTAATGCCTGCCTACTAAGGTACCTTTCTAACATGCGTTTGTGTATCACGGCCTGACCAATAAAGTACCTTTTTAATAATATTCATTTATGTGCGTTACAGCCTGGATACCTTTTTATCATTCATGTGTTTGATTGTTACAGCCTGACTACTAAGGTACTTTTCTAATATTATGTATGTGTGTTACAACTGGGTTAACTTTTTAATATTCATTTATGTGTGTTACTGCATATGTACCTTTCTAACATTAATGTATGTGTGTTTTAGCCTGGGTACCTTTCTAGCGTTAATGCATGTTGACTGGATACCTTTCTAACATCAATGTATGTATTACAACCTGGGTACCTTTATAACATCAATGTTTGTGTGTTACAGCTGGACTATTTATCATCTTTTTTTCGCATTATCACAATTTCGTCATATTTTCAGAAACATGGCCAAATTACTCAACAGTGCATAAATTCTGGTTGAATAACAAATACTACAAAAATGATAAGTACTTGGATCATTTGTGATACATAGATTTCCTTATTGATTTTCTTTAAACGTGGATTGTCTTCCATAACTGTTGATAAAAGTAAAGAATTTTTATACAAAATATGTATCACAGCTATGTAATAATACACCCTTTATGTGTTTCGTATAAGGATTATTTTCTCAAACGGTTTAATTGACTGTTATCTTTATGACATATTAGTAAACGACTTTTACATTGACCATTTTTTCAGAATCATTGGCATTACTTTGCAACAACAACCCTGAACGTTTGATTCACTTAGCTATTTGAATAAGGTTCATTATCTTTATGAAATTAATTTACTCAGTTTAAGCTAGATTAATTAGATTCAGATAACTGACACAAATGGACAGTCTGAATGACAGCACGAGCGGTTGTAGTTTTAACATATGTAAGAAGATTATCCGTTTTGCATGAACTGTGCAAACTACTTGAAATTTTACTATTTCAGATAAAGAAAGTGATGTATCCAGGTTTGAAGTCTCACCCTCAGCACGAGATTGCCAAGAAGCAGATGAGAAGTTTTAGTGGAATGATCTCAGTGGAGATCAAAGGCGGAGTTGAGGGAGGAAAGGCGCTGGTTGAGGTGTGTGTGATATTCCATGTCCTCTTATCTGCTGGATCTAAATATCAAACCCAATGAAAACTTACTCGTTGACGTGTTGCTGATGTCAGGGTCGGATCAGGTCAAGTGTTGCGGCAGGGGTGGGGTCTTGGTTCCAAAATTTCAGAAGGGTCTTGACTTTCCTTGAAAGGGCAACAGAGGAAAAGTATATGTGTCTGTTTACTCAAAGTCTGCCTAAATTCGCCATAAACATGCCCAAGAATACAACGATCAGTGGCGTAGCTAGGGATTTGGGGGCCCGGGGGGGGGGGCTTGGCCTCTTTGGGGGCCCCTGCATTTTGACATTCGACATCATGACATGAGATAATGTACTTAATAAATATATAAGTCTAAATTCAAATTGGTACAGTATATCAGTAAAATTAACAAAAAAAATCATTAAGACTCTTTTAATGAATAATACCGTTGTCTATTGGCGAGATAATGCACAAGTGACAAATCTCAATTCATATCGCCTCACGTCGTGCTTTCTGTGCAGCAGAGGCATCTATAACATCATCTAGATTAATGCTGTCTAGTATTTTTGACTCCACTGACATTAAAGCCATGCTGCGAAGTCTTTCTTGCGTCATTGTGCTCCTGAGATAGTTTTTGATTAACTTGAGTTTTGAGAATGATCTCTCACATGATGCAATGGAAGTGGCCCGAGTTAGCAGTACTGTATTCGGATGGAAGTTGCAAGGTTTGAGCACACATCATTACCATATGAAGCCAGCTTCCTCAATATGTCAATTGGTGATTGTGGTACTGGTTTGTTGATGAAAAGTGCTCGTGCATCAATGACATCATTGAACAAGAGATTTGCCTGTATCTCATCATACAAACAGGAAAAAGTAACACAGTTTTTCATCAGCGTGTCATGATCCATAGACTCCAACAGGTGTCTTGGTTCAAGAAGAAACCCAAAGGTGTCCACATGGTTTTCCAGCCTTTGGAATCTGTCCTTCATCTCCATGTGAAGTCTGTCCAGCACTTCTATCACAACTCGTTTGAATTGCAGTTCTATTGACAGTCCTTCATCAGAACTCAACTCCCCATCAAGTCTTTTCTTTCTTCTGGTTGTTTTGCTTACAGGAAATCCATAGCATTCACTGCCTTCTTTTGCTCTTTCGATGGATTGGGTGATCAGTTTCGTCCGTTTCTCATCATTTTGCAGAAAGCATGAAAGGGTCTTAATCTCTTCAGCAGCTTCCCGTATGTGCAGTCCAGACTTTTGTAGTTTCTTCTGAACTATATTGATTGGGCGCAGGAATTTGACCAGAATTCCAGATACGCAAAAAATTCATAATTTTCCACTGCATGAAGAAGATTCTGTGCACTGCTTCTAGTGTCCATTCTTTCAGTTGTTGATTCAGAAAGTCTCTCCAACAGCTTGATGATTTTGTCAAGATGCAAGGAAACTGCCAACGTAGCTTCTTCTCTTGAGGACCACCTTGTACTACTCTCCTTTTTTAGACTCCCGGCTCCAGCTTCTTTCAGTTTGGCCCATCTCTGGGGTGAATTGGAAAAAAAGTTGAACAATTCATGTACAGTTCCAAAAAAGGTGACAATTGCTGGATCTATCTCAGCAGAATGAAGAGCTGCCAGGTTGAGAGAGTGATTATCTCAGTTCAGAAATGTTGCCTTTGGATTTATGTCTAAGAGACGTTTCTGCAGGCCAGACAGACGGCCACTCATTGTGGCTGCATTATCATAGGTTTGACCTCTGCACAGATCAAAGTCCAGTCCAATGTCTTTAAGAGTTTTCAGAACAAGTTCTTCATAATGTTGTGCATCTGGCTTCACAGTTTCAAAGTAACCAAGGAATGACTCTTTTATTTCGAAATTCTTGACATCCAAGTAACGAACTATAAGGGATACTTGTTCTTGGTGAGAAACATCTGGAGTGGAATCAAGCATCAGAGAAAAGTAACAAACTTGCTTGACTTTCCCAACAATTGATTCCCTAACTTTATTGCCCATCAAGTTTATGAACTCATTTTGAATTTCTGGTGACAAATAATGTGTCTTCCCAGATTCAATTCTATGTAAGTGGTGTTTCGTAACTTCATCAAATTCTGCAAGAAATTTCAAAGATGCTAGGAAGTTCCCAGGATTGGGAGAATCCAGTTTTTCTTTGTGGGCACGTAAGCTTGAGTTGGTATTTGCTATGTACTTGACAGCTGCTGCTACACGCTTCAGAATTTCTCTCCAATACTGCTGATTTTTCAAAATTTGCACATGAAGCATATGTGACAGCTCATCTGGTTCTGCCTTAAGCCTTTCTTCTTCTAACTTCCACTTCAAAAAAGCTTGTCTGTGGTGGACTCCTTCTTCATGTTCTTTCAGTCTCTCAGGTTTCTTCCATTTGGTGAAACCAACTCCAGGTTTGCTCAATGCACTAGATGCCTTTTCTGGTGCCTCAGAAAACAGTACACATGCAAAACAAAACAGACATTCCAAGTGTGGAGAGAAGAGGAGCCAAGATCGGTTGCAAATTTCTCCTGTTGGAAGCTTTCTGGTGAACCATGATGATGTCAAACTTCGTGATTTATTTTGGGTAAACTCTGTTGGAAACAAGTACTCTTCATCTTTGTTTTGGAAAAATAAGTTACCCTTTAATACAATCTTTGCTCGCAGTTCCTCAGATAAACTTCCAGGCCGGATATATCCGAAGTCTTTGTACTTAATTACAGTTTCTTCAACTTCCAGAGAAAGTGATTTTGGAAGATCATCACTTGACTCATCGTCTGTATCACTTACTTCAGATGTTTTCTCTGACTGTGGTAAAAGGTTCCCCCCTGAAGTTTCTTCAGCACTACTTCTCTCATCAAGAGGTATTTCCACTTCTAAAGTCTCTTCGACTGCTGTATCTTTGTATGAATCATCTGAATGGTGATACTTTTCTTCGCCATGTTCATGGTCTCCTTTGTTTTCAGTGCTCTTATCAGGTTTCTTCTTAAAGAACCCTTCAAAAACTTTCCTTGATTTTGCAGCCTCTTGCCTTTCTGCAGCACGCTTTTTCCGTTTAGTAGCCCCACTCTGGTAAACTCGTTGTTTCGGCATGGGTGAAGTTCCCCTATAAAGAATAAAATTTTTTAAATTTCACAAATAAAAAAATATACAAAAAATTATATATACTTGTTTCATACGTCATGATTGTGAAATTTCGTCAGACGAATAGACATAAATATACGAACTATTACCCTTCTATTTATGTCTATGGACAGATGGATTATAGCATGGACATAAAATAGAAGATACCGATAAAATGCCGTCAAAATAACGTGTTTTACAAAAACCGGAGTTATGTATTGACAGTTTTTAGTAAACCTTTTACCAGTTTTTACACGCGTGTTGATATACGCAATTTTGAAATCCTTAATCTGTGTGGAATACATGCAACAGTGTCACTAACTTATATAACAACGTGAATAGCAAGATTACATGGCGGTAGCGTAATATTTAATATTTAATGTAAAAAAAAAATTCTGACACTCCTTTGGGGGCCCCTCTCAAGTGGGGGCCCGGGGGGAATTTAGAATTTGGACCCCCTCCCCCTCCCCTAGCTACGCCACTGACAACGATGGTCAAATGTCAATTGACAAAAGACTGTACGCTTGTGTGTCTGTATATTTTGCTTACCCCGAGGGTGTCTCAAAACCCTGGCACACCATCCCTCCCCAACATCCTTTCATAGTGGTTTCAATTTAGCAACTCGTTTTCTGTAGTAATAACGTGAGAAATGGAAGCTTTTAGCTACACATGATAACACTGAGAAACAGCCAACAGTCTCGTTAAATAATTTCTGTGAACTTAAACAATCTCCGTGCGACTCTACTAAAAAATGTTAATTAGTGTTAATTTTTTAAACATCCTTTTAATATCCTTTAAACAAAATTGAAAGAGGAAACGACTTGTGGGATATCCCAATGAAATATATGCTAATAACATTGAGTGAAAATATTTAAATAGACACAGCATTAATATCTATACAGGGGACTAAACAACCAGAAAGAAAATGAATACACAAGACAGAGGAGAATATATGAAATACAGATAAACATACAGAGACAGGAATAATTTTAAGATGCTTTTTTCAAACATACGTTTTGTTATCTAATCCATGTGTGGATTTTAGATCATGAATATGCATGCGTGTGTGTGCGTGCGTGCATGCGTGCGTATATATGTATGTATGTATGTATGTATGTATGTATGTATGTATGTATGTATGTATGTATGTATGTATGTATGTATGTATGTATGTATGTATGTATGTATGTTGTTGTAGGGTTTAACGCCATGTTTCAGCACAAGATAGGCTATACATGGTGGTCAGTATTAATAGCGGAGGAAGAACCTGGAAAACCCATGGAAAGAACCACCGACCCACGAGAAGCTACTGGCAAGCTTTCTCACATACCCACATTAGCTTAATCTGAGACTCGAACCCACACAGACAGAGGTGAGATGGCAGTGATCCATTATAGAGAGCGCTTTAGACCACCTGGCCACTCAGAGCCCCTCTAAATTTAGTAACAGTACGAATCTTTTATGGCTGATCAGCATTATCTATATAAATTAAAAAAAAAACAGAATGCACCCTGCCATTTGGTTGAAATTAGGAAGTTTAAAATTGCTACTGTTTAGGGACCCATGGTAGAAGCTGGAGCATACTACATATTAACTTTATTTTATGGTCATCCTAGCTAAAAATTCATTTTGTACAAACGTTATGCACGCTACTATTGACTGATTAATGTATGCCACTGTACACTAATGTATGCCACTTTCAACTTCCTTCTCTCCAGTAGACATTCCGACCTATTTGCAAATGTATTCCGTGACAAAGTACAAACCTTTAGAGATACGCTTGACAACACAATTTTAACTGACTCATCATCATTAAACAGTTAAGATACTGAATTTCAGCGACAACCATTAGGAGCATTTAAACCGGTCTCTATGGATTTAATACGGAAAATCGTGATGAAAAGTGCACCAAAGTCATCACTGTTGCTTGAGTGCTTAGACCCTATATTGCCGTCACTAACCAATGTTATTAGTATCTCTTATTAGTATCTCTCTCTCTATCTCTCTCTCTCTGAGAATTTCCATCATTTTTCAAAACTGCCATCGTAAAGATACTGCTAAAGAAACCAACACTTGACAATAACAATTTAAAGAACCACCGCCCCGTTTCTAATCTGCCGTTCATAGAAAAAAATCGTAGAAAAAGTTGTTCTAACCCAACTTGTATCTCATTTGAATTCAAAGTCTTTTTTTTACAATGTACAGTCTGCATATCGCCCTTGCCACAGTACGGAAACTACTCTTCTGAAAGTATTTAATGACATTCTCTCTGCTTTGCATAGCGGTAAGATTACAGTCCTCACCCTCCTTGTTTTCAGCATTTGACAAAATAGACGATGATATATTAATTCACTGTCTCCAGCATGTATTTGGCATTAAGAATACACCCTTACAGTGATTAAAGTCCTACTTAATAAACAGGATACTCCAGCCTAGTTGATATATGTTGTGGTGTTCCACAGGGGTCTGTTCTCTTCATTCTATACACTCAACCACTCTAAAGTGTCATAGATCATCACCCAGTTTCTCACCAGTTGTACGCTGATGACATCCAAATATACATGTCTAGCCACCCAACTGAAGTTGATGCTAACATCCATGGAGTAGAGAGATGCATTTCTGATGTGAAATCATGGATGATATGTACCAAGTTGCTGATGAATGATGATAAAACTCAGGCTATTCTGATCACAACACAAAGACTTTCTCATTCACATCCTTTACATCAAATAATAAATATCGGCAACACCAACATTAAATTCACACAGTCAGTACAAAACCTAGGGGTTACTCTAGACAGTACTCTCACACTGCACCAACATGTCATGAATGTATGCAAGGCTGCATATCTTGAGGTGAGACGCTTCAGCTCCATTTACAAATATCTTTCAGTTGATGCCACTTAAACACTTGTGTGTTCATTAGTACTTTCAAGACTGGACTATTGTAATTCAATTCTGACTGGTTCATCTCAATATTTACTCCAGAAACTTCAATAAGTTCAAAACACATCTGTTCAGATCATGTTTAGAGTACCACGATCAGAGCACACCTCCATGCTGCTCTGTACCCTACACTGGATATCTATTTGATCCAGAATCAAACACAAACTTTATTCTCTGTGCTACATTTCACTGATGGACTCCAGTCCAGCATACCTATCTAGCCTCACCCATGTTTACACACCAGCAAGATACTTAAACTCCTCTTCTGTCAATTGCATAGTCATTATTCCCACTATAAAAATGAAGTCATATAGACAACTTTCTTTTGCATACCAGGGCCCAGCAACATGGAATGAATTGCCTATTGAAATTAGACACAATGACACAGTAATCCCTTTCAAGAGTGCTCTTAAAACTTACCTTTCTCGACTGCAAGAATAAACTTAAAGACCTAAAAATGTTTCCTACCTTAAATATTTTCAGCATTTTTTTCTTCTCCAATTTCATTGTGTTTGTCTGTTTTTTTTTTGTATTCATATCATTATTGATGTTGTAAAGCGGTTAGAGCTTCTAAAGATTAAGCGCTTCATGAAGTCCTCATTATTATTTATTATTATTATTATTATTATTATTATTATTATTATTATTATTATTATTATTATAGACTGACTTGTGTATGCTACTGTACACTTTCTTAAGTATGCCACCATACACTGACCAGTGTATTGTACTATACACTGACTTACGCATGTCATGGCTTGTGTATATCATAAATAGTATTGTGTAACTAACTTAAATACAATCATTACATATACAAGTAGCTTATCATTATTATTAGTATTATTATTATTACATATAGCCCAATTTTCATACATTGAATGGAGCTGTTTTTAGCTTTAATATTTATAATTGTCAATTCCAATGTAATAATGACATCTGCATTCCCAGAATGTGAGACTGATTCAGCTAGCTGTGTCCCTGGGAGGTGTGGAGAGCCTGATAGAGCATCCAGCCACGATGACCCACGGACCTATGATAATGTCAGATGAGGAGAGGGTGAAAGGCCATATAACTGATGGGTTGGTTAGAATCAGGTAAATAGATAGGATTACATATCTCTTGAAAAGATTCTAAGACAGATAATAATATTATCAATTTATGTTCATAGGGACAAATACTATTAGTCAATAATTTCTTGTTCATGATACGACTTACTGGATCAAAACAATGATCTTGGTCATGATACGACTTACTGGATCAAAACAATAATTTCTTGGTTATGATATGACTTACTGGATCAAAATAATGATCTTAGTCATGATACGACTTACTGGATCAAAACAATGATCTTGGTCATGATACGACTTACTGGATCAAAAAAATAATTTGATCATCATATGACTTACTGGATCAAAACAATAATTTCTTGGTCATGATACGAGTTACTGAATCAAAACAATAATGAAAGTAAAAAACAAAATATATCAGACATGATGAAAACTAAATCTGCATCATTAAGACCAATCAATATTGAGGAGGTGAAAAAAGATTTACTTCAGAACACTTGGAAAAGTTTTTAATGAAAGTGGAGTCATAGCTCAATCACATCTGGTTAGAAAAATTTAAAAAATGAATTTTCCAATGTCTTTAAAAGAAATTCTTTTAGCAGATTTAGTTTGTCATTGAAGTCCTTTAAATATTCTTCCACAGAAAGAAAGGAAACAACATTTGTATTGGGCAGACAAACATGGTGTGATGTGTCAGGATATATTGGAATACAAAATTATATATACCCACTCCATAAAATATGGCATTATCACTGAAAAACAAATTAATGTTTGGTTTAACAAATGACAAGGTACACATGAAAAGGTAGGATTATTAACAAGTGATAAGTTTCCCCTAGGAAGGGTTTGAGTAAAACCACTAGCAACTACTCTTCCCTTGCAATAGACACAGAGTAAAACCAATAGTAAATACTCTATCCTTACAGCAGACATTGAGCAAAATCAAAAGCAAGTACCACAGACACTGAGTAAAACCACTAGCAAGTACTTTTTCCTTGCAACAGACATTGTGTAAAACCAATAGAAAATACTCTCCCCTTACAAGACATAGAGCAAAACAAATAGTAAGTACTTTTCCCTTACAACAGACATGGGGGAAAATCACTAGCAAGTGCTCTTGCCTTATTAAAGACATTGAGCAAAACAAATAGCAAGTGCTCTTCCTTACAAAAGACATTGAGAAAAACCAAATAGCAAGTGCTCTTCCTTACAAAAGACATTGAGAAAAACCAAATAGCAAGTGCTCTTCCTTACAAAAGACATTGAGAAAAACAAATAGCAAGTGCTCTTCCTTACAAAAGACATTGAGAAAAACCAAATAGCAAGTGCTCTTCCTTACAAAAGACATTGAGAAAAACCAATAGCAAGTGCTCTTCCTTACAAAAGACATTGAGAAAAACCAATACAGTAGTCCCCCTCTTATACGGCCACCCCTGCTGCACCGGGAAAGTGGCCTTATAAGGCGGGTGGCCATTCCAGAGGGGGGCTAAATTTATTATGAGAAGTACATGTATATGTAATGTACGTAGTAAGAAAGCTATATACTTCAAAACATTAAATATCTTCGTCTAAATGAAACATTAATCAATAAACGTTTTTTTTGGGTTATAATAACAAATTTATTTCAACTGAATATACGTTACTATTTTTGCTTTCTTGGTGTAAGTTTGATATGCGAGCGGGTATTGTTGTCATGCACATTGCAAATGGATTCAAAAACGTCATTTACATCTTGGTACATACATAATTATCTTTCCATTTGCTCCATTTTCCCACTGCTGCTGAATAACCTTCTAAAGTTCTTATCGGTTATTACTTTGTTTATTCAAATTATTTCAACATAAACTTTTTTTTACGCGTCTTTTCTACATACAATTTTTCGGCATCCCCCCCCCCCCATGTCGTCGAGTAGAATAACCGACTTTCTTCGAAAATATTAAGTACGTTTTCCTGAAACCGGATATTGCTGACTGTAAGCGATTTAATAATGCAGACAAAACTTGTGTCGATTCTACGAAATACAACCTTCGTAAAGGAAGCCTTTAAAAAAAACAATAGGGTACCAGACAAAGACCGGAAAAATCACTTGAAATCACAATATGTGTGGTCGCGTGATTTTTCCGTTTTTTGTCTGGTACTCTATTGTCTTATTTAAGGTTGTCTGTGTGTGCCAAAGTACAAAATCTATGTTTAGCCTAATCTGACCTTGTTATGATTATAACAATTACGTCTGGTTATAATCATCAACGAGAAGAACTCAACATAGGTGTTAAACCCCAAACTCTATCATAACATTATTGAGCCCATTTCCTGTAAACATCGACTTTCATAGATAACGATATACTATGAATCTTTAGTCGACACTTTTAACGGCGATTTTATATTATTGTACAAATATGCTGGCCACTGGTCGCGTTAGCCGGGTGGCCTTTCGTGAGGGGTACTTTTGAACAGAAACTCGTCGGTGCCAACGAATTCTGGCCGTTAGGAGCGGGTGGCCGCTGGTCAGGAGGGCCGTACAAGAGGGGGACTACTGTAGCAAGTGCTCTTCCTTACAAAAGACATTAAGAAAAACCAATAGCAAGTGCTCTTCCTTACAAAAGACATTGAGAAAAACCAATAGCAAGTGCTCTTCCTTAAAAAGACTTTGAGAAAATCTAATGCTCTTCCTTACAAAAGACATTGAGAAAAACCAAATAGCACATACTCTTCCTTTGCAACACACCAAGTAAACCAATACTCCCTTTACAGTGGTGAGTAAAAGTATGTCAGTGTTGCTTCCAGGTCTATATCAACTTAAAATTTACTTCCATGTTTTTTGTTTGGTTTGTCTATGATCTTTTTCTGTGGGATTCTAATGTTTAGAAACTAATTAGTTTCAGTTCATGGTATGGTAGGTCTCAGGAACTAAACTATTAAGAATTGGCCATTTTCTTCTTCTAGTCAACAGTTGAAAATTGGTAATTTTTTTCTAGTCAACTATTAAACAATGGTAATTTTCTTCTTCTGGTCAGGTTTTGAAAAATATTAATATTCTTCTTCGGCTCAACTGTTGAAATTTGGTAGTGAGGTGCATTTCTGTTGTGAAATCATGGATGACATGTAACAAGCTGTAGATGAACGATGATAAAACTCAGGCCATTCTGATCACAACACAAAGACTTTCTCATTCACATCCTTTACCTCAAACAATAAATATCAGCAACACCAACATTAAATTCACACAGTCCTTACAAAACCTAGGTATTATTCTTAACAGTACTCTCACACTGAGCAGCAGAGGGGGCGAATCAGACAACTTTTTTTTGTTTTTATTTTTGATTATACCCCCTCCAAAATAACACTGGACCCTTCTCGCGAAAAAATAAGTCTCTGACCCTTGTCTGAAAACATTCGCGTCGCAACGTCGTTGTCACTCACCCCCTCTGCTGCTAGAACTTTCAGTTGGGGTTAACCGAATATTTGATCCAGTCCGATACGATATCGTGTTCGAGGGTCATGTAAATTTATTGTTACAAATCCGTGTGGGGTAGACTGAGCATGACTAAAGAAATTTCTAAATTGATTGAAGTCCATATCAGAACACCATGTCTGCCAAATATTTCGTAGCGTATGTGTATCAACGCCGTTGAATACAGCAAGCATATTACAGTTATCTCTAATCACTTTTGGAATCTGAGTGTAGCGTTGAGTGACATAGATCACATCAGTGTTTTTATGCCTGCCTCTGGAAAATATTCTAGCAGGATTTTTTTGATTATCTAACATGACATCGTCGTATACAACTAAATTGTTGATACTTCCATCGAGGTCATTCACGGATGGCGCCTCGTCAATATCGGTTATAAATTCAATAACATCCTCGGCGGCAATCTCTGAAGCGTTTTCATTAAAATCTTTTAGCACTTCATAGCATCGTTGATCATCTACGCTAGGGGCAATTAAATACAACTTATCCCACTTCATCCATCTCATTATTAAATTGAGCAACAATTGCGTTTTACCGGATCCAGATGGTCCGATTATAATTGCGCGGATAGAGTTTGGTAGCGCTGCATGATGCTTCACTGGTTCTCTTGTTTTAGTCGCTGAAAAATCAATTATATTCATATCTCTATACATAAATTATGGATCTATATTGCGTGAAGTGTAAGGCGCGTACTGGCACAGATGACTTGACGACGATTACAACTAAAAATAACCGATCAGCGCTTTCTGGTAAATGCGTACAATGTAGTACAAAGAAATTTAGATTTGTTTCTAAACCCAAGGAACTCAAGGAACCTTTAAAAAAAAAAGAGGAGGTGATATCGCAGCCAAATTAGCAAAACTCCCTGGAACTCCATGGGCAAAATACCCCGGAGAAAAACACCTTCCAGGATATAGCTACTGTGGACCGGGAACAAGACTTGATATCAGACTCAATGATCAAAATCAGCCCCGACCCGGTGAGGAACCAATAAACGCTATTGATAAGGCCTGTCACCTTCATGATGTATCTTATAAAAGCAGTAATCTGCAGCACAGGCATCTAGCAGATGTGAAATTAATTCATGCGTTAAATGCTATTTCTGATAAATCTTTCAAAGAAAAATTGGCTTCCTTTTTGATAAAATCGGCTATGAAAAGTAAATTGATGTTAGGGGCTGGTAATTAATAACAACATGGAATCTATTTATTATTCCCCAAGAGGATACTGGAGGGGTAAATCAGCAATCCATAAACTCGCTAGTGCTGCGAAAGTGAAAAAAACCACTGCGGCTCATTGGTTATCCAAACAGGCACTATGGCAAATTTATCTACCACCGCCTAAACAAATCAATTTCTCGCATTTTGATGTGACCGGACCCAATGAAGTTCATCAGGCTGATCTATTATTTCTGCCACATGATCGTGGTTATAAATACGCATTAACCGTAGTTGATATTGCAAGTCGATGCAAAGAAGCAGAACCGTTAAAAACAAAATCAGCCATTGAAGTGGCTTCTGCATTTGAAAGGATTTATCGAAGGAGTCCTCTGCACTGGCCAAATCTGTTACAAGTTGACCCGGGCAAGGAATTTCAGGGTGCAGTGTTATCTACAATGAAATATCACAATGTCGCTATCAGACGAGGGCATACTGCACTGCATCGTGATCAGGCAATTGTAGAACGATTTAATAAAACCCTTGCTGAGCGGTTATTTGGATATCAATACGCAAAAGAATTCATCCAAGAAAAAAGATCCCGTGAATGGGTTAAAAGGTTACCAGCTGTGATTACTGCACTGAATAACGAGATTACTAGAACCATCAACATGAAACCTATCAATGCGATTAAAAAGAAGTCAATACCTGAAATGGAAATTCAAAAAGATTTTAGCGTTTCCCAACCAATTCTTGGTAGTAATGTCATTGTGAGGTACTTATACGAACCAGGAGAGCTTGAGGGTGGCACAAAAAGGGCTACTGATCCTATTTGGAGCGTCACTACGCATAAGATATCTAGTATAACACGATCTACGGGTAGACTTCCAATCTATAAACTGGATTCAACTGCCCCTCAACGGGGTTTTACTAGACAACAATTACAAGTGATACCTGAGGATACTCAATTACCACCGCATGGGCTTAACTAGCACCCTTGCGTCTATTGCACTCAAGACAAGTCAACATCACATTATTTCTGACATGACCGAGATTGTTATTTTTTCTGTCCACGGTGAATTGGCGAGGATCCTTATCCGAATACTGCCAACGCATTATACAATTGCAACTCGCGCAGTGATTATTCTGTTGTTGCTTCAGAGTAATTATTAATTCAGCATCAATATCAAATTCTCGTTGTTTTTTTTTGTCTTGTTGTTTGTAACCGGAGAGTTTTTTATCAATAATATCATCTATTGTGGTGTCATTATCATCGCCAATGATTTCATCATCGAAGACAATTCTTCGAAGTTGATTTATTTTTCGTACTCTAGACACTGCGAGATAGACTAAATTCGACCATTCTATGCGATTATCTACCATCCAAACAGTTGTATCCGATATAGTCAATCCCTGTGAAGAGTGTATTGTTGCTGCATAACCTAGCGTCCATGGGGATTTATTAGCACGCAATGCATCTTCAACGACATTGATATCAACCAGCACAATATCATTTAATACGAGAATCTGTCTTTGAAATCCTTCGGATTTTGGTCCTGGAATATCAACTTCGATGTTCTGTTTTCGTGTATCCGATGGCCTATAACATAACGGTACTGGAAGTGTTGCAAATTTTTGTTTATGCAATTCAAATAACTTCATCTGAAGTGTATCCCTGACTATTTTTCTACTTGCAATGATTAAATCATTTGGTCTCCACGCTTCCCAAAACTCATTCATGGGAGTTTCTGAAATTATTTCACGGGCTATTTCACACTGGATTTTATCCGGTTGTAATCTAATTAGTTTCTTAAATTCTTTTAATTCATTATCAAGTGATCTATGATCGGTATCAATTTCTTCATAATAGTCTACAAAACCCTTTAGCCATTCATGGGGAGATGCACCGACAAATGGTGGTGGTTGGCCGTGATCCCCGCACATGACGACTTTTGTATTCTTCAATAACAACCACTCAAGAAATATTTTTAAGACATCTTCGGACACTGTGTCTATTTCATCCCACATGATAATTTCAGGAATAAATTTCTCTCCCATGCGCTCAGGAGTCCATTTATCTCCCTTCCATCTAAAGAAACTATGATAAGTGCAGGCATTTACCCCTCGTTGTTTCATCTCTCTGGCGAGTCTGTGAGTCGGTGTTAGCACAATCATGTTTGGATTGGAAACGCTAGCGTTTCTACGATATAACTCAATTGCCCGGGTTGTTTTTCCTGACCCACCACAGCCGTTTAAATAAACTGTTTTATATCTACAGATTGGATCAGAAATCGGTGGTGCACTAGAAAATTCTGAACACTGATTGCTTTCTAAGTAATTATTTTCAATGGTAACATCTGCTGATGGAATATAATCATGAAGCATTTCCTTCTTAATTCTCCATGACCCCCAATTCTCGTTGCCAGTAGCCTTAAAATCAGCCATTTTGCTATTTATGTAAAATGAGTCAGTAGCAACTCTAACTGCGGTGGTAGGAAATCTATTGATCATTGAAAACAGATTGATAGAAGCATAACCAAGCATAGAAGCTCTCAAATATGTGTACTGCTGATGGATACCATCAGTGTAAGTAACAATTGTACCCAATTTGGTTCCATCGGACATAAATGCGTCCTTACGATTGACATATAAGCCCCTATTCGTTAAATCTTTGATTACAAAATCGTATTCAGCATTGTCTATAATCAATCGTGAAGAATATCTCGTATTATCATCTTTGCCACCTTGGGTAAATTTACCGATTATTCTTCGTCCAAGATCTTTTGCTTCATTGTTTCTGATTTCAAATAACTGTCTGGACCAATCCATGATTTGTTGTTCATTAAAATCAGGAAACAGTTTTCGCTCTTCGCTAATTATTTTTTCTAGATCAGGTTGTGGTAACCAGACTGATTTCTGTGCTCGATAGGATATAATTGCTTCACTGACAATTAATGATTTTAACATCTTACAATCAAGCATATACCGTAATAACACTATTGGCATCCAGTGTTTTTCAGACATGTGTTTACCAATCCAAAGATAACTACACGGATGAAGTCCTTCAGCCATTTCAAATGATACTACACAAGCGAATCCGGTTAAATCGAAATGTGGCAGTGGTCCATTAATAGCAACACGGGTCATTTCGTGTGTAGGGTGTCCAAATCGTTTGAAATATTTCTCACACTCTCCATACCCAAGAAAACTTCCTGGATAACATGCAATCATATCAACTGAAATAACGGTATCAGCGGTGTATTTTGTGTTCCATAATCCTCCATGGCTGTATTCAAGACAGGACAATTTGACATCTGATAAGAACTCACTTCGGGTTGGTTTCCACGCGTTTTTCTTCCTAGCAAAATGTGCTACAACTGATGGAAGTGTAAAACAGTTTGCTAATAATTGATCGTTGTCTTCCCCCCCAGAACTCTGGGGAGAAAATTCACTAGCTAGTTGTTTCATTTGATTATGCAGCTCTTCAGTACGGTACAATTCTCCGTTGGGCCTTACAAACTGATCAAATCTACATTCTTCGTCTGAAGTACTATGAAATAGCCACACTGACACAGAATCGTTTTTACTCAAATGGTAAATAGCATCAAATAATTTCTGCTCTGAAAAAAACTCTTCGGTTCCAAACAGATATTTTACGGTTCTATCCCGTAGGAATATTGTTACTGCAGATGACCACGCGTGTGCATTATGATCAATAATTTCAATGGGAGCTCCCTGTGATTTATATTTCGATTTGTATAATACTTCTCCGGTGATTGTCCTTACCGATATTGGAAATCTCAATGATGTTTCTAATTTGGCTATATCTTGAATTGTTGCCCCATGCTGTTTCACTGTCAGTTCCCATTCGGTTATTTTTTTTCGTCTTAGATCAGTTAGCTTATTTCCCCGGGACGCATTTGTGAAGTGTTCTATTATTCGTGTTGCTACACAATTGAGCCCTGTCGAATATTTCATGGGTGCTAGTTTTGAAATATCAGGTTTTTCATTGAGTGGATATATCCCGTAAACAACTACTGTGACAGGATAAGATCTTTCGTAGTAGGGTTTATCAAGTCCAGTCAAAATTCCTGGTTTTGAATCCTGAGTCACAGTGACAGTTTTTTTGTCCTTAAGAATAGGCTTTTTTGTCCCTAATGATCCATTTTCCATTATCACGGATAAGGAATTTTATTCGAAAAAAATTTCTTTCTTCCCCAAGACGTGAGATTATCACTGCTGCTTTTTCATCATTCATGGTAGCGTCAACAACACCATCAATTCGAAATGTTGACCAACAATGAGCTGCCCCATCACGCTTGAATTCATTAAAACAGTCTCTGATTTTACTAATCAAGGTTCTATCAAGAATTTTATTCTTTGGTGTATCAGAAACTCTATCAAGATTGAATTGAACACTTTTCCAGGGCTTAATTTTCGATAATCTCTCGAACTCCTCCATACTATAATTAAAACAAGCATTTAAATGAAAGATTTAAGTATAATGAATCATTGCAAATGGCTTATGATTGGATCAGTGACACCGTGTAACAAATCATGCAGAAATGAATTCTGTTGGTATCATATGCAAAGCTTTCGTCGGGGAAGCCGAGGTCCGTTACCCTGTATTCAATGTGGGGTTGGGGTCAGGGGGGGTCGCAATTATGCATTATGTGCGGCGGAAAACGATACAGGGAACTAAAACGCTATTATGATAAAAAAATAAAAAATACTGCCATTGACCCCAACGATGACAAAATAATAAAGACTGCTCAAGATTATATACAGAGACTTATAATTAAACCAAACAATGAATTAGAAAAATAGTGTTATTATACAAATGAACCAAGAATTCAGACCTCACCCCTCCGTGCTTGTTAATTATGAAGCATTCCGTAATAGTATTATCAGAAAATTCTATTTTCGCGTGTCAAAATACAGTACACGCGTACCGTCTATAACACCAAGGGAGACCACTCTTAAATGATAATAACCAAGGGAGTTATCATTGTGATTTAGCGGCTTGGTATTTCTTTTTAGGAAAAGATATATTTTCTTTTTTTTTTAGTGTTTAAGTCAAATATTCTGTGTCACGTGCGATTAATGCGTATTTCATAACATAGGATGTGATCCGGAGATACAGGCGTTACAGGATAACACACGTGTATACTTTCTCACTTAGATTGTGTTAACTTGTTTAATGGGTATTGTGATTCAGCGCTGGGCATTGTTTTGTAAGAAAAGACATGTTTTCAAACAATTATATTCTTTGTTCTAGTGTTTAAGTCAAATATTCTGTCTCATTTAAATACTGTGAAACACCATTAATAAGTAATTCAAGAAAATAAAATAGCATACTTGCGGATTGATGTATTAATTCCCTTTATATACTCTCTCACTTAGATGGTGTCGAGATGATAAGGGAGGGAATAACAACCCCTCCCACCTACTCTTATATGTTTCTACTATTATGTGTAAATATAAGTGTTTTTAAATGTCTGTATGTAGACTATCATTTGTATAATTTAATATGTAAATATTGAATAAAGATTTAAAAAAAAAGAGGATGCCGACATGGCACCTATAAAAGATGTACAAATGCTACATCTATAAAAATTACATTACAGTATGGCGTGGGTTATTTGCCCCTAAATTGTGATTCAGCGGCTTGGGATATAATTAATTAGAAAAGAAATCAAATATAAAATGTTTTCAAACGATTATATTCTTTTTTTTTAGTGCTTTATGCAAATATTCTGTCTCATTTAAATACTGTGAAGCACCATTAACAAGTAATTCAAGAAAATAAAATAACACACTCTGTGGATTGACGCTGCTGTATTAGTCACCTTATATACTAAATGAAAGGTTTAAAGCTGGGGCTTTCAAAGGCCAATCCGACCAGTCAAAAAATAACCCACGCCATTGACACGTGTGCGTGGTTGACTTTTACTCAATCATGCAACCGGGTTTAATTTCATGGGTTGCTTTTATTGGTCGAATTGGCCTTTGAAAATCAGCCCCGTCGTTTCATGTTTGTGATGTCTGTGCCGTCCCATCATCATTACATCATCATTGAATTATAATCCATATTACATCATCATTGAATTATAATCCATCCTTAATTAAGTTAATTAAGTATATGTATACCTACAATCTGAATGGAGATATATACGGTATTTGTGCTGTCCTTAATTAAGTATATGTTGTGACGTCACCCCAAGCATATCTTCTGGGCGGTCTAAGATGGCGTTTGCCACGTTAGGCCTCCCTTCCGGAGATGTATGTTTCGGGTTTCCCTTGGGCTTACTTGGATGTGAAGGCAACCAAGGAGTTCCAAAGATGTGTTGTCGTATATATGTAACCTCTAGGTCATTTCACGTAAACATACCCTCTTGTGATTATAACCCGTTATTTGACGAGTTAGATTCACTCTTAGGGGAATATGTTTCCGGTGAATGTAAATATAAATGACCTAAAATAAATACCATCCATGGATGTAATTAGCTCTCCATCACATTTGGGTTACCCCGTATGGTGTTCAAAAATGAATTACCGGCCAAAACGTGGATGCACATTGGGTAACCCCAGAATGAATTATAGGCTAATAGAAACGGTCATAGGGTCATATCTCAAAGAGCAAAAACAAAAAAAAAACATTCTGATATAAAACAGAAACAGAAAAATGCTCTAACAAAGGACCCTATGAAAGACACAAAGGCCTAATAAGGGACTCAATGAATGCAAATAGAACCACAACGGCCTATATCAAGGGGGCCAAATGACTGATAATCGCTCATCATGGTTGATATTTATTTTTGTCTGCATTTATATTTATATATACAGACTGAATTTTAAAAAATATATTTATATATACAGACTGAATTTTTAAAAAAGATAGTTATATATACAGACTGAATTTTTAAAAAAGATATTTATATATACAGACTGAATTTTTAAAAAAGATAGTTATATATACAGACTGAATTTTTAAAAAATATATTTATATATACAGAATTAATTTTTAAAAAAGATAGTTATATATACAGACTGAATTTTTAAAAATATTAACGGCTCTTTTATTTTTGAAAAATGAATTAGAAATATGTATTATCATATATGAATTCTGAAATTATGAATAGCATCATAGTTGAAATTGCAAAATTGAAAAATCAGAATATTAGATTGTCAGATGGGTTAAATCCTGATCAAATCAAGTCGGATTTTCAGGATATAGAATACGGAGTTAGCACTAACAAGTATATGTTGCCAAAGAAATATGCACTCATCAAAAAAATTCAAAATTCTATTCGAGACTCTCTTGCATTTTCCAGTGAAGTAGATGTGTTTCTTCCGTTATATACTATCGTGGAAGGAATACAAAAAGAATTGGGTAACGAATATGAATTGAAAAAGGAAGTTAATTCTAAAATTAGAAACTTACGAGCGTTAATTCAAGAAAATGAACTATTTTGATTGACCAGCCCCTCAATATATTTTGTCAGACAGTAAAATCTCCTTGAGATTTTCATTTTTTTTTGTCATTTTTTTATTGAATCAGTGAAAATATTTCACACTGCGAAAATAAAAATATTTCACAGCAATAAAAAATTGGACCGTTAAGGATGGAATCATCGATGGGAAAAATTGTTTTACAATTGAAAAATGGTTTCTGATTTCAAATAATGGTCAATGAAGCATTAACGACCCGATTGGCTCGTGAGCGACTAGATGCAATTAAGAAATTTATACCAATTCGCGACTCTGTCAGGAATAAACTGCAAGAACGACAGAGTTTACAAACTGATTTTGCTCTGGGGTCTGAAGAGTTGTTTAAACCAGTAACCACAGCAACGAAAGGAGTAGAGCGTGCTTTACTGGGAGATGGTCCCGAGACGGGAAAATCTGTTATTGGTGAGCTTGAAAAACTAGCAGCGAAAACTGAACAAACTGAAAAAACTGATCCGAAAAAAACGACTGTTTCTCTGTTGAATAAATTTACTGATCATGCTAAAATATTAATAAAAAAACCTAGTTTATTGAAATCAAAGGATTATCAAGCCTTTGGTAATTTTGCTGCTCAAAGCTATAATTCAAAAAAAGATTTTTTAAAGGACGAGTATAAAAATGATAGAATATCAAGTAATGATTGGTTCGATTATTTGTATAAACTAAATAAAGGGATTGGTCGTTTGAATAAGGATGAGATAGGGTACAAGGAATTTAAAAAGGGAATTAGTAATTATAAAAGAGAACAAATAGAAGAACGACAACGAGAAATAGAAGAACGGCAAGAACTAAAACGTCAAACACCAACACGTAGACAAACAAGAAGACTAAAAAAACAACAACTACCACCTGATGATGATGATGATGATTTAGAAGAACGACGTCAAACACCAACACGGAGACAAAAAAAACAACAACTACCACCTGATGATGATGATGATGATGATTATTTACAAACTACGGATTTAGAAAAACTAGATGAAGCAGCTGGTTATAGCGGAAGTGGATTGCAAAATCCAAGGATTGGAAACATTTGTCCTGATAGTGTTATCAATGATATATCACGATTAGATGTTCTTGTAGGAGGGTTCCGAGCTGGAAATAACTCTCCAGAAATAATTAATGAAGCAGCTGATATTTGTAGACGATTATTTGCCGGTGGTATCATGGATATCAAAACTTATCGAGATTTCATTGACGAGTTAGCAAATGGGTATCATAGCGATTAAATAACAATTGAAAACACTATTGTTTTTATAATAATGATCATCCATTACAATCATGATAAACCAACCCTCGTCTATGTAGTTAATTCACGGTTTCCAGTTTATAGAGCATACTACGGAGATGGCCTCGGCAAGACCATTTTAGGATTCTTTTCAAGAACGGCCCCAAAAGTGATGCCGTTAGCTAAACAACTTGGAATGAAAGCCATTGATGTTATTCGTGATAAGGGTATTAGTACTGTTGGAGATCTTGCCGGGAAAGCGTTTTCAACTGCGAAGGATAAAATAACATCATTAGTGAGTCGAAAAAAGAAACCGTTACCGTCTACAGAAGAAATGCCTGCAAGTGTTAGTAAAATTATAAATAACGCAGTAGATGAAAAACTAGCGTCGATGGTAAATCAAGGAGACCAAAGCAATATTGCAAATATGATAGCGGGAAGTGGCTTTAGAAAACCACGACGAAAACGCTAGCGTTTTTCACGATGAAATGGAAAATCCGATTTAGACTCTGATAAATAGAATAAAATGTTCAAAAAATCATCTGATCCAGCATTTGATATAGACGCCCCAGTGCGTAAAGATGATTCTGTACGCGATTATCAATTTTATTCTTATCACGCAGTACAACCAGATCTCCGATCGCGAATTGAACTTCAAGTTCATGATACCAGTAAATATTTTCTACCGTGTGAGGCATTTATTGAAGTAGAAGGAGAACTTGTAACAAATGATGCCGTAAATAATGATCCTCCATATGCCAATAACGCAAATGTCCGAGTTGGTTTTGTTAATAACGGCATCATGGCGTTATTTGAAAGCGCTAGATATCTCATTGATGGAAAAGAAATTGAATCCATTGACCGTGAAGTTGATATGGCCACAACAATCATAGGGTTAGCAAGATATTCTGATGATTATACAAGATCAGCGGGTCCATCTATGATGTTTGCAAAGGATACTACTGATAACGCTGATCACCTTCAATTCATTAAAGTGTTAACAGCAAGAGATAATGCAGAAGCCGATCAACAAGAAGCAGCTAATCCAGAACGTCGAATTAGACCCGGAGCTGCGTTTGATATTCTCGGAGGCGTTAATGGTAATCTCAATTTAGGATTTGCAACACGCGTAGCAACGTTGCATGGGCAGCGTCGACGATTTTCATGTGCGATTCCACTGCATCATATATTTGGATTCTGTAGAAATGTTAGAAAAGTTATTTATGGAGCCAAACACACAATAGCGCTTGTACGAAAGGGTACTGATAATGATGCAATCTGGCGTAATGCTGGGGTTGCTGCCGGTAAAGTCATTTTAACAAAACTATCATTGTGGATGCCAGTGTTAACTCCATCAATCACAGACGAACAGCGACTACTATCATTTATGGACCAAGGAGGAAAGTCGTTGTTAAGTTGGTTATCAGTGACCACGGATATTAAACAAGACAGTGTTGATGGTACATTCACATGGCACCTGGCATCAAAACAAGGGGTTTCAGCTCCACGTCATATATTTATTGCGTTACAGAATGCTGCGCGAGTTGGTAGTCAAGAACGAAGTCATATGATATTTGATCAGTTAGGTGTTAGTGAAGTCTCGCTGAGAATAAACGGACAGCAGGAACCATCCGAGGATATACAACTTGATTACGGTCAAAATCATATTGCACGTGTCTATCATAACCTGTTGTCATTTATGGCACGTGATCAAAATGTGGATACCGGTTTGCAAATATCACAATTGGATTTTAAAAGCCTCTATCCGATTTATTACTTTTCATTGGAACATCTTGATTTGATGAGACAATCTGTCGTTGATATACACTTTAGAGCCCGTGTAACCCGTCCTGGTGGTGCTGGTGGTATTATTAATTATAGAGCGGTTGCTGTCATTCTCAGTGATAAATCAATGCTACTTGAAGGTGTTGGTGGAAGAATGAGAGTGGTAGATGCACCAGTGGAAAATATGTAATTGAAAATCCGAAGGATATTTCCATTGAATCGTTTTACGATTTAGAATCAATCTGTATTTGTATAATGTCATATAGTAATATCAATGTGTCATTGACACCTGGTCAAATCAAAAAATTGCAATCAAAATCCGCTAAACAATGTGGAACCACAATCACGTTGAAACCTAATCAAATGAATGGCGGGGCAAATAAATTATCGCTGACAACTCGTCAAGTGAAACATTTCAATGATGCTTTCAAGGATAAAAAAGGTGTTCAGATTACTCTTTCTGCGGCTGCTATCAAAAATATGATAAAAACAGGTGGTATATTTCCGTTGTTTGCTGCAATACCAGCATTGGTTGCGGCAGCAGCCCCAGCAGTAGCAAAAGCGGCCGCATTGGGGGTAGTTGGAGGCTTGGGAACAAAAGCGGTACAGAGCATTGCTGAATCATATGAACCGAAGAAAGGTCGAGGGTATAAAAAAAAGGGAAAGGGTCTAAGACTACCAGGAACCCCGTATTCATGGTACAGCGGAAAGGGTCTAAGACTACCAGGAACCCCGTATTCATGGTACAGCGGAAGATCCGTTCACGGATCAGGCCTGAGACTACCAGGAACGGTTTATTAATTCAGAAATCTATGGTTCCAATGTCCAATTTTGATTTAATGGATGCTGCTAAAAAACTAGTGATTAAAAATTTCAGAGGTGTTTTTATGAAAGATCAATTACCACATCAACCAAACAAAACTGAAACAGGTATTATTAATCTCGATAACAGCACCGGACCTGGAACTCACTGGGTTGCATACGCTATTGATCCACGTGGGATTGTCTATTTTGATTCATATGGATTAGCCCCACCAAAAGAGTTTATGCGGTATATAAAAACCCTTCCAATGAAGACTTGGTATTCTACGCTACCAACACAACAAATCAATGACCCACCAATATGCGGCAGTGAAGTATTAAATGTCCTTGACGCTATTTCTAACTCCTTGGGTAACCCAAGGGGAAAACCACCACACATTGTCGTAAATGACTACACTAGTAATCGCTTTTTAGAGAGAGATATATAAAATATCATGATTGATATTTGGGGAAGACCTCTGAAACCCAAACCCGATGACACTGCAACTCCTGATTCTATCAAGGATATAAAAAAAAAAAATTAAAGATGAAATCGCTGAGACGTTGAACTTAACAAGTGTTGACCCGAATGAAATAGTTGTATTTCAAGACAAACAGGGTAAATTGAAATCCAGTAATATTTCTCTGGATGATATTTTGGTTAAACAACAAAACGCAATCGAGAACACCGTTGCGCTATTTTCCGATCAAGGTAAACTCAAACCGGGTGTACTTTTTTCGACGATTACAGATCGATTTACAAACCACGATAAAGAATTTGAAGATCATTTAAGAAACTACAATAGTTTCCGTAGAAATGTCGTTCATAAGTTCTTTGGATCCCCAATTGTAGTTACACCATCTATCGCTGAAATTAAAACGTTTGTTGATGATCAAAAGGTTATCAACGAAGCAACAAAAACAACAACCGACGCCATTGATAAATTTATTGGAAACCCGTTAGATAAAATTGAACTAAAACTCCCTGATATTAAAAAATCCATTGATGAGACGAAAACTTCCATCGAAGGCATCAAAGGTGATCTTTCGAGGATGATAACAGCCATTGAAAAAACAAAAATTCCTCATGAGAAAACCAACAACGTGGTATACACAATCCAACACGGATCATTTGAGTGGACACCTGAAAACAACAAATTAGACATCACTGCAACCGTCAAGGGTATTTATCGATTAACACTAGTAACACCATCGTCTCAATTTAATATTTCATCGTCCAGTTCATCTGGGGTCAATAATACGATTTCAACGATCATCGACAAGAATACAACTGAAAAGTTCACAATCATATCTACTGATAAACATTTGGTTAGGGTCTCAACAACGTGGTATGTGGAATTCGTAGCGAATTTAAGTAAATCGTAATTGAAAACGCTAGCGTGTTTAAAATAAAAATGATTTCATCATCTCAATATCGCTATGATCAGGTCAGAGAGTATCAAACTAGACTCAAAACCTTGTCTGAGGAGTATGAATTGAAAATTAAAAAATATCGCAGGAGAATTACCGCAATTGATGTTACTGTGTACGCTGTGAGTGGTGTAATCACCGGAGCTGGTATTATACTGTCTTCAGTGACAATGATGGCTCCGATAGCTGTTCCAATTTGCATTTCTGCGGCAACAACAATCGCTGGAATAATTTCAATAATCACAAAAAAAATATCCTCATGCAGCCAACGGAAACTACAAGACTACATAATTCAATTTCATGTTGTGTCCACTGCATACTCGCAATTATCCTCATTGATATCGTCATCGCTCGATGATACAATTATATCAGAGAGTGAGTTTTCAGCGATGGTAGATATATATGATTCTGCGATGTCAAAATTAGAAATACAACATGAGTATAATAACAATGACAACACAGATGGAATTACTTCAACAAATAGTGGAGAACACAAAACCAGTACAAACAAGCATGATCTCAATAACCTCAACGAATCCAGAATTCAGTGTGAATTTCCCCTCTCCGGTCCCAGTGAAGGAAATCGCGCTAGCAAAATTACGAGTATACCATAGTTGGCCAAATATTAGGTCAAAACCATTTGGTGGTCAACAACCGAATAATTCACTGGTATTTGCAAATAAGAATAAACCCGACGGTACCCCAGACTGGAACGTTGTTTCCATACCAACCGGATCATATCAAATTGAACAAATCAATGATGAATTCGCGCGTAGAATAAAATCGATTACTGGAAAAGAATCAAAAATAGCTATAACAGTTCATGTGCCGACACTATCATCTGCCATTGAAATAAGCACAGAGGGTTATGTCGTAGATATCTATCAAAGCTCAATAAGAACAGTACTAGGATGGCCTGAATTACCACCCGGAGGAAAAACCGTTAAATTACCAGAACCACAAAAAACCGATTATATCACCGACAGGACAAAATCTGATAATCCAGTAAAGAGTTATAGAGATTATGACAAATTGAATTTTTTCATTAGAGTAGAAGATGAGAACGGCCAAATTGTTTATCATTCTGCTAACTGGGATAAAATCACTGAAAATTTCACAGCTTTCAATAACGATATTTCACTGTTGTTATTATCCCTTAAATCCGGTACTCTCACCCGAGATGAATTTATCAGCGTCATAGAAACATGTAACAAAATCATCAATGACATGGAAACATTTCATTCACAAATTATTCAAGAAGTATTAGGTGACAATATCCCCCTATCGAGAACAGCATTTGCATCGAACTTAAATATCCCGGTCAAGGATATTCCAACAGTCAAACTTCCAGGATATAATATCTCAGAACTACAAAAATCTCTCGATGATGCCATCGATGAAGGTTTCAAAAAAATCCATGATACGTGGAAAAAAACACCATCACAAACACAAACAACTATCCTCAAACATAATAATGACCCAGATGGTGGTGGCAGGCATATTGCTCCGTTCAATGTGAATATTTCATCGGTGATAGCAATCAATTTAGTGTGTGATGTGATCGAAGGAAGCTATCAAATAAATTTAGAACGATCAAATCAAGCTCAGCAAGGATATATTTTGTATTCATTTGCACCAACAGCTCCTCCAGGGTTTCTAATTATTGAGGATCCAACTAATCCAGTCTATATGCGATGTCATAATAATTCATTAACCAGAATTAATTTCAAACTCACTGACCAGTCCAATAATCTGATTGATTTACAAGATGAGGTGTTAGCGATTAGTCTGTTTGTGAAATCGTAGTGATTTTCGTCCCCCAGACAAGGTCTGGAACACGATATCGTATCGGACTGGATCAAATATTCGGTTAACCCCAACTGAAAGTTCTAGCAGCAGAGGGGGTGAGTGACAACGACGTTGCGACGCGAATGTTTTCAGACAAGGGTCAGAGACTTATTTTTTCGCGAGAAGGGTCCAGTGTTATTTTGGAGGGGGTATAATCAAAAATAAAAACAAAAAAAAGTTGTCTGATTCGCCCCCTCTGCTGCTCACTGCACCAACATGTATTGAACATATGAAAAGCTGCATATCTTGAGCTGAGACACATCAACTCCATTCACAAATATCTTTCAGTTCATGCCACAAAAACACTTGTGTGTTCATTAGTACTTTCAAGACTGGACTACTGTAGCTCTGTTATGTCTGGTTTGTCTCAACTCCAGAAACTTCAAAAATTTAAAAACACAGCTGCTCTGATCATCTTTAGAGTACCACAATCATAGCACACCTCCCTGCTTTTCTGTACCCTAAACTGGCTATCCAATTGATCCAGAATCAAATACAAAATTTGTTCGCTGTACTACATTTCACTGCCAGACCCCAGTCCAACATACCTATCTGGCCCCAGCCAAAGACACAGTGATTGCTTTTAGAGTGCTCTTAAAACTTGCCTTTTTCGACTGCAAGAACAGACTTTAAGACCAAATAATTCCTACTTTAAATATTTTCAGCTTTTTAAAAATGTTTTTTAAGTTCATAGTGTTTGTTTTTTGGGTTATTTTTGGTAGTCATATCATTTTAGATGTTGTAAAGTGCTTAGAGCTACTAAAGATTAGATGCTATACAAAGCTCTCATTATTATTATTATTATTATAATTTTGGTTTCAATATGTTTAGAAAGTGGTTTGTACACATACAGCCTATAAACACATTCCTAACTTTAGTGACAGTGATATTATCCTACCTTATGGACATACACATTATTTGATATCCTCATTGAGATTTCTATACATACCACATTACTTGATATCTTCATTTATATTTGTCATCTTACCACATTACATGATATCCTTCTATTTCTAATTTTACATTATTTGATATCCTCATTGAGATTTCTATACATACCACATTACTTGATATCCTCATTTATATATGTAATCTTACCACATTACATGATATCCTTATATTTCTAATTTCCCATTAATTGATATCCTCAGTGATATTTCTAATTTACCACATTACTTGATATCCTCATTTATACTTGTAATCTTACCACATTACATGATATCCTTATATTTCTAATTTTACATTACTTTATATCCTCAGTGATATTTCTAATTTACCCCATTACTTGATATCCTCATTTATATTTGTAATCTTATCACAATACTTGATATCCTTATATTTCTAATTTTATATTACTTGATATCCTCATTGAGATTTCTATACATACCACATTACTTGATATCCTCATTTATATTTGTAATCTTACCACATTACTTGATATCCTTATATTTCTAATTTTACATTATTTGATATCCTCATTGAGATTTCTATATATACCACATTACTTGATATCCTCATTTATATTTGTAATCTTACCACATTACATGATATCCTTATATTTCTAATTTTACATTACTTGATATCCTCAGTGATATTTGTAATCTTACCACATTACTTGATATCCTTATATTTCTAATTTTACATTACTTGATATCCTCAGTGATATTTCTATACATACTACATTACTTTATATCCTCATTTATATTTCTAATTTTACCACATTACTTGATATCCTCATTTATATTTCTAATTTTACCACATTACTTGATATCCTCATTTATATTTCTAATTTACCACATTACTTGATATCCTCATTTATTCTTCCATACTTTCAGCATAGGACTAGAGGATCCTGATGACCTCATTAAAGACCTTGCTCAAGCACTAGAGAAAGTCCAAGTGGATCAGGAATAATTGTTGTCCAAAATTGGCACAAAATATTTTCCAAATAATTTGTTATTTTTAACAAATATGAAAGACATGACATGCAATAGTAGACCAAAGAAAAAGTCAGGATAATCTTGTGCCACAGTTTAAATCTGGAATCTGAAAGATCAAAATATTTTAGACATGTAGAGAAAGTAAATTTTAAAATGATTTTCTATTCTATATATTACACATGAGAAATAAAGTTTACATGGAGTTTATATTAGAGATAAAATATAGAGAAAATAAAATTCAAGGAAACTTGCACATCTATGTATGTACCTTATTTAAACCAGACATTTAAAAAATGACACTATAGTACAAGTCACATGGATCATGTAGGCATTCAACACCAACTGTTTCAGTAATGGGTGTCATTGTTTAGAATTTGATTCTATATAAGTTTGAGTATTCCCTTCAATTAAATTCACATTGATCCATATTCCCCAAGTGGTGCATATGGCAAAATCAATGTTAAAGTACACAGACCTTTTGATGAAATAAACCTAAAGGTGTGATCCAATACAATCTGGATTGAATGTTGCCTGCTGTGATGTCACAATCTGGATTGAATGTTGCTCACTGTGATGTCACAATGAAAGCTACTCATAGTGATAAACAAATTCATATCACCCTCAATTGTGATGATTCTACTCCATGCACTTAAACAAATTCATACCACTCTCAATTGTGACGATTCTACTTTATGCACTCTTTGCTTGACCCAAGTTTAGTACATGGCCACCATTGTAAAAGACCACAGAGATGAATACTTTTGTTGGGAAGTTTCTTGATGACAGTTCTGCCTGCAGATCATTTAAAAATCAGGATTGAATAGACTTCAATTAAAGACAATTAGTGTTTAATTTTAAAAGAACAATTTATATTTAATTTAAAATTAGTAAATATGCATGCATGACCCATGTAACTTGTGCTATAGTATATATTACTTATTTACTTGTCCTATAATGTAAGAAATTCTGTTCAAAAACTGAGATAATTCCCATTCATAATGGAAGTAAATGTCAGAATATAAAATGATCGGTGTTGAATTTGATGTGTAACTCATTTTTTCTGCACATGATTTGTTATACATGGTGGCCATTATTAATTGTGGAGGAAGAACCCAGGAAAACCTGGGAAAGAACCACCAACCCATGAGAAGCTACTGGCCAGCTTTCTCACATACATGGGCCGAAAGTGAGACTTGAACCCATGCAGACAGAGGTGAGATGGAAGTGATCCATAACGGAGAGTGCTTTAGACCACTCAGCCATTTGGGACCCAGCCTTTGATGTGTAATGGCCTTTGTTATAGATCTGCTCTATATAGGTTTCACATAAATGCATACATCTAAATCCTAACCTTCCATGCTTTTCTAATGTAAACCATTACTTATTCACACATGTAAGTCCTAACCTTCCATGCTTTTTCAATTTATTCAATTCTTTATTCACACATATAAATCCTAACCTTCCATGCTTTTCTACTTTATTCCATTCTTTATTCACACATATAAATCCTAGCCTTCCATGCTTTCTAATTTATTCCATTCTTTATTCACACATATAAATCCTAACCTTCCATGCTTTTCTACTTTATTCCATTCTTTATTCACACATATAAATCTTAGCCTTCCATGCTTTTCTACTTTATTCCATTCTTTATTCACACATATAAATCCTAACCTTCCATGCTTTTCTACTTTATTCCATTCTTTATTCACACATATAAATCCTAGCCTTCCATGCTTTCTAATTTATTCCATTCTTTATTCACACATATAAATCCTAAACTTCCATGCTTTTCTACTTTATTCCATTCTTTATTCACACATATAAATCCTAGCCTTCCATGCTTTTCTACTTTATTCCATTCTTTATTCACACATATAAATCCTAACCTTCCATGCTTTTCTACTTTATTCCATTCTTTATTCACACATATAAATCCTAGCCTTCCATGCTTTTCTACTTTATTCCATTCTTTATTCACACATATAAATCCTAACCTTCCATGCTTTTCTACTTTATTCCATTCTTTATTCACACATATAAATCCTAACCTTCCATGCTTTCTAATTTATTCCATTCTTTATTCACACATATAAATCCTAGCCTTCCATGCTTTTCTACTTTATTCCATTCTTTATTCACACATATAAATCCTAACCTTCCATGCTTTCTAATTTATTCCATTCTTTATTCACACATATAAATCCTAGCCTTCCATGCTTTTCTAATTTATTCACAAGACAAAAATGTGTACAACATTTCACTTATGTTGTGTTAGTATCAAAGCAGAGCTCATTCTTTACAGCAATATTCAATGAAACCACAAAGTGATGTGTTGTATATGAGGCACATTTATGTATGTTGGTGTTAGTGTTGTTTTTCAGTGTTCCCACTTTTTAATGGTATTCACTGGAACTGTAACAAAACTGATTTGTGGTAAAGACAGGGCTACCATGTTATTAGCTTTGCTAGTTTATAAACACACAATAGTATATAATGTGAGTCCACATAATAATCTTGATGTCAACTGCCAAAAACTAATAAACAGATGAGAAAAAAAATGTTACAATAATAAGTTTAACCAGAAAAGGAATTCAAGACTATCAGCTTTGTGAGAGAAACGGCAGTATAGGGTACATTTTTAGTAATGAGTCTGTAGCATCATCTTTCTAAATCTCATAGAAAAATATTCAGCAAACTTGGAAGTCTTCAAGTCCTATAATGACCATGTCAATGTGGGCTATTAGGATTAGCTAGTTTTCTTGTTCTGTTGCTGTTGTTGTTGTTGTAGGGTTTAACACCATTTTTCAGCACACGATAGGCTATACATGGTAGCCAGTATTATTGGTGGAGGAAGAACCTGGGAAACCCCCCAGAAAGAACCGCCGACCCACGAGAAGCTACTGGCAAGCTTTCTCACATAACTACATTAGCCGAATCTAGACTTGAACCCACGCAGAGGTGAGATGGCAGTGATCCATAACAGAGCCCAAACAAGGGGCCAGGTTAGAATGCAATGTGCGTTATTCAAACTATATCTACCGGTAACCAATTAAATTACAATTTAAATAACACACAATACATAGGTTAATATACACTTTATTGTACATATAAAATAATCTTTGGCATAACAAGGGCAAATCCTGTCACAGCACACTGCACCAGCCCAGCTCTGAATTTTTTCTTGTTGAAAAGGAATGCTTCAGAAACTTGTGGGAGTTAGAGGGTTGTGAAGCAAGTCCGACACCTGTATGTGGAGCATAAAGGGCTGATACAAGGTATATAGGGACCAAGAATCACAGAAATATTCTCTGAGTAATGTTTCCACCAAGCAAATGACTCATTCAGAATTTACAAAGAATAATTCATCGATTTCAAGAGACGGAACTGATTAATGTGTCATTGACTAGCTGTTAGATATTTTTGACAATAGAGTTATTAATAACATGTATTTCCCAAATAATTGCTTTCCTTTCATAGCTATTTAACCCCTTTGTTGTTCTTCTATAAATATTGGTCATTATCATGTAAAAAAATATATCAATTAACATACTGTTTGATTCTGATGTAAACTGTACATTTTGATGTAATGATTGCACTACATTCATCTATTGATCATTTGCTATTGTTATCATTTTTCACTTTTATCTGGATTTCTTGTATCTTTGCTGGAACTGTTCCATTAAACAAATCTCTTTGGTTGACCTAACTATACCATCTGTCCTTAAGTTAAATGGAGCAAAGTGGACAAACTATTTAAAGTATGTAAGCATGTGGCAAAAAGCTTGCAGTTTAGTTTGGATTTAATATCTGTAAAGTCAGACTTTCAATGCCTTTTATTTTTGTAGATACAATTCAACTGCTTTTATAGTCTTTACAGTGACTAAAGATGAACTTTCATCTTTTTGTTATGTAAAGATATTGTAAAGGTGATACTGATACATTTTACATCTTTACTTGTATTCCAGTATAACTTAAAATATTTGTAGAGGCAACTTTTCATACATTGTGTCAATGGGGGCTATTAGGATTGGCTAGTCCTCTTTATCCTATAATGACCATGTCAGTCTGAGCTGTTAGGATTGCTAGTCTTTTTATCATATATTGACCATGTCAATGTGGGCTATTATGATTGGATACTCAACTAAACCTTTGTATAGCCATGATCTATGGTCTATGCTATACTCAACTAAACCTATGTATGGCTATGATATATGCTATACTCAACTAAATCTATGCATGACCATGATCTATGGTCTATATGCTATACTCAACTAAATATTTTGTACGACCATGATCTATGGTCTATGCTATACTCAACTAAACCTATGTATGACCATGATCTATGGTCTATGCTATAATCAACAAAACCTATGTATGACCATGATCTATGGTCTATGCTTTACTCAACTAACCTATGTATGGCCATGATCTATGGTCTATGCTATACTCAACTAAACCTATGTATGGCCATGATCTATGGTCTATGCTATACTCAACTAAACCTATGTATGGCCATGATCTATGGTCTATGCTATACTCAACTAACCTATGTATGGCCATGATCTATGGTCTATGCTATACTGTAATCAACAAAACCTATGTATGGCCATGATCTATGGTCTATGCTATACTCAACTAACCTATGTATGGCCATGATCTATGCTATACTCAACTAAAAGTATGTATGACCATGATCTATGGTCTATGCTATACTCAACTAACCTATGTATGGCCATGATCTATGCTATACTCAACTAAAAGTATGTATGACCATGATCTATGGTCTATGCTATACTCAACTAAATCTATGCATGACCATGATCTATGGTCTATATGCTATACTCAACTAAATATTTTGTATGACCATGGTCTATGGTCTATGCCAAATTCAACTAAACCTATGTATGGCCATGATCTATGCTATACTCAACTAAACCTATGTATGGCCATGATCTATTGTCTATGTTAGACTCAACTAAACCTATGTATGACCATGTTCTACTGTTTATGCTAGACTCAACTAAACATATGTCTAACCCTAACCCTACTGGATGTGAATTAAATCTAAAGTTATGGTCTTAATGCTGGACTTGAATTAAGCCTATGTATGACCATGGTTTATGCTGAACTTGAATTTTAGAGTGAAGTTACTTTCCTCTGCCAAACAGAACACAGCAAAGTCGTGGGAAAAAAGTCAGATCTGTGTGTACAGTGGTGAAATTTGTAGAATGTATAAAATAGTTGCGTTGAGCCACATAATATACAACCAAAGAAAAGCACATTAAACTTTATGAAGATATTTTTCTCAGATGATTTGGCAAAACCAAAGAAAAGCACAGTAAACCTTATGAAGATATTTTTCTCAGATGATTTGGCAAAACCAAAGAAAAGCACAGTAAACTTTATGAAAAAATTTTTCTCAGATGATTTGGCAAAACTGTTGTATGACTAAACTTCTGCAAAAGAGAGTAACCTTGAAAATAGGATGCAATCATAAAAAGGTGATATTGAGGCATAGGCCCTATTTTCTTTCTTTTACAAGTCAAAATATGAAATAAATAATCTTGCTTACCTCTACAAGCAATCAATTCTATAAATCTCTTGAGAATAAAATTTGCTACCGATTTTGGTAACAAAATTACACTTCAGCCTCCATGGATAAATCTTTGGTGACAATATTGTGAATTAAATTGTTGTCACAGACAATTATTATATAAACTATTTTACACTACATTTTGACTATAAAAAAAGATGAGTTTGTAATGCAATCTGAATTCTACATCATTCGATGGCCAAGGGTGTACATGATGGCATCCATTCTAATGCATTCAATGACCAAATGTGTACTTTATGGCATCCATTGTAAAGCATTCAATGGTCAAGGGTGTATGTAATGGCATCCATTCTAATTCATTCAATGGCCAATGTGTTTGGCATTCACAATACAGCCTAGTTACTGTGGTTCAAGTCCTACTTAGTCAACAGGACACAAATTGTATTTGCAAATGGAATACACTCCAGCCCAATTGATCTATGTTGTGGTGTTCCACAGATCTGTTCTTGGACCTGTTCTCTTCATTCTATACACTCAGCCACTCTCAAGTGTCATAGATCATCATCCAGTGTCTCACCAATTGTACGATGATGACACCCAAATATACAAGTCTAGACACCCAACTGAAGTTGATGCTACCATCCAGGGAGTAGAGAGGTGCATTTCTGATGTGAAATCATGGAAGACATGTAACAAGCTGCAGGCAATTCTGATCACAACACAAAGAGTTTCTCATTCACATCCTTTACATCAAATAATAAATATCAGCAATAGCAACATTAAATTCACACAGTCAGTACGAAACCTCTGTGTTACTCTGGACAGTACCCTCACCAACATGTCATGAACATATGCAAGGCTGCATATCTTGAGATGAGATGCTTCAGCTCCATTTACAAATATCTTTCAGTTGATGCCATTTAAACACTTGTGTGTTCATTAGCATCCATTCTAAAGCATTCAATGGCCAAAGATGTATGTGATCCAATCTAAAATATTCAATGGCCACTTAGTAAAAGCTCTCTCAAACATACATATACATAAAAGTACAAATTGCCATATGAATATTTTAATAATATGAGGAATGCAATAGCAGCCAATATAATAATACAATATCACACAATAAACAAACGTCTAGGAGTGAAAGACGGCTCCACAAACAACATGATTAGACAAAATAATAGTTCATGACAACATAAACAGAACATGTCGAGGTATGAATGACTGCTCCCCACACAGCATGATTACATAAACTTTAACATAATATCACCAGAATATGAATAAATGTTGCAAGGTACTAATTTCATGGAATCAAAAATTTAGCTGGACCATATGTATTTACGATAAAGAACAGGCAAAAGACATATAAATTGATTTGGCAAGAAAATAGCATAATTAATGTGTGCTGGACAAGAAGGTAAATAATGATGATTGCAAAATAAATTACAACCAAGTAATGAAATTAATGTACTGATTTTAAAAAGGTACTAAAATTACACACATATTAAATATTATGAAATGAAAAAAAGGTACTAAAATTACACACATATTAAATATTATGAAATGAAAATTATCTCAAACAAGAACCTAGAGTATTGGATCACGCTTTGGTTACATGTCTTATAGTCAAATGCAAGAGCAGCATGCATGTCGTATGGATTACTAGGATGCTTTCTTTACAAATTTCTTCAAATTCTGTTATCTCCGAGAAAGTCATTTAAATCTTATTCCATATTAATTCTCTAATCTTATATTAAATAGCAGATCCATATTTATTCAAAATTAAAACACCTTTATAATGTGTTTTTTTAAACCAAATTATGTCAAATTCTAGGAACGAATTTCGGGAAGAAGTAATTTAATGGGTTTTAAAAGGAAAATGGAACTGTAAGTTTGGATCAAATGGTATTATATGTGAGGGAAATATTTACATTTCTGAGAACAGACTAGTCAAAACAAAAAGGGCCAAATTTTAATATACTAGTCATTTTCGTTACCTTGTGTGAAGTCTAAATTTGAAATTCTCGCAACAATCTTGATTTTCATTGGAATAAAAAACTATCTCACTTATAAAACGTATTTCAGAAATTAAGATAAAATGGAATGTTGAATATCTCCATCAAGAAGAGTACAATAACTGGTACATTATAACTGGTACATTATTATTATAATAACTGGTACATTATAAGCTCACTGTGTTTATCATTCCTCTATCTAGGCACTAGTACTGACCCTGAATATCAATGACCTTGACCATGGATACAGAAACATATTCCTCTTTCAGTCACAATGACCTTGACCACACAATCAACAGTCCTCATCATGGCAATCTCTCCAAATCTGGGTCAAGGTATGTGGTATACAAATTAAGTTATTAAAAGCACTTCTGCTTTCAGTCAGGAACCTGAATCTTAAAGTCATCTTTCTTACCCAACATGCAAGTCATCCAGAAACTTGGATGAAAGTTCCTGTATGAGAACCAATTTTGTTTCTTCAAAAACCATTTTATTTTTTTCTGTCACAATAAGCTTGTACTTTGATTATAAAATCAATAAGATTCTTCATTCCCCCTAAGCACACGCCATTTATAAAGTCTGGTAAATGAAGATAGTAGCAAACTCAATTTAATGTATAGAAATGAAACTGGGAACAGCTGGCCGGCTAGAATCAAAACAAGAAGGAAAAGTTAAGATTAGATGAAAGTATACAGACAAACAGTCCCACTAATCACTTAAATAGGGTCAAGACTACAGTGACAAGAGTTACAATTTTATATTGTAAACTTTTATCCTTTACATAACACAAAATGTACTTATGTTTATACATACAGAACCAATGGCTCATGGGTCTTTATTTGCCAGGCATACTTATTTTCCATACAGGCTTAATTTTTTTAATACAAATTTATTTCCCATACATGATTATTTTCTATGCATGATTATGTTTCATGTATTTGATTATTATCCAGATTTTACAGTATTGTATAATAATAAAAGAAAATAGTACCATGAAAGGTTCATCATAAGATAATAGTACAATTAATAGTTTATTCTACGATAATAATGCCATGAATGGTGTATTATAAGACAATAATACTATGAATGGTTCATCATAAGACAACAGTACCATGAATGGTTCATAATAAGACAACAGTATCATGTATGGTTCATTATAAGACAACAGTACCATGAATGGTTCATCATAACATAATAGTACCATGAATGGTTCATCATAAGACAACAGTACCATGAATGGTTCATCATAAGACAACAGTACCATGAATGGTTCATCATAAGACAATAGTACCATAAATGGTTTATAATCAGACAACAGTACCATGAATGGTTAATCATAAGACAATATTACCTTCAATGGTTCATCATAATACAATATTACCATGAATGGTTCATCATAAGATAATAGCACCATGAATGGTTTCATCAGACAACAGTACCATGAATGGTTCATCATAAGACAACAGTACCATGAATGGTTCATCATAAGATAATAGTACAATTAATAGTTTGTTCTACGATAATAATACCATGAATGGTTCATCACAAGACAATAATACCATGAATGGTTCATCACAAGACAATATTACCTTCAATGGTTCATCATAAGACAACAGTACCATGAATGGTTCATCACAAGACAATATTACCTTCAATGGTTCATCATAAGACAATAGTACCATGAATAGTTCATCATAAGACAATATTACCTTCAATGGTTCATTATAAGACAATAGTACCATGAATGGTTCATAATAAGACACCAGTACCATGAATGGTTCATCATAAGACAATATTACCTTCAATGGTTCATTCTAAGACAATAGTACCATGAATGGTTCATAATAAGACACCAGTACCATGAATGGTTCATCATAAGACAATATTACCTTCAATGGTTCATCATAAGACAATAGTACCATGAATGGTTCATCATAAGATAATAGTACCATGAATGGTTTCATCAAACAGTACAATGAATGGTTCATTATAAGATGACAGTGCCATGAATGGTTCATCAAAAGACCTTGAGACAAAAGTACCATGAATGGTTCATCATAAGACAATATTATCTTCAATGGTTGGTTCATCATAAGACATTAGTACCATGAATGGTTCATCATAATATAATAGTACCATGAATGGTTCATCATAAGACAATAGTACCATGAATGGTTCATTATAAGACATTAGTACCATGAAGGGTTCATTATAAGACATTAGTACCATGAATGGTTCATCATAAGACAATAGTACCATGAATGGTTCATTATAAGACATTAGTACCATGAAGGGTTCATTATAAGACATTAGTACCATGAATGGTTCATCATAAGATAATAGTACCATGAATGAATTCTTATATTTATTGTTAGACATTAGTACCATGAATGGTTCTTTATAAGATATTAGTACCATGAATGGTTCATTATAAGATACTAGTACAATGAATGGTTCATTATAAGATATTAGTACCATGAATGGTTCATTATAAGACATGAGTACCATGAATGGTTCGTTATAAGACAATAGTACCATGAAGGGTTCATTATAAGACATTAGTACCATGATGGGTTCATTATAAGACATTAGTACCATGATGGGTTCATTATAAGACATTAGTACCATGAATGGTTCATTATAAGACACGAGTACCATGAAGGGTTCATTATAAGACATTAGTACCATGATGGGTTCATTATAAGACATTAGTACCATGAAGGGCTCATTATAAGACATTAGTACCATGAAGGGTTCATTATAAGACACGAGTACCATGAAGGGTTCATTATAAGACATTAGTACCATGAAGGATTCATTATAAGACATGAGTACCATGAAGGGTTCATTATAAGACATGAGTACCATGAAGGGTTCATTATAAGACATGAGTACCATGAAGGGTTCACATCTATGTTTGATTAGCCTCTATGTATGCACTATTCTTTGTTTTAAACAGCACTGTGAATTTTATCACCTACCATGACACTATGACTGCAAGCACCTCCAAAATAGGCAAATCTTATATGTCTAAGTTTGAGCTTTAATGATTTCAAATCGCTCTTATCTCCAGAAAAGGTAAATCATGCTTTTGTTGAATTCATACATGATCATTTCATTAGCAAACAAAACTTAGTATTGCACAATTGACTCTTGAGATTATTGACCTACATGACCTTGACCCTTAGTCTTCATATGAACTTACATGTGGAAACCATGAGTTTCTTAGTAGATTCACCATGACCTTCAAACCCCAAAGTGTAAAAGTTTCTTTCTTCTTTCTAACCTATAATGTAAGATATATCAAAGTTTAGTCATATCAAATGTTTACTGGAAAAAAATATTATTGTACAAAACACATTTTTCTTTCAGTCCTAATGGCCTTGACCATTGCACCCCAAGATTAAAAGGCCTTCTCCATACCTTATCTGCACACTTTGCACAAACTTTGGTCAAGATATGTGAAAACTAATGTTAATATGCAAAAATCATTTATCTTCTTTCACTCAAAAGTACTCTAATATAGGACCCCAATATCACTACACTTCTTCCCTACCCTAAGTTATTCATAATACAGGTTTAAATGAAAACACTATGGAAGCCATTTTTCTTCTTTTTAGTCAAAATGACCATGACCTTTGATATGATGACCCAGAAAATCATAGGCTTCTTCCTTACACCCCAAACTAAGTTGATAAATATCGATGAACCAAAGTTGATGTATGAAAGAAGACAGACAGGAACAGGATCCAAGTACTCCATGGCACACTTTTTATATAAGCAAAAGAACAAATACATCAACAATATTTTCACAAGATGTAAGGCAAAGATAAAAAAATTTAAATTTGAAAACTACAATATTACTGGTGTCTTGAAATAAAATGTTTTAGACCACATTTCCATCCTATCCAAATCACTACGAAGAATAAAATATTAAATTAGAATGTGTTCTCTTCTAATGGTGGATGTAAAATTGCAAACCATCATCATACATAAATAGAAAATCTTGAACATTATCTAATTCTGGGTACTATAAAGTAAGAAAACAAATAATACAATTTAGATAAATTGAATTTTCTGATTATACAATGAACAAGCGTTTAGCACATATATTTTTAGTGATAAACAGAAATAATGTTTGAAGAACATATTTTATGTGCATTGTCTTTTCTCTGTCATCAGATATTGAAATAATTCTGCCCACCCAAATAAGTTTAATCCACACTTAACAACCGTCACCGGAAATGTTTTATAACTGATCAACATCAATTTGTATTTATGTCCAGTTTTTGTATAGAATCCTTTTAATACAAAATCATTGGTGCTGGTGGCATATAACCAGAAAAACAAAAGCTTATTATAAAGAACAGCTTGTAAAATACAACATAAAAATGTTAGAATACACTAAGCTAGCACACTGCTGTGGATGCCAATTCAGTCGAACCGAAGACATCATGCTGTGACTGTCGGCTATCTGCCTGGTGACTTGGACCCCTCAGTGATGGCACTGAAACGGAAAAAAAAGTTTCGTATTAAAATCATTCTGAAACTTTTTCCAATTTGAATGTTTTTTATATAAAAAATTTGATAAAGATCACATTCAAACACTTTTGAAACTTCAATTACTAAAACACGAATAACTACATTCTTCATTTAAGATCAATGAAAACCAGAGCATAAAGAAATTAAAAATAAGTGACATAACATGAATGTGTAATTAAGATTATGTTCAGCAAGAAGTGCATTGTAGATTTTAATTTGCTATTTTCTCAACAGAAATGAACAATATCCTATACAAAGTCAGCAAAAATATAATACACAATGTATTATTTTCTCAGCTGAAAATTATTGTACATTATTCTATACAAAGTATGCAATATTGTAAACTGTCATTTGCTATTTTCTCAGCTGAATCAATATTCTATACAAAGTTAGCAAAAATGTAATATATAATTTATTATTTTCTCAGCTGAAAAAGACAACATCCTATATACAAAGTCAGGAATAATAAACTACATCCATTTACTGAAACGTTTTCTAAGAATTAGCAATATATATGCTAATCAATAGATTGCTTAAGTGTTTGCACTCTGACATGCAATATAATTAGTAAATATAAATATGTTATATTAATAATGGTGTACAGGTGCATAGGCTGACACAAAGAATAACAGAATAAATAATAAGCCTTTATTGCGAATTTAGGCTTGAGTGAACTATCACTGCTGTAAATCAGATCTCATTCTTATTAGATTGGAAAACTATCACAGCTAATTTATATCTCATTCTGATCATAATGGTAACACTATCACAGCTAATTCATATCCCATTCCTATTGGATTGGAAAACTATCACAGCTGTAATTCAAATCTCAATTTAATCTGAAATAAATCTATCATCTGTAAAGATAGAAAACAATGTTATGCACAACAATAAGCAGGAAGTTAATTAAACTAGTTTTCCAGAAAATTCTCAGCTGGGGGCATAGATCTGAACTGCTGACAGATCAGGTTGTGGCTTAGATGGGAATCTGTCAGTGTTACCGAATATAATGTGCAAAAATCATACAAGTTTCGCCTCATGAATCACACCTTTGTCTGCATTGATTTTCATATGAAGTTAAGTAGGATATTGGTAAAAGAGTATTCTAACCTGACAGTAATCCAGCCATGAGGGAAGAATGTGAATGCAACTTAAAAAAAAATATTTGCAATGTGCCCAACAAATATTTTTCTTCTACCATTATTACAATTTATTAGTAAATATTCCAAATGTCTATAAAAATTAAGTGTTCATGTTCAGAAAAAGTTAACAATCTTTGTCAAAAAAACATCCTTATATTTGAGTATGGCTGATGTCACAAAATGGCAGATGTAAAACTGGTCACCCTGATCATGTGTATACTAAATTCTGTAAATGGAATCAACTGTAATCAGATTTAGAAGACTAGAATATGCTGTATCAATTTTCATTAAGGACTGGAAAAGTATTATAAAGCAGATTAGGAATTTGACTCCGTGATAAATGTCTTGAGTGGTGTCACTGTTAAAGGAAGGAAAAAATCCAATGTACTACATTATTCGTGTGGTTTAAAGTGCTCTCCGCTATGGATCACTATCATCTCACATCTGTCTGCGTGGGTTCGAGTCTTGGGTTCGGCCAATGTGGGTATGTGAGAAAGAATACCAGTAGCTTCTCGTGGGTCGGTGGTTTTTATCTGGGGTTTTCCCAGGTTTTCCTCCACCATTAATACTGGCCGCCATGTAAAGCCTATCTTGTGCTGACAAATGGCGTTAAACCTTACTACAACTATATTATTTGTTGTGAGCAGTCTCTGCAAATCAATGTTGGCCATATCTATGCTTCTAATCTTGCATGTGTGATACATTGGCCATAGCTATGTTTCTAATCTTACATGTGTGATACATTGGCCATAGCTATGTTTAAAATCTTACACTTGTGATACATTGGCCAATGCTATGTTTCTAATCTTGTATAGGTGATACATTGGCCAATGCTATGTTTAAAATCTTACATATGTGATACATTGGCCATAGCTATGTTTCTAATCTTGCATGTGTGATACATTGGCCATAGCTATGTTTATAATCTTGTATAGGTGATACATTGGTCATAGCTATGTTTCTAATCTTGCATGTGTGATACATTGGCCATAGCTATGTTTAAAATCTTACATGTGTGATACATTGGCCAATGCTATGTTTCTAATCTTGTATAGGTGATACATTGAACAATGCTGTTTATAATCTTACATGTGTGATACATTGGCCATAGCTATGTTTAAAATCTTACATGTGTGATACATTGGCCATAGCTATGTTTAAAATCTTATCCGTGTAATACATTGGCCAATGCTATGTTTCTAATCTTGTATAGGTGATACATTGGCCAATGCAATGTTTATAATCTTACATCTGTGATACATTGGCCATAGCTATGTTTCCAATCTTGCACGTGTGATACATTGGCCATAGCTATGTTTCCAATCTTGCACGTGTGATACATTGGCCATAGCTATGTTTAAAATCTTATCCGTGTGATACATAGGCTATAGCTATGTTTCTAATCTTGCATGCGTGATACATTGGCCATAGCTATGTTTAAAATCTTACATGTGTGATACATTGGCCATAGCTATGTTTCTAATCTTGTATAGGTGATACATTGGCCATAGCTATGTTTCTAATCATGCATGTGTGATACATTGGCCATAGCTAAGCTATGTTTAAAATCTTACACGTGTGATACATTGGCCAATACTATGTTTCTAATCTTGTATAGGTGATACATCGGCCAATGCTATGTTTAAAATCTTACATGTGTGATACATTGACCATAGCTATGTTTAAAATCTTACACGTGTGATACATTGGCCAATGCTATGTTTAAAATCTTACATATGTGATACATTGGCCATAGCTATGTTTCTAATATTGTATGTGTGGTACATTGGCCATAGCTATGTTTAAAATCTTACATGTGTGATACATTGGCCAATGCTGTTTCTAATCTTGTATAGGTGATACACTGGCCAATGCTTTGTTTCTAATCTTGCATGTGTGATACATTGGCCATAGCTATGTTTAAAATCTTACATATGTGATACATTGGCCAATGCTGTTTCTAATCTTGTATAGGTGATACACTGGCCAATGCTATGTTTATAATCTTACATGTGTGATACATTGGCCATAGCTATGTTTAAAATCTTACATGTGTGATACATTGGCCATAGCTATGTTTAAAATCTTATCCGTGTAATACATTGGCCATAGCTATGTTTCAAATCTTGTATAGGTGATACATTGGCCAATGCTATGTTTATAATCTTACATGTGTGATACATTGGCCATAGCTATGTTTCTAATCTTACATGTGTGATACATTGGCCATAGCTATGTTTCCAATCTTGCACGTGTGATACATTGGCCATAGCTATGTTTAAAATCTTACATGTGTGATACATTGGCCATAGCTATGTTTAAAATCTTATCCGTGTGATACATTGGCCATAGTTATGTTTCTAATCTTGCATGTGTGATACATTGGCCATAGCTATGTTTAAAATCTTACATGTGTGATACATTGGCCATAGCTATGTTTCTAATCTTGTATAGGTGATACATTGGCCATAGTTATGTTTCTAATCTTGCATGTGTGATACAATGGCCATAGCTAAGCTATGTTTAAAATCTTACACGTGTGATACATTGGCCAATGCTAGGTTTCTAATCTTGTATAGGTGATACATTGGCCAATGCTATGTTTATAATCTTACATGTGTGATACATTGACCATAGCTATGTTTAAAATCTTACATGTGTGATACATTGGCCAATGCTATGTTTAAAATCTTACATATGTGATACATTGGCCATAGCTATGTTTCTAATCTTGTATAGGTTTTAAGAGTAGGGTGGGAGTTTGTAAACTCCCACGTGCACCGGCCTAGAGAAAATTAATCGCATTACCTCCTTTTTTTGTTCCTTATGAGAATGTCGCATAGGTTCTTGTTCTTCCGATATGCCGTTATGAGCTTTTGATGATAAATTCGAGGAAAGTCCTTCTGAATTTTAACGACTCCTTCTCTAATCAATTTTGCTGCAAGAGTTGCTTTAGTATTGTATGTGATAACGAATGGTATAATGTCTATCACTTCTTCGTGCAAATTAAGGCCGAAAGGGCTAATCGTTCCTAGTTTGTTGATCCAATAGGCCTCTCTTTTGGTAAGATTTTCGTTATTTACTACCATTTCAATGGGAAGGATGGAACAGTCATCCAACGAGTGTCCCTCGCTATTAAAATGATTGGAAATGGATTTATTTGCCTTATGAATTACGTCAAAGCGGTGTCTAGTAAAACAATCTCTAAGTGTCAGAGTGGTTTGTCCCACATACTGTTTACTGCATAGATCACACGTAATCAAGTAAATGATGTTGCTAGAATTACAAGATAAGTTTTGTTTGATTAAAAAGGTTTGATTATTCGTATGGCTGGTGAAATTGTTTGATTCCCTAACAAATGGGCAGGTCGCGCATCGTCGGCCTTGACATGACGTAGCTTTCCTTAAAGTATGCACGTCCCCCCTAAGTTCACTTAAAGTGGTGTTTTTGATTTTTCTTAGGAATCGTTTGGAGTAGCCCCTCTCCCTCAAAGTTCTGAGTAGTGTGGTACTAGCCTTCTGAAAGTCCTCATTTCTTGTACAAAGCCTGTGGAATCGAATTATTTGTGATTTTAGAATTCCCGTAAATGTATGTCTAGGATGGAAGGAAGATTTATGGAGTAACTGGTGCGTGTCGGTGGGTTTAAAATAAACTTTGGAGTCAAGTTTTCCCGTATGTTCAAACTGTGGTCCTTTAAAAATGGTCGTATCTAAAAAATCAACCGAAGTGTCCATCACACATTCCTTTAATTTGACCGATGGGTTGTAACTGTTTAAAATCGATAAAAATGTATCAAATTTCTTTCGTGAAAATGGCCAAATTAAAAAGATGTCATCTAAAAATCTTAAGTAAACTAGGGGGAGATAATTACACCTTTTGAAAACTTCTTTCTCCCATTCGGCCATAAAGATATTGGCGTAACTAGGGGCAAATTTCTTGCCCATGGCGGTCCCCGAGATTTGGAGGTACCATTTTCCACTGAATTCAAAGTCATTATTTACGAGACCAAGTTTCAGCAGTTCTAAAATTTCCAAGTCTGGTCTTTTCGGGTCGGGGTTACTCCTGAAACAATTTAATACTGTTTGCAAGCCGTCTTTATTATCATTTATGATACATTGGCCATAGCTATGTTTCTAATCTTGCATGTGTGATACAGCTAAGCTATGTTTAAAATCTTACATGTGTGATACATTGGCCAATGCTATGTTTCTAATCTTGTATAGGTGATACATTGGCCAATGCTATGTTTATAATCTTACATGTGTGATACATTGATCATAGCTATGTTTAAAATCTTACATGTGTAATCTTGCATGTGTGATACAATGGCCATAGCTGTTTAAAATCTTACATGTGTGATACATTGGCCAATGCTATGTTTCTAATCTTGTATAGGTGATACATTGGCCAATGCTATGTTTATAATCTTACATGTGTGATACATTGGCCATAGCTATGTTTAAAATCTTACATGTGTGATACATTGGCCATAACTATGTTTAAAATCTTATCCATGTAATACATTGGCCATAGCTATGTTTCTAATCTTGTATAGGTGATACATTGGCCAATGCTATGTTTATAATCTTACATGTGTGATACATTGGCCATAGCTATGTTTCTAATCTTACATGTGTGATACATTGGCCATAGCTATGTTTCCAATCTTGCACATGTGATACATTGGCCATAGCTATGTTTAAAATCTTACATGTGTGATACATTGGCTATAGCTATGTTTAAAATCTTATCCGTGTGATACATTGGCCATAGCTATGTTTCTAATCTTGCATGTGTGATACATTGGCCATAGCTATGTTTAAAATCTTACATGTGTGATACATTGGCCATAGCTATGTTTCTAATCTTGTATAGGTGATACATTGGCCAATGCTATGTTTCTAATCTTGCATGTGTGATACATTGGCCATAGCTAAGCTATGTTTAAAATCTTACACGTGTGATACATTGGCCAATGCTATGTTTCTAATCTTGTATAGGTGATACATTGGCCAATGCTATGTTTATAATCTTACATGTGTGATACATTGACCATAACTATGTTTAAAATCTTACATGTGTGATACATTGGCCATAGCTATGTTTAAAATCTTACATGTGTGATACATTGGCCATAGCTATGTTTAAAATCTTATCCGTGTGATACATTGGCCATAGCTATGTTTCTAATCTTGTATAGGTGATACATTGGCCAATGCTATGTTTATAATCTTACATGTGTGATACATTGGCCATAGCTATATTTCTAATCTTGCATGTGTAATACATTGGCTACAGCTATATTTCTAATCTTGTATATGCAATACATTGTCAAAAACAGAAAAAACAACTGCTGAGTGTCCACTATTTAAATAAACAATTTGGAGATGTAGATAAAAATGATCCCCACTACTGTGTGCCATATGACACAGAAAAGTATCATTCATTATCATTGCTATTTTAATAACTGCTGAATGGTGGATTACAATTTTGTAGAACATAATAATCTAAATTTAATGATGATGGTTGTGAAGGCAAATCCACTTTAATAACTCAAAAACAAGAGTCCAATGAAGGGATTGATGCTCTACTGACTGAAAAGAACTTTTGGGAATGCAAGGAAAGACAAATTCTTTTTTTTTAACTGCTGAATGTTGCATCTATCATATACTTCAGCAAAACGAATTTCAAATTAGCTTCTTTCCTGGACAAATTAGATGTCTGCTTGGCATCATTTTCATTTTGGGCATACAAAGCATCATAAGATGCTTTCAGGTGACAACCCAAACGGTATGGTAAAACCCATGGTGATAACACTTTTTTCTCATTGGAAGATTAATGATAACAAGAATTTTAAGATGGATGCCATATTGGCCAGATTTTATATCAGAATGGCACCATTTCTATTTAGTACCAACCAAACATCATAAGAAGTCTCTAGTTTATGCACAATGTTGATATGACCAGCTATATAGAATGAGTAATAACAATATTTTTAAAATGGCTGCTCTAACATTAGAAGCTAAATTGCGAATTGGTACCATTCATCTATAACTAGCATCATAAGACATCTTTCTGTGAACATCCCATGCTGATCTTACCATATGAAGCAACATTTTATTTGAAAAAATTAGTTTCTTCTTTTTAATACATACACCCAACATAACACTTTAGGAAAATATATAAGATGTATTTCATCCCCTTATCCAGAGATACCATCTCTGGTCCCCCGAGGTAAGTGAGACAGCTTCTAGGTAACCCAACTGGCAAATAATCCAAAAGTTAAAATTTATCTTTCTGCAAATCATAAAACCACATCTTATGAAGTTGTTGAATTACCTGGAAAGGTGAGCAATTATACCATGACTACAGATCCTACCAGATCGAATTTAACCCTTTGAGATGAAGGATCTCGGATGTAAAATCAAGAGAATGTGGACTAAAATCTCCTCCCACAGCATAGTTAATGTCAGTTAGAGAACAGTTCTGGTCAAAGTCTATGCTTGTTCTAATTGTTCTTACCTTGTGAGCCAAAACGCACAACTAATTCATTCAGCTGGAGTCTATAGAGAGTAAATAATCCACTTAATCCAGGACATAAATGTCTGTGCCATTATATGATCTTGTCCCTGTCTGAGAGGTAAAAATAAACATGATCCCCCTTGATGTAACAACTCATTTTAAGATACAACTTCAAAGATCATACTGGATCTTGCAGATGGTCTTGAGCTGACATGTCTGCAACAGTTAGCGATTTCATTACAAAAGTCTGGTTAAACATGGATGAGAGCCAGTTCTTGGCAAAGAATGATGGTACTGTCCTGAGCGAAACTGAATCATTATGTCAGAACTGCATGTTATTCGGGTCCATAGATACGTATTTCGCTGGTTTTGCCTGTCATCACTAATGCAAATGAGGAAGTAGGTCCTGTATGAAAGGTTAGTCAATGATGCCCTTGCCAGTTGGGAGCTCCATCATGTTGGAACTGTAAGAAGACAGGACCACCAAGAAATGCATTGCTGACTCCCAAAGTAGTGATAAGGCATGGACTTGTACAACAGGTGAAATAATTTAACTCCAGAGAACAGTTCAATTAATGTCTTGTTCATCAAGATTATCCCCATGAAAAGTCCACTTGGGAAAAGGTCTAGTGCCATTGACCAGATGAAACTGAAATGAATAGAAGACCAGAAAGGTCTCCGACTTGTGCAATATCTTCTCTTCTATGACAGCACTGTATGTTAGTGATGGTGGAATGATGTTTACCTGTGATGGATGCTAAATGAAGAGCCTAGAAAGTAGATGTGAAGGCTGGATTTTGCAAGGTAGTTGCAGTTCACCTAAGGTATTATGTCTGGGTATTTGAAGAAGAAACCTGTGTTGTCATGAACTAAATACAAAAACTTTAGCTAGTAAAATGTTGAAGGTCATTGACAGTGACCTTTCTACTGTAAGTGTTTGGTGCTAACTGAGATGAACGATCTTCCCAGCTCAGAAAACTATAGTTCTTTCTACAGTAAGTGTGTGGTGCTAACAGAAATGAAGGATCTTCCCAGCTCGGAAAACTAGAGTCATTTCTCCTTATTTGATAGTCCACATTCTTCATTAAAGCAATAAAATAGTAATGAAGAAAAAAACCCGTTTGGTGGAAAATTTAGGAGGCACCCAGGAAAATCTAATGAGTAGTGTCCTATTTAAATTGATTATACAGAAGCCCATTTAAAATTAACTTATATAAACTGCATCTGTTATACTTGTACATGCAAATTGATTCTGGCACATGCTAAGGTGATACCTAACAGAAAATGCAAACTTTCATCTAGTTTAATGATTCAAGCATGAAAAGTTAACTAGTAAAATGTGATGTGTCAGTCAGAGTGATCTCTTTTAGCTGTAAGTTTTTTTGTACAGCAATATGCAATGAGACTGTGCACATGCACAATTTAATATTTTTATAAGTGATGGCTTCACAAAGGTGATAAAAAAAGTGACTCAACAAGTTAATAAGTGGAAATGCAAAGAACCAAAGTGATAAATATACTGTTTTCAACAAAAGGACACCAAAGACTCTGTCAAACCAATATTCATCGAAAGTCTATAACACCAATTTCTAGTAATAACTGACAAATAGAAGAACTTGGTACATTTGAAGCAGCTGTAATGGTTTTGGACAGATATGGAAATTAACTATATTTCATGGCCCTATCTCAACAGGCAAAAAAGAGAGCTGAAATTAGTTGAGGAACAAATTTATCATTGGTCTTGACCTTCAAGAAACAACCCTCTACTGTGGTAATAAAATGTCATCAAATTAAGAAGCATAAGTGTACCATGGTTCACCATTCATTGGCTATGATACCATTTTTACAATATAAAGGAGAAAAAAAAGAACCCTTAGAATATTAGCAACATGTGCCCTTGGAAACAGACCCCAAGTGTGGAATACAACTTCTAGTAATGATATGCTTCATCTATTTATCTTAGAAATCACTAAATTTATAATGCAGATGGGTCACCTTCAATGAAATATAAATACAAAGTAGCCTTGATCTTTGACCTTGAAGGTAGTATGCAATTAGCAATAATCTACAAGTTTTGTCTTGTAATCTCAAACAGCTCTGAAGTTATAAAAGTAGAAATTAAAGTGAGATAGAAACATTTAAATACTGAGCTGTGGCAGTGACCTTGATGATAAGACCCCAATGTAAAACACCATACACTTGCTAATGGTGATATGTAAGTATACCAGGCTACATCTTTTAATCTCAAACAACTCTAAAGTTACTAAATGGAAAGCACAGTGTGACGGGAAATTTAAATAGTGGGCTTCTCTTCAAATTTAAATATTGGGCTTCTCTTCAAAGATATACCTGTTCATGATCACGCCCAATGTCACAAACTTAATCTTAAATGTCTCTGAAGTTAAGGAGAGGAAAAGAAAGTGTTTAGGAGAACACAAAAATTCAAGACACATTTAAACCATGACAATGACCCTGAAGATAGGACTCAAGTGTAGTACATGACACACCTTCTAGTGATGATTTACATTGTTCCATGTCTTAATGCCAAATTAGGTGTGTTTAAAGTATGATCTTGACTGACCATCACATATCTAAAATATGGAGTATCTGTGTGAAAAGTTTCATTCCTTAAACAGCTTGAAAGCTACAGAGTGGAAAGGAAAATGTAATGGAAAACTTCAAATACTAAGCTATGGCCTTGATCTTTAAAAAGCTACAGAGTGGAAAGGAAAATGTAATGGAAAACTTCAAATACTAAGCTATGGCCTTGATCTTTAAAAAGCTACAGAGTGGAAAGGAAAATGTAATGGAAAACTTCAAATACTAAGCTATGGCCTTGACCTTTAAAAAGTGTCTCCAGTGCAGTATGTAACACCTTCTAATGACCATGTTTAAGTATAGCAAGATTCATTGCTTATTCCTAAATGACTTGAAAGTTATTGAGCAAAAAGTAACATTATGTATAGATGGATACCATACTCCTCACTTGTCATGAAAATGCTGTGAACACTTTTGAAAGGTATGCAGAGTGAACACTGAAACAGATGAACAAAAAAAAAGAAGACCAGAGAAAAGACAACGTGCTACTTACTCTACTACCACAATGAGGAACTGCGGAGTGGCATAGATAAGAGGAAAGGATAAGAAAATATATAAAGGATTCTTTATCCTGTAAAAGGTCCATTTCTTTTCTGTTCAATTGTCTTGTAAGAAACAGATATTTTATGAAAGTACTATCATTGACTCAAATATACAGACTTTAAAAAAATTACTTCTCTCGATTTATAGAAAACTGATTTACCTGAATATTTGTCCAGAAAATTAATATCAATTATCAAGAGTGCATTCAATGAAAAGTCAATGTCGTCTGGATGTGCGTCAATGTCACGATACCAAAGGGTACCCAGGTACTCTGGTACCTGCCCACTGATAATAATCAAGGTAAATAAAATGGACAACTGGGTACCACTGGAACAAAAAATGTTTAGATCAAGACATAGAATAATGATTACAGTTCATGGCTCATCTCATGTGTATATTTAAAAGTATATTTCCAGTTAGTTTTGAAGCCAGCCTAAAATTCAATAACTTTACAAGGTGACGAGCAAAAGGTAGGCATTTTTAAAGGCAAAATGCAAGCACTTTACAAGGTAACAAGCAAAATGTAAGCTAATTTCAAGACTATGCAAACCTTTGAATTTAAATAAAAGAAATTAATTAAAGAAATTAAGTTTAAATCTAAAATCTTATTTTAGATGCTGTAGAAGTGACCTTGACCCTTAAGAGATTGATCCCCAAATCTATATGATTCTTCCTTGGCTGAGATAATATATGCACTAGCTTGATTCAAATCCATCTTCTAGTCGTTAATTTAAAGTGAGAAAACCAAACTAATTATCTGTCAACTCTTCCCTTTTAACTGTCTGGCCATGTAGCAGTAAGCATTATCACTTCATAGCTGAAGTTGGATAGATTTAAACAACCAACAGTAACAGCCAGATACATCATCATATTTATGAAGCAGAGAATCTCAAGTTTTTTCTGAACTGACAGTAAAACAAAACAAATTTAATACAAAAATATTTCAATTTTGCTAGGTGATCTCATTTTGTCAATTTTTAACAATGCCAGAATGGGTATACATTAGTGAGAATAGAAAAAGTCAACTTGCCCTGTTATTAACATATAATAATGCAGTAAAATATGTTAAAAGATAATGCAGGGTATACAATATACTAAGGTTGGTATGGATACAACTTGATAAGGCTGTGTATAATACTCACCATAGCCCATTCCTTGTAAGAAGAGTCGGAATGCTTCACACACTTTTCCTGGCTGCTCTTCCAGAGGCATTCCACCACAATCTTGGATCTAGAAAATAAGGAAGAAAAAAAAAAATTCAAACCTTCATTTGTGTTCTGTTCATTATGAAGTGTAAACTGACTATTTTTTGTGAATATTGGTACAGACCTTAAAATTATAAATGCAAAGTGACCATCAAAATTAAGTCACAACAACAAAATTATATTATAGACATGATGATTATATATATATATATATATATATATATATATATATATATATATATATATATAAATATAAATGAATGTTTGTTTGTTTGTTTGTGTCGTATGCGTTCCTATACCGTTCATCCGATTGCGATAAAACTTTGCCGAGTTGTTCTGGGCACACCCGCGAAGATTTCTGAATTAGTAAAACCATTTAAATTGTACAATTAACAAATGTGTGTATTTCATATAGTTTTGCGACATTTACCGTGCCTTCGCTGTGAACTGTAGGCGCCTTAGATACGTCACGTGATCAAACAGTAGGAGCCTTAAATACATCACGTGATCGAACATGGTCTGGATTGGCTGAAACTATGATGACGTAAATCAACAGCTGTGAATTTTTAATAGTCATTACGAAGCATTACTTTCGCTGTCAAATCAATTATGCCATGAAAGATAAAGGCATCACAAGCTTCAGAAACAGACAAGCAATGGGAAGCAAGATTGGAAACCATTCGAGTTCGCACTGCTCAAACCCGATCATCTGAAACAGATGAGCAATAGGAAGCAAGATTGGAAACTGTTGGAGTTCACACTGCTCAAACCCGATCATCTGAAACAGACGAGCAACGGGAAACAAGATTGGAAACCGTTCTAGTTCGCAATCTTTAATAGATTTCATTGTCAAGCATCATGTTTTTGGACAGACATGCTGTTGGATGTATTCCATTGAATGGCAAAAAAAAAGGTTTGCCACATGCACACATTTTGATATGGTTCATCCAAAAAGTCACACCAGATCAAATTGATCAAGTCATCTCAGCAGAAATACCAGATGTCGATATTGATAAAGACTTATTTGAAGTTGTCACCAAAAAACATGATTCATGGTCCATGTGGCTTACTCAACAACAATTCACCATGCATGTCTGATGGGAAATGCACGAAACGATACCCAAGACACTTACTTGCCGAGACTATCACTGGTAATGACGGATATCCACTCTATCATCGGCAATCAACTGAAGATGGTGGCAAATCCATAACTTTAAAAGTATGAAACAATGATGTTGAAGTCGATAATTGTTGGGTTGTACCATATTCACCGTTACTTTAGAAAACGTACAAAGCACACATCAATGTCAAGTATTGCAATTTGGTGAAATCGATCAAGTACATTTGCAAATATGTTAACAAAGGAAGCGATATGGCAGATTTTGGAGTGGGAAATGCAAATCCATCCATGGATGAAATCTACCAATATCAAATAGGATGCTGCATTAGTAGCAATGAAGCAGTATGGCGCATTTTCTCATTTCCAATCCATGAACAACATCCAACAGTTCATTTGGCAGTGCAACTTGAAAATGGACAGCGCGTGTACTTCGCAACAGAAAATGCACATGCAAGAGAATTGTCACCACCACCAACAACGTTAACTGCATTTTTCTCATTGTGCGGGGATGATATGTTTGTAAAGACGCTACTTTACTCTGAAGTGCCAACATACTACACATAGAATGCATCAGTGAAAAAGTTTCAACGTCGCAAACAAGGTCAAGCAGTTGAAGGACATCCCAATTTATATTTGACAGACACATTAGGCCATCTATACACTGTTCACCCAAACAATGCAGAATTCTTTTATTTGCAATTACTGTTAGTTAACGTACGTGGACCGACATCCTTCCAAGAACTGAGAACAGTAAACGGTCAAGTATGTGCCACTTATTGTGAAGCTTGCCGAGAATTAAATCTTTTGGAAAATGATACACATTGGGACACTTCACTCACTGATGCATCGAATACTGCTCAACCACAGCAAATACACGTTATTTGCAATCATATTGTTACGTCTATTGGATTTAAATTATTTATTTTTTAATTGTTAAATCCAAATTTGTCATTTAGGGTTTAATATTCATTAATTGGGAGATTTTTCTAGAAAAATCAGGCTGACCTAGACTCTAACTGTAAACAAGTTTTGACCTTGGCTTGTTGACCTAATTCCTGACCCTGCTTTAGACATTGTCAACAAGCTTCTAAAACTATTGGTTAATTTCAAGGACAACGTTTTATTTTTAGTTCTTGGGGGTAGGAAATATCTAGATCTTTCTTTAAGTACGTGACTTGATGAAGGTAGCTTCTTTCTTTGACTTTCCAGAAAATCACGTGATCTCTTGTTTACTTAAGAAAACAGGTATATGAATCGTTGTTTGGGATAGAACAGTTCAGTAGAATCTGGGCTTTAAAGTTAATAGCTGTGTTTTTCTGTTTGAGTTATAATTTTAATTACCTTGTAGAGGGAATTGTGTCAATTCATTGAAGCAAGAGGAATTATTTGGAAAAGAACCTGTGTTCATAAATTCATTTGGATGATAAAATAAAACAAGAACTGCATCACGTGACATTGTCAGCCATTTTGGATTACATCGTCAAGATTCGAACCTGGAACTATTAGAACATTTATTTATCAGGACTCTTGCAATTCCATTTGTGGATTATTTTGTGAATTCTTTATTGGATTAATGTTGGATTTGATTCTCTAAAACCGTAAGTTTATTTACTTTATGAAAATAATTGTACTTAATAAATTCATTGTTCAAGTTGTACAAGTTTGTTAGTTTTCACTTTTTCTGTGTTGCTGCTTATTCGAGCCTAAGCACGTAACAATATTGACAACCTGCTTCCCATCCAATCCAAAAGATCTTTGGGAAAAATACAAAGACTACAAGAGTGACGACATCTTACATCGTCTGCGTGCAACAAATTAATATCCGGACCTTCAAATCACACGAAACGTGTATAATGAGGCATTGGTTTCGATTGAGGAGATATGTTTGGCAATCGCTAACAAAGCATTGGTACAATTGAGAATGGCTGCTCCGAAACGATCTGCAAATGACCCTTTCGATCGTGATTTGCAACGAGAAACACACTTTGATGTTGACAAATTGGGTACATTTGTTCAAAAAAATCTTCCAAAATTGGTTCCAGAACAACGCATAGCGTATGATAGAATTATGCATGCAATTACAAGCCAAAGTGGTGGATTGTATTTCCTAGATGCGCCCGGAGGCACAGGAAAAACTTTTCTCATTTCACTTATTTTGGCAACTATACTATCATGACACAATATTGCACTGGCAATCGCATCATCTGGAATTGCAGCAACTCTTTTGGATGGTGGTCGAACAGCGCATTCAGCACTGAAATTGCCGTTGAATATGCAAATCACCGACAAACCAACATGCAATATCAACAAAAATTCTGCAATAGGTAAAGTACTCCAATCATGTCAACTCATTATATGGGATGAATGTACTATGGCGCACAAAAAGGTTTTGGAAGCGCTTCACTGTACACTAAAAGATTTGAGAGGAAATTAACAGCTCTTCGGTGGCGCACTTATTTTATTGTCTGGTAATTTTCAACAAACTCTACCAGTTATACCACGTTCAACAGCTGCTGATGAATTAAATGCATGTCTCAAATCATCAGTTTTATGGCAACACGTGCAGAAATTGACTTTGACGACCAATATGCAAGTAGAACTACAATACGATGCATCCGCTGAACATTTCGCAAAACAACTGTTGGATATTGGGAATGGGAAAATGGAAATCGATGAATCCACACAATGTATCACGTTGCCAACAAGCTTCTGTAAAGGTACAGGAACCACAGACGAATTGATTCACAAAGTTTTCCCAAATATCACACAGAATTACAAAAATCATCAGTGGCTCAATGAACGTGCAATATTAGCAGCCAAAAACAACGATGTTAAGGCCATCAACTTCAGCATTCAAAAACAAATACCAGGCGAAGTGACAATGTATAAGTCCATCAATACTATAATGAATCAAGATGAAGTTGTCAATTATCCAACTGAATTCTTAAATTCACTTGATTTGCCAGGCATGCCGCTGCATGTTTTAACATTGAAAATTGGCGTACCTATCATTCTTCTCCGAAACATAAATCCACCACGACTTTGCAACGGTACCAGGCTTTCAGTGAAAAAGTTAATGAACAATATAATCGAAGCTACAATTTTAAATGGAAAATTTAAGGAGAAGATGTACTGTTGCCACGCATCCCAATGATTCTGACAGATATGCCATTCGAATTCAAACGTTTGCAGTTTCTGGTGCGACTCACATTTGCAATTACCATAAACAAAGCAAAGGGACAATCGCTACAAGTGTGGACTAAATTTGTAAAATCCATGCTTCTCATATGGACAGCTGTATGTGGCCTGCTCACGCATTGGAAAACCTTCTGATTTATTCATATACGCACCAGACAGAAAAACAACAAATATTGTGTATCCAAAAGCACTTCAATAAACAGAATAGGCTCTTTGACAGTATGAAAAAAATGTATGTTTCTTTGTTTCTTTGTGTCGTATGCGTTCCTATACAGTTCATCCGATTGCGATAAAACTTTGTTGAGTATCAACAGCTGTATGAAATTCATATTCGGTAGTGATAACTAAAATCGCGAGTGTTCGGTGTGAACTGTAGGCGTCTTAGATACATCACGTGATTGAACACGGTCTGGATTGGCTGAAACTATGATGACGTAAATCAACAGCTGTATGAAATTTATGATCAGTAGCGATACCTAAAACGCCTTCGGTAAGGTAACCACTTATTGTCGGCTCGATAAATACCACTAAATAATCTGAGAAGGTTTCCAGAAACCAGTCAAATAGTCTATTAAAACACAAACACCTTCTTTCTTTCAGTGGCATTGCAACGCATGCCAGGATTAAAACACAAACACTTTTTTCTTTAAGTGGCATTGCAACGCATGCCAGGTAATTGCTAGTAGATATATATATATATATATATATATATATATATAATGAAGAAGCCCAGAGTGGCTGAGTGGTCTAAAGTGCTTTCCATAACGGATCACTGCCATTTCACCCTTGTCTGCGTGGGTTCAAGTCTAAGATTCGGCTAATGTAGTTATGTGAGAAAGCTTGCCAGTAGATTCTCGTGGGTCGGTAGTTCTTTCCATGGGAGTTTTCCGGGTTCTTCCTCCACCAATAATACTGGCCACCATGTATAGCCAATCGTGTGCTGAAAAATGGCGTTAAACCCTACAACAACAGCAACAACATATAAGGAATAAATGAATGTAGACATGATAATGATTATATGTGTGTGTGTGTGTGTGTGTGTAATCCTGTATTTGTCAATGAGTCGAAAGATACTTCAAAACTAAGTTAGATGAACAATTAAATAAGCCTAAAAAATCTGCTGTTAGTTGGCAGAGGCAGAATTTTTTGGTATGAAAAAGAAAGAAACACAAAATATTTTGAAGGAAAGAAGACTTTTAATCTCCATGCTACTCATAAATTCCCCCAAAGAGTTTTCTAGCAAGATTCACCTTCCTTGGAAAAACTAAGCACAGCATTCATTTTTGGAGGTCTATTTGACTGCTATCAATATTTTTGTTTTATTACTATGAAAGGAAAACTGTATTCCATATATTGAATTATGCAATTTTTTTATATTTCCTTTGAAATGTTGAATCAACTATTGTTGCTGTGTTGTCATCTATTGCCAGACCTGCCCATACATATTTATAGCTATACTGAAAACCTACATATCATGACAACCAAAGAATATGTTTATTGCATAAATCATAACAGTGAGATAATTAAGAATATATAAAAACATACAGTCTGCCCAGTTGTCTGTATATAGGCAATAAGTACATAACAAACATATCAGGTCCCTACATGTGTCTGTAATAACACCAAAACAAATATACCTCTATTGTCACTATGCCTACTGAGAAAAAAAGTTCTGTTTTTGAAGATTCAATAATAACTTTGTTCCAGATAGAACATATCTTAAAGTCCCAATGGCAGATCATACAATAGCTTTATAACATACATGTACATCTGTTAAAAGTCCCAATGGCAAATCACTGTATAGCTTTATAACATACATGTACATCTATTAAAAGTCCCAATGGCAGATCACTGTATAACTTTAAAACATACATGTACATCTATTAAAATTCCCAATGGCAGATCACTGTATAGCTTTATAACATACATGTACATCTATTAAAAGTCCCAATGGCAGATCACTGTATAGCTTTATAACATACATGTACATCTATTAAAAGTCCCAATGGCAGATCACTGTACAGCTTTATAACAATGTACATCTATTAAAAGTCCCAATGGCAGATCACTGTATAGCTTTATAACATACATGTACATCTATTAAAAGCCCCAATGACAGATCACTGAATAGCTTTATAACATACATGTACATCTATTAAAAGTCCCAATGGCAGATCATTGTATAGCTTCATAACATACATGTACATCTATTAAAAGACCCAATGGCAGATCATACAATAGCTTTATAACATTACATCTATTAAAAGTCCCAATGGCAGATCATACAATAGCTTTATAACATACATGTATATCTATTAAAAGTCCCAATAGCAGATCACTGTATAGCTTCATAACATACATGTACATCTATTAAAAGTCCCAATGGCAGATCATGCAATAGCTTCATACAAGATACATATGCCATTCTCAGGTTGTTCAGATGGTTTGGAAAGACAGTGTGTCAGTGTGTGTGTGTGTCTGTGTGTGTTACCTTCATAAAATCTGTCTCCTGTGGGTCCATACGGCCATTCATGTTCACCACATCATCTATGTGAGGCGAGTCATCTCCAACCAGAACAAGTGTACGGCAACTACAAAATAAGATAAACTGAGGATTTTACATGAGTGTTATTTAACATGAAATTTGTTAAACTGATTCAAAATAATGTCATGAACTGCCTGCAGTACATGGTATAATGTATTTTTCAAAACGTTTATAAATTTCATGTGCAGTAATGTATAATTCAACAAGGTTTATAAATTTCATGTGCAACTGACACAAGCTGAATATTCTGTGCAGCATATAAAGTTAAGGATGACTCATTGACAGTGCCATGTGCAATCGGTTGGTGGTGTAGCAGATAAAGTTAAGGATGACTCATTGACAGTGCCATGTGCAATTGGTTGGTGGTGTAGCATATAAAGGATGACTCATTGATAGTGCCATGTGAAATTGGTTGGTGGTGTAGCATATAAAGTTAAGGATGACTCATTGACAGTGCCATGTGAAATCGGTTGGTGGTGTAGCATATAAAGTTAAGGATGACTCATTGACAGTGCCATGTGCAATTGGTTGGTGGTGTAGCAGATAAAGTTAAGGATGACTCATTGACATTGCTATGTGCAATCGGTTGGTGGTGTAGCATATAAAGTTAAGGATGACTCATTGACAGTGCCATGTGAAATTGGTTGGTGGTGTAGCATATAAAGTTAAGGATGACTCATTGACAGTGCCATGTGCAATCGGTTGGTGGTGTAGCATATAAAGTTAAGGATGACTCATTGACAGTGCCATGTGCAATCGGTTGGTGGTGTAGCAGATAAAGTTAAGGATGACTCATTGACAGTGCCATGTGCAATTGGTTGGTGGTGTAGCATATAAAGTTAAGGATGACTCATTGACAGTGCCATGTGCAATCGGTTGGTGGAGTAGCAGATAAAGTTAAGGATGACTCATTGACAGTGCCATGTGCAATTGGTTGGTGGTGTAGCATATAAAGGATGACTCATTGATAGTGCCATGTGAAATTGGTTGGTGGTGTAGCATATAAAGTTAAGGATGACTCATTGACAGTGCCATGTGAAATCGGTTGGTGGTGTAGCATATAAAGTTAAGGATGACTCATTGACAGTGCCATGTGCAATTGGTTGGTGGTGTAGCATATAAAGGATGACTCAATGACAGTGCCATGTGCAATCGGTTGGTGGTGTAGCATATAAAGTTAAGGATGACTCATTGACAGTGCCATGTGCAATTGGTTGGTGGTGTAGCATATAAAGTTAAGGATAACTCATTGACAGTGCCATGTGCAATCGGTTGGTGGTGTAGCAGATAAAGGATGACTCACTGACAGTGCCATGTGAAATCGGTTGGTGGTGTAGCATATAAAGGATGACTGATTGACAGTGCCATGTGAAATCGGTTGGTGGTGTAGCAGATAAAGGATGACTCACTGACAGTGCCATGTGCAATCGGTTGGTGGTGTAGCAGATAAAGGATGACTCACTGACAGTGCCATGTGAAATCGGTTGGTGGTGTAGCATATAAAGGATGACTGATTGACAGTGCCATGTGAAATCGGTTGGTGGTGTAGCAAGTTAAGGATGACTCATTGACAGTGCCATGTGCTATTGGTTGGTGGTGTAGCACATAAAGTTAAGGATGACTCATTGACAGTGCCATGTGAAATCTGTTGGTGGTGTAGCAAGTTAAGGATGACTCATTGACAGTGCCATGTGCAATTGGTTGGTTGATGGTGTAGCATATAAAGGATGACTCATTGACAGTGCCATGAATTGCTTAGTGTTATGTCACAGAGTGATTTTCATGATGTCAACTCATGACACTAACAAAGGTGATTGTTATGTCAAATTTTAGATAAGTTTAAAAACTAAATATACAAAATGTTCTTCAGAATTAAATAAGAGATCATGGATTCAAATGGCCTCAGTAACTAGGAAAACTCAGATGTACATGTTACATAGTCCTGTAGTGATGGGTGGACCAGGGGTGATCTCATGTTCTAGAATCATCTGGTTCACTAAACTGTGAGGAACAATTATCATTATGAATGGGTATTTTATTTCTGGAAAAGTACCAGCAATGTGAAAGTAACAGGTTCTTTTTTTATACTGATATTGAAATATGGTGAATGGCAGCCTGTTACAATCAAATTTAAGACTTGTGCAACCAAGCTTCACAAAACTTCTGCCCCAACAGACAACCAGAACCAGCCTGCGGATGAAGAATACATTTGTATTCATCATGACATTCTTGTTTGAAAGTCTTTAATTTCAGTTACCTTTCTGCAATATTTGTATCAGTTCTGCTGTGGTACCTGTGAGAGAAATCAGCTCAAGGTTTTCTGTATTTAGTAATGGTGTTTATATTTTATAATAGATAGGCATCAACTGTGTAGAACTGAGAGAAATCTTTGTTGATGCTTTCTGTTGACTATCAGCACCTGGAGGATAAAATCTAAAGCATGTTATGCCAGGATCATCACTGCTATATTATATTTTCTGTCAAATGGTTTTTTTTTAAATCAGAAGCTGAAAATGGCAAATGCTGACTGATGCATTACAGATAATTCAAAATACAAGGCCATACAGTAGGCTCACTTAACCCCATTCACTAAAAACATGCCAGGCGAGGCAAAGGCATCAAACCAAGTGCACTTCTCCTTAATTAGTAGCATCCCATATTTAGTATAAAAAAAACAAAAACAAATTTGTGCCACCAAAGACCTTATCAACCTCTTTTTGAAATATTTTGATACTTTTAAGGTGAAGGCAAGGCTGTGAAGCACTGAGAAAATCATCTATGACTTCAGGTCACACTAACCTGCTACTGATCTCTCACATCACAAGCAACAAATGTTGAAAATGCAAGAAATTTGTCAGGAGATGTGTATTAAGGTATTTTCCTCTCATCAATGTTGACAACATAATTTAAGTGACATTCTCAAACTGTGATTCAAACTGTCATGCACAGCTTTATGTTTTATGTTTCACAAATTTTTAAAACTGAGACAGAAAACATCCATTTACTTTATAGTTCTTGCAGATTTCTTCTTGATTGGATCCAGTTCACGGATAATAGTCAGATCTGTTCGCCTAGAAAAAGATATAATAATAAAAAGCTAAATTATTTTACCCAACTCACAATGATAACAAAATAATACATGTCATCTTTATTTGTATCAATATCCAGGCTTTAACATGAAAATAACTGTTTGGCCTCCTGAGAGATACCATTGATCTGGTTTGATCTTTAAAGATTAAATGCCATTTTGTAGCACATGATAGGCTACAGAGGAAGCTACTGGCAAATATTCTCACACACACATTGGTTGAGCTAAGACTCAACTCACGCAGAGATGTGATGTGTGCTTGATATGTAAAGACAAGTACACTGAACCACTTGGCCATCCAGCCTACACCCCACAGTGGTAGTAAGTTAAGCCAATGAGATACAAAAAAATCTCAAATATGCATGAACCTTGAAGGTATGCCAATCAGATGCAAAATTATCTCATTAATATGCATGATTCTTGAAGGTAAGCCAATAAGATGCAAAATTATCTCATTAATATGCATATATCTTGAAGGTAAGCAAATCAGATGCACAATTATCTCATTAATAATGCATGAATCTTGCTTATTATCAAAGGCATTCAAGATCCAGATGATATAAACTCGTATTTCAAGCTGGATCAAACTCCAATCAGAAAATATGGCTTCCACAGCAGGAACAAGTTCAATCACAGACACATGATCATCGTGTTATATGCTGATCATGCCCATTACTGAACTTACTGACGGTCTTAAAATGATTTAAAGTGATCCCAAGCTTGATCAAGGCCTCCAACATAGTAGCAAGGATAACCAAGCCAATGCAAGATCACCTCATTATTAAACTCATCCAAGATTTTGATAATATAAACATAATTGGTAGACACAATTGTTGATGGATGGCTTCATGATGCACAATGCATGATGGATTTTGGTTGACATACACAGGGCCATACCATAATAAGCACATTTGGCAGCCATTGCCAGGTGAGGTAAAAATACCCCCCCCCCTCCAAAAGAGAGATTTGCTAAGACCATTTTCAGGTGATGAATGTAATCTTTACCAAATTTGACAGCAATCCATCAAAAATTGGAGGACTAGTGGCACAAACAAGTGCCAGATTCAAGAATAGATAGAAGGAATGAGGGATTCATGTGAGGTGGGTGTAAAAAAATATATTTATGTTTTATGTGTACTTAAAACATAAACACTGACTTAAAGGGGAACTAGTACAGAAATATGTACAATGAAATCAAGGTATCAATAATTTGTATGGTATTTCTTATATTTCATTCCACTAGCTCACAATATTTTCAAAACTTTTTGACATTTTAAATAGAAAATTAAATGGTAGATGAAGGAGTTCAAAACTTTTTGACATTTTAAATAGAAAATTAAATGGTAGATGAAGGAGTTCAAAAGACATGTTAAATTTACACATTTAAATTTTAACCACTTTTGCTTCATCTGTTCATACATATGCAAATAAGACTAAAATATTTATAATCACTATGTAATATAAGAATATTTCAATTCAATATTTATAATCACTATGTAATATAAAGAATATTTCAATTCATTCAAGGCATTCTATATAATTATCTTGATATGTGAAAGGACATGAAGGACTACTTCAATTCATTCAGGGAATTATATATAATTATCTGGATTTGTGAAAGGATGTTCAAGATTATTTCAAATCATTCAGGACATTCTATATAATTATCTGGATTTGTGAAAGGACATTGAAGATTATTTCAACTCATTCAGGACATTCTTTATAATTATTATTCTATATAACTCAATTCTGTCTGGTTCATCACAATATTTACTCCAGAAACTTCAAAAAGTTAAAACAAAGCTGCACGGATCATTTTTAGAGTACCTCGATCAGAGCACACCTCACCACTGATCTGTACCCTACACTGGCTATCGATTCGATACAGAATCAAACACAAAATTTGTTCTCTGTGCTATGTTTCAATGACAGACTCCAGTTCAACATACCTATCCAACCTCACCCATGGGTATAAACCAGCTAGATCCTTACGCTCTTCTTCTGATAATCGTATACTCATTGTTCCCAAGGTGAAAACAAAGTCATATGGTATGGATAACGTTCGTTTGCACACCAGTGCCCGGCGACGTGGAACGAATTGCCCATTGAAATTAGACACAAAGACACAGTGGTCCCTTTTAAGAGTGCTCTTAAGACTCACCTGTTTTGACTGCAGGGACAAACTTAGCGACCTAATCATGTTCTGTATCTTATATGTTTTCAGCATGTTTTATGTTTTCCAATTTCATTGTTTTTGTCATTTGTTGTTCTGTAGTCATATCATTATTGATGGTGTAAAGCGCTTAGAGCTTCGAAAGATTAGGCGCTATACAAAGTCCTCATTATTATTATTATTATTATTATTATTATTATTATTATTATCTGGATTTGTGAAAGGATGTTCAAGATTATTTCAATTCATTCAGGGCATTCTATATAATTATCTGGATATGTGAAAGGACATTAAGGATTATTTAAGATTTAATTCACAAAACTGAAAATGTCTTAAATTTTCATATTGCATTATAGAAAAATAAACTTGATTTTACTTAAAAATGTTCATTTCAGTTTCTTTCTGTTACATAATTTAAGGTCTAGAGTTGTAACACTGTAATAAGCAGCCATATGCAGAATGTGACCAGGGACCATTATTTTTAAGCAAAATATGTGTTTAACCCTATGACTCAACAAATAAAAACTGATATAAACACCACTGAAATTGATTTATTCATTTGTAAATATGAATGTAAACCAGACCAAATTACATCACTAATTGCTTGTAGTCCGCAAGCCTGGGATGAATTTGGTCTTTGTCTATAATTCTATAAGTGATGTTTGTTTTCTGGGTTTAATAGGATGGTGATAGTGATGATGACAACAAATGTGTCTGAAAATTAGCTTAAAATTACAAAGGGTGTAATGGATTAATGTTAAAAGTTTGTGCCACATGTGGAGAATCTTGCTGAAAGTAAGACAGTATTGGATGCAGGCAGTACCAATATTTATCTGTTCTGGCAGGAATTCAGCAATTTGAATCTACCCACTGGCAGGAAACAATCTAAACTTTTTGGTGGATGCAGTAAATTTGTACTAACATTGCTGCATTAAAATGCCGACAGTAAAAGGATATTTTCCATTCTGAGGAAAATTCAGGCTGACTGCAGAGGAATACTGGATTGAGTAACACAGTACATCATCCAAGTATTAAGATCAACAAAGATGAGGACTGTCACTAATATAACCCTAGCAACGATCTCCGAAGAAATGCTAAAAATGCCTATCGTATATATAAAGAGATTATGAATGGTAACAAGTTACCATGAAATGACTGATTTGATGTGCAGATTTAGATATTTAAAAAATGTAAATTTGTTGAATAATTGTAATTTTTGTCCATCTGCATGCAAAGAAAATTGTCTTTGAAAATATTCCTTCCTTTTAGGTCAGAACTCTGACCAAAGTTCAGAAGTCTCTGATCCGTCTTGTTTTTTTTAGTCACATACATGTAGATATAATTTTTTTAATTATTGGAAAAGCAATACAAGGATGCAGCAGCTTCTTACTTGAGATAGGACTCAATGAAGAGTGAGAGATTCTGGGGGCTGATTGACTTGATGTACTCCTGGTAGACTTTGATCAGATCATGGTTGTCCCAACGAGTTTTCTGAAGAATAGGCAGTATTTATCTCAGTATATTAATCTGCAAACAAATTATTATATGCTAGTAGATCAAGTATCAATGCTGTATGCTTGACGTATTGTAAATTCACTATTTTTGTTGGAGTTAACATTTCATGAATTTGTTTTTACAGCAAATCAGAAATTGAAAGAAAAATATGAGATCAACTTTCAAGGCTTGCCATACAAAATCGACCTACTTTTAATGCTGAACCAATAACCCAAAACTCAAAACATATTCCCCAACCCCTCACCAATGTCCAGAGTTTGTAACTCCCATAAATCTTATATATTCCTTATTCTTTAACCAATTCCCAGAGGTTGTAAACCAAAAACCAATACAAATCCCCCAACCTCTGAGCAATTCCCAGGTGCTGTAACCCAAAACCCATACATGCCAACCCCTGACGGGAAAACAGTGTAATCCAAGTGGTCAAAAAGTGGAATCCAGGCAGAAAAGGCGTAATCCACGTATAAAATGTTAAAATTTCAATAAACATTGATTTATTTGCCCCTGTTGTCTTTTAACATCCTGTACTGGTTCATGTTTTCATATGTAGCACTTTTAACTTTACACACACATCGACTAGAATCCATCTTCAGACTTTTAGTGGCAAATAGATGAAAAAGATGTCATGGGATGCTGCATTTATTGCGTCATATTTAGAGGATTGTTAATTCATTTTTGTACAATTTTTTTTGTTGGCCTTCTTCTAATCCATTTGTGAAATTTTCGAAAGGAGATACTTTTGCTCTCATTCATGCACCAACTAAAATAAAATATACTTTTTAGTGCCAAATGCCTATAGACTGGTTCTGCAGTAATATGAATTAAAATAAATATGCGCGTAAAAATTAAAATTAGAAAACCAGTTTGTTCTCTCTGCAATAAGTCATACAGATGCTATAAATAGAATTCGAGGTTGAAAGTTTGAAAGTAGAACAAGGTTTGCTATAAATAGAACATGATACTGTTAAGAAAGTGCCCACAAGTCCACGGACAAAAGTACTCATATTGTAGTTACGTAAACACCATCTTTTCTAAACTATGATCTGTGGGATTAATGGAATGTTAATAAAAATGAGAAAACAAATAATTGATTGTTTTAAAAAGTGGATATACCGAAAAAGCGTAATCCATATACGTTTACACGGAACGTGCAATTTAGTGAAAAAAAGCATAATAATTACACCAAAAGTGTAATGGTTGGCATGTATGAAAACCCATTACATATTCCCCAACCTCTGCCAATTCTCAGAGGCTGTAACCCAAAACCCATTAGATATTCCCCAACCTCTGACCAGTACTCAGAGGATGTAACCAAACCTGTTACATATTTCACAACCACTAATGAATACGTAGCTATTATAACACTAAACACATTACATATTCCCTGAACCCTGACCATTACATTTTCCCCAACTCAGTACTCAGAGGATATAACCCCTAAAAATTTTATATTCTCCATCCCTGACCAGTACCCAGAGGCTGTAGCCCAAATCTCTTACATATTCTACAATCACTAATCAATACCCCGCTTTTAAAACATTAAGCACAGGTTACTATCCACACATATACCAGACCATACCTGTCCATGTCAGCCTTTAAAGACAAATATACCATGAGCTTTTAAAGATATACTCTACTACAACATATATTAGGTGCTTTTAAACACAAACAACATACTCTATTACAACAGACAGTGTTTGTCCACATGAACCCTTAAAGATGAACTAAATGACAATACCAGTTAATACTTTTCCACATGAACCCTTAAAGATGAACTAAATTACAATATCATATAATACTTGTCTACATGAGCCCTTAAAGATGAACTAAATTATAATACCAGATAATACTTTTCCATATGAGCCATTAAAGATGAACTAAATTATAACACCAGATAATACTTTTCCACATGAGCCCTTAAAGACAAAGTAAATTACAATACCAGATAATTCTTGTCCACATGAGCTTTTAAAGATGAACTAAATTACAATACCAGATAATACCTGTCCACATGAGCCCTTAAAGATGAACTAAATTACAATACCAGATAATACTTGTCCACATAAGCTTTTAAAGACAAACAAAAGACTTTAACTTTGATGGCTTCCTGAATATTTCAAGTAAGAGAGATTATTTATGTACTTGCTTAGTATTCTATTTGGACATAATTCCACTACATAAATAAGCAAGAAATCATACCGATCCAAACCAATGCCAAAGGAGGTATTCCTCTGTAAAATTTGTAACCTGGCCACTCCACAAATACCAGGAGTTCATCTGAAATAAAGAGTTGATAATGATCCTTAGTAAATTAATAATCCCTATCTGAACAGTGATAATGAATTTAAACTACGACTTTAAATGACATTATAAATTTACTTTATTGACATTATATCCCTATCTGAATAGTGATAAATGAACTTAAGACAATTAAATGATATTATAAATTACTTAACTGACTTCATATCCCTGTCCAAACAGTGAATAATGGATTCAAGACAACTATTTTAAACAACATTATAAATTACCTAATTGACATAATATACCATTCCAAATAGTGATAAATAGATTCAAAACAGTGACATTCAATGTCAAATATAAACTAGTGCATTTCAATAGACATTAAAAGTTTTTTTTTAAATATATCATTGCAATTCCCACAAAACAATCTATTTATCAAAGACAACTTTCATATAAGACTTTAACTATAGGGTTTACTCCCTCAACAAACACACATGACTTGGCATGGCAGTTTGTACTCCCTGTGATTAAGAAACAAGACCGGCAGCAAGGATGCAAAAAAAAAAAAAAAAAAAAAAAAGCTATTCATGTCATTAATTTATCCTTTTTAACCAGATTGTAACAGCGTATCCCTGTGTCTTCTTGTTCAGGTTTCATACCAAATTGGTAGTTTTCAGCGTTAAGAAAAGGTGGGATTTCATATCAAATTGGTGGTTTTCAGCGTTAAGAAAAGGTGGGATTTCATACTCAAATGGGAGTTTTCAGTGCAAAAAGAGGTTGCGATTTCATACCAAAACAGGAGTTTTCATTATAATGAAATGGTGGGATTTCATAAATAAGCAGGAGTTTTCAGTGTTAAGAAGAGGTGGGATTTCATACCCAAATGGGAGTTTTCAAGGTAAAGAAGTGGTTTGATTTCATACACAAACAGGAGTTTTCAGTATTAAGAGGTGAAATTTCATACCCGTTTGGAAGATTTCAGTGTAAAGAAGTGGTGGGATTTCATACACAAGCAGGAGTTTTCAGTGTAAAGAAAAGTGGGATTTCATATCCAAATGTGAGTGTTCAGTGCAATTAATGGTTGGGATTTCTTACAAAAAAAAAAGTTTTCAATGTAGAGAAGTGGTGTATATCACCAAATCATATCAGAAATCATACACATGCAGGAATTTTCAGAGTAATGAAGGGGTGGGATTTCATAAACAAATGGGAGTTTTCAGAGCAAATAAGGGGTGGGTTTCATGAACTACATATACTCTGCATTGATATTTCCAAAGTCAAGTTTTAATATTTAAAAAAGATAGAAACGAACAAAATATCAAGCAGTTTAATTCTTATGTATAGAGGTTCAAAGGGATACAACACTCAAAAGTTATGGAATTATTCAGAGCTCACTGAAAACTATGAATGGCAACCCTTTCTGCTGTCTGAAAAAACACTTATCCATGTAAGTAAGACAGCCATGTTAGTAAAGAAACACACATCTGGTTTGAGAAAAAAAACAAGGCAAGTGATAGGGACTACCTGATAATCAGGTTAGAAATGATAAATGAATTAAATGACTATATTGGTACAAAAGATGTCAATTATCTTTTATCTTTCAATACTTTTATGTTATATTTATATTTTAATTTAGACAAATGAACTATGCAGTCTGAAATAGTGAAATCTTATCTTATCTTTTTAACATTCTTAAGACTTTCCATTATTAAAATTGGAAGGGGTGTGTGTACAAACTGCATGGGGGGGAGGCCTGTGTGCTATTCACGTTAGAAATAAAGTAGTCACTACACCCAGATATTAGTGTGATGAGAACTCCTCTCATGTTTTGTAAATAACTTGGGCCATTAATCTGTAAATTACCTTGTGTCACCATGTCAAAGAAATATTAGGCCACAAAACAGTCCAAATAAAGCAAAGTAAAAAATATTAGTTCCTCAAACTAGTCAAAATAAAGCCATGTCAAAAAAAATTAGGTCCCCAAATTAGTCAAAATAGAGCTATGTCAAACAAAATTAGGTCCCCAAACTAGTCAAAATAAAGCCATGTCAAATAAAATTAGGTCCCCAAATTAGTCAAAATAAAGCTATGTCAAACAAAATTAGGTCCTCAAATTAGTCAATATAAAGCCATGCCAAACAAAATTAGGTCCTCAAATTAGTCAAAATAAAGCCATGCCAAACAAAATTAGGTCCTCAAATTAGTCAAAATAAAGCCATGCCAAACAAAATTAGGTCCTCAAATTAGTCAAAATAAAAGCCACGTCAAACAAAATTAGGTCCCCAAATTAGTCAAAATAAAGCCATGTCAAACAAAATTAGGTCCCCAAATTAGTCAAAATAAAGCTATGTCAAACAAAATTAGGTCCTCAAATTAGTCAATATAAAGCCATGCCAAACAAAATTAGGTCCCCAAATTAGTCAAAATAAAGCCATGTCAAACAAAATTAGGTCCCTAAATTAGTCAAAATAAAGCCATGTCAAACAAAATTAGGTACCCAAATTAGTCAAAATAAAGCCATGTCAAACAAAATTAGGTCCCCAAACTAGTCAAAACAAAGCTATGCCAAACAAAATTAGGTCCTCAAATTAGTCAAAATAAAGCCATGTCAAAGAATACTATATTCCAAAGTAGTCAAAATGAAGTTTATCAAATGAATCTTAGACCCTGAAACTCATCAAAATAAAGCCATGTAAAAAAGTTAGGTCCTCAAACTATTCAAAATAAAGCATGTCTAAGGAATACAAGGTAATCAAACCTGTCAAAATAAAGCATTGTCAAATGAATATTTATCAGGCCCATAAAATATTCAAAATAAAGCACGTTAAAGAATATTAGGTCCTCAAACTAGTCAAAATACAGCCATGTCTAAGGATTAGTATGCCCTCTTGCTAATCTAAATTAAGTCATGTCAAAAGATTAGGTCCTTAAACTGGATGAAATACAGTCATGTCATAGGAATATTATGCCCTCTAACTAGTCGAAATAGTCATGTCCAAAGAATATTAGGCCCTTAAACTAGTCAAAATAGTCATGTCAAAGAATATTACATCCTCAAACTAGTCAAAATACAGACATGTCAAAGAATATGATGCCCTCTAATTAGTCACTCAGTCACTTGGGGCCCCCTTCTCTAATTAGTTGAAATAAAGTCATGTGAAAAAGAATATTATTTTCTCAAACTAGTCAAAATAAAGTCATGTCAAAGAATATCAGGTTCTCAGCCTAATCAAATTAAAGTCATGTCAACTAGTCAAAATAATGCTATGTTGAAGGAATATTTGGACCACAAACTTGTCAAAATAAAGAAATCTCAAAAATATAATGTACTCAAATTAGTCAAAATTATGCTATGTCAACAGAATATTAGACCCTCAAGCATGTCAAATGAATATTAAGCACTAAAACAAATGACAAAAACATAAAGGTCAAAAGAATATTAGGCTCTCAAGCATGTCAAAGAAATATTAGGCCCCTTAAATAAATCACAGTATCGCCAGGTTAAAGTAATATTGGGCCCTCAAGCATGACAAAATAAAGCCATGTCAAAGAAATATTAGGCCCCTTAAATAAATCACAGTACAGTTGACTCCGATTAACTGCACACCTTCGGGCCCGCCACGAGACTGTGCAGTTAACCGGAGTGTGCAGTTAACCGAAGTACGGTACAGTACAGCTTTAAATCAGCACGGCATGAATATATGTGAAGAATGAATTTAAACAATGATTAGAATCCACTCTTTCAACTTTTACTTAAATGTTAAGCTTGTTTTCCTTCCTCCATACAACAAATGGATCAAGGAATTATAGCGAATTTCAAGAAATTCTATATATTGCTTGTTATTCGAAAACTGGTGTCAGATATTGATGGGTCATCTCCCACAGAAAAAGCGTTCAGCTCCAATGTTGTCTGCATCCTTTTTTTCGCCATGTTGTCAATTAAATTGAATTCCGTTGCGCATTTTCCATCTTTCCAGCCATCCATTTTTCGGTTTGAAATAATTCAAACGCGAACGGTTTAGAGCAATGTTTCCCATGCTGTACTATGATTTTTCCCACGCTATTGCTCCCAAGTGGGCGCAGATATACATATATATACCACCTAAGGCTTCCTTTACATGTCAATCATTTACAAAGTCGCATTTACTGGCTTAATTGTCGGCTTATCTGAAGTGCTACAGCAGTGGACTGACAATAACTTATCACAAATATACATTGTACAGTTAACCGGAGTAAAATTGTATTGAATAATGTGCCACGGGCAGAAATTTATTGTGCTATTATCCGGAGTGTGCATTTAAGCGAAATGCGGTTATCCGAAGTTTGTTCCCATTGAAAAGCATTGAGAAAAAACGGGACTGGCGTAACTACGTGCAGTTAACCGATGTGCAGTTAAGTGGAGTCGACTGTATCGTCAGGTCAAAGTAATATTGGGCCCTCAAGTATGTCAAAATAAAGTAATGTCAAAGAAATATTAGGCCCCTTAAATAAATCACAGTATTGCCAGGTCAAAGGAATAATAGGCCCTCAAGCATGTCAAAATAAAGCCAAGTCAAATATTTGACCCTCAAAATATAGTCGGGTTAACACATAATGTACATTTATTTTTGCATCTGCTTGTTGTTATTATCTATTTCATTAGACAATATTGTCAAGATGCTAGTCATTTTACTTGGAACTAAGTTTTAGCATAACCAATTATATATCTGATATATATTTCTATATTTCTCTTTTAATACCCTTTAATATTAAACAATTGTCAAACATCTGAAGTAAGTTATAACAGCTGTTTATAGTGTGATTTGGCTCATGCAAAATATAATTCATTATTATCTCTTTATTTATTTTAAATAATAATTACATTATAAGCATTCAGTCAATGTGGTTATGTAAGAAAGCTTGCCAGTAGCTTCTCGTGGGAGGGGGGGGAGAAGGGACGGGTTCTTCCTCCAAAATTAATACTGGCCACCATGTATAGCCTATCTTGTGCTGAAAAATGGCATTAAACCCTAGAACAACAACAACATTATAAGCATGTTTGGTGTGATTTGGCTATGCAAAATGTAATTCATTATTATTTTTTATTTTAAAAAAAATATTAATTACTTTTTAAGCATGTTTAAATAATAATTACATTATAAGCATGCTTTAATAATAATTACATTATAAGCATGTTTTAATAATCATTACATTATAAGCATGTTTTAATAATAATTACATTATAAGCATGCTTTAATAATAATTACATTATAAGCATGCTTTAATAATAATTACATTATAAGCATGTTTTAATAATAATTACATTATAAGCATGCTTTAATAATAATTACATTATAAGCATGTTTTAATAATAATTACATTATAAGCATGCTTTAATAATAATTACATTATAAGCATGTTTTAATAATAATTACATTATAAGCATGCTTTAATAATAATTACATTATAAGCATGTTTTAATAATAATTACATTATAAGCATGCTTTAATAATAATTACATTATAAGCATGTTTTAATAATAATTACATTATAAGCATGCTTTAATAATAATTACATTATAAGCATGTTTTAATAATAATTACATTATAAGCATGCTTTAATAATAATTACATTATAAGCATGTTTTAATAATAATTACATTATAAGCATGTTTTAATAATAATTACATTATAAGCATGCTTTAATAATAATTACATTATAAGCATGCTTTAATAATAATTACATTATAAGCATGCTTTAATAATAATTACATTATAAGCATGTTTAAATAATAATTACATTATAAGCATGCTTGCAAGCTATCCTGATTAGGATTGAGGAAGTGTTGTAGTGAGCATTGAAACATTTCAGATAAACTAATAAGGTTAGAGCTAAAATACCAACTCTTCATTAATCTTTAATATTCAGTTTTTACTTTATTCCTGGCATTTTTATGTTGCTAAAAAAATACATGACACTGACACAACACTTCTCAGGATAGTGATTAGATAAGGACACAAAACTACAGATGACAAGTTAATAAATAATATACAATGACCACTACATACCTTCTGGTATCCCCATTCTATCCAGCCTGGTCGAGTGGATGTTGGATTCACAAGAACAAGAGAGTCTGTGTGTTCTGGATGAGCAAGCTACAATGTAAAAATCAGGAATTAAATTATCTTTGCCTGCATATACAAATAAAGGTAGTCACAATACATGTCTTATCACACACAAACATTGTAAGAGGCCAGCTGGTATTTTAAAAAAAGCTTAAACAAAACATGGCAGTCACAATACATGTCTTATCACACACAAACATTGTAAGAGGCCAGCTGGTATTTTAAAAAAAGCTTAAACAAAACATGGCAGTCACAATACATGTCTTATCACACACAAACATTGTAAGAGGCCAGCTGGTATCAAAATAAGGCTGTACCAAAACATGGCATTCACAAAACATGTCTTATCACACACTAACATTGTAAGAGGCCAGCTGGTATTTAAAAAAAAAGCTGTACCAAATAAAGGTAGTCACAGTACATGTATTATCAACACACTAACATATATACCTTAAAAAATAGCAACATACAGCCTATTAACAACAGCCTGATATCATTCACTTGAAAAGCTGACAGTCAGCTTGTGAACATTAACACACATTGAAACTGTAATGAGTAGAGAAAGGTCTGAATAATACATTGTCTATTAATGTTAGTGTCAATTTTCTTGGTTTCTAGACCATATGTGAATATATATATATATATATACACACACACCTTCATGCATGTAACTTTCATTTATACCACAAATATAAATAATACCACATTATTTTCCCTTGTATATCAACCTGCCTTGGGGACTTAGCACCAGTTCAAAATAAAACAAAATTGTTCATAATCCCCTTCATAATCCCATCCTTAAAGTACCCAGTGGGCTGCAGTGATCAATGATATGAAGCTACCATATCTGTAATTCCACTTACAGGCCTAACATGGATCTGGAAATGATTTTGTTTTATATATTACTGATTCAGCAGATTGCATAGAACTTGACAAAATGTAAACATTGTTTCTCGCATCTCCAGCTGTTAGAAATGTTTTTGTATACTTTAATATGTTTTTTTTAGATAATGATGTCACTATCATGATGAGTAATAATTTATCCCATGATAGACTTTATTCTTTATGCAATACTAGGATGTTTTGGTACTTACTTAAATCAAATTCTACATTATGTCTGAAATAGTAAAGTTAGACACCTCAGAAAGCCTTATTTATATTCACATATATTAGTATGGAGCTTTTTATAAATATGTACAGCAGTATATTGTTTCACAGAGATGGAGATTTTTGTTACATTTAATCCAAATTCATCTTTTATGAGAATGTTAATGTTCTTATCTATATTTATGTCAATATGCATGTTTTTAATTAATCTGATATTTTTGTTGATGTTTTTTTTAGTGACATGGTAATGTTCATAAAAAAATATCATTTTGTCACTCAGAGCTTGTAGGTACATGCCAATGCATGCTCTGTGCTTTGATACTTTCTGTAACAGAATTGTTACCAAGTAGATGGTGGATTAAATAAACAACACAAACACAATGTGTGAAAGATAATGTAAATTTATGAAATAAATTATTAATGAAAAATAATGATGTATCAACACAATAACTCGTGCGTTTAACCCACAATTACACTAACAACCATTCACAATACACGAATAAATTAAATATTAATACAAAATATAAAACACAGATACAAAGGAATCTCTTGGACTATACACAGATCCAAGGAACCTTTACAAAAGTTATATTAACGCAAGTATAAATTGCGATAAATAAATACAAACATCAAACTATACTATCGCACGTATGGATTGCGACAACTAGCACGAACATATACATGTATTTAATCAAGTTGCTAACTTTTATTGAGATTCATGTAATCCCTTGAAATACTACTGTGATTTGAAGTAACTATGTAAATATAACAATGTATTCAATTGTACTACAATTGCAACACACACGTGTCTCGACCCTGTATAACCGTACGATTCACCAACTATTGAATCGCCGCCCAGTTTCCCCGAATACCTAGGGTTGACCAATACTTTTATAGACCATTTGCCCTTCACGGATCCACCACAGTTATACGTACAGACAGCATACAGCATCTACTAGAACCATCGGTCCCAAATACCTAGATGCCACCCCGGATGTTTCACCTCTAGACAGCTCCGACACTCAGACTTCTAGATTTCCGGATATTTACACATCACGACAGATGTAGACGGACAGACAATCCGACAGACAGACAGTCAGATACCTCAATTTGATCTCACAATCAAATGGCTCAATTAATCACATTCAGCTACAATTCAGAGACATTCAGAGACGTTCAGCTACAATCAGATACGTTCAGCTACAATCAGCAACAATTTCAAAGATGCTCCGCTACAATATCAGCAACAATTTCAGCAACAATATCAGCTACGATATCAGAGATGTTCAGCTACAAATCAGCTAAGATATCAACTACAATAAAGAAACCACACTAATAGTAGTTGTTTCAAAAATAATCTAAAACTTAGATTACACTATTGCATTTAAAGTCTAATAGTGACTAGTAATTCCAAATATTCCACGTTTAAATTTGCATTGTAATAAAGGCATCATTACATGAAATGATAAACTGAATAAAAATTCACAATAAAACGAAATATAAATTTAACACTCACCCCTTTGGCTGGAGATAGAATGACGGGCTATCTTTCCTGTGATAAGATACTTTTGGTCTCGTAATATTTATCAGAAATATTCTGCCTTATATATCCTCAAAAAGGTGAGCAGAATTCACGGCAAAATTACCGTGCACCCCGTGATTCTTGGTGTTCCTGACTTCAAGTGATACGAAGTCAGGCACATGCAAATCGTTACACGCCGCTTACCTTGAAAAAGCACTTATTCACCCTAGGTAACGCATGTACGACGAAACAAAAAAAAATGGTGAGATTAGTTTGTAATTCAAGAAGAAAAAAAATAATTCAATTTTCGCCTAATTCTGTCACACTTTCTACATATCACTCAAATCACAATAATAATACAAAATGGCACAAGAACTTGAATTAAACTCATGATGTGGAACCCAAAATGACAATTTTAGATAATGCTACATTGACCTTTGATTTAGACAATCAGTATTGAGGTGCCTTTGTCTGGGTGTTGTCTATCTATGAAGTATCATGAAACTTGTTTTCAGGAAACTCATCTTGTCTTGCTAAAGGAAAATCACATTACAGTTTAAGTGACTTGACCTTTGAGCTAGCAGTACCAAAATTGACAGGCCATGGCCTGTACACATGAATAAGCTATACAACAGATTTCAGAACCAGGCAAAAATAAAAAAACTATGTTGAAAAAACTGCCTTGTCTATGGATAAATATTATTATTGCCATATCCAGCTGTACCTTTGGCATGGCAGATAAATAGAGGAAATAATGTGTGAATAACACCATGGATCTAAATTTTGTCTGTGGAAACTTACAGCAAACCTGGAAAGGATGTTTGCTCCGGCACCAACACCAAAACCTATGAATCTTTTCACACTGTAAATAAAAAGAACCACTGATTAACTATGCACATAAAATGTACAGTTCTTCAAGTTCAGCATATTTCACACAAAACAAATAGGATTACTCTGAAGAAAATTCATTGCCTGAAATGTAAAAATTAAATCTTAATGTAAAATATACTATATATACTCACTTATACGTCAAGTTCAACTGCAAACAACATAGATCCTGATCCACCATCACATAATATACTACCAGACCAGGGTTTATTAAAATCAAAATCAGGGACCAAAATGTAAAATTCCATTAAAACTTGTCTCGATAATCCAGAAATAATCTGTCCAAAAATAAGAAAATCTGAAAATCGTATATGAAATTACAGTCAGTAGAATAATATACAAAACACAATAGTGAAGCCCTTGAGAATCTATGGTCATTATCAATAACTAAGTAGCATGACCATATTGTAACCAGCTATTGTATAAACACTGTCTGTTTTAGCTAGTCGCTGACTGGGGTGTTAATAATTAAACACACAAATCGTCCACGCTTTTTGACATAACATATGGTAAATAAATAAAAAGTGTCATTAAGCCTTTTTGTTGTTTACCAATTGTATGTAACAATCACAATTTACTGATGGTGGTACAAATACAGTTGACAGATTTAACATGTGGACAGTATAGGGCTTCATTTCATTACATAGTGTGATGTGTTCAATGTTTTAATTGTCTAAACTTATATTTATTGTATATGTATGTACAAGCACATGTTTTAATAATCTGAAAGAAATACATATTAATAGATGTATTCATTAATATATTTCAGCCATTATTGAATATACAGTACATTACATTTAAAGCTACATGTACATATATACCGCATAATGATATCGTAAAATACAAAATGTGCATGATTCAATTATCCGGAAAACTCATTATTCCGGACATATTCACTGGGAACGAATGTGTTCGGATTAACGAGGCTCCACAGTATATAAATATAAGTACACACATTTAAATATATAAAGATGTGTACACACATTGCAAACGCTTAAGTACATACATTCTAAACATACAAAGACAAGTATACACATTTTAACATTATGTAACACATTCTATATGTATCAATATCATGTAACACATTCTAAACATATAAAAACATTCTAAATATTTCAACATAAGTATATGCATTTTCTAAATATATAAACATATGTCCACACATTCCCAACATGTTACCATTACATAATGCATTCTAAACATATGCACACCATCCTAAACATATTACATCTAAAAATAATCATTAGTAAAATGTTCTTACCCAAAATATTCTACGACTGTTAACACAGATTCTGCCAGTTCATCCATAGTTGGGTAAATAAAACTGAAAATACAACAGAAAATCGACTGAAGGATTCCTTTCCTATAAAACAAACCAACAAGTATTGAATTGGTATCGTTCAAGATATGAGAATGAAAAGGGTGGTGTACATTTCTCCAATTAATTACCCTAATTAAGACTGCTGATAACCTCTACTCTGTGTGTGTGTGTGTCTGTGTCTGTGTCTGAATGTGTGTTTTACTCACTCAGGTTTGAGGTGAAGTGACGATTCCTCCTGTCCAGGGGCATTCAGATGATACACACAAAAATGTCGCAAAATTGGTTGCATATCCATGTAGCTAAAGAATCCTTGGAAACAGGTTACATCTGAAATAGTTAATAATAATAATAATAATAATAATAATAATAAAATAATAATAATAAAATAATAATAATAATAATAATAATAAAATAATAATGGCTTGATTTAAAGACGGTAACTCAGTGATAAGATAGCTTGAGGTTTTCTATTATGTATAATAACAGTATAATCAACTTTTCATCAAGGGTACATCTTCAAGAGTAACTCATCAACTTGCTTACCTCTTACAGCAGAACAACTCGATAACATCACTGCTAAGACCCAATATTGCCTTCACTAACTGATGCTATTAATATCTCTCTACCATCCGGGGAATTCCCTTCATTTTTCAAAACTGCCATCACAAAGCCTCTGCTGAAGAAACCAACACCTGACCATAATGATTTTAAGACCTACCACCCAGTTTCTAATCTCCCGTTAATATAAAAAATCTTAGAAAAATTTGTTCTAACACAACCTGTATCTCATTTGAATTCAAAGTTTTTACCAATGTACAGTCTGCATATCGCCCTTGCCACAGTGCTGAAACTACTCTTCTGAAAGTATTTAATGACATTCTCTCTGCTTTGGATAGCGCAAAGGTTTGTCTGCAGCATTTGACACAATAGACCATGATATATTACTTCACCATCTCCAGCATGTATTTTGCATTAACAATACAGTCTTACAGTGGTTCAAATCCTACTGAGTCAACAAGACACAAACTGTATCTAGGGGGCCCCGAGTGGTCTAAAGCGCTCTCTGTTACGGATCACTGCCATCTCACCTCTGTCTGCATGGGTTCAAGTCTAAGATTCGGCTAATGTAGTTATTTGAGAAAGCTTGCCAATAGCTTCTCGTGGGTCAGTGTAGTTATTTGAGAAAGCTTGCCAGTAGCTTCTCGTGGGTCGGTGGTTCTTCCTTAACCAATACTACTGGCCTAGCATGTGCTGAAAAATGGCATTAAACCCTACAAACAACAAATTGTATCTGCAAATGGAATAAACTCCAGCCCAGTTGATCTATGTTGTGGTGTTTCACAGGGTCTGTTCTTGGACCGGTTCTCTTCATTCTATACACTCAGCCGTTCTCAAGTGTCATAGATCATCACCCAGTCTCTTGCATATTGTATGCTTATGACACCAAAATATACAAGACTAGCCACCCAAATGAAGAAGATGCTACCATTGAAGGAGTAGAGAGGTGCATTTCTGATGTGAAATCATGGATGACATGTAACAAGCTGCAGATGAATGATGATAAAACTGAGACCATTCTGATCACAACATAAAGACTTTTTCATTCACATCCATTACCTCAAACAATAAATATCAGCAATACCAACATTAAATTCACACAGTCAGTATGAAACCTAGGTGTTACTCTAGACAGTACTCTCACATTGCACCAACATGTCATGAACATATGCAAGGCTGCATATCTTGAGCTGAGACGCATCAGCTTCATTTGCAAACATTTTCAGTTGATACCACTAAAACAACTTGTGTGTTCCTTAGTATGTTCAAGACTGGATTATTGTAACTCAATTCTGGCTGGTTCGTTTCAAAATCTAATCCAGAAACTTCAAAAAGTTCAAAACACAGCTGCTCGGACCATCTTTAGAGTACCACGATCAGAGCACACTTCCCCAATGCTCTGTACCCAACACTGACTATCCATTCGATCCAGAATCAAACACAAAATTTATTCTCTGTGCTATGTTTCACTGATGGACTCCAGTCCAACATACTTATCCGGCCTCACTCATGTGACACACCAGCAGGATACTTACACTCCTGTTCTGACAATCATATACTCATTATTCCCACCATATGAAAACGATGTCATATGGACAATGTTCTTCTGCATACCAGGGCTCAGCAATGTGGAATGAATTGCCCATTGATATTAGACACAAAGACACAGACATCCCATTCAAGAGTGATCTTAAAACTCACCTTTTTCGACTGCAAGTACAAACTTAAAGACCTAATACATGTACATATAATGTTTCATACCTTAAATATTTTCAGTATTTTTTTATGTTTTCCAATTTCATGGTTTTTGATTTTTGTTTTCTGAAGTCATATCATTATTGATGTAAAGCGCTTAGAGCTTCTAAAGATTAGGCGCTATAAAAAGTCCTTATTATTATCATTATTATTATCATAGTGTTATGAGTCCATGCTCTTAAGTAACACAAGACTGAAATGCAACAAGCTTTGTAAAATTCAACAACTAATATATTTCCCAAGAATATAAAGTGAAAAATGAACTTATAGTATAGAAAATTAAATCCTAAAATAATTATAGATTTACAGATTTAAGTCCTAATAATTTGAAGTTCAGAATAAACATTAGTACAAATCCAAATTAAGTCCAGTGCTGAAAGCACTGATGTGTCTGTGATGACCTTCAAAATGCTGATGTGCCAACAGTCTTTTGTTGGATCATAATCATACAATTCAAGAATATATCCTTTTGTTTGTATTTCACTAAAAATTTAAAGTCTCTGCTTCCAAGAATGTTATCAGAACACTTTAATTTCCAGAGAAAAATGAACTTAAATGATTTGAAGAAATAAATTCCAGCCCAAAAGACCTACTGGACACAAGAATAATACAAACTGATTTTGATAGTTCTAAAAGGATGAGTGGCAAATGTACAAAAAAACATCAGTTATGAGACTAAAAAAAACAAAACAATGAAGGTCAAATTCACATTATTCTATAAGTTATAGAAACACATTAGTTATATCCATAAAGTTCCCTCACCAAAAAGAAAAAAAAGTTGCTTACCAGAACTTTTATTGACGTTGGACAAGGTCAGCCACTTGATACAATGTTTCATTATTAACAGCATTTAATAAAATATAAAAAAAACTAAAAAAACACACCCAAAAAAACAATGCAAATTAAATGTTCCCAACAATCAATTAATGTATTTAAGAACACACATGCATTTGTCAAAACATAACTAAATACAAAATATCATGTTGTAACAGACATGTGAGAAAAACTGAAAAACAAAGATAAACCGCAGGATGTTACCTTATTCATAATTACTTAAATTTTTATTTCATCCACTTTAAGAATTTAACATAAAAAGTAAGGAGACTTGTTACTCAATGCTATACATTTAGAGCTTCTTGTTCCATACTAAGCATTTAATGTGAAAGTAAGGAGACTTTTAACTCCATGCTAAGCATTTAATGTGAAAGTAAGGAGACTTGTTACTCAATGCTAAGCATTTGATGTGAATGTAAGGAGAACTGTTACTCAATGCTAAGCATTTGATGTGAAAGTAAAGAGAACTGTTACTCAATGCTAAGCATTTGATGTGAATGTAAGGAGACTTGTTACTCAATGCTAAGCATTTGATGTGAAAGCAAGGAGACTTGTTACTCAATGCTAATCATTTGATGTGAAAGTAAGGAGACTTGTTACTCAATGCTACGCATTTGATGTGAATGTAAGCAGACTTGTTACTCAATGCTAAGCATTTGATGTGAAAGTAAAGAGACTTGTTACTCAATGCTAAGCATTTGATGTGAAAGTAAGGAGACTTCTTACTCAATGCTACACATTTGATGTGAATGTAAGCAAACTTGTTACTCAATGCTAAGCATTTAATGTGAAAATAAAGAGACTTGTTACTCAATGCTAAGCATTTAATGTGAAAGTAAGGAGACGTGTTACTCAATGATATGAATTTTATGTGAAAGTAAGGAGACTTGTTACTCAATGCTAAGCATTTGATGTGAATGTAAGGAGACTTGTTACTCAATGATATGACTTTAATGTGAAAGTAAGGAGACTTGTTACTCAATGATATGCATTTAATGTGAAAGTAAGGAGACTTGATACTCAATGCTAAGCATTTAATGTGAAAGTAAGGAAACTTGTTACTCAATGCTAAGCATTTGATGTGAATGTCAGCAGACTTGTTACTCAATGCTAAACATTTAATGTGAAAGTAATTGTTACTCAATGCTAAGCATTTGATGTGAATGTAAGCAGACTTGTTACTCAATGCTAAGCATTTAATGTGAAAGTAAAGAGACTTGATACTCAATGATATGCATTTTATGTGAAAGTAAGGAGACTTGATACTCAATGATATTTATTTTATGTGAAAGTAAGAAGACTTGTTACTCAATGATATGCATTTAATGTGAAAGTAAGGAGACTTGTTACTCAATGATGTGCATTTTATGTGAATGTAAGGAGACTTGTTACTCAATGATATGCATTTAATGTGAAAGTAAGGAGACTTGTTACTCAATGATGTGCATTTTATGTGAAAGTAAGGAGACTTGTTACTCAATGATATGCATTTAATGTGAAAGTAAGGAGACTTGTTACTCAATGATGTGCATTTTATGTGAAAGTAAGGAGACTTGTTACTCAATGATATGCATTTAATGTGAATGTAAGGAGACTTGTTACTCAATGCTAAGCATTTGATGTGAATGTAAGGAGACTTATTACTTAATGATATGACTTTAATGTGAAAGTAAGGAGACTTGTTACTCAATGCTAAGCATTTAATGTGAAAGTAAGGAGACTTGATATTCAATGCTAAGCATTTGATGTGAAAGCAAGGAGATGTTACTCAATGCTAAGCATTTAATGTGAAAGTAAGGAGACTTGTTACTCAATGCTAAGCATTTAATGTGAAAGTAAGGAGACTTGTTACTCAATGCTATGCATTTAATGGGAAAGAAAAGAGATATGTTACTCAATGCTAAGCATTTAATGGGAACGTAAGGAGACTTGTTACTCAATGCTAAGCATTTAAGTGAAAGTAAGGAGACTTGTTACTCAATGCTAAGCATTTAATGTGAAAGTAAGGAGACTTGTTACTCAGTGCTATGCATTTAATGGGAAAGAAAAGAGATATGTTACTCAATGCTAAGCATTTAATGGGAACGTAAGGAGACTTGTTACTCAATGCTAAGCATTTAAGTGAAAGTAAGGAGACTTGTTACTCAATGCTAAGCATTTAATGTGAAAGTAAGGAGACTTGTTACTCAATGCTAAGCCTTTAATGTTGCCTGCTGAGACCTTCAAGAATTGCTCAAGACATGTTGTCTAGGTTAAATCTGGGAAGTTCTTAAAATCACCTGAATAGGAATGGCAAAATGCATATTCAAGTCCATCTAAATTTGATTCCATCAAATGAAATTCCTGCTTCAATCCACTATTATTCAGTAATGTCTTTAATTCTATTTGAATAACATCTGATCCTGTTTAATATGATCCATCTCCACAAACTTTAAAGTTTAAAGTCAAACCAAACAATCCAAAAGAATCTAAGAAATGTTTAACATTTCTTAGCTGTTTTATATTGCTTGCTGAGCTCATTATTAACCCCATCATTTTTAATTTAACTTCTGTAATCCTTTCTAAATTACTACTGATCACACAGAATAATCCAATAATTACTTTTAGGTTTTTGTCTTTTCATTTATATATTATAGTGTCATGCTTGAGAGGTTAGCAATTTTGCAGTAATACAATCACAAGAAATCGTTACAATAAATATACTATTTCAAAAGCAAGATGAGGAGAAAAAAACCACACAAAAACTATGAATTTTTAAATAATAATGTTTTGTAGATGGGAGATTTTAATTAGTGATGGTAGAGGCAAGAGAAACCTCTCATCTCAGAAGGAAAAGCCTACAAATATGCTTCTCATCAATTTCAAGAATTTTAAGAAGAGTAATATGTAATTTCAACTAAAGGCAAAATGAAACAAGCCTAAACCAAAGTAATTTTAATCGTTCACCAAAGAGACCATTTTTTTCTACATGTGTTGTTGTACTATTGCAGATTCATACAACCATTTAGTTAAATGATTCAAGCATGAACTTTACTTGAAAACAATCTAAGACACAACATGTAACCAGTCATTTAAGTGCAAATGTGGGTCACAGTCAAATACTTTTGTGATAAGGGTGTAATACAATCCTAGTCACCATTTCCAAAAATAACTACATTCAAAACTTGACCCAGAATGTATAAATAATGTATATGTATTATACACAAAGTTAGCATCCCTGGTCCATTCCCAAGAAGGCAGGTGTCATGAAGAAAAACCAAACTATTGCCAAGTACATAGGGAGAAAGATAAAATAGTTTTATGTTTTTTTTAAACCATTTTGTATGGAGATAAGTACTTATATAAGAGGCAAAATGTATGTATTCTATGGGTCATATTTACCTAAAAAATTTAATTGGAAAACATTTGTGTCAGATTAAACAGATTTCATGAAGATAGAACAGATTGTGATGTGGAATGTGAGGTAAACCTTAATTATGTGTAAGTTACATACGGTTCAGCCCTATATCATGGTAGGTGAAAATGGCTATCTTTGATCTGTCCCCCTGAATAGCCACATGGACATTTCCATAAGGTGTTTCCACATCTTCCTCCTGTGAATGAATACAAAATATTATTTTAAATATCATTCATTTTTAATAAAACAAACTCTACAAAATTCCATGGCTCACCTGCACTGCCAATGGCTTTAAATACACCTGCCTCTTTGTCCTTAATGTAGGCTATAGGAGGGTGTGATTGACTCTGGAGATCCCTGACCACAAAGTCCCAGTGACCTTAGACTTTGATCAAGGTATGCAACCTTGAACAATTTTGCTGTGCAGAAACCATTTATTTTCTTCTTATAATAGCCATCACCTTGTTATTTCACTTTTGGCTACTAAATTCTATTATTTCTTACTTATCTAAATCCAAGCCATCCACGATGATTGCTCAATGAACATAGACTACAAAAAATCTATTCTACCCATACTTTTTTATTCCCCTACCTTGACCTTCTGAACCAAATTTAACACAGCTCTTCCTTAACTTAGATGCAAATCGTCTAAACTTTGGTCAAAATATGTGTTTTTTAGCACTAATAATATTATGCATAACATTTTTTCCCATAGCAACTAAATTGATCTTAACCTTAGACAGTGTGATTCTAAAATAATAGATTTTCTTCAGTGAAAGATATTCATGTATTTTGCTGAAGATACATGGCTAAAAACAGATTTTTTTAAAGAATAAACTTTTCATGTTTCAGTCAGTGACCTTGAAATCAACAGGCTTCTGCTATACTCTACTAAGGTTTGTGATGCGGAAGTAAAGTTATTTATATTCACAGTGCCACTCACCTTTCTTCTTCTGACTTCTGACCTCCAAACCCAATAGGTTAGTTCCTTTCTCCATTTACAAGCTATCCACAAAAATGTGTTATAGGTCTATGGGATAGAACTAATGTTACACTGAGCAAACAAGTTTCTTCTTTTATCCACAACTACACTCATATTAAGTTTGACCTTTTGACCCCCAAAACAACAGACATCATCTTTACCACAGGTGCAAGCCATTCACATATTTTTGCTCCTGGTCTGTGATATATCTAATGTTAGTATGTGCAAGCCATTCAGTTTCTTGCAGTGTCAATTTTCAATACCTTTGACATTTTGACCAAGAAATCAGGGTTCCTGTTCCATACCACTAATTCAAGTATCTGCAAAACTCTGGTATTGGTAGAAAGTACAGAACTCAAGTTGTTGCGAAGAAATAAAATAAGGAAGAGGCAGACAAATAGATATAATAACATGATACACTAAAAATTCTGTAAAGTGCATAAAAATCACAATTTTAAACTATACAATAATCAAAGCAGATCATATCAGATTTTGAAACCGATTTCTAAGGCTGTCAGATTTGTGCCACCTACTCTGAGAACATAAAACATTTACTATAGGATGATAGCTAAAAATTATTTGACACATTAACTCAAAAAGTTACCATGATATTCCAAGATGCTTCTAAGACGAGTACTTCTTATATAAAATCAAATTATATATCCATCTTAAATGTAAACTTTCTAATAACTATTAAATATCTGCTCTCTCTTTTAACTGTCAACCTGTTATATACCCAAAACAGATTCTAGAATATCACAGGAAAGATAATTACTGCTTTACACCATCATACAAATATGGCAACATCTTGTGCATTGTGGAAGTCATTAATCATGGGAAAGAAACAGAATTTTCCCTTGCAAGAGCTAAAATTTAAATACCAAATTCTGTACACAATGTTGTTGTGGTGGTGGACTTAATATCATTTTTCAGCACAAGATAGGCTATATATGGTGGTCAGTATAACTAGTGGAAAAGAACCTGGACAAAAATCCAAAAGTACTACTGACCCTTGGGACACTACTTGCAAGCTTTCTCACATACCTACTACACTGGTCAAGCCTGTGACTCAAACACATGGAAAGAGATGAGATTGCAGCAATTGGTAAAGGTCAAGACTTTAGCCCATACATTTTTAACACTGGTCATACCATGCTTTGGAAATGAGAGTTAAGAGGACAAACAATCCAAGATGGCCCATGTAGGAATTATGTGACAACTGAATTACAAGCCCAATGCTTTATAAAGATAGCCAATGCAGCTCCCTTGTGCATTAGAACTGATTCAAGTTGAGATAATGCAACTCCCTTGTGTATTAGGACTGAATCCAGGTGAGCTAATGCAGCTCAGTTGTGCATTAGGACTAAATCCAGGTGAGCTAATGCAGCTCTCTGGTGTATAAGGACTAAATCCAGGTGAGCTAATGTAGCTCTCTTGTGTATTAGGACTAAATCCAGGTGAGCTAATGCAGCTCAGTTGTGTATTAGGACTGAATCCAGGTGAGCTACTGCAGCTCAGTTGTGCATTAGGACTAAATCCAGGTGAGCAAATGCAGCTCTCTGGTGTGTAAGAACTGAATCCATGTGAGCTAATGCAGCTCAGCTGTGTATTAGGACTGAATCCAGGTGAGCTACTGCAGCTCTCTTGTGTATTAGAACTGAGTACAAGTAAATTAATGCAGCTCCCTTGTGTATTTGGTCTGTGTCATGGAGAGTAGAATTTCTATACAGATGTAGGTGGTATACCATTTATTTTTTGTCAGTTTCACATAGTCTACAATTTCTATACTGATCAAGCTATTATATCATTTTTGCTAAGATTGATGGCACACACTTTCAAAATTTACATCTCACATATTCTGAATAGATTTCTTTCTTTTTATGACTATATAACTACCAAAAGGTTCACCAAATGATTGCAGTGGGTAGTATATGCCTACATGTCATGCATGAAGAGATGGTCTTGAGTGTCAGATGCACATGCAAGGTGTTAATGGTGTGAGATGGTCTCGAGTGCCAGATGCACAAGCAAGGTTTTAATGGTATGAGATGGTCTTGAGTGCCAGATGCACTTGCAAGGTGTTAATGGTGTGTGATGGTCTTGAGTGCCAGATGCACATGCAAGGTGTTAATGATGTGAGATGGTCTTGAGTGCCAGATGCACATGCAAGGTGTTAATGGTGTGAGATGGTCTTGAGTGCCAGATGCACATGCAAGGTGTTAATGGGGTGAGATGGTCTTGAGTGCCAGATGCACATAGAAGGTGTGAATGGGTTGTGTCTCACTGCTTGTTAAAATTAGCAGCCAGTATGGTGACCAACAATAGCCTCCATCCAATTCATGTCTCACTGCTTGTTAAAATTAACAGCCAGTATGGTGGCCAACAATAGCCTCCATCCGATTCATGACTAAGTGCTTGTTAAACTTAGTAGGCTGTATGGAGGCAACAATAGCCTCCATTTGATTCATCAGTAAGCAAGACCAAATAAAACTAATCCACTGAATATCAGTAAAAACTAGATTATAACTAGATATAGCAGTGACCTGGTCACGGAAGACATACCTGAATTATAATATTGTTGGCATCCGTGAAGAAAGAACGATGTTTAGGTTCCTGAACCTGGATACTGGACAGCTCTATATTGGTAATCTGCTCCATTGAACTAACACGCTGAAAGTTAGTCAAATATTTATTGAATTGAAAATTGCACTTGTGAAATATGACAAAAAAAACTATTTATCCTTACTTTGATTTAACAAATTCAAAATGCATAATAAAAAAGACCTGGTTCAAAGAGAACAAGATCCTGCTTTTCAAATATACAAGATATTTTACAATTGCCTCTGGAATTTCTCCTTGCCTGATTCAGGAATTTTTAGATGCCCAGGATGTAAAATTAATCAAAGAATTGTTACAAGAGTGGGCATTAAATTTATTCTTTCCACAGACCAGAATAAGAAACTCTTATGATGCAAACCAAACCAGACTTATCTGCTAGATTAAAACCATGCACCACACACTGGGAAGGCACATACACTGAAATACCGGTTATATTATTATGTCAAAAAGATTTCATGTAGACAAAGAGGGCAAGGAAAAGAACCACAATGCCTGGTAAATAACATCAGATCTGTGTGTTGAAGCAACTGCATGTATAATAGCATATATGTACTAGAAATATTAGCATAAAGTCTTTCATAAAAACAGGGATGGGAGGAAAAGAATTTACTTACCCACAATCATTTCAATTCTCTTCTTACGGATACAGTTCTTGTTTTTGTTCATAATTAAACTCTAAATACATGCAGACAGAAACATGAATTCAGTTTAAGGATAGCATGATTAAAAAGCAATGTATATGGCTGTCATCCTGCATATGGTCTTGGTCCTTTCCACATAAGCATGCTTACAATTCAACCAGTGTACATCCAGTTAGATTGTAAATACAGCATATGTATGCATGACCTTACTTTGCAGCATTTGCAAACGAATTCATTTTAGTGGTTTATTTTCACATCATTGCAAATTTTGTTTTCACTGAAATTGTAAGGTATGGGTACCTCATAAAGATGCTTAATTTGCAGTAGTTCCATTGGAGCTTACAAGGGGTATTTAATTAGGAATGTATATTTTTAAACTATGCAATAATGTTCATTAGTAGTAGTACATCAGTGAATCCCCTCAAAGTAATCCCAATATACCTCCACACATTTTCTCAGTCTGATTATCCTGTTATTAAATGCTATTTTTCATTCATCATTGGGCATGTTGTTCATACACTGTAAAACCACACATCCAACAACATGACAGCTTTCAAATTATCTTCTCTTCTGTGAATCTTTAATGACCAGATTCAGCCAAAAATCTTTCTGAGCTAAATCAGGATATGAAGGACACCAAAGAATTTGGATGATGTGCTTCTTTAATAATACACTTGTATTTCAGTCTATGCTATGCTTTCATGAGGTCGAAGTAACTTATAGATCTCCAGGATTCAACTGAGTGATGCTAAAATTAAATAGCGAGCCAGAGTGATGGCCTTACACCTCAATTTCTTTTTTCACAAGTTATTTCTATTCTGCAAATACTAAAATGATTAACAAATACAAGACATACTTTAGATGCTGATAAGAGGCATATTTTACTGCAAGATTTATTTAATGAAAATGTTTTTCAATATTTAAAACAAATGATGACTTAATTCCAAACACCTTTTCTTCTTTTTTCATAACATTGTTACCAATTATATCTAGAGCTGCTGCCTTGCTTAGTTTGTCAGTATTCAGAAAGAACAGGCCTCCTCAAGACTATCTCATAATCTAATTCTATATTGATAGTTCCAACATCAATATACCGCAGACCAATACCATGTAATTAAACAAAACTGTTGCAATTTATGTTTTTGTTCATTTAGGCATCCATGAGAAATAAACACTCTACAATCAAAGATTACTGATAAAGCAAAATCTTTCATCCTACACCAGTAACACTTGTTACGTGCTTAGGCTCGAATAAGGAGCAACACAGAAAGAGTGAAAACTAACAAGCTTATATAACTTGAACAAAGAATTTATTAAGTACAATTATTTGTATAAAGTAAATAAACTTACAGTTTTAGAGAATCAAATCCAACATTAATCCAATATAGAATTTCACAAAAATAATCCACTAATGGAATTGCAAGAGTCCTGATAAATAAATGTTCTAATAATTCCAGGTTCGAATCTTGACGATGTAATCCAAAATGGCTGACAATGTCACGTGATGCAGTTCTTGTTTTATAATCATCCAAATGAAATTATGAACACAGGTTTTCTCCTCCAAATAAATAAATAAATCCACTTGCTTCAATGAATTGACACAATGTCCAGTACAAGGTAATTAAAATTATAACTCAAACAGAAAACACAACTTAACATCATAAAAGCCCAACATCTACTGAACTGTTCTATCCCAAACAACAATTTATATAACTGTTTTTCTTAAGTAAACAAGTGATCGCATGATTTTATGGAAATTCATGGAAGGTCACAGAAAGAGGCTGCCTTCACTAAATCACGTACTCAAAAAAAAGATCTAGATATTTCCTACCCCCAAGAACTAAAATTAAAAGTTGTCCTTGAAATTAACCAATAGTTTTAGAAGCTTGTTGACAATGTCTAAAGCAGGGTCAGGAATAGGTCAACAAGCCAAGGTCAAAAACTTGTTTACAGTTAAAGGATGGTCAAAGAGATTTTTTTTAGAATAATCTCCCAATTAATTCATTTTAAAGACAAAATGACAAATTTGGATTTAACATTCAAAAATAAATATTTTAAATCCAATAGACATAACACACTATAATTCACCTCACTGACAAAAACATAATGTGGTAAAAATAAGTCTCTTGCTTATTGGTAGATTTACAAAACACAAACATATTCTAAAATCATGATGAAAACAAACAACATTTTATTAGCATCTATCATTTAATAAATGACTGTTTTAGTTTTAAAACTGAATAAGAACACAAAGAATGAGTCCCTCAATGGGGCTGATGCTCTGTTTTAGTTTAAAACTGAATAAGAACACAAAGAATGAGTCCCTCAATGACTGTTTTAAAACTGAATAAGAACACAAAGAATGAGTCTCTCAATGACTGTTTTAAAACTGAATAAGAACACAAAGAATGAGTCTCTCAATGGGGCTGATGCTGTTTTAGTTTTAAAACTGAATAAGAACACAAAGAATGAGTCCCTCAATGACTGTTTTAAAACTGAATAAGAACACAAAGAATGAGTCCCTCAATGGGGCTGATGCTCTACTTCTAAAAAAAAAACAACACAGGAATCCATGACAATAATGTTTATTCCTTTTAACAGCAGAGTACTTATCTCTGGCATTCTTGAGAAACTCTAGCATACCAAAGTTTGGTAAGAAACAGATTCTCTTAGGTGTCCAAGCTAACATGTTCACAAGGTAGAGCAGCAAAAATTAAATTGTCATTCCACAAACTGGATGTCATATAAAATCCCTTGCATAAATCATGCTCAAACACCAGCAGATCCTAAAACTTAAGTAACGACCTTTGACCTTAAAATTGATGTCAGAACTAAACCTGATCACTGAATTATAACTGTGTTCTTAAGCTCAATAAAATAAACAAATGAAAACAATAACCTTAGATCGGACTAAAAGTGCAGATATGTTGGTGATCAGATTGGCAACATTTTCATTCCTAACCTTTATACAGGCACGAGTATTTTAGTGAGAATCCCATCATACATGCAATATGTATAGTGATATAATAATAGCATTTAAGCAAAAATAACCATGCAGATAAATGGAGGGTAATTTCATTGCTCAATCCAATCAAGCATCTGAAGTGCAGAAAGAGGGAAGAAACAGATCAATGATATGAATTTTGATGACATAGATTTAACTGTGATACATGAAATGCCCTCAAATCGAGAAACCTGAATGTACCATGGCTGATCCCACCACTTCCAACAATGTTTAAGACTGAATACAGATTCTAACAAAACCTGAAAATATTGGCATGTGACCTTCATCTTAAAGACCCCAAAAGTGGATGCAAAATATCTTTGATTAATAATTTGATACAAGTACATGTATTTTTGTTTTGACAGTTAATAAATTAAAGAACAGATAAGCTTCTGTAATAGTGACCCATGCACTTGAAGATATGATTCGAAATGTGTTACACAAATCACCTGCTGATGTATAAAATACTGACCTATGACCTTTACCTTGGAGACAGGAATCCACCTTCTAAAAATGATGATGTTTATATGTATCTGAAGTTTCATCCCTTATTGCAGTAGTTATACTGTGCAAATGAAAATCTTGCTGACAAATGGATCTACAGAGATGAGAATACTATAGATACTGCTTTTTGTTCAAAATAAAAAAAGTACAATATAGTCAATATTAAGCACTTGAGGTGCGAGTCCCACAATCCTGCACAATATTTGAAACTCGCTGTCAATCAATCAAATCTTGAAGATCATTCTCTTCATAACAAAAGCACAGCATATAATGAAATAACTAATGAACATAAAGAAAAAGAGTATGTAAAAGGAAAGTGAAAAACTTATATCAGAGTAAGTACAATAAATAAATGATAAAACATAATGTATAAAGTATGGCACACTGTAAGATAAATCTATTACCGGTAAATATAATAACCAAATAAGAACATATGATAAAGAAAGCAAATAATGACAAAACTGCCAAACATATACAACAAAAGGCAGTTGCATCTCATGAACTTATATATACTTCTGGTAATAATAGTAAATGTATAAAACAAGTTTAGATCCAAATTTCTGGACATGTACAATGCAAGCTAAAGTGAATTGCAGGATAAGGAACTTGAGCATTGCTTGTTAATTCCTCAGATTTTAAGTCCATTATTTAATTGTCACAAATTTGAACTAAATCATGAACTATTACTGATTTACTATCTGCTCTGGTTTATCATCAATTCTTTTACAACTTTATTAGCATGATTTTTCAAGTTCTCACCTTCCATTAATTAATTCCTAAGAGTTTTCAAAAGCTGCTGCATGTCCTGCCATGTAAATTTTTGTCTTACATAAAGGATATGAACCTCTTGTATTATCATGTTACATTCATGTATTGTATATCAAATATCTAAAGGAGTGAAGATAGATACTAGTTTTCCAGTCACATTTAAGTTCTGTATCTTATACTATTAAACCATTCAACATTAATTGATATGAAAGCAGAACAGGTGATTGGAAGTAATCCTACCACTCAAAGTAAAATAAAACACCGACACTTTCATGTGAACTAAACTAAATGTCTTCACTCCAAGGCTAATCATCTCGAGTAGCTTATTTCATCAGACTGAAGTCAACCAAACTTCAACACTGTTAAGGGTTCTTTAAATTCAATGCAAAATTGTTCATTCAGAATAACCACACCTAACTCTCAGTATAAAATAATTGTTTCATAATGATATGAATATTTTGTGATTTACAATAAAGATTAGAATGACATTTACCGAAAAAGATTATAAGCAATATTTGGTACACCTTAAAGAAACTGGGTAAATTTAGGTTTGCCATCATGTCATGTGATTCCCAATTTATAATGATGCTAACACGTAAAAATGACAAGCACAAATGCTATCCACAAATTACTTCAACTGGGCAACAGCTCTAAAACCGTCACCCATGCCTAAGCACTAAATGTTTTGATTACAGCAAAACCTGTATCATTGGTAGACATCTAGTACTATATTCATGCAAACCTGTCCATCCTGGAAACCCAAGAAAGGCTGATTCTCCATGCTGTACTGTTCACTAAGCTCAAACAAGCCTGTTGAAAAGGAATCCATAAGAAAATTAACTAAAACTGACATGCAAAACACAGTAAATATATAACAAAGAGAAAGCTGAACATAAATGCATTTGGTATTCTGACACAGACAAAGGTAAATGCAAATTAACATGAACAAAAACAAGGGGATGACATTACATGTCAACTGAAAGGTAATTCAGGCCAGCTAGACATGTAGCCAGATGCATTTCAAATTAAAAAAGCATAAAAATACATGTATATATACCTAAATATGTCAACATTTCCCTTATATATTAATTCTGTAAATATGAAAATGTTTTGTCTCATCATATCGAATACAATTAGCACATCAAATTTTGCCTTAATGATGGACAAATTAAATCAGCAGTTTAAAAAAAAAAAAAGGAAGACATAAGTCATCCATTCCCATAATGATGATGGACTAATGATATCATTATCATCCCTGATATGATTTTAACATTATCATCCCTGATATGATTTTAACATTATCATCCCTGACATGATTTTAACATTATCATCCCTGACGTGATTTTAACATTATCATCCCTGATATGATTTTAACATTATCATCCCTGATATGATTTTAACATTATCAACCCTGATATGATTTTAACATTATCAACCCTGACATGATTTTAACATTATCAACCCTGACATGATTTTAACATTATCATCCCTGACATGATTTTAACATTATCATCCCTGATGTGATTTTAACATTATCATCCCTGATGTGATTTTAACATGATCATCCCTGATGTGATTTTAACATTATCATCCCTGATATGATTTTAACATTATCATCCCTGATGTGATTTTAACATTATCATCCCTGATGTGATTTTAACATTATCATCCCTGATATGATTTTAACATAATCATCCCTGACATGATTTTAACATTATCATCCCTGACGTGATTTTAACATTACCATCCCTGATGTGATTTTAACATTATCATCCCTGATGTGATTTTAACATTATCATCCCTGACATGATTTTAACATTATCATCCCTGATATGATTTTAACATTATCATCCCTGACGTGATTTTAACATTATCATCCCTGATGTGATTTTAACATTATCATCCCTGATATGATTTTAACATTATCATCCCTGACATGATTTTAACATTATCATCCCTGACATGATTTTAACATTATCATCCCTGACATGATTTTAACATTATCATCCCTGATGTGATTTTAACATTATCATCCCTGATATGATTTTAACATTATCATCCCTGACATGATTTTAACATTATCATCCCTGACGTGATTTTAACATTATCATCCCTGATGTGATTTTAACATTATCATCCCTGATGTGATTTTAACATTTTCATGGCAATTTCTGTTTCTTTGTTCAATTGAAAACAATTCTATGCTTATGCAAAGAATTTTGCCCTGAAACCAGTATACATTGTTAAAACTTTCCTACAGGAACACAAAAAATGTCAGCTGACATGAATTATGAATATGATCATTCAGTTGAAAAAAACATCAGTAAACACCCAAATACTTGGCTCTAAAAATGTACTGAACATAAAAATTACATTATAGTTGATCAAACTTAAGTAGACACTCCATAACCTTGGGTTTATAAAATACAGAACATAGAAATAGAATTCATAGTCAATTAAAATGGAATCCAGTCCAACCATGTTTTCTTCGTTGCCGACCCAAGCAGTCCCACTCCCCTTGGTTTAAAAATAAATTTCCCAAAACTTATATATTCATCTAATTGAGCTGGTTTAGCCCAGTACTTGGAACACTTAGAACATTGTACATACTAATAAGTATAATATATATAATATCTAATATCACCAAACTTTAAAACCAATGCATAAGGAAACACATTTTGGTGGGGTTTTTTTGGTTGCCCAGTCTGATTAAAATCAGATCTCCCCTGTCTTACATAAAGATCCATTTATGAGTCATGTTTTAATGACTTAAATTATTAACATAATCAATAATTTTATCAGCCAATCTAATTTTAGCAGCCAATCTGATGCAGTCTTCATATCTATACATTTGAGAGACTGAGTACAGCCAATCACGAATTCTTTACAACAGTGAGGTCAGGCAGAAATCATATATGTACCCAGTAATGTACAACCCTCAAAAATAAAAACACAGCACATCACTCACCACCCACCACCCACCTCCAAACATCTGGTCATGACAATAATTAATCAATTGTCATTTTGTGACACTGATATTGACAAAAGGAAAGTAAAAATATATCACAGACTAGAACAAAAAATTATACAGAAAATCCCTGATTTTTAAGGTCAAGATTTCAGACTTCCACTCATATGATTAAAATGGTTATGCCAATTAAATACAATGAATACAATTTCACTGACACAGAAAGCTTTAGTTTTGTAAAAAGTAGGATATGTTAAACATGCACGTGCCTCAAAACAATGCATGCCTAATATATTTTTGGTAAGCCTTTAATGAGTTTTGCTAAGATGTGTTAACTATGTAACAAAAAAAATTCCAAAAAGAAAAAGTATTTAAAAAATAACATGACTGGTGTAATGGTATTCAAATTGAACCTGAAAAATACATAGAAATGGAAATATGTTTATCAAATTTAATTTGCATAGTTCTGTTTAATCAGCCTAAGATTTTTAAATTTAAAAAATATAGGACCAAAAACTTTAATAAAAATATCTAGGTCCAAAATCATTAATAAAATAATTTAGGTCCCAAAAATGTATTAATCTAATTAAATTTTTAAAACACAATGCCAGTAGCTTCTCATAGGTGGGTGGTTCTTTCCGGGGGGGAGGGGGGGCTCCAAGTTTTTCCTCCACCATTAATACTGTATGTGCTGAAAATGACATTAAACCCTACAACAACCAAATTTTACTTTTCGAACCCTAGTAGTTTCTTCTTAAAGATGCTTTTAATGTTTTTGTCAAGTTTACAAATGTGTTTTTCAAAACAATGAAACAATAAGGTTAGTTACTAGAACCTAACAAGATCTATGTATCAGTTAGGTAAATATTAAATTAAGTTTGGTTTTGCTCAATACATGTTTTAAAATAACTATCTTGCTTCAAAGTGTATGTGATGGACATACAGACAGACAAAAGGTTTCCCTCCCTTGTAAGGGAGACATATCTACCTTCATATTTCAACATCACTGTAAAAAAGGCCAAATACAATAGGTCCTGTTTAAACATACCTACATATTTACCTTGAATAAAAACCATTTGTTCATACATAATGACTGGTTTCTTGTAATCAAAAGGAGGCCGTTCAACACTGTTTTGACCATGAAAGAAGGTCCAAGCTGGGAATCTTTACATTTATCATCAGAATACATCAATGACAGTACAGATGTAAATATTATGCATATTTGACATTAAGCATGATAAAAAAAAATGATTAATTAAAATGCACATTTTGTAAAACATGGATGATACAGATGCTCTTCCTATCTTTATGGACCAATGAAGTGACCACAGGATACTCACATTATTCCTTATGAATGTACCACAGGATACTCACATTATTCCTTACAAATGTACCAGAGGATACACACATTATTCCCTAAAAATGTACTACAGGATACATTATTCATTATAAATGTACCAAAAGATAATCACATTATTCCCTATAAATGTACTACAGGATACTCACATTATTCCCTATAAATGTACAACAGGATACATTATTCATTATAAATGTACCAAAGGATACTCAAATTATTCCCTATAAATGCACCATAGGATACTCACATTATTCCCTATAAATGTACCCAGGATATTCACATTATTCCCTGTGAATGTACTACAAGATACTCACAGTATTCCCTATGAATGTACCACAGGATATTCACATTATTCCCCATGAATGTACTACAGGATACTCACATTATTCCTTATAAATGCACCACAGGATACACACATTATTCCATATGAATGTACCAGAGGTTACTCACATTATTCCCTATATATGTACCACAGGATACTCACATTAGTCCCTATAAATGTACACAGGATATTCACAGTATTCCCTATAAATGTACCCAGGATATTCACATTATTCCCTATGAATGTACAACAGAATATTCATATTATTCCCTATGCATGTACCACACTCACTCAAATGTTTGGGATTATTTCAATTTTCAAAGACTTTTAAAGACCTCAGGGTAATCTGCTCCATTTTCCCAAATTTTCAAGGCCTTGCAAATGCTACTTAGTTTTTCCAAAACTGTCAAAGACCATCAAAGACTGTAAGAACCCTGAGCAAACCCACAATATATTTCCAAACAACAGTGTCTGAGAGAATGTCCTAAACACATACACTACCCAAAGTGTTAACCAGAGACATATGGACACACTTGAATCCCTTGAGACTAGGACAAATATTTGTCTGATTTTTACCGATTATCCTCAGTGTATCTGGCAATCATCATTGGTACTAAATTTACAGACCTTCTAAAAGTCATAAACAATAATTCTGAATGGTTTTTGAAAACTAATTTTCAACTTTTTAAAATTTTTAGCAACATAAATATTAAGCAGCAGTTCATTATTTCAACAAAATATGAAATGATTTCATACTAAGATTTTTGATAGCATCTGAAAGGTCTTTAGGACACAATACTTTCTGCCATATTTGATTCAACTGTTAGCAGTTTTAGACCCAAAATAAATCCTCTAAAAACAATAATCTATTTTGAGTGGTGAAGGCTATCAGACCAAATGCTTACTGAATAGCACCATTGCTGATTTAGACTAGACCATTGCTGATTTAGACCAGACCATTTCTGATTTAGACCAGACCATTGCTGATTTAGACCAGACCATTGCTGATTTAGACCAGACCATTTCTGATTTAGACCAGACCATTGCTGATTTAGATTAGATCATTGCTGATTTAGACCAGACCATTTCTGATTTAGACCAGATCATTGCTGATTTAGACCAGACCATTGCTGATTTAGACTAGACCATTGCTGATTTAGACCAGATCACTGCTGATTTAGACCAGACCATTGGCTGATGATTTAGACCAGACCATTGGCTGATTTAGACCAGACCATTGCTGATTTAGACTAGATCATTGCTGATTTAGACCAGACCATTGCTGATTTAGACTAGACCATTGCTGATTTAGACCAGATCACTGGCTGATTTAGACCAGATCATGGCTGATTTAGACCAGACCATTGCTGATTTAGACCAGACCATTGGCTGATTTAGACCAGACCACTGCTGATTTAGACCAGACCACTGCTGATTTAGACCAGACCATTGCTGATTTAGACCAGACCATTGCTGATTTAGACCAGACCATTGGCTGATTTAGACCAGACCATTGCTGATTTAGACCAGACCATTGGCTAATTTAGACCAGACCATTGCTGATTTAGACCAGACCATTGGCTGATTTAGACCAGACCATTGCTGATTTAGACCAGACCATTGCTGATTTAGACCAGATCACTGGCTGATTTAGACCAGATCATTGCTGATTTAGACCAGACCATTGCTGATTTAGACTAGACCATTGCTGATTTAGACCAGATCACTGGCTGATTTAGACCAGACCATTGCTGATTTAGACCAGACCATTGCTGATTTAGACCAGACCATGTGCTAATTCAGACACAAACGACAGTTGAATCAGACCAAATGCCAGTTGATTCAGACCACATGAAACATAAGGAAACTACGGAACACACATACCTGATTCATTTTAGTAGTTATTACTGCTTTCACAAACATAATAAAAGAATGTAAAAGTTTTAATTTCAGCTTTCTTCATAAATTTTAAGTCAAAATTGGAACAAAATCAGCTATCACATTTAGATTGTTTTTAGCCCCATCTCCCAAAACTATTTTCAATGTTTATAATAAAAAGAAAACAAAATTATTCTTTGAATTAATATCTTTAAAAAATACTTTGAAATTTTTATAATCCAGATCAGTTTGGCCAACTTCTAATAAAGAGTAAAGTATATAAACAGGGACGTGTCTTTTATTCATTTTTCATGAAAATCCTATTTGTGTCATATTTAAAGATTTGTTGATCAACAACAGTATCAAAAATACATCAGTTGTTGAATTCTTGAAGTAGTAATTATAACTTATTTTCGTGTTAACCTTTGAAAATTTTGCAAATACAATTATCATAAATATGTCTTTTAAAGATCAAATCTAGTAAAGCTTGATTTTAGAAAAGAGATTTTATTATCATAATACACAGATAATACAATCATACTTCCATATAACATCACAAAATTATTTAAAATCAGCATTACATTTTGTGTTTATAAATAATATTAAATTAAATAAATTGGTAATTGACAACTAAAGTGCTTTAATTCACCAAACATATTTTTTTTGCAAATTGCTGGTCTGATGACCTTTTGATTATAAGTACTTGACCTTGTCCAAAATCAAGTTCAATGTTCTTGACTAGAAAGAGATTTTTTTAATTTTGGTAAACAAAAAATACATTGCTAATATTTGGTTTAGGAGTGTGGGTTTAAAATTAGGATCACTATCAATGAAAGTAAACATATTTATTAGGTTCTGGGTCATGGTAATGGAATTCCCCCATAAATATATCTAGCCTACCTTATCTTTAAAACATCCTTATTATAATTTTAGTAACAGATTATACTGCCAAACTCAGATTCTTCTAGAATGTAAGATTCCATTAAGTCATAGCATTTCCAGAAAATGCTATTGCGACAGAGGTCAAGCTGAGGGCATTATAATCAAATTTACTTGAGAAATTACTTATTCCTGCAATACCATCAGAAGCAGGATTTAGTTTTATTATTGTACTTCATATTTGATTTGGGTGGATGAATTTATTCAGGTTCTTATGCACTGGAAATACAAAGTACTCTGAAAAAATATTCTTGGATAGAAACATTAATTTGGAATTATAGTGAATTCTGACGAGGACATCTTGGATGATATTATTGTGATTAATTGGTAGATTGTTAGTACATCATCACAATTCAGGAACCTGGTACATCAGTACATTCAAGGCTACAGACTAATCAATAAATTCAGCACTGAATCGTAATTCAAACACCACTAGAATTTAATTAGAACTTTATTCATTAGGACAAGTGATAAATCTCTTTGTCTTATTTTGAATTAATTCACAAGACTGCAAGTTCTTTTTAAATTTTCACAATGTATTCAAGGGAAATAAATTATTTGTTGAATTTTTAAAAACTTGTTCAATTGTGCTCTTTCAATTGTTACTTTGTGCAAAACCAAAGTGTAAAAATAATATTTTAATGTAAATTATTCATTGAAATCATAATGTGATGAAATACTTTTGGACTAAAACACCATTTCAGAATTATTGTGAATTCATTCAAAGACATTCTTGATAATATAACTGATACATCAAAACTGTTCACAAAGCAACTCACACTATTAGTACAAGTGCATATTCAAAGCTTGGAATTCATTTGAAACACTATACTATTAGACTGGTGATAGAATTTTTAGTATTATTTGGGATTTTGTTTCACAATACTGTTAAGTTCCTTCAAATTTTCACTATATAAAAAAATAGTTTGCTATTCAATTGTCAAGATAAACTGTCATACATTTTTTAATTTGATTTTGTATACAGAAGTTAAAGTTTTGAACTGCTCAACATACCTGTAAATAATGCAAAATATGTTTGAAATAATTGTAAATGTTACATTTAAATCTAAGATGAAACCATATATTTATATCAAACCGTAATTTAGGCCTAGGCTAAACCAGCGTGTAGTTTGGTCTGAAAAAGCCAAGGCCAAATCATCCTGTAATTTGGTCTGAATAGGCTTGGGCCAAATCAGCCAAAAATTTGGTCCAAATAGGTCTAAGCCAAATCAGCCATTATCCATCAGCACCATTTGTTTGTTTTGTTTTTTATGGTTTAACACCATTTTTCAGCACAATATAGGCTATACATGGCGGCCAGTATTAATGGTGGAGGAAGAGAAAGGAAAAATCCCGGAAAGAAACACCGACCCACGAGAAGCTACTGGCAAGCTTTCTCACATAACTACATTTGCCGAATCTTAGACTCGAACACACGCAGACAGAGATGGCAGTGGTCTGTAATGAACAGTGCTTTAGACCACTCGGGGCCCCTCAGCACTATTTGTAAAGAACTTGAAAGGCATTTTGATGTGTGAGGATCTAAATGCTGCAGCATGATGTCCCACCCAGTCCCATTATCCTGACACCAGTCCTAACACTGCAGCATGATATCCCACCCATTCCCATTATCCTGACACCAGTCCTAACACTGCAGCATGATGTCCCACCCAGTCCCATTATCCTGACACCAGCATGATGTCCCACCGAGTCCCATTATCCTGACACCAGTCCTAACACTGACCACTTAATGCTGCAGCATGATGTCCCACCAAGTCCCATTATCCTGACACCAGTCCTAACACTGACCACTTAATGCTGCAGCATGATGTCCCACCCAGTCCCATTATCCTGACACCAGTCCTAACACTGACCACTTAATGCTGCAGCACGATGTCCCACCCAGTCCCATTATCCTGACACTAGTCCTAACACTGACCACTTAATGCTGCACACCAAGCAAGGCAGATATAAGTACAATTTTGTAAATCTTTGGTATGATTTGATCAGGTATCGAACCCATGACCTTCCACGTTCAAGGTGGACGTTCTAACCACTCGGCCACTGGAGCAGTTAAGAAAATGTGTCATGCCTGGCATAGCTTTTAGACAAAGACCGTTCCATTGATGGACAAAATTCAGTCTCACTCTGATCGACAAACAAGAGCTATGTCAGTGTTATAAAGAATGTAGAAATAAGAAATAAAACTCAGTGGCAACCAACAGTTTGTCTAATCTGCAACATTTTCTGGAAGTTGACTGCAACATTTGCTGGTGGGACCTTACTTTTTTTATACCAAAAACAGGAGCACTGGACTCCAAGTTTTAAAATCCTATCGAGAACTCTGATCATTATACCCATACAAATTTATGAGCATTGTTCTATTTCCATTAATTATAATATCTAACATGATAAATCTCCCTTCTATGTCAGATCTTTCTCACTGGATCATAATATTTTTTTTACAAATTCTAAAGAATACTGACACTCCAATGTTATTACTGGTACAGTGGCTAATTATACATGTTTATCTTCATTCAAGAACAAATATTTTTCATCGGTCTTTGAACAGTAAGTTTCTTGCATGCATACAAAAGATACATTCTTGTGTTTTACCAATTGGAAAATGTCCCTTCGCTCAAAAACTAAACTTTGCAGGCCTCTAACATTAATTGATACATTTTTTGTTTTTATTCGTAAAAGCTTCAGAAATGTTACATGTACATATTCTTGTGCAGGAATATATGATATTATCATACACATGGCACTAACACTATACAAACATAAAACTAGTCATGGTGTTACAGAACATATTCTAGATTTGGCAATTATATATGAATACAATGGGCTATGGATGACAAGTCAAACAAATCCACCTTAGATCATTCTTATGCCCCTCCAATAGACCCAGGGGCCCCGAGTGGACAAGTGGTCTAAAGCACTATCCATTACGGATCACTGACATCTCACCTCTGTGTGAGTTTGAGTCTTAAATTCGGCAAATGTAGGTATGTGAGAAAGCTTGCTAGTAGCTTCTCGTGGGTTGCTGGTTCTTTCCGGTTTTTTTTCCGGGTTCTTCCTCCATCATTAATACTGGCTGCCATGTATAGCCTACCATGTGCTGAAAATGGCGTTAAACCCCACAACAACAACAACCAATAGACCCTTCCAGCGCTAAATCAATTAATGCACCATTATCAACACAATATACAAGTATAAATAACAAGTGGAATAAAAAAGAAAAAGCAGAAAAAAGCAGATATGAATGAGTATATATCTTACATATGTGGGTGTGATTAAGGAAGAAGGAATGAGCTATAAGATGGCACTGGACATGTGACTGTGGATGGATACTTTTGAAAAAGATGATTAAAGGATTAAGCAAATGTACATACAAATGAATTTTGATTTAATAATTGGTGAATGTTTTGATTCACATGACAGAGTGAATGATGGAGCTGATGAAGAAAATAATGACTGAATAAATAAATTGATAAATTCAAACCCCTAAAAGAATTAATAAAAAAATGATTCCCATAAAACAAGCAAAATTATTATGCAGCAAATGTAACTTCCACATACCTGTCGAGACAATTTCATAACTTCGTAACAATGTAAACTACACTTCCTCTCTAATTGTTTCATAAATTTTACCATAAATGTAAATTTTATCCTTTCTTGATTTTTTTTCCTACCAAACATATGTAATCAATAAAGTAATTGCACATTCAATTTTTAAGCATCAGCTTATGTTATTGTCAAGTTTGTTGTTGATCATGGTCACATCCTCCAATAGCCAAATTTCCTTATTGTGTTGGAAATCTTTCCATTTCCTGATAATTCAAATTCTACAATCCAAACTCCAGAATTAGACAATCATTAGCCATTGCTGTCCCTGTTGACTGGAAATCCTATGCATTGCCACTATGTCCCTGTTATCTAAAATAATCTTGGTGACTATTTTCACCAGTTTTGGAATTCTCTATTTCTCTTAGATTTTCATGTTTCATTGATGCTTTCGGTATCTTACATCAGTGCATGGGTGGGGTGGGGTGCACGAGTAAAAACAAATGGATGGGTGTGCACATACTAAAACTTGCTGAACTAATCTACCTAACGAACTTTGAGCTATAAGACAATACTGTTTATTTCAACCTACAAAACAAGACATTACAAATGTTATTAATATTCAGCTATAAAAGATTAACCCATGGCAATGACCTGACAAAAATGAAAAATGTGAAACCCTGATGTAAGTACAACATAAATATTCTAATGGAATTGATTAAAATAAAATGCAAACAATTTCTAAGCAAATCGCTCAGCCACTTTAAAAACATAAAGCCTTTGCGATAATAGTTAAGCCAGATAAACTTATTTTTCAGCAATAACAAATTTAATTGTTGGGATAATACGTCTGTATGCAAACACGTTTTATCTAATGTACACTTAATTTTCAATCTCTAATACATAGTTAAAATGCTTACCCTTAGATAGGAAATTAACAACGTAGATTAGATGGTAACTGCGAAATACAGATGCGAGGTGACTTTCATGTCACTCTATTTACTTGCAAATTGTCTGTATTCACATTAGTTTTTATTGGATAAAACTATTTCAATCAACCAATAAAACGAGGTTTAACAATATTTCACAAGTACTGGCACTCGGAGTAATCTCTGTTATTTTTGTAAAGGTCAAATAAATAATTTGGCAGAAGTACATCGATTAGATTTTCTTACAAAGCAAAAATTCTTGCGTGCATAGGCTAATAACTCTTTACTGTAATGATCTAAATTACACTTAATATGTAAATTTTTAAGAATACTCAAACTAAAATACCTTTTTGGAAACTGGACCTATATTTAAAATCGTCCTTTTGACCTAAATAACAACTCGTGTCTGTTGTTTTTTTTGGGGGGGGTTGGGGTCAATTTGATGTAATTGCATTGCACCACAGGAGTCTGACGTTTTAACAATAAAATACAGCCAAATCTCAGAAAACATGAAATCACCTTATCGGTTATATAAATGAACATGTTTTCAGAGATTTTGCTGTACTTTATTGATAAAACGTCAGACTCCTGTGATTGCACTATGACCCATTCTGACCTGCAATTCAAAATATGCATGGAATGGGTGAGGGTACTTCTCAAAGATTTACCGACTAATATAGCTGAGAGCGCACCTATAAAGTGTAAATGAAGAAGAACTCGTACGTTTCCTTTGCGAGAAATGTCTCCCGCCCCCCCCCCCCCAAAAAAAAAGAGTAACTGCACTCTATTCGGACTACTTCAGCTATTTCTACGAATTCGGACCACATCGATAATCTGCTGTGAGACAAACATTGTCATCGTATATATATATATATATATATATATATATATATATATATATATATATATATATATATATATATATATATATATATTAATCAATCAATCAATCCTCTCTGCGCCGTCTGGTGCTTGAGGCAACAGCAAGGGAGCACCATTTCCGTCTGTCGGCAGCTATTGCTGGGGCGGTCTGATAGGTGAGGCCTCTGGTCTTAAGGTCTCTCTCTCTACTGTTCGTCGCCAGGTCTCTTTGGGTCTGCCACGGTTCCTTTTCCCCTGTGGGGTCCATCTCAGTGCCACCCTTGGTAGTGAGTCAGGGGGCATTCTGCAGACATGGCCGAGCCATCTCCATCGCCGTGTTGAAATGATTTCAGAGATGGTGCTTGCACCCGCTCTGTACCGAAGTTCCTCATTTGAGATCGTGTTTGGCCAGAAGATCCTCATGATGCGTCGCAGGCATTTGGTTTGAAACACTTCGAGCTTGTGTTCTATGTTCGCAGTGGACTTCCAACACTCTGAGCCGTACAAAAGGACGCTCAACACGTTGCTCTTGAAGATACTGATCTTCGTGTGGACGCTGAGGTTTCTTGTCCTCCATATGGGCTTCAGCATTGCGAAGGTCTGGTTGGCCTTGCCGATTCTTGTGACGACTTCCCTTGTGCTATCTCCATCCGTGGCGACCTTACTACCCAGGTAAGTGAAATCGTCTAGTTCTTGCAGGGGCTGGTCGTTTATGGTGATTGGGTTGCCCACTCTAGTATTCTTCCTCAAGACCTTTGTCTTCCCTATGTTGACTCGAAGACCTATGGTATTTGCTGTCTGTACCAACTGTTGTGTCTTCTGTTGAATATCCTGGTGTCTGCTTGCCAGCAACCCGATGTCGTCGGCATAGTCCAGGTCATCCAGCATTGAGGTCAACGTCCATTGTATTCTATGCCTCTTGCCCTCTGTGGTGCGGCGCATGATCCAGTCAATGGCCAGTGAGAAGAGAGAGATTGTCACTCCATACAAGAACAAAGGAGACCGCAGTGACTGCAACAACTACCGGGGAATCTCTCTTCTCAGTATTGTTGGAAAGGCGTTCGCCCGTGTCGTCCTGGCGCGCTTGCAGACCCTAGCATCCCGAGTCTACCCAGAGTCCCAGTGTGGCTTCTGAGCAGGCAGGTCAACTGTAGACATGATCTTCTCACTACGACAGCTGCAGGAGAAGTGTCATGAGCAGCAGATGCCCCTCTACATTGCCTTTATAGACCTGACCAAGGCATTTGACCTGTTCAGCCGGAGCGGACTCTTCATGATCATTAAGAAGATAGGCTGCCCACCACGACTGCTCGCTATCGGAACATCATTCCACGAGAACATGCACAGCACAGTGTGCTTCAACGGCGCAACATCAGAGGCCTTCCCAGTCAGCAGCGGAGTGAAGCAAGGCTGTGCCATTGCGCCAACTCTCTTTGCCACCTTCTTTTCCATTTTCCTCCAGTACGCCTTCAAGGACTGCAGCGAGGGTGTGTATATACACACCAGGACTGACGGAAAGCTGTTTAACATCGCCCGTCTCCGTGCAAAGACTAAAGTTACAAAGGTTCTCATCCGTAAATTGCTCTTCGCCGCAGCCTTGACATCACACACGGAAGATGGACTGCAGCAGCTAGTATGCCGCCTCTCCCACGCCTGCAAGGAGTTGAGACTGACCATCAGTCTGAGGAAGACGAATGTAATGGTGCAGGACGCAGACTCCTCTCCCACCATCGCCAATGATGGGTACAACCTGGAAGTTGTTGAGGACTACACATACCTTGGGTCCACCATCTCCAACTCGCTCTCCGTTGATACTGATGTAAATGGCCGGATTGCCAAGGCATCAGCAGTTATGGCGAGACTGAACCAGAGGGTCTGGGACAATCACAACCTCACCGAGAAGACCAAACTGCGCGTCTACCAGGCATGCGTGCTCAGCACACTCCTTTACATCAGCGAGGCACGGACCACCTATGCGAGTCACGTGAGGAAACTCAACAGCTTCCACCTGAGATGCTTGCGGCGCATTCTGCGCATCCAGTGGCAGGACAAAGTTCCCAACACAGAGGCTCTGAAATGCACCGGCATGAACAGCATGTTCTCCATTCTCAGCGAGAGGCGCCTTCGCTGGCTAGGCCATGTTAGGAGAATGGACCCAGGCCGCATACCCAAGGACCTGCTGTACGGCGAGCTAGTAGAAGGTGCACCAACGACTGGAAGGCCACGTCTGCGCTACAAAGATGTCTGCAAAAAAGGACATGAAGACAGCCAAAATCAACATAAACAATTGGGAGAGCTGTGCTGACGACCGCTCCGCGTGGCGTCTTGCTGTCAGACAGGGCACTCAGAAAGCTGAGGAGATGACAAACACAAACCTCGCTGCAAAGAGATCGAAAAGGAAGGCGAACCAAAAACATCCTCAGCATGCATCAGCATACACCTGCAGCAAGTGCAACAGAGACTATCACTCAAGGGTCGGACTCTTGAGCCACTCGCGAAGGTGCAGATAGGACACCGAAATCAGAAGCTACACCATCGTCTCTCGAAGACGGACGGATGCCGACGATATATATATATATATATATATATATATATATATATATATATATATATATATATATATATATATATATATATATATATGTCATTGTAATTTAAAATAAATCAGAAGGAAATTTATTCACAAGAATGAAGTTCAACCATTGACCTAGCATTCGAATGGCATATTACTCGGCCATATTGTTTATTACCGGCAATGACATGCGATCGGAACGTCGCTCGGCCATTACCATTTCGGTCGCGAATAACATCCACGGTATTTGTTTAATTTTTTATATATAAAAATACACAAAAAATCCAGATTGACGAATCGGAATAGCCAAGACCTTGAAAGTGGAACGAAAGCCTCGAGTGTACTCTGTCCAATACCTCAAATCGAGATGGTTTAGGGATGTTGAGAAGTTTGCTAATTTCTTATAATACCAATGAACTTTCACTATGCATACGGTCCATACTGATTTATATATTCAAAAGCTAGTCAAAGGAAAATATTCAAAAATTGATCTTTCCATGTCGAAAATAATGAGTTGGTGTTCGTGTCACATTGCACCAGTATGTCATGAACATGGGCAAGGCTGCACATCTTGAGCTGAGACATCAGCTGTATTCCCAAAAGGTGTATTTCCACTAAAAAAAAACTTGTGTGTTCGTTAGCGCGTTCAAGACTGGACTATTGTTATTCATTCCTGTCTGGTTCGTCTCAATATCCACCAAAGAAACTTTAAAAAAAATTCAAAACACAGCTTCTCAGATCATCCTTAGGGTAACACGATCAGAGCACACCTCATTTGATCCTTAATCAAATACAAAATGTGTTATTTGTGCTACATTTAACTGACGGACTCGAGTCCAACATACCTATCCAGCCTCATCCATGTGTACACACCAGCAAGATACTTATGCTCCTCTTCTGACAATCGTATACTCATTATTCCCACTATGAAAACTAAATCATATGGACAACGTTCTTTTGCATACCAGGGCCCATTGAAATTAGACACAGTATTTTCAGTATTTATTTTTTTGCTTTTGCAATTTCATAGTGTTTGTTTTTGTTTGTTTATTTTTATATATTCATATCACTATAGATTGTGAATGTTTGGGCTTATTCAGTATGGGGGTGGGGTGCAGGCCCGCACCTAGGGGAAGGACAACTATGGCACTAGTCAGGGGCCCGAGCTAGATAGGGGCCCGCCCTTTTTCGAGTATACGCACATATTTGAAACACAAAAGGGGCACGAACTCTGTCAGCTGCCTGGGGCCCAGAAATTCCTAGGTGCGGGCCTGTGGGGTGCTCCCAATTTCTTTAAAATATTACAGAAAACCCACCCTGGCTCGTTTTGTCAGAAATTGAAACAGTGTTAGAGAGATGGAGAGCTCTAAGCCCCCAATCAGCGGTGCTGACAGTTAAATTAATTAATAGACAAAATATGAAATTAAAATAACAACAATTTAATATAATTCAATAACAGTCCTCTCTCAAATAAAATTCATCTAAAACCATATTATTCGAATAAGTGACTGCCTATTTCATCCTTTGAGTTAGTGTGTGAAATTAGCCTTCTGTCATGAGTTCCTGCTCATCTTTATGATTCTTCCTTCTCTTTTTCTTCGTCTTCCTCCGCTATTCCTTTGAACTTCTCCCTCCACTTTTCCTTCTCTTATGACTCCCAGAGAATCAGACCACTGCCCTGGGTAATTCCAGCTGGTACATAGAAGCTTCTAAAGTATACATACAAGTACATTAGCAACGCATATTCCTTTAGCTATGTACTTACTTACTAACATTAATATCATCAGATAGGCGATTACCGTTTTTGGTCAAGCATTCATGCGCATCGAAATATACATTCTACCTGCTAAGTGTACACGGTATATATATATGTCAACGCCTTGTACGATTTCATAACCTGCTAGTTCTGAGATTTCCGCTTCCTCTGTTGCTGTTCAGAATTTTGGATCTCAGGATACACTCTGAACACGTTAGAAGTTTCGCACGATGCAGAATTTCGTAACTGGGTTATACGTCTCACTGTACTTCCTCTCTTCCTTTTTTTCTCTCAGTATACGTCTCAGGGTACGTAAAGTATACGTCTCAGGGTACGTAACATCAATTCGTCCAAAAAGCTATTTTCTCCCTTTAAAAAAAGATATAAATAAGCACCCTAAGTTTCTCGTTATATATGATACAGGTGAGAACTTCCATTACCCTGGCTCGGAATCAGATATTTCTAAACAGACGACAAGGCTATTAATCGACTCCACATGACCTCAAATGACCGTAGTTAGTCGAATGGTTAATTCGTCACGCATTCACATCACTCAATAATACCACCCACACAAGCCTTAGCGGTTTTGAGCCCACCACAAATAATCAGTTACGTCATTTCATATTCGCTCAAAATCATACGTAAAATCTAAATTCGGCGAATTCCTAGAACCAAGTGTTTATGCAAACACGACAACAAATTAAACAATCCGTGAAACTTATCTAAGAATTAATGTAAGACTTTCTATGCATAACTCAACCTAGTGTCTACGCAAACACACAAAACAAAGTAAACAATTCGTCAAACTTGTCTAAGAATTAATGTACGACTTCCTATGCATAACTCAACATCGCTATAATTCAAAAGCACATTATTATACAAATGTATTATATTAAATTCATGCAAGGACCTATATACTCAGCAAACATGATATAAATCTCGTCAACAAATTACATGGAATTGTGACACTATACGTCTGTAGTGAATTTTATCTTTCTCTCTTATCTCTTCAACTTGAAGGGAAAAGGATTGACTTCAATTTCAATCAGGACAATATTAAACCCTATGAAATGTTGTGTGAAAACACGCCCCTTATTTAACGTGACCAATCAGAACTAGATATCTTTGCCGCCCTTTCGTTTAGAGTAGCCAAAGTCCAGTCAGCTTGACCTGGTAGTTTTGAATAACAGAATTTCCCATGAAAATGAACTTTACCATGTCCCAAACAGTGGGTCTGGCTGCTGGACAAAGGTTTAATTAGAAACAACATTCACACTATAAAAGAACATTACCGTATGGCGAATTGATACGCGTTTGTCTAAATAAATCTAATTAATGGTTCTCTGGTCTCAACTAAGTTATTCTTGATAGATCGCCAGAAATTTGCCCCATGACAATTATATTCTCCATCTTATTATAACAAAAAATATCATATAATCAGACACAGTTCTGTACATTGCATTTCTACAAAGTGTACACAGATATGCACATATCCATGCGCTGATATATCCTTACACATGATACTCCTACAAAGTATACATAAATAGGCAAATCCCTATTAACTAATGTTGCACACCACAACCATTATACAAAGCTTACAATTCTATTCAACATTTGCAAATCTATCACATCAAATGAATAAATGCATGAGTTTACTACGACTTAACCCAATAGCGAATTACAATATTAATTATGTACATAATATTGTTCATATCTCAAAATATGCATGTATATCAACCAGTATGAATGAATCAAACTACAAATGTTAATTCTGCGTACGAAAGTATACATACTGCAATAATTAAAGTATACTTACTTTGCTGTAATATTTTACAACAATCAAGCAAATAGTAACTAACCTGCACAGATGCTCATGGTTATTCCAGGAATAACGATTTTCCTAACAATATCGAATGCTGTCGGAGAAGCTACTTTACTTACTTCCCGCAAAATGATTCTAACATACTGACATTTTTAGTTCTCAATATAAACTATTTAAACTTGCGATTCTAACGTTTGGAAATGCCTTGTTCAATTCCGATTGAATATCGGTTCATCATGATCAAACACTCCCCCTCTCAACAATATATTAAGGATGTTCACGACCCTCTTTGATTCTCCCCAGTTCGGAACAGAGAAATAAACAACTTACCTGTAAACAATGTTAAGTAACTGGCTTTGGCAAAATTGACGCGCGCGTCAATAGTTTAATGGCTATGTCAGAGTAATCCTACTGATCGCCAAACTGACCTTCATACAAATCTGAAGATATCATACCAGATCGGTCGTCGCCCGGGTCAACAAGGACCGCGCCTACCGTTGTCCATCAGTACGGAGGTGACAAGTGTGCCACTGGTACTTTGCATAAAATCAGAGCGAGAGACAGCATTGACCATCGCCACCTAGAACATTAGACCTCTGGCGCAAACTGGAAGACTCCAAGATTTGACACATGAGATGGAACACTACACATGGCACATACTGAGACTCTGTAAATTAAGATGGAAAGTCCTAGGAGAACACCAAAACTGAAGATCAGCATATATTATACAATAGTGGAGAGTTGGCCAAGTCCATAAATGGAGAAACGCACAGAAATAGAGAGCAGTCTGATAAAGAATAACAGCAAAAAGGCATTCCAAATTGTGAAAGATCTCACCAGACAGAAACAACCAAGAGTCAGTACCATTCAAGACGAAAACGGAAAATTCCTCACAGAAGCAAGTGATATTGCAGAAAGAAGGACTGAGTATTGTAAAGGACTCTACAACGATCCGTCCACAGGAGACCCAGAGGTGCTTGACATTCCAAACTAGACAAATGATGATGAGTTCACCATAATAGTCCTCATTAATATTATTATTATTATTATTATTATTATTATTATTATTATTATTATTATTATCTCCATATGTGTCTCTCACATACTTAATTTTTTATTAAAATTCCGGAACATGAAGAACGAAGCCCGCTTCCAATTTCAAATTTCAATTAAGCTAGCATATCAATAGCATATCTATAATAATAATAATAATAATAATAATAATAATAATAATAATAATAATAATATGACTACACTACAGAACAACAGATGACAAAAAACAATGAAATTGGAAAACATAAAAACATGCTGAAAACATATAAGATACAAAACACAATTAGGTCTTCAAGTTTGTTCCTGCAGTCGAAACAGGTGAGTTTTAAGAGCACTCTTAAAAGGGACCAATGTGTCTTTATGTCTAATTTCAATGGGCAATTCGTTCCACGTCGCCAGGCCCTGGTATGCAAACGAACGTTGTCCATATGACTTTGTTTTCACCATGGGAACAATGAGTATACGATTATCAGAAGAAGAGCGCAAGGATCTAGCTGGTGTATACACATGGGTGAGGCTGGATAGGTATATTGGACTGGAGTCTGTCATTGAAACATAGCACAGAGAACACATTTTGTGTTTGATTCTGTATCGAATCGATAGCCAGTGTAGGGTACAGAGCAGTGGTGAGGTGTGCTCTGATCGAGGTACTCTAAAGATGATCCGTGCAGCTGTGTTTTGAACTTTTTGAAGTTTCTGGAGTAAATATTGTGACGAACCAGGCAGAATTGAGTTACAATAGTCCAGACTTGAAAGTACTAATGAACACAAAAGTGTTTTATTCGCATCAACTGAAAGATATTTACGAATGGAACTGATGCGTCTCAATTCAAGATATGTAGCCTTGCATATGTTTTGTTTTGTTTTTATGGTTTAACGCCATTTTTTTCAGCACAATATAGGCCAGTATTAATGGTGGAGGAAGAAACCGGACAAACCCCGGAAAAAAACCACCGACCCACGAGAAGCTACTGGCAAGCTTTCTCACATAACTACATTTGCCGAACCTTAGACTCGATCACCTTGCATATGTTCATGACATGTTGGTGCAATGTGAGAGTACTGTCTAGAGTAACGCCTAGGTTCCGTACTGACTGTGAGAATTTAATGTTGGTGTTGCTCATATTTATTGTCTGAGGTGAAGGATGTGAATGAGAAAATCTTTGTGTTGTGATCAAAATAGCCTCAGTTTTATCATCATTCATCTGCATCTTGTTACATGTCTTCCATGATTTCACATCAGAAATGCACCTCTCTACTCCATGGATGGTAGCATCAACTTCAGATGGCTGGCTAGACTTGTATATTTGGGTGTCATCAGCATCCAATTGGTGCGACACTGGGTGATGATCTATGACACTTCAGAGCGGCTGAGTCTATAGAATGAAGAGAACAGGTCCAAGAACAGATCCTCGTGGAACACCACAACATAAGTCAACTGGGCTGTAGTGTATTCCATTTGCAGATATAATTTTTGTCCTGTTGACTAAGTAGGACTTGAATCACTATAAGGCTATATTCTGAATACCAAATACATGCTGGAGACGGTGAAGTAATATATCATAGTCTATTTTGTTAAATGCTGCAGATAAATCCAGGAGTGTGAGGACTGTAATCTTTCCACTATCCAAAGCAGAAAGAATGTCAGTAAATACTTTCAGAAGAGTAGTTTCCGTACTTTGGCAAGGGCGATATGCAGACTGTACATTGCTAAAAAGATTGCTTGAATTTAAATGAGATATAAGTTGGGTTAGAACAACCTTATCTAAGATTTTTGAGATGAATGGGAGGTTAGAAATTGGGCGGTAGTTCTTTAAATCGTTATGGTGAAGTGTTGGTTTCTTTAGCAGTGGCTTTACGATGGTAGTTTTGAAAATTGATGGGAATTTCCCCGATGAGAGAGATATTAATAACATCAGTTAGTGAAGGAAATATTGGGTCTAAGCACTCAAGCAGCAGTGATGTCGGAATTGGATCAAGTTCACGAGACTTTGGTGCACTTTTTCATCACGATTGTCCGTACTAAATCAATATAAACAGGTTCAAATGCTCATAAAGGATGTCGCTGAAATTCTGCATCATAACTGTATGGTGACGAGACAGTTGAAATTGCGCTGTCAAGCGAATCTCTAATGGTTTGTACTTGGTCACGGAATAAATTTGCAAATTTGTCCGGAAGGTCTACTGGAGAGAAGGTTGTTGGAAGTGGTGTACATTTGTTAGTTATCTCGAAGAGCTCTTTGCAGCTGGAACTCTCCGTGATCTTAGTACTGTAGTGGGATAATTTGGCTAAATGGACTATGTTTGTGACGTTCTTCTTAGCGGCTTCATAGATTTGTTTATGAATGATGAGTCTGGTGGAAAGTCAAAGCCTTTCTGCTTTTCGGCGATGTCTTTTAGCAGTGCGAAGCTGGTCCCTAACACTGCTATACCATGGAGAACACTTTTTTTTTTTTTTATTGATACTCTGCATTTGGTGGCTGGGGCATGTTTTTCAAGCAATGAACACAGGCAGTTATCAAGTTGTTCCGCTGTTGGATGTAAGAAAGTTGTTAGGTTTTCTTTAATGTCATGCATGAATTGGTTCTATTTATCATACGGAGGTTTCTCTTAGTAGCAAATAGAGGTGGAGGGTTTGGGACTGATACGTCGAGATGACATACAATGCAGAGGTGATCCGATGAAAGTTCGTGGGATACAAGGGTTGATTGCAGAATATTATCATCAGGTCTGTAAAGAAACCAGTCTAAAATGTGACCAAGTTTATGGGTGGGTTGGTTAACTGACTGTTTAAGATTGAAAACATGAATGGAATCTAGGAGTTTTGTCGTGTATGGTTTTCCAGGACAGTCAAAGTTGAAATCTCCAAGAATAATTAGGTTACCACCTATCGAATTTCCATACTCCAGAAGAGTTGGAAACTGCTCCAAAAAGAGAAATTCAGTCAGCTTGTTTTTCCTACTAGGAGGAAGGCGGTAGAGACAGAAAAAAAATGGAATGACCTTTGTTCCAGTGTGAGCGTTGTTTGGACTAGTTCAAACGATTTATGGCAGAAATTGAAGATTGTGTTGCACTTAAGGCATTTGATCATGGAATTCTTTGTAATTACAGCAATTCCACCTCCGCGAGAGTTGCGGGGGAACGATTTGATGGAGTAATCGCTGGGTGTTAAATCCGTACACTTACATTCATCACCTGACGATTGTAACCATGTTTCTGTCAGGAAGAAGACGTCGATATTCTGGTCGTTGATAAAATTAACAATTTATGTGCGCTTTTCGGTGACCGACCGTTGACACAACGGTTGACGATTTAAGAGAAATTTGAGCCAGGTTATTCAAATTAGCGGCAGAATTTTTAAATTGTTTATCTGTTACGGGCGTAAGGGAGATAACTGGAATTCTTCCTGTTTTACGCCAGCCAGTTTTGAAAGAACGTTTCTTTTTTCCCTTCCGTTTACATTTAAGCAATGATGAATGTATTCCCAGTTCGTTCAGTCTTGAGCACAATGTAGTATCTAGAACCAAGGTGTGGTCATTTAATCCAATTAAAGAGAGTCCGTCATATTGTAAGCGGTCACGTGACGGCGGTTTATTAAAAAACAAATGACGTCTTAACAGTAGAACAAAACAGCTGATAAAAATTCTAATTGTTCTCGTTTCCAAAACAAGGAGATGAATTAACACATACGAACGGAACAGCCATTGCATGATGAAACACAGTAATGTAGATGAAGATAAACAACAAGCACACATATCATAAAAATAGCACAAAATCGGAAGATCCTTTCTCGGGCAGTTAAGCGATGGCGGCCATCTTTCCGGAAAATCTATGCTGGTAATTCTAGTATGTAGTGCGGAGGCACTATTATCACTTTATTAGAGTTACAATATTGTTAAATTTATGGTATTTGGTTCTTATTTACTCTTCAGATTTTTATATAAACTGGGCGGTTTTTTGGGATGCTTTTTAAAGGTACACGGGCGGGAATTGAAAAAGTATTTGAAACATTGCGTGTAACATTAGCTGTATCAGCGAGTGTACTAATCGCTGATATACAACTTCAATATCCTCTTAGGCTATTAGAAATCGATTCCATTATAATAGAACTAGTCGTTCGAATTATTACTAGCCCTTATTGCTAGTTTACCTTTCATCGCGGATTTTACCAACCAATCAGCTAATGATTCTCTTAAATATTTAGTTTTTATGTAATTTAACGCTTAAATCAAGTTCACATCTGCAATATGTTTTCGCAAATTCGGATTTTTATTAGATACATCATGAACGTACCATGCTTGATCAAAACCATTTATTGGATACTCTCCAGGTTTTGGTTGATCTCGTTCAAGTCAAATATCAGTTCAGGTTGTTCCTGAATCACAACATATCCTGCAATTTGATTTTTCCCTGGATATTTAGCACATGGAGTTCTTGGAACATTTGACATATGTAGCATTATCACCGCCATCTTTATGTCGTTATTTAGGTAAAAACGAAAGCAAAAAGTATGGGATTTTTCCATTTCCAGTGGTTGGAGTCATAACTCTACAACGTAAACAATATATATCTATATATTTATAACATGCATGTAATTGATTTCTCAGGCACCAGTCAAACACCATCCAGCGCTACTGAATTATATCAGAATGATTAGGTCCGTCTGGAAGTTTGTTTATGGTTTGACGCCATTTTTCAGCATAATATAGGCTATACATGGCGGCCAGTATTAATGATGGAGGAAGAACCCGGAAAACCCCGTAAAGAACCACCGACTCACGAGAAACTATTGAAAAGCTTTCTCACATACCCACATTAGCCTAATCCGAGACTCGAACCCACGCAGACAGAGGTGAGATGGCAGTGATCCGTAACAGACAGCGCATTAGACCACTCGGGGGCCCCCGTCTGGAAGCGGGGAAGCGGAAAGACGCAATTATTAAATAATTTGAAGCTACTGACACGTTTTCTCACTGAACCCAGAATGGCCAAGACCGAGACTCGAACCCATGCAGATTTAAGTGAAATGGCAAGTGATCCGTAACGGTAAGCGATTTACAGCACTAGGTCAATCGGGGCAATCGTGAATAAAAGGAAATAGCTCGATGCATTCGTAACTTCTCGGTGGATCCGTCTATCGTAAATAGCCTAGATGATACGAATGACGTTTTGACCGCCAAGGATGCAAATGGTAATACTTAAAATAACAGCCTTAGTAACACACAACCGATGTTTTTATTTCCACGGATAAGACCGAGATTCCTCCGATAGTGAATTCAATTTAAGACTGGATTAAAATTTATATTACGGTAAATAGCATTCATATGATCATTTGCCTTAGTTCAGTCATCGGGGTGACGGAATTGATTGCAGACGACGAAATGTGCTTTGGAACTCCGTTAAAACCTTACGGGTATTGTTTTTCCCCTCCGTTTTGCATGCGCGTGTTTATGTGCTTGTGTTGGGTGTGTGCTGTTATTATAGGCAAACTATAATCTCCTATTAATAAAAGTTGAACCGCAGTCTCTTGGACTGATGAAAATGCACGCTTCATCCCATATAACGTTATGCGACAAGTTAATTAAAAAAATATATAGTAACGTTATAACGTTATTATTTAAACAAATAGTTATCTGACTAGGGTAGCAACTAACCCTACAATTTACGGCAGTCACACTTGACTATTTGGCACCGGGTACAACTCACGTCAAGTACGCGCTCTGAGTTACTTTTTTTGCAGCTATAGGTGTCACATTGGAAAAACTGATTACGCATTACCCAAATCGGTGTTACGAAACTGCCGAATCTACTCAGCTTCACAGGGATTCGTTGCAAAGAAAATTTGGAGTATCCGTCAATGAATCAAGAGATGGGTGATCTAACCTCTAACAATATATCCCTGGGTTCATTGATGGATACTCCTTATTCTTTGTAACGAAGCCCTGTGCTTAAATCCACCCATATCCATGGAAATCGACAAGATATTGACATGCTACTTTTTCTCATGTTTGACATTAATGCAGTTTTATTATCTGCATTAATATTGTCTCTAAGAGTAAGGTGTCTGTGATGTTAGTACATACTTCAAGTTCAACTTAGCATCAATGTGTGAGTAAAATGTTAATAGTATGTGTGCTTATTTATAATATTTCTGAAATTAAATGTAAGAATGTGTATTTGTGTTGTTTGCCAAGTTTTTTGAGTTGAACGACATAGGGAAATATGATTTTGAATGAGACTCGTAATGGTTATGCACAATATATTGTAAGACACTAGGTGTTGCTAAATAAATTCCTTATCAGCCATCTTAGAAAAATCTTAGAAAAGGTTGTTCTAACTCAACTTGTAATTCATTTGAATTCAAAGAGTCTTTTTAGCAATGTACAGTCTGCATATTGCCCTTGCCAAAGTACGGAAACTACTCTTCTGAAAGTATTTAGTGACATTCTCTCTGCTTTGGATAGTGGAAAGATTAGTCCTCACACTCCTGGATTTATCTGCAGCATTTGACACAGGGTTAGGGTTAGACACATTTGACACAATAGACCATGATTTATTACTTCAATAGACCATGATTTATTACTTCACTGTCTCCAGCATGTATATCTGCAAATGGAATACACTCCAGCCCAGTTGACGTATGTTGTGGTGTTCCACAGGGATCTGTTCTTGGACCTGTTCTCTTCATTCTGTATACTCAGCTGCTCTCAAGTGTCATAGATCATCATCCAGTGTCGCACCAATTGTATGCTGATGACACCCAAATATACAAGTCTATCCACCCAACTGAAGTTGATGCTATCTTCCATGGAGTAGAGAGGTGCATTTCTGATGTGATATTATGGATGACATGTAACAAGCTGCAAATGAATGATGATAAAACTGAGGCTATTCTGATCACAACACAAAGACTTTCTCATTCACATCCTTTACCTCAGACAATAAATATGAGCAACATCAACATTAAATTCTCACAGTCAGTACAGAACCTAGGCATTACTCTAGACAGTGCATAAATATCTTTCAGTTGAACCCTAAACACTTGTAATTCAGAATTTGGTATGGAAAGAAATTTGATTTACTCTTCTAAAATGTATACTCATATATGATTAAATGCCAGTGTTTTCATAAGTCTGCAGATTTAAATGAAGCAAGTATTTATAAAGTAAAGCATGCAGATTATAAAGTAACAAACTATAAAAGAATATTTTAAGAAAGAAAAATATTTCATGAATAAACATACAAATTTGTTAGCACATTAATTTCTATAAGTTAGCATTGATAAAAAAATATTTTTGGTCCTTTTCTGATGCTGGCTGTTTCTGCTGGCCTGGCTTTTCTCCAACTTTTTCAGAAGCTTTTGGATACTTAAAATTGATGCTGCTGGCACTGATAAATCTGGATTTTTGTTATTGATTGAGGTCTTGCCAGCATCAAGTTATGTACATGTCTATTTTTGTCCATTTGTGGCATGCCATACCATACTAGTTGTGGAATGGCATGCTGCTCCATTGAAGGTGCTAGATGCCAATTGCCTTTGCCATAAATGACACATCAGAGATGCAGTATTTGATATTTCATTATAATACCAAAGCCTTTAACAAGTTCTGGTGAACTTGTTTCTGACCCAGTTAAGAGCTGCCTTTACCTTATGAATCATTGACTTGTTGTTCTTTGTCCATGGTACACTGATTAACCCATAGGCATAGCATTATGGACAGTGAATGTAATTGTTTATATTTCCAACATGAACCACTGCCGATTGCTTTGAATACTTTTAATTGTTTTAAATAAGGTTCTGAATACTGAAATGTTGAACCAAATTCAGTGTCATCTATAGAATTCCTTCATTTTTTCCAAACATTAATTGGACTATTCTATTGCGGGTCTGTACACATGCCCCATTTTCATGAATACACATTACTTTTCTGCATATATGGTTGCATCATGTACAGAATTTGAAGATAAGTTTTCATTTGTTTCATTGGCAACAAGATAAAAATTAAAAATTTGATATCATTAGTTTGCAAGCATGAAGAGCTTGGGCTTACATTGAAAACAATATGATGAACTTTCTGACACAAGTGAGTAATGGGTTAATATGAGCAAAAGGAGAAAATCTAAACACTGAAAATGATTGCAGTTTAAAAACAGATTTCTTCCAATGCCATCCAGAAGTTTTTGAAAGTCTATCCATAATGTGTCTCCATCAGCACAAATTTTGTATCCCTACTAGTACCACTCCTAAACTAGTTGGTGGATTTCTTTGATACTTTTCACACATTTATTCCAGGGTTTAGCTTGTCCTAAATGAAATGGTGCTGCATGGAAATCCAATAACATTGTTTAGCATTGACTCTCATTTGACATCACAATTCACTCGTATCTAAATATAGAAAATAGCCCAAGCTTTGGACAAACATAATAATAATATAGGGAGCCAGCTGCCAGTACCAATATTTAAAATATTAAATACTGAACTTAGAGAAAATAAATAAAGCAAATGATCTTTTAATCGGTGTAGTAATGCAGTAATTAAACTGATTGATATATAACGGTGTTCTGTTCTATTAATACAGGTCTTAAACACTATTTATAAACTTGTTTCTGTGATTGAATGCACTATTATACTTGTGTACACAAACTGTTATTTTAAGATCTATTTTAGTCTCGTTATATATATTTCTGATTTCATTATTTTATTGTACTTTCAACAATTGTAAAATTTGTCTTTTTCATTTTTAATAATAAAAATACATAATTAAAACCATTAATAATTCTTATATACTAAATTCAACTAATTTTAATGATAAATACAATCACATGTTTATAAAATGCTGGGTACGAAGCATCCTGTTTATGAAATGACATGTTCACCCTGCTGGACTCCCCTGCCCAAATTTCGGTCAACATATTATTGTTTGTGCATATATATTTTTTAATACTTGATAAAAATGGGATACATGAACTAGTCACCAGTTCCTTTAGTCTTTGTATTATGTTTAAGTAGATATGCTTTAACACAGGGAAACCATATATTACTTTTATTTAAAATCACCTGATTTTTCCAAGGGGTGTGGGGTGTTTATAAGGTTGTACTTGAATGTGTTAGTTTGTTTTATTCTATTGAAAATGGGCACAGTTGAATTTTTAAAAATAAAAAGGTACTCTAATCTTGTAATTCACTTCCAAAGATTTGCAACAGAATCATACACAGATAAAATTATGAAAACAATAACAACAATTATTATTATTATTATTATTATTATTATTATTATTATTATTATTATTATTATTATTATTAGTATTATTTATTCTCATATGCATAATGGCAGAATTTAGTACAATTTCCATAACAACTGTTTCACAACCATTGTTGAAAAGTCCCTCTTGGACAGTACACAAAATTTAGCACTTATATAAAACCAAAACATTTTTACTGAATGCTCTGGTTTATGTTTTTCTGAAAACAATATGGCTTATGGCACAATGCTTAGTAGGTACCTGATATCATACAATATTTATAACACACTAATGAATAATAAAAGGCCACTCTTATAAATCATATAGCTACTCCTGGAAGGCCATATCAATTTGGCCTTCTTCAATAATAGACTTAATCTTATGTGTAGTTGGTACTAGATGTAAATTGCACCTATCTGACATCCAATATGGTCACCACAGCAGCCATGTTAAAATTCTTATTATTGCTACACCTGATCAGGAAGCAATATTGTCATGAGTTTTCACCAGAATACTTCTTTTGGTGTCAGGTTGGACTTAAATGAAATGGTGCTAATCTTAAATTCAATATGGCTATCATGGTGGCTATCTTAAAACTTGATAAAGAATATCATAGCTGGTTTCAATATATATCAGTAAAAAGTACAAAATGATCTTGTCATGAATTCCTGGAAATTCCTTTTGACCAGTACTCAGTAGAGCATTTGTCTATTTGAGGCATCTATTAGTTCCTTGCTAATTTTTGTATCTTTATCAGGTTAATTTCCCTCATTAAAAAATCTGAATTTTTTTAGTAAAAGAAAGATTATAGCTTTTGTTGATATTTTTAATATTTAAAAGATACATAGCTTTTGGATATTACAGTTTTATTGTTTTGTAATGCAAAACTAGCAATAAATTCTGAACTATTTGTTAAAAATGTAAATGTAAATATTGTGCCTTTCTTTTCACTTGTATTTCAGGAATAAGTTTGCAAACGTCTTTTACATCACAATGGGGGATTGGTTCCATTGCAACACCTGCTTTATTCAACCAGGTGAAGGGATTATGTTCCACCTGACCAGCTGTGGACATATATATTGCGAAAAATGTCTGAAACAAAGTTAGTGGTAACATTTTGTGTATGATTTCTTTTTAATTGTTAATATGGTATATAGGTTTCAAGGCATCAGTTTTTTATTTTCTATTTGTTCTTTTATTCTTACTGAAATTCAGTGTTTTTGAACTTTATAAATATTCTCTCTGAGATTTTTAGTAATACTGTGCTGATATTGAGGTACTACTGTCAGATGCAGGAAGGACCATACTAAGTATTCTGTTGCTTCATTTGTACATGAAGTAGCTGATGTCATATGTGCATCAGTGTCAGAAGTACCTTAACATGAAAATTTTGAGGTGAAATTATGTCATTGTTAACAACAATAACCCATCCACACTTGAACTACTGCTAATAGCCTCTATAATGCCTCTATCCCTTCTGGAGTTCAAATGCAACTGGCTCCATTTGTGTTATAATGACCTATGGCTGACTGCTACACAATCACAAGTGGGCAGGATGCAAAAAGAAATTGTCAAGCTACTAAATGTGAAGTTTACATACCCTGCCCACAGGGAGAAACCTTGTACTGTCAGCAGACATTTACAAACCATTACAGCCAAACCTCTTTCTCTAGTCTTAATTAGAATTGAGAAGATACCAAAAGTCTAGTCTAAGAAATACGATAAAGTTTTCTAACTCTGTCACTAACTCAGCCAACTTTATGACATCAAGCTTTGGTAAAAAAACTCATAGACAAATGACACTGATGCAGAGCACTAGGGATAACATCGCTCTTATACCCCGTTGTATCAATTCCATTGCTACTTCATATTAATTGCAGAGGGCTAAGGAATTATGTTAGAAAGCATCCTTTTTCATGTAGAAACAGGATTATATTGGAGAGAACAATGCCTGGAGAGGACTTACCTCTATCAGTGAGCAGTTACTAAACTTCATTGATAAGCAAAATCAGAACTGTCATGTTGCACTGCAAGATGCCCCACAGGAGGCATTGCAGTGTGTCTGATACAAATAAGGTCATCAGAAGACTTACTTTTTAATGGGAGTATGATATTGTATATAACTTAACGAGTTTCCTGGATGGAGAGGATCAAGTGATACAGCATTTAGGTATTTGGAAAAAGAGGAAATGTCCCAAAGGGGTAGTAAAGCTCGCCAAACAAATATTCTGGAATTCACGTAATGCAATCAGTACATACAGGTGTCATGTACAACAAGATATCAATATTGTTACGGCTATTGGATTTAATTTTATTTATTTTTAATTATTAAATCCAAAATTGTCATTTAGGATTTATTATTCATTAAATGGGAAATTTTTCTAGAAAATTCAGTTGACCTGTACTTTACTAATAAACAGGCTGACCTTGGCTTACAGTGGTCTAGTTCCTGACCTTGCTTTGAACATTGTAAACAGATCTTCAATTTCATTGGTTAGTTTTAGGGACAACATTTTATTTTTAGTTCTTAGGGGTAAGAAAAATCTAGAGTATGTTATTTTTAGTAAGGTAGTCTCTTTCTGTGACCTTCCATGACCTTCTGTCAATTTCTAGAAAAGAGCATGATCACTTGTTTACTTCAGAAAAACAATATATATAGCTGTATTTTAGAAGCTGACAGTAGTAGAAGTATTGGGCTGTAAGTTATTCGTTGTGTATTTATGAGCAGCAGAGCAGGTGAACCTCACAACTTTCCGAGCGTCGATTCGGAAATCTGAGGCTTCTGCCAAATAGTAAAAAAAATGGCGTCTATTCGATAAAATAAGATTTCCTTATATACGCCAACGTCGTTGTCATTCACCTGCTCTGCTGCTAAAGTTTTCAGTTCTGGGTTAACAAAAAATAATAAATGATTTCAACCAAATATTTGATCGAGTCCGATACGATATCGAGTCCGAGGATCATGTAAATTTATTGTTACAAATCCATGCGGGGTTGACTGAGCATGACTAAAGAAATTTTTAAATTGATTGAAGTCCATATCGGAACACCATGTCTGCCAAATATTTCGTAGCGTATGTGTATCAACGCCGTTAAACACAGCAAGAATATTACAGTTATCTCTGATCACTTTTGGAATCTGAGTGTAGCGTTGAGTGACATATATCACATCAGTGTTTTTGTGACGCCCCCGGGAAAATATTCTAGCTGGGTTTTTTTGATTGTCTAACATCACATCGTCGTATACGACTAAATTGTTAATGCTCCCATCAAGGTCATCCACGGATGGCGCCTCGTCAATATCAGTTATAAAATCAATGGTATTCTCACCTTTAATTTCTGATGCATTCTCGTTAAAATCCTTTAACACTTCATAGCATCGTTGATCATCTACGCTAGGGGCAATTAAATACAACTTATCCCACTTCATCCATCTCATTATTAAATTGAGCAACAATTGCGTTTTACCGGATCCAGATGGCCCGATTATAATTGCACGGATAGAGTTTGGTAGCGCTGCATGATGCTTAACTGGTTCTCTTATTTTAGTCGCTGAAAAATCAATTATATTCATATCTCTATACATAAATTATGGATCTATATTGTGTGAAGTGTAAAACGCGTACTAGCACAAATGATGTGACGACGGTTACAACTAAAAATAACAGATCAGCACTAACTGGTAGATGTGCAACATGTGGTATAAAAAAGTTTAGATTTATTTCTACAAAATCAAAGATTTTACAATCCGGAGATGTTTTAAAAAAAAACGAGGAGGTGATATCGCAGCCAAATTGACAAAGCTCCCTGGAACCCCATGGGCAAAGTACCCCGGAGAAAAGCACCTTCCAGGATATAGCTACTGTGGTCCCGGAACACGATTAGATATCAGACTTGATGATCAAAATCAACCCCGACCCGGTGAAGAACCAATAAACGCCATTGATAAGGCCTGTCACCTTCATGATGTTGCATATAAAAGCAGCAATCTGCAAAACAGGCATCTCGCGGATGTGAAATTAATTCATGCGTTAAATGCTATTCCTGATAAATCTTTTAAAGAAAAGTTGGCTTCGTGGTTGGTAAAATCAGCTATGAAAGGCAAATTGATGATGGGTGCTGGTAATTGAAAATGCTACCATTTTAATATGGAATCAATTTATTATTCCCCAAGAGGATACTGGAGGGGTAAATCAGCAGTCCATAAACTCGCTAGCGCTGCAAAAGTGAAAAAGACTACAGCGGCGGATTGGTTATCTAAACAGGCACTATGGCAAATTTATCTACCACCACCTAAACAAATTCAATTCTCGCATTTTGATGTGACCGCTCCTAATGAAGTTCATCAGGCTGATATATTATTTCTGCCACATGATCGTGGTTACAAATACGCGTTAACCGTAGTTGATATTGCAAGTCGATACAAAGAAGCAGAACCGTTAAAAACAAAATCAGCCACTGAAGTTGCTTCTGCATTTGAAAGGATTTATCGACGAGGTCCTCTGCACTGGCCGAATCTATTGCAGGTTGATCCTGGCAAGGAATTTCAGGGTGCGGTTCTATCTACAATGAAAAATCATAATGTCACCATACGACGAGGGCATACTGCGCTACATCGCGATCAGGCCATTGTCGAACGATTTAATCGGACGATTGCTGAGCGGTTATTTGGATATCAATACGCAAAAGAATTCATTCAAGAAAAGCGATCCCGTGAATGGGTCAAAAGGTTACCAGCTGTGATTACTGCACTGAATAACGAGATTACTAGAACAATCAACATGAAACCTATCAACGCGATTAAAAAGAAGTCTATACCCGTACAACCACAAAAAGATTTCCCTAGAAACGCTAGCGTTTCCCAACCAATTCTTGGTAGTAATGTCACTGTTAGGTACTTATACGAACCAGGAGAGCTTGAAGGGGGTAGAAAAAGGGCTACTGATCCTATTTGGAGCGTCACTACGCATAAGATATCTAGTATAACACGATCAACTGGTAGACCAGCAATCTATAAACTGGATTCAACTGCTCCTCAGCGAGGATTTACTCGACAACAACTGCAAGTGATTCCCGAGGATACTCAATTGCCACCGCATGGTCTTAACTAGCGCCGTTGCGTCTATTGCACTCAAGACAAGTCAACATCACATTATTTCTGACATGACCGAGATTGTTATTTTTTCTGTCTACGGTGAATTGGCGAGGATCCTTATCCGAATACTGCCAACGCATTATACAATTGCAACTCGCGCAGTGATTATTCTGTTGTTTCTTCAAAGTGATTATTAATTTAGCATCAATATCAAATTCTCGTTGTTTTTTTTTGTCCTGTTGTTTGTAACCGGAGAGTTTTTTATTAATGATGCTAACATCAATATCACTTATTGTTGTGTCATTATCATCGAAGACAATTCTTCGAAGCTGATTTATTCTTCGTACTCTGGATACTGCGAGATAGACTAAATTCGACCATTCGATGCGATTATCTACCATCCAAACAATTGTATCCGATATAGTCAATCCCTGTGAAGAGTGTATTGTTGCTGCGTATCCTAGCGTCCATGGGGATTTATTAGCACGCAATGCATCTTCAACGACATTGATATCAACCAGCACAATATCATTTAACACGAGAATCTGCTTTTCACTTCCTGACTTTGTCAGGCTTGGAATATCAACTTCTATATTCTGCTTTCGTGTATCCGAAGGCCTATAACACAACGGTACTGGAAGCGTTGCAAATTTTTCTTTATGCAATTCAAATAACTTCATCTGAAGTGTGTCTCTGACTATTTTTCTACTTGCTACTATCAAATCATTTGGTCTCCACGTTTCCCAGAAATCATTCATAGGAGTTTCTGAAATTATTTCACGCGCTATTTCGCATTGGATTTTATCCGGTTGTAATCTAAGCAGTGCTTTGAACTCGCGTAATTGTTCATCAAGTGATCTATGGTCGGTATTAATTTCTTCATAATAGTCTACAGAACCCTTTAGCCATTCATGTGGAGATCCACCGACAAATGGTGGTGGTTGGCCGTGATCACCGCACATGACGACTTTTGTGTTTTTGTTTAACAACCACTCAAGAAATGTTTTTAATACATCTAATGACACTGTGCATATTTCATCCCAAATTATGATTTCAGGAATGAATTTATCACCCATACGCTCAGGAGTCCATTTGTCACCTTTCCATCGAAAAAAACTATGGTAAGTGCAAGCATTTACCCCTCGCTGTATCATCTCTCTGGCGAGTCTGTGAGTCGGTGTTAACACAATCATGTTAGTAGAAATACAAGTATTTCCACCACCACGATATAATTCAATTGCACGAGTTGTCTTTCCTGACCCACCACAACCGTTTAAATAAACTGTCTTGTATCTACATATTGGATCAGATACCGGTGGTGCATTAGAAAATTCTGATTGAATCTCATCACATTTTAAGTACTTTTCATCCATGGCAACGTCTGCGGATTCACAATACTCATGTAGCATCTCCTTTTTAAATCGCCAACGCCCCCACGCTTCCTCCGGATCTGTGAATGCCGCTACAGCTGATTTGTACTTATTGTGTATATACATCGAATCAGTGGCTACTCTAACCGCGGTATTAGGAAATCTATTTATCATCGAAAATAAATTGATAGAAGCATAAGCTAGCATAGAACTTCTCAAATGTGTGTACTGGGAATTATATCCATCACAGTAGGTAACAACCGTACCCAATTTCTCACCATTGGATAGAAAAGCATCCTTACGGGATACAAGTTTTCCCTGTTTCGTTAAATCCGTTACAAGAAAATCGCATTCAGCGACGTCTATGATCAACCGCGAGGAAAATTTTGCATTGTCGTATCTTCCACCCTGGGTAAATTTACCGATTATTTTTCGTCCAAAATCCTTTGCTTGTTCTTTTTTACTTTCAAATAACTTCTTAGACCAATTTATGATTTCTTCTTCATTGAAATCTGGACACTGTTTTCGTAGTTCGTTGATTATTCTATCTAGATCGGGTTGTGGTAGCCAAACTTCTTTTTGAGCTCGATAGCATATAATAGCTTCGGAAACAATCAACGATATCAGCATGCCACAATCAATCATATATCGTAGTAACACTATTGGCATCCAGGCCTTTTCAGATAGGTGTCTACCGAGCCAAACATAACTACACGGATGTAACCCTGTAGCGAGTTCAAATGATATCACACGAGCGAATCCGGTTAAATCAAAATCAGGTAATGGTCCATTAATCGCAACACGAGTCATTTCATGCGTGGGGTGTCCAAATCGTTTGAAGTACTCAGCGCATTCCCCATACCCGAGAAAACTTCCAGGATAACACGCGGATATATCAATTGAAATCATACCGTCACGATGGTATTTTGTATTCCACAGTCCTCCATGACCAAATTCGATGCAACTCAATTTAACGTCCTCGAGAAAATCACTTCGTGTTGGACGCCATGAGTTTTTTTCTCTTGCGAAGTGAGCTACCACTGATGGAATAGTAAAACTATCCGTGAGTAGTTTTTCATGGGAACTCTCCGGTGAAAAATCATTAGCGATTTTTCTCATTCTGTTATCTAATTCTTCAACGCGATATAATTCACCATTTGGTCTTACAAATTGATCAAATCCTGATTCGGAACCAGCACTACTAAGTAACCACACTGACACAGGATCATCTTTACACAACGCATGAATAGCATCAAATAATTTCTCTTCATAGAAAACATCCCCGGAAAATTCCGGGGGGATATATTTCACGGTTCTATCTCGTGGAAATATTGTTACTGCAGGTGTCCACGCGTGTTCGTTATGATCAATAATTTGTATTGGCGCTCCTTGTAATTTATATTTCGGTTCGTGTAATACTTCTCCGGTTATCGTCATAACGGTTATTGGGAATCTTAATGATGTTTCTAATTTAGCTATATCAGAAATCTTTGCACCGTGCTGTTTCACTGTCAGTTCCCATTCTGTTATTTTCCTACGTCGCAGATCAGTTAGTTTATTTCCTCGGGATGCATTTGTGAAGTGTTCCATTACCCGTGTTGCTACACAATTGAGCCTTGACGAAGTCAATGGTGAATATTTCATAGGAGCTAGTTTTGCAATATCGGGTTTATCATTTAACGGATATATCCCATAAACGATTGCTGTTACGGGATAAGATCTCTCGTAGTATGGTTTGTCAATTCCAGTTAGAATTCCTGGTTTGGAATCTCTACTCACAATAACAGTTTTTTTATCCTTGAGGATTGGTTCAAATTTATCCCTGATAATCCATTCACCTTCGTCGTAGATAATGAATTTTATTCTGAAAAAATACCTCTTCGTGCCAAAATGTGAAATTATCTCAGCTGCTCTTTTATCGTTCATAGTAGCATCGATGATGGGTACATTGACATCTTCATCAATAATTCGAAATGTCGACCAACAGTATGCTGCACCGTCTCGGTAGAATTCATTAAAACACTCCCTGATTTTACCGAGTATAGTTCTATCACCGTTTAGACGTTTTGGTGTATCAGAGACTCTATCAAGATTGAATTTAGTATTTTTCCAAGGCTTAATTTTCGATAATCTTTGGAACTCCCTATCAAGATTGAATTTAGTATTTTTCCAAGGTTTGATTTTCGATAATCTTTGGAACTCCCTATCAAGATTGAATTTAGTATTTTTCCAAGGTTTGATTTTCGATAATCTTTGGAACTCCCTATCAAGATTGAATTTAGTATTTTTCCAAGGTTTGATTTTCGATAATCTTTGGAACTCCCTATCAAGATTGAATTTAGTATTTTTCCAAGGTTTGATTTTCGATAATCTTTGGAACTCCCTATCAAGATTGAATTTAGTATTTTTCCAGGGCTTAATTTTCGATAATCTCTTGAACTCCTCCATGTTATAATTAAAACAAGTATTTAAATAGAAAAATATAGTATAATGAATCACTGCAAGTGGCTAATGATTGGATCTACAACCCCGTGTAACAAATCATGCAGAAGCGAATTCTGTGGGTATCATATGCAAAGCGTGAGAAACGGTTCAAAAGGCCCTCTCGCATGCCTCCAATGTGGGGTGGGTGTTAGAGGAAAATCGCAATTATGCCTTGCTTGTGGGGGTAAACGATACAGGGAACTAAAACGCTACTATGACAAACGAATCATTGACTCCGTCATCCTTGATAAAATCAAGGACAAAGTAATAAAAACCCCTCAAGATTATATCCAGAGATTTATAATTAAAGCAGATAATAAATTAGACAAGTAGTATTATTATACAAATGAGCCAAGATTTCAGACCTCACCCAGTGCTTGCTAATTACGAAGCCTCTAGTGATGGTGTTGTCAGGCACCGCAGACTCAAAGAACCTGTTGGGTATCTGAATAATATGGGCTATTTGATGTTTTCAGCTGGGAGGAAGAAGTATCTCTGTCACAGAGCCATCTATGAAGCATTTTACGGATTAATCGAAGACGGTCTTGTGATTGATCACATAAATGGCGTGAAGACTGATAATTGTCTTGGGAATCTTCAAGCCGTCTCGCAGCGCGATAACCTTTTAAAAAGCAACGCTGGTAAGCACGCGAAACATCCCAAGGGTGTGAAATCGTTTGATTTAGAAAATAATGAAGAGAGAAGCTTTCAGTCGATAAATGCGGCTGGAAAATATTTCGATATTTGCAGTACTTCCATTCGATTTGTTGCTGAAAAAATCATTAAAACATCTCTGTCTAAAAAAAATGGTCATAAAATAAAGTTCGTATACACTGAAACTATTTAAGGGAGATAAATCCTTTATGGATAAATCCGCACTACAATTCACACCCTACCTACTAAGTTCCCTTGTATTATGACGTCAAAGGAATTTGTCGCCTGCTTACCTGTACTTGACTAGGTGCGCCCACGTGACTGTAATGGAGATATAATGCATGAGTTTTCGATAGAGAATAAAACTTTTTATTGTCACTTGTGGGCTAAAACTGCATTATTAGTTTTATTTATCTACATATCTCATGTGTGGGGTGGGTGGACTAGCAGTAAAGCAGACAGCTAACTCGTTCTTTTCAGTACAGACGTTCTTTATAATCCACGCATTACCTATGTTCGCTCAGCCGGAACGCGAGTGTTTCCTATTCATTGAAGTATATGTGGGCGTGGTTAAAATTCCTTGTATTTTATCTAGAGAATTATAACAGAGTATATAAAACGCTGTTTTATTAAACAACTGTATTATTTTGTTTAAAATATTTCTCATTGTTGCAGCATAAAATTGTCTATTTTAAAAATCTCTTATTGTTAAGTATATCAGATATATATATATATATTAAAAAATCTCTATTCTGTATGACTGTTCGTGGTGTAATGGTATCGTGTTTGTCTTGTAAACATAGCTATCAACTACTACGTGTTCGGTCCCCATAGCAGACACATTATTTGATGGCGAAACGGAAGATGTTTTTTTCTATTAATTGGGGGGGGGGGTGGGGCGGTCCCCCCTCAGCCAAACCAACATGGCAACCCATGCTATCGCATTCTCGTTAGCGTGGGTTGGTGTTTTTTTCCAACTCATGCAACCATGAATGAGATTTCATGGGTTGCCATGTTGGTTTGGTTTACCACGCCCACATCATACCATCATCGTTCCATTGAATTATAATCCATCCTTAATTATGTTAATTAAGTATATGTTATGCCTAAAATTTGCCGCAACACTCGAGCGGAAATATATGGCATTGTGCCGTCCATGTTGTGACGTTATACCTCAAGCATATCTTCTGGGCGGTCTAAGATGGCGTTTGCCACCTTAGGCCTCCCTTCCGGAGATGTATGTTTCGGGTCCCCTTGGGCTTACTTGGATGCGAAGGCACCCAAGGAGTTCCAAAGATGTGTTGTCATATATGTTTTATTTTTATTAATTAGAGATACAGTATACTATATTTATAAATAAATTTATTTATATAAAAATATAAATAATGGATATCAATGATGTAAATGCTATAATTGCTGAAATCTCAAATTTAAATAATAAAGGGGTATTATTATCTGAAAGTCTCGACGTTGACAAGATTACCTCGGAATATGAAGATATTGAATATCTGTCTAGTAAGGGTCGTTATGTTTTACCTAGGATGTACAGGCTCGTGAAAGGAATTCAAAAATCCATTAATGGTTGTTTGTACGGTAACGACATTAATTTATTTATAACGCTATTTAGCACCGTTGAAGCAATACGTCAAAAGCTTGGCCAAGAATATCAAAAACGAGCTGAAATTGGTTCTAAAGTTCGTGATCTTAGAAAAATGTTAAACGAGGAGCGACCCGTATCTTAACCACGTGAGTGTTACTAAAAAATAATATAGGCTTTCGTAAATAATTTAAATAATTTATTTATTTATTTTTTTTTTAGCGTTTTTTTGTAACACTTGTTACATAGGATTTTCTCCTGAAAGGATACTCATCAGTTTTGACTTGCTCATGCAGTTATGTGCATAATGGATGATCTGGTCGTAGTAGCAAGTAATCACCGCGACGCCTCCATTTTCACGTAATTGTTCTTGTTGCCGCGTCGTTAACACAAATCGTTCATCGCCATTCTCAGATATTACAATTCTGAAATCCCCAGCGATGTTATTTCTGAAACACTCGCGAATAGCGTCGTACAGTTTAACCCTGTCGAAGATGAATACGTTAGCTTGATGGTACATTATTTAATAACTAAGTTATTTAATAACTAAGCTTTTAATTATGATGGAAACCCTCCGGATTTCACATTTGAAAATTTAGTTCACAAACAATATATGGTTGGTGAATCGCTTACAACTAGATTAGCCCGAGAGCGGCTAGCAGCAATTAAAAAGTTTATACCGGTTCGAGACAGAGTTCGCGATCAACTTCAACAACGACAACAGACTGACTTTTCTGTGTCAAGTGAACAACTGTTCGCCCCGGTAACTAAGGCGACCAGCGATGTGAAAACAGCAACTGAACGAGCAATATACGGAGATATTCCTGAGGAAGGCAAGCGACGAGAAGTGCCTGTTCTTGGTGTGCTTGAAAAGATAGCAGCAGAGACCGGACAAACACGCGCTGGGATACAACAGTTACAACAGTTATCCAGTGATATAAAAACTCAGCGTGAGTATGAACGATTAGCTGATATTGATGATTCCACACCTGAACCACAACCTGTTGATGTCGTCACCCCAAGAGGTGTTTCCTTTATAGACAAACTCACCGAAGGAGCTATAAAGGAAATCAAACGACCTCAATTGGAGAAACACCAGGATTATACGACTTTTGGTGATTTCGCCGCCAAAAGCTTTGATTCTAGAAAGGATTTTTTAAAAGACGAGTATAAAAACAGTAGAATAAGCCGAGATGAATGGGTTAATTGGTTGTATAAAACGAATAAGGGGATTATTGGTAATTTGAAAAAGGATACAATTGAGTATAGATCTTTTAAAGTAGGAGTTGATAGTTATGGTATACAAAAACAACAAGAACGAGAAAAACAAAGTCGAGGCCGACAAAGGCAATTACTTGATGATAGTCAGGGCGCAACTGGTACAACTGAGGAAACAAGCGGAAAGGGATATTCGATTAAAAATCCAAAGGATGTATTTGACTCTACCGTGACATGTCCTGGTAATATTCTCAGTGATATATCACGGTTAGAGGTTCTCATCGGAGGGAAACGAGCCGGAAATAACTCCGTCGAGATAATTAACGAGGCCGCTGATATCTGTAGACGATTATTTGCTGGTGGTATCATGGACATTAATGTATATCGAGAACTTATTGCTGAATTAGTTGAAAATCACAACGATGAAAATCTTATGGATGTAAGCGATTGATCACTAATTGAAAAACTACTAGTTTTATAATAAGATGATTATACACTACAACCATGATAAACCCGTAAGTGTCTACGTGGTGAACTCACGATTGCCTGTTTATCGCGCGTGGTACGGAGATGGTTTCGGCAATACCATTGCGGGGTTATTTACAAGAATGGCTCCCAAGGTGGCGCCGTTAGCTAAACAATTATCAATGAAAGCCATTGATATCATTCGTGATAAGGGAATCAATTTCGTTGGAAATCTTGCTGGAAAGGCATTTTCTGCTGCGAAAGATAAAATAGCATCATTGGTGCGAAAGAAACCACGAATGACTTCGTCATCGATGACTTCGTCATTAGTGCTGCCATCAACTACAGTGATGCCTGCAAAAATCAGCAAAGTAATAAATAACGCAGTGGAAGAAAAACTAGCGCAATTGACTTCGTCACAATTGACAGCTTCGCCAGTAACAGATAACGCTATCATGAACGCGATAGCAGGAAGTGGTTTGAAACTAAAAAGAAATTCGAGGAATTTTCAACGACGATGATTACAAAGATGAAATTGCTTTGCAATTCACCAATTGAAAACACTAGTATGTTATAAATGTTTAAACGAACAGCTGATCCCGCGCTTGATATGGAAGCCCCAATGCGAAAAGATGATTCCGTCCGCGATTATCAATACTATTCCTATCATGCAATACAACCCGACCTACGATCGCGAGTTGAACTTCAAGTTCAAGATACAAGTAAATACTTTTTGCCGTGTGAAGCATTTATCGAAATCGAAGGAAAACTCGTAACAAATGTTGCAGAGGATACCTCATATGCAGATGACCCAAATATCCGAGTTGGGTTCGTTAACAATGGCATAATGGCGTTATTTGAAAGTGCAAGATATCTCATTGATGGAAAAGAAATTGAATCAATAGAACGCGAGGTTGATGTTGCAACAACAATAATCGGACTAGCAAGATATTCCGATGATTATACAAGATCGGCTGGTCCGTCTATGATGTTTGCAAAGGATACTACTGATAACGCTGACCACATTCAATACATTAAAGTGTTAACACCGCAAGAAACTTCAGTTGATAATCAACGAGAAGCAACTAATCCAGAACGTCGAGCTAGACCCGGAGCTGCGTTTGATATTCTCGGAGGCGTTAATGGTAATTTCAATCTAGGGTTTGCAACACGAAAATTAGCATTGGAAGGACAAGAGAGAAAGTTTTCGTGTGCAATTCCACTCCATCACATATTTGGATTCTGCAGAAATGTCAGAAAAGTCATCTATGGAGCCAAACACACAATCGCGTTAGTGCGAAAAGGCAATGACAACGATGCAATTTGGCGTACTGGTGCCGCTGAGGGTAAAGTTAAAATAACTAAATTGGTATTGTGGATGCCAGTAATGACCCCATCAATTACCAGAGAAGAGAGGCTACTCTCATTTATGGAAACAGGTGGCAAATCATTGCTAAGTTGGCTAACAACAACGACTGATGTCAAACAGGATAATGTCGATGATATATTCACATGGCACCTGGCATCAAAACAAGGCGTTTCAGCTCCACGTCATATATTTATAGCGTTACAGAATAATGAGCGAGTTGGTAATCAACAACGCAGCCATATGATATTTGATCAGTTAGGTGTTAGAGAAGTCTCGCTGAGAATAAACGGACAACAAGAACCAACCGAGGATATACAACTTAATTACACAGAAAATCATATAGCACGTGTATATCATCGGATGCTGTCATATATGGGTCGTGATCAAAACGTTGATACTGGTTTGCAAATATCTCAACTCGATTTTAAGAAATTGTATCCGATTTATTACTTTTCGCTGGAACATCTTGATTTAATGAGACAATCCGTTGTTGACATACATTTTAGGGCTCGTATAGCTCCTGGTGGTGGTGTTAATTATAGAGCGGTTGCTGTCATTCTCAGCGACAAATCAATGTTGTTAGAAGGGGTTGGCGGACGAATGAGACTTGTTGATGCACCAGTGGAAAATCTGTAAATGAAACTTGAAAAGTTTCCATAGGATTTTCCCAATTAGATCAATTGAAAGAATAAATATGTTTTACAATAAAATGCCATATAGTGTTGTTAGTGTCAAGCTGACTGATGGTCAGGTCAAGAAATTAAAATCAAAATCCGCTAAGGAATGTGGAACCACAATAACGTTGAAACCAGCGCAGATGTCCGGCGGTACACATAAAATATCATTAACGGATCGTCAAATAAAACATTTCAATGATGCAATGAAAAATAAGCGAGGAGTTCAAATAGAATTTTCGAAAGCCGCAGTCGCGAACATGATAAAATCAGGTGGTATATTTCCATTGTTAGCCGCAATACCAGCATTGATTGCAGCGGCTGCCCCAGCGGTGGCGAAGGCGGCAGCGTTGGGAGCCGTTGGTACCGCGGCAGGGATGGCGTTGAAAAAGGCAACTGGGAAAGGATATAAAAAAAAGGGAAAGGGGTTGTACCTACCAGGAACCCCGTATTCATGGTACAGCGGGAAATCCGTGAACGGATCGGGTCTAAGAAGAATACCAGGAACGGTTTATTAGTTGAAAAATCTTCGATTTACAAATCTTCGATTTCCGAACCTATGGTTGAGGAACCTATGGTTCCTATGTCCAATTTTGATTTAATTGATGCTACTAAAAAACTAGCGATTAAAAATTTCAGAGGTGTTTTTATGAGAGATCAATTACCGAGAAAACCAAATAACGTTGAAACCGGTATCATCAATCTTGATAACAGCAGCGGATCGGGAACTCACTGGGTTGCATACGCGATTGATCCACGTGGGATTGTCTATTTCGATTCATATGGGTTAGCTCCGCCAAGCGAGTTTATGCGGTATATAAATTCCTCGATGAAACTCAAAGGGTTTCCGATTTTTTATTCCACGCTGCCAACACAACAATTAAATGATCCACCGATATGCGGCCGTGAAGTATTAAATGTCCTCGCGGAGATTTCATTAAAATCCTTTGGATCTCCGTGGAAACCACCTCATATTATTGTAAACGAATACACGAGTGGGAAATTACAAGGATCAATAAATTGAAAACACAAGTTACGCTAACAATAATGATCGATATTTGGGGACAACCTCTGTCAATGTTGGAACCCACCGAGGAAACATCTGCGGGTTCTATCGAGGATGTAAAAAAAATAATAGAAGATGAAATCGCTGAGACGTTAAATTTAACAAGTGTTGACCCGAACGAAATAGTTGTATTTCAAGATCGCCAGGGTAAATTGAAAAGCAGTAATATATCCGTGAATGACATTTTGATACGGCATCGCGCTGCCGCTGAAAACTCTATTGCACTGTATTCCAACGATGGACAACTTAAACCAGGCGCACTTGTGTCTACGATCACCGACGCGATTGCTACCAACGAACGTGAGCTGAATGATTTTATACGAGGTTATAATAGTTTTCGCAAAAATGTCGTACATAAATTTTTTGGAACCCCGCTTGTGGTTGGCATGACTCTCGCTGAAATTAAAGACTTGTTGAATTCATTCTTCGCTAACAAGGAAGCTGGAAGGATGATGACTGCTTCAGAAATCAAGGCAAATTATCTCGAGATTTTTAAAGTAAGCGAAGATCAAAAACCCACTAACGACGTCATTGGTAGATTCTTTGGAACCCCGCTTGTGGCTGGCATGACTCTCGCTGAAATCAGTGAGTTTATCGGCAAGCACACTCACAATGCCTATATCGCTAATAATTTCTTTGGTGTCCCGGCTACATCTACAATGACTCTCAAAGATATTAATATGTTTATGGTGAGACAAACAACACTTAATACCATCGTGGATAAATTTTTAGGGAGAACACCTGTGTCTGAAACCACATCGTTGACAGGCATGACTCTCGCGGAAATTAAAAGCGCTATTGACAAACAAAAACTCACCGACGACGTCATTGTTAAGTTTTTTGGAACCCCGCTTGTGGCAGGCATGACTCTCGCTGAAATTAATCAGGTTATCAAAAAGGTAAGAATTCCACATAGTGCAGACATCAAAAACATCGTGTACAGAGTTGATAGTGGGACTCTTGATTGGATCCGAGGAAATCATAATAATCTTCGTGTTGGTAACAGAAATACTGGTGTATCAGGTTGCTACCGACTTACAATAATACATCGCCATAAATTTGATTTGGAATTCAGCGACACAGGTATCCGCGGTGTTAACACGCTGACGTATATACTAGACAAAATATCAAAAACAGTTCCACCACTTCAATCAGACTATTCAACAATTACTATAACCAATTCCGACGAGAATGTGATTAGGGAGTCACTACCCTGGATAATAGAATTTGTATCCGGTGTTCCTTCATCAGATACTGAAAAATATTCGTTGGTGGGATAATTGAAAGGAAAATCCTTCGGATTTCACAATTGAAAACGCTAGCGTTTTTAAAATAACAATGACTTTGTCATCGACGCAATGTCGCTATGATCAGGTCAGAGAATTTCAGAATAGACTCAAAACCCTCACTGAGGAGTATCAAATAAAAATAAAAAAATACCGACGAAGAATCACCGCAATTGATGTTACTATATACTCGGTGTCAAGCGTTCTCACTGGTGCCGGAATAATACTTGCATCGGTTACAATGATTGCCCCGGTCGTAGTTCCAATTTGCATTTCTGCGGTGGCTACAATCGGGGGTATATTAACCGGGATAGCAAAAAAGATATCATCATGCAGCCAGAGTAAACTGCAGAATTACTTACTTCAATTTCATATTGCATCAACCGCATACTCGCAATTATCATTGATGATATCGTCGTCACTCGATAATACGATTATATCAGATAGTGAATTCTCAGCGATGGTCAGTATTTTTGATTCCGCGATATCGAAATTAGAGCGACAACATGAATATAATAACAATGACAACACCGATGGAATCAGAAAACACGAACCCAAAAAAACAAAAAATGATCTCAATAATATCAACATTACCAGATTGTGAGTTCTCAGTGATGGTCAGTATTTATGATTCCTCGATACCAAAATTAGAAATAAATCATGAGTATAGCAGCGATGACGACACCGATGGAATTACTTCAACGAATAGTGGAGAACACGAACCCAGTACAAACGAGTATGATATCAATAACATCAACGAATCCAGAATTCAGTGTGAATTTCCCCTCTCCGATTCCAGTGAAGGAGATAGCGCTAGCAAAACTACGAGTGTATCACAGTTGGCCTAATATCAGATCGGTTGCATTTAGTGGTCAGCAACCCAATAACACACTGGTGTTCTCGTATAAGAATAAACCCGATGGTACTCCAGAGTGGGAAACAGTTTCGTTACCAACTGGGTCGTACCAAATTAAGCAAATCAATGCTGAAATTCAGCGTAGAATAAAATCAATCACTGGAAAAGAATCAAAAATAGCTATTAATGTTCATCAACCGACACTCTCGTCGTCGATCGAAATAAGCACAGAGGGATACATTGTAGATATATATAACAGCTCGTTAAGAACAGTGTTAGGATGGCCTGAAAAACCACCGGAAAAATCCGCCACCGACTTAACCACGGACATACAATCATATCATGAAATCAATCCCAGTTATCGAGATAATTTATCTGATATAAGAAAAGGAAGAATCGCCGATAGATTTATATTTACCAACAAAGAAACATTGCAATGGGATTTTATCATTAAAAGAACAACCGACTCATCTGTTACTATTTCATTTACGCTAACTGACGTCCGTGGTTATTTTAATGAGATTAAACAATTATATGACACACAACTAGAACAACTACGGAAAACAAAATCGCAAAAACACGTTGAAATAATAAATCAGCTTATATCGGACATGAAATATATCTATGAACTAATTATTCAAACAATAATTAATGACAACAGCGACAATAAACAACGATTCTTAACCGATTACAATATCACAGAGGACAATCTGCGTAATTTCAAGTTTCCCAAATACAACGCTGATGAACTAGCAAGAATTGTTAAAACCGATATCAAGGCGCTACAAAAATCAGATTCAACTGTCCTCTTCAGGTATAATAATGATCCAGATGGTGGTGGTAGGCATATTGCCCCTCATAATGTGAATATTTCAACGGTGATTGCGCTCAATTTAGTATGTGATGCAATTGAAGGAAGCTATCAAATTAATCTAGAGCAATCAAATCAAGCTCAGCAGGGATATATTCTTTATTCGTTTGCACCAACAGCTCCTCCAGGATTCCTAATTATTGAAAACCCAATTAATCCTGTCTACATGCGATGCCATAATAATTCGTTAACGAGAATTAATTTCAAACTCACCGACCAGTCAAATAATCTGATTGATTTACAAGAAGAGGTGTTAGCGATTAGTTTGTTTGTAAAGTCCTAGGACTTTCATCATAAATGATTTTCGTCCTAAAGACTCGATCAAATATTTGGTTGAAATCATTTATTATTTTTTGTTAACCCAGAACTGAAAACTTTAGCAGCAGAGCAGGTGAATGACAACGACGTTGGCGTATATAAGGAAATCTTATTTTATCGAATAGACGCCATTTTTTTTACTATTTGGCAGAAGCCTCAGATTTCCGAATCGACGCTCGGAAAGTTGTGAGGTTCACCTGCTCTGCTGCTTTATGTTTGAGTGTTAATATTATTCTGGACTTGTGTGAATTCGTTGGAAAAGAAGAATTATTCTATTTATCTGGAAAAGGACATATGTTTCATAATTTCATCTGGATGATTTAAAAACAAGAACTGCATCACGTGACATTGTCAGCCATTTTGGATTATTACATCGTCAAGATTCGAACCTGGAACTATTAGAACATTTATTTATTAGGACTTGCAATTCCATTAGTGGATTATTTTTGTGAATTCTATATTTGTTGGATTTGATTCTCTAAAACCGTAAGTTTAATTATTTTATGAAAATAATTGTACTTAATAAAATCATTGTTAAAGTTTTACAAGCTTGTTAGTTTACACTCTTTCTGTGTTGCTGCTTATTCGAGCCTAAGCACGTAACATAGAATTGGTGGCTATCGTCTCGGGATTGAGATTTGAGATAAATTTGAATTTAAATTTGAATTTCCCCTAGTTTTTGAAAATTTCAAATCTTTAGTGAGGCTAACACGCTTGTTTCAAAATGACATCTAAGGTAGAAATATTTCTTTCTAATCCTACCCAGGAGCAATTAGATCTTTTCAAAAAAGACGAGTTGGTTCAACTTGCCAGAAAATACGATCTTTCCGAAGTGAAGGCTTCTTTAACGAAACAAGATATCAAAAAGATTTTGGTCCAGTATTTGGTAGAACAGGATGTTTTGGAACAAAGTGCTTTGATTCCGGTCAGTAAGTCTGCATCAGACTCTGACATAAAATTAAAGGAATTAGAATTAAAATTCCAGATGGAATTAGAGTTAAAGAAGCTGGAGTTTCAGGAAAGGGAGAAAGAGAAACAAATTGAATTACAAAAAGAGCAAATGCGAATTGAGAGAGAGGAGAAAGAGAAGCAAATTGAATTACAAAAAGAGCAAATGCGGATTGATAGAGAGAGAGAGGAGAAAGAGAGACAATTACAATCTGAATTAGAGTTTAAGAAACTGGAATTTCAGGAAAGGGATAAAGAAAGACAATTACAATTTGAAAAAGAGGAGAGAGAGAGACAGGAAAGGGAGAAGGAAAAGCAATTACAATATGAAATTAGAATGAAAGAAATGGAGCTGGCAAGTGGGAATCATCATCATACTTCAAATCAAAATTTTGATTTAGCAAGGAATATTAGATTAGTGCCCCCTTTCAAAGAAAAAGAAGTAGACAAATATTTTATTCTTTTTGAAAAAGTTGCAGAAAATTTAAAGTGGCCAAGAGAGAATTGGACTCAGTTACTACAATGTGTACTTACTGGTAAGGCTAGTGAGATTTACACTTCACTGTCTGTTCAGCAAAGTGGTGATTATGACGTAGTTAAAGAATGCATTTTAAGAGGTTATGAGTTAGTTCCTGAAGCTTATAGGCAAAAATTTAGAAATTACAGAAAAGAAGCTGGACAAACTCATGTCGAATTTGCTAGACAAAAAGAGCAGTTGTTTGATAGATGGTGTTTAGCCAAGAAAGTCGAGCAAGATTACCAAAATCTCAAGCAAATTATATTAATTGAAGAGTTCAAAAACTGTGTCCATAGTGATGTTAAAACTTATCTTGAGGAGCATCAGATTGAAACCTTGGAAAATGCTGCTCGAGCTGCTGACGAATATTCTTTGACACATAAAGTTCCTTTTGTTAACAAGACTTCTACTCAACAATTTAATGGCAGAAAAGAATTTCCGCCTAATTCAAGCCCTTCTAAAACTCAAACTAACACAACTTTCAAAAATCAGACTTCAGAGAAGTTTGATTCTAGATCCTTGTCTCTTCCGACGTGTAACTTTTGCAAGAAAAAAGGACACGTTATTTCTGATTGCTATAAATTGAAAAATAGGCAACAGAATCAAGATAGACCAGTTCCAAATGCTCTTATTTACAAGAGGTTAAGGTCACAGTCATGTATTGAAAGCAATACATTTGTTGGGTCTAATAAACCCCGGTCTGATTTTATTATGGAGAATTATGAACCATTCATATCGAAGGGTTCTATATCACTCTTGGGTGATTCGGCCAATCCCACCCCTATTAAAATTTTAAGGGACACGGGAGCTTCTCAGAGTCTTTTATTATCAGGTACTTTGCCTTTTTCTGAGAAGTCTCTTCTAATGAAAGTGTTCTTATTCAGGGAGTAGAGTGCGGCTTTGTTAATGTTCCTCTCCATTGTGTAAATTTGTCATCAGACTTAGTGTCAGGACCTGTGACAATCGGAACAGTCTCGGTTTTGCCCGTAGAGGGAATTGATTTATTGCTAGGCAACGACTTAGCTGGGGACAAGGTTGTGGTTAATCCACTTGTAACTGACAAGCCTAATTTGGATCAGAAAGTTGATCCAATTGAAAAAGAATTCCCTGAGATATTTCAAGCTTGTACAGTTACTAGAGCTATGGTAAAGAAAGCTCTTGAGAATGAAGTTGAAAAGGGCAGTATTCCCTTCGTTGACAAATGCATGGGTCAGGTTTATGTTATTGAGGGCAGCATTCCCTTACCTGATACCTGCGTGGGTCAGGCTTGTGTTGAAAAAGCCAGTATTCCTTTAACTGACGCTTGTAAAGGTCAGGTTTTCAATGAGGTCACATTTACTTCTTGTTTAGATCAATCAGAAAGTATTGATCATAGTGATCCTCTTTTGACAACTCATTCTCTTTATTCTAATCAGGGTGATGATTTTGAGAGTGATGTTACAGAAGGCAGCATTCCTTCAACTGGCACTTGTATAGGTCAGGTTTTTGATGAGATCACTTTTACTCTTGGTTTAGATCAATCAGAAGGTATTGATCATAGTGATCATCTTTTAATAACTCATTCTCTTAATCAGGGTGATAAACGACAGTCACTTGTCGTTGAACAGGAAAAAGATCCTGAGATCTCCTGTTTGTTTCAAAGGGTCATAAATGAGACTGAAGTTACTGAAGTTCCTGTCTGTTATTTCATTAAAAATGGAATTCTTTTGAGAAAATGGAGACCTCCCGAGGTACCTGCTGGTGATAAATGGTCAGTGAACTATCAAATAGTAGTTCCAAAACCTTACAGACAGGAAATACTTAATCTGGCCCATGAAACTCCTTTGGCTGGTCATTTAGGGATTAATAAAATGTATCACAAGATCTTAACTCATTTCTATTGGCCAAAAATCAAAAGTGATGTTGCCAAATACTGTAGGTCTTGTCATACTTGTCAAACGGTAGGAAAACCCAATCAGAAGATACGTAAGGCTCATCTGCAACCTATTCCTACGTTTGATGAAACATTCAGTGGAATTATGGTAGATTGTGTGGATTCCTTATCTAAGACCAAGTCAAGTAATCAATTAAAGTTAAAAATTAAACTAAGGTTTGATAGAACTAAAAGGGAGAGAACTTTTGAGTCTGATAATGGAGTTGTGTTACTCTTGTTCATTCTTCTTACTTTTCTTCAAATTAGATATTACGGCCCTTACAAAGTTAAGAAGAAAATGAATTAAAGTTATAGTATTAGTGCTCCTGGGATCTAAATTAATTATAGGAGTACCAGTATATTGAAAGAGATAGCCATGTTAAATATGTAATTAATTTAGTTGTACCAGTCCCTCTTAGTGAAGGAATATCATCAGGATTCGACTGATATTGGAGCTATGAATTGTTGGAATTCAGAAATTATAAAAAAATCTAGACCAGAAACTTTCACATTTGTAAGTGCAAGAAAGAAATGAACTGAAAGTTATTATTATATGAGCACTTATGTCCAGATATTCTTACCAGGACAAACAAAATTTTCATGACGTTGAAATTGGAAATTCCAAACAGCATCTATGCTGGACGAGTCCACTCAAACAGGAATATTTGAAAAAGGAAATTCAATATTTGCTGTAGAATGATTTTATCAAGCCCAGTAAAAGTGATTGGAGTTCACTATGCATATTTGTTCCTAAACCAGATAAAACTCTCCGTATGTGTACTGATTAAAGGAAGGTGAACAGAGTGACAAAAACAGATTCATTCCCATTAACAAGAAGTGACTATTCTATTGATAAAATTGGGAATGCCAAGTACGTCACCAAATTCTGACCTTCTGAAAGGATTTTGGCAGATTCCACTACGGAAAGAGCAAAGGAAAACTCAATATTGCGACTCCAAAAGGACTCTACCAATATAAAGAAAGTTCATTTCAACGTCTCACAAAAATGATTATCTCTGGTCTAGAGATTTGTGACGTCATCATCTACAACGACACCTGGAGAGAACATCTAGCAACAATTAGAAAATTCTTTGACAGACTTACTAATACGTGTCTGACTGTTAATTTATTTAAAAGTGAGTTCTGCCTTGCTAGAGTGTTTTTTTTTTTTTTTTAGGACATTTAGTGGGACATGGACAAGTTAAAAGGTTGAGGCTATTTCTTGATAAAATAATTGTAAACACTCTTTCCCTTGTATAATAAATTATATTGTGTAATTTATAACCTCAGATGTAAATTGGTTTGTGATAAAAAGAAAGTTTTATCATATAAACCTTTCTTTTTATTTTATGGGGGAAGGTGTTACGGCTATTGGATTTAATTTTATTTATTTTTAATTATTAAATCCAAAATTGTCATTTAGGATTTATTATTCATTAAATGGGAAATTTTTCTAGAAAATTCAGTTGACCTGTACTTTACTAATAAACAGGCTGACCTTGGCTTACAGTGGTCTAGTTCCTGACCTTGCTTTGAACATTGTAAACAGATCTTCAATTTCATTGGTTAGTTTTAGGGACAACATTTTATTTTTAGTTCTTAGGGGTAAGAAAAATCTAGAGTATGTTATTTTTAGTAAGGTAGTCTCTTTCTGTGACCTTCCATGACCTTCTATCAATTTCTAGAAAAGAGCATGATCACTTGTTTACTTCAGAAAAACAATATATATAGCTGTATTTTAGAAGCTGACAGTAGTAGAAGTATTGGGCTGTAAGTTATTCGTTGTGTATTTATGTTTGAGGGTTAATATTATTCTGGACTTGTGTGAATTCGTTGGAAAAGAAGAATTATTCTATTTATCTGGAAAAGGACATATGTTTCATAATTTCATCTGGATGATTTAAAAACAAGAACTGCATCACGTGACATTGTCAGCCATTTTGGATTATTACATCGTCAAGATTCGAACCTGGAACTATTAGAACATTTATTTATTAGGACTTGCAATTCCATTAGTGGATTATTTTTGTGAATTCTATATTTGTTGGATTTGATTCTCTAAAACCGTAAGTTTAATTATTTTATGAAAATAATTGTACTTAATAAAATCATTGTTAAAGTTTTACAAGCTTGTTAGTTTACACTCTTTCTGTGTTGCTGCTTATTCGAGCCTAAGCACGTAACAATATCAATGTGAAATTAATCAAGGAGTTTATTGCAGCTAGAATATATTAGATGACATGGTGTGAAGTGTGCAATAATTGCAAAGCAATTGGTACTCTCACCCCCACATAAAAGAGTTTTGTATATTTTTGTCTTAATGTTTGGCTATATTTAGGCTCTCATACATCACCTCATTATCAATTTTGACATACATTTTATCAAGGAATTGATCAGAGAAGGAATCCTGAGATGACACTGTGTAAAATGTGTAATATTATCAAAATACCGTTGTGCACAAACTTTTCCTCCATATTTGCCTATTAGTAAAAAAAAAGTTAAAAAATTAAATATATGACGATTGGTTGTTAAGATTGAACACAAGATAACGACTACTATAGTTTAAATCAAAAGTATACTAAAGTTCATATTGTGCCATTAAGAAAGAGAATATTAAAAGAATTAATGTGCCATGGTTAAATTAATTAGATCTCTTCATGTGAGGCTATTTGTTTCGATCATGTGACAATATGGTGTCTGCATTCGCCTGACTTATTATAGCAGAGTGCAATGCAGGGAGCATGCTAAGGAGGGAATATATAATTTATCAATTTAAACAAACAAAAATTATATAATTTTATATAGTGCATGGGTATTAAGGCCTTTAGGACGCAACGTATCTAACTTTTGAATCCAATACGTTTACTTTTTACGAGTCTATTCATTGCTCCAAGCACAATATGTATTGGCGTGAAAGAAAAATCAGGCAGAGAGTGATTGATGGTATTAAAATGTGTTGAAATGTTTGAAGAAAAATGAGGATATCTAATTTTTTATATATAAAAACGATGATTATTCATTCTCTTAGAAACATGTTAAGGTGTTTGTCCAACATATTGCATGTTTCAATTTTTACAGGTTATCAGATAAATCACATCAGTAGATACGCAGTCAGTGTTATAACAGAGAAATTACCTCTTTTATTTTACTTTCTTTTATGTTTACCAATTGAGAGCACCGGTGTCTATTACATTTAGATGACACAAATTGTCTTTTTTATTTTCTGCCTGTTTAGTTCTAGTTAGAAAATCTTGCAAATTCTTGGGTCTTCTATTAGCTAGAATTGGTTTATTGTTATTAAACATTTTTATATTGTATTTATTTGATAAATTTAGGAGACTCCAAAATTTATTAATTATAACACCTATATTAGATAATGGAGGATTATATTTTATTGTCGAAGGATATATATTTTTCTCTATTGTATATTTTGCAGTGTTTAAAGCCTCATGATCAGTAAGATTATGGACTTTGTTCAACACAGAAACAATTATATGTGTAGGATAATTTCTGTTTTGAATTCATTCTGCGAATTTTTTAATTGACAATCATCTGAAATAATGAGTCTGTATCTATTGGCCTGGCTATATGGTATACCGTCTTTACATGATGGGATGATATGATGAATATTCCACATGTTGGTGGATATTAGTTTCCTTGACATAAATATCTGTAGAGATAGTGTTATCAATATTTGTTATTACTTTACATTTAAAATTGCAGGATAAGTAAATTTAATCATTAGTTATACAGTTGAATGGCTCCAGATCATAAATATGTCATCTAAAACTCAAAAGCAAATGGATGGCCTAAACTTTTTGTTTGAAGAAAAATCTTTTTCTATTTTATCCATGAAAAGAGAAGCAAATGAAAACCACTCCTGTGGTCTAGTGATTTGAGTGTCCACCTTTGATGCAGGAGGTTGTGGGTTTGATCCTGGGCCAAGTCATACCAAAGACTTACAAAAATGGTACTAACAGATGCCTATCTAAGCACTCAACATTAAGACGTTTGTGTTAGGATTTTGGTCAGCCTGGTGTCACCAGGCATATTGTGAATTATAATCTCCATAGTCTAATACAAATCCATGCATTAGTAAAGGTAATAGTGCCTCCCTTTCAAGTTGAGTGTATCATTCACAGGTAGGTCCAAATCATAATTTCAAAGCTCTGACTACTCGTTAATTGCCAGTCAAATGCATCAATACATTTTCACAAGTTTATTTTTCATAGTCTCAGTTTGAATTGTCAGTATACATTCTTTGTAAATAGCAGCATATGGCTGTTACTGTGTAGAACACAATGTTGTTTCTACATATACACACTGTCTGTGCACAGCATTTGCATGGTCCTGGAATGCTAAATTCAAATTAATAAGATAAAATATACCAATAGTCTTGCTGTTTCACAATGATATAATCTAGAATATATTTGAATGAATTCACAATCATTGTTAAATGTTTTAGTTCAAGAGTCAGTGAGTACTTTGAAACTCTAATAATAATTTTTAAAAATCCTCTCAAATTACAACTGAACATTACTAAAATTTATTCCACTAAGAAAGAAATGAAGATGTACATTTCGGTTTTATCTCATTTGCTCCATTTTGAGCAAAGTTAGAACCCATATTGATCAACTTCTGATCTTTACTTTGAATATTAACTATTACTTATTTCTTATAATCAGCATAGCTCAGAAACCATTTTACATACTCTGATGCAGTCTGGTAAGACCCTTGTCTCTTAAACAAGGATGTACATTGTGTAAGTTTTTAACTTGAAAACCATTCAACATATACTTCATAAAATACAGTAAGAACATTATCTTTGAGGTCTGGGATGTTGCTTGAGGTTCAAGAACTGTTCAACATTTTGCTAAAAATGAAAATGATATCGATCTGATGCATATGTGGCCATCTTGAAAATTTAGTTGTCACTGCTTCTTGTGGCGTCTTTTTCGTTCTCTATGAAATGGTGCCAATATGACTTAAGTATGGCTACCATAATGGCCATCTTGAGCTCTTACAGCTACTTATCCTGGGTGGTTGGTCACCAGAGTAATAATGATGTCTAATTTTCTAAATGGAAATGATGTCAGACTTATTTTCAATGTGGCAACTGTTGTAGCCATTAACAATTTCTTTGTACCATTACTCCTCCAAAACAAGAGGTCATATCAACAAGGGATTTTCACCAGAAGACTTGTTATGTTGTATTGTTGGTTCTAAACAATAATGATATGAATCGGACATTCAGTATATCAACCACAGCTAATTTATAAATCTTGTTAATTATACTGAAACATATCAGAGATGGTTTCACCAATCAGCTGTTATTGGGAAGAAATGTCTTCTCTTGAATTCCTGGAAAATATTTTTGGACAATAGAGTAGCCAGTTCCCTTGAGGGGCTGTTGTTCATAAGGTATCAATTTTTGTGATTTAATCTTTGCTACTGGCCAAGAATTTTAAGGCCTAATGAAACCTCCAATGGAAATAACTAGAACATTCTCCAGTCCTTGAATCTGTGCACCAGTTGTTATTGTTCTCAAAACCACAAAAAATCCATACCCATAAAAATAGGTAGTTTTATGTCTACTTTCCTATACTATTTTAAGACAGAGACTTCAGGTTTTGGGAAATGATTCACAGTATATAATTATGCACTTTTTCCCTATGCCACTTAGAGATTTCAAAGTTCGAGATATGCCACATTAAAATATAAATTTTAAAGTTCGATACATGCTACATTAAAATAGAGATTACAAAGTCTGAGATACGAATCAGGTCAGTTTGTGGACAAGGATAATTGTTTTAGAATTTCAGTTACTCCTCCTCATGGTGTTCAATTAAATTTAGTATCCTAGTTGAAATATAGACATTTTGGATTTTTAGTTATGTTTGATTGAACGCTATAGTACATGCTTAACTAAGAGGTCTTGTTTAAAAAGGGGGTAGATCAGGAAACCTTCACACATACTGTAAAGAAATACAAGAAAGCAATTTAACACTTTTGGCTTTCATCTTTTTCAATGGTGTTGTATTCAGAGGAAGAAAAAAAAATCATTGTAATTCTTGTAGTGGTTATCAAATAAGTTCATTTTGTAATATAAAACCCTCGATACTAAATGTTTTGCCAAATATATGTGTAATTGTTGGAGTGGGTTTAGAAGTAATGGGTAAAAGCATGGGAATAATGTTAGGCTATTTGAAATGTATTGTATGTTCATAAACTGAGGACCATGTACAATGGAACCTGTTTTCAATGATGTTTACAGACAGACAAATGCATAAATTAAATAACTACCTGCTCTTGTATCATATTAGTACTTTTTTTAAAATCATCAGCTGAATGACTTTTTTTATTTTTAATGAAGTATCATATATTAGTAAGATAAGACTCTAATTTACCTTTTTTTTTCATAAGTTAACTGATTTACTTGACCTGTATATAATGGAGCACTTGTCCTGTAACAACAAGATTTTATAGTTCCATGAATGTCTGTTATAGACTCTTCTATTTTTTAAGCATCTGGAGAGAGATGTTGTATGTGCGGCAGTCAATACACAGCCATGATGCTCACAACAGAGGTATGTTCACTTAAACATGTTTATTTATAGAGACTGCATCAATTGTATGATCCTTATTTAATTGTCCTTAGTTCTGGTCAAGTTTATTAAATTGGACTATAACATTAACTTTTGAAGGAAAAGAGGAACTTTATTTCTTAACAATTTCAGCTGTCAGTTTTAATCAATAGGATGATGCTTAATCAATTATCTGATGTTTCTTGATTACACTTAATAATAAAGGAAGAATATTTTATATTAACTGCATGTTCAAAATATTTTCATCATCACCAGTTATGCATTTTTTTGACCTTGACTAATCAATCGGAACTACACAATATGTTTCAATTAGGAACTGTTTTAATATAATAATAATAATAATAATAATAATATTGAATTTTTGGCAAATACTTTTTGCTATGTCAAGATTGTGTCTGTCACAGAATTAGGCGAAAATAGAATTGATTTCTTCTTGAAGTACAAGCTAATTTCACCATTTTTTTTGTTTCGTCGTACATGCGTTACCTGGGGTGAATAAGTGGTTTTCTCCAAGGTAAGCGGCGTGTAACGATTTGCATGTGCCTGACTTCGAATTACATGAAATCTGGAACATTAGAATCACGGGGTGCACGGTAATTTTGCCGTGATTTCTGCTCACCTATTTGAGGGTATATAAGGCAGAATATTTCTGATAAATAGGACGGGACCAAAAGTATCTTATCACAGGAAAGATAGCTCGTCATTCAATCTCCAGCCAAAGGGGTGAGTGTTAAATTTATATTTCGTTTTATTGTGAATTTTTATTCAGTTTATCATTTCATATAATGATGCCTTTATTACAATGCAGATTTTAAACGTGGAATATTTGGAATTACTAGTCACTATTAGACTTTAAATGCAATAGCGTAATCTAAGGTTTAGATTATTTTTAGAGACAACTATTATTAGTCTGGTTTCTTTATTGTAGCTGGTAACGTCTGATATCGTAGCTGATTTGTTGCGGAACATCTCTGATAACATCTCTGATAACGTCTTTGAGATCATAGCTGAAATTGTAGATGATTTGTTGCAGAACATCTCTAATAACATCTCTGATAACGTCTTTGAGATCGTAGCTGAAATTGTAGATGACTTATTGCGGAACATCTCTGATAACATCTCTGATATCGTAGCTGAAATTGTAGCTGATATTGTAGCGGAGCATCTCTGTTTGTCGGATTGTCTGTCCGTCTACATCTGTCATGACGTGTAAATATCCGGAAATCTAGAAGTCCGAGTGTCAGAGCTGTCTAGAGTTGTAAACATCCGGTGTGGCATCTAGGGTATTGAGGAACGTTAGTTCTAGTAGATGTTGTATGCTGTCTGTACGTATAACTGTGGTGGATCCGTGAAGGGCAAACGGCCGATAAAAGTATTGGTCAACCCTAGGTATTCGGGGAAACTGGGCGGCTATTCAACAGGTGGTGAATCGTACGGTTATACAGGGTCGAGACACATGTATGTGTTGCAATTGTAGTGCAATTGAATACATTGTTGTATTTACATAGTTACTTCAAATCACAATAGTATTTCAAGGGATTACATGAATCTCAATAAAAGTTAGCAACTTGATTAAATACATGTATATGTTCGTGCTAGTTGTCGCAATCCATACTTGCGATAGTATAGTTTGATGTTTGTGTTTATTATCGTAATTTACACTTGCGTTAATATAACTTTTGTAAAGGTTCCTTGGATCTGTGTATAGTCCAAGAGATTCCTTTGTATCTGTGTTTTATTTTGTATTAATATTTAATTTATTCATGTATTGTGAATGATTGTGAGTGTAATTGTGGGTTGAACGCATGAGTTATTGTGTTGATACATCATTATTTTTCATTAATAATTTATTTCATAAATTTATATTTTCTTTCACATATTATTTGTGTTGTTCATTTAATCCACCATCCACTCGGTAACAATTCTGTTACAGTCTCATCTGTCAGTTCAGGTAAGTACTATTATATATCATGGTCAAACAGTCACTTACCTTTCAATGCATTGAATGCACTCCATCCATTTAACATTGACTATTGAAAATGTTGAGGTAATGCTACTGTTTTCACAAATTTCACTTTCTGACATGTTTGTCATCTGCTGAAGGTTTAATCTTTTTCATTGAAACTGTCAAATTGGGACTTATTCAACTCCATTGAATTTAAATAATGTTATCAGTGAAGATGATGTTTTCATATTAAATAACGTTTATTTTACATCCTTATGTGCTTTGACTGTAAACTAGCAAAATTGTTTTAAAATTCATCATCATTTTCATCAAGCCATTGGCACAGTGTCATGATTCCTATCTCTTTCTTGACAATTAACTTCAGCTCTTCTCATGATATGCCCATTTCTTGCATATCTCTGGTTACAGTCACCATCCACATAATCTTCAGATTACCTCTCTGTCTCTTCCCTTGGTATAGGACCCAATCTATTATAATCTTTAGATCACCTATCTGTCTCTTCCCTTGGTATAGGACCCAGTGTATTATTATCTTTAGATCACCTCTCTGTCTTTTCCCTTGGTATAGGACCCAGTCTATTATAACGTTCAGAGCAGCCAACTGTCCTCCATGAAGCCCAACCACTGAGAAGCTCTGGTTGCCTGGACATTTCAATAGAAAGTCGATGTACTTAACATTCATAATCTTCATAAGGCAGCAGTGATGAAAGTTATTAAGCTTTAGTTCTAATTTTTTCAATACACGGGTGTATGACCTGTATAGCACGGAGGTTAGCACATATCTCCAGTATAGTTTCATCCTGGTTTTCTGAGAGATATTTTATGTTCCACCCCATCTTGCTAAGCTTCTTGAAAGCCACACTTGCTTCCCAATGTACTAATGGATTTCCACTTCTATGGTCATTAATGTTGCTGTCCATAGTGCCCCGATCTGTGGACTATATGGCATTATTCACTGTAACCCCTCTGACTTTGATGGGAATATCTGCTGGTACCTCACTACAACCAGCTTTTGGTCATCTTGGAGGTGATAACTTGGCCAACATTGCTTCTCTCAGTGTCACTTTAGATCGACCACTAACTCCTCCATATAAGTGATCTCATCAGCAAATTCCAGATCTATAGACTCTCCCTAACCATGCAAGGCCTGTCTCCTGCCCATACAGTGTAAACCAGAGCACCAAATGGAGATCAATACAGAACATTAGTGGAGCTAGCATGGAACTCTGACAGTTGTGAATCAGATCTTAACAGATCACTTTTGGTGTAAATTCATTGAGAATGCATCATTCACACTTGTTATTATGCCATTCACGCTTAGTGGAATGGCATAAAGTCTCAGGATCTGCTACACAATATCCTGATGGACAGAATCAAAAGCTTTCTCCAAGCTGATGAAGTTCAGGAACAATGGTTTCTGAAATTCCAGCAACTTTTCAATGATTCTTTGCAGTTTGAAGATCTGGTCTGAGTAGGAGTACTTGCCTTGAATCCAGCTTGATTGTCAATTAACTGTTGGTCAGTGTCGACTGAAATGTGCCATACATGTTTTTATACAAGTCTTTTGTAACTTTAAGACATTAGTAAAAATGGCATTGTTACAGAGATTCTTCTGTAAATTTGTTGTGTGATCATTTCATGTTATGATGGTCACTTGAGATTCTGAAATAAAAAATTTTACCTGTCTTTATTGGTGTTTGCTATCTTTCAGCATACTATAAAGATGTAAAAGGTCAGAATCATTGGTGAGTCATACCATTGAGTCAAAGATGCACTGGAATAAATAGTTGATGTTGATGTTTTCACACATTTCAATACTTTATTATCAAGACATGAAATGTTTCACTGAAAGTATATAATCCAAGCATTTACCAGTCTTTCCCTTTACCCTCATTTGTGCATCAAAGACCCCCAAATGTTCAAGTTGGTCTCTAGTCCTAACACCAAGGTTTGATTTTAACTCAGTCTAATCCACTGCCCATTTTGACACCAAGGAGATTACTGATTATTAATCTTGCACTGATTTAAATACTCTGTGGATGCATGGATGCCAGCAGATGTTCAGTTTAAAATTACCCCAAATCAACAAAGTACAAATTGACTGGGTGAATATTATTTAACATGTACATTTAGGAAATCTTATATCTTTTGTTACAGAAAAAAACCAAAGAATTAAAACAAATAGGAAAAAAAGGAAAAGACCCAAATAATTAAAACTTAAAAAGCACATAAGGACCCATAGTTCCACTCTACATTATATTTTCCACAGGTTAAATTTCTAGAGAAAAAGTGAGTCACAACATTTGACCTATATGATGCCTCCAGAAATGCTATGTTGGTGTGAATCTGTTTCGTTTAAACATTCAGCATGTATAGGTTACAATGAGTAAGTAGCTACCACATGGCTTGAATGCAAAACTATGTACTTATAGTCCATTCTCATGCTCCGGTGGCCTAGTGGTTAGAGCGTCCGCTGCGGAAGTGGGAGGTCTTGGGTTCGATCCCTGGCCGAGTCATAACAGAGACTTATAAAAATTGTACTAACAGCTGCCACGCTTGACTCTAAGCATTAAGAGGTTAGTGTTTGGACTGGTTGGCCTGGTGTCAAGACAATGTGACTGGGTGGGCATCATGCTACATGTTTGTGGCATGATGCCCTAGTGCTAAGACATCACTATGAACTGCCTCACTGCAGACATTGTAGCGATATGACAGAATTTTTTTAAAGCTACATTAAAAATCCTATTTAAACAAACAAACAATTTTAAAGTAACAAAAATTTGTGGAATAAATTATTAAAAAACTTACAAATATGATTTCACTTATAGACAGGTGATTTACCTGTCTACTTTTCTTTACACTTGGTTTCTTTAAAAATAGAAGAAGAAAAAAAACTGTATCCTTGTTGGGGTAGGTCTCTCAAACCTCCCACCTACTTTGGCACCTCACCCTCCAACATTAAATCTATTGGAAGGCCCTGGCGCATAGCTTCACATTTGTGGTAATCATACTGAGCTAGATGCCTGCATATCAGATAAATATTGTATGCTTCAACAAAAAGCAGATTTCTTTAAATATGATGCAATAGCTGAAATACCAGGACTGACATATTCTTTAGAAATTTAACAATATGAAAAGTATGTAACTGTAGAGTGGATCATAGGTAACTAACATAGCTACTGTCACATAAGTGAAGTAATCTGTCTGAAATAGCAATGCTAATAACCTTTGCATTTTGCTAAGAAAGAGAGTGTACACATTTAGAAGTAGAAGAGCTTGTAGTAATAACAAAATCTGAAAAGAAGTGTTTTACTTTGTTTGTTGTATTATTTTCATCAATAATTGATCGTTGGAGCAAATTGTTCTATCAGCCTTGTTTATCTGCTTTGTTAGTTATAGAAAATGCATACCGATGCAAGTGCTTAAATCTCAGCTTGCAGTCTTTAAAAAAACTTGCATTTTGCAAGTATGCAAGTGTTAAATTTGAGATTTTATGCAGTTTTTACAAAACTCATCAATTTCATTACACAGAATGAAAAATATATTGCTACAAAACAAGAACCTAATTGAAATAGATTTCAGTGAAGCAGCACATTTAGAATAAGATATCAGTTAAATGTATTTTGTTTGTAACAATTAAACAAATGGAAGACTAATGTGACAAAATTGATTTTGAGTTTGAATACACACTTATGTAGAGGAACTTTGTGAGTACAGACTGAGGATCCTATCAGTTAATGATGTTATGTAATTTCTTTTATACCATATTCAATTTAGAGCAGAATGTGTGCAGCAAGTTGTTTGTAAATGACCACAAACTTTTAATTTGATCCCAGTCTGTGAGGCAAGGCATTGTGTTTGGAGTTAATAGGATCCCAGTCTGTGAGGCAAGGCATTGTGTTTGGAGGTACATGTAATTTGATCCCAGTCTGTGAGGCAAGGTATTGTGTTTGGAGGTAATTTGATCCCAGTCTGTGAGGCAAGGTATTGTGTTTGGAAGTAATAGGATCCCAGTCTTTGAGGCAAGGCATTGTGTTTGGAACTTTTAAAAGAATCGCCATCTGTGAGGCAAGGCATTGTGTTTGGAGGTAATAGGATCCCAGTCTGTGAGGCAAGGCATTGTGTTTGGAGGTAATTTAGTCATCAGTAGCCAATAATTTGCCAAAAAACAAAATCATGCAGCTTTGTTATAAGTTTCATGTTCATATCATCATCATAGTTCTGCACAATACCATATATATTTGCTTACCATCTAGTCTGATTGCAAACAACATAGACCCTGATCTACACTTGCAAAATTCACAGAGTAAAGGTATGTGTTATTTGTTTTGGACCCTGATCTGTTGACACATAATACTTGTCAAGCAGATCAAGGTCTATGTTATTTGTTATATTGATTTCTTCTAATAAACTGCAAAGATTCAGATCTATAAGCAAATTATGCGATAGTAGATCTGGGTTGATGCAGTTTACTGTTAGATCTGACTTGTATGTGAATATATGTGCTAAATTTTGATGAATTTAGGCAAAACATGCATTTAACACAAAAACATTTTTATGCCATATAATAGACCTATCAAATAAATTTGACTATGAGAGTTTAATGTTTCTGTTTGGCTTATTTTACTAAATTTAAAAAATGAAGCTTTTGGAAAACTTGCAATTTCCAGTAGATAATTGGAACATGCGGCAAAATTTATTCTATCCATAAAAGCATGGGTTTTTAATAAGAATGTTTTGTAGTTTCTATGAATTGGATTCCACAAGGATGGAACTTGCATATAAAATAAAATAAAGTGAATTCTTAAGTCAGAATCTTAATAATGTTATTTTCCTGATTCATTTTCAGATGAAACCTGAGGTGGAGGTGTATTTTACAGAACCTTTGGATCTAGTCAATAAAAACCTGAAATGTTTAAAGCAACTAATTCAGGTTGGTTTGATTGGGTTTTTTTAATACTATCTGTTGTGATTCCTTTAGTGGTCTGAACATTTATAACCCAGAAATATTTGGAAGAGTTAGTGGTATCTGTTTCTCAGTAGTAATTACAGTGACATGCAAATACGTGATAACAGATGAAAAGTAAGTAATTACAATGACATGCAAATATGTGATAATATAAAAAGTAATTAGTGACATGCAAATATGTGATAACATAAAAATTAGGTAATTACAATGACATGCAAATATGTGATAACAGATAAAAAGTAATTACAATAACATGCAAATATGTGATAACAGATAAAAAGTAATTACAGTGACATGCAAATATGTGATAACAGATAAAAAGTAATTACAATGACATGCAAATATGTGATAACAGATAAAAAAGTAAGTATATCAGAATAATCTATCCCATAAATTAACAGAGGAAATTGTTGTACTGTATATCTGTCTGTAACTAACTTCTTAAACCACTGAAGGAAAAATCACCACATTTAGTACATACTTTGCCTTTTGTGGTAACCATATGTGATTATTGTCACCTCCACTGGGGTCTGTTAAATGGGGTCAAATATCCTAGAAAAGGACTGATGGTTTTTGTGTGAAAAAAGCTTAAAATATTCTGTCATAGCAGAAAAACATGTTATATATGTCATGTAATTAGGGCTATGAATTGTTATGAATAGATTGGAGGGGAGATGATGCAGTTGATTTGGTCTTATTCTGTTTCTGATCTAAATGGAGGAGAAGGAGATGTCATGGAAAGTTGAGGAATGTGGTCAAGAAGGATAGGAAATAGTTATTTTGACATGCTCACCTAGGTTTAACTTCTAGCAGAAGGTCACTTACCTTAAGAAAATTACTTCTTGTTTCTTAGCAGTC